>CM072063.1:10000000-11374166 GCA_036785405.1 Coenonympha arcania | reverse complement strand
AAACGAACCGTCTCTATCGTAAACAAAACTAATGTCCTATGAATAAATATCACCGTCCTCCCAAGAAACGCTAAGCGCCAAGACAATCCCGCCTTGGCCGGGGTTTAAATCTAATTTCTTCGGATACCCGCAAGTGGCCCACTTCCAGTAATCCCTCCGACCCCACTTAATGTCGTGTCCCGGGATAATTAATATAACAGAACGCTATTTTATTTCATTACGGCAGTCATATTTGAGCTAGTTGGAAGTTTTCTTCTAAGTTATCGGAGTAAAGCCGTTGTTCAATCGCTGCGCACGATACGCACGACCACATGACAAACGTATATTAATATGAACGTATCTTTCGTGATTATTAATATATAAGCCTAGTTCGAATAAACGGAATGGATTTTTCTATACATAAATAAAACCAGCGCCTCAAGCCTCGCCTCGAAAGAACATAAACCTATAGGTTTTTGGACGAATTTCGAGGCGATCTGACTAACCCTATAGAACTGAATAACAATTTTAAAGATATTTTGCTGGTCTCCATATCACAAAATTACTCTGTATGGTACTTCACAGCACCACACAAAACTTGCAAAAGTTAAAATAAACTTGTTTTCTTACGTTTTTACTCGACACCGGAGCATTAGCAGTAGATGTTTCTATGACTGATGTGTAATTGTAAGTCGAGTAAAGTAACAAACCAAACGATCATACAAACATTATTTAGTATTTATCACACCATCAGATTATTTCACTATGCCGTGATCGTGCACAACTTGCGCCGCAGTTGAATTTCACCTTAAAGTCCTAACTTTTATTAAATTAGAAGTCTGTTCTCCAGTTGTACTTGTAGACTCATGCTGTCAGTGTTACAACTGTGTACATAAATATTTATGTGGCCATCTTAATATATAATGGCTTAGGTTTATTAGTTGGTATCGAGTTTTTATTGCATATTATGGTTTTGTAGCGCCACCATAACGATGGAACTTTGAAGACAACTTCAAAGTTACGAAGAAAATGGAGAGAACAATTTTTAAATGGTTAATTTTAGAACTGTAGAATACTATTGTTAATCTGTAAAGATAGCTCAGTGGTTCAAAGACATCATCCTCCCATTGAGCCATTCGCGCTACAGGCAAACTCTTTTGAGCTATTTGCTCATGAAAAATCTGCATAATTATACAATTTTGAGTTATTTGAGAATGTAGCAACTTGCAAGAAAACTATCGTGCGTTACCTAATAAAATAAAAAATCTGCATACCTGTACGATGTCCACAAAGTTTTCAAAGGTGTTTAGAATCTGTCAATCCACACCTGTATTTATGTAGTCTGAGATCCACACTTGACCATCGTGGTTAGCTAAGGCCCGTCTCAATCTGACAGAAGGCTTATATATGTCATATAAGATTTAATTTCTGTTATTTTGAATTTTTAATAAAAAAAAAAATTGCTACTGCAAGTAACAATTTTGTACCCAACTGTACCCATCCGTCTGTTTTAGCAAACCAAAAGTGTCTCTTCAAATCCTCATTCCTAACCAAAAATTTAGTCTCATAAATTGTGCGACTGTTAATTTATGTGTGTTCGTCTGTCCCGTGGCACGCACACTCCCGGCGAGGCTCGTAGCTCGGGAACCGGCGTGGTGCGTTCGTGAGAGTAATTAACGTTGACAGAACATGCCATAACTTCGCCCTTTACGGGAAAATGTAGTTAGTTGCACTGCGATAGGTGCTTTAATGGGCGTATTTAGTTTATTCGTATTTACCAAAAATTTAAATACTTGACCGTTTTCGTCACTAAAATTCGAAAATGATCAAAATTATTTCCAAAAAAAATCTCTGTATGATCTGGGATTATTCCAATACAAGCTTCATTTAAAGTTAAAGCTGATAAAAGAACAAAATATTAATGTCTGGTAATATCATTAATTTATTATAGGAAAAGGCACATCTAAAAATTCCATTTAAAGTTCGCAAAGGGAAATACTCCACAATCCACATTAATATTTCTATAAAAGGTACAAAAAATATATTAATATTCATCCCAGCGTCTCAATGGGCCGTCAAGAAGAAAAATAATTAAAAATTCCATCAGCAAAGCGTTTCGGCCAAAACGGTCTTATTGTCGCTTTTAAGGCTTAATAACGGAGACACGGGCACGGAGGCATTAAAACCTTTCTGTTTCTAGCAACAAAAGTATATCCTAAGACAAAATGAGCAATAAGTTATTTGTGCGGCTATGGAACGCGAGTTTCATCATCAAGTCCATCTCAACACATCGCTGACTTCGGGTCTTCTCTTAGATGTTTTAGGGTTTTGGCCATAACTTTTTTTATACAGATAATGCGAAGAATACACCCATTTATTAGAGAATACCTTTAATAATGCACCCATTAAATAGCCACTGTTGGCAAAATCCCCTGGAGGAACCCCTGGAGGCACTTTAGTGTTAACGGCGCCCCTTTTTGCCCATTGATTCCAATACTGGTCTTAGCAGACGAATTAGCAGGCACATGTTATAGAAATTTAAAGCATGAGTTTATCTTTAATATGAAATCAAGTTTTACTAATGGGACTTAGCTCCGTCAGTAAAATTGACAAATTATGCATAACTCCGACCTCTATCATACTATGTATTTGAGTTTTAAGGTCACACAACGTAACCAAAATATCACTTAGGCAATGCTATACGGCTCAGACTGTCAAAAGTTATCAGATCTCATGTAGACCCAAGCTTTTAGCTCCTAGCTCTACGCGCCGTGTAAAAACCTTGGTGACTCAAGAAAAGAAGTTAGTACCCTTGCCCTTTGCCTGGCTCGTGTTGGTGTAGCCACTACCATGCCCCCAGATAATTGTGTACCCAATTGATAGGGACTGAAACCACAACCTTTCAGATATTAATCCAACCTCACACCATTCGATCGGTGGCTTCTGCTGTGACCTTTGATTTTCCTGATACTTTATTAAAATTTTGAGGTACAAGTGATGGGAACGCACTTTCAGTGGCCTTAACCGACCAGCAATATAAAAGTACTCGAACTTTTTTGAAGAGAAAGACGGTACCCCCTACGCACCTGGTATTTACCTTCTTTCATTCTATGAATACAAAGCGATACGGTTAGCGGGGGATCGCCGAAACAAAACGTCTTGGTTTATTACGGCCTGGCGGGAGGAGGTTTTAATTACGAGACCCGTGTCTACTGTCTATTGTAAGTACAATAAAATATTTTATATGGGTGAGGACTGAAGAGCCTTAAGTCATTATAACAATTATAATAAGTAGTATTATAATGGAAAGTTCGTATGTTAATTTGGATTTTTCACTCGCTCGGATTCGAGTGGAAGGTCGCGGGTTCGATTTCCACGAATGTGTTGCCGGCTCTTAAGAAATTTGTTTATCCGCCCCTTGAATAACCCCATGTTATTGTTAAAGTTTTGAGGGAACACTGTTCCTGATAGCTGGTTCCATAGTTTGCATGTGCGTGGAAAGAAAGATCTGGCATACTGGGTGGTCGTGGATTGCCAGCCATCCAGGTGAAATGGATGGAACAAGTTCTCACAGCATTTTCCTCCTAATATTAAAAGAAAGTAAAAACATAATCCTCATTTATCTCCAGCTTACTCAAAGATCAGGAATTCTCTCAAAAGAGGAAAAAAAGCAAGGAAAAGTCTTTCTTCCGATAGGGCGACCATCAATCAAGGCCCTCTGAGGACAGATCGCGATATGGATTCCGGGAGAGTTTTTAACAAAATTAAAATCCCCTGATTCCAAGCCGGGGAAAGTGGCTCAAATCATCGGTTCTCTCCAACGCTGATTACATTATGTAAATTGTTCAGATTCCCCTCCCGTGTCATCTATATCCTCGACTTGGATGTAAAGAAGATGGAAATTACGTTACTTCATTATTTTATTTTGGCGTCGCTGTTGCCCGATTTTGTGTGTATTATGTGTTCCTGATACGCACCGTATGGGTCTGGGATATCATCCTGTCCTTCATCAAGGCAAATAAGTAGTAGGTTGATTCCCCACAACCTCCTACTTATATGCCTTCAAATCAAGAGTGAATAGCATAGGTATCTCCAAGACTTTGCTATATCTTAGGCTACATTATTATTTTCCACCAGCTGTGATAATAGACAAGCCCTAGCTTTATATACCTATTACAAATAAAAATAAAACCTATAAGAACTACACTTTCCTACTTTGATATTTAGCAACCCCTGAAGTTACGCATTGTAGTTTTATCTATTCCAAGGTTTCAAATGTAATCAAGGTTTCAAGTTGCCGTTTTGAGTATAGAAACATAGACTAAAAATGATTAGGTATGACGATGATATTTGCTATATTAATATAATAGCAAAAAATAGCAAATATCATCATCATAATATCTAGCTTACATAATATATTGATGGATAAATTTGACCACTTTGACACATTTTAATAGGTGTGTTAAGTCCGGGGTTGGTTGGTTTCCCAGCATGGGCCAATGTAGGTTTAAATTTTTTTTAAATGAGCGTGACTTGTTTGGCGGGCTTTGGTTGTGGCTAGATACCACTCTGGCAATCTCGTACGGTAATCAATTCAGTGCAAGTTTCAATGCTGCGTAAACTATTCAGATCTTTATAGCACGAGACGTCTAAGACAGTATTGGAACTTTTTTAACAACGCAAGGAACTACACTTATTTTACCAGGATTTTAAACTTAAAAAGCCTCTTCCATTCCAACTACATTTCCGTTGCGCGTCGGTTGGTTTTCCTTACAGAGCTACTTGGCTCCGCATTTCACCGCCCCTGTATTGGGGACATTTCGAGATTAGCGTAAAGAAGTATGTTTCTATTTAAAAGCTGCCGTTCGTTCCAGGGAACGCAGCTGCGTCTGTCAGGCGAATAATTTCAAATGTATCCGGGGAAAAGGTTTCGCCTCTTATCGGCCTTTTTATAGCGTTTTTCCATCGTTTCTCAGATAAAGTTAAATGACGCATTTATATCGTTCCCGTTCTGATTTGTAAGCGGTAGGATGCTAATCGCAATTCGTGAATAATTTCATTTTTTTGTTATCAAATCCAACTTTAACTGTTAATCTATAAGTATTTCATCAAAAACGTTTAAGTATTCTCTTAGAAACTAATATGAACCTTGATAGTAATAGGTGAACATTGAAATAAAGTGATGAGATTTCACAACGTAATATAGTCTATTATTATAGAGGGAGTATCAGGCTCTCTCTATAATAGACTATACTATACTAGACTATATTCAATTAGATTTCACTATAAAAATTTAAAGTTCAATAAAAAAATGTGGATTGTCTTATAAATATAAGATAGATCTATCAGACAGATGCGTGAATTAGCCATTCATGAGATGTTCCCAATAATGTATTTATCAAGCATACGTGACTTGCTTACAAAGCTACACTGTAATCTGTTTAGGTATACCTATCCTATACTATAGACAGCGATGGCTCAGTGTTTCAGACGTCTGCCTGATAATCGTGAAGCAGGGGTTTGAATTCCACGCTTCTTTACACCGTGAACAAACATGCATGTCCGTAATTTATTCCTAAAGGTGTGTGAACCCTCACTTAGTGGAACTTGGTGTTCTGTGGATAAACCTTTCCCATCTTGAGACGATGTCCCTATTCAGTTATGGGCCGTAGAATAAAGTGCTACCAACGATCATTACCACAAAAATAAGTTTATCATGAAGAAAAATTGCAAAAATGTCTAAGTTAAAAATGATCGGATGAGTCCTGAATTAGCATTCATGACTGAGAGCCAATAACGTCTTCATCCAGACTTCAGAGAGGGTTCGTTAACATTCAGCGGAGGTCTCTAACGACGCGAGATTATGAAATATAGTTTTAACAGGCAATGCGACGGGTTTCGAGCTAAATTACTTCGACTTTCAGTGAATTGTCGACGTTTTGGCAGTGAAAAGTTAGATATTGTAGTCGGCGCAATATCTCGCTACTCGCGTTGCAATAAGACGAGAAAACAGGTCTCCTATTGCGCTTCCTCTCAAATTTACGTCAGGTTTGACGGACAATAGGCACCATTGTGATTGTTAACTTAGGGCCGATTTTTCAATCGCCAGATAAACGTTAACTAAGGAATAAATTGGATAGATTTGACAGATTTTGTATGGTATATGTTTCAAATTTATTCCTCAGAAAGTCTATCTGGCGATTGAAAAATCGGCCCTTAGAGTACCGTGGGCAGCAAGATATTGGGCCAATTATAGCCCACCCGATACTGCATTGCGTGGATGACCTCGAGAGAATTTAAAATATCCTTTCTAATCCCTTTTAAACCTTTTATTTGATCGAGTATTTTTTATACGAATAAATTTTTTCTCGAAGCCGTAAGCACGAAACATTGGAAAGGATTGTATCAAATCCATACTTGCCACTACTAGACATATCAATCACAATAACAAGTACAAATAAATCATATCACGTGAGGCGGGATGCTGTCGAGGGAAAGGAAGCTGTAAAATATTGCATCTGCCGAGAACCGCTGACGCAACTAGATTTATCCATCACGCTGGAGATTAGTTTCTCTGGAAACGACGGATGCTGGATTACCGACTAGATAAAAGTGTACCAATATATAATAATTTGATGTAATACCTATTCCAATAAAAAAAATGGTCAAGTGCATATAACTCTTCGGTGAATTAGCTACTAGCAATGGCAGACAGTCTAAACGACAAGCTTTCAGCGATTTCCCTATTTATGACGAAGCAAATATCCATATCTGCGTCAGGTACTACAAAATTAAGTCAGTTCTATTTTGGTATAACTCGTCCCAAGACATAGCCTTTTACCTACCAAGCATGGAACTGGTTTTTGTTTTTAAATAAGCCATTGAACACCACGGCTGGGATTTGCTATCAGTACTTAATAAGGTAGTTAGGCCCAGTTTCCACCAAAGCGGAGCGGAGCGAAGCTGTGTTTGAGTAACCAATCAGATTTTGTCATTTTGACATCTCCGAAACTGAAGGGAGAGGAGCTCAGGGAGAGGAGATGTCGAAATGACGAAATCTTATTGGTTACTCAAACACAGCTCCGCTCCTTTCCGCTTTGGTGGAAACCGAGCCTAAGTAAGTATAAAAAATGACGCGGCATTCCAGGAGTGCAAACAGAAGGAAAAACCCAAAGGCTTCGGATACGCTAACAGTGTCGCGCGTTCAAAAATGCCTAACGCACCTAAACTAGTTATCCCTTAAAAAACTTAATACATACAGAAGTGTCGGTTATGGTAACAATGTGAGGTGTCGGTAACATGTCGATAACGAATTCAATGGGTTTTTCCCATCTCAAAAAAGCCCAACGCGCTTAAAGAAGTTTTCACTTCAAACATCGAAACACAAGATCAAAAGAACATCTCCATACATCTCCAGATGCTACACCCATCAAAAAATCAATAGAGCCGCTTAGCAAACAAACCGTTTCTATCCGTTAGGATAAATCGAAATCACGTACACCTACGATCTAAACGTAAGGCCAAGACAAATATTATGCACCCCAAATGTTTTCGGACGTAACCTTTGAGTAACAAGTACGAGAGGTCTTAGATGCTTTCATCCGATACAACAGTTATGACAATATTTTTACACTGTCTTGAAGGTTGATGGTTTTTTACTTCGGTGTTAATAATGGTCTTCGGGGTCATGGTTTCATAACTTTGAAATTTTGGCAAGATGTCAATAGAAATGCTTTCAATACAGAGCTCCCTGTTCCTCACTTTTATACTCCGATAATAAAACCATCTTTAAGGTACTTTGGATATACAATTTTGCTACCTCGTTCATTTTAAATAAATAATACATAAATAAGCGTATTTTTCAATATACATTGATTCAATCATTTTCTGTAGCGCATCCTTAATCATTTTGATCATGTGGTCAAGTATTTTTCCGAATGATAATAAAATCTTCTCCCCATTTAAGGTTGTGGGCTCGTAGCTTGTCGGACGAAAGCAATAACCGGGGCCAGGTGTGCACATCCAGGGCAATACATCGGAACAAATAGACGGACGTGATCCGGGTACGGGACACTGACCCAAATACAATGGGACAAGATCGTACCTCTTAGGGACTATCCACATTTATCCGTGCCGTGAGTATTTCTAGGGATTTTAATTAGACAACCAACCACAGCAAAGCACCTAAGTAAATGTTTTTCACCCTGCATGAAGATTACGAAAATATCTAAAATGCTGAAATATCGAGCACAGTCACTTGCCAAAGTCATTGACAGAGCATTTTCGTGGGTACGATGTCCCACTGAAGTCTTAGGTCTAAGCGATTACTACTTAGAAGCATGCGCAGTGTTATTGGTCGTAAAGTAAGTATTTTAGAGTATGAATAGCTAGATGCAGAAAGCTGAATGTATGACACTCGCAAAAAGTTTGCAAAAATATGGATTTCCACTAGAAGATTTCTGTAGATTACGATAACCACCTTTGACGCAGAAGGCGATTATCGTCACTTTTGATATTGCTTTCATAGTTGTAGGCAACTCAAAACTGACGACAACAAGATCGGAAGTCTGGTGTTCTGCTAAATCGATCATCTGAATACAATAATCAGTAAAATCACGCGATACCTAAAACATAAAAGAAAAAACATATATATGAATGAAAAGTTAAATTTTTTATCCATTAAAAATCAAATATTTAATAAAAAGAGTTCATAAAAAACATACAGCTGTGTCGATAAATATGAATACAGCTGAATTCATTACTATATTTATCGATCTTCTGAATATCTTTTCACAGTCATAGAGGATACTTTAAAGTTTTGTCTTCTCTTTTTTTTTTTTTTCAATAAAACTTATCACTAGCTTATTCTAATTACTATACTTGCCCGCGTGGAATGGTGGCAAGAATACTGGCTGCATTTCCGCGTTGAACAGCTAGGCTGATACGTTGCGCAAAAAATGAGCCAGCCCTTCTGTCACCAGTTGAGGTTATTAAACGCGGGGAAAGCTCTCGGATGAATTTTTTGGCACTATGATTTTTTGTCTTCTCTACAACTAAATATGATTGTTAACAAAAAGGTTTACCTATTTAAATAAACGTCAAAGATGGTTCAAACAAAATACATAAAACCCAAAAAACCGATTCCCGAACAAATGTATAGGCAGTCCCGTAAATGCCGCCCAAGGAAATTAGTGTAACGGAGCGCAATGAGATCTATCGAATCCTTGGCTTGGATACATTGAAGACGTGAACTTTAGAAGATATATTTTGTAGATGTAATGCAGTTATTTTAAAAACAGATTTTGAGTTTTCTTTGCCGTTTCGGTTTCATTTCTTTGCCATATAATATTCATTTAGACCGGCATTCTTGCATGCAAAATGCCTAAAAATGATTTTTACGATACATCTCTCCATTTATACTGAATAATGAAGAAATTTTATAGCATGAAAATACGATTTTTATTAAATTCCAGCCACACTTCATCAGGTTTTGCTGATACAAGATAGCAACAACTTTAGATTTAAACAAGTTATTTCAGCAACATAGCAAATCAAATTAAACAGTTCTAGTCGAAAATCCGATCATCCAGCAAAATGGGCAAATAGTCTGGCAGCTGAACGTTGTATTATCGACCGTTAGTACATTTTGCTAGTTAATAGTTTCAAATAGTTATACTTATTGAAGGAACTTTAAGAAAAAAGGTGATTCCAGCAACGACTGTATTGATATAACATTAAATAAAAATATACAATTTTTACAAACTAATTGCACGTACTTAATGTGTTTTCATGCGGATTTTGGAAGTTATATCTCCTGTTATTTTCTTATATCATCGAGGTTCATCGCACGGCAGACAATAGCATTGTCTTTATCTACAACTTAAAGCGCCGGACGCTGACACAAAGGGATTGCACAAATTTGTAGACTAGAATGTTGCACGTCTCGCTTCCACTTAATACTATCTTGTCACGGACTTACACTACATACTATGACGTATTCGGTGCTACAGCTGTGTGATTCTGTAAAAATACTTATAGCACCGACGAAGCAGTATATCACTCGAGCCGCGTAAGCACTGATTGGCTAATGCTTGCATCGGTCGCGCCGCATGGGCACTAATTGGTTAATGAATTCATCGGCTGTGCAGCGTTAGTTGCATCGGATGTTAGGGCGATGTTATTCAAGGGGACCTTCTTTACACGTAACGACATTTTCACGTAAAGTCGATGCGCTAAACGCTCTGCCAACTGAATTTTCTAACAAAAAAGATGCCACGCAACATGATGCCTCGCTATATAGTACACCACTTGCCACGCTATATGTTAGTTATCTCATACATTTTCTAACTGACAGTAATATCTTCGAGTAACATAGAAGTCCTAGCACATATCTGTTTCTAACTTATTGAAATTATGGTATGTATACACTTATGGCTGCTAAGTATATACCTAAGTTGTTTAACAAAACGTAAACTTCACTCACGTGAAATTCGGGAATCCTGCTACCTTTTCAAGGCTTTATAACTATTTTCAAGGTAGTTTTCTACCGCAAATTACGATTTTCAAAATCTCACGGAAGTTGTTTATTTTTCCGGGATAAAAAGTTGTCTTTATATTAATCCAGGGTATTAGCCATCTACGGTTTAAGCATCAGCCAAATCGGTTGATCAATGTTGGCATGATTGAGTCCCAAACATATAATATAAACTTTCACATTTAGGCCCACTTGCACCAACCCGGGTGCAAGTGGGCCTAAATGTGAAAGTTTATAGTGTGTAAACAGTGTGTTAACTCAGAGTTAACACGATGACCCAGAGTGAAGTTGTTACGATTGTCCAATGAGAGACGTTGACTCTAGAGATTCGTACAAGAGGGCCTTATATAAATATCATTTCTTTTTAGCCATGTTCGTTCATAACTTTAATCAGTAAAGAGGTAACCATTCCCGATCAAAGTTATTACTCAATTACGATTGTATACAGCAATTGCAAACATTATTACAGGCCTTTAGTACTTTGTTTCGTCCTTGTTTTGGATCGCATGTAAATGTACCCTTTGATTAGCATCTACCTTCATATTTCGCGATGCGGTATTGAATCGTCCTTGATATAAAACGTCATGGCAGAGACTTATGTTGCGGTAGGCCTATTTATTGTTAGGAAAGCTCGCTTGACTGCTGTGTGACACGGAAAGTGATCATGTACGGTAGCTAACCTTGTGGAGGTAAAAGTCATATCATAAACATTTACTACTGATACTATAGGATCATTTGGCATGGTGCCGAAATACTCCGTGGAAATTGGGAATACTGGTTTAGCTAAATTTTCTCATCCTTTTTTGAGCATAACAAGACTTTTAACGTCCCACACAAAAATAGGGATATTGTGTGTGTGTATGTGTGCGTGTATGTGTGTGTGTGTGTGTGTGTGTCAGCTCTATTCCAAAATGATGTTATGATAAGGCACAAGGCACTTTTTGAATATGATTACTCGATTAAGTGTTTCACGTTTGCCAGTATAATTGTTGAATGGCAAGCGTAGGGGGGTTTTGAATTTTAAGTAAATTAAATATGGTATTATTATTGATCAGCACCCATGTTTGTATGTGTGTATTTTTTTTTTTTTTTTTTTTATTACTCCTTCGAGGTTAACTACTGAACGAAAATGGCTGTTTGAACTGAAAATAATTTATTTAGTTACACCGAAAAATCAATCATCCCCACGGGATTTATGAAAAACGGAAATTTACGCAGGCATAGTCACTAGATACTATTTCCATTATCAAATCAGCAAGACTCTCCACTCACACTCTTACTACAAATCTAGGAATGTAATCAAATATTTCTTGATCTACAGCCAAACGTCCTCACTACTTAACCAAAACATCAGTTAAAACATTGTTTGTAGTATATCCCCCCGCGGCAGTTTTAACCGTTAACTGGTAACCATATGGGGGTATTTTTGGCAGTATCTATTCGTGATAAATGTTCATATACAAACTGAACTCAACCTGCGGACGCAGTTTGCGGCGAGGCGGCGGGACCGAGTAATTTGATGTGAATTTTGCGGTCGGGAATATAAACAGACCGGAGAGGGCGTTAAACTTTTCGTTTTTACAAGTTCATGAATAAGTCCGTTGTCAGTCAAAGGGTATTTATGTCAACAAAACAACTTTAGCACTGTCAGACAGACCTTTTCCCGAAGTAATGATTTTTTGTGATCCCGAGAAGAATGACCAGAGAGCGTATTGGAAGTTTTTATTTTAATCCATAGGTCGCTGAGTATGTCACCAACCCCAGCGAAGTCGGGCATTTCGAGAGACGTCAATGAAATTTTATCTCCTACGGAAAAAAATCATAAAACTTTCCTGGTGCATTGGGCATGCTGGTGCGTTAAAGAAGTAACATGGTTCAATTCCCGGCAGCTTGCAGCCTGGAACTTGACTTTACAAGGATTGCTCGTACATCGAAGAAACGCCTAGATCATCAATTCTTTATCTCGTTTAAGAGCCTTCTTTCGTCGATTGTTGGATATAGGCCTCCTCATAAACAAAGTTTCAAAGATTCAAGCCCAACGTGTTGGTTGCCTGCCGATGTTTCTGCGACCGGTGCGTAGTCCCCATTCAAGAAGCAGATGAGCCCATCGGTCGTCTGAAGTCCTACGTACATGCCTCGCAAATTTCCATTTGGACTGGGACACCTTCAAAACAATATCAGGCAAATATTGCTTGCCATACATCAAAATCTAAACGCTTCCATCGGTAGATTGGGAATTCGTAGAAACTCCCCATCACACCAAAACTAATCCATGTTAGAAAATATTCATTAAACCCCGGCCCGTCGCAGCTCATTTCAAGTTTCAGCTGTTCTATTTAGTTCAAAGCATAATTAAATGTACCAACCGTACCACTAAGGACAGGCACAGAACAAATAGGCCACGGCTCAGTTTCATCAGTCGAAAATGTGAGCGAACAAAAAACATTCCTTTCCCTTTGTAATGCGTGAAAACATTGGAGGGGTAACCACACACGGAGAACCAAACGCGAACCGTGGTCGGGTCTCGAAAAATACGCTTTTCCAGCCGAAATTATCCGACGTCCAGTTTAATTTGAACTCATTTAGTAATACTGAGTTGTTTAATTAATAAAACTATGCACGAGTTGGTATACCTATATATGATTTTTGTTGTAATGCTGGTTCAGACATGCGATTTATTGCGAACGATTGGTGAAAATTACTTCGTTATACGTATCATTTCATGATGTACTTTTTGATAAAGTTATTGGAAAATCCAGGATAATAGACAGTTTCCGCTCGGCGTAAAGAAAGTCACGGGTAATGGTCTATCCATACCTGACGGTACTTAATATATGAATTTAAATGTGAGTTTGTTCGTTTTTTTATTTGCCCATCAATCACGCCATAAAGAATCAACGTGATTTTGTATAAAGACTATTAATTTAATTAATTACTTTTGTATTGTATATAAGTTGTGTAGTTGAAAGCGCGGTGAGCGATATAAGCTGCGTTTTATCCCGCGAAAATTAATATTTCCCACGAGATTTGTGTAAAACCGAAATTCACGCGGGGGAAACTGCGGGCAACAGCTAGTATATTAAGTAAGTAAGTTTTTTTACTTACAGGAAGTAAGTAAGTAAAAAAGGATGAAAGAAATGATTGCCAAATTCGTTCGCGCTCGTTTGCGAATTCTCGCGTCTGGTCCAGACTTATAACAAACTGCTGTTCGACACTCGACAGTAATTTTGGCATACGATTGTTTTGTATGCAGATTTTTGGCTGGCGTTAATCAATTATTTGGTTAGCAGATGTTTACACGGCTGCAGTTACTGGTTGTGACGGACACGCCATTTAATCACCACGCCATAATATGCCATTCAAATACATAATAGCTTCTGCATAATTTCAACTTTTGTCGTATTCGGTCGTGTGAGGAAAGTTGTTTTTGGACGCTGGTTTCAGGAATCTTTTGATTTTTGTTTTAACATCAGTCACCTAAATATCATAATTCTGAATTTAGCGGTAAAGTCTGATTACATAAGTGCTTGAAACCTATATGATTGTGTGTTGAGTGTGATGTATGAACCTACCTATGTGATTTGGTTTTTTAACATGCAATTAGTGCGAGCGTCGACTATGTTGAAAATTATTTACGTTAAGCATAATACCTAGAGTCGGCATGTGAAGATTATACTTGTCTTTTCCGTTAAACCTACAATGTTTTATCAGCTTATAGATTACCAAAAACCCAATTAAATTTGAATTTGGCAGGAGTGTTCATTTCGCTTAAAAGCCTAAGAGAGAGACCGTGGCTAATTTATCCATCCGTTTGTTTTTATTAAAAAAAATGAGATTTTTGTGCAATGATTTAGGTATATACAACTTCAGATATTGTAAGTAAATCATAAAATCCGAGTGAATTTTCAAAATGGCTCTTAAATATCGATAGTCATTTTGCGAAGGATTCAGTGGTTATTTTAAAATTTCTATAGTAAGTAGGATATAGTTTTTGTTACCCCTAGTCACAATCTAGGCGGTGAATATTCACTTCACGCTGCAGTCTCATGAAAAATCTAAGATCCTTCGCACACGGCGACGTAGCGTAAGCGTATGACAATCCGCGCGTACGACGAGAGTAATGCGAGCACAAAAAACTTCAAACAAGTCCGCATATTAAGCGTTGTTGCAGCGAATTGTAGGAGTTATGCATTGACATTGTAACTGTCGTAGCGTATCTACTGGCGTAAAAAGACAAGCCTAAAAAGTAAACGTTACATTATTAAAAAATACATTATAAAACACCTAAATATCACTGATTTTTTTATTTCTAATGGCTTTTGACACAAAAATAATTGAATTGTCTACTACTAGTACTTCGTCTACGCAACGATTCTTTAGTGCAAAACTGTAGGTCTCGTACGCGTAGCATCTTAACTATACGCTTACGATACGACTACGCTTACGACCCGTGTGCGAAGGGGCTAAGTCTTTAAAGTACATATTTCGCGCGTCGCGTCACTTGGTAGACCGGAAGACGGGGATGTCGCCGGCCCGCGGGCAGAATAAGGGGACAAGATATAGCTAGGTTTACATAGTATCATGCACATGTAAATTACACACCTTCTTCAGTAGAAAAACACGGGAAATTGGCTCTTACTTCAAATTGTACGTACTACTGTTGAACAAAGAATTATTTTATCAGACCAGCATGTATTCGTATGTGATATTGTTAAAATTTCAAAATATTCGTATACTCTCAAAACATTCAAATATACATTATTTCATATAGGCCCAAATTACCGGCACTTACGACGAGCCACTTAAGACAGGCTTCCTTTTTCAATAATATAATGGTTATAACTATTTAACGACTCTAGTTATAACCATAATCATTACATATACAAGGCAAGTTATATTAGGCAAGTAAAATCACAGCAATTCATTATCACTCCCAAGCCTTCAGCTCATGTATTCCAACATGGCATAGCAATAAATAGGTACTTCTATTGTAATAATTTAAATCTGAACATTGTACATTGTCATTAAAATCACTTTTGTTACTTATGTGGGTTGATTAACATATTTTGGGTTCTACCGACATAATATTACTAGGTATACAAAAAAAAATATTATACTCGTGAAACTTAGAATTGCTAAAGTGGCATCAAGTGAATCGCAACCACAAAAAAAAATAATGAAACAAATAACACTAAGTATAGAAATAAATAATAAAAAAACCTGTCAAGTGCGAGTCGGACTCGCGCACTGAGGGTTCCGTACTACAACCGGAGGAATAAAACCATAAAAACCGCTTTTCTTATCGAACCGCAAAACTAACTTTGTTTTTAGAGGTTTTATTGTAAATATCAAAAAACTACTTATTAGATCTCGTTCAAACCAATTTTCGGTGGAAGTTTGCATGGTAATGTACATCATATATTTTTTTTAGTTTTATCATACTCTTATTTTAGAAGTTACAGGGGGGGGGACACACATTTTACCACTTTGGAAGTGTCTCTCGCGCAAGCTATTCATTTTAGAAAAAAATGATATTAGGAACCTTAGTATCATTTTTGAAGACCTATCCATAGATACCCCACACATATGGGTTTGATGAAAAAAAAAAATTTGAGTTTCAGTTCTAAGTATGGGGCACCCCCAAAATTTATTACTTTTTTTAAATTTTGTGTGAAAACCTTAATGCAGTTCACAGAATACATCTACTTACCAAGTTTCAACAGTATAGCTCTTATAGTTTCGGAAAAAAGTGGCTGTGACATACGGACGGACAGACGGACAGACGGACAGACGGACAGACAGACATGACGAATTTATAAGGGTTCCGTTTTTTGCCATTCGGCTACGGAACCCTAAAAATTACACACTTTGCAGAATGAAGTAATAACGTAATAGATAGCTATATTTGAGCTATAATCTCCACTTAACGTGTTTCCGATACCTAGACCTAGATATAACTCCTGTACAAGCTCAGACAGTCAAGTGCCATACGCTCCCTCACTCCGTGCCCTCAATATTTCACTGCTGCGATAATCGCTATAGTTTACTGTAGGAGAATGCCTCTCTAGCTTTATTGAAGCTCTATATTGGTTCTATTGTATACTTTGAAGTTATAAAACAGTGCTATATAAGTTGAGTAAGATTCATTGAACACCTTTACAATCAAAGATGTTTTGTTATACCGAGAATTGATAGCCCTTTTGCGTCGGGGGTTAAAAATTAAAATAAACGCTAATATACTAAAGATAGATGCTCTATTAGTTAGTATATTTAGATGCTCTATTAGATTCAAGAGCTATTATAAATAGGTAATACATTAAAGACCCAGACAGTTAAATACCGAGTACTGTCATAATATAGGCACTCTCTCCCTTCAAATACTTCCAATATTTCATCCGAAGCGATAATCGCGCCATATTTCATAATAGTGGAATGCCTCGCTAAAATTTAACTCGCGTAATGTTCGTGATCAGTTTTAAAATATAAATTTATCGCCCACTCTCGTATAAAGGTGGTATATGGGAATTTATGAGGGCGGGACTTAGGTGCGAGAATTGATAGAAGCGCTAAAAATTTTGCGAACAAAATATGTTCGATAAAATAAAGTAGGTACGAAATACATTTGCATGAAATAATAAAAAATACTGTTGAGTCAAGTAGGATAAAAGTTTCAAAGTATTGTGATTTTTTGAAAAGAAATATAATATATACGGCATTTCTCTCATTTCTCGGCTCTTCGAGAGCATGCTAATTTTTAGGTCATCAGCAGGGCTAGACAATGTCACCTAAGCGTTAAGCGTAGTCGCTAGTAGAAAAACCACGTGACCGAATCTACCTAGTCTATGGTTAGCGTTGTTGTCGGCTGTCAATTGGAATTGTCATGTGACGTATCTGTCATTTGCTGAGCGCCGATGTCAATAATTAACTATTAACTAAATTATTAATTAATTAACTATTAATTAACTATAGCACTGCAAGGAATATACTACTCTCTAACGATAGAACTTTAAGTTCTTATGACTTCTAATTCTAGCAACCGCGACCACACTGAAATAACTAACACTAGTTTAATTAACTATCAGCAAAATAAACACTCGAAAATCCAAAAAAACACGCCACGATGTTTTAAACGAAGTTGTGAACTTCGTCTAAAACACCACACACTACAAAAGCAAAACAAAATGGAGTCTTGTTGTGATCTCAATTGTTGTACCAAAGACTAAAGAGTACTAAAAATCCCAACAATTCCGCCATTTTGTAGCGTACAATGACGAAGTACGCTAAAAGTTATCTACAGGGTATGAGCGATCGCTAAATAGTCGTAGTCGAATTTCAAAAACAGCGTGATTTCCTCTATTCTGTCACTTGGTTTTTCTACAGTCACGTGATGGTCACGTGGTTTGTCCATACATTTTGTCGACTAGCGTTAACGCCAAACGCTTGCGACTTTGTCTAGCCCTGCAGTTCTGCAACCCAATCGCCTAATTTTGTATCAATCATTAAAAAACTACCTAAATGTCAAAACGTGATTTTCAAGTGTTTTGATTGGTCAAAAGTCATGTTTTGACATTGATACCGTTGAGATCTGTAATGATTGACACATTTTTACGCGGGAGGGGGGCATATTTTTACGCGAAAGCCGAGGCAAAGTGACATTTTATTAGCGACATCACGAAGAGAATGCCGAAAGTAAAATGTATGAGATTGGCATTAGCAAATGCTGTGTTAAAGTTATAAGTAACTTCAATTCCATAGAAACATTTTGGACTTTCCTATTGTGTAATAGTTAATGATGAAGTCTTCACTAGCTTTTACACGTGGCTCCGTCTTTACACGTAGCTCTTTCAGGTTGTTGCAACTCCCGGTATAAAAGCAGATGTGTTACTGCAAGACAGAATCTAGGTACTTTCATTCTAAATAGAGAAATCGGTATATAAGTTGCAGCGTGAAAAAATAACAAATATACACAAACTTATAACAAACGCCGCGCTTAAAGACAAAAGGTAACGTCCAATTCGCACCTAATTACTTTTCAATCAAGCTGAATAAACTAACAAAAAATTTTGAACTTCAAAAAACATGCGTCATAACAAACCAACAAGAACTATTTATTTACAACAAAAGTGTGAAACCGTAACACAAACTGCACCAATAAACACTTTCAGGCAGTGAGATGCAGGCTCTTTTGTGCTGTATTAAAAAATAAACATTTAAACGGGCAACGGGCCGAAATCAGATGTCTGTGCTCTGCTGTGCACTGCTGCAGTCATTGTATTGATTTTACATCCGGCTGTAGGCAAAAATGGAGGGCCTCTACCACAGGTTCTCGATGATTGTATTGTGTATGAACTTGTCTAGTAAAGGAGCAACTGTCGTGGTCTTTCTTAAACTATTCAAACTTTCTTTTAAGCTTCTTTTCAATGACTTTAATTTTATTTTATCTTGCTAAAAAAAGAATCTATAACTATGTTAAGTAATACTTGTTAAATGTATGTTCCTCACCGATATGAACCCTGAGGATATGGGCATCCGAACGATTTACGTAAACCAAACAGTAGCGCCATCTGTCAAAGTTCTATAGGTCACTGCTGAGCGAACTACGTCATGGCTTTACTGCTGGTGGCAAAACAAGCATTTTTGACACCGGTGATCTCGCGACATTTGTAAGTTATTCCTTTAAAGTCTTCGATTTATATAATTTTGAATAACTGAAAAAATGGGGTAATTTTTTCCAACCTTTTTTTTTAAAGGTATTGCAGCGTATTATGACATCGTCATAAAATGTCACAATTCTTTTATATATTTTTTTAATCACGGATTACTTTAATTTAAAAAACTTATTATATTAGAGCAGTTTTGATGGGCTGCGAACGAAGTTGCGGCGACCAAACTGTCAAGGGTAAGTTAGTAGGGGCGTCAAATTGACCAAACATTGAATGGTCGATGTAGTATTTTTTGCTCTGGTCGAAGCACGATGGCAACCGATTTGCGAACGGTTTTCACCGGTCTTTACACGTATTTACTTCCAACATGATGTGTTCGCCATAAGCCCAACGCTACAGAGCAATGCACCAACATTTCGTGTTTGTTGAGGCACCAATGTTTTCATTCTATTCGTTTCAATCAATTTGAAGTTTCCTGTCCGTCGAGCCGTAGCGAATAGTGGTGTCAAAACTACACGATACGTGAATTTTTTTACTGTTTGTTATTTTTATATTTTCTACCATTTGAATCTAGAGAACCAAGCGTTTCTGGTATAGCGGTGGAATAAGACTCCGTTACTTTCTTTTCGTATGGAACCCTATTATCCATAGACTTACAATAGGTCGTCGCTTGGTTAGGTTTATCAAATAAATATTCAAACTTAGCACCCATTGGTCCGAATTCAGTCGTTGTTTATCATTTTTTATAGCTTTGACACCATCAAACATACTCCGTACAATATGCTCGGAAGTGCTCATAAATGGGGGACTACAAAGTTTGCTTTGCAGAAGTTATCATATAATGTCAGCCAGATTTCTTATCTCTACATGCATATTCCTTCCATTTTGGCATCTCGTAACTCACGTTGATTCATTTTTTTAAGGTTTCTTTTCAGACTCACTGGGATTAAGCTAAAGCCCCGAGTTGGCAGCCTTCACACACCTATGCAGGTTTCCTTACGATGTTTAGCTTCACCACTAAGCAACTGACATTTTAGTTGCAACAAACGCACGTAACTTTGAGAAATCAAAGGTGTCATACCCTCAGATTTAAGCTCATAATAGTCTGAACTACTGTAATAAAAATTAATAATGATTAAACGAACTTACCTGTAAGGGAAGTAATTTTTTGCAGAATGACGTAAACACAGGGTGTTACTACAAGTAATTAAAGATCGGAATGACTTCGGATCTAGAGTACAATTAAAATAAAAGAAATAAAGAAGGCAAACATTAGATAAAACTTGAACACAAATAATAATAGTATACATTATATCTCTCGCCGTCAATAACTATAATTACCCTCGTCAATCAAGTGTCCAAATGGTTAAACTGAAAAGGCCCGTCTGACCGATGTATATCAAAAGTCACAGATAACTTACACTCACAGAGTCTGGCATACGTCCAATGACAGATAAAACCATTTTGACGACGGATGACGTTACATTACCACTAGGTATGCTATGGACGCGGGTATACGCCCATTTGAGTTTTGGCTTTAAAAATCCTACGGGAACTGTGGATCTACTCAAAATAAAAAAGTATAAGTGAACCTATAAATAATCTATTTTTATATTCAGACTAGCGGACGCCTTAAGGTCCGCCCGCGTGAATTTCAGTTTTTAACGATTCCCGTGGAACCATGGATTTTTCTGGGATAAAAAGTAGCTTATATTTTAATACAGGATGTAATCTATCTCCATTCCAAATTTCAGCCAAATCGGTTCAGTAGTTACGACGTAAAGGAGTAACAAACATACACACTCACTCGCTTACATAAAACTTTCGCCTTTATGATATTACTAGCTTTTGCCCGCAGCTCCGCCCGCGTTAAATTCGATTTTTTACTAATCCTGAGAAAAAATTGAATTTCCTTTTCAATGACCTTTACACCTACTTTCAGGACAGATTGTCAAAGTAATCTACCTATAGCTGTAGCTATAGATTACGGTTGAAAATTAGGGTTTTTTAAATATCCCATGGGAACTATGGATTTTCCCGGGACAAAAAGTAGCCTATGTTTTAATCCGGGTTATAAGCTATCTATGTTCCAAATTTCAGCCAAATCGGTTCAGTAGTTGCGGCGTGAAGGAGTAACAAACAAACACACTTACACACACACACACACACACACTTACACACAAACTTTCGGCTTTATAATATTAGTGTGATTATTGTGATTGTGATTTATAAAGAAAAGGTTGAGTAGTTGCAGATCGTAGGAGCAACAAACAAACAAACTCTCACAATTTGTATGTTTGTTTGTTTACGTCGCAACTCCTCAACATGTTTTGCTGACATTTCAAGTGAAGATAGCTGATGCCCTGACTAATACCATATAAGCCTGAATTATATCCATAAAAACTGAGGTAAGGAACTTGAGAAACGTAATTCACCTGGCTAAAAGCTAGAATTAAAATAAGATTAAGTCTTTAGCTAACAAAATAAGTCCAGATTTTTGTGCTTAATTTTTAACTATAATATCTAGACTTACCTCGGCACTTCCTTGGCTGGACTCGACTGCGTCTCCTGATGGCTAAACGAGGCCATAGCTTCAGATTACGATGACACTCATTGTACTGTACTTAGTTCATTGCACTGGATTTACTTTCTTAATTTTATCTAGCTTTAATAGGAACAGCAATGTACGTTAGACACTAGAATATTAAATAGAAAAGTTAATTTTCTTGCTCTATGAGGTATGTGGTTTTATCTACAAATATTGATCTAGCCTAAGTTTTGTTACGATGAATACGATAAGTGTAAATATTAACATAAATACTTTCATCTACAATAAAAAAGGTTGTTTTCCCCTTCAAAAATAATAGTAGATTCTTTGAATTAAAAATAGAATAAAATGAAAAAATCAATGTTACAAAATAGTATACATATATATCTTTCTATTTTAAAATAAAACGAATCCGAACGTATAGAATTTTTAAAATCTGTCTGAAACGACAATGACTTGATAAGTTACTTAGAAACCTTACTGACTACGCGAACGACAAATTTCTCTTTTCATCACGATAAACATTACAGAAGATGAACAAATAAATTATTTTATTTATTTGTCCCGCGCAAGACCCAGTAAAAGACAAACAACTCCCAAACAGCACGTGAAACATTAATCAAGACTGCAGCCTGCGACCGTCAGTACCGGCTGAAATTCAGGGCCCGCCAACAAATTGTTTAAAACTTGTTAATTTATTCAGTACTAAGCAAGACATGCTCCCACTTTAATTACTTATTGCCGAGTCGCTCGTGACGACAATAAAAGCGGCGAGCGAAGTGAGGTCATAAATTTTTAACGTCTTCACAAAACAGCGTTCATTTTACGTCCCTTTGAGACTGTGTTATGAGTGTAATCCTGGAATGGCGTAACGCCATCCAATAATGGCCTCCCCCGATGGATTAATGAAAATTTTTATTTACGAAATTGAATTATTCTAACGGCGTTATGAGTTTGGGAGCTTACGCGTTTCAAATAAAATAGCTACATAAACGCGTATTTAAAATTTTTGTTGTCGGTTCATTTCAGCGCTTATACCGATGCAGAATATTTATTCTGCAGTACTTGAATTCTATTTAATTAATTTGTCTCTATACTAATCTTTTGATAATATTTTAAAGATGAAGAGTTTGTTTGTTTGAAGGCGCTAATCTCAGAAAGTACTGGTCCGAATTGAAAAATTATTTTTGTATTGGATAGTCCATTTGACGACGAAGGCTAAAAGTTATAGAGTGTTACGCTATGACCAATACGAGAAAATGTTCCGAAAATGGAAAAATTGATCTTTTTGAAGATCTTTCGTTGCGTGCACAGCGCAAACAGTTATAGTTACGTAAAAATGATGTACTACGGAATTGTTTTCCTTTAAAGGTCTAAAAAACTCCGTATTACCACATAATATCTATCTTTTAAGATCCTGACTCATTATAGCGTCATGTAAAGGGCAAAATGCATGCTGTCGGGACCACTGGCAACAGCTTTATAGTGACAGATATTATAACTAATTTATTCAGGAGTTGGTGACGATAGGATCATTTTGACGAAAAAATACCTTGAAGTTTTCTTTAGTACCAACTGAATTTAAATATTTTCGTAAATATTTATAACATTTACGTTGGTGCAACGAGAATGCTATACTTACGAGTAGTTACTACACTTTTAACGTTTTACGACCGCCCTCCCAATTTTTACAACTATAAAAAATATCCATACAAAATAATGGTAGTTCTAGTGGCGTATTTTACGATGTTATCATTAGAAGCACTTTCTACGCGCTACGTATCCGGGCTGTAAACGATGGATCGCATACGCTAATGAAATTTATAATCCATAAACCGGGGCGCGAACGTTGTTTTATAAAGTGTAATAATCATAAACCTACGTGGCTTAAGGTTTCTAGTCACACTACTTATATAAAAATAATTTAGACGTATGTTTGATGAGGTGTAAAACATAACCAAGTTTCGGCTGAACTAAGGCAGGCATTTTTATGCAACAACGGATTGGGCAGACATTTTGGCACAACACTATTTTGTCGATAACAGTATAATTAATTATATATTTTAAAAAATAATTGATGAATATTTGGTATAGGGTATTATGCGACAGTACAGAGAATACTGAAACCTTTGGAGTATGTAGATAATATTATGTACAGTTGGTTTGAGATTTAAATAAAGTACTAATATGAAAATCAAGATGTTGTATGAATAACTAACAATGACAAAATCTATAATAGGTGCAAAGTCTCATAAATTATTATCATAATGTTTCTAACAAAACTATTCCGAAACAGTTTCTCTAGGTATAGGTCTGAGAATAAAATCTCTATCTATTTTTCATAAACTATATGTAATATATAAAATTCTCGTGCCAATTTTTGTTACCAAACTCCTCCGAAACGCCCCGATTGTTATGAAACTTTCACTGTATGTTCGGTAGGTCTGAGAGTAGGTCGTAAGCGATTTTTTAATATTCCTACTGGCAAAATAACGTTTGCCTGGTCAGTTAGTAATATATACTAAGGTACAGCGCTATTTCTAGAAAGTGCCTTACCACTGGTACCGTTGTAAAGGCTTTAACCGTATATGTTGTAACCGTATATATGTTGTACCGTTGTAACCGTTGAATGACAAAAAAGTTATGCGCCCTTCGTACTGCAAATCAGTTTGACCCAGTGGTCGTCTTTCGTCGAATATCAACGAGTCTGCTTATCCTTACAAATGACAACCAACTTCGTCAGCCCAAGTTTAATTAATTTATGAATTCGGACGAGAAGGACCTATCGGGATTAATCAAGCTCCGAGTTAACTTTGTGTTGGGAAATCGTTACAAATTTTCTTGTTCTGCGTTATTTGTTACTGACTGTAGTGTGAGTCTGATACATATGATAAAGTATTATTTTTCAATTTGAAGGAAAGCCATAAAAAAAAATCAAGGACTAACGTCGTCAAAATTTATCAGCTATAGAATGGTTTATGGAGTTACCTATTGATAAAAACATTGCACTCCTTTTTTGGGCAGTCGTGTAAATATATTTATTAGTTAGGTATCATCTTATGGCTACTAAGAGAAAAGTTAAAAAAAACCCTTTGCAAATATTTTTTTAATGAGAATAAAGATTTGTATAATTACAGTACAAAAGTTAAATAACAAAAGGAAAGAGGTTTAAAGAATGCCTTTGGGTAAACTTTTCGAACTCTTTGTAAAATACTTTTGTAATATGAATAGAAAAATCTCTTTTCTTTTTGTTTTCCATTTTTAAAATTTAATAATGATAAAATTAATGGTGTTATTATCTACCGTGGTTTTTTCTTCAAATACTAATATAAAACTAGGTGATCCGGTAAAAGTTGTTTTTTCTAATGAATTATTTCTCTCTTAAGGGCCTGAACGTTTACGTCCTACCTGAAAAAGAGCATTTTTTGGGGGAAAAGACGAATGAGAACCAATACTTAATATGTTTAGAAAGTACCTACAATTGTAGTGAGGGTTATAATCGAATATCATTCAAGTTTGCCGTCAAGATACTAACTTACCGCTCGTACTCCTCGGTTTGACGACCAATAAAATGTTACAGTTGAATCATTAAGTTAACGACACGCTGCGATTTATACGACAAATCATAGCCAGTACAGCCTTCGGAATGAGTAATTAAATTTATTAGCCCCGCATGTGTGCCAATAATTAGCAGAGCCTGGTACGAATTACTTATTTTATGCATTAACTTAACAAGGCATTAATTTTAGTATTAAGGGGTTTCGGCCCACGGAGCACACGAAATTATTATTTTTTTAGTTACGCAATTTATAGGCTAATTATTACTACTTATAGCAGTGAGTTTTGCAAGCAACCTTTATGCATCTACATCCTTTTAATAAAAACTTTACTCAAAAATTCCCATTCACCTCATATTGGTTCCCGAAAGAATATTTTCTGCAGTTTCCCAGATTTGAAGCTTTCGGTTCC
The DNA here is from genome assembly GCA_036785405.1 of Coenonympha arcania. Lineage (NCBI taxonomy): Eukaryota > Metazoa > Arthropoda > Insecta > Lepidoptera > Nymphalidae > Coenonympha > Coenonympha arcania. The sequence continues at coordinate 11,348,473 of CM072063.1, read as the reverse complement.
CGATAGTAGGTAACCAGACTCCTTCGAATCGGCTTGACCAATTTTTATGAAATTTATGGTCTACATTCGGTAAGTAGGTCTCAAAATAAGTCGTAAGTAGCTCGTAAGCTATTTTGCATAGCTCATTTTTTCCCATGGTTTTCTCGGTCATTATATAAAATTCTCATGTCACAGTGTTTGCAACCAAAGTCCTCTTATACGGCTTAACCAAGGTCGTTATTTAATTTTCATATCCTTAAATGGCAAAACGATGTTAGCGCGGTCAGCTAGTATATTATAGAAAAACACCCATGCACTGGAAAAACATGCACGCTCATTACACAAACATATCCCAATCACCAAAAGGTGTGCGAAGCTAACCCGCACTTGGTTATCATGGTGGGCTATGTCCAAACCCCCCTCATTTTGAGGGGAGCCCTTTGCCCAGCTGTGAGAAACAAGAAAAGGGCTGATAAATAAAAGACTTACCGTCAAGAGTTCGAGAGCCCTTCGGAAATGGGAATTAAAAAACATGAGCTTTTTTAATACCGTAATTATGATTTATTTACGGTTGACCACCATAATTGCAATACGGGCTTTTCAATTTAATAGCAATAAATTCCAGCGCTATTTCTAGCGCAGAAACTGAACTTAGAAATTTTCTAGACATTTTACAGAGCTGCCTCGGATGTTCCTTTAAATCATAACGATACGACACTAAGGAGCTTACTTTAAATTAAAAATATCGTAAAAAGCTCGGACGTTGGAAGGACGTCTAATACCTAATATTATTAGACCATAGTAAAATAACATTATTATGTACCATGGTAGGTAATATGTATAATAGTTTTACAGTAATTTATCGTAAAAGTGCGATAATATTAGAAAGATCTTACACGAAATCATTAAGAACTTCCAGTTTACCAAGAAGTGTGAATTTTGAAAATCTCGTGTAGGTACGCTAAACAGACGTAGCAACAACATTGCTCTATAACACAATTTAAGGACAAACAAACGCATTTTTACATTTGTAATAAGATCGATTTGATTACTAATACTAGTTATAATTTGGCTTAGTGCAAGTTGTTGGATTTCTAATTCGAATCTCGATTCTATTTCGCCATGCAATCTATACGTGCGGGGTAAACAAAAACATAATTGTAACTCTATGTTATCGAACTCTTAGCAAAATTAAATAAGTTAATTCATGACGCGAATAGACACACTTCCATAATTAAATCAGAAAAAGACTAGTATTCCTCTGAGACATGATTTAAGATAAAGCTTAAGCTACTTTAGGCATAAGGAAAAGTACCCCAGGAAAGCTGCATGTCTCGAGAACTTCTGAGACCTGCTCCGTCAACTCTCGCCGCTTCGGGAGCCGAGGAAACTTACTAGTTAAACTTCCGAACCCTCTCATTAGTGAAAGGGGCTGCTACCCTCTAGTGGAACATTAAAAATCTTTTACTTGCGACTTAGCGTTAAAGATGACTCTCACGACTACTAAGTCTACATAACCAAGTATGCAGCTTTACACGTTATTCGTTGCGGAAAACTTTTGTTCCTTCCTAAGCCATTTTTTATACATTTTTTTTATACTATATAGGCTAGCGCTTGACTGTGATCACACCTGATGGAAAGTGATGATACAGTCTAAGGTGGAACGCGCTTGCCTAGAAGATGCCTATTCACTCTTGATTTGAAGGCACCCGGGTTGTAAGTGGCAGGAAAGACACTGCCTGGGAGTGTATTCCAGGCTTTTGCAGTACGTATCAGGAACGAGGAATCAAACCGCTTCGTACGCGTCTTTGGTACGTCGACTATGTATTGGAAGCCTTTACAATGCCTTACCGTTCTATGGTAGAAAGACCATTCATTGCGCTAGACCACAATCATGCCTAAAAATCTAATGTAAAAAACTCCTACGCTTGTTTTTAACAATTATATAGGTACTTGCACGCTTTTATTCGTTGCACTAGGGCCGATTTTTAATCGCCAGATAAACTATCTGAGGAATAAATTTGAAACATATTATGCCACACAAAATCTGTCAAAACGTCATATTTATTCCTTGGTTAGCGATTATCTGGCGATCAAAAAAATCAGCCCTTAATAGAGTAATTATACGCCAGAAATTCGTTACATCATTTCGGAAAAGAGCTGATATTCTTAAACTGCTTGACCGATATTAACCAAACGTAGCTAAAAACCACTGCAAGGTAAGCTATCAAAAAAACCGCATCGAAATCGGTCACCAAGAGCTGCGAGACAGACACACATATACAGACGACAAACTTATAACACCCCTCTTTTTGCATAGGGGATTAAAAAAGTATACCAATGACTTACGTTATCGACTGGTCACTTGAGCATGTCGAACGGATATGTCATTCCCAATATTTTTTGAGTTATAGAAATGTAACAGAAAGAGAAATTATGTTATAAATCTCGAGGGTATCTTCCCAGACGGAGTCCATTACCAGGATTTACTTCCCATTACACAGGACGAAAAGTTTATCGTTGAGAAAACAAAATGAAACGTCCGTGAAAAACTGAATGCTTTATCTTGGCTGAGACGCCACTTGAGCTGTGAAAGCCAATGCACCATCATAACCTGACGTGTGTTGAAAAACTCTCTGGACCTGTTGCTTTGAGCTAGTGGAAAACTTGCAAGAAAATAATATACTAGTTAGTGGATAATATACGTTAATTAATTAACAAAAAAACCGACTTCAACTCTCATCAAACTACTGTTGCATACATCCTTTCCAATTAAAAATTTAAGACTTTTACGGTTTTCTTATGGATACTATTATCAGAACTGGACTAAATTGAAATGGGAACACACGGGAAGCGTCAGCTTTCTAATAAAAAACGAATCATCAAAATCGATTCTACCATTCAAAAGTTATGAGGTAACAGGTTTTTCTTCCACGTTTCTGATACGAACAGATAAGGTGTGGAACGCCCTTCTAGCCTCCGTGTTTCCTGCCAAGTAGGTACAATCTACATCTAATAGACCTCATCTATGTTTTTCATCAGGCATGATAATGTTGTCAAGCGCAAGCATATTTTCAGTAATAAAAAAAACACAAAAAATACAGTCGAATTGAGAACCATCTCCTCTTTTGAAATCGGTTGAAAAATCAAGTAAATAATTCAAAAAGCTCTCTTTAATGTGGCGTTTAAAACGCCCTTCAGGTAGAGACAAGACTGGAAGGAATTTTATTATAGTAGCAGTTACAATTTCCCAAAAATGACGTGCTAACTTTTGTTAGTCGAAATCTTTTCATTAGTAAGTACTTAGTTTATTTTTGTTGCATGATCTACTATTTGAGTCCACCAGAGTACCAAAATTTTTGCGAACATGCATTATATTTTCATATATACATTGACTAGCTAATAAACGGAAACCGTAATTTAGGCCCTAACTCACTGCCCAACGTAGCGAAAGCCAGAGTTAAAACGATTGTCACGTTTTAGCAAGTACATAAGTTGCTTATAACCTGAATTTATAGCCCTGCCAAGTTTTTCAGAGAGAACCTTCCTTAATTTATGGAAACTTTACATGCCAATATTTAGATATGTTATTATATCTAACATATATAATAAGGAAAACTTTATTACCAACTTAATAAAAAAATTATTCTTTGTACAAATCTACCTAAGTATTTGAATTTAATTGAAATAATAATTAAATTAATTTTGCTATACAAACTCTGGAATCTTTTAAAACGTAACACTATAGCTATAGATTGCACAATGCGCGATGAACTGGCAAGAGCTTACAACAAACTCACAGAATGAGTGAGTGGCATAAGTCAACCACCATCATTTAATTTTAAAAAAGTCTGAATGAAATAAAAATGAGAATGGACTCATACTGAAAAAATATTTGGTCTTGGTTTTAAGAAACAGTATCAATAAATTATTTATCATAGTGCACTTAGTAAAAAACCCATAGTACCTACAACAGGATTTTTTTGGGAACTAAATTATAACATTAGTGATTAAAGTCTAATCACCTAGGGGGTAATCTGTGTCACCTACTTCTACTGTATCTATCTGTCTAATTCTATTCGTGTAATCTATCTTATAGTATAAAAGTCTACTGATTATCGTATAGTATAATAACGTATAATTTTATTTTGTCTATTTATTAATAACCATTAAATATTTTTATAAACTTTAATTTAAAAAATAGCACATTAATGTAATTATTTCTCTATCAACTTTAATGGCTCAAAAAGGTCATTAATGTATCAACCTTAAAATGAATTAAAACCGTATCATAAACCACCGACCTCATAGAAGCATGCATTCGAAAGCACTGAAAATAAAATATTATCAACCCCACACTGCACTGTCGCACGTAACTGTACACACGAAAGAGAGATTTCAGAGCGCGATATACGTGCACCTCCCACGGCGTCCGATGCGACACTGACTGACCTGAACTTCAGGATCGGGTATATCTAGTGCATCTCTACAGTCTACAGTGTTCAGTGTACACTGTACAGTGTGCACCCCTGTGTAAGTACACGGCACCTCTTCAGTGTGATGAACGCCTGGTAGGCCGGAATCGACTCCGCGGAAAATTCACTGTCGTTTTTCCAATAACTTGGCGATGGTGAAAAGCGCCCTTAGTATTTTCTTATCATGGTCCTATACTTATTTCATCTTACGGCCTACCTCTATGGTTTCTATGGATTTCAATGCAGTTTTGCACTTCTTTTTCAGCCTCTCCACTTTCAGTGTTAAGTTACTGCTTTGATCTGTAGTTCTGCCCACGAAAACATTAAGATTTTCACCAATAGCTTTTCTGGGAAAACTTTTTATCCCAGTAGGTATAGCAAGCCATTTTATAGCAACATTTCAAATTTCAGTCAAAGTGATTCAGTAGTTATGGTGTAACAAACATACACTCACAAATCTTTCGCTTACATCAAATTACGCCGTATTCAAAAAATTTACAGTTTGAGTTCACAAGATTGAATATTATTAGTGACCGATATTGAAACATGTTTATTAACATTATTTATTTTTAAGTACTTTGCAGTACATTACCAAAATTTAAAATTCGATTACGATTTATTTTCATTTATTTGTACAAAGGATTTTTTATAAAGTTATAGTAACAGTTATTTGACTTCGAACTCAAGCTACAGACATTCCAAGCAGTCCGCACTGAAAGTAACCCAGAAAAAAGTTTAATTTAAAGTTAACTTAATTGCTTAAAATTAGTATTCATTTGTTCTTTGAAATGACACTTTCAGATTGAAACAATTTCACTAATCGACCATCTAATAAAATATAAAACCTCAGTGTCAGCAGAATTTTATGACCCAAACCGGAAATCTTTTCCCTGAAAAACATTCAAGTAATTGTATATTCGAGTAGAGATTTCAGTAAGTACCATCGATATTATAGAAAAAGATACGCACTTTCTAAATTAAATAAATGGTAAAAGAACGACATATACATACATTAACGTTCTTTGACTAACGTTCAGAAACTAGGTTTTTAAATCACGCAGTTTAATCAACATAATATTTTGCATTGAGATATGGCTTTAGATATAAATTATGTGATATTGAAAAGAAGCATAATTATGATAAAGAAGTGATGAAGTCTATATTACATTAATTTAATTCCGAGACATCAATTTCTTTTAGCATAAATTTGACAAACAGCGGTAGTTATGTTTCTTGCATAATATTTCTTTTCTAAGATATATACATTTATCGAATGAAATTAAAAAAAAATGAGAATGGCAATATATTATTCGATCGCAAATTAGTTACGTGACTTCCGCGGAGACGTACCTTTTTTTAATTTCGTTCCATAAGCTACATCTGAAATACACGACCACGCAACGCTACAAATAAGACAACACTCATGTTTGATGTTTCGCTGGTCGGTACGAATATCTCGTGCGGTAGTATATCAACGATTCGGAGCAAAGATTTCGCTAGGACGGAGTAATTAGTGCAGGGGGCCGGTCTCTGAAACTCTGACAAACAATTTTCTCCATTAATTAGAGGGACCTCTGGGGCCCAGTCATTTGACGCCGGCTCATTTGCAAGCCTTTATCGACACTACCTTCTTTTAGATCGGAAACTTTCTTTGATAGCACTAAATACAATGCGCTTAGAAGAAAGCAAGCGCAAAGTGTTTAGAAGAATACTTAATTACTCACGCGGAATTTATTTAATTCTATTAAGAACTTAATTGTAGATCTACTAATTCTACTAGGTATAGGTTCATTATGTAAGGAAAATTTAGTTTTTCGCTTTGAAATGTAACGGAAATCTGAAATTTAGGCAATTTCCGTGGAATTTTCGCCTTACTTTGTCAGTTTGCTGCTTGGAAGGATGGAAAGCCGTTACGCTAGAAGTATGTCTACCAACGCGAAGTGAATAAATCCAACGATAGAGTCTTTATTGAAGAAATTCGTAAAAATTCGCATCAACTAACAGTGTTTAACGTGTCGCGAAGCTGAAGTTGTATATAAATGGACTACATGGCAGAATTATTAATAATGGCAACTCATACTCTGCGAGTTTGTGGACGCCCGCTGGATGGATTGACGATATTAAGATACTCCCGGACAGCGATAGGATCGAACTAAGACAAAATCGTGATGGTGAACGAAACTGATCCCTTTCTAATTTTAGAACAAAATAGCCTTCCAGCAATTTACTCGTGGTAAAGAAGAAATTTGACACAACGATATAAAACTTTGTGTGTATATTTTTTCTTTCATTAAAAAGCTCATCCTTGCAGTATACAATCCACCATAAAAACACTCGTTCTCAGTTCAATAAATGCATAATGTACTCTGAAACACTAAACGAAAGCATTTATTAAAGAAACCCTTTAGATTAACACCCGCTCACTCACTCCCCTAAACTCTTGCGGCAATGGCGCATTAGAGTGAGTTAAATTTGTTTTCATTACAATATTTACCTGTCCATTGGACCGTTTAATACGATCCAGAGCGATCCCCTCCTTCAGGGCCCACGTGACCTCTGTAATGCAGTGCTTCGTCATTTCAAACACTTGTAACAGATTTTTATATCAACAAACTCAAGTTTACCATCCCCGAACTTAGATTTAACCCTTATACAGATTGGAGTAGGGTATAAATTTGTGTGTTTTACGGTTTTTGAACGGAATGTAAGCATGGTAAAGTATTAGGTAGGGTGAGTACTGAACGCAAGATGTGACTGCCCCAGTAATAAGATACTATTTGACTCGTGGGAACAACGATTTATTGGTATTGACGACCCATGACCATGACGTAAAACTTATGCTGTCTTGTATGCTTACATTTTTACGCATAACATTTAATAACGAGATATTAGACAACGAACTTTGTATTGAAGAGAGGGGTTTCTTCCTTTCCTTTCCAATGAAAACACTCATAGTAAAGCACAGATTTTATGATTTTAGGTAGTTGACTTAGGGGTTAGGACATCAGAAAAGCGTGCCAAAACCTTTGCCTGAAAAACCTTTGATGTTATTAAATTAAATAATTATTAATATGAAAATTAATTACTTATTTCTGTTGTGACAAGCGATGAGTTATGAACATGTAAAACGCATGACGTTTCGTATCGAATGAATGCAATTGTATTATGCGAGTATAAGTGAAAAGCTTTCAGTGGCGCGATGCATATTTCCCCGGAGTGAACGTTTGATGTGCGAGTGATAAATGAAGTTTTGACCTAGATTAAATAAGTATACTAACTATTACAACTGACGGATTAGGTAGTTAGGTACCTAAAACTTACTGTTGTTAAACTTTAAATTAAATAAATTGTTTATTGTGGCGACAAAATTACATAAAGTAACTTACAATCAACTTAAAATACGGATAGTTTCTGCTGCCTAATTTAGGTGACCCTGTGTTATAGGCACATTCTGTTACACACAGACACTGTTAAGAACGTTAACAGAAATTTACTAAAATTACAAAAAAAATCTTATATTAAGCCACCAAAGCAAATTTAGATTGAATTATACGAGTTCTGCACCTCGCTCGCAATAAAACAATATTTATAGACACTAACAGTAGAGTGATAGCAACAATGAAAAACCTTCAGGTCTAAAGCCAGCAATGTTAAAAACCTTATATCTCTTTAAAATACCAGCATTCCCTTAATTCATCGCTCAGGTAATATATTTGCAAGTTTCAAAAATATCAGGATGACTCTCAGTTCCTCAAGATGTTTCTCTTCGTGTTAAAAAAATTGGTTGTCTGTAAAGTCGGTTTACTGACGATAGTTGAACGTGACAACTCTCGCTTGCACTTCAAGCCTTACATGGAACGGCTCAGAGCGAGATAACGTGAGCGAGGTAACGCCGGTAACGCCGGATGAGTCATATTTTTTTGTGCGTGCAGCCGGCTCTATCAATTTATAAGACGTTGTCACTTAAAAATAAATTCGATAGATAAAAATATGTCTATTATGGTGCAACCTACGCTACCGTCTCACCGTACCCGGATCAGTTTAATTGACTCCTCGGCCCCGGATCGTCAGATTACGTGAAAAACGTCCCGGATTTAGTCGAACCGGATAATGGGAGGCCTTTTTAAACGCCAAATTGAGTGATAATAATACTCGCGCTTGTTGGTAGGTACCTACTAAATATAGCAACAAGATTTTTCTATAAAAAAGAATTATGAGACCAGCAAGAAGTTCATCTGATGTTGATTCATACGTATGCCCGACGAGTCAGTTGCATATTCTTCATTCCATAATATTATATTTTAAATCGCAATATCATACGACAATCATCATATAAAGGATCAGCATTTAGTGACGTAACACATGTATTTTTAGGTTCTGCCCATAAGCATCATTTTTAATCTGTCAAAACTGTAAAATGGCGCCAATGTAAGCGACAACATTATGTGCTGTCGGCGGTACCGATATGTTGCGGGCGGTAAAGGGGCGGTAACGACGCCATATTTTAGAAATTTTTGGGCTTCAACATACTTCAAATATGCTCCGCCATCTTAGCGTAACGTAGTACTTCGTCATTGCATATGACACACTTCACTGCGCTCATCATCCTGAGAAACCAGGCCTTAGGTCACATTTTGCCCAGTAATCAGGTCGGCTTACAGTGCCCTTCAAATGAAAAAATACAGCAATACATTACTGCTCCATGGTATAATGCCTAACACTGGGGTGGTACTTACCCGGACAAACTTGGCAAGAGTCCTACCACCAGTAAAGCTCCAATTCTAGCCAAATTTAACTTGTAATAGGCTTGCACTTACGAAGGTTCGAGGGTTGATTTTACTTGATGAGAAGCAAAGACACAGTTCAAAGATATTCTAGAAGGATCTTTTAACACTGTAGTAAAGGTCTAGGTTAGAACGCACTTTGCCTTATTTATTCCATTTTCTCTTGAAGGCATCCATGATTCCTAAGTTCGGACTTGGCAACTTACACTTTTACGTCAAAACAAAATTGTGACTCGTCGGTTTTCAAAAATAACCAATCATCATAGTTTCTTCGAATTTTATACGTTGTTCCTCAGCGACATTTCAGAATTTTTCTCCAGTTAGTTTACCTGCAACAAAGCAAAAATATCCAATGAATATAATAAACCAAAAGGAAACAATGACAAAGACTTTCCTAGGCAACCAACGAAAAACGAAATTGTGAAAACGCGCGATAATATCTGAAGTTTATTTAATTTCCCAACTACCAGCAACTGAAATCACTCTAACCCACGTGCGGGTGCGAGGAAATCGGCAAAGGAAAATAATAAAAATGGCGGCAGAAGGAAAATGACAACGCAAATGCCTCGTGTCAGAGTCTGAGGAGGGTAGCGAGTGAAGCGTACGTAATTTCAAATTGCCTCCTCGTAGAACGTGCGCGGCAATATTTTTGGCACTCACTTTTATATCAAATGCCCATAACGTTAAACTACGTAAAAAATTTATATTTTGCTGTTCTCGGATGCTTTAAGAAGGGCTAATAAGTGGTGGGGGGAAATAGTGAGGAAATCTGTATGCCTAAGAGTTCCCTATGAGTGAAGGTGTGGGTTGTACAGTACCCACACCTTCGTCTTGTCAAGCGTAACAGAATTCGTTCAAAACAAGAGACCCGTACCAAGTGGGTAATTCTCCGTAAAAAGAAGACTCCAAAAAGTCATGGTACTCCGGGAAAGTGAAGTCTCAAACAGAGATGCCGGTAACGGTAACACTGTCGCGTATTAAATCGTTTTTCCCTTCTCAAAGAGGTGTTGGTTACCAGTTTTTATGGAGAGTTCAAAGGCTTTTTTCCACCTCTTACAGAGGTGTTGATTACGGTAACAGTGGCGTAAGTTCAGTGACTTTTTCTGATCTCAACACGTCCAAAGAAGTTCTTTCATTACTTTATCAAAAACTTTAAACTTATGGAACAATAAGGAGCCGTGCAGATTCATCCGATATTGCATTCAAAGTAAATTGTAAGAGTTTGGGATTAGAAAGTATACCTCTATTCGCGCACATGCTTGTGTGTGTAATAACTCTCGAGCAGATGAAAAATATCTGCTGAGGTTGACCATCGTGGCCACATCATAGTCGGAAGGATAATATTATAATGAAAAAAAATCATGATTTTGAAGTTCAATCAGGTGGAGAAGTTGCCAGGCATCATTAACGGTATAGAAGACGTATTTAAGCGATTTTGAATCAAGTTTTATGCAAAAACTATAAAGACAATTACTTTTAAATTTACACGTCATGTATTTTGGGTCTTTAATCTAAAATCGCTAAGAAGCAGAAACATGATTGGATAAAATTTTCTCGATAGAAAGTTCTCCCAAAAGTTGCTCCAAAATCTCAGTTTTTCGAGTTTTTATCGGACACTACATTGGATGTAATTGTAATTTTTGTTTTAAAGTGTCGGTAATAATAATATCCAAAAACGCTAAGAAACAGATTTTTGTTAACCAGCTTAGTTTTTGAGTAATTAGGTAAAAGGTCGTTTTTCTGTTATATTCTTCCGTGACGCTGCATGTTGCACCTACCAAATCTCCGTGAGAGTGAGAAAGACAAAAATAAATTCAATACATCCCCTTCTTGCTTGCATAATTGAAGGCGCAAATAACAAAATGTTCATACCTCGAAAGCACATAGCCTAGCAGCAGATTGTAAGATGGCTATATAGACGTGAGTTCAACTGAAGCTCATGATTGTGGAAAAGCAAGTATGTGGGTAAAGCTGTTGACATCATTAATGGAGTTTGATGTAGCTATACTGTACTTTTCTTTACGACTTTTTTCTTCTACGAGACAATAATTCAGAAAACTGATGATAAAAACATTGTGAGGGTGCAGTTTGGTACAGGGACTAAAATATCCATCTTATATCTAATCATATGGCCGTTCACCGAATGACACTCTATTATTCCGCGTATTATTCGTTTGTTAGGCTCCTAAAAGAGATTTTCCTAAATGTATCCTAAACCTAAAAAATTCGTGTAGACAGACATTTATTTACTCATTTCTCGGAATTACCTGACTTTCTTTTGATGGTAATTGTTTTAATGTTTTCGTCTTTATTCGGACTTCAAACCGATGACTTATCATGCCGCATAAAGTACTGATTGATTAATAACATACACGTTACAGTGAACTTATATAACTATTGCTCCTCGAACGCCTTTTAACATACATAAAGGCCATAAAAGTCCCCGTAATTATGCGCGCCTGAGCGAAAAACTTTCGGCGATCGTGAATCATTGGTGTAAATTTATGTCCGGCATTGCGTTGGCCGGGCCGTTTTTGTCCCGGGGCGCTCCGATAATCCAGGGGCAGTTACAAATGCACCCAGATTTGCGACACGACGGGCTGACGCGATAAGTGCTACAAACACCCATAAATATAGCTGCCGATTGGAATGGCGGCTTTGTTTGGGACGTTTTAGGGTCATTTCTGGAACTTTGTTAGGTATAACCGGCGAAAAAGATGTCAAACGCTATATTATATGTATATTATTATTTCTTAATTGGCTAAGGTTAATGACTGGAAAGGTGATTAACTTTTATATTTTTTTGGGGTTGCAGAAAATTCGATTTAAAAATGTCAATGAGATTGAATTCTCAAAAACCAACTTATCGAGGTTGAATTCTCAAAAACCCTAAGCACATGATTTTAAATCATAATTGGTACTTAACTAGATACTATAAAAAAAGATTCCGACGAATTGAGAACCTCCTCCTTTTTTTGAAGTCGGTTAAAAATAAATCTGTATTTCTATTTTCAGCTTGATCAGTCCAATCTTTATCTTTGTTGATATGTCAGTCAGGTCTTGAGCAGTACCTTTGAATTGATATGTCAGGCAGTCAGTCAGTGAGACAGTCAAACAATCACATTTCCCTTTTATACGTATTATTTAATTCTCTTGTAGTTAGTAGACATAACAAAATTACCTCACAAACTAAACGAATAAAAATTGCAAAGAAGAAAATATAATTCCGCAAACAAAGATTAACGTTCAATATCTAAAGTAGAAGCCCGTTTTTCTCCACCTATTAACGGGGCAATAATCGGTGCTCACAGACTAAAGGAAAAAGAGAGACGCTCGAAACGAACATTTTTCATCTATCTTCTTCTATATATATAAAAGAGAGTTACCACTCACTCACTCACTCAACACGATATCTCAGGAAGTATAAAGCCTACAAACTTGAAATTTGAAAGGTAGGTTCTTTGTAATGGGTAGGTGTCAGCTAAGAAACGATTTTGAGAAACTACCCCTCTAAGGGGGTGAAATAGGGGTTGGAAGTTTATATGAAAGTCCCGTGTTTTTGAAGTTAGAGACGTGAAAATCGTCATTTAGGTTATCAGCTTCAGATATTAAAAATTTGTATAAGTCGTTTTGGAAAATTCCCCTTTAAGGGTGGTAAAATAGGGGATGAAAGTTTTTATGTGAAAATTTTAATATTGTTACTGTTGACTTGAAATTTGGAAAGTAGGTTCTTTCTAATGGGTAGTTGTCAGTTAAGAAACGGTTTTGAGAAAATCCTTCCCTGAGGGGGTGAAATAGGGGTTGGGAGTTTGTATGAAAGTCCCGTGTTTTTGAAGTTTAAAGAGTCGTGAAACTCGGCATTAGCACTGAATCTCACGCGCATGAAGGAGCGATGCCGAGGTACTTTTTATCCCGGAAAAAGCGATGGTTCCCGCAGAAGTAGTGAAAAACCTAAATTCACGCGAGCGGAGCCGCGGGCAACAGCTAGTAAAGTATAAGTAAAAGTTGAAAAGTTTTGTATTTGAAGCTTTGTATATTAAGTAACTTAAACTTGTATCGAACAATAATCAATACTGTAAGTTTAACGTGAACATGCGTTAACCTGTGTTGTCAATTAAATCTTTGATGGCCAATTAAAGTCTAAATTGTTGACTTGTTTAACTCAATTTGTGATGATCCTGTCGGTGGTTGGACGTGCAGCATATATTTATTTTTTATTTGTTTCATAATATATTATTTCTTAGGAAGTCTAATCCCAAACATTATGATATTACCTAACTAACCAATTTGTATACCTAACTCCACCAATATATTTATTGTTTTCGTTAATTTTTATTATGAATCAACAAAATTTTTATTTATTCTTCTCGAAAGAAAAAAATTTACTTGTCTACGCTGGTTTTTGCGATATCAAAGAAAGGTACAGTCCGCGAGGCGTAAGCTGAGCTTTGCATTTGTGTGAGTGTACATAGATAGAGTAGGTGTAACATTGGCCTAAAGCGCGGCGCGTCCCTTGCTTTTGTATAAACCGGTTTTTACTGCTTTTTGACAATCGGCCTGAGGCGCGGTGCGTCCATCGCACTCTACTTTTAGTGATCACTCACACAAATGCAAAGCTCAGCTTACGCCTCGCGGACTGTACGAGTACTTATCAATAAGTCTGAGCAATGACTGCTATGTATCCTAGAAGTCAATGAGTCTGAGTTGTGACAAATGGCTACAGTAAATGACAAAATACTTGCTATCTTAGTAGTCATATTACTAGATTTTCTGTTAGTCTATGGTGGTGGTCTTATAGTACAAAAACCAATCCTGTTAATCGAACCCGCGGCCGTTTGTTACCGTCCTACGAGCGGCAAATGGACAAATCAGATTATTTCACCCACTATGAGTCTGTAGATAACATTTTGACAGAGTCCGGTCCAAGATGTAAGTAAAAGCGATTTAATAACAGGATAAAGATATTTTAATCCACGATGATGCGCCCTACTCTGTCAAACTCCATACGAATCGAAAGAAACATAAGCGATTTTGACAGAGTGGGGCGCGTCTTCGTGGATTAAAATATCTAGAAAAATAATATTGCATGGGTCAAATCCGACTTGTGACTGAAGTTTATGATTTTTCAAAGTTCATGTCCACAACTCAACTCCAAAGACTCAAGAAATTATACTGGAACTTAATGTCAGTAGTGTCAGACAAAAAAAAGGTCATAACATAAACATGACACCCTTTAAAAGATTTTGGAAAATGAATGCACAGAACTAAACAGCATGCTAAATATGCCAAAATGAAGTAAAATCAACCAACCCTATTAGGTTTTTATTCTGTAAGTTGAAAGTTAAATTAAAATCTTAAATATACCTAAACTCTCAATTACTACTTCAATTCGCCAAAAATATAACTATGCAGGTATAAATTGTTATAATAATTTGAATCTAGTTAAAATCAAATTCTTTCCCGCTCGGGACTTGTACCACGACCAATCGAATGCTATAAATTAAGAGATCCCTGCTAAGTCCCCATCAGTTAGCGCGCCCCGCGGCGTTGCTCGTACCCACTCGTGCCTGCGACGACATCGGTCCACTGAGTGGAAATTATCTTAGCTGGATTATCCGAATTTTTCTTTCCTCCCCGATGACTAACTTCCTTCCCCGAAAACCTTTTTGCCTTTACACCTCATTTAATAGAGGCAATTTATGATTATTATTTATACATTGTTATCTCAGTAAGTAGCTAACATAAGTTATTTCAGTTATACATATACGTCTCTATGCGGAGACTTCATAATAAAGTTTTACTTTTAGTTGTTATGGTGGATAAGTTACTTTTATCTAAAGAGGATTCTGTTAAACAGATGAGGTCAGTGGGGATCCCCTGAGGGCTAGGGGATAAACTTTACTTATTTTATATTGTCAGTTTCGATAGCGATACATATTTTAGATACATATTTTATTAGATTTAGTCTTTCCTCGGCTTTGCCCGCGTGAATTTTGTAGTTATAATTCAAAAAATTAAAAGACAATCACCCGTATAGATCTACTCAGAAGGACCGACAAAGCTTTAAAAACCTCTCAATGTTGGCAAAAAAATGGTAGCCATTTTTTCTTCTAGGTCAGTTAACTGGGAATCGTATACTTAAATCATTGCCCACAGCTTTTATATGGGAGAGAAGGCCAAAAGGCGGACTTAGGGGAATCACAAAAATGCTTCTTCACAAAGGACCCTTAAAACAAAGACGTTTAATTAAGAATCAGACCCTAGATTGTGTAAGAAAAACGAATTCATCGCTATCGTAATAGTTTTCAAATACTGCCCGCTGATTGGATCCCTGATTTACGTCAGCCAATCGGAGGGCAGAATTTTCAAGCGATTACGATAACGATGAATCTGTTATTCTTACGCAACCATACCCCAGTGCTTAAGCTTTATAGCTCATCCACCCTACAGCCCTGACTCTACAGCCTTAGCTTCTTTTGTTTTTTTTTTGTTTCCACGAGAGAAAAAAAATAAAAGGAAAGGTTTGTCGAGAGCGTAGCGATTTTCGACCTTTCGAATCAAGACTGGCGACTGTGTTTTTAAAGTTGTTTTAGACGATGTTTGGTACTGAACAAAGAGCATGATTTATATGTATGACTAGCAAACGCCCGCGGCTTCGCTCACGTTGATCTTCTGCTTTTCACCCTCAGGCGTTAAGTTTCCAAAATTCTTGTATTAACCGTCATTTAATTTAATTTTGACCACTAAATATTTCCTAATGCTTGCTGGTTATAGTCAGACGTCGATTTTCAAAGCAATCGGCCCAGTAACAAAAAAGTTCAAAATGGCGGCCAAAAAGTTCATCATTTTTTTATCTTGACCACAAATTCCTTCTCTATGCTTGCTGCGAAAAGCAGATATCTATTTTCAAAGCAATCGGCCCAGTTACAAAAAAGTTCAAAATGGCGGCCAAAAAGATCATATTTTTAATTTTGACCACAAATTCCTTCTCTATGCTTGCTGCCATAGTCAGACGTCGATTTTCAAAGCAATCGGCCCAGTAACAAAAAAGTTCAAAATGGCGGTCACTTTTTTAAATTTTGATCACAAATTCCTTCTCTATGATTGCTGCCATAGTCAAATATCGATTTTCAAAACAATCGGTCCAGTAACAAAAAAGTTCAAAATGGCGGCCACTTTTTTAAATTTTGACCACAAATTCCTTCTCTATGCCAGTTGCCATAGTCAAATATCGATTTTCAAAGCGATCGGTCCAGTAACAAAGAAGTTCAAAATGGCGGCCACTTTTTTAAATTTTGACCACAAATTCCTTTTCTATGCTTGCTGTCATAGTCAAATATCGATTTTTAAAGCAATCGGACCACTAACAAAAAAGTTCAAAATGGCGGCCACTTTTTTAAATTTTGACCACAAATTCCTTCTCTATGCCAGCTGCCATAGTCATATATCGATTTTCAAAGCAATCGGTCCAATAACAAAAAAGTTCAAAATGGCGGCCCCTTTTTTAAATTTTGACCACAAATTCCTTCTCTATGCTTACTGCCATAGTCAGATATCGATTTCCGAAGCAATCGGCCCAGTAACAAAAAAGTTCAAAATGGCGGCCACTTTTTTAAATTTTGACCACAAATTCCTTCTCTATGCTTGCTGCCATAGTCAAATATCGATTTTCAAAGCAAGCGACCCAGTAACAAAAAAGTTCAAAATGGCGGCCACTTTTTAAAATTTTGGCCACAAATTCCTTCTCTATGCTTGCTGCCATAGTCAAATATCGATTTTCAAAGCAATCGGCCCAGTAACAAAAAAGTTCAAAATGGCGGCCACTTTTTTTAATTTTGGCAACAAATTCCTTCTCTATGCTTGCTGACATAATCAAAAGTCGATTTTCAAAGCAATCGGCCCAGTAACAAAAAAGTTCAAAATGGCGGCCAAAAATTTCATCATTTTTTTATCTTGACCACAAATTCCTTCTCTATGCTTGCTGCGAAAAGCAGATATCTATTTTCAAAGCAATCGGCCCAGTAAAAAAAAAGTTCAAAATGGCGGCCAAAAAGATCATATTTTTTAATTTTGACCACGAATTCCTTCTCTATGCTTGCTGCCATAGTCAGACGTCGATTTTCAAAGCAATCGGCCCAGTAACAAAAAATTTCAAAATGGCGGTCACTTTTTTAAATTTTGACCACAAATTCCTTCTCTATGCCAGTTGCCATAGTCAAATATCGATTTTCAAAGCGATCGGTCCAGTAACAAAGAAGTTCAAAATGGCGGCCACTTTTTTAAATTTTGACCACAAATTCCTTTTCTATGCTTGCTGTCATAGTCAAATATCGATTTTTAAAGCAATCGGACCACTAACAAAAAAGTTCAAAATGGCGGCCACTTTTTTAAATTTTGACCACAAATTCCTTCTCTATGCCAGCTGCCATAGTCATATATCGATTTTCAAAGCAATCGGCCCAGTAACAAAAAAGTTCAAAATGGCGGCCACTTTTTTTTAATTTTAGCAACAAATTCCTTCTCTATGCTTGCTGCCATAGTCAAAAGTCGATTTTCAAAGCAATCGGCCCAGTAACAAAAAAGTTTAAAATGGCGGCCAAGAAGTTCATCACTTTTTTTATCTTGACCACAAATTCCTTCTCTATGCTTGCTGTGAAAGGCCGATATCGTTTTTCAAAGCAATCGGCCCAGTAAAAAAAAAGTTCAAAATGGCGGCCAAAAAGATCATATTTTTTAATTTTGACCACGAATTCCTTCTCTATGCTTGCTGCCATAGTCAGACGTCGATTTTCAAAGCAATCGGCCCAGTAACAAAAAATTTCAAAATGGCGGTCACTTTTTTAAATTTTGATCACAAATTCCTTCTCTATGCCAGTTGCCATAGTCAAATATCGATTTTCAAAGCGATCGGTCCAGTAACAAAAAAGTTCAAAATGGCGGCTACTTTTTAAATTTTGACCACAAATTCCTTTTCTATGCTTGCTGTCATAGTCGAATATCGATTTTTAAAGCAATCGGCCCAGTAACAAAAAAGTTCAAAATGGCGGCCATTTTTTTAAATTTTGACCACAAATTCCTTCTCTATGCTTGCTGCCATAGTCAAATATCGATTTTCAAAGCAATCGACCCAGTAACAAAAAAGTTCAAAATGGCGGCCACTTTTTTAAATTTTGGCCACAAATTCCTTCTCTATGCTTGCTGCAATAGTCAAATATCGATTTTCAAAGCAATCGGCCCAGTAACAAAAAAGTTCAAAATGGCGGCCACTTTTTTTTAATTTTAGCAACAAATTCCTTCTCTATGCTTGCTGCCATAGTCAAAAGTCGATTTTCAAAGCAATCAGCCCAGTAACAAAAAAGTTTAAAATGGCGGCCAAGAAGTTCATCACTTTTTTTATCTTGACCACAAATTCCTTCTCTATGCTTGCTGTGAAAGGCCGATATCGTTTTTCAAAGCAATCGGCCCAGTAACAAAAAAGTTCAAAATGGCGGCCAATAAATTCAAAACTTTTTAATTTCGAACACCAAATTCTTTCTCTATGCTTGCTACCATAGTAAGATATCGTTTTTCAAAGCAATCGGCCCAGTAACAAAAAAGTTCAAAATGGCGGGCAAAAAGTTCATATTTTTTTTAATTTTGACCACAAATTCCTTCTCTATGCTTGCTGCCATAGTCAGACGTCGATTTTCAAAGCAATCAGCCCAGTAACAAAAAAGTTCAAAATGGCGGTCACTTTTTTAAATTTTGACCACAAATTCCTTCTCTATGCTTGCTGCCATAGTCAAATATCGATTTTCAAAGCAAACGGTCCAGTAACAAAAAAGTTCAAAAAGGCGTCCACTTTTTTAAATTTTGACCACAAATTCCTTCTCTATGCTTGCTGCCATAGTCAAATATCGATTTTCAAAGCAATCGGCCCAGTAACAAAAAAGTTCAAAATGGCGGCCACTTTTTTTAATTTTGGCAACGAATTCCTTCTCTATGCTTGCTGCCATAATCAAAAGTCGATTTTCAAAGCAATCGGCCCAGTAACAAAAAAGTTCAAAATGGCGGCCAAAAAGTTCAAAATTTTTCCTCCTCAAAATTTGGATCTCGAAAATCCCTTTCTGAATACGAATTCATGATATAATTCCAACCTAGGTACCAAATTTCAGATCTCTACGACTTGTATCTTTTCGGGAATTCCTGGAACAACGAAAAAAAATTACACTTTTGTATGGAGAAATCCATAAAACCAACGGTTTTTACCCCTTAAAATTTGAATTTCTGGAATCCCCGTCTTAGTACGAATTCATGACCTAATATCTACCTAGTTACCAAATTTCAGATCCCTACGACTTGTAGCTTTTCGGGAATTCCTGGAACAACGAAAAAAATTTCACTTTTGTATGGGGAAATCCAAAAAACCAACGGTTTTTACCCCTTAAAATTTTAATTCCTGGAATCCCCGTCTTATTACGAATTCATGACCTAATATCTACCTAGTCACCAAATTTCAGATCCCTACGACTTGTAGCTTTTCGGGAATTCCTGGAACAACGAAAAAAATTTCACTTTTGTATGGGGAAATCCAAAAAACCAACGGTTTTTACCCCTTCAAATTTGAATTTCTGTAATCCCCGTCTTAGTACGAATTCGTGACCTAATATCAACCTAGGTACCAAATTTCAGATCTCTACGACTTGTAGCTTTTCGGGAATTCCTGGAACAACGAAAAAAATTTCACTTTTGTATGGGAAAATCCAAAAAACCAACGGTTTTTACCCCTTAAAATTTGAATTTCTGGAATCCCCGTCTTAGTACGAATTCATGACCTAATATCTACCTAGGTACCAAATTTCAGATCCCTACGACTTGTAGCTTTTAGGGAATTCCTGGAACAACAAAACAAATTTCACTTTTGTATGGGGAAATCCAAAAAACCAACGGTTTTTACCCCTTAAAATTTGAATTTCTGGAATCCCCGTCTTAGTACGAATTCATGACCTAATATCTACCTAGGTACCAAATTTCAGATCTCTACGACCTCTAGTTTTGGCGGAATCCTTGGAACAACCAAAATCACCAAAATGCCTCATTCTTTTATATATATAGATGAGTACTTTTTCTTTATCTCTGTATTCAGTGCTATATGTATAAAAACGTGTGGCATAAAAGCTTTTTGAACATTACAATAGGGTTGTCTACATTGTCTGAACCCTATCTGGACTAGGCGTTTGCCAACACTGTTTGTGTGGTACAAGTTAGGAGCAAGATACTTTTATATACGAGTTGTTTCTACTCTGAGGCCGTTTGTCCACCGGGAGGATATCATAGAGAACGAAATTACTTCTGGTTGAGATCAAGACAACGTGACAGACGAACAGTGGACACATGGCGCATACACAGGGATAGTATATTGTATGACCGCTAGTTCGGCATCGTCTGCTGGTAAACGGTGATGGCTGAGGTGGAAAAACGACCCAATTATTTTATTAATCTTGATGGATTATTTGTAGATACGTGGTTCTAGAACTTCTAGAAGTGCATAAGTCAGTAGATAAGGTGGTGCCGTTATTTGCTTGGTGACTCGAAGTTGAACAAAACGCCTTAGATCCTTGTCGCTTGCGCTTTTGCCTTGAACCTTATTGAGTACCTAATATCGAAGTCTAAATTTTAAATTTAATACAGCTATCTGCATGTTAAAGAAGCGTTTCTATACGTCGTTTTTTTCTCGCTGTGATTTGTGCAGTTTATCTAGCACTCTCCATCTAAATTAGATGTGTTTAAAGTGTTTTGTGTCAGCTATAATGTTGCCCTTATGTTGATGAGCTTAATATTTTACGACGTCATTTCAGATTAGTCCGTAGATTTGCATAACTTGTTTTATTAAAGCTAGTAGAGAGAAGGAATTTATTATTATAGGAAATTTTGGCAAAGTTTTGAAATTACTTTAATTCACTGATAGTTCGTATTATTTTAGAGAATATAGATAATAATAATATATGCTTGGTCAGTGGTATAAATTCAAACTGATTTCAGTTATTATTTGGAAAAATTAATACATTTATAAGAATAAACTTAGGACGAGATCTGTAAAAAAAAAGAAATGCATGCCGAAGAAACCGCGGGCAAATACTCTTGTATGCTTTTAAAGTAGTAGGGAGGTTCAGTTTCTATCAGAGATAGAGTTGACATGAGTGACAATATTCACACACATGCATGAATAATGTTCTTATCTCATAATACAGGCACATAAATAAGGCGTACAAAGAATGCTCACCCGGCATCTTTAACCAATCATTATTAAACGACAGTTACCGACACATCTGTCCCAAAAAATCTTCTGTTATCGGAGGCTATCAGAAGCAAAGGTCCTCCTATCTCAAACACCCAATCAATTACAACATTTACCAACCATTACTACTACTTACTTAATCAGCCTATAGACATCCACTGCTGGACATAGGCCTTTCCGAGAGCGCGCCACCACATACGGTCCTCCGCCTTCCTCATCCACCCGCTACCAGCGACTTTTTTCATGTCGTAGGTCCAACGGGCAGGAGGTCGTCCTACGCTGCGCTTACCGGTACGCGGTCCCCACTCCAGAACACGGCTGCCCCAACGGGCGTCGGTTTTGCGACAGATATGGTCCGCCTACTGCCACTTCAGCTTGCTAATCCGTTGGGCTATATCGGTTAACTTGGTTCTCCTACGGATGTCCTCGTTGCGGATACTATCCCTGAGCGAAACACCCAGCATAGCCCTCTCCATAGTACGCTGAGCGACTTTGAACTTGTGGACAAGGCCTAGTGTGAGTGTCCACGAGTCTGCTCCGTATGTCATGACCGGCAAGACGCAGGCGTTAAAGACTTTTGTCTTCATAGGTATTAAGATATCGGCGAGTTGAAGACGTGACAATCAATATCATACAAGAATTATATTGTTTTTATTTTTATCGAGTGCACTCAAAGTGATTCGATGTCCGTATAAAGTTTCACTGTCCACTGCGCGCCGGATGCGCCGGCGTCGACGCATTAAAATAATAAATCCATCTGATCAAACAGCTTAATAGCCGCCCTTGATTGCTTGCAAAGTTAACTATAACTCTCAAAACCTTTCGTATAACTCTTATTGACAAGTGAATAAAGCTCATATTTAAAAGCTTTTGATATAAAATGGATTCAGTGAAGTTTGTAAATACAATTCATTGTTTTATACGGCCAGATCACAATACAGGAGTATGAATGGTTGTGTAATTGACTACAAAAAAGTTGGGTACCTACCCATCCTACCATACTCTTTATTTCAATAGTAATAAAAACCGTCCAAGTGCTAGTCAGACCCAAGGGTTCCCTACACAGCTGTGGAGGTCTAAACATGAATATAAATCGGTAAAAATCACATTTGTTAATAGATCACAAAACTTACTTTCGTTAATAAACTAAAGAAAAACTTGTTTGAGGGTTGGCTTAATCTTTCCTGTTAAATATACATAACACACATTTCTATTGACAATATAATTGATATTACACAAAATATCAAGCCACAAAAAATCAACACGTAGAATATAGTATTAGTAGCATGTAATAAAAGTAGTTTTAGAGTAGGCATTCTGGTATTTTTGATAAATCCAGTGTTTGCTATCTTCTGAAGAAACGGTTCCAGCGAGACTCGACCAAAGTTGTGAGCAAGGGGCCAAGGGCTAATTTGTTACCATGTTTAAAATAGCAGCACTTCAGTCAAAATTTATGACATTTGAGTGAGCAGTGAGCCGCAACGGTCACGGCAGATGCCCTGACACCCCTCGACTTAACCTTATACGAAAAGAAGCTAAGTATATTTACGATTATAAGTACACAGTAATTTTACGAGTATATCACCATGTTTTGTCTAAGTTAAAAAATACTCTTACAGCAGTTTTAAAATACTCTAGCTTGTGGATAGATGTGACTCTTCAAAATATTTCTTAAACCTATCTAATGTGAAATAATTGACATAATCTACCCTGGACAGAACGGACGGCGTGAAAAATGTCGCCAGATTATCGGTGCCAGTAATATCAATAGTAAGGCCACGCTGTAGTTCGCTCAGCAGTCACCTATAGGATTTTGACAGATGGCCCATATCCTGAGTTTTCTTATCAATGTGTGAAATAGACTAACATGACTTAAATGTTTAAGATTTTTCCGTGAATGTCATTTAAGGACCAAATGTCACTGAAGTAGGGCACTCTGTTTAGGATTCCATATCCAAAGGCTAAAACGGAACCCTATTATTAAGACTCCGCTGTCCGTCAATGTGTATGTCTGTTCATCCGTCCGTTTGTCCATCCATCAGGTTTCTATGATGATCGTAGATAGTCCGTCAATGTGTAGGTATGTCTGTCCATCCGTCCGTTTGTCCATCCATCAAGTTTCTATGATGATCGTAGATACGTGTAGTGTTTAGCCTAACAAGACCAATGTTCAGCATGGATAAGATATATCGGCTTATATCACAGTCAATGACATACGTTGGCTGTGATATAAGCCGATATATCTTATCCACACAATTATAATTTCAAGTTGTACAACTATCATAAAACAGACATTTTATATGCCACAGTTAGTGTTTCCACTCGGAATTCAGTGTTTTTAATATTCAGCGGGCTATCAGTCGAACGTGACAGTCTCGTGGCGAGCAATGACATTTTCTTCACTGAGTTCACAACATGAATTCAGTGAAGGAAACACAGTGTCTACAAAGATCAAGATCAAATCTAAAAGAAGAGCGGATACACTTTCAAATCTAAAGGCCAGTAGTAGTTGAATATTAGGAGCGTTGTCAAATTTCATTAAAATCGTTTATAAACATATTATAATAGTTTATGCTGCATTTTTTTGCTGTTTTGTCACCAATCACTAATTATGTGTTTTATTGCCTTTACAACTTGCGGTTAGGACTTCAATCTAAGCTCAAGCTTTATAATGTTCGTAGATCATACACGTCAGATTGTCGCATATACATGCTTGTAAATATGCTTGTAAACGAGTTTTTGCGTAGGGCAGGATCTAGTAATCTTCAAATTGAGCAATAATGACAAATTCGTATGAAAGAAGGCAGCCCTCAGCTATTCTGTGAGGATACTTTTGTACCGTGAGAGCGTCTGCGTCAGCCGTCAGGGTTAGTGTTAGTAAGTTTTTGCAGTTAGATGAATTTCAGACTCATTTTAAGCATTTTTTGACGGACTTACGGAATTTCATCTTGTTGCCTATGCGAGACATTTGCGTTTTCTCATTCGAACTTTCAAACCGGAAGGTATAAATCTTTTCATATTTTTGTTTGTCCTCTCTGTTACTAAAATTATGTTTAAATATCGTTGCGTTTACCGCCTGCTCTAAACGCTTCGAAGCCTGTCGATTTCTAATAAAGATTTTGAAATAAGTATTTCAGCTCTCGGAAAATTGATGAAGCAAGTATTTCCAATATCCTTTGAATGCTAAAGGAATTTCTAACGAGTTCCATTTTAATCTAGACTTCTAAGAGTAGTGTGCAAATGTTAGTTATCTTAGTTTAGATTTAAAAGATATAATACTTTATTTCTCGTTGGTCTAATGGTTAGCAATGCAGACCACGTAATTCTGGGATAGTTTGGAACAAAATTTTATTGCACTAGGTTTGCCCGCAGCTTTGCCCGCTACGACCTCCCTGGATGGCGTGCGCTCGGATTTTTTTTTTCTCATACAATCTATAACAAGTAATCCAGAAGATACTATAATCTACGAAGACGCGCCCCACTCTGTCAAAATCGCTTGTGTCATTCGACTCCTGATTTCGATTCGTATAGAGTTTGACAGAGTGGGGCGCGTCATCGTGGATTGAAATATCTATACCCGTGAAACTGTACAATAGAACAATTTGAATGGAAAATCGCGACTTGGGCCTTACATCTCTTACGCGATCTTAACAAGGGCCCCTTTATAGAATTTAATAATTTCTCTAATAGACGTATACCCTGGACAGGGCGGACGGCGTGAAAAAATATCGCCAGTTTATCGGTGCCAATAATACCAACAGTAAGGCAACGCTGTAGTTCACTCAGCGGCCACCTATAGAATTTTGACAGATGGCGCTACTGATTTGCTTGTACGAAAAAGGTTTACGTAAATCGTTCCGATGGCTATATCCTGAGGTTATCGGTGATTTCTCTAGTCTGTTGGGAGGCTTCAGCCTTGGCTAGTTCCGTCTCTTTCAGCAAATATGCACCGCCAAGAGATTTATACCTACAGTGATTAATACATAGGCTGAAGATGAAAAAAATCTGATCGTTTTCGAGACTCGATGTTATTTAGATCGCATTAACGATATTTCCACCCGTCTCTTCAAAGACCATCCGTGAACAACGCTTTTATCGTACATCGCTTTTATCTTAAGAGGAAGCGAGTGTAAACAAACAACGAGTGTATTTCCCGTTTGGTAGCGAGGTGCGAAGAAAAGAGGACACACTTCAATAAGTCTTTTATGGGTTAAGGTTCTTACTATGGTGCTTAGAACAACAATATTGCCATCATTTTTCTTTTTAATACACTTTCCATTGTAAAACTAGCTGACCCGGCGAACGTCGTATTGCCATATAGATAATTTCCCACGGGGTATGAAAAGTAGCTTTTTGTTATAATGTACGATTTTCGTCAACACGGTTACAGATGAGTTGGCTCTTTTACACTAATATTTTCTGAGTAATAAACTAATAAGCATGAAAAACTAACTTCACGGACTTTTTTCTGTTTTTCAACGTTTGGCAGTTGTTTTGTTAATTTTAACAATGCTCAAACCTTCTTCTTTAGAGACATTTCATCACAACTAATCAAGTACTGAGATACGCTTATACTCGTTTACGTCTATCAGTTTGTATTCACTCTATAAATGCTGATTGATTTCGAGGAAAATTAGAAGACTTCCGTTTCATCGAGTAAGGTTTTCAGCAAGTAAAAAAATAATTCTTCAACACTTTCCGTCAACGTTCCCCAAAAGCAGAGCTTTAGTTGACGTCCTCTTGAGTGATGTTATGTTTATTTTTCCCGTTATTTATATAGGATGTAACATGTAATATAATTATAATCTTGCGTTTTTTAATAACTGTGCGTTACCAATTACCACAGTGTCAAATTACAGACATTTTTTCGGACAGTTGAACTTTTGCTTAACAATCATCAATGTCTTTCTTTACAATCATCTATAATGTTTCTAAGGCGTGTAAAATCTGCCAATCCGCACTTGGCCAACGTGGAGCTGTGGCCAGATCCTTCTGAGAGGAAACTCATGCTCAGTTGTGGTTATATAATATCGGTGCTGAATTTAAAGATAACTAATTCAAAATCCACCTACCCGCATTTAGCCAGTGTGGTGGACCGTGGCTAAAACCCCTCACATTCTAAGAGAAGAAACGTGCCCAGCTGTGATGAATGAATGAATGAATGAATGTGGGACATAAACCGGGATTGATGATGAATTCAGAAGTCATACATAAAGCTGACAGACGAATGGAATACAGCAAACCTGCCCGTGTTAGCTTGAAAACCTCAAGAGTTATAGCGTGTGTGAACAAGTGAAAAGAGAGTTCGGAATATTAAAATACAGGGTTATCTTATAACGGCTGTAGGGTACCATTTATTAAATCATAAATCTCATCCTCAAGGAAAGCAGCGTCTAAGTAGGTAACCTCGCGAACTGCAAACATCGAGCGCTATCAAAGAATTTACGACGTTTTAAAGCATCCCGGTGGGCGATAAAGAATTTCGAGGTGAAACACTCAATGTGGGACAGGATTTTTGAGCATTTTGGAACGTATATCTCGCGACTAATCTCCTTCGTGTCCTATATTCCTGGTACCTACTCGAACTCGTAGTACCTACATCAGTTTTAATTATAGGTTGTAGGAATGCTTCTGTTAATATTGTAAAAAAATAGTTGATCAATTCAATTTAATTAAAAATTGAAGAGTTTCACTAGGAACGTTTTGCTTCCATCTTTATTCTTTTGAGCTCGAAAGAACCAATTTATTCTACTACCTCTGAATGTAGACGCTTTTTACATCCCGCGGACGCAACAGTGTGCTTCCTACGCAGGCACTCGCCTTCGTCTCTGAGAGCTCATACATTTTTTCGCAACTAGGTCTCTTCTTCTCTTCTCTGGGACTCGTTTCTGGGACTTATCCGCGATTGGTCGATTACTTCGCCCGTTGCGCGTGGAGTCGCCGATGCGGGTCCTCGTCGGATCATTCCAGCCAGCCGAGCTCACTCCAGAATCCGAAGAGGCCTCCCAGGTCGCACAGGATATCTTGGAGTGTTGCTGAGATGCAAGTAGGTCTCGCGTTGGTCCGACACTCCAGTGCATTGTGCGAATTAGGTACTAGGACCTGGGCGACTGAGTTTTGCTCGGTAGTATTACAGCTACTCACCAATAGATGGCAGCAGGAGTTTACTGTAATAGTTTTACTTTATCGCCAATAGATGTCAGGTACAGATTTATATATTTTCTTTTTGGTAAATGCGCCATTTTCTAAAAATGAATCCTAGCTAGATGAATTTATCGCCCCCAAAACCCCTTGTATACTAAATTTCATGAAAATTGTTCGAGCCGTTTCCGAGATTCAGATTATATAGAACTATATATATATACCAGAATTGCTCGTTTAAAGGTATAGGATAGGTACTTGTATGTATTCTACATCTGCAAAGTTATTAGTTGATAGGATATTACATGAGTTGCAGAAAATTGCATCGTAAAATCGTTACGTAGACATAGAAAGTGCGG
This sequence comes from Coenonympha arcania, assembly GCA_036785405.1. Lineage (NCBI taxonomy): Eukaryota > Metazoa > Arthropoda > Insecta > Lepidoptera > Nymphalidae > Coenonympha > Coenonympha arcania. The sequence goes on along the minus strand of CM072063.1, from coordinate 11,320,458 downwards.
TGGCAAATCGCGTTGTCTATTGTCGAAATGCACCGCAGGTCTCTACTGAAAATAGGTTTTACAGGCATTTCATTACTTATATTTAGCTGATCGGATCAAACTGTCAAAGAGCTCGGGGCAAATTAAATTAGTTCTTTCATAAGTTCCACGTTCTACAGTAGCAACACCACAATGTCACGTAAATTAAATAAATAAAGCCAAGTGGCTATAAACTTGGCTCCTGTTATTAGGGTATCCACATAGACGAAATTAAAAATATAGTGAACATGGGACTTTTTTTTAATTGATTACTTTACTACCTAATAAATGCTCAACTAAAAGGGCTGAAGTTAAACTAAACATCTCGATAAAGCTTCTCTTAGTTGCAAGATACTTATATAAACAAATAACGAAGGAGTTTAAGCAATTTAGATCTTATAATCTGATAAAACAATAATGTATAGACAAAGAAAATGAAATAAAAATATACTCATAATATAGACTCTGTTTTGTCCTCTTCTTTCATCAAAATTTGATATTCGAAGGAAAAAGACAAAACAGAGTATATTAGCTAGTCCACATTTATTATTTCCACATTTATTTCTCTATTTGAAGTTGATGTCTAAAGCAGATAGTTTATATTTATGTATTAGGATAGCTCGCTTGCACATTACACGAATATAGCATGAAGTCATACGGGTCAAAAAATTTAAACCTTCATTTTTGAAGTCGGTTAAACACCTTCAAACATTTAAAACCCTGGCAACCCTATTTTAGAATCGACTCTCAACATTAATTCAGTGGACACAGTTAACGCTTTAATAGTACTTTAGCGTGAACAAAACACCTAATTCAGTGTTCTTTATGTTTGAACCTGTTAAAAGTTTCTTTTTTAATTCTGAAAGGGTTTAACGGTTAGACGATGATAATTAATACTTTATTCTACAAACTCGACATTAACTAGACGTTAACCGCGATTTCGTGTTTTGGAACTCCAAAAAAATTAATGAATTTCCCGGGATACATTAAGGGGATTTATTGAATTTATTTTTGTGTTTGTCACTCTCACGGATACGTTGGTAGGTGCGACATGCAGCGTCGCGGAAGAATATAACAGAAAAACGACCTTTTACCTAATTACTCAAAAACTAAGCTAGTTATCAAAAATCTGTTTCTAAGCGTTTTTAGATATTATTATTACCGATACTTTAAAACAAAAATTACAATTACATCCAATGTAGATTCCGATAAAAAATAGAAAAACTGAGATTTTGGAGCAACTTTTGGGAGAACTTTCTATCGAGAAAATTTTATCCAATCGTGTTTCTGCTTCTTAGCGATTTTAGATTAAAGACCCAAAATACATGACGTGTAAATTTGAAAGTAATTGTCTTTATAGTTTTTAAGTAAAACTTCACTCAAAATCGCTTAAATACTGCTTCTTTGCCGTTAAGTAACCATGTATTTCAATCAATAGCATCTTTGGCAAAACTCAAAAGTGTTAGGTTATTTTCGTTACGGAATTTCTGGATTCGGTCTCCACGCTCAAGGCCCGCGATAGAAGCTATGCTTAAAAACTTATTTTGTATGATGAGGGTTTGCGTAAAATGTTCAGATGGGCTCATCTTGAGATTCATATCGGTGTCTACCACCGATAAATTCAGTTTCTGCTTCACCGGCAGGTCCAATATCGCATTCAGCACAAACAATGTCCAGTTGAAATGAGACCAGAAAGTTTATCTTCCTTTGTTCAACGCTAACCAGGTGAGGTGCAGCATTTCCTCCGTGCCACAATAGTTCGGTCTTGTATCCGAAACTATTAGATCGAGTTACACACAGTTGGTTGTTTACGCTTTCCTGGAGCGGTGCCAGTTGGCGAAACAATGACAATTACGGCGTATCTCTATCAAAATCTATTCCTTGGGCTATTACTTAGATGGTTCTTTAGTCTTAAAGAGATACTAACTGTCTATCCTGGTTTCCAGCTGAACAGATCTGCTAAATTGATAGGCTAAAACAGTAACCAATCTTTTCTGTGTATAACTGCACTTCTTGACAATTCTTCTACTAACATATTTTCGTTGTTAAATGTGACTAATTCTGGTGTCGCAGTTATTTAGTCATCATAAAAGAGATGTTCCCTGGACAGGGCGGCGCGAAATAATGTCGCCATTTTATCGGTGCCAAAAATGATTGTTTTGCCACCAACAGTAAGGCCATGCTGTAGTTCGCTCAGCAGCTGCCTATAAAATTTTGACAGATGGCGCTACTGTTTTCTTGTACAAAAAAGTCTTACGTTCGGATGCCCATATCCTGAGGTTTTTTATCGGTGGTCAACGTATACGTGAAATTAAATAACTTGACAAATCTTTCAGGCAATAATATTGAGGTAACAATCTTAAGTATCTATTTTATTTATTATACGGAATTTAATAATAGACATTACGAATATTTGCGTTGTCAAAGAGGGTAACTTTTCCGAGGTAACATCGTCTAGTCTTCTAAAGTTTTCTCGCGGCTTCGCTTATAAATAAGAAGAACTTTCTTTGAAAAAATCTGTGAATACCTACTGTTACTGTAATAACGAGCAACAATCCATAGAAATAAAGCACATCTACAAGTAAAGCTAATAAATATAATTGGAAATTGGATGGAATTAAACAATACGGGAAGAACGCGGATAGCAACGTAAAGCTTAGAGTGACAACTACATTACGCAGCATGCGTGATTAAATTAAAAACCTTTTTAATACATTTGCTCAAAAAGTTGACATTTCCATGTGTGTGCGCAAAGTCATTCTTTTCCGCACTAGAGCTTTGTGTTTTCCTCCTACGCGGCACCGGAGCGGGCGTACCAGGAGCGTATGAACACGAACACGGCATGCAAACACGGGGCAGGCAAACACGTAAAACCAATAATTTTTTTTCGCAAATGTATTAAAAAACGTCGTTCAATGCATGTGCGGAATTGTCATTTTTACTCGTCCTTATAGTTGACAAACAAACCGGGACTCGTAAAGAAATGACAAACTTTCCGCACTTATATTGAAATGTACTATTTCATCGCGGCCGCAACGATTGATGCGCAAATGAAGCGACGTCAAGCCCCCGACATTTATTTGTCGCCGCTTCCAAAGATGGCGTTTTAATAGAGAATCATGACGCGGGCGATATCAACAGGCGATTGCGGATCGGTCGCATCGCGCAGTCGATCGCCGCCCGCATTCGAGAGCGATCAATTTCCATGCCCCAATTACCTTTCCTCGGTTTCTCACTGACACACTGACTGCATAGACGTCCACCTTGAACGAGATAGTATTACAAGAAAGCGTTGGCAAGTCAACATTTCTTGAGGATGCTCCGGTGTTTATGCGAAACTTACCTTCATAGAAAGAAAGTTTTAAGAAGATATGTGTGACACTGTGTGTGTCATACATTCATCAGTATGTCCGCTACATCAGCTACTACTACCTTCAGCAAACGATTTTTGTGGTCTATCGATTAGGTACGAATTTTACTATTCAATTTTCCTTGTTTAATTAAAGTTTGATCTACATATTCCTCTATAAGATTTACCTTGCTCATCAATTTTTTACCACATTGTTATTGATTCTAAAAATTTTAGTAAGTATTTAAATACAGGTCGTGTTGGGCACTTTCTAAAGCAGTGTGTATGTCAATTTCTCATTATCGGGATCGACAGACAATAATTAGGGGGTAGCGGAGCTACGGCTTCACTGATACGAGATAAGAATGTCAATTTACCTACAGCGACGCGCTTTCCCTGTGTAGCTCAAACCTCCGTGCCACAAGGTGATCTTATTTTTAACCCCCGATGCAAAAAGAGTGGTATTATAAATTAGATGGCGATGTCTGTCTGTGGCATTGCTGCTTTCAAACGGAAGGACCGATTTCGATACGGTTTCTTTCATTCAAAAGCCAGTTTCCTTGTGGTGGTTTTTAGCTACGTTTGGTTAATATCGGTCCAGCAGTGTAAGAGTATCAGCTCTTTTGCGAAATGATGTAAGGCATTTTTGGCATGTGATTACCCGAAAGTACTTCACGCGTGCTAGTATAATCGTTAGATGAGAAGTGTAGGGGATTTTTAATTAAATTTTTATTTTAAACAATCAAGATGTTTACCTGATCTTCAGTGATATGCATGCATACCCATGGCAGATGCGGTGCGTGCAATCTCATACGATGCACTACAGTTGCTAAGTCTCATTATTCCAAGTAATTTCTCCAGCTACACTCAGTGTAGTGTAGTAGTGCAGTGTAGTACACTGTCCTTTAAACCAAAACACAGTTTTGCTCACGGGAGAATATTTGACACATTCTGGATTCCTGGTCATGGAATACATTCAGGCGAACTCTGCAGAGAACTCCTATCATCTATGAACTCCTATCATGAAGAGTAGCGTATACTCTTCATGGACTGACGTATAATAAAAATTGGTTGTCTGTAAAGTCGGTTTACTGACAATAGTTGAACGTGACAACTCTCGCTTGCACTTCAAGCCTTACATGGAACGCCTCAAAGCGAGGTAACGCGAGCGAGGTAACGCCGGTAACGCCGGATCAGTCATGTTTTTTTGTGAGTGCAGCCGGCTCTATCGATTTATAAGACGTTGTCACGTCAAAAATAAAAAAGTTAATAACGTTAACTATATAGGTACTCGTAAATTGTTTCCATTCGAGACAAGCGATAGTTTGACAGCAAAGTGGATAAAGGAAAGTGAATGGAAAATTCTAGTGCAGCAATCAAATTAGGAGCCCAGACGCCCGAGGGAGATCCCTTGTCAATCAAATAACACTTTCTTTTATATTATGTGATGTATTGGATGGATTATTGCCTTGTAGAAGTTACTTGCGTGTTCTTCCGCGACGTTGTACAAGTTAATATTTAAAGGATGTCTAAACTTAAGCGATGTGGGTTCCTCTGTTTGGTAGGTACGATATGCTATGGACAGATACGAATCCTGACCTCAAACGTCTCATTGCTCCTTGTACTTAGAAAATCGACACAATATAAAATTACAAATTTTAAAAACCCCCGACACAAAAAATAAAATATAAAAGTAACAAATAATATTTTAAACCTATTATAATAATTTTTATCGTCACAATATAATATTAAGTACGTTCAAATATTTTTTTAATTCAAGCGTCGTCGCATCGTCGGGGGACTCATTTTCCGGAGTATCTCTTTAACGGTCCCCCGACGATATTATTTGTTACTTTTTATATTTTATTTTTTGTGTCGGGGGTTTTTAAAATTTGTAATTTTACATTTATTTTGTCCTTTTTAAAGTAGGTAATAAGGTATTAAATATAGGGAAGGTATTAATAGTCATAAGTTAGTAACTTAGTTAGTTACTATGTATAATATTAGTTTTCTTTTACTAGATTACTATTATTAAGTTTTACCTTCCTATACTCGTATGTTTAGGTTATTTTCATGTCATCTTTTTGTCAAATTAAAAGAATTTATGTCACGAATTAGCGATGCAATTCAGTTTAGGTCTATTGTTGAGTCGCGATTAGAGTTGATGGTAGGCCCTCAGGTCATGATTACCTTACCATGCGCTTTAAATATCATTGAAATAACACGGTACCAAATTTCGAAACGATAGGACACATAGAAGGTAGTCAGATCCCCTCATCAACTATTAAAGAGCTGATGATCCTCAAACGGCAAATCAGGACATGGTTACCTTACCATATACTTTCAATATCATTGAAGTAACACGATACCAAATTTCGAATCGATAGGATATATGGAAGGTATTCAGATCCCCTCATCAACTATTAAAGAGCTGATCTTCTTCAAACGGCTGATCAGGTCATGATTACCTTACCATACGCTTTAAATATCATTGATATAACACTGTACCAAGTTTCGAAACGATAGGACATATGGAAGGTAGTCAGATCCCCTCATCAACTATTAAAGAGCTGATGATCTTCAAACGGCAAATCAGGACATGGTTACCTTACCATATACTTTCAATTTCATCGAACTAACACGGCACCAAATTTCGAATCGATAGGATATATGGAAGGTAGTCAGATCCCCTCATCAACTATTAAAGAGCTGATCTTCTTCAAACGGCTGATCAGGTCATGATTACCTTACCATACGCTTTAAATATCATTGAAATAACATGGTAAGTACCAAGTTTCGAAACGATAGGACATATGGAAGGTAATCAGATCCCCTCATCAACTATTAAAGAGCTGATGATCTTCAAACGGCAAATCAGGACATGGTTACCTTACCATATACTTTCAATGTCATTGAAGCTACACGGTACCAAATTTCGAATCGATCGGACATAAAGAAGTTAGTCAGATCCCCTCATCAAATAGAAAATACCTGATAATCTTCCAACGGCTGAACAGATTTTCATGAAACATGGCTAAGAACACTCGGAATAAAATTATCTATGACACAAAGAAAACTTCATGAAAATCGGTCCATCCGTTTGGGAGCTACGCTACCACAGACAGATACACAGATACACAGACACGTTAAACTTATAACACCCCTTTTGCGTCGGGGGTTAAAAATTAACTAAAGTAAAAGAATTGCTCGGTAGTATATTCGTACTTGGAATAAGTGACAAATTGAAAACTTGAGAATGAATTTGGCACACATAGTTAACCATCACCTTGTTCCCTAAATTGTATTAAATGTAAGTCATTTATTGCAGGAAATGTAATAAACAAGACAAACACTTGTTTTAAACAAACAGCGGCCTTCCTGATGTAATGCTATGTGCGGTTCCAAGAAGGCATAGAGCGGAGGTTTTTTTAGTCCGTAAGTCACTGCAAAACTCAACAACAGTCAAGTCGGGCATGCTAGTCATTGCTGGTATCTATGAGGATTTTCCTTTCCAGAAAAAAAGGCCATAAAATGATTACAATCCGATTTGTAGTGTCATAGACACAGGCATTCATACAGACTTACACTTTTGTATCAATAACATTCATACAAATTTTGTTTAAAATCTCATATATTATGATAATTACAATTTGCAGGTCCCATAATATTACATACATGTTTCTTATTTACGTGTCGAATTGATTACCTTTTTTTCTTAAGTCGATTGAAAACGGACACAGAAAAACCATGTTACAAATAATATTACGAATTTCTCATGCAAGAAAAACATAGCATCGGTTTTCTTTCATTTTTACGTTTCCCGATAACTAATACAAAAGTGCGTGTATTATGAGATAGAACCGCACTGTGTTTCCATTCCGAAGAAGCCCCCCGCGGGATCTCCATTAGGAAATTAGGTATGAAATTATTATTGTGCAATCTTCGGGGGATATCGGTCAATATATGAGAAGCTCATTTTATTATGGTACTGTAATAGTCCCGTAGGCCGTACCCCACGTGCTCCATTTTAGGGAATATTCTGTTTATTATATTCAGGTTAAAAAGCTTATTAAACTTAGTAGAAAGAATATTTCAATGTTATGAGTTTTAACGTGGAACGATACGCCTCTCTAGTGATTCGGCCAAACTAGCCTGCAAAATTTAAATTTTATTTAGTTTATGCCAATTAGTCTTGCGAGCATAACATTTATATATCTACTTTTTTTTATAAAAATATTGTTTATAAATTGCCGTTCACCTCACATTGGGGGACCAATAAATAAAGATTTCTGCAGTTTCCCAGATTTGGAGATTATTGCTGCAGTCTCCCAGATTTGCAGTTTCCTAAGATTTATACTTATGAACCAATATGAAGTATATGAATATTTTTGAACATTTTTTTTATAAAAAAAACATGTAAATGCATAAATTTTATTGAACGCAAAACTCATTGCCTACCCTAATTCAAACTCATTGCAAATAGTGGGCTAATTATATAGGTAATTAGCCCACTATTTGCGAAAAACTCAATAAAACTTAAATCTTCTCGCCCGGATGTTAGGTACCCATCCACCTTAAGAGCCCCATACCTAAATTTCATCTAAGAATTCACCTGGATTGTTTCAAAGACCGTTCCCACCGTTCATCAAGCTTGCTCGACGCGCTTGCGCTCTCATACTTTCATGCAATGCGAGTTATAAATAAAGTCCCTACAAAACGCTAAGTCTAGTCTAGACTTAGACGGAAAATATTCCCGTATTTACACTAGATTACGACGACACCGGAATACATTATTAACTAAGAGAAAGGTCTTGTATTTTTAGCAAGTTGGTAGAGTGCGGAAAATATTTTCTTTCTTTTCTAAGAGCTTACACTATACTCCGCGACTATTTATTATGTTGTCTGATCTTTCACTGTTTTTTATATGTTGTGTCAAAAGCAACAATACTAGATTTTGAACCACTGAATTGATTTGGCTAAATCATGAAACTTATTACCTTAATTATATTTATTACACAAAAAAGAATTTTTTGAATTTGGAACCAATTCGGTAATAATAATAAATGTTCACAATATTTTTATAACTTGGTAGAAAGTCCTTAAGAGGTATAGAAGCCACTGTAACTTAAGCTGCATGCAGTTTCAATCAAGTTCCATTACAGCCAAGCGCAAGTCTGTACAAAATAAGCAGGGAAACTGCAAGTAAGTAGTAAGAGCGCCGCAGTAGGTTTTTCACCGCAGTTCTTTTTTCTCATACTGTCTACGATGTAAGTTGTAACTTGTAAGTATAAGTAAAATATTAACAATTCAAACACTTTCGTGGGTAATAAATTAAGTCGCGCCGTACACTCGGTCGGTAATCTCAAAATGGCGGCGTATGTTATACTTCACAGGTAGAGCCCAAGTTGGAGGAGAGACCGTGTAAAATCAATTTATCTTTGTTTCACGAATTAAATTTACCAATTATTTTTAATACCTTGTAAAATACGCTACAATATTACACGACATGTATTTTGTAATATAAGTCTTAAATGGCTTCTGTACATTTAAGATCATATGAGAACTGTTTCAAGTTGATCCAAACCAATAAACTTTTTAAACACTAGATTAACATTAACATCTTACGCAGAACAATTTGTAATTGGCAACAACGTGACGACAAATTAAAATAAATACGACTAATTATAATAAAAAAATACAAACAGATATTATACAAACAGATTGTAAATAAAATAGTAATCTTTCAATGACATTTTAGTAAAATTTGACTCGCTTACTAATAACGCTTTAATATTTTTTTGATATTAATAATTTCAATCCGATTACTTACTTAGCTTTCCCCGCGGTTAATAGCCTCAAATAGTGACAAAAGAGCTGCCTCATTTTTGCGAAACACTAAAAATAAGCCTAGCTGTTCAACGCGAAATGCAGCCAGTATTTATTCCACGTGGGAAAGAATTGTAAATTAATTAGAATAATTCGTTTACACATCAATTACTAATAAAATACTATTGACATTAGTAAAATTCAATCCCGCTTGCGCTTGCAACTTGACTGGTATGACGTAACTGAATGTTTTCCTCTATTTCCTGTACGTCACTTCCTGGAGACGTGGCAGTCTGTTGCTCGACACGTGACGTGATGCTTTCTTTGGGAAACGCGCCACTTTTTGCTTTTCGGACTTGTTGAAGATTGGCCGTAACTTACTGCGAATTTACAGTTTACACTTTGCACTACACCCAAGTTAATTTTAAGTACTATTACTAGTTGTAAGTAGTACTAGCTGACCCGGCACATGCTGTTTCGCCATATAAAATATTTCTCACTTAATGGTATGAAAAATAATTTTACATCCTAGAATTTTATCAGACTTAAGCATATTGTACCTACCTATTGAATTCTGTTAATGGCTAATTTTAGAATAATGATTTTAATATTCATACACCAGTTAATGGTAAAATGGAATTGGCTTATCCAAATATTGTAAACATCAGATTGTACATACATTCTATGAATAAACTTTCATTTCATACACAAAAAAAAACATCATAAAATTTGGTCGAGCCGGAGGAGTTTGTCTATAAACACTTTGCAAGTTGTGTTAAAACTCAAAGGCACTAGAATCTTATAGATTAACCTTTTAATCGAAAAGCTAAGAAAGCATTCCCGTAGTGATTTTGCGTTGAAAAACAGGCAATGTCAGCCCTTAGCCCTTCGTAGCAGCACCAAGTTGGGACGTAAATCATCACCCTTCCACGGCAAGGGCCGCATCCATTTGCAAAATGGCCGGCCGCCTATTAAATGTCGATTTTTCACATTCAGTAACTCTGAGTCCCTTAGCCAGGGGAACAGTTGATTTTTAAGGGCGCAAGGGATTTGATTTTGCGTTGGTTCCTTCTTTTACTAACGTCGCAAGAAGCCTGTAGTTGTAAATTGCGGAAAAGAATACATTTCCTTTTGGTGCAAAATGGAGGAGGCCTATACCCAAGGAGGGATCCTTATCACTACCTAATTAGAGAATAAGTAAAACTAGAAAGTTAAGCTCACTAACAAGACTAACACACACTATATTACTTACTGTACTAACTAACAACATGCTTACTACTAACCTTTAGATTATCATACTTTATAAGCTAGATTGTTATAATTATTTGATAAGGAACAATAAGGGCTTTTTATTTATTTATTTATATACATTTCCTTGCGAATGTAAACCCAATGGAGACAGAGAATTGAATTGCTTGATTATATTTTAATTTGCAGAGTAAAGATATCTTCCTCTTCGCAAAGAATATCTATTCCGTTAGATACGAGGTGGTAAAAAATAATTATAGAAAGAACATAATATTTAAAACCAGCTGTTGCGCTCGCTTCGCCCGCGTGAATATAATATGCATGTTTTTAACCGACTTCAAAAAAAAGGAGGAGGTTCTCAATTCGTCGGAATCTTTTTTTTACAAATCCCTTCATTAGTTAACCTTAAAAGATGATGTCGTGAAGACTAATGGTCACGCGAACTTGTTTTAGAACTTTTAGGGGAAAAAACCGTCATACATGATTTTTGCGTAACTTTAACCGTTTATGCAGCACACGCAACGGAAGCTCTCCAGAAGGAAGAGTGTTTCCCTTGTTTAGATTTTGCTTCTCTTCTCCTATTAATCATAGCGCGATGTTATATAGCCTTATTCGATAAATGGTTTCCCAACAAAAAATATTATTTAATTTTTTATCATACTAATTTCTTTAATTATAGCGAATATTCTTACAATAAATTAAATTACAGAGCGAGAAATAGTACCCAAAATGGTGGCAGCGTTACCTCTTTGGATGGCCAAACTTAACTTTTGGCCAAGGTAGCTGCCAGCTCTTGGATTCCCGGTAGACTCGATTACCCTTTTCGATATTTCACCGAAAAGGGAACGAGCCAAAAGGCGTAAATATGAAGCTTCCATCAAGAGCTTCATATTTACGTCTCTTGGACTGTTCAGCAGTGGTAGCCGCCGCGCCCGCCATGGAAGAGGACGCTTGAATGTGGGACGCAGCCAATGTATCAGCACAAGTTACGTCCCACACTGTTTGATCATTATTAAGTTCATGAGATGAGCGCGTTCAAAGAAACAAACATACAAACTCTTCAGCTTTATAATATTATCGTAGTACCTATAGATAAATTAAAGTGTTTATCTACGCTCATTGCTTAAAGTTCGAATTATAAAATCGAAATGTGTCAAATAATTACCTACTTTATTCACAGACTTCTATAATTATTAAAAAGTTATTCATAATAACATTGCTCTACTATGGAAATATTTAAAGAAAGTTGTATAATATCCATAACGATACACGGCTCTGGACTCCTGTATTTGTATCTGGGGTTTTGAAGGAATTGAATACAGTACCGCTATCGGCAATACAACGGTTAACGGTTACAATTATTATCTGGGGTAGGTAATATTTTTTATGTAATATTTTTTTAAGTGAATCCACAGACAACATATAGTTGGTAGTCATTGCCGAGAGTATAGATGGGCCATGATTGACCATAGACAACAACACAATGTCTAACGTTCCGCGTAACGTTCCACCTGGGCCTGTGATTATGATTATGATTACGGTTACGATTACGACTACGATTACGATTACGATTACGATAACGATTACGATAACGATTACGATTATGACGTTATCTCGTAAATCTATCGTCCGTAAACCGACTTTACAGACAACTAATTTTTTTTGTTACTTAGTCAAAACTTTGCGCTGAAAAATGTCTAGTAGTGAAACCTACTAAAGAAAATTTCACTCCACCTGACATCTTAGTAGTTCCAATGATTTACGACAAAAGTTAGCAAGATTTATGATTTGGATTTATGATAATAATATGAGCGTAGATAAAGTAGTGTATGAAACTCTACATAATTAGGTATTAAAACACTCGTGTGATACTATTAAAAAACTCGCCTGCGGCTCGTTTTTTAAACTCACACTCGTATTTTAATACCCCCCATTATGTAACCGTTACATAAACTACTATTATTCCACTGCATTTTCAGCTCCATTAAAACAACTCTTAAAACAATAATTAACATACATGCATAACTCTTTAAAGCGTGCCATCTAACTAATCATAAACAATCTGTCATAATGATTTTAATAACACATCTGACAGTCTCGGCGCGGTGTACAAAGCCCTAAGCACTTTATATCCCCTACCTGTCCCTGTGATACACGCAACTTGACACTCTTAATTATTAACGAGGATTGATGCCATCCCGAGAGTATAACCTCCAAATTTATATAACTCTTATTCATTTCTATAATAAGGGCGATACTTGAATGACTTTTGCTTGATATGGGGTATAGAGACGTGCCCTCTTTGTTGTTGCTAACTTTTGGCAACGGATAATCTCGGTGTTAATATGCATTATTTAGGTGAAATGTGGCAGTAGTAATGGAGGCTGGATACAGGTTTTAATCCTGCTCGAAACAGCTCGATTATCTACGTAATTAAAGATTCAAGCGAGTGTCAATAAGATCAAAAGAAAAGTCCAGACATAATGAAAACCAGTTTTTATAAAATCATTAATTATTTGTGTACCGTAAGAATTTTTCAGATTTATTGCCTTACCCGCAGCTCCCTATATTTTACCCCTTTATGAAAATAATTGTTCTCCTTTAAAAGTTCTAAAAAAAGTGACACCACATGTCTGACACATTATAACGGATATACTTATTATTACCCACGACGGAACGGAGTACGGGTATATGAGTTTAGGGTGAGAGACCGTTTGTACATTACTCTATTAAAAAGAATTTATGTTTGTTTGTATGTTAAATTGTTCACAAAAACCAATAATGCAAAAATATTTTTGTTTGTTTGTTTGTTTGTTTGTTTGTTTGTGCACATCAATGTTCCCATTTATTTCAAAAACGGCTTGACCGATTTAGATGCGGTTTTATGCATAATGTTTGGTGTTCAGCGGCAATGGTTCTTAGATAGTTGTTACGAACATCGATCACCAGGGGGCGCCATAAAATACATTTATATTGCAAACGAATGTTCCCATTTATTTCAAAAACGGCTTGACCGATTTAGATGCAGTTTTCTGTATAATGTTTGGTATACATTGGCGATGGTTCTTAGATAGTTGTTACGAACATCGATCACCAGGGGGCGCCATAAAAACATTTACAGTGCAAACGAATGTTCTCAATTATTACAAAACTACTGAACCGATTTGGATACAGTTTTGTATAAAATATTAGTGAGTCATTGGCAATGGTTCGTAGATAATTGTTCTTGTGATTGAACAGCAGAGGGCGCCACAATAAACGTCTCTTTATGACTTGGAAGGGATGATGCCTTCAAACGCTGCTAGAGGAGCTAATGGCTAGTTTGAAGATTAATTTTCATTTTTTAATAATAATATAATTTAAATTACATTAATATATTAATCGAAAAACTATAAAACAAGTGGAAAATTAAAAAAATTTAAAACACCCACGACTTTTGCAGACTTGTAATTGAAAAAGGATTAAATAATTTTTTTGAAACTCCCCGACTAAAGGAAAGTAAGAACTAAGAACCTATCAGTATAATTACAAATCCAAGAAAATCCGTCGGAGCTGCCATTGCTATTTTCGTTTCCAATATCAATTTATGTAATTAGTAAGTATTGATAAACTGCCGGTATATGAGAAGTATAAAGAAATTGAATTAGTCATCAACTGGTAAACAGCACCATCAACACTAGGCAAAACACAGCAGCTCCGGCGGATTTTCTTGGATTTGTTATTATACTGATAGGTTCTTAGTTCTTACTTTCCTTTAGTCGGGGAGTTTCAAAAAAATTATTTAATCCTTTTTCAATTACAAGTCTGCAAAAGTCGTGGGTGTTTTAAATTTTTTTAATTTTCCACTTGTGTAGAAACCGAAATTCGAATTTTTGAATTAAAGATGAAATCCAATTTTCCCGTAAATCTTAACTTGATATCGTAAGAATTGAAGATCTATAACAGAATCAACATAGCGATGAGGAAAATGGGAAAATCAAGGTAAAAATAACAGTTAGTAGTACCCATGCCAACCTCTGTCACAACGAATCTCTTCCAATGATTAAAGTAAACAGACGCTTGCTCCTTGAGATATTTTTTTGCGAAATACTTTGTATAAGATGAATTCCGGGAACGATAAGAGAACACGTCGCGATTCTGACGGATGCGTGTGGTTTAATAAACAAGAATATAGCGGCTTATGTTAAAAAAATCTACAACCGCCCTTAGTTTTTAACTTAAATATTTAATTTAATTCTACTCTTAAATGATAATTTCAATAAAATACCTGAGTTGGCAGTGACTTTTGTGGATGTTACCATAACTATTACTTAGATATAAATAATGTAACTAAAATATTATGATATGTAACAATAGACATGTACCCTGGATAGGGCGGAAAGCGCGAAAAAATGTCGTAAGTTTATTGGCGCCAAATATGTTTGTTTTACCACCAATAGTACGGCCACGTAGTAGTTCGCTGCCACATATAGAATTTTGACATATGGGCGCTACTGTTTGCTTGTGCGAAAAAGGTTAATCGAAACGTAAATCGTTCGGGTGCCTATATCCTGAGGGGTCTTATCGGTGTAAGTATGTAACTCATACTCCATCGCGGAAACCGATTGTGGGTTTGGCCCTAGCCTGCCACGCTGGCTAGCTGGTTTCACATACCTTTTAGAGCATTATGCTGAACTCTCAGTCATGCAGGTTTCCTCACCTAAAGCCCTAAAGAGTCAAAACTCGAACCCATGGACTATCGCTGCAAACAAGCAACAGCTTTTCTGTTTTCCCAGATAAAGCTGAAAGTTTCATCAAATTATTTTATCTTCACTTGTACCACCAAAATATTTACCCCCACGTCACCTGACGGCGGCGAGAGAGGAATAATTTATTGCGTTTCTTAAAAGCCATTACTCGGTGACACAGTCGATGGGGCGTCACCCCGCGGCCTTTGCAATTAGCATGAATTTTATAACGGCACTCATTTATAGTACGTGGAGAAAGATCACTAAGAAGCAGTTTTTGAAAAAAAATTGGTTGTCTGTAAAGTCGGTTTACTGACGATAGTTGAACGTGACAACGTCACGATTGTGCTTCTTTGTCGCTCATTCCGCGCTCTCGCTTGCACTTCAAGCCTTACATGAAACGCTTTAGAGCGAGGTAACGCCGTAACGCCGGTAACGCCGCATGAGTCATGTTTTTTCGTACGTGCAACCGGCTCTATCGAATTATAAGATGTTGTCATGTCAAAAATTGGTTGTCTATAAAGTCGGTTTACTGACGATAGTTGAACGTGACAACGTCACGATTGTGCTTCTTTGTTGCTCGTTCCGCGCTCTCGCTTGCACTTCAAGCCTTACATGGAACGCCTCAGAGCGAGGTAACGCCGCATGAGCGAGGTAACGCCGCATGAGTCATGTTTTTTTGTGCGTGCAGCCGGCTCGCTCTATCGAATTATAAGACGTTGTCACGTCAAAAAATTGATTTCGGACGGTATCGCGCATGGGGCACGGTGAACGAAAATTGATTTTTTGCGTGACGAAAATCTCACCACGAAGAAAATCTACGCAAATCTTCAAAAATCTAGAATGAAGGTTTCTCTTACTAGTTAACAGAATGGGCAAGCATGCAATCACATATTTCTATTGGTATGATTATATTGGCGGAACTCGTTAGCGCGAGCTAACTGAAGACGGCGTCATCTATCCAGCGATGGATGAAATCACACATGAAAATAAAATAAAATGGAGTTTTGTTTTAGGTGTGATTCCAAACTTTGTTTCTACCGAGTATGCCACAACTCTCACGTCTTTTTATTTATTGCAAGTAAGTAACTTAGTACCTACATAATTACAGTCTCACCGGATGATGATCATGAGTGATGCTGCAGCCGATTTATTTCCATAATGACTTGGAATAGTTAGATATCGCTCTGGAACGCTATATCTTTGGATCTAAGTTGAATCGATTTAAGAATTGTTTAAGTGAATCCAAATATGCTATGTAGTACCTATGTTACGTTCACCTTTGTTTTATACTACTTACTTTACAATATTTATCTAATTGTCTGAATTTGGATTGATTAGATTTTATACCAGTAGTCGTATCGTTCGTAAAACACATACGAATAAACCTTCGAGTGAACGATCATTAAGATTTCCGCTTCTGTTCAGCTTCCATATAATTTAAGAGATCGTTCGAGAAATTCATAAGAAACATTGTACGGATAACTTCATTCAAGACTATTATTAGCGCAAGTGTAGGTGGTCTTTCCGAAAACAAACGCTCTTCAGCATACGATGTCTATTATCGAGATTTACGAGAAGTACCGCGATTCCTTAAACAGCTTGCGATAGGAAAAAAACGTTTTAAGCGACGCCATTTTATTTACGATCGCTCCTACCGAGCGGTTGGTAACCGAGTTTAGTGCAACGTAAAATGTTCCTGAAATAGAGGCTGTCTTTAAAAGTGAACCATTCAATTACAAGATTGAAGTGGTAATAAATTGCACATACGCTCAATTTAGGGTAATAAGCATGTAGAGGGAGAAAAAAAGGAAACCTTTGAACGTTAAGAAATATAAAATGGAATGAGCGAGTGGCTAAAAGAGCTGAAAGGCATTATTTCAAAATAAACGTGAATAATGAATAAGTATAGCAACAGAAACAACATAAAGGTAATTGGACGGACATATTAGAACGAGTAGTACTTGAGCTGGTGCTCCTTTGAAATCGTCATGCACGTATATTAACGTATTACATTTACGTATAATAGGTCTGTACCTATGACTAAGGAAGAACACCTTATTAAAAATAACATGCAGGAGTGAAATCACCTTAAACCGCTTCGAGGTACTTTCAAAGAAATTATCTTGTGAACATCATATAAATTGGCTGGAATACCGTCCGAATAGACTTAATTAGAAGTATAGTAGTGCCTTTAGTAGTGCTGTAAAACATTCGACGTAAAAAGGCAATAAAACAGGCTCTTAGCCACCAGTTATTGATATTAAAACTAAATCTAAAGCAGGAACTCATCACGTATCAAGATCATAATCAGTAGGTGTACTAACGAAGTCCGTCTGTTATAATATGAGAAAAGAGACGGTGCTGAAATTATTAAGGTTTATTGCTTCTGATGATGTTAATGAAAGTAGAGTAAGCAAAATAGGCAAACCTTAAAAAACTAAATAATAAATTCACTCACAATATAAAGTTCAAATCAATTACGCCCACGTTTTTAATGGATCTCAACCCTCAACGTCTATCAAAGACCGGTAATAAGTACAACGTGAAATCCGATTAAAGCTGTCCTGGAGAGAAACCAATACAGAGGTTATCAATTTCGAGGAAGCATGTAATACGTGTCTTCTCGGTTTATCTCCCAATCAATCTGACACGAACCGTGATTTAGGTCAACAGATTTGCGTACCCTATGTAAAATTCCCTTGAACTCATTGGCGATTTCCTTTCAAGGAGAAATAAACCTTACGACAATCTTAGGTGACATTAGAATTGTTTGTGTAGATTGTTTTTTTTACAGTGCCTTTTTTCCAACGGTAGTACACAACTGAAAAATGTCGTGATAATGTCATCAAACCGTGGGTGCTATTTCGTCTGCTTATGATCATTATTATTATTTTTAAACTAAGTAGAAAAGCGCACTAGTTCTTGACTAGCTTTAAAGTTTTCCAAATTGTTGAAATTGTGTTTGTGTTCAGCGTTTGCTAATGCTTTTCTAAACTAACTAGAAACGATTAATCGAATAATTTTGGTGTCAAAGAAGAACTATTTGTCAATTACATTCTGGGTGAAGAAGAAGATGAAGAACAACCGAGAAGAAAAGACAGGCAGTAATCTAAATCCTTGTAGAATAAACTAGGCAGATAATTCGGAATGAAAAAGAGTGAAATTAACATTAATTAATAGTTCCCTTCGAACACTGGCAGAAACCTCAAAAATAATAATTTACCATCATACATTTAAGTAGGAAATTAATATGTATTTTTCTAACTATGAATTTACACCTGCAAGCCTTTGAATTGCAAGAACAATGCCATTCAAACCATATTAAAGTCACAATGCTCATAAAGAAATGGCCTGCAGAAGAATTCTAGGGATCCATGTATGTTGATATACAAGCTTATTTTCTTCTGTGGTTTTAAAATTTAGGCGATTATCATGTTTATTGCCAAGCGCTAAAGGTTAATTATAAGTTTGGGGAGTTACAGGTTATGTTTGTACAGGTGTATAGGCACTGAGGAGGGAGTAATTGTTTTTCTTTTATTACTAATGAGGCACAAGAGTGACAATGGTTGTCATTTGGAACACTCTCATTTTTCACCGGAAATTCGTCTTTTTTCATTTCCGATTAATAGGGTGTAAAAGTACAGGTAAAGTCTTTGTTTTATTTCTTTTGTTTGTGACCTTTAATTAAAATACAAATGACGTGATTCCTGTACGCTACCCATTTAAAAAGATAATTCAAACTCCCTGTTATTAGTGAATAATGTAACAAGATTTTATCTGTTTGATTCTAGAGTAGGTCGAACAATAAAAAGAAACTATACAAACCAAAAATTTGGAAGCCGAAGCCTAAAGAAAAATAAGTGGATGGTTTGTACGCTATATTTCATTAGGCTGTGGCAATTCATTATTTTGCATATAAACTTACAAGGAATAAGCTCGCGCTATATTAAACTCAGCTTTGAAAGTAGCTGCAAGATTGAAAGTGTTGAGAGAAGATGCAGCTTAGAAGTTTATGAAGTAATATTTAATATTTATTGTGATAATGCTTAGAAGTTTATGAACTAATATTTAATATTTATTGTGATAATGCTTTGAATATTAAACTTATCTAATGCAGTATTATAATGAAAGTTTAGTGAGTTTCAATTCTAAATACGGGAAATCTCTATATGCGCAATAACAACATCGGAGTACCTACTACCGATCATAGGAGGATGCTTCTATGTCGGAGCGAAACAAAGCAAGATTTGGAAGATTTTGTAAGGAGCTCTGAAATAGTATATACCTACATTTGTGTTTGATGGCTCCTAAAGAGTGGTTGCAGTAATCATACACCAGGGGGCGCCATTAAACCTTTACCTATATTGCAAATTAATGTCCCCATTTATTTCAATAACCCTGATTCGGTTGCAGTTTCCTGTCAAAATATTTGTAACTTGTTCGTAGATTATTATTTCTTTGATCACTCACCATGGAGAAATTATAAAAACTTGGATTTTGTTCAATGTTTGAAAATTTAGATTTGAAACAACATTGTCTAACAATCGAAAAGTACTATGGGAACGTAAAGCTGCTCGCTACTGTAGTTTTCGACTTCATTATAGGTACGTAGATTATCAACTTTGTAAGCGTACCTATATATAGTACCTCGATAAGGGGAGCTAAATACCTACAACCTTTTGGGAATAGTGCAGGCGTAAAAGCGTGTTGAAAACCGAACATTTAAAAACTAACGTCACTTTAAACTATTACAACAAAAACTCGTTAAATTTTGTAACGTTGACTTTTCACTGACGAAATATTTTGAACGTAAAACTCATTTGGAAATTTAGCTCTGAAAGCAAATTTAATTTAAATGTTTTGTCAGTGGAAAATCTCGACTAGGTGAGGGCATTTTTAACATTTTTTTGTATAATTAAAAACATTTTATCTGATTTCAAGAAAATGTGGTTATCTATTAATGGATCAATAATGAATGGCTATTATCATTATTTTAGGTAAAAATGCACCATATTCTTACATAATTCTAGAAAAAAAAAATTACAGGCTTATAAAAACAGTAAATATATTAATGCGTATGTGTGCACGTATTTGTCAGAAACTTTGGGTTTTTAACTGATTTCAAGAAAATGTGGTTATCTATTAATGGTCAATAATGAATGGCTATAATCATTATATCAGGTAAAAATGCACCATATTTCTTACATAATTCCGGAAAAAATATTTGCAAGCTTTTAAAAACAGTAAATATATTAATGTTTGTATTTCTTTGTTTGCACGTATTTCTCAGAAACTTTGGGTTACGCGTTGATGATTCGGTGAGTGAATAAATGTGTCAGGACTTTTCACATTAGATTTTAATGTACCTAATAAGTAATACGCCAGACCCATTTTGACCAAACGCACACATCACTAGTGCAGGGAAACACGAAAACTCGATAAATTTTAAAGTGCCCGCGCCGCGAGCTATTCGGCCCCAAAATACGGCCCGTGGCTCCGTTAATATGCCTTAATTGTGAATTTTAAGCCCTTTCAATTTGAATCTGCAAATGATGCAGGATTTTGAAAGCCGCTCGATAACGTTTTGGCGTGAAAAGTTTTATAAAGCACACAGATTCAAAGAGGTCAGCTCAAATTAAGAGCTTTTCACACTCACAGAATAGGGGACTCCACAATCATTCGGTTCTTGAAAAACTCAACTATAAATTATTTAAACAATAGAATATTTGAAGTGGATATAACAATGCGTACGCTTTTTCGTCTCTTTTTAACCGACTTTTAAAAAGAGAATGTTTTTCTACATTGCGATTTTACTTGCCATTGCCTCATAAGTTTAATAAAAAATACTACACTAAAAAGTAATTATAGGGATATGCCATTTAAAGCAAATGTAAAACTTCACATTTTTTTGGATTGGGCTTCAATTCTCTTACATACTTTAGTTAAAAATAATAACTGATGATAATTTTACTGAGCATTCTAATATTCCGTAATGGTACCTTAATGTAATTGGAGTGAATTTTTCAAAAAAACAAAAAGACTTTGTCTTTTGTAACATTATTTTCCTATTAGGTTCTGTTTCCCATTCCATTGTATTTTAGGACGTTTCCACGTAGGTGTTAAGTAAAGGCTTTGCTAATATAAGAGAGGATTTGTTTATTCACTATAGTCTTACGCTAGAACATAATCTCGCCTGATGGAAAGTGACCATGTGGTCGAAGATGGAGCGCACTTACCTAGGAAATACCTTTTTTAAAGGTACCCAGGTTGTCAAACCCCTTTTATACCTATTGATCTATGGAACAAAACAAACAGTTTTGACACCCGTAAACTGGCCACATATGTTCGCGCGATCCGCCGGCTCGTGTCTATACGTCTATTGTTTTATCTCGTTTTGTTCCATAGAGCAAATGGGAACTACCCTCATACTGCATTGATTTGCTAGATCACACACAGAAGTTCGACGTGTTTGAAGCTATTGAAACTACACCCAAGTTTTGCATCCATCGCTCCATTAGCAAACGAGTCACAGCGGTCCGTCTGACCGTGCGCGGGCTTGTTAAGGCGACAAACAAATTTGATTACCTAACGATGTGGAGTGTACACAGACAGAGTAGAGTGTTTGTACAGTACCGAACACTCTCCACTCTATGCACAATTATTGAAGCTTTGAGGATGCTAAGTCTGGGTTTTTCTTTTTATTGGATGGGTGGCTTATTGAATTATTCGTGTATCTGTCAATATGTTTGTCTGTTTATTCGTCTACCTCTGCTTATATGCTTCAAATCTACCAATATACAAATACTTATTCCAAGACTGTATACCACACCTGCAGTTAAATATAAAGGTTCTGGTTAAATCTATATATATATATAAGAGAGTTACTCACTCACTCACTGACTAATCACGATATCTCAGGAAGTATAAAGCCTACAAACTTGAAATTTGAAAGGTAGGTTCTTTGTAATGGGTAGGTGTCAGCTAAGAAACGATTTTGAGAAACTACCCCTCTAAGGGGGTGAATTAGGGGTTGGAAGTTTATATGAAAGTCCCGTGTTTTTGAAGTTAGAGACGTGAAAATCGTCATTTAGGTTATCAGCTTCAGATGTTAAAAATTTGTATAAGTCGTTTTGGAAAATTCCCCTTTAGGGGTGGTAAAATAGGGGATGAAAGTTTTTATGTGAAAATTTTAATATTGTTACTGTTGGCTTGAAATTTGGAAAGTAGGTTCTTTCTAATGGGTAGTTGTCAGCTAAGAAACGATTTTGAGAAACTACCCCTCTAAGGGGGTGAAATAGGGGTTGGAAGTTTATATGAAAGTCCCGTGTTTTTGAAGTTAGAGACGTGAAAATCGTCATTTAGGTTATCAGCTTCAGATATTAAAAATTTGTATAAGTCGTTTTGGAAAATTCCCCTTTAAGGGTGGTAAAATAGGGGATGAAAGTTTTTATGTGAAAATTTTAATATTGTTACTGTTCACTTGAAATTTGGAAAGTAGGTTCTTTCTAATGGGTAGTTGTCAACTAATAAACGATTTTGAGAAACTACCCCTCTAAGGGGGTGAAATAGGGGTTGGAAGTTTATATGAAAGTCCCGTGTTTTTGAAGTTAGAGACGTGAAAATCGTCATTTAGGTTATCAGCTTCAGATATTAAAAATTTGTATAAGTCGTTTTGGAAAATTCCCCTTTAAGGGTGGTAAAATAGGGGATGAAAGTTTTTATGTGAAAATTTTAATATTGTTACTGTTGACTTGAAATTTGGAAAGTAGGTTCTTTCTAATGGGTAGTTGTCAGCTAAGAAACGGTTTTGAGAAAATCCTTCCCTAAGGGGGTGAAATAGAGGTTGGGAGTTTGTATGAAAGTCCCGTGTTTTTGAAGTTTAAAGAGTCGTGAAACTCGGCATTAGCACTGAACCTATTTTGGGAGCGGTGTATTTAAAGTACGAAAGTGAAAGTTTGTATATATGTGTGTGTTTGTCTGTTACTCCTTCACGCTGCAACTACGAATCCGAATTAGCTGAAATTTGGAATGGAGATGGATTATTACCTGGATTAACACATTATGGTACTTTTTATCCCGGAAAAAGCGATGGTTCCCGCAGAAGTAGTGAAAAACCTAAATTCACGCGAGCGGAGCCGCGGGCAACAGCTAGTAATATTATAATGTTAGGAATTTTATACCCTGAAGCATGTAACTAGAGGTTCGCGTAGAAAAAAATTGCGGCTTTGTAAGTCCCTTTTAATTCTTCAGTGTATGAGTTCAAATAAAAAAAAATAGTTTTGTGTTCTGCTTAAAGGATATGTTAGTACCTATATTAAAGTTACAGTCAGATAGACAGATGGACGGACGGCAAAGAGAAACGTTTAAGAGAAAATATACCCAAGTTCACTCGGTCAATGACGAAAACGACTAAAGGCACATTGGAAAATATATTATTTCGGAAAACTGTTTAATTCGAACCATACCCTACCAATGCTCATGAAATATGCTGTGTTGATATGAAAAAAAAATTCATAACAGTCATTATAATACGTAAAATGCATACAATGTTTTTACTTGCCTTAAGTACACTTAACTATTAAAAGAACTATTCAAACAAAAAAAGGAACAAAACGTAATGCTTCCAAGTTACACTTTTTATATAACGACACAAAGTAACAGACAAAGTGTGCCCTGTAACTGTAACCGAAGAAATTAACGTAGAATTAACGAGCCAATAAATCATAGCACTAAAAGAATAACTTTGTCGGCTTGTCCGGGAGTTATTGCGTTTTAATTTGAAACAGACGGATCGACGTAATGAACGCTGCACCCTAATTTCATTACAGGATATTTAAAAGCCAGCTTTTGAATTTCTATTTTACTATTATATTTTTTTCAAAGAATTCTTTGTTGTTTCGAGCTCACATTGTCGTTGCATCTCAATGCGATGGAAACTAGATAAAAAAGAACACATTTGAGAACCAAATCACCTGGTGCCAATGGATGTTCTTTGCTGGACTTTATACCTTCTGAAAGAATCTTCAATCTGGATGATTCTGCGCCGCTTGTATGCAGGTTTAATAAATTATTAAGGTAAGGTTGCCAATACTGCGTTTGCATGCTTTTGGCTTTGTTTTACAATCCAACTAGGCAATTGTGATAAGCGAGTAAGAAATATTATCTATCCTATCGATATCCTAAACAAAACTGCCACCTGATTGGCTGGAAAGAATGTAAACGACAGATGCTGCCAATCAGCGGGCCGAATTTGGTAACGATTAGGATAGCGATGAATACTTAGTATCTTATACAATTGCACCCCCAACTAGGATTGTAAGAGAAATACAATATACCTTTAGCAGTCTTCCAGCTTTATAACTCTACCAGTTAGTCCAGTAGTCGTGGTTTCAGTTTGTTCTGGAAAAATTGCTTTATCTAGACTAATCAAGTCAATGTCAATCAGCGTGTTTACCTACATGATACGATCGGCTTACAAATGTTAACACGTTTCATTTGTTCTGCATATTGTTGTAGCACTAAAACAGGCGTTTAATCTTCAACGCAATAACCTCTGACTTTTACAGCGGGGCATCGACCGGAGTTGTTCTTTGCTTGTACACTATTTACTATTTTCATGGATACCTCATGCGTGGAAAATGTTAGGATACTATCGCTTCCTTTGCATACATTGAACTTCCTAAAATTTTTCGGATTAAGATGGTTTAGTTATGATAAAATCTATCTGAGTACTTATTGAGAAGATCATTTTATATTTTTCTGTTACAGTCAGCCAAGCGATGAACATTGTTATAGTTTTGATTTCATTACTTTCTAACATATTAAACAATTCTCGTGTCAGTGTTTGTAACCAAACTCCTCCGATTTTGTGTATGTTCGGTAGGTCTAAGAATACGTTACGCTATTTTTCATACCCCAACTTTTTATGGCAGAACAACGTTTGCCTGGTAAGCTAGAAAAAAACTTAAACTTTTTTATTAATAGACGCTAGACAGATATCTACTTGGGCTGATCTTTGCATAGATTCTGACTTTTAAATCATACAATATGAAATAACAAAAATTACACCGACGGCATGTAAAGATAAAAGTTACAATTTTTTTTAGTATAAATACTCCTAAAGTTAATATTTACATTTTTTAAAGTCCAAAAAGCATAAAGTATTACCCTTATTTTAGTTTCATAGCCGCTAAATGATTGCTACAATAAAATATTCGTGTATAGAAAAGCATACGTACAGACAGAATCGTTATTACCGGCTATTTTTACGCCCAATTTTATGGCTTACTTTGTGAAAAGTGCAGTACATCATTACCCCTACTATAGAAACGATCTATTTATTAAATTAAGAATAAGATCGAAAACGAAATTAGACCCGTCACCCGACAGTATAAGTGATTACTTAAATAACGACGTCTCTTAGAAGTAACTGTATTTTCGTCTTCCTACAAGATGCAATTAAAAACTTTATTATTTAGAACTATATCGTAAACACAATTATTGTTTCTTTAAAAGAGCATGTGACGAATTTCTAGCCCGTTTTTGTCGGTAATACTTTCCGAACGTGGCAGTAGAGTCTGACATTAATTTAGGCCCAAGTATGTGAAAGAACAAATATTTTCATTTTAAACATTATTAATCAATTAAGTAAATTAATCAACCGTCAGCCTTGCTACACAGCATCGCACCGGAACGATAAATCACTTAGTGGGTACTTCGTTACCGATCTAATAAACCGCAGCTGAAGCATTGTGCCAGACCACATGTGGGTCTATTTAAATCTAGGTACAGACTAGATAGCTTTGCGTGACTTTTACCATCGAACAGCTCATGTGAATAAGTCACGTGATAGTTGCCAAAGAGAAATAGCAAAGTTGACATTGCTGTTTTAAAATGTCACAATAGTTTAAAGCAGAAATATACTTACATCACGCTAACATTCGCTGTATGCAAGTTTTCAGAGAGTAGCAAAGAATGGAGAAACAATTACTTATTTAGGGTTTTACTCACAGATTTTCTATTCTCCATATTACTCCATTCTTCAGTTAGATGATTTCACTCCTAATAAAGTGAAAAGTGTTAGTGGTACTAATAGTATAATATAATACGAATGCAATAGATGTTGTTATGACCTCTCAGTTTCAGTTCGCACTTTAGGTACCTTTGAGCTGTCGTGTCTTCAAGTCTAGACCGAAACATAAACCCATAACATGCTCGACATTTTTATTGCTGGAGTTTCATATTAGTTGTCCACTGGTAGGGGATTGGTATTTTTTTTTACTGGACTTTATTTATGCACCATTTCCGTGGGGGGGACTTTGACAAATGTCCGCAATTTTTGCTTCCGTCCGTTTCAACCTTTCTATAACATAGTTATAGTTCACCTGGGTAGTGGTTAAATATATAGTTTAAAGCATTTTATTTCTTAGTTATATCATTTTCGTATATTAAACTTTGAGAAGCATGCGATGATGTACCTAAGTGGAGTATAGTTGTCTATCCAGACAGTTTGAGTTGCCGATATTTCAAACACTGTACCTACCTAAGAAACATTTCACATGCAAATTTTGGATTTTGCAGAGTTCTGCATTGGCTTATATAAACCAAGTGAAAATCTAAATTATTATCTTTTTACTATAGTATTTTATTCCTATAAATTTTAAATACGTATAAAAACTGTTTCAATAGGCGGGATTAGAACCCGCAATGCCCCATCTATCGCGATTGTATGCTCGATTAATAGCGGTTCCCAAAATTCTATCTATGTATGGTTTGCCTTACTAGGGATAGAAATTTGACATAATTTGTATGGAGCTTATGTCATATTGATCTTGTAGGTAGGTCTCTCTGGTAGGGCAAATGGTAGATAGATTGAATATTGGGTGCCGGCCTATAAGGCTACGAGTAAACTACCCCCTTGCCCGAAAACTCTTATACTATCATACTATTACCTATTACCGAGAGTTCTACTGACAACCCCCTTTTTAGTTCTACTCCACTCAGAATGAGAGGGGTTTTGCCCTAGTGAGGGTAAACATGACATGGACATGGTGTTGGACTCAAAGTCAAACCTGAACATAAAACAGTACTTTTCACTGAAACATTGACTTTAAAACAGAGTTTTAAACATAATTCATGCTCACGTTTTGGAACATGATAATGGAAATACATACTTAGTTATGAAAATTCAAATGACACTTCACACGCCATAATCCATCAAAACATAGGCTTTTAGGACGTGACGAAGAAACCTCACACATACAAAATACTCGAAAAAAATTGGTTGTCTGTTAAGTCGGTTTACTGACGATAGTTGAACGTGACAACTCTCGCTTGCACTTCAAGCCTTACATGGAACGCCTCAGAGCGAGGTAACGCCGGTAACGCCGGATGAGTCATGTTTTTTGTGCGAGCAGCCAGCTCTATCGATTTATAAGACGTTGTCACGTCAAAAATTGGTTGTCTGTAAAGTCGGTTTACTGACGATAGTTGAACGTGACAACTCTCGCTTGCACTTCGAGCCTTACATGGAACGCCTCAGAGCGAGGTAACGCGAGCGAGGTAACGCCGCATGATCGAGGTAACGCCGGATGTGTCATGTTTTTTTGTGCGTGCAGCCGGCTCTATCGAATTATAAGACGTTGTCACGTCAAAAATCGTATTTTTAACGCAGTCGTGTTAAAATTTGAAGAAGATAGCAGCTGTTTGTTTCACAATAGCTGAAATTATCTCCTTGACTGACGTAGTATTGTATTCCCGCTCCAAGACAAAAGTTATTCAGGCAACTCCCCGCCTTTGGTGTCAGACTTGTAAATTATTCCTCTGACACTCTCTATACGTCCTCGCTGCCTCGCAGACGACCGTCATCTGCGACGGGGCAAAGAAATTATCAGTCTCGCGATGAATCTTAAGTTTTAATTAAAACGCGAAATGTCTTGCACTCTAGAGCATACTGGTGTCTACATTTTGCTGCTGGTCTTTGAAGATATTTGTTTTGCTGTGATTGAAATAACTTTAGATATAGATACCTTGAGAAATAATAAGGAAATCGATATTTTATTCTTAATATAGGTAGCTGTTTTTGATCAAATGCAAATGATTAAAGAGGTTCTCATTTTGGTAAAGGCAAAGCCACGGCAAAGCCCTCAGGTGAAGGATGATATCAAGAAACTACGGAGACTTTCTAGCTTAAAGTGGTGCCAGATTTAAATCAATTTGATTACAAAAGGTCTCGGGTTTTATTCCCGACACAGGACACTTGGGAATTTTATAGTTTATTTTCCATTTCTAAATTAGAACAGTTTGCAGCTTCGGCTACGGCTGTTTACCACCCTAACGGCAAAGAACGCCAAACGATTGTGTGTAGCAACTAAAAGTTAAGTTTCACCTTTTCCAAATTTTTAATGAAGTTTTATTTAAAAACTATATAGACAATTAATTTGAAATTTAAACGTCATGTATTTTGGGTCCTTAATCTAAAATCGCTTAAAAGCAGAAACACGATTGGATAAAAATTTTTCGATAGAAAGATCTCCCAAAAGTTCTCCCAAAAATCTCAGTTTTTCTAATTTTTATCGGAAACTACATTGGATGTAATTGTAATTTTTGTTTTAATGTGACGGTAATAATAATATCCAAAAACGCTTAGAAACAAATTTTTGATAATTGGCTTAGTTTTTGAGTAATTAGGTAAAAGGTCGTTTTTCTGTTATATTTTTCCGCGACGCTGCATGTCGCACCTACCTACGTATCCGTGAGAGTGAGAAAGACAAAAATAAATTCAATAAACCCCCTTTAGACTTCTTCCAACTACCTCCACGGTCCTTGTCACTTGTATCTAGCGATTTCCCGCGATTCTCATGTCGTCAGTCCATCTGGGTCGGAGGTCTGCCAACACTGCGCTGTCTCGTGCAGGGCCGCCATTCCAGTAATTAGGGTCTCCGACATCCGTTGGTTCTACGAGTTATGTGCCCATTGCCACTTCAGCTTCGCGATACGTTGAGTTATGTCGGTGACTCTGGTTCGTCTACGGATCTCCTCATTTCTGATTTGAGCACATAGAGATACTGTATTATAGCAAGCCAGTCTCACTTATCACGTGGCCGTCCCGGCTACAAGTACGGGTCCGGACCTCATTATTTCAGATGGTTGCCGCTCGCGGGCCGAGTTGCACGCGCTAGTTCTGTACGGTCTATTTAACGCGCCGTCTGACTACGGCAGCCCTAGTATGTCGTAAGAGATAAAGTTGGGCGATAGAAAGAGACCACAACATTGCGTTTGTTGCGTGTCGATTTTGAGGGCGGGGCCAGGCGCTATTGCGAACTGAATTGCACTTTTTGTGTCAGCGCTAGAGTCGCTATTTCTTTAAATGATCGTGCGGAGTGGACCTTCTGTACTTGTACTATTTAGTGTTCTGTGATTATAGTAAGTTCAATCCACGAAGACGCGCCCCACTCCTTAACAATCGCTTATGTTTCATGCGATTCGGAAGAAGTTAGGAAGGAGTAGGGCGCATCTTCGTGGATTGAAAGCACTATAACTCATTTTCGAACTAAAAAAAAACAGAACAAGCGTGCATTTGCCAAAAGGACCACAGGAATCAAACAGGGCTGGGACAGCGACCAACTGCGGGGGCTCAACAAATGAACCGGTCACTTGATTGATTTATCGCGAAGCGGCGACGCGACGCGGGCGACACGACACGCGGCAACTTTTAATTAATTTACTCGCCACTTGCCCGTATTGCGGACATGGGTTCGTTTACATGCTTTTTTAGTGTTTTTCAAATGTAGCTAGCTATATTTTTTACTAACAGAATGTGGAAAATTGATAGAGATCGTTGCAACTTGCCACGGGTCCTTTGAAAAACGAACATTAGAATTAATTTTAAAATACTAGTAACTCCGAATGTACCTTAGTTAAACATAAGTACAAATATGTAGTGTGTAAACATACAACTGCAATATGAATTCCTGTAAAATAAAATAAATTATCGCTTAGAAATTAAAAAATATATATGAGCGACACATCCAGTCGATAGGGTAATCACGTGACTTATCACTCTATTTCCACAATAGAAATAGAAACCATAAGGTAACATGGCTATGATTAAAGATAAGTGCGGATGTATAAGTCTTCAAACAACACCTAGGGTACAAATGTAAGGAGAATAATATGAAAGCCAAAATGAAAATCCTTTAGGGGGTAACATTTTGCGCTAACGTCTTACATCTGTCCAAGTACGTTAATAACAATAACCGAGTCGGACCGGCTAACTGTTATTGCACTCCTTATTCCCGAAAACATTACCATAACACTTCCCATCCGATGAGCACGTTTTGATGGGGTTGTTAATAATAAATGCGATAATTTTTATTTCCGACTATCTGGCCCGCGCTTGCTTCGCTTAAGTTACCTCGGAGGAGTTCAAATAAATCCTTATCCCTAAGCAAACCCTTGTAGAAAATTTCAGTTTTCCAGGACCAAAGTTTGGACTTAATAATCATGATTCGATAAGTGCATAATTTTTATAAAAAATATTTTTATTGCACTTTTGCTGATCCTATTAAAATTTTATAAACAGTTTGTCTTGTGTATTATAAAGAGGTTCACTTACACCAACAACCAAAATCCACGTGGATGAAGGCAGGGGCAATACCTAGTACCTACGGTAGGCGGCGTATAAGTTTAACGGCGTATATTATATTATTATATTATAAATAATTATTATTATTATTATGAGCGGTATGAGGGCGTAGTGAGGGTAAGCGCATAAGGCGAAATGCAGGGCGATTTGCCTGCGCAGACCGCTATTTTGGGTCAACTTAATTGCTGAATACTACATACCTATCTAATCGTATTTTAAGTGATTTCCTTATATCAGCTGTAATAACAACTTCCAAAAAAAATGAAATTAGACGTGTCAAGAAGCAAAACTAAGGACATAATATCTATAGCAAATAACACAGAGTAGGTACGCAACACTACTCAAAGGCGGTCTCCAAAACCATTAACACCTCTTCAGTATTTACTCGCCGAAGTATTTAGTTACGGTAAACACAAATGTATCACTTTCGTGTTAAGTACGAGAAATTAACATGTACTCTATGCTGTTCAAATGTAAATCATTATAATGAAACTATGTGACTTTTGCATGACGTTGCTAAACTAAATAACTAAAATAATTCCAAATTAGATTTCTCTACTTACATATTTTACGACCACTAAAAACAGTACTAAAATTAGATATTTTGTTCTTCTAAAAATGATGAGACGAGCAGTTCACCTGATGATAAGTGATACACCTACCGATTTCAGATGCAGTACATTCCACGACTTTGAGTTGCAGTAACATACAACGCACTGCACTGCGCTCATGACTCTGAGACGTCGGTTCTGTTTCATTTACCCAGTAATGACTGCTTCACGGTCATGGAAATAAAATTCGATGTTACGATTTGGTCGAAATTGACAAAATATGTTTCAGTAAAGATATTATTAAGGGTGGGTTACTATTACACCCTTAATCTCACGATATTGGTGATCTTTTTAATAAGCACTTATCTTAATCTTTATTTTTTAATCCTTTTGAGACGCCGAGAGCGGTGGCATCCATATTATTTTCCATCCAACAAACTCGCACGAAACTTTTTTCTTCCACGTTACTGATACGGACCACTAAGGTGTGGAACGCCCTTCCAGCCTCCGAGTTCCTAGTCAACTAAATATAATATAGACGCCTAGTAAAGCAAGTAATAATCTAGATGCCTTCAATAGAAAAGGCAATCGGCATTTTCGAGGCAAGCGGTCCCAAACTAGACCTCGTCATTGCTTTCCATCAGGCATGATTGTCGTAAAGCGCCAAGCCTCTAGAATAAAAAATAAATAAATATCGAATATTTTGTAAACGTTTCTACGCTATTAACTGTAAAAAATGATAGCATCGTTTTTAACCACAAAGCCTATCTTTAGAGCGAGTAGTCTACTAAAGACCAAGTTAATTGTTTTAAAACGAAGAGCTCGGTGTAAAAAGAAAATAAAAACCGCCGCCGATAAGCACTAGGTTCAGAACAAAGCCTAAGTTAATGAAAGATATTGCGATACCAAGCCTTTATGGATTTAATGGACGGGACATGTTGTGGGTGCTTCTGAGATAAAGAGGACGTGGTTTAATTAGTTGATTAAAAATCTGGCGGTATCATTTGATACGTTAAGCAAACGGTTTTGGACATATGAAGTTAATGTATATCAATTAATTTCAAATATGACAATGTCAATTAGGTTCAAATATGACAATGGTGCTAATCTGAATCACCTTGAATAAACAATATTTGAGCTTTCATTTTACTATTTAGAAAGACCCCAAAATAGTAAGAATGAAAGTAAAATCTAATTGCAAGCTTCCATATCATGTCGTTATTGGCAATCATTCTGTCATAGAGTATGTGTCATCCAATTTACAATATGAAATCATTTCGGGCGGCAGTAAAACAGTCATTTATACGGCCGTTTTCGTCAACTGAGGATCTATCATAGAACAAATAAGTAGCACTTGGATTTTAATATGTCGTAAACTTTGAATACCGCCCGAGCAGAAATGTAGAGCGCTTTTATAATGCTCTAAATACTTGTGAAAATAAGGTTGATATTTCTCCAAATTGTGACAGTTAATGTACTGGTTTTTGCAAATGGAAACAAATTTTGGACTGCAGCTAGGAAATACAGATTTAATGAAAAACGAACTCTCTTCCCTAAAGCAATAAGGTCTCAATAGTTTCCCATTGAGGTGTTTGAGGGAAAGATTTACTAGGACGTCATGAGCGAAGACAAGTCTTTAAGTGCACGGCCGTTCTCTCACAGCTTTATGTCTGTACGATGCGAAGCTCCTTATCGTTTCTGAGTAAAATGCTTTCCTAGTACTTCTGCGTCCGATGCTACCGCGAAAAAATCTACATTGTTTCTTGTTTCGCAAAATACTAGATCGCTTTATGGAATTCTGATGGTGGTGGTAACTTGCCTAATGTTTTCTAAGAGATAAGTACTTATGTAACATCCTTTTCCACGCAAAAAGAAAAGAAATACAAACTAAATTAAAAAAGACACAGGTGAATAATATACACAAAGAAATAAGGTACAATATGGTACAGAACAATTCGGTCTACCTGAAAAACAGAGAACATTATTTAAATTAGATTGAAGGCTGAAGCATGTCACAAAATTATACGTTAAATTAGGTTAGCGGACCGTGAGTCCCTTTTGTTTTGATCAGCGAAAAGATTAAATTTTCCGTGTCGCCGAATTATGGCTTTCACATGCAAATCTGCCGAGTGACGTCACAGTGTGGCGGGTGACGAAAGGGACTCCTACTTTATCTGTGGATGTACGTACCGGGAAATATGGAGTGTTTGCGGCCATATTTTTCAATTGCCTTGTTAGTTGAGTACAGTAGAGGCGCAAATTGCTCTGTGTGGTAACGAGATTTTACAATTTAGACAGGAGTTGATTGTGTTGGTTTTATTTTGTTTTTCAGAATATTAAGGCTTGTACTTTGTCCAGATAAATTCAAGTTTATTTGCAAATTGTTGCGGGCCATTTTATTTTAAAACAATTTATAAATTTTGGAAATGGCTTCTTCACAGTCATGTTTATATACCTACTAAAATAAATGTCTGCTTAAAGTATCCCCTTAACCAGAATGGGCATTTACACCTTTTTTTGAAAACTGTTTTAAATTAATCCTGTGATCGTAATAAACCAATAGAATTTTTATTTCAATTTTTCAAAACCAATAAAAGCCTTAAAAACGATTTTATAATTACGATTTTTAATTTTCGCGCGGAAACGGCTCGTGACGTCACTCCGTTAGTAACCATAGACTAGAGCTAGACAATCAACAGTAGTATAACCACAGATTAATGATACTGAATCTTGAGTAAAACCAAAGAGTAAAACAAATGTCAAACGTCGGATGGTCATGTTCAGAATCCAGTAATAAAATCTTTAAAGTGGACTGAAAAGAAAAAAATTAGATTTGTAGCAGACTAATGTTAATATTTTAATAAATTTTCTTATAATTTACGTAAAAATATTTTACACATATTGCTAGCTAGTTGGTTCAGTCAGATGTAAGGTCAGATGACTAAGTATTAAAATTTAAAACTTACACTTCTGAACGAACACATAATCTATTTTATCTTTAGCGCAATCATAGATCGAACACAGACTTCTAACAGTACAAGAAACACTTGTTGATTAAAAGCTCCAAGTTTCGTGATCTGTGGCTCCAATACATTGGAAACAGGAAAAAAATAAAAATATTACAACTGTTAGAGCCCTGCAAAAGACGAAGTATAAAATGAGTTCTAAAGTTTATCATTGGTGTCTTGTGCCTGAATGCAAAAATACAAGTGTAAAAACGCCACAAACCTTCAACATGCATTTTTATATTTTTTCTTACATGATGTAAAATACCCTATTGTGGTCTGTGGCGATAATCTAGGTTGTGTAATATCCATAGAGTAATTTGTATATGTGTACCACAGACCACAAAACTAGATGTGTACTGTCACGGTACTGTCGGTGTGACGTCACGTTATGGTGGATAGCGTTTTTGGACAGATAAAAAAAGACGATTTTTAAAATGGAATTATAAAATTCACATTGCAATTTTATGAATAAATAGTGACGTTTCCCGTTTACTTTTTTCAAAATCTATCTTAAACATGCATTTTTATATTTTTTCTTACATGATGTAAAATACCCTATTCAGTATTGTTTCCTATATTTGAGGATTAATTTCCTAAGATGAACATTTTAAAACAATTCTGTTAAAAATCAGCTTGTAAAGACGATATGGTAGATTCTTATAATTTGACTGTCATAGTCCTACAATGCAATGCAGACAAAAATTTAAATAAAAAAAATTGGTTGTCTACTCTGTATAGTCGGTGTACGGACGATAGATTTACGTGGTGATAACGTCATAATTGGCCTCTCTATCGTTTGTTTTATCGTGCCTCTCTATCGCTTGTTGCGCGCTCTCGCTTGCACGCACAGGCTCAGGTGGAACGTTACGCGGAACGTTACTATTTTCATGTGCGTTGCTGGTGTTCATCAATTTATTAAACGTTATCACGTCAATAAACGAAAATTTTATTTAGGCGATAAATATTACAAAATTTAAACAAAATAGAGACTGACTCCCAAACTAAGCTACTTACTTAATTAAACTAAAAGAAACCTGTTTGAACTTATGAAAGAAAACCTAATATTATTTTCCATTTCAATAATTAATTAATTGCAACAAGATCGTTCGCAACTATAAGTCTTTTTAAAATTATTGCATTAGCATAAACACTTTTTTTCGGAAACATAAAATTTTCCTGTAGTATTTCACTTAAGAAAATGGATTCTTAAAACGATAAGGAATACTTACTTATCACGAACTAGGCACTTTTACTAAACTACTTTTAAGCAAAGTTTAGTCTGAGAGCATAACTTTTAGTGCAGGGAGGTCGGTAAAACTCCTTGAAATGTTTTTCGTATGTCTTTTGTTAGTAAAAAGTTTGAGTGCAAAGACAAGCGACAGATTCGTAACCCATTTACGACGTGTTAAAACAATCTCAGACTGTGGTTAATGTAGTGCTGTCCATACTGGATAGCGGTTATGCAGCTGGCTCCCTTACTACGATCCAACTCTATTATTTCAACTCTCGTGTGAATATAATTTACGTTTATCTGTATAGCAATAACGCTTTTTTTTCATAAAATGCATAAGTAAGTATGCGAGTGATGGACAAACTTCACCGGTATAAAAAGTAGGTTATCCTGAGATATTTTAAACGAGTAAGGGAAAACAGTCATAAGAATATATTCTCATCTTATTACGCTGAAAATACATAAAGTATTTTTGCCATTTCACTGTTCCTAACACAGGCGATGATGTATCTATTTTTTTCATAAAATAAGTTTCTACTTAATTTCCAAATACGCAAACAACGAAACGAAGAATGTGAAAAGATCTGCTTCCGTTGCTTTTATTTTATTTTTCAAGTAAAGAAATTAAATAGACCTATTAATTAATTACGCCGTAGGTAGGTACCTAATAATGATCAATAGTTAGGATGCCGTGCCATACTTTGGCACAAATGACAGTTCGAATAAAAAGTGAGTAACGAGAAAAATGAGAACCCGTGGTAAAGTATTTTCGGATGTTTCTAGTAAAGTGCACTCCAGCAAGCGAGAATGAAATGAAAGTTTTGCTCGCGTTTCGTTTATTTCGTTTCACAGTTGCGATGTCGATTTGATTTATTGTTTTTGGTGGCTTCCTTGTTTGGAATTCCCCCTTTGAACTCACAATTGACGGGGCTCGTTTATTGACAATGGTTTGGGACCTGGGATGTTTTAAGTGAGTAGCAGATAGGATGAAGCCATAAGACTGACAAACGGAGAAAAATATGGCAAATGGATAATTTTGTTAGCGAGGGACCAGAGAGAGTTATAGGTAAAGTGGTCTCTTTTTGGTCCCTCAATATTGCTATATCTGTTTCATGTGTCAAAGAGAAAATAAACGAATGGAAAGAGTATAGTAACAAAAACCACAACATTAGACTATTCACATTCTTTCACTGTTATCAATCAACTCAAAAATATATAATATTTCTGTCAGTGAATCGCATATTGAATTTTATCCCGATCACCATTTTAATAGGTAGGTAAAGGAAATTAGCATAATAAAAAACTCTCTTAGACAATCCCGTGATAATTATTTTCTTATCCCTTCTCTACATCTTAAAAGAACCTCTGTGCAATATTTCAAGTACCAACGTCCATTTTTAGAGCCAAGGCTTTGGGCTGGGCGGAGATTGATAAATAAGAAAAAAAACTCAGAAGAGAAAATATCTTGGTTCAAGAGCCGAAACACAAATAATAACGAGCGATATATCCCCCATAAAAGTTAGCGCGCGCTTTCGACATTGT
Source organism: Coenonympha arcania (assembly GCA_036785405.1). Taxonomy (NCBI): domain Eukaryota; kingdom Metazoa; phylum Arthropoda; class Insecta; order Lepidoptera; family Nymphalidae; genus Coenonympha; species Coenonympha arcania. Next base: position 11,283,309 of record CM072063.1, on the reverse strand, counting down.
CACAACGTAGTTTAAATAAAATATGTTTCCAGTTCCATGTTCAATACTTTAGTTTTGAACTTGGAAAGTTAGAACATAAAACTCTAGGATAAATCTGTATCTTTCCTATAAAAAGTTTTATACTCAATCGGAGCAGGCATAAATTTTTCGTATTCTAACCCCTTCCAAGTTAGAACAACGGTACATCTCTCTTCATTACTACTGAAAAAGACTAAATTCGAGATATTGTATTGATGCAATTACGTTAGATGCGACATAGGTATACAGTGATACATTCAACTTAGAACAATAAAAGTCTTCGCCAATACCAACTGAAAAACTCGACACTCATTATGGCCTTGACACAACACAGACATGACATACCTACATAATGATGCATCCAAGTTAGAGCTATTAGGTACATCTCTCTTCATCGCTACTGAAAATTTGACACTCAAGATATCTTGAAGTGACGTCTTTTGTCTTGTCAAAATGATATCAGACGTGACATATACAGTGATGCATCTCAGTTAGAACAATTAGATCCATCTTCCTTTTTCTGAAAAACTTGGCACTCAAGCTAGATATCTTGAACAGTGACGTCTTTTACCTTGACCCTATGACATCTGGCGTAACATATACAGTGATGCATCTAACTTCCAAAAATTAGGTCCAACCTGCTTAATCACTACCTACTGAAAAAGTTGACACTTAAAAATATCTTGGACACTGACAGTGACGTATTTTGCCTTGACACAATGGCGTCAGACGTGAGATTACAGTGACGTCTCAATAGTAATAGGTACCTACTTGCAATAGGTAATCGATAGAACATCGGACGTATTCCGCAACTAGGAAACTACGCTCAATTTCACGCCTTTCATGTTATGTGATTAGCTAGTAACTTGATCTCCCTAACACAGTTGCTGCACTGTGTAGCGAAAAGTCTCAGTCTTCGATTCTTTTTGCAGCCCGTTAGAAATTATGAAGTCTGTTTCAGTGGGCGGCACGGCGGTCGCGGCTTGTGACAAGTTATTTAGAACGTTGAGGTGTCATGCTGTGTAGCAACCGGGAAGCGTTATGGGGTCATAACACCGATAAGAATCCTCAGGATATGGGAATCCGAACAATATACGTAAATGTAGTTCGTACAAGCACACAGTAGCGCCATGTGTCAATATAGGTGGCAGTTGAGCGAACTACAGCATCGCTTTACTGGTGGTGGCAAAACAAGCATTTTTGGCACCGATAAATTGGCGACATTTTTTCGCGACGTCAGCCCTGTCCAGGGCCTATATGTCTATTGGTCATAACCACTATAGATATTTCAATTCACGAAGACGCGCCCGACTCATTCGATTTGTATGGAATTTGTCTAAGTGGGGAGCGTCATCGTGGATTGAAATATCTACTTATACAATAAAATATAGTTTTTGTTATACATCTCCACTGACTATCAAGTAAGATTTCAATCACTACTTTATATAGTCTTTAAAATAAAATAAAAAATAGCAATGCGGATTCAAGGTTTCCTATTATGCAGTACCCTATTAATTCCTCTTCATCAAGATATTGAGAGATCAATAGCTGCCAATATTGTAAGCAACGTGCATAATAATATATCAAGCGATTTAATTGTACTGTCTATAGGGCACAATGGGTTATAGTAAATCAAGCTGGAACCTAGGTATATTGGTGTGAATAATCATTGGTTATGACCTATGGTTAAGAGTCTTTCCAGACGTATCTGAGCCGTCACCCGTTTTAGTCTTTCGGATTTGAATGAGTTATTTTTTCGACTCCTTTAAGGCATTGTACATTACGCGTGCCATTTGACTAATAGTGATGTATACCGACAGATGAGTATATTTTTATATTAAGTTTCCATAGTGGTTAGGAATTTGATGAAAGAGAGATCTTGCTGACTAGCTCCAACTAGCATAGATGCTTTGAAAGGAATATGACTGATTTTATTGACCGGAGCTTAAAATAGTAATAATAGTAGTAATAGTAATAGTAATAATAGTAGCAAAAGTAATAGTAAAATAGTAGTAATAGTAGTAAAAGTAATAGTAAAATACTAATAATAGTAGTTAAAGTATGTTACTCTGCAATTACCCGTATTAATGATTTATGAACAATATTTTAATTCTAAATGATTGTAATTAATAACATATTAAGGGGACAGTAATTATTTTATTATTTGTAATTGCCATGTCCTGACAGGGCGTCTTGTGCACGCTTGTACTATGTGAGTAATTGTAAGCATGTGCATGAAGCAATTGAAATAAATAAGAATAAATAAATAGTTTAATTCACTCATGGAGAAACTATCTAGTAATATGCTATTAGTGTTTATGTAATGTTATTAATTTATTACAGGGATGTTTTTCATTAGGAACTTGAAATAATTTCTTCCACACCAAGTATAAAGAACAGAAACAAGATTCATGACTCACTCTACTCTACATTCATATTTGGATATGTTTGAACAGACCCCTGATCATAACAAATTTATCATTACCCAAGGGCCGCGGTCAAGCCATTTTAACTTACGATGAGAATTGACCGGTCTTCAATAAAATGTTTTAAATAAAAAGGTTCTTACTACAACATTTCGGAAATGTAGGTCGGTTCCAAACGAGAGGTAGCATGTTAGAAAATTATGTTGAGGTCTGTACCTAGCAAATTATATTGAAGTATTGGGGCCTGTGTCCAGTTGAGATTGCTGAGACCTTTATGATCTCCACTACTACTCCATACTTTCCAGTATAATGTTGAGAGCTGAGCGCCCTGAGAGTCTTGCGCCCAATATGACGTGTCTTGTAGATAAAATTGAGACCTGTGTCATAGTGTTTAGACCTGTATCCAGCGTGAAAGTTAACCTTTTTTAAAATCCTTAGTGTTGAAGAGGTGTTGAAATTGAGAACTATGTCAAGTAGAGGATATTGTGGCTTGTGACTACCAGTCTGTTGATGAGTTAACTTATTAGCAAGGGCCTGTTTCACAATCGCCAAATAAACTTTATCTACTGAATATATTTGATGTTGTGACAAGTTTTTTATTGGGAATCTGTCAAAATGTCAAGTTTATTCGTTAGATAAATTTTGTCTGGCGGTTGTGAAACAGGCTGTAATTGACTTTTTAATTAAAAATATGATTGTGATCACTCAGAAAAATAATTAATATACTACTCTGTGTAAAAAGTATCGGGAATATGTCAATAAAAAGACCCGTGTAAAAGAGGTCGTTCTAATTTTTTTACTGCATGTTGGTAGCACTGTACTGATTTAGCGCGCAAAGTTTGAGCGGGATCTGACATTTAATTTGTTTTAAACTACACTTTTTGTTGGTCATAGTTTTGAGTTCTCGGCGATTTTTACAATAGAAAATATTGTTGAACAAAGAGTGTGCCTTAAATTTTGTGTTTCGAATGATATTTCATGTGGCGAATCACTAAAAATGTTGCGAAATACCTACGGCGAATCGTGTATATCGAAAACAAGGACTTATGAATGGTATAAAGCTTTTAAAGAAGGCCGAGAATTAGTAGTAGACTTGACTCGTTCTGGTAGTTCTTCAACCGCTATGACCAGAGAAAACATCGACAGAATCAAGAAGCTAGTGCTCGAAAATCGACGTATGAGTCTGAGAGAGTTGGCTAGTGAGGTGAACATATCTTTTAAGTCCGTCCACAACATTCTCATTGACATTTTAGGCATTAAACGCGTCGCCGCTCGACTAGTTCCAAAAGAGCTCAATTTTGTTCAAAAAGCGCAGCGAAAGCATGTCGCTGAAGACATGGTTTCCCGAGCTTCTACGGATCCGACCTTTATGAAACGTATAATAACTGGCGATGAGACATGGGTTTATGAGTACGACATGCAAACAAGCCAACAGTCTTCAGAATGGCGTCTCGAAAACGAGCCGAAACCCAAAAAACCGCGGCAAAGTCGCTCCAAAATCAAGGTGATGCTGACAGTTTTTTTTGACTACCGTGGTGTGGTTCACTCCGAATTCCTTCCAGAGGGAGAAACAGTGAATAAAGAATATTATTTAGGCGTCATGAAGCGTTTGCGTGAGAGTATCCGCCGAAAACGTCCAGATTTGTGGCAACACAACTCATGGATGCTGCACCATGATAATGCACCATCACACACAGCCATTATAGTGAAAGAGTTTTTAGCGCAAAATTCAACAAAAGTTCTCGACCAAGCACCGTATTCACCTGATATGCCTCCGTCTGACTTTTTTTTATTTCCCAAGTTAAAATTACCACTTCGAGGAAAACGTTTTGAGTCGATAGAAGCCATAAAAGAAAATTCGCTGAATGAGCTAAAGGCCATACCGCAAATAGCCTATGAAAAATGTATGGAAGACTGGGTGAAGCGTTGGAGATGTTGTATTGCAAGCCATGGGGCCTACTTTGAAGGCGATAAAATAAATTTAGATGAATAATTTGTATTTTTTGTTTTATTGACAAATTCCCGATATTTAGTACACTGAATGTATATATAGCTACTCGTGCTGATTGGCCACTGACTGACTCACTCACTGATTGATCACCTCTCCTGAACAATTTTGTATGAAAAATTTTTTTTTCACGGATGAGGTCGTATAGAAGAAAAAAATTCATTCGGAGGAAAAATACGGAAAAAGCTGATGATTGAGGATTTCGGAGACGGGTGAAGAGCACGGCCAGGGTATCGAAGATAGGTGGGGGGTGCTCGACCAAATGTCATTTGAAACGTCATCCAATTGGCAGTGAGCTGAAAAAAAAATCAAAATGGCGGATTCAAAATGGCCGCCATTCGAATTTCGTCGATATCTCGGAAAGTATAAAAGAAGGAAGAATGGTTCCTTGACAAGAGTTGATCAGGGTCCGAAGGTCTATACGATTGATAGAAAAAAAATTCAAAATGGCGGACTTTATTTTTTTCATAGAAAAAATGTATGGGGAATTTCGAAGAGACTATTGAAAAGTTGTGAAACATGTAGTACTTTGATGCGGTTTTTGGAGGACTCTCAGAGAAAAATATGGAATGAGATGATAGTTGAGGGTTTTGAAGACTGTCGAGGAGCACGGGCAAGGTATTATAGTTAGGTGGGGACTGCTCAAACAAAAAATACTCGGAACCTCATGCAATTGGCAGTGAGCTGAAAAAAAAACCAAAATGGCGGATTCAAGATGGCCGTCATACAAATTTCGTGTTGTTCTATCTCGGAAAGTATAAAAGATAAGAGAGTGGTTTCTTAATTCTTAGCAAGAGGTGATCAGGATCTCAAGGTTAACGGGATGAATGGGAAAATGGCGAAATTTATTTTTTCGTGGAAAATGTACATGCTACAATAAGTAGGGAAGTATTCAAGGCATTGACACAGTTCTAGAACCACCAGAGAATAATATGAAAAGAGATGATCTAGGATTTGGTTGATGATTGAGGAGCACGGTCTTGGTTTTAAAGATAGTTAAGGGCTGCTCGAACAAAAATACGCTGAACCTCATCCGATGAGGTTCAGCGTATTTATTGTTCGAACTGGCCTTAGCTAGCTTTAAAACCATGACCGTGCTCCTAGGTAACTTTTTCAGCCCACTGCCAATCGGATGCCCAAAAAAGTTCAAATGGCGGATTCAAAATGGCTGCCATACGAATTTCCTGGATATCTCGAAGAGTATAAAAGATGGAAAAACGGTTTATTGACAAGAAATGATCAGGACCCGAAGGTCTATTTGGTGGATAGAAAAAATATTCAAAATGGCGGAATTTATTTTTTCATAGAAAATGTATGGGGAATTTTGAAAGCATTTTTTATGGGCGGGAAGACAGCACGCGGGCCACATGTGGCCCGCGCACCCACGCGCCCTACTAGTATAATATAAATAAATAAATAAATAATGATAAATATTATAATGATCACATAAATAGCCAACACTATAGTTGCTTACCAACAGAACAACTCTTGTGTTACACACGATAATGTAGAGAATGTTGAGGCCTGTACCCAGCGGAGAGTGTTAAGACTTTTGCACAGCGTATACTTAATCACAGTGTTAAAAGATGATATCTTTAAACTGTGGTATAATGTTGAGACCTATGTCCAGGAGAGAGTATTGCATATTGCGATCAGGAGTATGTTTGAGTATTTAACTTATTCATTTATTGGCTTTTTAATTAATGATATGATTGTGATTATCCATAGCGGCAAATAATGAAACAATGAAACGATCACATAAATTACTGCCACTGCAGGCGCGTAATGCAAAACTCGTGAGTTATGACGACACGACGACACCTCGTCGCCGCTTTGATGTATTGGAGCCACGCCCCGGATTCGCAATTTGTTTTATATTTCATTATTTATGGCTAGCCCGGTACAGGTTGTTCTGCCCCTTCCGGTAAACGGGCTCAGGTTTTTTACACAAGTATCAAAGTGTATTCGTATCTTCAGATTAATAGTATAAGTCTACATAGGGAAATACCTTAATAATATATACACTTGATTTGCACCACACAAGAAATTACACAAAACAGAAATACATATTAAAATAATTTTAGGCACAAAAGGCGGCCTTATCGCTTAGCAGCTAAATAATAGTTCAATAAGAAGTTATCATTTAAAAAATATTTTTAAAAGCACACTTATAGACGTTTTATCCGTATTTTTCTCAGCGCCAGGCCCTGGTACTGCACCCAGTTCAGAACTGGGTACCCGGGATTTCCCGGTTCTTGGTAAAAAGTTTTATTATTTTAATTAAAAGCATTTTTTTTAATATTCCTACAAAAGACATGCTATTACATCCTATTACGATTTGTAGTAAACATAAAGGAGAAAATTCTTCCAAAAAAAGCGAATTAAAATGCCACTACAAAGAGTGAAATAACTTTTAATGTATACCAATTTGATGAGTGAAACTGTGTAATTAGGAGGAATCTGAAAAATACGTAATAATTGGACTTTTTTAAAGAACCGGGAGAACCGGGTAGTCATATTCAGAACCGGTTCTTTTAAGATCTTAAAAATCCCGGGTGCATGCCCTAGTCAGGACGGATCAGGAAATTCGATAGGATTGTGTCGTTTAACTACCGAGTTCCTATGGCTAACTTCTGGTTCCATTATCAGATCAGCTCTATGTTTATTAATTTTGCATTGTCATCCTATTACACAAGCACGCAAAATTTCAGCTCAATCGGTAACCGGGAAGTGGATCAAATTGAACTTGCAAGATTTTATTACAGACAAACAAACAAACATCATGCAAATAAATAAAAGCTTGTAATAAAAAATTGAATCCTTTCGTATTTGAATAGGTTACAACGGCAGAATTTGATACCTATCTATCCTAGCTAGATTGAATATCCTACCAGAGACAGAAATTTGACGTAACTTGTATCCATAGACCTGAAAGCCCTGATGTATAATATACTTTATAAATATTAATGTATTGCTTTCTTTCTATTGTTATCTGATAAATGTAGGTCTACAATTAGATAGTGCTAAGATGGAACAATATATGGTAATAGTTAAAATCTAGATACCTAAAGAGAATTGTCATAAATAGGCCAGCTTACGAGAAGTAGAATGATATAAATAGAAAGCATATTATTCTTTAACACTATATCCGTATCAAATAAAAGTAAATCCAAACATCACAATGCTCCTCTATTAAATCAGCCGAGGATGGTTAATGGCAGTTCGCTTCCGATAATCCTATAAATAAACCCCATACGTCTTACACTTAAAAATATGTTCGCGTTAATCCATGGGAACATAATGCTACCGATCTTTACCAACAACCAGTTGAACATGACCCATGGAGTCAATCATAAAGTTGGATACAGACCAAAAAGCAAAGAAGGATTCTTGCTGTCATTTTAAAATCCACCATGATTTTACTATCCGCCATTATTGAAAAAAACAGTGGCTCTACCATCTCCCGACCGCCTACCGAAGTGTCGACAGAAGTGCAAAACTGACAATGAACCATATTTTGCCAGTAAACCATATTTTAAGTGAAAACTTCTTTCGCTTAGAGAAGTTTTCACTTAAAATATTATGGTTTTCTCTTCTTGTTTCGTTTTACATTAATACCCAAAGAGGTCTCTAGTTCATTGAGTTTCTGAGCTAAAATTTCGTAAAGATTCAAACGACCAATCGGACAGACAGACAAACAAGAGTGACCGAGGATTCCGTACGCCTATTTGAACACGGAACTATAAACATTAAGAATCGTGGTTCTCATGCATGGGCACACAAAGCCGCGGGTGTGATGATGATTTAAAACTTCCCTCGTGGTCTGAATATCGGCAAAAAACATCATATTTAATTGTGGTATGTACCCTTAAAATATTATGATTTAAAACTCATAAATTCATGTAAAAAATCCTCAATATCACAACATCTGGGGTCTTTTTATAATGGATACCAATGTTACCATAAATAGTCGAAGATACACCAGCAATGTTTGGACCTTTTACATAATACTCATAAACTCTTAAGATCTACGTTTTAAAGTTTAAAACGCTTTATTTTTTCGTTTATCAGAAGCGAGATGAAGGGGAGTTCCAGTAGCTCTTAAATAGACGTTGAAAGAAGTCGACAGACAGCTATCAAGATGTTCTAATAGGCGTAGCAAACGCCAGAAATAAATTACAAATTGCCTCGAAAGCGAGACGGGCGCGTGTAACTTTCGTGTTTCGGTGGTAGTCTTTTTGAGATTATTTATGGAAATCATGAATCAATGAAAATAAAGTTCTGACAGACTTGTGGTTAAACCTACTTTATGGAAGGTCTGGTGTTTGACTCCCACGCAGAAACTAAGCTTGGATATTTTTGAGTTTTGTTATGGGATTAAAGAAATCAACTTTCACTTTCTGATATGGGAACGGAAACATTCTCGCTCTCTCGGAAGCGTCGCGTTTATGAGTCTACTTCTTCTGATTATAATAACGCTCCGGTGTAGGAGCAAACGTATGAAAGATTTTAAAATGATTGTGTTATGTGTGACAACCTTTGATAAGAAAACTCAGGATATGTTAACGTAAATCTTTAACGATTAACGTAAACCTTTTTCGTACAAGCAAACAGTAGCGCCATCTGTCAAAATTTTATATAGGTGGCTGCTGTGCGAACTACATCGTGGCCTTACGATTGGTCGCAAAACAAGTACCTATTTTTGGCACCCAACACATAACTGGCGACATTTTTTCGCGCCGTTCGCCCTGTCCTTGGTATATTATGTCTATTACTTCTTCTGATAATGCTCCGGTGTAGGGGCAAACGTACGAAAGTTTTTTAGAAGAATTGGTTTAGGTATGTGTGACAACCTGAGGATAATTTGTGCTGTTTAACCTCCTTGGAATTCCGCAAATTACTATGAGGATGCCAGTCTGTAGGATTAAATCAAATATCTGAAGATCAATCCTCACTCAGACACATCACAAATTGTTATGCTACAAAATACCCGTCCCATTTCAAAATAAACTTTAACCTCTCACAGAATGCCCGCATACCGTATCAAATAACGGTATTTAATATCCGAGTGGGTTTGTCTGTCTGTCTGTCACTCTGACGCGAGATTGCTTTCTCCCATCTCCGCTAAAACAATAACGTGAATACTTCACGATGTTAAATTCATAATCTGTAAACATTTACATAGCGCGTGTGAAGCGATACATATTGTCAAAATGTACCTATTACCACAGAACACTATGCTATTACTATTACAATAAAATTTATGACTTTCAATTAAATTATTTCCAGGCAACTATCACAGTTTGACTGATATAGAACCAAAAATAAATATAAAATCAGTAAAAGTCATGACCAGCGGAATGGTACCAAGAAAACACTACAGAACAGCCAGGCCGATTCTTTGTACAAACAAGTGATACTTAATTTAAAAAAATTGCAGTTGAACCAAACATGAACGCCATGTCTTAAAAATTAAGCAATTGTAATTAAACTTGTAACGTTCCAAAAGTTGAGAGGCATGAAAATATAATTTGGATTACTTACGAGTACTTTAGCATACACACATTTAAATCGTACATAATATTACATAAGTACTATCTACGAAAATGTTTCCTAATTCTAGGTTTTTATACACCACGGAATTGAAACGCTGAAGCGCCATCTAACTGAAAATGTCAGAAGCGTCATCCCGTCGCTCCTGTTTTCTTCCTTCGGGAACCTCTTAGTTTCCAAGGCCGTCGATAGATAGCGTAAGACGAACGTAACATTTTTGTCAAATATTCTAATATTCTCTCGATAAGTAATACTACATGCAGGATATAAATCGTCTAATTTACAAATGAACGTCCCTCCACGTGTTTACACTGATGACAGGGAAACTATTCCACCGGTATGCCACGTTTATTTGTTAGGAAGTACTATGTTTTAGAAAAATAATATTGTGACTTATTTTTCTACTTAGTAGAAGAGGTTTGATAGAAAATTCTCATGAAAGATAAATAAATATCCTGTGCACTTATATTACTCGATATCAGTTTATATTACAAATGGATTTTATACAAATGTAACTTTACGGTTTGAGTAGACTTCCTTCGGACCTACTCTAGGTCTTGGGCCAGGTTACGACGTCCGAAGGAAGTCTACATATCATATGAAAACATATGGATCAAAATTCTTGAAAAAAAAATCTGAAATGTAAAGGTTTTCGCCCATCAAACTCTGACGTCACATTTGATCCGACCCAGTTACCCGTATACGGGCGATGAAATCTTTGTTCACAATCTGCCGTAATAAACTTACCAAACTGTGCAAGTTTTCAGTTTACTGCGCTTTAGTGTTTTTATACGGCTAAACAAAGCCAAGTAGTTTTACGTCTCCCGAGACGTAATGAACCCTTATAGGTGTATCCCTGGTTTTACTACCTATCCTTCTATTTTTAATGTCATTAATCTGAACTTTTTTTCTTGTAGTTCATTAAGATTCAATGCGTTTGATATAAGGGAGAAGTGTAAATGTTATTGGCACTACAATAAATATTTATCTTCTTTTTCTCTAATATGTAAAAAATCTCGTGTCACACTGTTTGTAAATAACTTCTTTAATTTTTTTTGTCTACATTCGGTAGGTATGAGGATGGGTCGTAACTTAGTTTTTATACCTTTGGCAAAACAAAGTTTGCCGCGTCAGCTAGTTCTTATTATAATCAATGAAGTCGATCAAATTGATGTTTTTACACACATATACCTACATTATTCAAATGTACGTACAAAATTTGAATGGGATAGGTATGCGTATGTTTGCCCATGCAATTATTCGAAACTATAAATCTGATTATTTTCTGTTTGCTTTCATTTACTTTAAATTAGGGAGCAGTGCATGTTTCATCAAAAATGATTCAGTATTTTTCAATAATAGTGTGTTAAGGCCGGCTTTTACCTTCTTTAAACTATTGTTTCATATCTCTTGTTTTTTGTCTTCATTGAGCTGAAAATAATTTAGATGTATTAATTTTTAATTACACAGGTTTATTACTACATTAATATGAAAAATAAGGTAAAGTAGAGTGTAAAACAATTTCCTAAAGCTTCAGAAATATAAGTAAGAGTATCACGATCACACAAAGAACATCCTCAATGAGCACAGATAACGAAGGAAAATAGTCTAAATCGGTATTCTTTGTTGCTCATACTACGGTTATAATACCATCATTACAGGAAACTACTTCCGCTCATGGCAAATGTCTCTGAGATACGAGCATTATATTCTTTAGAGTTCCGTAGAATTTTATTGACGATGTGTGATAAGGGTTTCTTGTCCTAACGCTTTAAAAGAATAATTGTTCTACACAAGGTATAGAGGCATTTTACCTTTTGCGGACTTTTTGATGTTTTATAATTATAGTTCTAATATGCATGAGCCACGCCTCAGTTTGGATTGATTCATAATTTAAAAATTAGCTTGGATTTTAGTTTAGTAGGGGTCTTGGGCCGCGGCTTGTTAATTGTTATCCCCCTATACCAGCATAGATGCACCGCCAAAATTCGATACTGTGTAGCAACCGTCAGAAATTTCTAACATCTTTTAAGTTAGTACGATGACATCTTCGGCTGCATTCTCATTTAACATCTGTGTGGTTAGTACTAGTAGTTGTTTAAATTTTAATTCGAATTTCGCTTCGATTTCGCCGTGGAATCTATTTGCAGAGAGTACTTAATAACCTAACCCATCACGTACAACTCTATCGAATTCTTAGGCTTATTGTACCTTTACTTTTACGTCTAGTACCTACCTGTTAACATGTACCTAGTGTACAAAAAAAACTTCAAACAGTGCCGTCAAAACACCAAATCCTTACATATGAGGAATTCCGAATAAAAGGCATTACAAGTTGGATCACCATGAAGCGCGACCACCAAAAGTGTGTCGCTTTAAATTCACGTCACAATTTTCCGAGGAGTTAGCGGGCTGAAGGCACGTGGCGGCGGCGCTTTGACGTCTACGTCACGAATCCGTCACTGGCCGCGTGACTAGCTCCGAACGCACTCTGAATACATTGACAGCTCAAGTGACGTGGACAGTGTCTAGTGGGCGAGCACCTGTAAACTTTATACCCTAACGGCTAACCAATGAGGAAGTTAAGTCCAATAAGGTGTGAGTATTTTGTTCACTAGGAGTTCCCACACGTGAATTGAAGTGTAAACGCAGTAATACTGGCGGGAGTACGGGATTAATTTGTAATAACCGCGCTCTCGTCAGGTTATTCTCACCTTGTTATTACGAACGAGTCCAAGCAGAAGTAGCCATAATTGACGTATCTCGATTCGATTCGCTCAAATTGAATACAAATCAAAAAATTAATGACGTTTTTATACGATCGCTAAATTGATCACGTGATTTCCGCGATGATAACTGTCATCAAGGTATGGTTGGACTTTGCATTACAATATCAACGTTGCATTCTTCATCCCGAGACACAAAAGCTTGCCATAAGGCATCCATGCATTCTTTAAGATTGCTATTGCATCGTTTGAGAATTCCAAAAATGTATGAGAGTGCGCGGAGGTCTCGTGACATTTCACTGAGTAATTTAGCGATCATTTTCAGATATTTTTCAATTTCGTTCCATTTCCATCTTTTTGGCGTGCCTATCGCAAAATGGCATATAGCTAGAAGTGCATGGGCCGTACCACCATCTCTTATAGCAGTAGGTATTATTGTAATATTGTTTTAAAATTTGGTATGAAAACTTCAAAACAATATTAAAATAAGAGATGGTGGTACGGACCCAGTTCTTAAGTCTTAATATGGTCAGTACGTAACCGAATTCAGTGCTCTTTAAACCGAAACAACGCAATTAATCTACTACTTCTACTTTCATTTTCTTTTACTTTCTTTTTCTATTACTGCTTCACGGTAAGATATCTGACACTGTGGTGGTCCCCTTTCACGTCAGTATGAAATAAAGGCAATTCGCATAAATTTCTAAACATAAAAACAAATAAGCTAAGGAGATTAGCTTTAATCGTTCACATTGTAGTGTTCAGCCAATATTGGCTCCACGGCTGTAGGGCTACAAAAAGGCTATTAGTTTTATTTGAATAATGATCGGCCCCTACTACGAACTGCAATCGACCTATATTGCTTACGGTTTATTGGTAATTTGTTTTGTTTTTTCCACAGATTAAAAAGCCTTAAATCATTGAACGGTAAATGCTTAGAAGTGACAGTTAATTTAAATCGCAAAAGTCTTATCGATTTCTTTGTATTGTGCTTCGTGTAATTGTCGACTTACGTAGTGTGTCAATCACACGGGTCAACGTACTAGAGTGTCTAGTAAGTTGACCCGTGTGATTGTGTAAGAAAAACGTATTCATCTCAGTCGTAAATAAATTCACTTAATCACTGGATTGCCTGGAAATCATGTCAATGACAGATTCGGCCAATCGGCGTGCAGAATTTGCTAACGTTGACGACAAAGATGAATATGTTTTTTCTTACACAATTTTTCCCCCCGTGTCGTGACTCGCGAGTTCAATGTATTTTGCCACATAAAAAAACCGGCCAAGTGCGAGTCGGACTCGCGCACCGAGGGTTCCGTACTCAAGAAGTACTGAAGCAAAACAATCAGGCATACTAATGTAGATGTAACACGACCAAAACTGTAACGACCAAAGATGTAAAACGGTAATAATTACCTTTGTTAATGAACCGCAAAACTAACTTTGTTTGTAGAGGTTTATTGTTAATATCAAAAAAACTATGCTAGTTAGAGCATTGGCTATAGTTTTCCTGTAAAATATACGTAAATTCCTATTGACCATAATTATTTGAGATTTTTCGATTGGTAAACTCCGGAGATAAGGGGGGGGAACGGTATTTTTTTATACATTTTCCCCGATAAATCAAAAACTATCATGACTAAAAATAATTAAAAATCGGTTTTAGAATGTACAAAGTAAACCCTTTCATATGATACCCCACACAGTACAGTTATCTCACTTTTAAATTTCAACCCTCCGATTTTCCCCCCTTTTTAAATAAGAACAAAAATAATTTCCATTTTTTTTTATTCCAGTGTCATTGGGCCACTAATATACACGACTATTCCAAATTCCATATCGATAGCTCCGGTAGTTACTGAAATAATCGAGTGTGACGGACAGACAGACAGACGGACAGACGGACAGACAGACGGAGAAAGTCGCACCATAAGGGTTCCATTTTACCATTTTGGTACGGAACCCTAAAAATGGCCAACGCTCCTAAAAGAAGTTTTCAGTTCAATAAAATGGTTTGTAAAATTTTACAAAGGTTTTAAATAATAACCTATTGTTCTAAATACTGGTTGACGTTGAACAAAAAAATTAAATTTCATAAAACTAAGCGGCAAAGACTTATTTTTAATATTTCATACACTTTGACGGAGCAAAGGGAATACCAAAATGCATGGAAATAATTAGTTACGAAGCGGACGCCAGAGTTCGAGACACAATGGCGTGAAGAAATGCAAGCGGAAATGATGGACCACTAAAAATTTTTAGGAAATTGTGTGTTTAATTTGTTGTAAAGATTTTGTAAACGTAAGTGGGTAAAACTGTTAAGTAAATTAAAATAATCTGCAAAAAATCATTGGCTTTTCAAACGTTGCTTTATTTGTAAAAAAAAAAGTTTCCGACGAATTGAGAACCTCCTCATAATAAGGATAATATGTGTGCCAAATAGATTAATCTGTCTGGTATGAGCTATATCTTGATAGAACATTCAGTTAGTCAGTCACCTTTTAATTTTATAAATAAGTACAGATTTAATATTATGATCTATAACGAATAACATTAGACATTGTGGACAAGACCCATTGCCAAAAAGGAAAGCACTATTTTCAGAGCTGACATTTTTGTCGAGTTAAGATATTTATTAAATTGAATGCGTTTCGTGTGATGCAACATATTGCGACATGTTGTTAAATCAATGACCATAACTTTTTGCCTTTTGCATTCTGAGAGGAGGCCCGTACCCAGTAGTGGGACGTAAAAACTTTTGAGAGGAATACATTGCTGCTAATCGTTATACGTGTCAGTGAATCGCAATAAAGGATGCATTTATAATGCAGCGACGCGACGAGCCGCGCCCGGGGGAAGCTGCCCACTAATCACATTAAAATATCCCCTCGGCTTAGCGCACTCACGGTCTATGTGTGCGACGCGCTTAGACGATGTGACAGTTCGGTAGTGTGGTGCCGGCTTTATTAGTAAGAGACTAGTTTTCATAAACTTTTAATAAATCCTGCTAAAATATAACAAAGTAAGTTCGTAATGAGTTTGAAAGCCACCACATTAGCCATTGTATTTAGCTTAGAGTTAGAACAAAGGTATTACGGATAGGCTTTTAATTAAGGAAAATCCTCCAACAGCAACGGGAAAAATGTAGAAATGATTTGGTAGCTTTAAAAGTTTAGTGCATGCACCTGAGATAGTTTTTGAGTTGGCCAAAACGGCAGGTCGACATCTGCCTGGCAGGTCTTAGCTCAAGAACAAAACAAGAACACAACAGGAATGGTGAATCCAGGGTGGATTATTCTGAATTTACTTACTTATTAGTTTAATGCGTACAAAACGTAGTTTTCGAAAAATATATTTTTGAAAATTCCTTAAGCTGGATTTTCACTACGGGATATAATATAATATATATTATATCCCGAGATATAAATTAATATCGCTCGCCTTACTTTCAAATAGAACCCTTTACACTAAGATGTAATATATATTACATCCCAAACTATAAATATTTTTTCGACCTATCGAGCGATATTTTCAGAAATATATATTTGTCCCCGCACCCCGCACACCTTCCGCGCCCTGCGGCACCCTTCTCCCCTTGCCCCTGGCTTCGCTTGTCTTGTTTCTTTATATCTTCTTCAATCATTGTATGAAGTTCGGTGAATTCGCTTTTAGTCATCCGGTAGTAGTTAAAAAACTTTTCATCATCTAATTCATTAAAAAGTCTGAATTCTCCATATTCCTCTCTAAGCTGTATATGGTTTGATATCCAGTATCGACGTTTATATTTTTGTCTTAAAAGTAACGCGAGTATATCCAATTCTGCATTATCTTCGTCTGATGAACTATCGAGAGAGTGTAGCAACAAAATACGAGTATCCATTTTAAGTTGGCCGACGACGAGACGTCAGTATACAACGACGACCGTAACTTAACTGTTCAAAAATATATATCTCACAGTGTAAAGGCCAATCGCGGGATGTAATATATATTTTGGGATGTAATATATATTATATCCCGTAGTGAAAATCCAGCTTTATTCAAGTTTTCATGTTAAACGTAGTGTTTGATGTAATCATGTTTCAAGATTTTGGTTTGAACAATATTTTCCACTAACATAGAATCTGTTAATTTTTTTCAAATTTTCGTATACCCAAATAACAAGTACCGAGTTTCTTGTCAGTTCTTATCGGTGCAAACCTGCTTTCCGAACCTGGCGGTAAAGTTTTAACTTTTCATAAGAGCTTATATCTAAGCCTATGTGAAAAATAAGGAATCATTTTCATTTAACATAGGAAACTAGAAAGACTATTAGCACGTTCTTGCATTGGAATAATTTTAACGAGAATGTCGTGAAAGTCATGGATACATTTCAAAACATAGATTATTTCAACTTAAAATATTTCCCCTCTAACTTACACGCCACAACGACAACCGGCCTATTTACAGCATACCGACACAAATATCAAAAAAAGCTGTCAAGTGCCATTACAATTTGTTCTTAAAAGGTTCCACTTATTAAACTATTGCTTATTAAATTTAACAAAATCTTATTTCAAAATGTCTCTTGCGTTGTTATAAGAATGAAGTTACACATGATGAAGTAGGTATGTATATGGTACAATAAAAAGACTAGGGTTTGATCTTTGAGCAAACCAATTTAGAAATTCAAATCAATCCCGATTGAAATTTGGTACCTAGTCTAAAACAAGAATAAACTATATAAACATAAACCCAAGGCCATTAAGTTAGTAGTATGTAAAGGATTTATTAATTATATTTAGCATAGTAGATAATTAAACATTTGTAAACGTCTCAATTAATTATTTATTTATTTATTTACCTAACTAGTCCGGAAAATTCCAACACAAATGGTACATGTCCCACATTAACTTCAGTTGATTTGTTCTTATAGTCTCATGTAATAGTTGCTAGTCAGCAGCTATTTGAATTAATAGGATCCTAAAAGTTTTTTTTGTTTCGTTTTTCTAAAGAATTGGCCGTTGAAGGCTTCCGTTTCATCATTTCCGAGTACGGAACCCAAAAAAGGTACTAATTTTATTAATTTTAATCACGTAGCGTGCGGACACACATTACGTCCTTCTACGAAACACGGTACTCGATAAAAGCCAAAGAAAGGTAACAGTAACGCCCTATTTAAAGTATCATTAAAATGTGTTGCGATAACGATGCTTAATGAGGGCCGCAATGATTAATGTGATATGCCTTCGAGTTGTTTATGAGTTTCTGTGGTTACAACTTTTATTATGTGGATAATAGCTATAAGTGTGCTATAACTCTATCGACGTTAAAAGCTAACTTCACAATATACATAAGTTCCTTATCGCGCGTTGCGAAAGGGGGCTAGACGGACGAAAAGTTGTAACGACACTTTTTGCAATGGTAAGCTATTGTAAGTCGTGCGGCGTGCGCATGTTTCTCTGTCTGTCTCTCTCTCTCTCACTCTTATAGAAAGCAAGCCAGATATACTTCGTTCCATCCGGGTGTCCCTTGACACATCTCAAGTCTTTTATTTTTTAATTTTTACTATTCTTACAAGTAAGTGATTTTTTAAACTCGAACTTACAAGTAAGTGATTTTTTAAATTGTTTTAAAACAAATACATAGGTTCAAATTTATTTTAAGCTAGTACTATTGAAGCTTTACCTGTTTATACCTGCTTAACCTATTGAAGTTTAACTGTTGTTTAAATGTAGCCACTCAAAATGCGGCATGTATAATTAATTATACAAGATAGTTTGTAGTGTTCACTAGAGATTGAGATAGATTCTAAACTTCTAGAAAAATCCACAGCTCAAATACAATTCACGCAAGCAAAGCCGGATACAAATCTAGTGGAAATTAAAAGAAAAGTGTGAGTGTTTTTACGAGACCTACTCATGTACCTACACAGTCTTTACGAGTGTTTAAGTCTGTATGTTTTTCCTCCTTCAACTTCTGAACCTATTTGACTGAAATTTGAAATGGAGATAGATTATAGTAAACCATAGACTGCTTTTAATTCCGGAAAAACCATGGTTCCTGTGGGATTAATAAAACAGAAATGCTCGCTACTTCTGCTAAAAACAATGCTTACACAATACACAGTATAAGTTTCTTGGTCGGAACAAGAAAAGTCAAAATAATTATAAAATAATTAATTATGTATCTAAGTTATCCCTTATCTCTAACTTCACAAAACTTGACCCCGGCACAAAAAGATAACCAGAAACAATCACGCAAAGGTACAAAGGCGTTGAAAACGAAAGACAAACTCCATTTTCCAGACGAATAATTAAATTTGTATAATAGAGCCCGCTTAAAATTCACCCTTTACCGCGGCCCGACAATTTTAGATTACCCCGAATATATGATTTGGATATTAACTTTCGAATTTCAAATTTTTACCACCGAAGGAATCTTTCGTACCTATACCTACATACCTACATTTATAACGACCTTTCTTTTGGCTCTAATTTTTTTCAAGCTCGACTAAATTGCCATAATTATTAATGCTTACGCACATTCTAAACATGGAGAATATCTATGCGATTTGCAACACTTTGGGCTTGAAACCAAAATAGGTAACCATCCCTATATTGAACCATATTTAAAAACTATGAAGAACATTACTTTCTGAAGGTTTATATAATAGCGTATTTTTGTCCTTTGGTCCTTGGTTCGTGTTTTTACATAATTGAAAGCCAAAGAGTTGGTCCAAAATCGCTAGTAATAAGTTCCAAAAGCACACATAAGAAAGTTTTTTATAACTTGCTTAGTGTTTTAGTAAACAAATATAACGTAATTTTTTCTGTTATAATTTCCCGCAAAGCTGCTTGTCTTACCCACCAACGTACCTATACGAAAAGCGAGCTGTTACTATTATTATGTAATCTGCGATGAGCTGGATTCTGTTTCGTTCAGAAAACAGAGACAAAAAGACACGAATTAGCAACTAGCATGCTGTACTGACATGAAAGTATACCTAGGTGTCTAACTTGAGCAAAAAGAATGCAAAAAATAGGACTTTTGTCTCCGTTTACTCAGTTGACAACCCAGTGAGGGTTGCTAACTAGCAAACTGAACGATACAGCTCACAACATTACTATGAATATTTGAGTGCGTTTCCACTGAAGCGGAGCAAACTGTGAAACTGATAAACACAATATATTGACACACTTCATGCCTGCAGAGATTCCGATTACTTTCCACTCTGCTTCAGTGGAAACCCACCCTTACACATAGCACGAGTGCTCGGTCGCGACTCGCAAGTCCCGGCACTTGCGGGTTGCGGTGCGTTTGAACTTTGAACGGGGAAATGTCACCGATCCGCTAAGCGTCTTAGCAGTCACGACTTCACAGAGCCAATTAGAGCTATGTGCTTTCTGTATTATTAACTTACGAGTACACTAGTTTTAGTTGTTCATATAAACTAGATTTCCTTGATGCAGTGAGCTGTGGCATTATTATCACAATTTCTTCTTCAGTTACCCTAGATTGTGTTAGGAAAACGTATTCATCGTTATCGTAATCTTTTACAAATTCCAAACTGACTGACTGAACATTGGTTCCCTGATTTACGTCAGCCAATCGCGGGGCAGAATTCGCTAACGATTACGATAACGATTGTAGGGGCACGCCACACATACAAGCGTGCACGTTATAAGATCAAACGTTGCAGGATTTGAGTTAGTTACGCCAGATCCGCGCTACGCTATAGTCGTATTTCACAATAGAATCATATTTGGTATATTGTTTGTGCATTTACTAAATTGTTGAAACATAAGTGCTTGAATTAGAATCTTGTTGGAGTCAATCGTGTTTTATTTAGCATATTCCCCAAGACAGCCTTGAACATAGCTACAGTACATATTAAGTACCTAAAACGATGAATTCGTTTTTCTTACGCAATCAGATGCAGCGGCTTGATTGAGATTTTACATAAGCTTGGTCAAACTAGCGCAATTGCGTGAGAAAGACGTAATCATCGTTATCGTAATCCTAAGCAAATTTTTCCCATTGATTTGTCCCCCGATTGGATGAAGCAAGAAGCAAACTGATATGGGGTCAATCAGCAGGAAGAATTTCTTTTCGATTATACAATAAAGATAAATACGTTTTCTCACACTCAATGAGACCCTGGTCTGGACTGGTTTCGTGGTAGGTATATCTTGCCGAAGTAATTAGTGAGCATCCACCTTTGACATCCCTTACCATCAGGTGAGAATAAGATGTAACTTCTAAACAAACAAGTTAAGAACAATTTATTATTCGGCCTAAGAATGTTCGGCGACCGAAAAATGTTTTGTGCCGCATTCAAGTCTAGAGTTAATATTATAGCTCAGCAGACCTATAAGCAGACCCAAGCCCCTTTATTTATTAAATATGTAATACTAGCTAACCCGGCAAACGTTGTTCTGCCATATAAATTATCCCGCACTTAGGGGTACAAAAATAGTTTGCGTCATTTTCTCAAACCTACTAAATACACACAAAAATTCATAAAAATCGGTTAAGTCGTTTCATAAAAGTTTTGTTACAATACTGTTATCATACTTATTTTATCATACCTATGTAATGGTTACAAAATTGTTCATGTAGGTACATTTGTAAGTTGGTCGATGTCTAACTAGTAACAAGTTATTAGAAAGAGCCCGTAGGTAAGGACCACACAAATATTATTTCATCCGGTACCTATCGCTATAAATCTACTTCAACAGTATGTTTTCGGGACATCGTCGTGTTTTCGAGCGAAATTGGAGAGAAACAATTATCTGACTGTAGCCTTTGAGTGTATTAAATAAATAATGTCGGAGCTTCAGGCGGGATCGGCTAGTATTTCACCTCTACCACGGAAAAAGTATTCGCTTCATTTTGTTTCAGTGACTTGGAAATGACTTTGGGGTGACAGTGTTCTCATTAGAACCGAATATTGTGAGTTGATACATATATTTTAAGCAAAATTTACATGAGAAATAGGCTAACGCTTGTTTTCACCGACAGACTCTATTGTTTAAGAGGATTGTATACCAGTAAGCTTTCATACAAAAACGAAAACGTTTTCCTACCCGTCAATGTAGTCCGATTTTCGATTGTAGTCAAACTTTTCGATATTTTGCAGATACTATTAAGTGCTATGCTCGTACGTTTTACTTTTTAGGAAATATTGCACATATTAAAAACTAGTAGGGTGCGTGGGGGCGCGGGCCACATGTGGCCCGCGTGCTGTCTTCCCGCCTTTAAAAAAATCCCTTTAAAATTCCCCTTTCATATTCTATGAAAAAATAAATTCCGCCATTTTGAATTTTTTTCTGTCCATCGAATAGACCTTTGGGTCCTAATCACTTCTTGTCAAGAAACCGTTGTTACATCTTTTATACTCTTCGAGATATAGGCGAAATTCGTTTGGCGGCCATTTTGAATCCGCCATTTTGAAATTTTTTTCAGCTCGCTGCCAATTGGATGACGTTTCAAATGACATTTGGTCGAGCACCCCCCACCTATCTTTGATATCCTGGCTGTGCTCTTCACCTGTCTCCGAAATCCTCAATCATCAGCTCTCTCCGTATTTTTCCTCCGAATGAATTTTTCTCTTGTATACGAAACGCATAGTGAAAAAAAAATTTTTCATACAAAATTGTCCAGGAGAGGTGATCAATGAGTCAGTCAGTGAATCAGCACAAGCAGCTATATATATATTAATTATTTAAGTCTAAATATCTAAATACTTGCTCGTGTACTTTAATTTTTTTTAATTTAAATAAATCAATATACTAAAAAAATAAAACGTACGAACCTAGATTAGGGTGTGCTGAATCTAATGACTAATTATGATCTAATGAACAAACAAATTGTCTAATTTGGTAAACGTTAGTATCACCCAAAGCCATATTTCAAGAATAAAATATTGGCCTAGCTCTGGACTTGCAACTCTCTCTATACGGGCATAGATATCATTTTTGAAAACACCTATTCGCGTTCCGCTAAGTCAGAACACCTTAGCTCTGAGGTAACAGCTGTTGTAAGTGATAACTCTCACCAGCTTAGGTGTTCCTTAGTTGTTAGTGATAGTCGGTGAAAACGAGCATTAGTCAAAATAATAGACCAAGTTTGTAAATACATCGAAAAAAATTAACTACAGGAGCTGTCAAAATTTTCCAACTAACATATCCTCTCAGAATAAGTTGTAGCCATAGCACACCATGCCATACAAAATTAGATAAATGTCTAGGCTTCAGTACACCTACGAGAACATTATGGAGAACAATAATAGCAAGTAGTTTTATCCACTAGTGACTATTCAATAAAATTAAAAAGTCAAAAACGCGTGCTCGTGTGATAAATGTTCTTGATACAAATGAGAAACGATATTATCGAGAACAACAAGTAATACCCTTCGTTTATTTAGGCCGCGATCTAACTCGCATTTCTTTGTCCTCTTTACCTTCCGCGATGAAATATTCAGCGCCACCCCACGTTCGGCTGATATTGTAGTCCAAGAGCTAATGGTTACTGAGAAGGTAATCAATAATATGACACGCTATACCTACCTACCTAACCACGAAAATTCCCTCCTTTCAAATCTATTCTAAGAAAGAGAACTAAAGGTTTTTGCTATAGAACATAGCAATTAATGGTCATGACATTCGCAAGAGACAGCATGTAACTCCTAATAAAATATTTATCTCCATCGGCTCCCATACTACGAAGGCACGTATTATTGATAAACTGAAATACGGCGGTATGCGAAGGTCTCTCTGTACATTCTTTCTATTTTCCTATCCAAAGTTAACGGCCTATCTATTTTAAGGCCCTCTCTATTTTACGTAGAAAGATAAGTATACCCAAGTGTGAATTATGTGCTCAAACGTATAATAGGTATTTGCAAAATATCGCAAAATAAATACAATATGGCAGATAAAACGATTCAAACTAGAGAACTTGTTATTTTTTGGGATCATAATATGAAAGGGTTTGCTGAGGAGAATACGATTAAACTGGCAAAAGCTTATTTAAAAAAACATGTTTTGTACTATTAATTTTTTACACATAGGTAACGCGTTATTCAATCTGCGGCATTGCTTTGTGATGCTTTTGTGTCCTTAGAAAAAAGATAAATTCAATCATCAGACAGCATTTCGTTTGAGCGCTTTAATACTATACTTAAGTTGCTATTATGAAGAGTGGTGACTTATCTCCATGAGAAGAGTATAATGATATCGTGTCGACCCATCCGATGAACAAAGTCCGATGTATCATGAAGCAATAAAAAAATAATAAAAAAATCACATTTAAAACACATGATAATTCTATTTCTTTTTTTAAAAAAAGGGAACCGCCTTCAAAAAATCAACCCACTGAAAAGCAAAAAAATAATTTTCTAATAAATCTGGGTATACTTACCTACCTACTTAGTTTTTGAAGTCGGTGCCATTAGCTATACTCAAATTGAATTGCGAATTTTGATTTGGCACCGACTTCAAAAACTAAGTAGGTAGGTAAGTATACCCAGATTTATTAGAAAATTATTTTTTTGCTTTTCAGTGGGTTGATTTTTTGAAGGCGTTTCCCTTTTTTTAAAAAAAGAAATAGAATTATCATGTGTTTTAAATGTGATTTTTTTATTATTTTTTTATTTCATACTTTTTAGTGATAAGTAGGTTTTGGGCGAATTAATACCTACTACCTTATCAATTTATTCTAGTGATAGGTTTTTTTTTAGTGATAATTATACTTACCACTAAAAACATATCATACCATATTATGTAATACTGACTTTGACATATCTACTATTATATTTATTATGCTGTATGCCTAATGACGAGGAATGTTGTTTCAAGATAGATCAAATAGATCGGTCCAGCCAAACGCGAGATAATCACGGACAAACCTAAATACCAATAATATAGGGGTTAAACAGAGAACCTCTTTTTTTGAAGTCGGTCAATCAAAAACATATTTTTTAGTTAACTTGAGAATCACTATCTCTTTTGAAATCCGTTAAAATCTACACTGTAAACTAATTATACCGATCGCAAGCGATTTTCTGTTGAGGAGTTCCGCTCTCCATCTCCGAAGATATTTATTAGATCTCGACCAAATTGAAATGAGTATACCTGTGATGTATGGCCTACCTAATAAAAAAAGAATCATCAAAATCGGTTTCGCCGAACTCGAGATAATCGCGAACAAACTTAAATACAAATATATCTATCAAACTAAGAACCTCTTGTTTTTTTAAGTCGGTTAATATACTAAAACCTTCTCCAGAATGTAACAAACATTTTCCTGAAAACTGCATCAAAATCGGTTCAGCCAAACGCCAAATAATCGCGGACAAACATACATACATACATACAAACATACGGGTCGAATACAGAACCTCCTTTTTTTTGAAGTCGGTTAAAAATCAAATAAGTACTTTACTTTTTAGTACTACCAGAGATCTACTACCCTGTATTTTTTTATTTATCTCGCTTAGTTACTAATAAAATCAGTATAAAATCAAATTCTACAAGCTCTGCTGAAAATAAGAAGTCTTTAGATACGACTTTGTTCTCCGGATAGGTCGATGTTATGACTAGTGTTTTGTCGTGATTTAAAAGAACGACTGTTCACTAGTACAATACATTTTAAGTCATATAGGTAGGTATACGTACATCTTACATGGTAGTCAAACGTTTCGCCTAAAAGCCCTAAAATTCGGCTGTTGAGACGCTAACTTCAGACTTGAAAAGTCGTTGCCTAAAACCATGCACTCGAACAAGCTTAAACACTTCGCTTTTAACCGATTGCAAAAACAAAAGTATAAGAGGCAATAATATTTATTATACTATTATATTGTAATAGTTTCAAACACTCGAAATTTCTTACTATTTGAGAATCTAATCAAGCAAAAAGGACTCAAGTCTTATCTACCTTTCCTTTATTTTGTCGAAGCGCTTCGGGGTTCTTTTGAACCCTCATAATTTGGGTTTGGAGTATATCAGATTCACAAAATTCTCAAGATATGATATCAATAGTATACTTATTAAATATACAATGTTTCAATTACATAGCTTTTATACTTCAGATTTAATAACAACGAACTTTATTAACGTGGAGTTCTTCTGAGTGCAAAACTGCTTTCCGAATTTGGCGGTTGAGTCTGACATTTCATATGCATGTAATTTTTTAATTCTTTGAAAGATAGGTATTACAAATTGCTCAGAGCGACTAATGAACGCGAGAACCGCATTACAGAGCTTAGGTAAGAGTTATGAGACCGCGAACTGAAAGTTTGAACCACTGGTTTAACGTGTTCAAACAAATTTAATATCGTGTTCAATTTTAATATTAGTTACGAGTGGTTGTGTATGTTTGTCGAAAATCAACCGTAGGTAGTTCATTAGTGTAGCTTTCTGCACACCATCTCTATAGAGACGAATTTGTTACTATTTCAATCTCCTTCATGCACAATGTGTACAAGTTTAAACTACCTATTATGAACATTTTTAACTACTGAAGAAATATGGTGCAATTCTGCAAGCGCGATTTAACTACAAAGCCAATTTCGGATTTTAGACAGTTTTTGTTTTGAGATGCGGAACCTTAGAAATATCTATCAGCTGCTCAGAAAACTATAACGGATTTAGAACACTAAAAAAATGTTATGTAACAAAAACGTAGAAATGCTCTCGAAAAGCATAAATACCTGAACAGGCTGAGCTCAGGTGAAGCTTAAGGCCTTAGATTAAAATTTCCGAGCATGTACCTGAAACAGAGAGAGGCAGGCATTAGCTATGAGCATGATAATATTTTATGTTGCATACCAACAAGGCTTAGGAGTAAGAAAATAATTACACTAGTAAATTTTTGAACCTATAATTTTAGTGAAACTGACTTAAAACAACGTACACAAGGTTCATCAATATCGGTTCATAATTTTAATTAAAAAAAAACCCTACACTTGTCACACACTATATATTGTACTGGAACACGTGAGGTACTTAATCGAATAATCATACGCCAAAAATGCCTTCCATCATTTTGGAAAAGAGCTGGATACGTACTCTTACGCTGCTAAACCAATATTTACCTAACATAGCTAAGAACCATCGCAAGGAAACTGCCGTTCAAATAAAAAAAATCATCTAAATCAGTCCATCATTTGAGAGCTATGCCACCGACAGACATACAGACATCGACGTCAAACAAAAAAAAATGTCGAAAATGGAAAATTCTTTCCAAAAACCAACTTCAAATGCCACTACAGAGTGAAATAATTTTTAATGTACACCAATTCGAAGTCGGGCAATGTTTTGTTCAATCATTAATAGTCCTTCGTATTATAAAACTTTATGTGCAAAGAAACTACAAAATTATCGACAATACGGAGGACTATTAATGAATGAACGAAACATTGCCCGACTTCGAATTGGTGTACATTAAAAATTATTTCACTCTTTGTAGTGGCATTTGAAGTTGGTTTTTGGAAAGAATTTTCCATTTTATTTTTTACTTTTTAGTGGAAAACAAGTAATGCGCAAGGCATTGGAAAACATGCCCAAATCGCTGGAAGTATGCTTCTAAAATCTGAAGAGTTCCCTCAATTTCTCCAAGATCCCATCATCAGATTCTGACTTGATGAATACAGTCATTGCTGGATGACTGCAAGGAAATGCAATAGTAATTATAAAAAATACCTAAATCGCTTCAAGTATACTAGCAAAATTTGAAGAGTTCCCTCGATTTTACCAAGATCCCACCTGATGACCATAATACAACCTGAAAAAAATTACTCTTTTAAACAATACCCAAATCACTTCAAGTGTGCTTATAAAATTTGAAGAGTTCCCTCGATTTCTCCAGGATCCCATCATCAGATCCTGACTTGGTGACTATGGGACCATCTGTGAACTATACCCTTTCAAACAAAAAAGAATTTTCTAAATCCTGTTTCCTGGAAGAGATCACTTGCAGCGATAAGGCCGCTTTTCCATACCATTATTTTATTTTGTTCAGTGTATCTTTTTTTCTGTGTAATGTTTGGGTGCAATAAAGTGTTTCTTCTTCTTCAAACTTAGAACATTCTTCTTTTGGCGTCGAGGGTTAAAAATAAACAAAATTGTGGACGAGAACATCGAAATTCACACGGGCCGAACCGCGGGCCACAGCTAGTTTTGCATACGTCAAGAATCTTTAATGCCGTGTTATGCAATGTTAGAATGTACTCATATATTTGGCTTGGATCCCACAGGATAGCCGTACATAACATCTTAAAAACTTCAGAAGTATGCGCCAAGACGTTTAGTTGGTGTACACTGAATATTTCATTTTACTTCAACTCGGTTTTTCGAATAACATACGTCTTTAACGTGATATGAATAAAAAACATTAATATCTTGCTTAACTTCCAATCTTATTTTATTTTATTTTTTTTATCGAAAATGAGGTAAGTGTAAAAAGTAAAATGATTTTTAATACATACCTAAATAAAATAAAATTCTTTTTTTCATTCTTCATAAATAGGATATTACTAATTACCTTTTTGATATATTGTTTTACACACTAACGGTTTTATTCCAAAAAAATCCTACAACCTTCACGTAAAGTTTGATTTAAATGGGCATCACATTTATTACTATTATATTTTTATTATAACTTGATCAGACCTTAGAAAGATTAAAAAATGATTACCTACCTGGGTTTGAATCCCGGACTGTGTACTAAAACAATAAGGTAGATATTGCATTTTCCTTAAAACTGAGAATTTCAATATAGTCAATATCGGAAGACTCAATATTCGTGACCCATCGTCTATCAACTTCAACAGCCTCTTGAGTATACTGATAAAATCCGGAAGGTTTTACGAGTAATAACTACTCTTCTTTTTTTTTTTTTTTTTTTTTTTATTCGGTGTCCCCTTTCATAAAAAGAGTTCTTTTATGAAAGGGGATAATAACTTATATAGGGATAATAACTACTCTTCGACTTAAATCAAACGTATCCAGAAATGTTTTTTTTATCACAACTGCTATAAAGATTTAGCTGAAATTTAGTATTGAGACAGCTTATGGGTACTCTACAGCTACTTTTTATTGGCTCATTTAGCATTCATAATCATAATAAATGACATAACTATCCACCAAGAAAGGTATATTTTGGAAATAAAAGCTATAGGGGTCACTCTAAAGTCCATTGGACCAACAGCTTCATATAGTATCAAAGACCCTGTAAAGAGAATGATCCAGCGGGGGAATCCCCACACACAATAAAGGAAAGATTCAGAAAAGGTCCAGGAAGAAGAAAGAAAGAAATGGATTCAGGTAAGCGAAGCTGCGGGCAAGATCTAGTAATAAAAAGAAATGGTGCAAATACTCCTAAGATTAAAAATTTCCATAGTGAAACAGAGCATAGTTTAAAAAGGGAAGCCAAATCAAATACCTCCACTAGCTCATTAAATAGAATAAATTGTCTCATTCCACGGAGCTCCTGAATTTTAATAAGAACACTAGTAGATGTTAATTTAATTATTAAATAATAAAGCGACGCTCCGGCACGCTCTAATTGACTCGGGGGTTGACTCAGAAGGACAGTCTCCTACACGCTTTAGAAATTTAATAAAATGTCAACTTTTCCCACTTCTCTACGACGCTTTTCATAATTTTTATACGTAGGTATATAAGTTTATGGAAATGCACGTAACGCTTTTCTGTAAGACTACTTGATGGGGCTTTATTTAATTATATTACCACTATTCATATCTCATATCAACTGAATATCAACTTAAGTGGTCTGTAAAAATGTAAGGAATTACTTTTTTAACGTGGACGTATAGAATAGAGCGTGGGTGGGTATTGCTTATTATTAAAAGTCACAGCTTGTTTATCGTTCATTAAAGATATTATTTCTTATAACTGTGACAATATTGATAAGTCCCAAACCATTGTAGTTATAAGGAAGCTCTTTGAACTATGCACCCAATCATTTTTTGCGTGAACAATTTTGGTGTATTTATTGTTTGAATCAAGCGTTAGTTGTCCATAGAAATAATTAAAAAAATTGAGATTTTTTTTAACAAGCTAAGTATTTCACAAATTCTTTAGGTTTTCTGATTAGATATAAAATAGCCTATGGGTAAATTCCATCTCCTTTTCTATTTTATCCTAATCGATTTAGTTGTTGTGACTGAAGGAGTAACAAATACAAACTTAAAAACAATAGTAGTAGGATATACTTCTCCTGAAGTTCACAATCCATTTTATTGTTACAAAAGAAAAAAATTGGTTGTCTGTAAAGTCGGTTTACTGACGATAGTTGAACGTGACAACTCTCGCTTGCACTTCAAGCCTTACATGGAACGCCTCAGAGCGAGGTAGGTAACGGCAGCGAGGTAACGGCAACGAGGTAACGGCACATGAGTCATGTTTTTTTGTGCGTGCAGCCGGCTCCATCGATTTATAAGACGTTGTCACGTCAAAACATACATACGTGTTAAATATGCTCCTAACGCCCACATTGTCCAGTTGTGGCACCGACGGACAACCGCTACCATCTGTGCCAAACGATCGTCCAATCGTATAGGTATTACCGTATTCTACGTTACATGAATACGTCAAAGATATTCGCTCCCGGAGGATTTGTCAATGCAATAAAGGAGAACGCCGCAATAATGGCACATGGGTACGCTTGATGAGCTGTAACCAACCAAAACTTGAAGCAGTGTAGATTGGTTCAGGCTTCTTTCTCTCACCAGGAGGGTCGGAAGTTCGAATACCGGCTATCGAATAAGTGTTTTTGGAATATTACTTGCTTAGCAGTGAAGAAAACATTGTAAGGCCACTCATGTCTATGAGCATCCATTCTACCATCCAATTGTTAGTGAACTGTGTGAACTGACAGTTACAACTGACCGTGTGTGGGTGGTTTGGTATGACAGTTACTCATTTGACGGCATAATTGAATTTCAATTATTTTGGCTTGATCATGCCGATTGAATGAAAACATCGTCGTCTGTCACTGGTGACGCCATGGCTTCAAATGAACGTCGCTGCCCATTGGACAGTTTTAACTGAGGTACTCATAGACGATCGAATTCGGTGCGGCCGGACCACGAACGCGGTCCGCCACCGGACCATATTCGATCGTGTGGCGCACGGTCCGCCGAACATTATTATTATTATTAACGGTTCGGCCGGTTCGGAGCGCTTGCACATCGAACGCGGTGCGGTGCGGTGCGGTCCCGAACCGCGTACGATCGTGTGGACGGCGCACCGAAACATTTGTTGGTTTAGTTGCTATTGTGCCACCATACGCGCGACACGTTGCAACGTGTTCGCATCAATTAAGATTCGGAGTGCCAAGGAGATCACATTGTGTCCTATATACGAAAATCTTCATCATCGAGATCTTTAATGAGACTCATATGACTATACTGTTATCTGTTTTTAAGATAAAACTTTGCCCATTCTTTTCTTCTTCTTTTTGTAGGTAATGAGGATGTAGCAACAACAGTTGCTACAACTAATGCGACTTTAGCCTGTTTTGATAGAACAGGCGGCACATTGAGACGTGTTCACGCACTGCTAGGATAAGACAACTGAACGGTTCGGAGTTCTGTGCGGTCGTCTGTTTTGTAGAGCGCACCGCACGGTCCGGTGGTCCGGCCGCACCAAATTCGATCGTCTATGAGTACCTTAATAACGGTGCTTATGGACGAACTGCAGATTGGATCGGGCCAACAGTAGCATGCCGATTGGACGACAGAATGGATGATCTACGGTTGGCCTAAAGAAACCTGAATGCCTGAGTGTTCACCACATTGTTGCCAAAGTTAAAAGTGGTGGGTAATGGCTAAACTATTCTGATAGTGAGAGGAGACCCTTGCCCAGGGTGGGGTATAAAAGCGGCTGAGATAAACCAAAACTAAGTATCAGCAAGCATTGTGTATTATTAAGTAATTGATAGCAAAATGATACAGACAATTATTATTACTTTAAATACAGTTATACTAAAATAAAGGTAACTTTCTCTAATACTTTTTTAGAGAAAATCTACGTAATGTCGCCATGTTGGTTAAAGTGTACGTGTTCTTCCCCCCTCAAAACCAGTAGTCCAGTACCCACCTCTAAAGTAGGAGTTAAGCACAGATTTCGCATAAGACTAGACATTTCTGACTCTTGCACCTAGAATATGAGAGCATTACTCAAATTTCCTCCGTGCATGGAATATGAAATAATATCCTGCGAATACCTGATGCCGGCGCCCTGGCAGTAAAAGCGCTAAAAGTGTTGCTGCAACCCTAATCCGAGACTCAAGCCTCATGGTTATTTACGAGTGTATTTACATGAAAACGTCTTAAAAATAATTTCCGGAAAATATTTCAGGCTCTTGCTTTCTATAAGCTATAATATATAAAACTTGCTTAAATAACCTTATGCCTTTAACCTGTGGTTTCAGTGTGATACTGTATCCATATAGCAAGATGGCATTGCAATGAAGTACTAAATTGTAATATAGTTAGAAATGTGTATTATAATCGTAACTCCAAGCCGATCACAGTTTTTTCTTCTTATATATAAAGTTTCACTAAGTATTCAGAACTCAGAAGTGGATTTTATGTCAAGCAGAGTACGAGAGCGCTGTTACTTTAATTGACAACTCCCTTTAAGATATCAGCGCCGGGATCGTAAAGTGAAACAATTATAGAAGTTCATTTGAGAACAAGACTTTATCGCCCTTCATTTGGCCGTAGGGCACAGGTTTACTACTCCGAACGGCGGCTCTTAATGCTCGGCCCTGCGTTAAATACGATGTTAAAAGAGAATGAATTGTCATTTGATATGATTTTTTATAGCATACGACTTTCAGCGATTCTTTGAAATGAAAAGCTATTAAGGTGCGTATTTGCCATTTTCGAAATGGGGTTAATCAATTGAACTTGTTACCGTAACCGACACGTCTGTATATGAGTGTCTGTAGTGTGGTGTAGTCTGAGGATTCAAAAATGTACACATGAATTTTACTTCTTCTGTCTTCACTCCAGGAATGCTAATGTTCGTTTTTTTTATTTAAATCAAGCATCAAGTAGTCCTTTAGTATTTACGAGGATTTTACTCTTTCACAAAAATCAGATTTTTCGAGGAAGACAATTTTTCTACTTTTTTTTAATTCAGCTATGCAGGCTTATGTGTCAAACAAGACTGATGAAAAGCATTGCGGTCTAGGCTATACAATTCGCATTTACCTGCTTATTTGTGGACTGACGGCTAATAAATGTAATAGATATACTCCGGAATAAAGAAAGTAAGAGATTTTACATTTAAGTATAGAAAATTATTCTAAAGATATCGTATTGAAGTCGTGTCTTAAAGTTAAAACGTGATAATGATCAGCGCAGCTAATGGTTACGACTGCCTAATAACGATGTCAAACTCCTTTTATTTTACATCGTACACTAAGTTTATATTACACGGCTGATATTAAATACCGTGAAAGTAAATAAAGCACAGATACAGAATATAGCATAGCATACGCATTATGCATAGCGCAACTGTCAAATTTATAATTACGTCAAATTAACAAGTTTAAAAATATTTATTCAAACTGCCGACTGCCGATCAGTCAAGTAAATAATCAAGTAATGAATGAATGCATGATATTTAATTCAATTAAGTAACTGAAATAAAAGAAAGCAAATTTATTACTATAAAACTTACTTTGGCTAAATGATCATAAAATCGTTACATTCATTTTAACAATTTCTGACATAAACTCAACTTCAAACCAAATTACGACCTCATTTTGTTTGAAGTTGAGTTTGGGGGCATGATGAAGAGGAAGCCGAAGTAGATAGAAAGAAAGATAGATCTTTCTACACCAAAAAAACATGTCTTTAAAAAAAGAACAACATCATTTATGAAAATAATATTCCGTTTACGGAACTTAAAAAAAACACAAGATCTTCAAGTTACATCTTGCAAAACGTTTCCGAGCCAAGAGTGAAAACGGTACCATTTTGAAATTTAAAGTAGAGTACCTAATGGCTCATAAGGTTAAAACGGGTGTGGGAAAGTGCACACGGGTTGAATGCCACGTGTTTCAGCACACGAGCATTGTTGTAAAATTCATGAACTCGGAAAATTCAGGTGTTAAAAATGTTCTGACACTGCATACAAATGTACCTAAGTGCTTCTTTACAAGTGTAGTATAAGAACGTGAGAAAAAATTTGACCCAAAATAGTTGTCGTCTTGTATATCGCCTCGCCTTACGTGTTTCCTCTCATACTGCGCATTCATATCAGTTGACACCTGAAAATATGTTCTGTGTAAAGTTCAACTTATACACCGCTTACCAAAGATAATATATTACCTACTGTTATCTTACCTGATGGTAAAAGATCATGCAATCACAAGTACTATGAAGGGGTATAATCGCTTATTCGATTGTTACACAGCATCGCAGCGGAACGAACTCTGGTTCGTGAATACGATGCAAGACTTTCTCTAAGATGTGTGATGATAACAACGCTTACCTCTTATCTTAACATTACTCAAGATCGGCAACTGCCGATTACTTAAATGCTACTTAAATACCACTCATAACAATAACTTAACGGCCTACAAGCCGTATTTAGCTGATTTTGAATGAAGTTTTATGCAAAAACTATAAAGGCTTTCTTCTTTCAAATTTACACGTCATGTATTTCGGGTCTTTAATCTAAAATCGCTTACAAGCAGAAACACGATTGGATAGAATTTTCTCGATAGAAAGTTCTCCCAAAAGTTGCTCCAAAATCTCAGTTTTTCTATATTTTATCGGAAACTACAATGGATGTAATTGTAATTTTTTTTTAATGTATCGTTAATAATAATATTCTAAAACGCTTAGAACAGATTTTTGATAACTGGCTTAGTTTTTGAGTAATTAGGTAAAACGTCGTTTTTCTGCTATATTCTTCCGGCATGTCGCACCTACCAAATCTCCGTGAGAGTGAGAAAGACAAAAATAAACTCATAACAATAACTTAAGCGGGGCTTACTTCGGGATTGAACGGACGATGACTGATCAATGTGTCACGTGGGAACGTCACAGCTAAGATAGCTATCGGTCCACAATGGCCGATTACCAACAATGGCGGAATGATCCGATCCTATCTCAGGCTGTCCAAGTACAAAGATGAAGCGATTTTAGGTACCCAATTGCGGTATGACCCTATTTCATAAACCCAGGCGAAACAATTGTGAACAAATGGAAATCCAGTGAAAAAATTCAGCAGTTTTCAGTATTAACAGAATGATTCTAAAACGATTCATCTTGAACACTCCAAATGCAAAGAGCAACAAAGTATGATCATGTTTCGCTATGAAAGTACCCAACGCTATTTCTGATTATAATGAGACAAGAGACTAAATATTCTCGTATGATGTCACAAGATGACTAACGCAATGCAATACAACGTACGTGCTATTTCCTAAAATGCATTCCACCGGACAAGACAAGGCAGATGAATGGCCCGCTAACCTCATTATTTTTTTCTGTTCAAAATACGCAAAAGTATCTTATTTCATAAACGCAAAACGTTTCAAAATATAAGCAAGTTTCACTAAAATTGTATGACCCTATCTCAGAAACATTGTTAAAGTAAAAAAATTAGGAATGTTTTTGAAAATTTAATGATTTCACTGAAAATTTCCAAAATTATCAAAATTAATACGTAATATGCCAACAACAAATATGTACCTACCTAAAGTAAATAAAAAATTAAATGATCAATGCATTTCTATGCATTAATCATTGAAATCTTTCTTTACGCAAGTATGGCTTCATTCGTCATCAGTATGGCTTCAGTCATCTTTAGAAAATATAAAACCCATAAAACGTGATTTAAAACCGCTATCGCTTATAACGCGTGTCGTACTAAATTGCACAAACGTTTGACTTACCGGTCTTTCCGACAAAACTTTAGCTCAGAGCTAAAAATCCCTCATTGTTCTCTGAACCCTGACAAATTACCCACTACCATCGATACCACCGATACCCGATGCACCGAGATATCTCTCCCGAGATGACCCTTAACTGGATAATAAATGCGCCTTGAGAACATTGTGTTGTGGAAAGCCATAAACAATAATATAATATTAATCCGCGAGCTTTTCGGTTTTTTAAAAACAATAACCCCGGGAAAATTATTAAATAAATAAAGCCTTATTTCCCAAAATGTTTGTACATTGTTCGATAACTTTTTAACAAGCAAAATTACAATTTATTAATTGCTTGCTCACAAATATGATCCGTTCACTACTATTTACTAAGTATGTTAGTACTAGAAAATAACAATATTCGTACAAGTTTTGAATAAGTAAATAATTAAATAAATAAAGTAGATGAAAGTGCTGTTTCTGTCAATTTGGTACAATACATAAATTACATAAAAAATTCAAATTTTTCTTTGTTTGGTAATTTTATCACATTATATTGTTATAGTTTACTGTAAGTTTCGAATTAGGTATAGCTGCTTAAGAATTATAAAGATGTTATTTTATTACAATGACTAAACAGAAACATATAAGTTTAAAAAAATAAACTAAGGATGACACACGGTCTATGTATGGAAAAAGTTTTGGAATAGGTATTCTAGGGCAAGCCTAAGGATAGACTCAAACGATTTTGCGAAAATAATCGAGACTTCTCTATTTAAAGTGAGTACACCTCACAGTACAGTAAGTAATTGGTGAGTACAGTAGACTTACAGTAAAAGATAAATAACTCTTCCTTGCATTGACAAATTACTGATAAGTTAAACCTATCAGATCTCAGGCTCGTAAGTTATCGTTTTCGTACGGGTAGATGCTATTTGTAATGTAATTTAATGTTTTGTAAGTACGTAAAATTGACGTGTAATCAAGCTTTTTTTACAAAAGCAATAATTATTTAAATCGAAATCACGCAGCCTCGGCTTTATTTAAATACAGTGATACGCTATTACATACTTACGCAGGACTAATTGCGCGCATTATTCACACAGTTTTGACGCTTAAGTTAACGTAATAAGGACTAATTTGACGTAATATATGACCCAATTGACCCGCGCCACAAATGGTGAGGCCGCTATTAACAATCCGGCAAGTTTTTGCGACGACAGCTGTTGTCGATTTTCAACCAAAAGCTCTCGTACCCAAATTCCGAGAGAGGCATTAATTGCAACGCTAACTCCATTTGCTAAGTTACTGGACCATTGGGTCCAACTATTTACAAATGTGAACGAAACAGTCATCTTCATCCAGAACATGGGAAAATCTTAAGATATAGCAACGAATATATCCTAAATTAATTTTCAGTCGAAGTATTTGGAAATATTTAACAAGAATAAAATTCCTGCGTTAGTAATCTTAATTCTGCATAAGTATTAAGCACCTTATTTCGCGGGTTTACGGGTACAATCAATACCTACACCGACAGAGTTTTCAAAAATCGTTGGGCCATCGTTCCTATAATTTTATTTAAAATTTATTTTAAATATAACAATACATTAAGTATAACATTACATAATATTACCTAACGGTGTAACAAAAACCCAATTGGGTTTGTATGTACACCGACATTCGTCGTTTAGCATTCGGTACTTAGTTTCATATAAATAACAACAATAACACTATAGTAATTAAAACTGACAACTTTAGTCCACGCTTTCCTTTCAAAGATATTAAGCATGTTAATTAGTCTATGATCACTCTATGTTGTAAAGGATGCACCTATAAGATTAAAATTATTTTTTCAAGATTGTAAGATTATACCGTTCGTTATATTAGGTACTACTTCTTGTTAGTTTTTCTTTTTGCATCGCGATTATGCAGCTCTACATCGTCTCTCACGCGAGTTTCTCATCAATTTTAACGCAATAAATCCACAAATTGGCTTCGCCATACCGTTTTTTGTGACTATATTTCACGACGCACGTTTCGTTTATGACAAAATTTGATTAATACGTCTGATCCTCGGCCATAAACAAGTTAGATGGTTTTGCGACTCTGTAAATGTGCATTTTCAACTTCGCCATAATTATTTTACAAGATGACAAACGGGTAAGACATAAATTACTGTTTTGTACCGCTTTGTTACAGCTCTGATTTATAAATAAAGCTCGATTTACGTATAAATAAAGATTTTCTAAATATCTTTTCTCACGACTCTTTCCGGTGTCCGGTTTTTGTAAATCCCATGGGAACTATTTGTTTTCCGCAAATAAAATGTATTTATTTAAGAAGACAAAATAAATACACTATAGTCAATACATTAATTATGTTGATAATCTATCTATACTTATAATAAATCTGTAACAGGTCAAATTCTGTACATTAAAGATATTTTGAAAAATTTTTTTCGAGGGAACTCTAAAATCGGTTCTGAACCCAAAACTGTATTTTTTTTCATTTTTGTCTGTCTGTCTGTCTGTCTGTCTTTCTGTATCACGGCCGCGCATCACGCCGAAACTACTGAATGAATTCCAATGAAACTTGGTATGACTTGAGTTCATACTACGAGGAAGGACATAGGATACTTTTTATCCCGAAATTCACCATGGTTCCCTTAGGAGAGGAGATAAAAGTAAAAATGTATTTGTAGCCAAACTACTCAGAGACGGCTGGACCGATCGTTATGAAATTTTCAGGGAATGATCTCTGGGTGCGGGACCGGGTTGTTATCTATATTTGATGTCCCAAAATGCTGAAAGAACCCTGGCCCTGGCCGATTTAATTTTCCCATACAAAAACCAAGGGCGGTACCAGTGTACGGTGGAATCGAACGAATCGCACATCAAATGAAAGAGCGTAAAAAAATAATCGATCCGAATCGAGGACTTATATTTGGAGACTTAGGATTATCGAGTATTTTCGAAATAAAAATAAAATTAATAAATTGATTTAATGGCGTTGCTAAGTAAACATTTCATTGCTGTCACGTCAGCACCTCTGACAGGTTTGTTTCGAAATTTGTAGCCGGAGTATGATGTCCGACCTCTTTGGTCTATTTAATTTATTTGATATGCAAATAACGTTATAATACCGATTGTGGTTTCGGAGAATATCGAACATTACCTACGTCGATGCCAAGTATTTTATTTTTATTTGTTCAAGAAAGGGTTAACGCTGAAACAGATTGACAAATTAGGACCTGCTCCAGCGTATATACAATCGTTAAAAAATGGTCAGAAGAATTGATGACCCACGAGCTGGATGGCCATCAGCTTCGAGTACTGAGAATAACGTCGGAAATATTTGGGATTTCATACTCGGGGCCGTTGATCGAAAATCAGGATCAGGGCTTCGAAGCTTTCTGCGAGATGGGTACCGAGGCTTCTTTCAGCTGAACATAAATGCAACCGACTAACGATTTAGCGCAATTGTTTGGAGTTGTTTAAAGCCGATTCACCAAACTTCTTACAGATCTCACAGAAACTTGCTAAATCAGGGTTGGATTTACTTTCCTTTGGCAGGAGTTCGGGGGAGAAAGGTGTTGTATTTGGTAGAGGTTTGGTCCCTGATTATAACAATACTATTCGCATTACGAGGTAACGCACTGTTTTCGAGCTTTTCAAAAAAACAATTATTCCATCTATGTGGCGGTCAGTATAAATCGGGAGGTCTTTTTTCGAAGTAAGGATGATTTTTAGGAGATACAGTAGGACGAGATGGAACACCACACATATATTTTGTCGTACCGACAAAAAAAATAGGCCACAGAACTTTTTAAATATGTTATTTGTAGTATTACAGATTCAATTTTTGACACAAACCACTTAGGATGTAGAGCGAGCGAAGCGAGCTCGGGACTTGGGGCACCTCGACTTAACGGATAGGTGACGAAGAGGATGGCGAGAGAGGATTCT
This sequence comes from Coenonympha arcania, assembly GCA_036785405.1. Taxonomy (NCBI): domain Eukaryota; kingdom Metazoa; phylum Arthropoda; class Insecta; order Lepidoptera; family Nymphalidae; genus Coenonympha; species Coenonympha arcania. Next base: position 11,243,711 of record CM072063.1, on the reverse strand, counting down.
GAGTGGTTATTTTCTTTTATGACCACCCAGAAATAGGAGCCCCGCGAAGCGGGGCTCCGTCGACCGAGCCTTAAAAAGGGTAAGGGAAAGACTGAAGGCTAAAAAAGAGTTCAAAGTTCTGTCAACAAGTCCTCTCAATTCTGTCCTCAAGATTTTAAAGCTCTGTCGACTGACCCTTAGGGGGGGTGAGGGGTAGATGGTGATGGATAAAGGGTTTTCCTAACTCCTTTACTTCTTCTTTAGGCTACAATTCCCATTCCAAAACATGTATTTCAGTATAATTATAACAGCAAAATTGAATTCAAAACTTCATAGTTAAAAAAAATATTTCTTAAAAGCTACTACGTGTCGAAAGTTTTAGCTTGGGAGGGGGGGAAAAATCCCATTTTTTTTCTTCCCACCCCTTCCCCTTTCGCTTCTCTCCGCGACGAAGCGACTCCATCATCGTCACTTCAATTATTTCATCTTTTTAAATTTGCTCAAGAATGGTGCAATACCTTTTCAGGGAGTGGTATCGGGGGTTAGGGGACACTTCCTCTCCCCCCCCTTCCCCCTTCCCGTCCCGCTACTCCTGCCATTGGATTCTAAATTTCTACCATGGAGTCTTCTTACATTCTCTCCTATCTGCTGTCAACGTGCAATACTCTTCCATACGATCCATCCATTTCTTTTTTGGTCTTCATCTAAGTACTTACTAAACAAACCTCTCTTATTCTGAGAGGAAACCCTAACCCAGCTATTGTGGGGTTGAGATGAAATTCAATTATATTTGATCCAGCGAGAGGCTTCGGCCGCGTTCAATTAAATGTTGACAGAAGTGAAAACCTCAGGTGCCATCTCGAAACAAAGTGAGACAACGGTAGATAGATACACCATGACATAACTAAAATTCGGTAATGCGAGAAAAAATTACTTTCAAGAAGGTACCACATTAATTTTAGAGATGGCGCTATAAGTAATATCGCAACATGACTTGGCTATACGGTTTGACTTACACTGAGGGTTTGTATGTCTGTAATTTCTGAACTACAAAACTGATAAACTTTAAATATTTCAGAGACAATCTATGAAGTACCTCCTTTCGAACAAAAAAGAATGAATGAAATCTGACCGCGTGTTAATGAATTATAACTTAATACATAAACATTTTGACTTTGACGTCGTCTTCCAGGGAAACCATGCTGAATTTCGGAATAAGAAGTATCCTATGTTCTACTTCGGTATATAAACTCACATCATGCCAAGTCTCATTTTAATCCATCCAGCGGATTAGCCGTGATGCGTGGCCGTGAAATAGAGAGACAGACAGACAAACGGACAAAAATTAAACATATTACAGTTTTGGCTTCAGTATCGACTAAAGAGTGCTCTGTAACAAAAAATTTCGAAATATCTTCAATGTACGGAACGTGACCCGTTACAGTTGTACCTATAAATAAATAAATAAAATTATTAATATTATGAGAAAAAAATAACAGGCAAAACGAAGTTTGCCGGGTCAGCTAGTCTTATAATAATTTGGTAAGGGTTGTTAGGAATCTGTAACGTAACGTAAATTCCAAAGCGAGCTTCACTCAACAAAATCTCCTGGTAAGTCATAATCTCCTGGTAGGGCATAAAAGCCCACGCTACTGATGGTCAGGGCTCCACAGTGAAGAAGTTCCTCACTGTGGAGCAATATTACAATCAACTGTAACAATGTTACAGAAATAATCGAGTACACCGCCGGTTGTGACACGCGGAGATTTAAGGGCCCAAGCCACCGTTGGTGGTCAGGATTCCAGAGTGAGGAACCTCCTCACAATGTGTGTCGTCTTTAGGACCACTTTTCTATATGCGGCTCTTGCCCCAACTGTTGATCGAAAGCTTCTGGAGATGTTGGTCGAAACTTTTCGCTATTTTTGCTGAAAATATAAGGCTGAAACGACTTTCAGAACAATAAATAAGCGTTGAGTCCACATTCCAAATGGCGGTAATGTCATCGAGCGAGGTCTAAGTACTTTATTAAGCCTTAATTTTGTATTTCGATTCGGCATTTTTATTTCTATAAATATTATTTTGAAATGGATTCGCTGGTAAATATAGTTGCAACTTGCACGGTAAGCCCGCAAAGTGCGAGCAGGCTTTATAAATGTAGAGGCTAGTCGCGTTGATTAATTCCACAGGCACCGGGAACTAATCAGCAAAAAGCAATAATTTGCACTGCATACTTACTGTTTAGTAGATAGTACCTATACAGATATTATGAGCAGCTATGTTGAGTGCTAACTTAGTTCAAATCTAAGATTCATTCTAGCTTAGGAAAGTAGGTATTTCTGTACTATCTGTGAAGTCAAATTTATTTTTAAATCTCGACAACCTATGACTTTTTGTTTTTCTAAGCACACAATAATACTTGTGTGTGAATACACCTTAACCTTGAAAACTCAAGGCGCGTTCACACGCACGATAAAGTTAACTGCTGGTGAAAAACGCCGGATTTCCTCCAGGCGGGGGCATAATAAAACTTGCGAACTATAGGAAACTTGGCAATAAATCAGAAAAAGGTCGATTATGTTTCTTTGGGACTTTCTAACGTTAGATTATTGGGGCCAGATAACATCGTCGTAACTCGAACGTAGTGCGTAATATAGTACGCTGAAGAATTATACTACAAGACTTTTCTTACAGATTTTGCACGAATGATTTAGTTAGACCTTTATTAAATTTATATTTTAGAGATTTTTTTTATTTTATACAAGTTAGTTGACTGCGATCTCACCTGATGGTAAGTGATGATGTAGCCTTAGGTGTTATCGCACTAACTTGGAAGGGTAAGTAAATTTACCCCAACGGTTTCTACAAGCATCGCACCGAAACGCTAAATCGCTTGGCGGTCCGTCTTTGCTGGTAGGGTGGTAACTAGCCGCGGCCAAACCAGACCAGACCTGAGCCAATTTAGAAATTATAAAATTCCAAAGTGGCCCGTGGTGGGGATCGAACCCGCGACCTCCCACTCGAATCCGAGCGCGCCGCTACTGCCCCAGGGAGGTCGTCAAAATATGTTTTATTGACTTCATTATTTTATGGCATTGGCATGGCATGTCATAAATCCAAAAAGTCGGGAGTTTTGCTACCTGGATCTTGTCCTAAATGGTTATGCTTATCGCACAAAAATGGTCTCTTAACATCAGGTGTGTGACTCATTTGCATGCTCACTTGATGTTTTCATAAAAAGGGTATGCCATATTTAAGCCATAGGTACTGCCTTCTGGCGGCAGTTCCCATGGCTTAATCATGGTATACCCTTTTTATGACTAATAAAAAATCATAATTTGTAAAACAGTGTATTATGTAAAGAAAGCCCTTAATTTTTCCCAATCGCTCTTGGCGGCTAAAGAAGTTTTCACTCTAAATATGTACTAGAAAAATTGGGTTGCCTATACATGCTCTATACATGCTCGCTCGCCGATTTGCACGGTGCAGTCCTGAAGCGAAGCTGACACTGTTTAGGGCATATTGTCAATGCTTTTACACTTGTCAGCTTTGGGTCAACTGCACAAAAAGTGCACGAAGCAGCATCAGAGTGCAGTATAATAATGCATTCCGCATTCTGATGCGATTGCCTAAATACTGTAGTGCGCCGAGCATGTTTGCTGACGCCAGAGTCCCGGACTACTTTGCGATCATTAGATCTCGAATGGCGGCGTTCTGGTTGCGTATTCGCAACTCGAGCAACGAGATCCTCAAGGTGTGCTCTGAGTATCCTGACAACCCTGTACTGAAGTAGGTACTGGCTTGCCGTACATCGCGACAGTAACCGAAAATAGAACAAACCCCGTTGGGGGGCAATTTCTAGCAATTATTTTAGCGTAAGTCATTTACGTTATTATTATTTTATTATATTTAGCATATACCTGTGTATTGTAGGTTAATTTTATTTAATTTTTCATTTTTGTATTTTGATGGGTTTTTGTCACCTGAAATAAATCATTAGTTATTTATTTATTTATTTATACAAAAGGAGTTAGCATTTACCCATTAAGAGATGATATACCTAACTGGTGCAATTTGGTGTTGGCGCGCCGTAGTATTTCAGAAGGTCCTGGGTTCATTTCCCAGCACACAGCGAGTTTGAGATTTTGCTGGGTTGTATTCTGTCTGGTTAGCAGTAGCACTTTATCGCTAAAAATGTACTCCAAGCGATTCAACACAAAATATTCATACTAAGCTTCATTTTATCAAGGTACGCCGCCGCTGTAGTAATAAATACGGAATGTAGGTCACAAATTACAACCGCCGAAATTTATATGAAATGGAAACCGCATTCCCAGACCGGAGTAGAATAAATAATCCAAATGTACTCGGCATTCTGTGAACTAACCTCGGGGAATCACTTTTCCATCAATTTAATATTCCATTATGAGCTGGCCAGGCTAGCCACAAAACGAAAAACCGGAGGAGGAGGCCAAATAGATTGCTTACCAGGGAATTAAAATTAACCTGGATGGAGTTTTAAATCGTGTTAAACTGTGTTACTGAGTTGACTGTGATAATATGATCGTATAGATTTTAGAATTAAAATAGCATTTTCAGCATTAACCAGCATTTTCAGGATATTTTAATCTGAAAATTAAGAAAGTCTTATTTTCAGGCAGAAAAACTTCTGTCATAACTTACGGCCGAACCCACCATAATTGGGGAAACTAAATCAATCCCGCTTCATTCACGAATTGTTCTCAAATTGTAGATTGTGAATTGAAGCCGACCTGGGATGCCTAATAGGAAAACTGTACTTTGGGGAAATTGACGTTAAAATTTTTAAATCATAGTATCGATAAGCATAATCTGTATTGCGAGTAACTCTTACTACTGCCGTCTGCCACATCTTGCAAACTTCCTGACTGTGTCGCTAAGGAGTACCTACGTTCAATATAGAGTTGGGTGTTTTTCTTTCGTAAGACACTATTACTTAAGTTTCCCGGCCAAAGTGGAATTATCAGGAGTTTCAGAGCCACGCGCGATGCATTTAATTGCAAATTTCTTGTTGTTAACTTAAATGGGAAAGGTGTTAAATACGGTTTCTCCCATTCGAATCTTAGCATTGAGAAGAGCTAGATGTGGACCGAGAAGGATTTTTTAAGATTTTCAATTTTTTTTAATACGAAGTTTTTATTAAATAAAACGAGAAAGTGTCTAGAAATTCTGATTTCGGAAATTAAATACGTGAATCTGAATTTTTAAATATAATAATTGTTTGCATTCTCGCTTTTCTTTGCTTTAGAATATGTTATATGTTAAGTGTTATATGGGACTAAGTTAAGCTCAAACTCAAACTCAAAATATCTTTATTTCATATAGGCCTAACGTACAGGCTCTTCTAAAACGTCAATATGATATTTGTCGCATATTATGTGTGGTGATAGATAGATAGATAGATAGAAAATTCTTTATTGTACACCAATAAAAGATGAGAAAACATTGATAAATACACAAAAGTTATACTAATGTACATATGGCGGCCTTATCGCTACACAGCGATGTCTTCCAGGCAACCATCGGGGTATGAAGCGGTGATTGGAATGTAATGAGGTAGGTGGTACAATAGAAACAATTAAAACTGAAGAAAATATCACATAATACTATATAAATAAATACGTATGTATATATATATATAAGTATATTTACATAATCATAATAATAATATAATATATAAATATATATGTATATAATAAATTCTAATAAATAATTACAAAACCCTCAAATAGAAAAATAAATGTTTCAAATTAAAATAAATACTTACAAAAATACTTAATGAGTGACAAAATATAACATATATAATATAAGTAGCATAGAGATCAGCTGCCACTGACTCCAGGAAGTTGAGACAAAAAGTGATCCTTTAAACGTTTCTTGAAGATATTAACAGAATTGGCCTCCCTGATATCAAGCGGAAGGACGTTCCAGAGCTTTATGGCCTTCACCGTAAAAGACTTACCAAAGAAAGTCGAACTATGTGTGGGCACCCTTAGAGTTAGTTTTCTTGCAGAACGAAGTACCTCGTCAGGCTGTCCCACGAAGTTGAACTTTTCTTTTAAGTATGGAGGCGCAGAAGGATGAAAAGGAACACAGTACAGAACAGAAAAGCGATACAGAGAAGCAAAAGAACAGTGATAGCTACAAGTCGACTTAAAATTAAGCTCTTTATAAACTTTAAAACTGAACAAAATTTTGGTTGCGCTGACTAATATGTAGTCTTGTATGGCTATATAATAAAACAATGTTAAAAATCTTGCAGGACAAAATTAAAAGTTATTTTCTTAAATTGGACAAAACTATTAATTCCCAAGACAATGCAATATTATAAGTTTGGAAAACTCTTGAAGGGATAGCTGTATAATATGAATCTTATTATAAATCATTGTCACAAATAGGATTTTTACAAATAGCAGTGAAAATAAATTATGTTGTCAAAAGATATTTCCTCCGTACTTAAATACGAAAACATGTACGAATGGTCAGCAGACGAACAAACTTGAACATTAAATTAAAATAAATTAATTACAGCAGCGCGTTCACAAACCGCGAGTGCAGTCAAAGTTCATAAAAAATTCCATTCTGGCACACACACGGAAAACAATGCGTGTAACGGAGCGGTCTCAATTCGAAAATATTTTTAATTTACCGCCGCACTTTCATTAGAACGAGTACCTTTGAAGTCGGCGCGTATACCGACGTAATGTAACTAAGTAGGTACTTATACATCAACGGTTTTCTGCGCTTTATTAAAAGTTAAAGCTCAATCTGACAGGGACGCTGATTCCGAAGCTGACGCCGTAGTCTACTTAGTATCGCCATCATTATAATCAATCGGCTTTTCAACGTTCCAATACTGTTGCATAGGCCTCCTTACTTCAACTATTCAAGTTTTCCAATAGGAGCAGATGGTCAAAGGTTCCTAATTATATCAGAATTAATTAAACTGAGAGGAACTTTTGTGCTTATTTTAAAGGGAAAAAAATATAGAGCTTTGTGCTCTATTTGCATCTTTTATAAAAATACTTACTGACCGTGCAAACGTTGTTTTGCCGTTTATGGGTAAGAAAAATAACTACAAAATATGTTGTCTATTTTCATAAAAATCGGTCTAGCGGTTCGGAGGAGTTTGGTTATAACATTACGAGAATTTTATATATAAGTTTAGGTTGTTGTTTTGATGTACAATAATACTCATAAGAGAGTGAACTAGCCAAAAGCTGTCCTGTTTCCCCTACTGGTACATTTGCGGCGGCAATGTCAATCAGACAGACCCCTATTACCTATTCATTATTAACCGGTACCCACACAGTCATACCCTAATCTCTAAATGCAATCAACGAGATTATTAAGCAAAATCACAACGCAATTTGTACATTTCACCACAATCTAGTCATTATGTTAAAAGCGTTAAGGCCGTAGACGGATTTTATTTTGGTTCTCCTCACTCTTAAGAATACCTACGTTGATGGGTGCGAAAGGCATGCTTGCGAGACAATATCACAGAAAAACAACATTTCACCTAATTACTAAAAGTAAGACAAATCTCAGTTTTTTAACATAATATACACTGTCATATAAATAAAAAAAAACAAATCATACATCCTTTGAAGTCACTGTAATATTATAAAAAAAAATCTTTTTTTTTTAAATATATTTACAACTAGCAAACGCCCGCGGCTTCGCTCACGTTGAAGTTCTGCTTTACTCCCTCAAGCGTTTAATTTCCAAAATTCCTGTCGTCGCCATTCATTTTGATTAGGACCACAATTTTTCACTACCTTGCTGATAATAGTCAAATATCGATTTTCAAAGCAATCGGCCCAGTAACCAAAAAAATCAAAATGGCGGCCACTTCTTTAAATTTTGACCACAACTTCCCTCTCTATGCTTGCTGCGATAGTCAGATATCGATTTACAAAACAATCGCCCCAGTAATAAAAAAGATCAAAATGGCGGCCACTTTTTTCAATTTTGACTACAAATTCCTTCTCTATGCTTGCTTCTATAGTCACATATTGATTTTCAAATCATTCGGCCCAGTAACAAAAAAGTTCAAAATGGCGGCCATTTTTTTCAATTTTGACCACAAATTCCTTCTCTATGCCTGATTCTATAGTCACATATTGATTTTCAAATCATTCGGCCCAGTAACAAAAAAGTTCAAAATGGCGGCCATTTTTTTCAATTTTGACCACAAATTCCATCTCTATGCTTGCTACTATAGTCCCATATTGATTTTCAAATCATTCGGCCCTGTAACAAAAAAGTTCAAAATGGCGGCCATTTTTTTCAATTTTGACCTTTGATTCTTATTCTATGCTTGATGCAATGGTCGGATATTAATTTTGAAAGATATCGGTCCAATAACAAAAAAGTTCAAAATGGCGGCCATTTTTTTCAATTTTGACCACAAATTCCATCTCTATACTTGCTTCTATAGTCCCATATTGATTTTCAAATCATTCGGCCCAGTAACAAAAAAGTTCAAAATGGCGGCCATTTTTTTCAATTTTGACCACAAAATCCTTCTCTATGCTTGCTTTAACAGTCACATTATGATTTTCAAATCATTCGGCCCCGTAACAAAAAAGTTCAAAATGGCGGCCAATTTTTTAAGTTTTGACCTTTGATTCTTATTCTATGCTTGATGCAATGGTCGGATATTAATTTTGAAAGATATCGGTCCAATAACAAAAAAGTTCAAAATGGCGGCCATTTTTTTCAATTTTGACCACAAATTCCATCTCTATACTTGCTTCTATAGTCCCATATTGATTTTCAAATCATTCGGCCCAGTAACAAAAAAGTTCAAAATGGCGGCCAGTTTTTTCAATTTTGACCACAAAATCCTTCTCTATGCTTGCTTTAACAGTCACATTATGATTTTCAAATCATTCGGCCCCGTAACAAAAAAGTTCAAAATGGCGGCCAATTTTTTAAGTTTTGACCTTTGATTCTTATTCTATGCTTGATGCAATGGTCGGATATTAATTTTGAAAGATATCGGTCCAATAACAAAAAAAGTTCAAAATGGAGGCCAATTTTTTAATTTTTGACTACATTTTTTTTTCTATGCTTGCTGCAATGGTCAGATCTCCATTTTGAAAGGATTCGGTCCAATAACAAAAAAGTTCAAAATGGCGGCCAATTTTTTAAATTTTGACCTCAGATTCTTATTCTATGCTTGATGCGATGGTCAGATATCCATTTTGAAAGAATTCGGTGCAATAAGAAAAAAGTTCAAAATGGCGGCCATTTTTTTCAATTTTGACCACAAATTCCTTCTCTATGCCTGCTTCTATAGTCACATATTGATTTTCAAATCATTCGGCCCAGTAACAAAAAAGTTCAAAATGGCGGACATTTTTTTTCAATTTTGACCACAAAATCCTTCTCTATGCTTGCTTTAATAGTCACATATTGTTTTTCAAATCATTCGGCCCAGCAACAAAAAAGTTCAAAATGGCGGCCAATTTTTTAAATTTTTACCTTTGATTCTTATTGTATGCTTGATCCAATAGTCGGATATTAATTTTGAAAGACATCGGTCCAATAATGAAAAAGTTCAAAATGGCGGCCAAATTTTTATTTGACCTCAGATTCTTTTTCTATGTTCGCTGCAACGGTCGGATATTAATTTTGAAAGAATTCGGTCCAATAACGAAAAAGTTCAATATGGCGGCCAATTTTTTAAATTTTGACCTCAGATTCTTTTTCTATGCTCGCTGCAACGGTCGGATATTAATTTTGAAAGAATTCGGTGCAATAACGAAAAAGTTCAAAATGGCGGCCAATTTTTTAAATTAAGACTACTCATTTTCTATGCTTGCTGCAATGGTCGGATATTAATTTTGAAAGAATTCGGTCTAATAACGAAAAAGTTCAAAATGGCGGCCAATTTTTTAATTATTGACTACGTATTCTTTTTCTATGCTTGCTACAATGGTCAGATATCCATTTTGAAAGAATTCGGTCCAATAACGAAAAGGTTCAAAATGGCGGTCATTTTTTTAAATTTTGAGTACATATTCTTTTTCTATGCTCGCTGCAACGGTTGGATATTAATTTTGAAAGAAATCGGTCCAAGAACGAAAAAGTTTAAAATGGCGTCCAATTTTTTAAATTTTGTCCACAGATTCCTTTTCTACGTTTGCTGTCATATGAGAAAAAGAATGAACAAATTTATTCCAAAATCAAAGAAGTTCGCAAATGTTCCCATCCTTAAATTTGAAATTCGAATATCCCCGCCGCAGTACAAATTCAACAACCTAGGTACCCTGATTAGTACGAATCAAAATTTTGTCGGAATCGAAAAAATTACACTTTTGTATGGAGAAATCCCTAAAACCAACGATTTTTACCCCTTAAACATGGAATTTCTGGAATCCCCGTCTTAGTACGAATTCATGACCTAATATCTACCTAGGTACCAAATTTGAGATATCTACGACTTTTAGTTTTTCGGGAATCCCTGGAACAACGAAAAAATTTACACTTTTGTATGGAGAAATCCCGAAAACCAACGGTTTTTACCCCTTAAACATGGAATTTCTGGAATCCCCGTCTTAGTACGAATTCATGACCTAATATCTACCTAGGTACCAAATTTGAGATATCTACGTCTTTTAGTTTTTCGGGAATCCCTGGAACAACGAAAAAATTTACACTTTTGTATGGAGAAATCCCGAAAACCGACGGTTTTCACCCCTTAAAATTTGAATTTCTGGAATCCCCGTCTTAGTACGAATTCATGACCTAATATCTACCTAGGTACCAAATTTGAGATATCTACGACTTTTAGTTTTTCGGGAATCCCTGGAACAACGAAAAAATTTACACTTTTGTATGGAGAAATCCCGAAAACCAACGGTTTTTACCCCTTTAACATGGAATTTCTGGAATCCCCGTCTTAGTACGAATTCATGACCTAATATCTACCTAGGTACCAAATTTTAGATCTCTACGACTTGTAATTTTTCGGGAATCTCTGGAACAACGAAAAAAATTACACATTTGTATGGAGAATTCCCGAAAACCAACGGTTTTTACCCCTTAAAATTTGAATTTCTGGAATCCCCGTCTTAGTACGAATTCATGTCCTAATATCAACCTAGGTACCAAATTTCAGATCTCTACGACTTGTAGTTTTTCGGGAATCCCTGGAACAACGAAAAAAATTACACTTTTGTATGGAGAAATCCCTAAAACCAACGGGTTTTACCCCTTAAACATGGAATTTCTGGAATCCCCGTCTTAGTACGAATTCATGACCTAATACCTACCTAGGTACCAAATTTCAGATCTCTACGACCTATAGTTTAGACGGAATCCGTGGAACAACCAAAATGCCTCACTCTTTTATATATATAGAAGATAAAACTTATCACTAGCTTATTCTAATTACTATACATGTCTTGCCCGCGTGGAATGGTGGCAAGAATACTGGCTGCATTTCCGCGTTGAACAGCTAGGCTGATACGTTGCGCAAAAAATGAGCCAGCCCTTCTGTCACCAGTTGAGGTTATTAAACGCGGGAAAAGCTCTCGAATGAATTTTTTGGCACTATGACTCCATGGCCCCAGGGTCTCCACGGCAAACGGGACCAATATGTAACTCTCTAATAGAGAGGCATATTTGCAACGCTTACCTGATTCAGCAGTTACCGATTTAATTTAAAATTACCTATATAATTGAATTTGACATTTAGGAGCAATGTTTGGGAAAACTTTCTAACGAGTGTTTTTTAATCGTTTTTGCCTCGAAGAGATTCTAGATTGAAAGACAATTAATTGAAAGTAATTGTCTTTATAGTTCTAAACTTGCAGGTCACTAAAGATTGTTTAAGTAAACGTTTTAGCCCGTTAAGAACTTCTTCCCCGAAATGTAGTCACTCCATGTTCGAGATTACGTGGACAAGTTTTATTGGAACCGACAAAGTTGCCGAACCTACTTCTGTACTCCAATCCTCCTGACATACAAATGTTGGCGTTCGTTTTAAAATTGACTCCCGGAGCCGAGCTGCAAAGTTTCCGTCCAAACTTGTGTTCGAGCAAAGTAACTTTGCAATATTTTAGTTGCAGTGGCTAATTTGAGTATCGTGGCCTAAGTACTAAGGTGACTATTACTGATAAACATAAAATAAACTTAATGCTAATTGAAATACAATCGTAATTCTTCTATTATATAAAAAAGAGAAGCACTAAGATTTACTCACTAAGGCCGGTTCCCAATATTTCATTTACCCTACTAGAGATATCAATGTGACATAAGCTCCATACAATAATATGTTAAATTTCTATCTCTAGTAAAGCACACCATGGATAGATTGAATATTGGGAACCGCCATTATCGCCTAGTAGGTAGATAGATAGTGTAGACAATGAATAAGTTAGGATCATTCGAAGCCAAAATTCTAACCTCGTTTCCATCATCTGATGTGCTTATGTTATATTCATAAAAATACTGTCAGTTGCATAAAAGTCTCAGTTCAAAATAAGCCCAGAAAGTCCAGCATCCAGATAGATATTAATACTAGGAGAACATAGAACCAAAGGTGATCCATTACAGTCGATTTACACGTCTTGTTCACACATTGTCTCTGGCTCTTCAAAGGACATTGCACATGAATGGGATGGGACTAATTAATTAGTGCAGACCGCTTGATTTGCAGTATTTAGTCTGATCCGATTCAATATTCAGACGTTGACTGTCAATTCATTGTTACAAGAAAAAAAGGGTTTTGATGAAAGATTCGTGTGTAATTGTGAAATGAATCTAAGATAAAATATACTACCAACTAGTACGGTTTTTATTGCCTTATAAATTGCAAACTTAGTTATACATTAAAGATACAATTCTTGTCCGACAAAGAAATTATAAGATAGAAGCATTTGAATTTTTGGAGTGGATGTCTTCTGTAACTTACTCGCAAAACGAAAATTTAAACAGAGGCACTATGGCATTTCAAATATTGAAGTCACTGTCTGATATAGCTATCTCTGTTCAATCAGAAATATTATATTGCTTTTAACTTTTTACTTATTTGCTCGATTTCGATTTATTTATTTTGGAAAAAATTAAATAGGTAATAAAAATAAATAAATCAATATTTTGATTTTAGTGAAATATCGTAGTCTTCAGTGAATGGATTGATTGGTCAGTGTTAATATTATAAATACTTACAAGTAGGGGACTTTAAAGAACATAATATATCTCTTCATAATTCATATTTTTTTATTTCGAATGGCGCATACAATACATGACGTATTAATTACTTTCCATACTCACAATGAGAGGTTACTATTAATAATTTATGTACAGAACCTAATCTCCTTTTCTAATTTTGTGACAGGGAGAGTCAAAACAAAATGATAGAGAAAAGATAAGTTCAGGTCAATGAGAAAGCATTTTCGATTAATTAATTCCACAGCTAAACACAATTTCGTTTGCCGTTCAATTAAACTTTTTAATTACGTCACGGACATGGCTGGATTATCTCCAAAATTTACTGAGATTTCCCTCTTATACAATACTTCGTGCTCAGTCTTTGTTTTCAATACGTGTCTATAACTCATGTATTGTGAATTTAATTACCTCATAAGTCAGTTGAACAATAAATTTGTGGCTAACATTTTAGATGATTTTTTTTTAATCCTTTGGCTTTTAATATAGGCAATGGATAAAGGATATTACTTTAGTTAGACTTTTGAATTTACTATAGTATCGGATATCGGTTTTGTACCATGAAACAGCACAACAACTCTTTAAAAAGCATTTTATAAAAAGCCTTTTGCATACAAACACAGACAGACATAATGAGAAAAAAGAATCCAAATGATTACCTACTTAGAATATTCATATTTACTTCAATTTCAGATTTTACATAGTGCATTTAATTTATCAACACCCTTAGCTTGTTTTGATTAATTTTAGTATAGTAACGTATCTAATTATTATAGCATGTAAGTTTATTGTATATTATATGCACCACCACCCCCTTTCCTACTTCCAAATTAATCAGTGTCTGAGGTTGTCTGGAAGAGATCGCTAGTTAGCGATAAGTCCGCCTCATTGTTACCTGTATCTTCTTTTTATTTCTACCTAATTTGTTTATTGTTTTTTGGGTGCACAATAAAAGTATATACATACATACATATTATTATTTCATTCTTCCACCCATACATAGTTGACGTACCAAAGACGCGTACGAAGCGGTTTGATTCCTCATTCCTGATACGCACTGCAGAGGCCTGGAAAACCCTCCCAGGCAGCGTCTTTCCTGCTACTTACAACCCGGGTGCCTTCAAATCAAGAGTGAATAGGCATCTTCTAGGCAAGCGCGTTCCACCTTAGACTGTATCATCACTTTCCATCAGGTGTGATCACAGTCAAGCGCTAGCCTATGTAGTATAAAAAAAATTAAAAAGCACATTTTTTGTAGATATTTATAACCGTTGTATCTACTGTTGGAGGTCATTTTTGAACTGTCAGGGACGCAATCTCTCTCATATCACCTATTAGGCTGTAGAGTAGACATCTCGTAACAAAGCTATCAAGGAATAGGATGATGATATACGATCAGCCTCCAGAGTGGTGTGGCGGTAAATAGCTTTACAATCTCACGAGAGCTCGTCTTCATGAGGCATCAATTTAATAAAAACGCTTATATCTCCCCACAGTTCTACTTTATTAACCTTCCGAGTATGAATATAATTTGACAGTCGCTTTCGTAAATTGCGGCATCTTTAAAATTTCACGTCAAGATCGAGTCAGAATTTGGCCTTGGGTTCCGCACAGGTTCGTAACACGCGAATATGAATTTTTTCTACTTATTTATCGACTTAAAAATATATACTTAGTCTTCGAAACCAGTACCGCAACGTGACGTAACTTATTTCCTCATTCCAAGATAGGTTAAGATTTTTGACAAACAACCAAATGTAGGTGTTTCACCACAGATCTAGGAAACAATATAGACAGGCCCCGTCTACAAAATTAGCGTGACTCTTTTTAATCTGTTAAGTGGCGTATAAGATGGCGTCCTTTAGGCTAACTAAGTTACTCATCATGGCGCCGCATGTCACGCAAGGCTAGGTTAGAATGAATGAATGGGGTATTTCCATAGCTATGTTATCTCTGTGTGTTTCACCGACTTGATAATCAAATCCACGTTTTAATTAATTTAATCCGCAATCAAACTTACCATTTTAATTATTTATCAGTTTCTTGAAAACTTCAAAACCTATTTGTTTAAATAGGTATTGTGCAGAACGTTGTTGAATTACAACTCTAATAAACATATCTGCTTTTTGTGGACAACTTCTATCGAGTTCTGTTTCTAAAAGACAACCTCGGCTGAATTTTATTTAATGGCGATAATTTTATTTAATAAAAAGTTAAAATTAAATGGGCATTTAGTAAGTAAATCACTGTTAGGAACATAAGGGAACCCTAAAAATCACCGCCAAGATCCTCTGCTCAGGGTACGACGGCAGACATATTATTACGTGAAATTTATGGCGTCAGAATGGCAAATTATCCCCGTGGAATCTCAAGAGTTATGTGGAATGACCTCTCGGCGACATAAATTGACGCCCTGTTGTGATTACAAGCGATTTATTATAATAAAACGATTTATTGAACGCCATTGAGGATATTCTTTTTGGTTGCTACTTACAGCAAGATCAATTTAAGCCACGGAACCGTAATCAAATTTTTAAAATTAGTGTCCAAAGAAAAGTCTTAAAATACCTTAATTTCGAGTTTTGAGCCGCTAATAATGTACAATAACGATTCGTTGAATATAGGAACCGGGCATAAGAAAGTAGTCTTTTCTCAAGAAAACTTTTAACGACCGTTGTCTCAGTCGATTCCAGTAATTATGCCGAAATAATGTTGGTGATTGTTTTTTTAACCAAGATTTCATCCAATGAAACTCAAGTGATTTATTTATTTCATAGGCTTTACTCGTTGGCTCTTATGAATAGTCAGTAAAATATAAAAAGTGTACTTATTATTTATATTAAATAAAGATCTCATTAGGCACGAGTACTTTTCTTCTTCTTTGCATTTATCTCGCTTAATGTCAGGGTCAGCTTTAAGACCCTAATTAGTAAGAATATATAGTAACTCATTTTTTCATTGTGATTTTGGAGTCTTCTTACTTATTTTTTTTAAAAAAAGGTTAGGTTAGGTTAGGGGAGGGGACTCTTACGTCTATCTACTACTATCCATTTCAAATAGCTTGGATTGATTTCTCGACATATTTTACAACTTAATTGTGTTGGTTCATTTAAAGAGTAGTTAATTTCCACATTTCATCTTTGTACGTTCAGTAGGCTTAGTACAGGTTTTTGTACAAATTTCGAGTCGACTCGCTTCTTATAAACGAACGGATTTTTCCATACATCTACAGACAGCGCCTCAAGCGGACAACCGCCGAAATCTTAATGCACAATATTTCCGTTTGCGCTGGTATCGCATCTACAATGTATGGATAAATCATTTCGTTTATTCGAAAAGACAAACATTTTCGAAAAATTCGAAAAGACAGAAAAACTTGGTATAAAAACCTGTACTAACCTACAGTCGTTTCGGAATAAAATTTTACCTACCTTTCTTTTTGCCTTCTTCTCGGTTAGTCGTAAAAAGGAAAGGTTTCCTAATATGAGTAAATAGGGACATGGGCTTCAAAAGTGTATCCTGAGTGATTTTTGCTCCTTGTGTTATCAGCTACAACTTCCCAAGGGTGTTTGACGAGTTTGCAAGTTTAATGAGGGGCGCTGTGGGATTTTTGTGCCCTTTTGTACTTATTCTGTACATTATCCATTTCTTTGGGAACTCAGCTCGTTTAAAATTAAAAAAGTTTTTGGAAAGAAGACAGATGATTTTTTTTCTTACTCTTCTATACTTTTGTACTCGTACTTTACGTGAGTAAAGTTATGCAATAACCGAATTAAAATAAGTGTTGGTATATTATTTTTGAATGGCATTCCCATATTTGTGTGCAATGATGACTAAAACAACTATTCCTTCTTCAGATGTGTCTAGACCGCAAAACTCAAAACCCCACAAACAAGACTGGAGATTTAGCTTTAAAGTTGTTCGTAAAATACAAAAATTCACTCAGACTTTATGGTTACTATCATTAAGTAGTATTGTTTATTTGTTGTGCTTGTGTATTATCATTTTATCCTTTTACAGACTAATTTATTTTCTCTAAATTGCCATTTTTCGCTGCAATCAATTACAAAAATTCAGAAACCACGCATCTCAGCTTTGTTTCTTAGTAGGACATGTGGTAGAATGCAAATTATAATTGACCTAAATGCTACTCATATTTGTAATTGGTGACTCATAGACAATTATAGATCAAATTTCAAATTGAGAAAGCTTATTCCACATGAAAGGAACTAGGCTAATGCAATAAGCATCAATCTTCAATACGCAGCCAGTTGATAATAATAAGTAGGTACATGATTAATCGAGATAATATCAAATTGCTACTGGCCTTCGATAAAGGTTTCCATACAGGGCTATATTAATCCTCTTTACCAAAAAGGGAGAGGACAGTGGGCCTCAGAAATGCATGTTGATTTAAAGTCTAGAGCAAAATAAATATGCTGGCTTACACCTTTTAGTTAATGCATTTTTGGAAAGTAATATAAATACTTCACTCATGTATTAACTTATAAGTATTACAGTAGGTACCTATAGGTTTAATTTGTAGAAATAACAGACTTACAGATTACAGAAAGCATGACATTAAGATGACGAAAAAAAGGCAATTGCATTTAATTTTAAAGCAATAGGAACTTATTTCTAAAATCAATCGAACAACAGAATTTAAAATATTGCGGGAAATCGTGATAAACAACGTGATTAATTTCCTGTGTTTGACCAATGAAAATAGCCTAAAAGACTATGGATTCCCATATGTCTCACACCTTAGAACTTTACGGAGGTTTCTTCGCAATACTTTCCATCGCCTGCATTTGACAAAGTTAAGTATAAAACTATGCAAATCGCACTATCTCTTCAAAATACCAAAAAAAAAAATTTTTTTTATTTTTTGGAGTTTGATAATATAGTTTAACCCCGACACATACAAAAACACAATTTTGCTATCAATGCTTTGAAAAAAATAGTTACTTATATAATGTTGTTATACAAAAATATTATAAGTATTATGTAGCCCACTGTACATGATTAATAATGCAATACAGGGCTTCTGTACGGGCAGAAACTTTCGCGACACTTTCAAAACTCATTTGAAAACCTACTTATGTGTCTAATTGGAATGGGGGTTGGGTTCAAATTTGAATAAAAGTCATTTTGCCGGTTGTTTTCACCAGAACACTCGGCGGTGGTGTGAGGAAAAATGATATGAAAATAGAGTTGCGAATGGGGGAGAGACTGGACCAGGTTGTTATGATAAGTTCTCCGTGACGAATTGAGAATGTTTTTGTATTATCTAAATACATTTGGATTGAAGCATGCTAACGATCTCCCTGGCGCAGTGGCACGCGCTCGGATGCGAGGGGAGGTCGCGGGTTCGATTCCCACCACGGACCACTTTAGAATTTTAAAATTTCCAAATGAGCTCAGCTCTGGTGGTGGGAGGCTTCCGCCGCTAGTTACCACCTTCCCAGCAAAAACACACCGCCCATCGGTTTAGTGTTCCGGCGCAATGCAGTGTAGCAGCCTTTAGGAGTAACCACTTCCAAGTTAGTACAATAACATCTACATCGTCACTTACCATCAGGTGAGATCACAGTCAAGAGCTAACTAGTAGACTGGAAGAAAAATTTCATGGTAATCAATGAACCAACATATTATTTTGCTCTAGTTCGCAATATTATAATAATCTGTATGACCCCTAACAGTGTCACACAGTTCTTCCTAAACTTTTCTCTAAGTACCCTTTACCCTAACATCGGAGCATCATCAAGAAAAGCTGTTGACTTTAATTTTAGTTCTGTAAATTTAGGAATAGGATGTAAGCTATTTTGATACCCCTAAGAGATAAATAATTTGTGGCAAAACAACAACGTTTGTGGGATCTACTAGTATCATATAATACTGAAGTACCTACCCAATTATGTGAATCCGGATTGCCAAATGAGTTGATCAATATTCATTTCAAATCCTGCGTTTATCCGTCATAATATATTCTAATATCAAATGTTTAATTGCATTTGCATACAAACTCAAATAACGCTCCGATTTTCCGACGAACAATGACGGATTTGTGAACAGTTTGTAATGTTAAGCTTTACAAAACACGCTATGAAGACTGAATATGATACGATTAAAATACCATAATGGTATCCTTTACGGTGAAGCACTCGTGGCCTAATTGGTAGAGCACTCAGCCGCGATAGCTGGGAGACGCGGGTTCAAATCCCGTCGAGCGCGATAACTTTTAAAGGGCTGATTTTTTAATCGCCAGACCTATCTGGTACATTTGAAACATATGCCATACAAAATCTGTCAAAACGTCATATTTATTCCTTAGTTAACGTTTATCTGGCGATTGAAAAATCAGCCCTTAAACGTATAAAAATGTATTGGAATAATTCTTTAAAATAAAAGGCGCGAGTGTCGTGGGACACTTAGCACATAACAGAAACAAAGTTTGGAATGACACCTGAAACAACACTCCATTTTATATTTTCATGTTTCGTTCGATAGATGACGCTGTCTTCAGTTAGCTCGCGCTAACGAGTTCCTTGCCAAACCTCTATACGTGATTGTTGACTAGTACGAAGACTAAGATTTTCGTCGATTTTCTTCGTGACCGGATTTTTGTTACGCAAAAAAAAATCATTTTTTTTTATTTATTAATGATTATAGTTTTTATTATTACAATTTTATATCTGTTTGGTATGATGTTTACATATTTATTTTTAAAACTAGGACCTATTTACAAAAATAAAAATTAAGATAACAATTTTTTTTTTGTACCGCAGTTTTGCGGTAGAAAACCCTCTTCAAAGAAACTTTATTTAAATAAATAAATAGTATGGCATAGAGGTCCTAATAAATATATATGAGTAGTGGGTACAAGTATACAATTATAGTACAAGTATATAGAAAATCACCCAGGCTAAGCAGCAGGAAATATGTTTCAGTTTTGGGAAACGAACGCACGACCTCCAACGTAGATGGCAGTGGTAAAAAAAATTACAATAGGACTTAACACACCTAACGCAGTTCGCCCAAATGGGGGGTTCTTGGTTATAGTGCCACACCGTTTGCTTAAGGTACAGAGGTAATTTGTGGGGTTGAGTGTACGCTTCTACAATATGATCCCGAAGTCTGTTTTGGACTTAAGTACCTTTGCACAGGTTTAAAAACACTGTCAAAAACTGTTCTATATACCAATGACTTCTATGTCCATTGAAGAATTTCTTAACGACAATGATTCTTGGAATGATAGAAATATGCTTCCATCTCCTCACAAGATATCTTAAAAATATGTTATAATTTTTCATAATTTAAGTATAAGAAATCTTGTATTATAACAATGAAATTTTTGAAAAGAGCAAGTGCCGAGTTTCTTGCCGGTTCTTCTCGGTGCAAACCTGCTTTCCGAACCTGGCGGTAGAGTTTTGACTTTTCATAAGAGCCTAAGTATGTGAAAATAAATATTTTCATTTTCATTTTTTTTTCATTGTACGACAGGGAAATTCGACCTCGGCTACCACCCAGAGAGCTTACCGGTAAGCGATAAGTTAAGTTTTCAATTGAATATGATTATTTATTTTTTTCATTCTGAAAAGTTGTTAGATTCCTTCTACTATAATATAGTTTTAACATTTTGGCAACTGGATAAACTACTGAAAATTCCTCTATCTAAATAATAGTTAGGTAATATGTCAATTAACAGTGAAATAAACGAAATACCTATTTTTAATTAAGTATTCCCGGTGATAAATAAGGCGAAGATAAAATATTAACCGAATTACAATGAAAAACTTTAATAATAGAAAGGCATGAAAAATAGCAAAAAATAATAAGAAAACGCAATAATGAACAAAAGACACAAGTATGAAAAATATTTCCCTCTGGACTGTCGACTAACAACAATAGTAAACAATCAACAAGTGCAAACAACAAACGCTTTTAAGTGTAAACTCACCTGACACTTTGATGTCCAGCTCTCCGCTGCTCATTCCTCCGTCTCTTGCACTCACTATCCACTCTCTTATCACTGGTTTCACGAATCGTATGATATCGGGGTTGATAACTCTCAAGTTGCGTATACAACCGCGCGCGTGGCGCGTCCGACCCGGCCCTGAACGACATAGGTTCCACACGACCACTCTCCGAGGCGGTTGAAGCCACACTGTGGGAAAACGAGCCGTGCAGCCTTTCAGCCACCCCTGGTCGGCGCTTTTCCTCGAAAGCCATCCGCGGAGGCTTCGGTTGCATCAAGCTTATCTTTTTCTTCTTCGCGGTGGATGTCGAGTAGAAGAAATAGCCGTTGCGGTCCATTTTCGGGGTGGTCGCCTTAACCTGGAGAAGAGACAAAGGATTTTGAGATATTAAACCACTATTAAACCTTTTACATGTTTATATAAACATGTAATATATAACCTTGATTTTTATTATTATGAGATAATATAATATGTATAGTTTACATTGATTTTTTTATGAGATTCTTCATTGATTGCATACCTATTATTCTCATTATGAAAGCTTTAGTGCAAAAAAAAATCATTTATTCACTAAAATCTGTTTGATACAATAATCGAAATAACGCGATTTTTTTCGATCGAATAATTATTCTTTCGTTTCGATTTCGAATCGAAATAATATGATGTTTTTAAAGAAATAAAATCTTAAAACTTATCGCTGACTTATTTCACATTTCCGTCCTAAACAGCTGGGCTGATGCGTTGCGCAAAAAATGAGCCACATGAAGCAACTAACCGCGGGAAAATATGTCGAAAGAATTTTTGATAGCATAATTAAGTGAATCAAAAACATTCTCCTCTTAAACAGAAATTTCGAGCGGGTAATAATAAATATAACATTTTGTAATTTCATAAGAGCATGCTTCCTTTGACTCTAGCGTGTACGCTACGCTACGCTAGACGGTCATAGTAGAGTCAAGTGAGCGCCATTATACTTTGAATGGGGAGATTTAATGAATGGATGTTACCAACTCCCGTAGCAGTTCCTTGAACAATCATCTGTGATGGAGTAATGATGGATAAAATTGCATTGCATATGAGTACCGCAACTAGTTTTGTCTTAGGGTGCATTTCCACCTAGACCTGAGGTGAACCTAGTGGAATAGCGAAAAGAGGTGGAAGTTTCTACTAGAGCGAAAACAAGAAATTTTTTTTTCACACTTCAAGTTAGTACTTATGACTGTTCATGCGTTAGTATTATGCTTGAGTCAAAATTGTCAATTTTCGACGTAACATAAGAGTGTCATGTGTTCAATTATTGATTAGATAATTGCCATCATATTATTTGGCATTTCATAATCTAGTTTTTGTCTCAAAAATATTTGAAAATATGTGTATAACTTTCTCATTAGAAAGTTTAAGGTAAAGGCTAATTACTCACTTAGCGGTGGAAGCTCTATTTTGATGCAAGATATTTGCCATGTTTCATAACACAAACTTATAACAATGACATATTTAGAAAATTTATAACATTTACTAAAAAATGTCTTAAAAAAACACGATTTTCCTAGTCTTTCATTCAAAAACCATAAACCGAAAAGTGCCATTTTTAGCATTTTTCGATAAATTAAACGTATTATTTTAGGATAAAATCCAAGATATTTTGTTATTTCTGAATTATAGTAATTTAATTCAATTCATATTCAATGTCACTGGTTATTTACTATTTTAATAAGTTGTATATTTATTTTACTATAATTTTTTTTGTAATACCATTTTCCGCGCAAAATTGCGTCAGTGGGAACGGAATTCTTTTTTTGTATGGAGCAACACGCGATTCACGCGTAAACGCATAAACCCTCGAGCCAAGACTGTTTTTATTTTTGTCCTCCACGCTCCTCCTCCTCCTCGTTGTTGGGTGTGATATGCAGTGGCGTTGCGGGAAAATATTACCGAAAAATAATTGATCAAGTGCGAGTCGGGCTCGCTAACTGTTCCGTACCATCAAGACTAATTCCGACCAAAACACCTCTTACTCTGCCCCCAAATTCAAAAACGAGCAAAAAATCACGTTCGTAGTATGGGAGTTCTCCTTAAATAAACATATTTTTTATTTTAATTTAACGAATTATTTTTAAAGTTAACACGTAAACAATATTCTGTGATATTTTAAGCGTAAAAATACACGACGTTTCGAAATCTCCGTTGTTTTTGAACCGATTAGACCCCTACGTAATAGCCATGTTGCATATCCATTCTCTTTCTACTATCACTTAGAATTCATTAAAATATTTATGGCAATGACAAATCCGTTCAATATAATATTGATCAAGTGATTTACTGGCAATGAGTGTCATTCCCATACATTATTTTATTTCGGAAGCTCGAGCAATTGTATAAAAAGAATCGGTATGTAACATAGCTACAGTGGCCAACCAAAATTTCCCTCAACGTTGGCTACAAGTGCAATCGTCTGATATACGCTATCGTAACTTCTCCCTTTCAAAGATGGAAATTGAATTTAACATACTCTTCCTCGGAATTCATAAAAATATTCAAAGCAAAGTCCGAGATATATCTCCGCCAAGACAGCTGCCATCCGTACACACTTATCTACAGTTTTCCATAAATTTTCTTTTATTTTCGTTCCGCTTGCGCTACCTTCAAAACCGTTATCTACTAACGTTCTGCTGATATTAAAACGTCCATTTGTTTTCAACGTGAAATATGCAAACAAATCTTCTTTTATATAAAATTCTCGTATTTGTACCCAAACTCCTCCGAATCGGCTTGACCGATTTAATGAATGGACGGATTAAATTGTTTGTCTACATTCGGTAGGTCAGAGAATAGGTGTTAAGTCATTTTTCATACCCCTAAATGGTAAAATAACGTTTGCCCGATCAGCCAGTGTAATTTATAACGTAACCGTATTTGTAACGAAACTATGCCATAACGGCTTGACCGATTTTTATGATATTTTTTGTCTACATTCGGTAGGTCTGAGAATAGCTGATGAGTTATTTTTCATACCCCTAAATGACAAAAGAACGTTTGCTCGGTCTGTGCTTTCATCGGTCGAGTTACGTAGGCACTGATTGGTTAAGGTTTGCATCGATTATGCAGCCAAGGTGCCAATTGGCTGGTGATATTTGCGGTGCTATGGTTACCAGCGATGATTGGCTGATGTTTTATTTTCGACAATAACACCCCAGGATGATGGATCTGAAGGATTATGTTAACTATTTTTGGTGCCTCCTACCCAGTTGCTACCTGTCTAACAGGTCTTCGAGTTAGCTAGCCTGTATATGTAGTAGCAATATCTGTCACGTACACAAACTCTATCAATGTTTCAACCGTAAAGGGAATCAAGTTATCAATTGGAACAGTCGATTGTCAGATCGTACTGACTGCGGGTATTGAGAGAAAAAGCTTTGTATCGATGTACAATACGCTTTGTGGGGCTACGCTTTATTGACTTTAGCACGGCGTTTTTGACTATTCATATTGTTTTTAGATTTTCGGTGCCGTTTCATTGAATTCGAATTTCCTTTCAGCAAACTTTCGGGTATTCGGATTCTATTGCTATGGAGTATGGAGTGCGGTTAGCTCGGTTTCCCTTTCGGTCTAGTAAACTAAACCGGTGCTGTATTGCTATTTGCTATACTGGCAGTTATCAAAAAATCTCGAACATTCAACAGCTGCGTTTTGTTTCGAATGAATAATCTACAGACAGCACGGAGTATTGCACTATAGAATATACATTTTTATTTCTAAATAAAGATAAAAGTATTGGTTATCACTAATATACGAGTATAAATTTCTCGTACGACAATGTTTGTAACCAAACTACTCCGAAACGTCCCGACCGATTCTTATGAATGCTATAGCATAACTTATGAATTCTCAATGTCAGTGAACCTATGGGCTTAACAGTTACTTGATAACCACAAGTATTTATGAAGTTACTTGTTATCGAGTTTAAGTTTTAACAAGTGAGTAACGCTAAGGAGAGCTCTCTGATTTGCAGGTTCCACTTTGCTCAATGTGGGTTGACGCAGGATAAAAAGTAAGAAACAGTTTGCAAACAAGGCTAAGAAAAACAACCGCAGGGGAGACCAGTATCTAAGTAGGGATCAGACGGACTCTTGTACAACCTGAGCGGGCGGTTAGCATTCAGAAAGACGTCGCAAGCCACTGCGATTACATCGGCACTGCGTCGACGATTGCGACGAATGTGTGACCGACATTAGACATATGTGAAATGTGCGTTAGAGGTTTACACTAGGACAATACCAAACGACACTAGTATCGTCATCGTTTTGGCTCATACAATCTCGCGTTGTAAAGCCAACATCTCCCGAGGAGGTCCCGGTGTTGGGACGAAACGTGCGTCGAGTATCGTAAGAATTGTGTGAGGTTCTGATTATGGGTAGTGGCTGCATTGCTTGCTAGGGAACTTGTCTTCATGCTTGAGTGGGAGGGCGCACGGTGCTTGGCTTGTTAGAACATGTAGACCATAGAGATTCTTTCCAGGTAGCGGATTATAGCAAGACAATTTTAATATTTCCTGTCATCTTTTTCAGCAAATTACTGTGCTACCACAAGGTATTGCCATTGCGACCGGGTCTATCCCAGGGTCTCCAATACCGTCAGTTATACAAGCTATGTGCCCATTGCAATTTGAACATCGCGATTCGTTGAGCTATGTCGGTAACTATGAATTGTCTACGGGTGTACTCATTTCTGATTTAATCACGTAGAGATACTCTAGTATATAGCTAGCTGTCTAGACTCTGAGCACGGGAAAGCGCAGTGTTGGCAGACCTCGACCAGATGGACTGACGACATTAAAAGTCGAGGGAAAGCTCTAAATCTAAACGGACCGTGGAGGAAATTCACAAGTCCGATTCCACTGACACGAAGAAAATCCAATTATCACTAACACGTCTATAACCGGCTAGCATAACAAAACCCAAAAGCTAAAACGTAAGTGGAACCAAAAGATATATTTGTAACAAAAATATTGCTGTTCAAAAGGCGAGCTTATAATATCTTGGTAGGAATTTCTGAAATACACAACAGCATTTCACATTCCCCCTTAACTAACCGGCCTGCTCATCGATCATCGATCACGTAATACAGTGGAAAGCTGCACGAGTACCTACCACATTTCAAACAAAATAATATATAGGTAAGTCTGTATTATATCAAACGAACTGCCAAAATAGAGTAGCAAAAATTGGTAAGAGAATTTCAAAATTTAATTTTTATAAATAAATTTAATTAAATTTATTTATATTTAATTTTAAGTACGATTAGGCGGACAACGTTCTAAAACCGCGATACTTATAGTTTTTGAAGATTACCGAGTTCCTCTTATAGTTTTCTGGAGGACTGTTTCCTGCAATTTTTCTTTCGAGGCTTAGGAAGGGAGAGGAAGACCTAGTTTCGTCTTTGAAGGCGGCCAAAGAAAGACACTTTTCTATGCTAGTTTCTGTTTCTAACAAAACTAACAATAAAATAAGTATACAAGAATTGTAAAAAATAAGATAATAATAAGGAAATTAAAGGCTATAAATAAATAAATAAAAAATGTTTGTGTCTGTTATTACAAAATGTTCAACGACAGAGTCTCCTTCCGCGAAACACAATCAACTAATCCATACCAGTAAGTACGAAGCTAAACCACTCAAAGAGGGCCACTGAGGGAAAGGGACCTAAGTACAAAGGTAAACTGTACGAAATCTAATCCTTAGGGAAAGGACGCGTGGGCGGCAATGGATGTTTTCGTCCACTTTATTTCTTGTAGCAGAATATTTAATTGATAATTTTTAAAAAAAAATTTCAAACCTACTAGCTTTTTCTCGCGAACCTATAATTATACATAGGTAATCGTCTATATATTGACTGTGTTTGGTTAAATAAAGGCTTAATAATAAATAAATAATAATCGACTATATTTCAGCCAAATAGGTTCAGTAATTATGTTGTGACATTGCTTCCTTTGAGAATAAGCTTTTTGGCTTATTTGAGAATGTAAACACGTCAGATTTTTCTGTTTTAGCGCATAACCTTACCTAATTGTAGAAAAATAATTTTAATCTTTTCTTACTAATCATGTACTTAAACTGAGTTACGCCTGCTTTTATCTATATATATTTTACTAACATTTAAGTTTTTTTTATTTGATATTTCTATAGAGTCAAAGGAAGTACGTATCTAGTAAATGCACAGGCAAAGAAGAAATATTTATATTTGAGTTCCGTGAGTTGAGGAAAACAAACTCTAGATCAAAAGCACCTGCATGCGAATTTATCAGTGCCATCTAAGACATCTTTGTTCTGAGTTGTTGGCGCTTGTTCCGGGGATACCAAATATTGACATAAGGGACCCTCCGGATACAGTTATCGCTCTGTTGGAATGAACTATGGAGATAAATTCAGTTTATTTTTTACTTGAAAATATTGGTGATGGAGCATGTTTCTGAACTGGAGAAAATTTCAAATCAAAAAAGTAAATGTAATATCAAAGTTATCAAATTGGGTCACAAAATTCCTGCGTTGGGCCAAAATGTTCAATTCAATTCAATTCAACTGGTGCAATTCAAATGCGAACTTGGTTACAAAAGGTCTTCATACAATTTATAGGTTCGTTCAAGTTCCACCGCATGGCATGCAATATACACTCACAGACTAAGGATATTTATTGAAACCAGACAGTCAAAATAAAATAAACCTCACGCAGCGACATTTTATTGGTCCTTTCAAAATTTCCCAATGACGCCTTTTTGTCATAAAAATAATAGAATAATAATAATATCATCATCATTATCATTGAATTATGTCCCCAATAATTATAAAACAAATGTCCATACTTATAATCAATAATGTTAGGTATAAATGAAGTCGGTTAAATAGTCGTCAGTCGATTTGATTTTATTCCGTTACTTTCGTAGTTGAAACGTTAATTTGGTCTTTATATTGATTATTTTTGATTATTGATTATTTTGATTTTATTCGTGTAGGGCCCAATATTATTTACGATGAAGAAGTTTTTTTTTGTTTTAAAATAAGTATGAGGTAATCGTATGATGCCTCAATTCCTCAAACTAACTCGAATTTATCAACTTAATATATATCAAAGTTTTCTTTGAAACTGTAGCTTACTTTCAAGGAGCTTTCATATTACAAAATTAAATTACTTGAACAAGCTCGCCGCTTAGAAGCTAAGGTAGACACACACACAACTCATACTTGCAGCACTTTAGTCTGCAGCACTGCCCCCTATTTAGTACGTAGTTTTGAATAATTAATGCCGCTCTTTTTAAGCGACATATACTTTTTATATCTGTTGATGGTTTGTTATAAAAAAACTGAAATTCTTTGAGAACTGCTATTTTTTATTACAAATGAGTTCAATGGTTTTCTTAAAGTCCTTAACTCCCTAGGAAATGATATTCTTATTGCACTCCTTGTAATCAAGTCACGAGGAGTTCTTTCGAAAAACAGTATATTATGGGTCCTAAGCAATGATGGCGATGCCTAGATTAGAGTTCGAATAGCTAGAAAATACTTTGTTCCTTTACTCTTGAAGGGCTTGAAGTTTAATGGCAGGGAAACTAGCCGCAAAGACTTTGAGAATTTATATAAGAAACGTGAATAAGGTTTGACAACGTCCTGCACTGATGACTGGTGCTACACGTTTGCTGCTAGCGCGTTCTGTGTGTACTTGGCTTAACTTTCAAGTTTAATTATAGTCTTTACACCTTCCTCGCTAGATAATATCATTATTTTATGTGGAAGGTAATCAATTAGATGGTACATTTTCTCTAGCTGATACTACTGGTAATATTAAAATCCCCGTCTCAACTCCCAACGGACTTTGATAAAAGAAAATATAGAGAGCGTTTGTATTATTACAATATGTAGTATAATTTCTCTCTATATCTATTTACGAGTATACTAATATGATAATGCTGAAGAGTTTGTTTGTTTATTTGTTTGTTTGAACTCGCAAATCTCAGAATCTACTGGTCCGATTTGAAAAATGTTTTATTTTGTAGATAGCTTATTTATCAAGGAAGGCTATATAATCACGCTATGACCAACAGGAGAGGAGTATCAATGAAAAATGTTGCAAAGTCCTGAGAAATCATTCCTTTGGCAGAGCTTCTGTTGCGTGCGCTGCGTAACCGGTTAAAGTTACGCAAAAATAATATAAGGGGGAATTGGTTTCCTTTAAAATTTCTAAAAAAATGTATTTGATATCACCTGTCTATCTTTTATGGTTGCGTCATAGTAACAGGAAATGTTAAAACTAAAAATCATGCAAGAGGAGGTGGCGACAGCTAAATATCTCTTATTTTTGCTGACAGGTAAAACTAGCTATGCTGAGACCAAACTGATGGAAACTCAGATTACATCGTATTTACATGGCAGAGATTACAGATACTAAAGGTAACAACTCGCTGCCGGCATACATCACTGCTGCTGTCACGCTCTGTGTGTTTCTGCCTTAAGAAAATTTCAAGTGTAATTACAGTCTTACCTTCCTTGCTTCCTCGCTAGATATCATTATGAGCGATGTGGAAAGTAATCAATTAACAGATGCATTTCCCCTGGCTAGTGGCGGTTGCCAGTAATATTATGTTAATGCCCTTTTCGCGTGATGTTATTAGAGTTCAGGCAAT
This sequence comes from Coenonympha arcania, assembly GCA_036785405.1. Classification (NCBI taxonomy): domain Eukaryota; kingdom Metazoa; phylum Arthropoda; class Insecta; order Lepidoptera; family Nymphalidae; genus Coenonympha; species Coenonympha arcania. The sequence goes on along the minus strand of CM072063.1, from coordinate 11,213,861 downwards.
TAGGTTTAGGTTTAACAAGAATACTTTGGAGAACCTTTTTTATCACGTAGGTAACTTATAAAATAAAGTTTTTCGATTTGAAACAGTTGTCAATTCCTCTAAGCTCTTCTTATTTTCAGTGGACGTTTTAAAGGAATTTGGTGGAAAGAGTTTCCACATGGTTCGAATTGAGTTTTTCTTTTTGTTTTGTTGTTTTTCATATCGTCGCTGAATAGGCAAAACTGCTAACGTGCACAAGGGCTGTTTTGAGAAAAATCAATTTAAAGTTTTTTTTTTTGCTTTAACCTGTCACAACTTTTTTTCTTTTGGGTGAAAGTAAGAACTGTTATGGAAACATAATCATGATTTAATTTTATCTACGCAATTAAACTATTACACTGTTCGTATTTTAACTATTTACGGAGTTAGCTGTCACTTTAGGATAAATCCTCTGAGTCCTGAAAAAAAAACCAGCAAGGGAAAATTACTAACCTCCACATTTAGTTCTCGGTTAGGGAGTCGCCAACTACTAAAGACTCCACTGTGTTAACATTCTCTTCGGAAAAAAATACTAACATTATTTAAAAAATATAATAGTCGTAAACGAAAATTATTAAGAGATAAATCTACTACAGAAAGACATTTAGCAAAAAGACATTCAGCATCGGATACTAGAGAAATCTCGAAAGCTTTTTACTTTCAAGACATAGTTGCCAATTAAATAATGAGATGATTATACTTTTATCACTTTTTATCTTGGTTCAGCCTAAATTTTATTACTAATGTGAGCAACAAAAATGTTTATTATGAAATTTTAACCCGTATAATAAATAAATAACACCAATTTAACATAAATCTTTAATCAATTTAAAAAACTGTTCAAACAAAATTGACATTTTCTTAGATTGAAAATAAAACAAAAATCACCTTCCTCCGTAATTTTCCACATTTGTTTATAAAAACGTACCTCTTCTTCTTCTTCCTGACCTTTTCCCACATTATGTGGGGTCGGCACAAAATGTCTTCTTTTTCCATTCGCTCCTGTCAGCCGTCAACTCGCAATCCACTCCTTTCACACGCATATCTTCTTTCACGCAATCCATCCACCTCTTTTTCGGTCTTCCTTTACTTTTTCGCCCCTGCACAAGCATTTTCATCGTTCTTTTAGTAAGATTTTCATCCCTCCGCTTAACATGCCCATACCACGCTAACCTTTTACTCCTCATTTTTTCTGTTACGGGTGCAACTTTTAAACTTCCCCTTATGTACTCGTTCCACCTATCCATTCTCGTCACCTCACACATCCATCTCAACATTTGCATTTCGGTCGCATGCACTCTTCTTTCATCTTTTCTTTTTATTAAAACGTACCGGGTAAAATTGATGTTATATAGGTAGGCTCTACAATAGCTTTGATAGTCATTTGTGATATCATCTCCTCCTGGACTTTTCATTAATTATATAGAATTAAGAACGTATCTTTTAGTCATCGACTTTTAGTTTTCCGGAATAGCTGGAACAATGGAAAAAATTTCATTTTTGTATGGGAAAATCCCTAAAATGTTTGATTTTAACTCTTTAAAATGTAAATTTCGGAAATCCCGTTCTTAGTGCACCTTCATGACCTAATTTCAACGTAGGTACCAAATTTAAGATCTCTACGACTTTTAAGTTTTTATGGAGTAGCTGGAACAAGGAAGAAAATTTTACTTTTAAAATCCCTTAAAGGCACTATTTTTACCCTTTAAAATGTGAATTGCACAATTGTAACTAGTAATGTGATGTAATGACCTATGTAATGTTATTATGTGGTGTGGAAATAGGTACGTTACGAAGATTTAAAAAAACTTTACTGCAGTTTGGCGAAGTAATTTTATAATTGAAATCTATTTTGTTATTTTAAAATAAATGAATAAAATTACCTTCGATATTTTACCTACAAGATTTCCTTTGAAATAGCGGTCTGCAACGGAATCCCAGCCTTCAAAGTCTATGTGGGTTAAACGAATGGTATTGTAGGGCTTGGGATTTTTTCTAGCCAGCGAAAACACAGTTCCCTATTGCGATGGAACCCAAATGATGGTATTTGCTACACTTCTTTCAATTACAGAATGGACTGAATCGACGGGCAATTATAACTTACCTGCAATTTTCCAAATTGTTTTGTGGCACAAAAAATACTTTTATCCCCAAATATTACCAAAACAAACTCATCGAAGTTTCTAAGCAGCCAGTACTGATTACAGGTACTTAAATTACTGAGTAAAGCAAAAATACTAAAGCGCCATGGTTGATGATTCCTGCTGAAAGATTATTTACTTTTAAGCTTGAGTATTACGTGATTTCAATCAGCAGAAACTACTAAATCACCATATCTTGTGGTTTTTTCATAAGCTCATTTGACTTAAAGGACCCGTGGTAAAAAAATAGATTCAAGCGAAAGTATATAAATACCATCGGTTATCAAAAGTATACTTTCGAAAATTACTAACAAACCTGAATAGGGCTAGTTGCAGCGAGCATAATACTAAACCGACAATTATAAGAAAACGTGTCGAAGTAAGCCACACATTAGTAAAAAGTCGCAAGAAATCTGTTGAGATTTTAACCCCATTTTGAGTGCTAAAGCGCCAAAAAAATGCTCCGATCGCCACGAGACCCGGACTAATAGGCAGAGAAAAAAAAATGCAGTCGAACCATATATATAACTCATTTTGACCAAAATGGCGCTTTAGTAGTTTTGCCTATTCAGCGACGATATGTAAGTAATAATCCAAGTTAAAAATATTATATTCTTATTCTAATTTCTAGCCATTTTAAATTACCTAAAGAAAAACATATTATTTCACATGAATATTTAAAATATTTTCAGGGCATAGTTTTGTAAAAATGTTTCATGAATAATAGTAATTTATTTTTGAATTAATAAATTAGAGTGTTTCGCTTATTTTTTCAATCCTAGCACTTGAAGAGAAGATTTTTTTCGCGTTCTTAAACCCTTTGAGAACCTTTCTAATGTGCAAACATTTAGAAGAAAGGGCCTTTAACGTTCATAGAAGTTCAGGCAAGTGTATGATAAGATCACGTTTGTGATTCTTGAAGTATAAGGGTAACTTAGATGCAATTTATAATTAAAGAGATCCTTGCTTATACCAAAAGACCGTCGCAATTTCTGAATATCAATTTTCACTTTAAGGTGTTTAGGCTCTACTAGCCCGCGAAATCCAAATAATTAGTTTTTCGCTAATTAAACACCGTAGGATTATGACAATGAATTTTGCGAGCATAACACATACATATTTTTTACATCTAGATGTTTTTCATAAAAACTTGACTAAAATGATTCCCATTCATCTCATATTGGTTTCCGAAAGATTATTTTTGACAGTTTCCCAGATTTGAAGCTATCAAAAAGCTATTGAAATTTATGAGTATTACTAGCTGACCCGGCCACGCGTTGCTGTGGCTAGAGTTTTTGTTATATTAATAAATTAAAATTGCGACTATAATTTGAGATTTAAACTATCCTATCTCTCAAGTTGGATCGAACTGCACATGGTGTGCGAATTTTATTATAATCGGTTCAGTAGTTTAGGAGTCCATCGCGGACAAACATCGTGACACGAGATTTATATATATTACTAGCTGACCCGGCCACGCGTTGCTGTGGCTAAAGTTTTTGTTATATTAATAAATTAAAATTGCGACTATAATTTGAGATTTAAACTATCCTATCTCTCAAGTTGGATCGAACTGCACATGGTGTGCGAATTTTATTATAATCGGTTCAGTAGTTTAGGAGTTTATCCCGGACAAACATCGTGACACGAGATTTATATATATTAAGATTAAGAAAGAAAGATAAGATTGAGCAGAGTTTTACGTGAACGTGGTATGCGTGAGCGGGGGAGAAGGAGGGGGAGGTGGGTGGATTTACGCGTAGTCTGCCTAAAGATGCCGCGTATGTAAGTATGCCGCGACGTTTTGCAAGCGTTTCAGGAACCTGCGTGCCTCAAAGTCTCGTGAGGCCCGGTTTCTACCAAAGCGAAGAGAGAAAGGAGTTGTGCTACGTAACGGTCTGGTTATTTCCATCAATACCGAGAGGAAATGCGTAGCGGACAGTAATGCGAGCCATGCGACGCAGAGATGTGAGGTGTGCATAGTAGAGATGTGGGCTGTCAATCAAATCACGTTTTCGGGTGTGCAAGGCAAGAGAAAGCGGCGGGGAATGAGCCAGCGGCTGAGGTGTGACTCAACCGCTTCACGCTATACATCTACGCTCTGCCAAGCAGCAAGCTCGTCCGCGACAGAAAATTCTATAGAAAAGTGAGACATCTCTCCTCTCCGCTTGATCCATTTCCACCGAAGCTACTCGGCGAGATGTGGAAATAACGAAATCTGATTGGTTATTCAAAACACATCTCTGGTCTCGTCTCTTCTCCGCTTTGGAAGAACCAAGTCTCGGGCCTAAAGTCGGGTAGAGTCTTATCGTGTGCCCAGTTGTGGAACATGAAAACTGATTGAGACAAATAATATAAGAGAGTAAATATAACATTCCTGACAGTGTAGAGTAGGAGGAACGTAATTTCCATATATCCTACTTGGCCTTACACTCATGTCTCAACGGGAACGATATACAAGTATCCTTGACGCCGATGTTAATGAAAAGATTAGCTCTTCCGACCTCAGGATTACGCGGAGGGAGTTTTGTTAAGTGGTACAATGTTAGGGCGGACTAGATACGGTGAATAATTATTTATTGGGCGAAGGAATAGCGAGACGTAAATTACTAGGTGCTAAACGAATAAAATATAAACGCTCCAAGTGTAATAATTGAATAAAACCAAGAGTATTTTTTTATCATTATGTAAGTAACAAAGAAACCACCAATCTGGGTCTGAGAATAGGTCGTAAACTATGATTCAATAAACCCTAAAATTAGAAAAATATATAGGGCAAAACAATGTTTGTCGGGCCAGCTAGTATTTCCTTATTTTATTACCGCAAAGGCAGCGACTGTTTGACAATATTACCTTTAGTCTAATCTATTACGACTGATTTTTGATATTTAAAATTAACGTGTATTATTATGAGAAAATAAACTACAGTAATAAGAATTTATTAAAGCCTTTTCATAGCCTATAGTATTATTGTAAAAGTAAGTATATTTCACTGGAGAATCTCAAGTCACTACAACATAATGTACAGTATAATCCGAGCATTATTATTTATAATGATCTTGAATGTTGGTTTATGTACGTACATTATTATTTAGATGTACAATGTTATGTATCTAATTAGCGAGTGTCGGTAATGAGGTTACGGGTCGTGCCAGAGTTGATTCTGTCGGAACAGACTGATTGCTTTCCTAATGAATAATCTGATTACATGGCTTCTTATATTAAACAACTGGATATCTTGTTCAACCTAAATATACCACTAGTGCGGGCATACCATATCCACCCTATCGACGATAAGAATTGTATGGCCAGCGTAAGGAGGAGCTACTCTCCTATAATTTCTTGCATACTTTGATCCATCTTGGGCCTCAGATTTTTTTCATGGCTTTCACAAATCTACTTTCGCTATGTAGGTATGACAAGTCAGAGCTTATTTGGGTAATCGTGATGTTCAACAGAAATCATTAAAATAAAACAAACTTTCATACGTTTCCCCGTATTCTTTTCAGCACCAGACCCTGGTTACTATCTAGCACTAAAGTACTCGTCAAGACAGATGAAACGAGTCCAAACTCGATGGGAACTACCGAGTTCCTATGGCCATCTTCCGGTTCCATCATCAGATCAGACCATGACACAATAATTTTGCATTGTCATCTGATTTACGAAATTTCAGCTCAATCGGTAACCGGGAAGTGGACCAAATTTTAGTTTGCAACATTTGATTACAGACAAATAAACAAACTTTGGGACAGGTGAAATATAATAAAAGCTACAACCAAGTAAAAGACAGCGACGCCAATTCCTAAGTTGCCAGTAGGTGCCTTAGTGCCAGGTGGCAGGGTTTTTTTTCAAAGTCGGACTGATGGGTAAGATACCAACTACCGCGGAGTAAAAATATTTTAACGTGACTTAAAAAATAATTGAAAAATAATATGTTTACTTACTCGTGCAAGGCAAAAAAGACGAAATTTACCTATCATATTCCTCGTGTATTTTCCTTAAAAGCCTTACCTTATTTCCTCAGAGGCGATGTTTAGAGTATTCTATTACAGGTTGTACGCATAATCCGGAATGATGCATCATAGTCTAATGTCAGGGGAGACTGTCCCTCGGTTATTTGTCAGAGACACACAAAGGAAACGTGTATTAATCTTCTATTGCTAGTGCTGAACCGGCGAGTGGCGACCCCTGGAGTGTGCCTTCAGATTTTATTCAATGCCAGCACCCTGTTGTTTTCTCCCCAGCGGTTGGTAGCATACAGTTCTTATAGCCGTCAAGCTGACTAACACCAGATTTTGCCAACATTGTAATGCTCTCCTTTTAAAGCAAGTGACAATATGTAGAGTTACAAAGAATGTTGAAGACATGACTCAAAGTTCAGGTTGGTAAAAATCTGATCTTAGTTCCTTCAAACTATCAATGATCATCAACATGCCTTCTTAACCTTCTACCATAGAACCGCAATACGTCAAAAGATGTGGTTTCCTTATGATGTCGATATCGAGCGTTCTCGAACGACATTTTGCGGTTTGCCAAATAATAAATATAAATATCAGGCAAAAATAAATAAAAATCTTTTTAAGAAGCCCTTTCAAATGATAACCAATAAGTTATCTCACTTTTAAATGTTATCCTCCCCTTTTTAAATAAAAATAGAAATAATTTTAAATTTCTTATATCAATCAGGCCACTAACATATACCACTATTACAAAGTTAATGACGATAGCTTTTATAGTTACTGAATTAATCGGGTGTGGCAAACAGAGGCACGGAGACACCTCTTAAGCACAGTTTAAAGATAAATGAAATGTAGCTCACATCAAAAGACCCCCATAGTCAATACCCGGTCCAAACCAAAACAAGTTCAAATAAAATATTACTTTCAAGGGATCTCGAAATTTATCTTGACTTTTGATCACCAAACTCCGCATCCGTATGTCGTACAATTCGTAAGAAATCATCCCTCGATCCGCGCCCAGCTGCAATTTTTAAGTGATTTCTTTTATTACTAAGCACGGACCAGCGGTGAAAAAACCAATAATATGAAGAACCCGTGGCGAGTGTAAAGTGCAGTTTTACGGTCTAGTTTATGGCGCAATGAAAGCCGGATGATTGAATTAATGCTTCCCTTGACCGAAACGTCAAAGATGAAGCAGGGTTTTTAACACAGACCAATAACGGTGGTATTTGCCTTGGTGGCTTTTCCGTTACAAGGTGACAGTGACGACCTCCCTGGCGCAGTAGTGGCGCGCTCGGATTCGAGTGGAAGGTCGCGGGTTCGAATCCCGCCACGGGCCTCTTTGGAGTTTTATAATTTCTAAATTGGCTCAGGTCTGGTCTGGTGGGAGGCTTCGGCCGTGGCTAGTTACCACCCTACCAGCAAAGACGCACCGCCAAGCGATTTAGCGTTCCGGTGCGATGCTTGTAGAAACCGTTGGGGTAAATTTACTTACCCTTCCAGGTTAGTACGATAACATCTTAAGCTGCATCATCACTTACCATCAGGTGAGATCGCAGTCAAGTACTAACTTGTATACAGTAAAAAAAAGCCTCCGTCGGATTCAAACACCAAAGTCTTTGCAATTCACCCCTATTAAACCCCACTAGGAGCCGAATTTTTAAAAATAACTTCTAGGTGCTTTTTCTAATCGATAATCGGTTTAAGATCTGCGCTGTCAGTAACGTGTTTAGGCCAAATCCAGTTCTTTAACAATTTAAATACAGATCCATTACTGCCTCTACTACCCTAAATATTTTGAAAATAATATGTGAAAGAAGAGCCGAAATATTGAATATTTGGTAACTGAACCCTAGAAGGTTTATTGAAGGAACAAAATCTGTATTTTGGCTAAGCTTACAAGTACAGATTTAAAGGTATTCTTGTAGCAGCTAATAACAAAACGTCCTGCATAAGTAAATCGATGGATTGTTGAAAATATGTAAGACTTGCAAGTTGCAAGCTACGAGTATATCGGAAAAGCCTTGTGTGAAGCAGTTTCAGAGACCCGATATTGAACGAATTCTCTAATACCGAATTAGAGAATTCGTTCAATAAGTAGTACCATACCAAGTTAAGAGGATTTATTGAATTTATTTTTGTCTTTCTCAATCTCTCGGATACGTTGGTAGGTGCGACATGCAGCGTCGCGGAAGAATATAACAGAAAAACAACCTTTTACCTAATTACTCAAAAACTAAGCCAGTTATCAAAAATCTATTTCTAAGCGTTCTTGGATATTATTATTACCGACACATTAAAACAAAAATTACAATTACACCCATTGTAGTTTCCGATAAAAATGAGAAAAACTGAGTTTTTGGAGCAACTTTTGGGAGAACTTTATCGAGAAAATTTTATCCAATCGTGTTTCTGCTTTTAATTAAGCGATTTTAGATTAAACACCTAAAATACATGAGGTTTATATTTGAAAGTAATTATCTTTATAGTTTTTAAACAAAAATTCATTCAAAATCGCTTAAACACTCTACTTCTACGCCGTTAACCACTTTTCAAGAAAAGCTTTTTTGCCTACTGCAGTACCATCTACACTTCTACCCCAGTACATAATCTCACATCATATTTGATGAGTGCACGACACAGAAGGTGAGTGTCCATACCGTAATTTTATGTGGCCGTTTATGAGCAATATCTCGAAGTTTCAACATTCCTTGGAGCTACTATCAATATTAAAAATCTTTATTTTACAACAGCTACTTAGTAGCGCTACATACTCGTAGATTAGAAATAATGTCCATACTTAGTAGTTAATTGTTAGGACTTTTAAGGCACTTCAGCATAATAAATATATTGCACTTAGGTATATTTTTACAATGTTTACCTAATTTTTTTTTTAATTTTATAAACTAAGTTAAGCGTGTAAGTTGTTTGCCAAAATTATAACTTACGATTCTTTGACTGTTTTTAATTCTTTACCATTAATATTGAAATGACATGGCCGGATTCTGCCCTCGGAAAAAAATATTCATGGCCATCGACAAACAGTACGTCATATTAAAGTAAGTTTTATGATCAGAAAACATGCGAGAGACACAATATCAGCAAAACAATTTGCAAAAAAATGTGCCTGAATGTTCTTAATAGCAATGATTTTTTTGCAAATTGTTTCGCTGATATCGTGTCTCTCGCATGTTATCTGATCATAAAACTTAAACTATTGTAAAGACATAATTATAAGCTTTAATATGACGTACTGTTTGTCGATGGCCATGAATATTTTTTTCTAGGGCACAGCTCCATACAAGTTTCGGCCATGTCTTTTACTCATAATTGTGAATTATTATTATTACTAAAACTGCGTATAGGTAGGTTAACACCTTCATTGTTTCGAGTGAACTAGGTATCTCTATGCTGCCGAATAAATATTAGGAATTCCTTAACTTGCATACAAAACTCAAGTTACCTAGACATTTCAATAAGCTCATCTGTATGTGGTTCATTAATTATTATACATTGGTTAAGTGAGTAAAATAATGGGATTTAATAGCAAATCTTTAACTGATAAAAAAATCGTTATGATGTGTAATGAGTTCGGTAGTTTTTGAAAGCCATTGAGCAAGCGCAGCGTCCTGGAATTTAACATAGAGTACTGTTTAATATTAAAATTAAAATCACTAGAACCATAAGTTATATTTGTCTATGGTAACAATATCTATATTCTATGTCCAATTCCTGGTCTCGGCCATTTTGTCTTCTCTCTGACAGCTATGTAAGGCAAGTTGTACTTTGTAATATAATTAACATTAAATCAATTTAAAAACAAGTACGTGTTCACATTAACACCGCAACATAACAATATATATTAGTTCTTGAATACAAGACAAGTACCTAATGCTAATCTACTGCGTAAAATTAGACTATTTGAATCGTATATTATAAGATCGCAGTCGTTTCGTGTTCTCTAAACGGATTTTGCCCTTTGTGGTCAGAAAAGTACGTGAAATAATGTTGTCGGAATACTTTAGAGGCTAGAGAGGGTTGGACGGCTTTTCCTGTCTGGGAAGCGACATCACTAAGTCGGATTTAAAAATATTAAAGGTTATAGCCGCAGACCTTTGTTTAATGTTTTCTTGCTTTGTTTTCTTTCTACGTTTTACTACTTATGACATTTTGGAGATTTTCAATTAACTCAGTAAAAAATTGGTTGTCTGTAAAGTCGGTTTACGGACGATAGATTTACGTGATAACGTCATTATCGTGCCTCTCTATCGCTTGTTGCGCGCTCTTGCTTGCACGCACAGGCTCAGGGAACGTTACGCGGAACGTTACATTAAATTTTTCATGTGTGTCGCTGTTGTTCATCAATTTGTAATTAATTGCTGTTGTTCATCAATTTATATAAAAAATAATAAATTTATAAATTTATACTTTATCACGTCAAAAGATAAAATAATCCCATACTTTTACGCTTCCTTTGGATCTCTATGAGTAATTGAAATACCATATAGAGCATGGAACTGCAACCTAAATACTAAACCATTTTGATAGTACCTAGATATGAGTCTCATGCCGATATTGGCCTATTTTATGGATATTTAACTACAGAAACTATTTCTGCGCAAAGATTTTTGTTACTTGACTCCCACCAGATTGTAACTTCTATATTGAGAGTCTTTTTGACGTGATAACGTTTAATAAATTGATGAATACCAGCAACGCACATGAAAAATAGTAACGTTCCGCGTAATGTTCCACCTGAGCCTGTGCGTGCAAGCGAGAGCGCGCAACAAGCGATAGAGAGGCACAATAAAACAAACGATAGAGAGGCCAATTATGACGTTATCACGTAAATCTATCGTCCGTAAACCAACTTTACAGACAACAAATTTTTAATCTTCAATATATGTACATTATTAGACCTGTTACAGAGTCTTCGCGCGACGTCCGCGCTGTGTACTCGTGCGTTGCCCTGCAACTGAGTCATAATACGCATAGTGATGTGACACGGGGCTTTCGGCATACTGTCGATAGCCGGTTGAGCGACACGATGGATAAATACCTTATAAGATCGTCTTCCTTTGGAAGTCTAAACTCGAAGAGGCCAGCCGAAGATAACCTCGAAGGCTGGACTACACCCAAACGGCATAACATACAGAGTAAACAATCTAAATTTGATGGATCTCGTAACCTTCCCACGAGTAACCGATTTGAAGAACTTCCTGTGGACGACCAGTGCAGCAAATATTATCAAGACGCAGCCACAAAACCTAAGAAATTAGGTCACATCCCCCCTATATTAGTGGACGTGGGAAACAAAACGCACCTCACGATCAAAGAGACGGTGAGCAAATTCACGAAGACATTCCACCTTCAATATAGGAGCGGCAATAAAGTGGCCGTGATTTGTTATTCATCAGAAGCCCACCAGGCAGTTAAGGAAGGCCTCCGCACAGACGATGTACCCTTTGTGACTTATACCAGGAGTGATGAGAAGACACCTAAGGTGGTCATTAAAGGCCTACCTACCTACGCTGAAGAAGAGCTTCCAAGTGAGCTTGAAAAACTTGGCTTTAAAGGGGCTAAAGTAACTAAATTAAAGTTAAGAAATGCGGTACCGTGTCCTCCATACCTTGTTCAACTTGCTGACGGGGCAGATATTGTGAAATTTCGTCAAATTAAATATTTGTGCAACTGTGTTGTCACGATCCAAAAATACAAACCCAAAAGATCAGCGGGTACTCAGTGTTATAGATGCCAGAATTTTGGACATTCTTCAAAAAATTGCAACCTGCCATCACGCTGTGTAAAATGCACGGAATTGCATTCTACGGCTGACTGTCCCAAGAAGGATCGGAAAGAAGTCGCCCGCTGCTGCAACTGTAATGAGGAGCACCCTGCTAATTATAGTAAATGCAAAGTTAGACTAGCTTACCTTGACCGCATTCACCAAAACACTTATGCACACAAGACCGTGCCCTTACTTAATATACCGAAGCCCGTCACAAAATCCAAGACTTGGGCAAGTGTTGCCACTGCGACTACGACAGATGAAAACGAAACGGAAAAGGACCTTCCGAAGATTACAGTAGGTCCAGAAGAAAACCCGCTTTGCACAGAGGACGCTGCAACTAACGAAATGTTCAAAATTCTACTTACTTTACGAAAAATTAAGAAACAATTTACGTCTTGTACTTCCCAGTTGGAGAAGGTCATGCTCGTACTCACTCACCTCGGTCAATATATTTAAGTTTAATCGCAGGGAAATTCGTCTACTTTCATGGAACGCTGATGGCGTACGTGGTAAGATACACGAACTACTTGATTTTGTGGTGCATTCCGTGTCTGTCGATATTTTATTTATTTGTGAAACCCGTCTGACCCCTAATATTTCTCTAGGGACCCCTGGTTTTACCTGCTATCGACAAGATAAGGCTCATAATGGTCGCGGGCAGGGTGTAGCCATTTTAGTTAAAAACAATGTAAGTCATTCTTTAATTACCATACCGCGTACCAAAAATATAGAGGCAATTGGTATAAGTGTAAAAATATCAGGTATTGAACATATTCTTGTATCAGCTTATCAGTCTCCTAACTTACCTCTTTTGCAGTGCGATCTTGACGTATTGTTGAATCTTAGTTCCCACGTACTAATAGCAGGTGATCTAAATGCTAATCATAAGTACTGGCAAAGTAGCTACACAAATACCCGGGGCAGGGTCCTCTTCAGTCATATGCTGCACCACGATTATACTATTCTTGCTCCTGATATTCCTACACAAGTAAATTACTCGTCCGAACTTAACGCCACTAAACCCGATTTGGTTCTTGCATCTAATATTTCAAATATTAGTGATCTACAGACATTAATAGCTCTTTCATCAAATCACTACCCAATTTATTTTACCTTAGGAGGTAACCTACAACTAGAAACGAAAACTCGTGCCTATCGATACAATGATGCCTATTGGGGAAATTATCGTGCCCAGTTGGATGAAAATATTATTCTTTCTTCTAAAACATTGAGTACAGTGAGCGAAATCGACTCTGCTGTTAACCAGTTACAAAAGAGCATTCTTCAGGCTCGAGACAAAGCAGTTCCTATGGTTACACTTAACAACATTAATACTCCGAAATTGCCTAGACACGCTAAACAAATGATCAGGTACAAAAATTACTTGCGTCGCGTTGATAATAAACTGCCTAAAGGTCACTTCAAAAGATTCGTTCGCTACTTAATAAACCGCCTTTGCCGTTTAATTGAGCACTATACTCAAATGTGCATAGATGATATATGGAACCAAAAACTCTCCAAAATTGATAATCCTAGAACAGATGTATGGCGTGTCATTAGGTCCTTGAAACCCAAGAGCATCAAGATACCTCCTCTTAGACTACCTGATGGAACATTAACTTCTAATACCGGTGAACAGTGCGAAACTCTTGCTCATGCCTTTCTTGAAAATATGAGACTGACACATGAATGGCCAAGTCCAGTGTCAGATGAAATACTCCAAAGCTCCCTTGACACTATTGAAAAATTTTATATTACCAAATTATCCCACCCAGTTCGTCCAGTTGAAGTACGCTCAATACTGAAATCACTTAAATTACGAAAGTCGCCTGGTAATGATGACATTGTTAATATTCTGCTTAAGAATTTATCCCAGAAAGCTGTCGTCTTTGTCACAAAAATTTTCAACGGCTGTCTCTTCTTAGGATATTTTCCTACGGCATGGAAAACTGCAAAAGTGATTGCCCTTAAGAAGCCTGGAAAAGATGATTCTGTGCCCGTCAGTTACAGACCCATTAGTTTACTACCGGCAATGGGTAAGTTGTTCGAAAAGATCATTTATAGCCGCTTACGTGCCGTTTCGGAACATTTATTGATCAATGAGCAATTTGGGTTTCGGCAGTCTCATTCAACCGCTCACCAGCTGGCCAGGGTCTGTGAACACATCACACATAACCTGAATCTTAATCAATCAACTGGAATGTTCCTGCTTGATGTAGAAAAGGCATTTGATACCGTGTGGCATAATGGTCTGCTGCACAAATTAATTACCCTTAAGATTCCGCTACCACTTATAAAACTCATAAAATCGTATCTTGAAAATCGGAGTTTTAAAGTGCATATTGGTAATTCCGAATCGTCTAACCAGATTGTACCTGCTGGGGTTCCTCAAGGCTCCATTTTAGGTCCTTACTTATTTTTATTGTACCTCAATGATATTCCAATTCAACCCAGAACCAGTTTAGCATGTTTCGCGGATGATACCGCATCATTTACGTCATCCACAGATACTGACTTGATCATTTGTCGGCTGCAGTTATCTATTGATTTACTCCATACCTTTTTTACCAAGTGGAAACTAAAGCTTAACGAATCCAAAACAGAAGCTATTTTCTTTACAAGACATCGAAATCCTCCATTAAGAACCCTCAACATTGCTGGACATAACGTTAAATGGAATCGTTCTGTCCGCTATCTCGGCGTTACTTTAGATACTAAATTAAATTGGTCAAAACATACCTCTGACCTACGCATCAAGGGTGCGCAAGTACTTGGCGCCCTAAACCCAATCCTTAATCGTAAGAGCAGGCTAAGCTCACAAACTAAACTCCGATTGTATAGCGTACTTGTAAGGCCAGCCCTTACCTATGCTTGTCCCATCTGGAGTAATACTTGCATTACTAACTATAAACTTCTCCAAGTAATACAGAATAAAGCACTAAAAATTGCTCATAATACCCCTTTTAAAACTAACTTAAAACAATTGCATAGACGAATAAAATTTCCGGAGCTACTTGAATTTATTCTCAAACTTACACGAAAATTCTATACTAAGAATAAGATGCATCTAAATCCTCTCGTAGCTAACATTTGCACCACCAAGATCACTGATCTACCGTATATCGACAGATACGGAACGTATAGACTGCCCCATCACTACCTATTGTTCCCGCGGGCCGATGAGAGTGTGTGCACCTAGCTCCAAGCGACACACGAGCGTATCATGGTTTTGCAAAGTACCCGCTCGCGCGCCGTTTGCGCGCGGAAGACGGGCGGCCGGGCGTATTGTTCTTACTTTATCGTATAGCAAGGCGCTCAAACATTATGAATTTTTAAATTTTTGTCCTCTTACGTCGTAAAGCGATAATATCAACAAGTATGTCGCAATCTTATTTTATTTATTATAATAATATAATTAACCGTTACGTATTGTATAAATTATAATATCAAGTAGAAAATTTTAAGAGGTTTACAGCCTGAAAATGTTTGTAACCTATGTTTCTATTAGTTATAGATGTAGTAGCTATTATGTGTATCATTTATGGTAATAAAGATATTTAAAAAAATCAGACCTGTTACAGTTTTATTATAATTAGTATAGAAGATTAGTTACGTTATCCGAACGTAATTACCAAACAATATGTTTTATTAACTTGATTAATAAGGTTATTTAATTTGTGTTAAGTAAATTATTGAGTCTATATTATCGTCAGTGACCATGGTGGACAGCCGTAATAATATTAAGTTGGACCTAGTACATAACAAGAGCATAATAAGAGTAAGGATGAAAACTTTAGGGGATTTATTGAATTTATTTTTGTCTTTCTCACTCTTACTGATAGGTGGGTGCGACATGCAGCGTCGCGGAAGAACATAACAGAAAAACGACTTTTTACCTAATTACTCAAAAACTAAGCCAGTTATCAAAAATCGGTTTCTAAGCGTTTTTGAATATTGCTATTACCGACTCATTAAAGCAAAGATTAGGTACAATTACATCCATTGTAGTTTCCGATAAAAAACAGGAAAACTGAGATTTTGGAGCAACTTTTGGGAGAACTTTCTATCGAGAAAATTTTATCCAATCGTGTTTCTGCTTCTAAGCGATTACAGATTAAAGTCCCAAAATACATGACGTTTGAATTTGAAAGTAATTGTCTTTGTAGTTTTTACGTTAAACGTCATTCAAAATCACTTAAATACGGCTTGTACGCCGTTAAATACAAAGCGACAAAAAGCTCTTGACAACTTCACGACATAAGCAGATTTGGAACCCAACAAACTCCTCAAACAACAAGAGCCCGTATTTCAAGATAAAGAATGTTATCCACAACGCCCGCGTATAGCAAATCATATTTGCGCACTACGCTATGTATGCGTAAGTTTATCTGTTTTGATCTATTTTACTTTTTTTCTCATTCATCAACATGACCACAACCACGAGAAAGATTGATTTTTGCAACGAAAATAATATATCCTTTAGACATATTCCTTATGTAAGGCTTTAATTTATGAAATCACAAAAATTTAAACTTTGGAAAAAAAATGTGAAGAGATTCCGATTTTTGTAATTTTTCTGGTTTTATGCAGAATTCTAATGAACTGAAGAATCCTATAAAACATAACTTTATAACACTCATTGTATTTACTAGGGATGTTAATTCACATATTTTTTTTAATTTCTATTGTTTTCGTTTTAAAACCAAAACCTCTTTTGTTTTTTGTTTTTTTTTTGAGAAATTTGCAAGTCGCACATACACAACATATTAGTGAGAGTGAAGAGACAATAGTTCAAAGAAAATTGTTCGAAGTTCGACTGCACACAAGCCAAAGCCCCATATACCTACAGGCTCACGCACACATAGCACCGCGCGCAAAGATAACTCCAAATAATCTACGCCTACCCTCTTTTTGTTTAAATTGCGACAGTGTTTAATTAAGCCCAGTTTGTCTTGTTGATTGTGTTCGCCAATTATAAGTTCGCGTGTGTCTGACGTTGATTTGTTATGACGTTGAAGCCCTTTAAGATATTTTAAGGTATTCAATGTTGGTTGATGAGTATAACCATCCGGAAGACCTTTCATTAAATGGGCGATGGCGATAGATCAGTTAAGTGCGAGTCCGACTAGCGCACCGAGGGTTCCTGCATACTACAAAAAAACTTACCTTCTAGAAAACTACGAATTTACTACCTTCTAGAATCAATTTTGCTTACGAAACATTGGAAGTTTATGGGCAATGTTGTAGTAATTTAATAGCTGAAAAGAAGTGAATACTAAAAGGAAAAAATTATAATATACCGAGGTGTCGGTTACGTTACGGTAACGAGTTCAATGGTTTTTTCCCATCTCAAAAGTTTCTGTTCAAAAATAATGAGCGTCGTAGGTGTACATAGCTCAATTAGGTTAACATAGGCAGGTATGATTATTACTCATAACTAAAACAATCATATTTTTCTTGGGCGATGTAATTAGCGGAGGGGCTGCTAGTTCGCGAATAACTCGCTAACAACTCGGAATAAGTGATAAATGGTGGTCCAAGTCGGAGGGGAGACTTTGTCTTTTAATCGACTTGCGGAAGGAAGGCCCGATCAAAGAACTTAGCAACTGTTTTTTATTACCTTCACTTGGATTATATCACAGAGTAGGGTAATTCTGGTTTCGTTTCAATGAAATCTTGCAAGGCAAAAACCATGTACCGAAAGGTTTGGTGAAGAAAATCCTGTTTGCCTTTAAGTGCTCAGTAATGTCCTTAGAAACAACTGCACCGAAGTGGTCCGTCGGCCAGACCGAACACAGGTAAATTATCTAGTCCTTCTCTGTCATAATCCGATGGGACGATAGCTCCGACACGGCTTTCCGAGGCACAGGGTTGAAACACCGCCAATTTCCAGACACCAGAATTGTCCAGACACCAGGACATCTTCAAGAGATGTTGACTTCGTAATGCGAAAATGTAGAGTCTACGGGACACAAAAAATGATAACTCAAATTCGAGGTGGTGATTACCACAAAATGATTCCCGCCTGAGTTTATTGCGGCTTTTTTCCAGTTCAAGATCTAGACGAATAAACCTTCGTAACCTTAGTTTTAGTCTACAAAATATACTTTATCTCTGAGTCTAACGATGATCTATTCTAACTACTCATACTCACCACGTCTACAACATATAATTATTGTACCTACTCTACGTTCCTCATATTTCATTCAGAACCAGTCCATACTCTGAAATGGATAGCTGAAGTGGGTTGGACATTAGATATACGCCAATAGATTAATTAGTTAACGTCTTACCTGTATCTCAGGTCCTAATTAATGTAAATAAATAGATGGCAAATAAATTAATTACCATCAAATGTAGTAACTGTTTCATTAGTCAAGTTATCACTCAGAAAGAAATAACCGCGTGAATTTCGATTTTTCAACCTCTAAGAAGTTTGATTTAGCAATATACTTATAGCTGTAGCTATAGATTGCTACAGCAAATTCAATCTGTAGATTTTTCGTTGACAAAAGCTTACGAACTTTTCCGTTTATGATGTTAATAGAATGTACTTAGTTTACTCAGACCTAATTTTATCAACCTATCTGCGTAGAAAAGTTCCACGTTCGAAAGAATATGGTTGATCCGTACCTAAAATTACCAAAGAACATATTGGAAGCCTTGCGGTGTTGGGTTGGTAATGTTATGTATTCCTTGGTAATGTCAACACCTATTTTATCCCATTAATTTAATAAATTTTCTAAATTAGCAGGGGCTAAATTTCTTATTTAGCAGATAGTTACGTCTTAACTAATGATCGTATAAGGATCATGCCTTTCAGGCCGATCTGTCCAGTGGTTTCAACTATAGAACATTCAGTCACCTTCTCGTTTTAACTTTTTATTAGATTTTGTTGTTCGAGTAAGAGACTTTATAATTTCTTTATTTATATAGACCGTCTGAGAGACATTTGAACCGCCTGCAGTTATTAACACTCTGACGATTATCCTTTCGTCGTTTAATATGAAGTCATCTCTTCCGACTTCTGTTTAACTGCATAGTCATTCATTCACAGATGGGATTATGGGACATTCCATATACCAACATAGTCATCCATGGAATATTTGTACTGAACCCAGGAAATGTGGAGAATCAGGGCAAGAACTACGAGTATATTAGTAATTGATTGACGACCGTGCGATTAGTCGGCATGCCGAGGGGTGCTAATATGTTTGTTATTCTTCTTACGAATCGGTGGGAAGTTAGATTTATGTATTTGTAATATATGTATAACTACGTTACATTTCATTTTTGTTTTATTAATGTCTAGTTATTATCTAGTAAATGTTATATCAATGCAAGTTTATTTCTCTAATACTGTAATTTACCAGATAACGATAGGTAATACCTTTTATTGCATGACGAATTTTTGCTTCGGCCAATAAGTTTGCTAAGACTTTATTTTGATTTTTAGGTAAATAAAGTTGCGATGTCTTATGCTAAGAATAACCACTTTTCAGAAAAGGCAGTATATGCTGAACTAATAAATGTTTAATAATAATAACAATGCTGCCAGCCTTCTGGGCACTTTTCCAGTTGACACCGATTCGGAGGAATACTTTGACGCTTAAAATTCCTTCTTTTTGTGTCACCTCTTTTCTAGAATTAGATTACATATATATATTAGTTAAGTTTTTTTTTAAATAAAACTTTGCCTAATGCCGAAAAAAAAATGTTTTTTTGTGATATTTTCGATAGCAGAAAATAAAAAGCTACTTGGAAGTCTACTTTATTTTAATTATTCAGATATGTTAATAACATACTTATTATTTCCCGCCATTGAAGTTTAAATTGCGATAAAGATATTCGGTGATGAAATACAACATTTTTGTATCCTCAGCCAAAACCTTGTCCAACTCCGCGGATTTTAGTTTCCACTTTAATTTTAAAAATATTTAACAGTAAGAAGGGGTCACATATTGCGTTAAGTTTCCAAACTGTTTATCACAGTCGCAGCGGTCCCCCGACAGACGTAGACGGGGGGCATTAAGACGTCGGCACATAATTTTTCAATTTGCCCAGTTAAAGCGCGTTAAGGAGCGAGATTAATAAATCTCTCGTGTTGGGGGCGATATCGAGTTAGCGTTCCTGTGCACCCTCCAGCCTCGACCCCCGTTCCAGGAACTAAATGATCTCACGACCGGAGCCGTGGAGAGGAACGCAAAATGTTTATACAGGTTTATATTGCTCTCGGCTTCTAGTTTTCGACGTTTTAGTTCTTCGACTTTTTTAACTCGATATTCTGAGAAATATCAAATATTCAATATTTAACGGAGATACTGTAATCGTTACTACTCTGTAACGTAACATCGGCAACGGTGGCAGCGCGCGAACTCGCGGCGCGAAACCGTGGTGATTGGTTTCACAGTGTAATGTCACTTTAGAGAAATAACGTGATTTATATATTTCTTTTGTATGAATTAAATTAATAATGAATTTTGATAAGTCGTAGAAAAAAATTTGTTAGTTTTAATGTAAACAACTACAGGTCGAGAGCGATTTGGTATTTTTTAAATGACCCTGTATACCAAGTCCAAGTAATCTTGGCCTGTCCTGCGTGTATGTTGCGAAAACTTCAAGTTATTGTATTCTTATGAACACATATACCTTCCTACGTTTTTTGACGTGTTAAAGCCATGATATATCTGTCCCTTCTGTCCGTCTGTCATCAGTCTATGCAGCATACGCACGTAGAGATTTTCTCCGCCTATCATTATGGATCAGAAAGAGAAAAGAGAGTGAGTAAAGTAGACAAATCTCTACGCGCGCATCCTAGCCCTGCAGGCTGTACATAACTGTAGAAATGTGAAAATTAGATTTTTGAAATTTTCGCAGATGATGAATATAATGCCATACAACAAACGTGTTTTTGCTGTTTATATACAAAATGTTAACTTTCGTGCGCGAGTCCGTGTCGCACTTGGCCGGTTTTATTTTTATTTTAACTTCATGATCAATTTGTTAAATCTCCATTTTTAATATTGGCTTTATATTATATTATGGTGCTAACTATTATCTACACCAATTTTCCGAGGGTTCTTTGCACTGAGAAAAAGCCCACAAAACTCAGCCAGGAATTCCTTTTCATTTACTAAGCATACGCGACATTCCCGCATAACAGCTCACAAAACACACGTCTGTGGCACTCGTCAATACAGATTGGGGCACGTCCAAATGATTGAACGAGAGGAGAGAGGTATTAAAATCAATGTAACTCAGGTGCCACATAGCCACATACCGACGGTGGCTCTGGGCTGGATCAATGGAATATTAATTGCTTTTAAAGAGCGCCGGATTATACCAATAATTGAACGGAATGGCAAATTGGGGCTTGAGATTGGCATTTTGGACGGACTTTATCCAATGGTCTGGCGGTTATGAAATTTTTATTGTCATTTTCCATACATTAAATGACTTTTTTACAACGTTGTAATTTAATAATGAATTAAAATTGCTTAGTGAATTGATGTACCGACCTTCCTGGACCGACGCGTTGATTTGCCCCTTGTTTCTGCAAAATACTGAAATAGCAGCGACGAGCTTACATCTATGCAG
Source organism: Coenonympha arcania (assembly GCA_036785405.1). Classification (NCBI taxonomy): domain Eukaryota; kingdom Metazoa; phylum Arthropoda; class Insecta; order Lepidoptera; family Nymphalidae; genus Coenonympha; species Coenonympha arcania. The sequence continues at coordinate 11,192,352 of CM072063.1, read as the reverse complement.
CTGCTTGCATCAATTATGCATCAAGGCACCAATTGGCTGGTGATGGCTGCGTTGCTATGGTTACCGGAGATGGTTGGCCGATGTATATTTTCGAGAATCGCACCCCTGAAAAAGTCTGCTGGTGGATGAGAATGGCGGAGGACCGTGTGTGGTGGCGCGCTCTCGGAAAGGCCTATGTCCATGGTATGACGTCCAAAGGCTGATTAAGTGAAGTAAATTGATTTATACCCCTAATTATACCTTTAACTTAATAAAACATGGCCTCGTTACTATAAAGTCAACACCGATATGAACCTAAGGATGAGATTTTCTGAACATTTTACGTAAACCTTCTTCATACAAGAATAATAATGAATGATAAAAAATAAAAAACCGGCCAAGTGCGAGTTGGACTCGCGCACCGAGGGTTCCGTACTACATTAAAGAAGCTTAGGTAGTTATAGCTAGGTACTTTTAAGATTCGTTCGTACTAATGTAGATGTAACACGACGAAAACTGTAACGACCAAAGAAGTGAAACGGTAGTAATTACCTTTGTTAATGAACCGCAAAACTAACTTTGTTTGTAGAGGTTTATTGTTAATATCAAAAAAACTATGCTAGTTAGAGCATTGGCTATAGTTTTCCTGTAAAATAGACGTAAATTCCTATTGACCATAATTATTTGAGATTTTTCGATTGGTAAACTCCGGAGATAAGGGGGGGGGGACGGTATTTTTTTAGACATTTTCCCCGATAAATCAAAAACTATCATGACTAAAAATAATTAAAAATCGGTTTTAGAATGTACAAAGTAAACCCTTTCAAATGATACCCCACACAGTACAGTTATCTCACTTTTAAATTTCAACCCTCCGATTTTCCCCCCTTTTTAAATAAGCACAAAAATAATTTCCATTTAAATAAGCACAAAAATAATTTCCATTTTTTTTTATTCCAGTGTCATTGGGCCACTAATATACACAACTATTCCAAATTTCATATCGATAGCTCCGGTAGTTACTGAAATAATCGAGTGTGACGGACAGACAGACAGACAGACGGACAGACAGACGGAGAAAGTCGCACCATAAGGGTTCCATTTTACCATTTTGGTACGGAACCCTAAAAAACATACAGGCTGAATTGAGAACCTCCTCCTTCTTTTGTTTTTCGAAGTCGATTAAAAAGGTTTCGCCATCTGTTGAATTTCTTGCTAATACGCCACAATATGATAGAAACCGTGGGTGTGGAAAAGCGTGTGCGGACTAATAACAATTATAGTGATCATTAATTGCGTGGACCGCGGTCCATAAACAATACTGCAGTCAGTACTGAGGCCGTTGGTGTCAAAATAAACTTTTTTGACATCAGTAAACTGGCGACATTTTTTTTACGCTGTTTGCCGGGTCCTGTGTGTTTGTCAATTAAATTTAGAGTTAAGTTGAAAAGTACCTTATTTTCGATTTCTGTTAAGTTTTAATGAACAAAAATGTTCTGTCTAAGGTCTAAAAAACTTTACTCCGTGGTAGCAGTCGTGGTGCAAATTAAAAAAGACGCCCATGCAGCCAAGCCCTTTCAGGACAGCCTGCGTACGGCAATTTTGTAAACGTACTCAAAATTTATTCTGAAAAAAATGTTACTACAAATACTTCATGTTAGGGCACAATTTAATAATTAGGCGCTTTCACGAATAAGCACATAGATGTATTAATTACTCGTATTTGTGTTTGTTTACATTCGTGTTTCGTGCGGCGGCAGACAGTGACGGAGCGAGTGGCGCGGCGCGGATGACAGGTGCGGGCGATTATTACGCGATGAAAACGTGCTCCGATATGCGTGACGTCAGACGTGGCCCAGTGTGGATAAACCTTTTAATTTATACTTTAAACCAGTTTAAATAATAAAATTGAGTCAAAGTTACATACTACTTAAGTAGATTCGATTCTTTCAAATGTGTTTTTTTTTAACCGGAAAAGTTATTAGGTATGTAATGTAAAGTGTACACCTGTAAAGGTTACGGTACTCGTACTTGACATAAACAATGTATTATTTTTAATGATTATACAGTGACCGTTGGTGTATCATTTGAAAAAAAAATAGATGCTTTCACGAATAAGCACATAGATGTATTTGTGTTTGTTTACATTCTTGTTTCACAGACAGTACAGTAAACAGTTTGACAGGCACTGACAGTGAAACTGATATATGTGACGTCAAGCGGGGCTTAAATGGATATACCTTTCTTTTCTAGGCTCCACTGAAAACCAGCGCTGCAGCTTGCTGCAGCTTTATGCTGAGTGGTGACCTATGTTTTGGTCACTTGAAATTATAAGTAGTTAAGTTTTATATTTTTTGCTACAAGTATTTTCTTTATTTGTATTTTTGTTATTAAAAAGCTTTTCTTTCTTCTTTCTTTCAATTTATACCATAAACCAACTGAAATAGTTATAGAAAATAGAGACAAAGTTTCACAGTGCTTTATTATGTGCTTTCATTAATTAGCACATAGATGTGTTTATTTACATTCCTGATTTTGCAACTGTATTTGAGTTTATTTAAATTCGTTTTTTGTTTGCAACTGTTTTCAAACTTGATCTGTTAGAAATTTAACAAATAAATATGGTCATAATAAAAATAACAAGCCAACGCCTACGAGCATACCTTTCTGATAATTACCATGAGCCAATATTGAATTGAAAGCTTACATTGGAAAAAATGTATATTTGTTGAAACCCGTTGAATATAACTGATGTTTCGATAGGCCTTATTAAAATAATTGCAATCGGAGACGGCCTTAAAATGTATTTCGTAGAAATATTCAATAGAGTTGCGAGACAAAATGAGCTTATTACTAAACGAGGTTGATCAAAAGGCGCACCCACGTTAGTGTTAACGTATGGAAAAACGGAAAAACAAAAAAAAAATGTTTTCATTACCGGTCGTTTCGTTTACACGGGTAGGCTTTTATTTCCGTCAATCCAGCCATGAAACCGTTCAGCGCTCGATTTTATATTATGGCTATATTGTAGTCGAATTACAGGATTTAAAAAATGATTTTTACTAAACTCTGGGCTTACGTCAGGTAATTTATTTCCGCATACTTGTAAATTAGTGAACCAGCTACCATAAAATTTAAAACTGCATCAGGGTCAGGAAATTTTTTGAACGAAGTTTCTTTTCGGAAGAAAGAACATTGATTTTTTCCGTCACGGAAATCCTGACATGATGAAAATCCACAGAAATACCATAGCCTAAACTCTTAAACGAAAGTTCCACATTCTAGTTAAGTTAGTTAACTCTCGTTTAGTGTGTCAATATGATTTGACATGAGGAACTCGTTAGCGGGAGCTTACTCGACCCAGCGCCATCTATCGAGTGAACTTCGTTTCAACCGAGTGTTCCACGGTGTTCCACGGGTGTTCTGAGGCAAGCAAGATGTTCGTTCGATGTCACGTGATACCGATTCACGTCCTAGAACGTTGCATTGCAATGTCATACGACCCACTACACTGCACTTGACTACAGTACAGCTTCACCGCAGAATATCTAACACTGCAGAGATACAGTACACATCGGGGTGGGTATAACTCTGATACAAAATCAACTAGTTATCACCTGGCAAACTCTGATAAAGTTCAACTATAGTAGTGATATGATCTCGCTGCAGACTCGGTCATAAATCATTCGAGTGTTTCGCTTTTGTTGTTCTTTGTTGAGTTGTGCATTACTGCAGAACAACAAAAGCGAAACACTCGAATGATTTATGACCAAGTCTGCAGCGAGATAATAACACTACTATAGTTAGTTCAATCCGCATCACACACACAGCTTCACTATCCATCTGCAGTCATGTTAATTTAAAAAAACACGTCCCTTGTACTTGCCGCTAAATATAATAACAGATGGCGATTCCACCCGCTTCGGAACAAGGTGTGCAATACAGGGTGCTCCACGCTCCACGTGTGTTGAACATGGAAACAATTTACAGTAACAGGCCCCCGAGGTGACGTTGCTATTATTGGCACTATTTTTAAAACTTAATAATATCACTAGACGGCTATTTTTAAAACGGGAGAAATACTCAGAACAAAGTGGTGTGAAATACTCGTACACGTTTTGAAGAAACCGCTATATTTGGTACACTTACGAAGACAATTATGTTTATCAAAATATCAATAAACTTTCTCTCGTAGGGTTGTATAAATGTACATAATATCTAGACTTATTGTAAATCTTTGAAAAGTGTTTTATTGTCTTCATTTTAAGTATAATTATTTGTATGTCTCGATAAAATCCAAAAGCTACTTCAAAGTACGGACATACTTATTACTTACATACCTATTTCTTTAACTGAAATTATATTATTAACTGAAATTGTAAAATTACACTGATATATACTGTAATCTAAATTAAATTTCTTCTAATATTTTTTTAATAAAGTGCTTACTTGTAATATCCTTATTATTGAAAATAACCCATAATCCGTATCTCTATCCGTACATTCATGACCGTACCTATCTGTTTTGTTGATGAACAACATTGACAATACAATAGCAGTTACGAATTATTATAATAATATGTTCGGAGCTCTCGTGATAGGTTGTGTCTGCTTTGTATAACACGTCAATCTTTGTAAGTATGTTAACACTAAGCATAGCCTTTTTGTTTACGATATTATCTGTATTAATAAATGTACAGTCCAAACTGCTTATTGACTAAGTTGATTTGTGACGTGTGCTAATAAAGACGTTGATAGTGAAAATCTTATGTAAATTACTTTTGCAGTTTGGCACCGAGAAGAACTGACAAAAAACTCGGCACTTATCGAGGTGTGGGGGTCCAAAACCCAGGCCCGCGTCGGCTGACAATAGTTATTTGTTATGCAAGGGCGCAAAATGGATTTTTGGGCCGAGTGTCAAATTTGAATGCTGAGCGGCGAAGGATTCTAGGGTTGATCCCTGAGCGCAGCGAGGGGTTCAAGGAATAGAATCCTGAGCATAGCGAGGCATTCAAAGGACACGAGACCCAAAAAATTTGCGGCCGTACATAACACAAAATTTTTCATCTCACCACAGCGAGGAAAATTACTTGAAGAACACTTGGATCGGCATTGCGAGTATGTAAGATGTTGTCTTTAGTAATACTCTGCAATAACTTCACTCACATAATTAAATCCACCCTAAATCACCACTCATCTTATAACAAATAAGATAAAATGGAAAAGTCTTTCCAAAAAACCAACTTCAAATGCCACTACAAAGAGTGAAATTATTTTTAATGTAGTACACCAATTCGAAGTCGGGCAATGTTTTGTTCAATCATTAATAGTCCTTCGTATTATTAAACTTAATGTGCAAAGAAACGACAAAATTATCGTCAATACGGAGGACTATTAGTGAATGAACGAAACATTGCCCGACTTCGAATTGGTGTACATTAAAAATTATTTCACTCTTTGTAGTGGCATTTGAAGTTGGTTTTTTGGAAAGACTTTTCCATTTTATTTTTTACTTTTTAGTGGAAAACAAGTAATGCGCAAGGTATTGGAAAAAATGCCCAAATCGCTGGAAGTATGCTTCTAAAATCTGAAGAGTTCCCTCAATTTCTCCAAGATCCCATCATCAGATTCTGACTTGATGAATACAGTCATTACTTGATGACTGCTAGGAAATGCAATAGTAACTATAAAAAATACCTAAATCGCTTCAAGTATACTAGCAAAATTTGAAGAGTTCCCTCGATTTTACCAAGATCCCATCATCAGATCCCGACCTGATGACCATAATACAACCTGGAAAAAATTACTCTTTTAAACAATACCCAAATCACTTCAAGTGTGCTTATAAAATTTGAAGAGTTCCCTCGATTTCTCCAGGATCCCATCATCAGATCCTGACTTGGTGACAATGGGACCATCTGTGAACTATACCCTTTCAAACAAAAAAAGAATTTTCTAAATTGGTCCACGCATCTTCGAGTAATCGGGGAACATACATAAAAAAAAAAAAAAAAAAAAAAAAAAAAAGATTCCGACGAATTGAGAACCTCCTCCTTTTTTTTGAAGTCGGTTAAAAAGGTAATGAATAAAAATAAAATATTATTATTTATCACGATCAGAAAAAAAATGAGATACTTTTTTTCTACTTTTATTTTGGTTGCGTTCAGAAATATCAATTTCTAAGAACCAACGATAATAGAAGATTAAGAAAAAAATAACAACAATTAGATAAACAATAACTCAATATCATGGATTTAATTAGATTTCCTTTATAATTAATAAAACTAAATAGGAGTTATTAATTTTATTGATATTCTAAGAAAATGTAAAAACAAAAAGTAATGTACATCTATACAAACTCAAAGGTCGAACTTCGTTACTGACCGTATGCATTATTTAAAAAAAAAAGAAGTCTACAGTTTAATGGTGGCACCACACATGGCTATTTGTATTTGCCTATTTTTTATATTTGTCAAATAACTTCCATGTGTGGAGAGTATATTTGCCAAAATTATTGCCATATTTGCCTGTTTGGCAAATACAGCCAATAACATATTTGGCTCCATGAGGTCGAAAATTTTGACAAATACGCGATCATCCAATCACAAATACAAATAGCCATGTGTGGTGCCACCATTAGACATTATTATAGACGCAATACAAGATTACGTCATGTTCGAATTTAGAAATGCTTTGCGGCCCTAGGGCGGGAAGGGATTTTCATACTACTTTTTCGCCTTAGGGCGGGAAAGGATTTTCATACTACTTTCTCGCCCTAGGGAATATAATAGCATTTCCCGCCCGCATTTTGGGCATTAAAAATCTCCTTTCCGAGCGGGTGAGATGAAAAGAGTTTTTAAATGTGTTTTCCTAACAATATTCGTTTAGTAAAGGAGAGGAAACTATTATATTTTTGTATTCGCACTTAGCCAGAATGATAGGCTTTGCCCGAATCACTTATATGCTAAGTTTAGAAACTTGCCCACCAAAGGGCCATTAAAATTAAGTAAAAAAAAAACTTGTCATTTTTTTATCTTATAAGTAGAGCAAAAAAAATCGTCATTAATGGTAGCATGTTGGATTTCCAAAAGTAGTTAGTATTAATTGTAGTTTAAAAATATACGAAATAATCTAGAGCTAAGGTTCTTATTCATAATACTTCTATACCTACCGATATATGTGGATAGGTGTCATTTGTAAGCAAGATTTTGTAGTCATATAAAAAAAGTCATAAAGCAAAGAGTGACATCATCATAAAGGTGTGATAAAAAGCCGATAAAGATTCGATACAAAGCATTCCTCGGAGGCGACGCGGCCCTTTGCGACGTAATGACGTACGCTGTATCACTCGCCGCACTTAATAGACGCGAGGAAATACAGCTACTGGATATGACATTGACACACGATAAAAAACCGATTCTAATCTATGGTACCGAGGCTCGTTACAGCGTAATGACGTTCACTGGATCACACGACACATCTTGAGCCAATGATATAATAATAAGCCATGATATCTTAAGAATAAAAATGCAAAGTAATAATGCGAAGGTGACGTCGACGGGACAACTTTAGTGAGCGACGAACAACTATAGTGAACGGTCTGTAGATGTGCTGGATGAGACTAAAATACACAACAAAAAGCCAATAATCCTATACCTTTAAACGAGCAATTCTTGTATATATATATATATATATATATTTATTTCACTATATTTATATATATTTAATTTCTATATAATCTGAATCTCGGAAATGGCTCGAACGATTTTCATGAAATTTAGTATACAAGGGGTTTTGGGGGCGATAAATTGATCTAGCTAGGATTCATTTTAAGAAAATGTCGTCTTTACCAAAAAAAAAATATAAATCTATACCTGACATCTATTGGCGATAAAGTAAAACTATTACAGTAAACTCCTGCTGCCATCTATTGGTGATTAGCTATAGTATCTATTGGTGTAATACTACCGAGCAAAGCTTGGTCACCCAGATATTATACATAAAATGTGTTGTCTATTGCAGAACCTCGACATCAGTTTGGCATCAGCTGATAGCGGTCGTAATATAATTAAAAATAAATTATTTATGCCGATTACTACAATTACGGCAGTAAGAAAGTTTTGGGGTGGTGCATGGTTCAAATATCGCAGTATTCTAATTTAAGTAGAAAAAATAAAAGCCTTATATGTACTTGTATCCCCTTCATAATGCACATACATTTAGATTAAGTGCGTGAATGGTGTATATAAATGGTTATGTTTTACCATAGATATACTGCTCGTTTTTGTCAAATCACTTTCACCGAGGGTGTCAGTTTTGTTGCGTATTTAATGACGTGCACTGCAATTATTATAGTGTGGGTATATAATTATTATGGATATAAAAATCTAGAAAGGGCCAGATTTATTTTATAGGAGTGCAAGTTACAAATCTTCTCAAAATTAAACAAAAATAAAATAACACTTCAATGTAGCGAAATCAAAATCACGACGCCTTACAACTTTGCATTACACAATATTGTATTGTATATTAAGTTTCATGGGATAATAGCAATATACCGACGCATATCTAGTTAATTTAGTCTACTAAAACCGTCTATAATATGATATAGGTAATAATAATAACTGATAAGTATCTGCTAATATCTACAGCCTTTCCATTGCTCATAACTATGAAAATCAAATTGCATCTACGCTTGGAATATTGTTCAATTTTTTTACATTTTTTTTTGTTTATTTTTAATTTACAGGTAAAGTTATGGTTACTTACTTATTTTAAGTTTTACTTTACAAAACTTGCACGCGTGGAAATGTGCCAAAAATACTGCATCTCCGTTATTTTATACTTTTCTTTTGCTTTTGAAGTCATATCTAGAGACTTTAGGCCCCTAACATACAATCACCTAGACAAATTCACCCTCCCGCATTGTCGCTTTGATCTCTGTTTCGGTTTCCACCAACATGGGGGGCGGTTACTGGTTGCCGGTTACATCGATGCCGGTCTCGATTCGAGGCCTCTTCAGTTTCAGCAATGATGCCTGCGTGTATGCAATGCTTGAAAACACTCGAGTGTGATGCGTCGGCCTGTCTCTACTCTCTACGGTCGCCATAGTTGTCTTTCCACAAAGAAACACATGGATAGCAGTCGTGTTGGTTAGATTCCCTTCATTTCGGTAGCAATTAAACGTTGTACAAGGGCATAATAATATAGGTGGGGTGGTGTGAAAAGGATAGCCCTGCAAAATACCTACATATTAGGATACATAATATTCGTAAATGTAGCTGACCCGGCAAACGCTGTTTTGCCACATAAACTTCTCACAAAAGATTGGGATCCTGGGATACAGGTTTATATTTGTAATCGACAAACTTAACCAAATAAATTTTCATTTCTTTTTCATTTCATAAATTAAAGATAAAAAGTATAAAAAGAAAATTGTGCTAATATGCATCAAAGAATTCCTCCGCACCGTCGTCATCGGGCAAAGTGCCCAGAAGGCTGGCAGCATTGCCACGCTGGATGGCAATGCTTAACCTCTGACCAAGTAATAGGCCAGCTCTCTGGTCACGTGTAGCGTCGACTAGCTTTTGAGAAATTTCTCTGAATAGAATCTTCTTGGGTCCTCTATTATTTATTATTTATATCAATGATTTGCCAAGATGTGTAACGCAGCACAAAATGGTATTATTTGCTGACGATGGTATAGCTGACGATTCACGAAAGATGACCACAAATGGCGGGTCTTTTCTTCATGTACACTCATGAAGAAAAGACTTAAGCCAAAATAATTACCATATATTAGTTAAATAAGACCATATATATTAGTTAAAATAAATAAGACCATAATATTTGTTAGATAAGTCCAAAGAGACCTAAAATAGGCCCGCCATTTGTGGTCATCTTTCGTGAATCGTACTATACAGTAGTCTTTGCTAATAAAAATATTATTGACCTGAAGAATGTCATAAATAATACATTGGACATAATTATAAACTGGTTAAATTGTAATAAACTTGTAATTAATCTTGATAAAACTAATTTAATGACTTTTAGACTTAGGGAAGATATAGCATGTGCTTTAAATGTAACTTATGAAGATAAAAATATTAATGAAGTTAATGTTACAAAATTTTTGGGACTTCATATAAATTGTAATCTGAACTGGAAAAAGCATGTTGAGCACGTTTGTACGAAGCTAAGTCAATTTTCTTTTGCACTCTATATGTTAGCCAAAACTGTTAATGTTTCAGCACTGTTAACTGTTTATCATGGTTATATTGCTTCGGTGTTGAGATATTGCGTCATTTTCTGGGGTAATTCTACAGAGAAGGACGCAGTGTTTAAAGCGCAGAAAAGGTGTGTAAGAGCTGTTTTTAAACTTAAGAGCATTGACAGTTGTAAACATTACTTTAAGCATTATAACATTATGACATTTCCTTGCATGTATATCTATGAGGCGATCATTTTCATTAAAATCAACATACATTTATTTGACAATTGCAGTAGTAGCAGGCGCATGCTTAAACTACGCCATCCGTATAGCAAAACTGCACACTTCTCAAAGAGCTTTATACCCACGACGGAACGGAGTACGGGTATATGCGTTTAGGGTGAGAGACCGTTTGTACATTACTCTATTAAAAAGATTTTATGTTTGTTTGTATGTTAAATTGTTCACAAAAACCAATAATGCAAAAATATTTTTGTTTGTTTGTTTGTTTGTTTGTTAGTTTGTTTGTTTGTTTGTTTGTGTGTTCGTTTGTGTACATCGATGTTCCCATTTATTTCAAAAACGGCTTGACCGATTTAGATGCAGTTTTCTGTATAATGTTCGGTGTCTAGCGTCCATGGTTTTTAGATAGTTGTTACGAAAATCGATCACCAGGGGGCGCCATAAAATACATTTATATTGCAAACGAATGTTCCCATTTATTTCAAAAACGGCTTGACCGATTTAAATGCAGTTTCCTGTATAATGTTTGGTATTCATTGGCAATGGTTCTTTGATAGTTGTTATGAACATCGATCACCAGGGGGCGCCATAAAAAACATTTACAGTGCAAACAAATGTTCTCAATTATTACAAAAACTACTGAACCGATTTGGATACAGTTTTGTATGAAATATTAGTGAGTCATTGGCAATGGTTCGTAGATAATTGTTCTTGTGATTGAACAGCAGGGGGCGCCACAATAAACGTCTCTTTATGACGTGGAAGGGATGATGCCTTCAAACGCTGCCAGAGGAGCTAATGGCTAGTTTGAAGATTAATTTTCATTTTTTAATAATAATATAATTTAAATTACATTAATATATCAATCGAAAAACTATAAAACAAGTGGAAAATTAAAAAATTTTAAAAAACCCACGACTTTTGCAGACTTGTAATTGAAAAAGGATTAAATAATTTTTTTTAAACTCCCCGACTAAAGGAAAGTAAGAACTAAGAACCTATCAGTATAATTACAAATCCAAGAAAATCCGTCGGAGCTGCCATTGCTATTTTCGTTTCCAATATCAAGTAATGTAATTAGTAAGTATTGAAAAACTGCCGGTATATGAGAAGTATCAAGAAATTGAATTAGTCATAGTCATCAACTGGTAAACAGCACCATCAACACCGTCATAGGCAAAACACAACAGCTCCGGCGGATTTTCTTGGATTTGTAATTATACTGATAGGTTCTTAGCTCTTACTTTCCTTTAGTCGGGGAGTTTCAAAAAAATTATTTAATCCTTTTTCAATTACAAGTCTGCAAAAGTCCTGGGTTTTTTAAAATTTTTTAATTTTCCACTTGTTCTGCACTGGTCCTATTCTATATAATCATTTACCAAAACATATTATAATCTCAATAAGTGCAATTCCAATATTTAAAAATAAGTAAAAAAAAATTTTGTATGATAAGGCCATATTATTCTATAAATGATTACCTCACTGATAAATTTAGTTGATAAAGATTAATTGACGTAATATTTATTGTTTTCTACATTATTTTTGACTTTTATTATTTTTTATTTTATTTTGAAACATTGCATGCCGAAAGGCTGAATTTGGATAAGATCTGTAATATTTGTATTATATTGTACCCAAATTCGCAAATAAAGATAATTGAATTAATTGAATAGAATATGTGCATTCGGACCCCATGGCCCCAGCGTTTCGACCCCAAACGGCACAAACTCATAGTTACCTATAAGGTTGGTATATTTGCATTAAAATAACTCAGATAAATTAACTATGTAAATATTTCATAAATTGGCTATATAAATACGTCCTTTCTCAGACTTACCGAATATACACGTAAATAACATAAAAAACGGTCAAGCCGTATCGGAGGAGTTTTGTTAAAAACACGCAAGAATTTGATAAATACGAGTAAGGTATACATACATTCCAGCATATAAAATATGTGTGGAGTGATAGGATGATAGAACATAAATAGCCGTTTTGAGTTTCCTTCAACATAATTATTGTACGTCATGATTCAGAAAAATTAACATTCCAATCGAAGAACACACAAGTTTCGCTTGAGTTTGTTATGAAGCACTTTTGTCCACAACACCATCCAAGTGAAATTCGATTTTCACAAATCACAGGAAACATGTTTTGGTTTTTCCCGGATATGTCCATTGTCCATACCACGGGTTCAATTCCTACTTTTTGCGACTAGGTATACTACTAAAACCTAGGATGACTAGTAAAGGTATACGAAGCAAAGACAGATATGCTAGCATTCTTCGACAGCAAAAATCTCTCTGTAGGCTTTGGAAAAATGTCTTGATGAGCACGACTAGAGACATGTTGACTCCTTAAAGTTCTGGCAAACAACAAAGACTTTGTATTCTTTGTACTTAGAAACGCCAACTTTGATTGCGATTTCGTAGTGCAGCCTTGCCGTTTAACAATGATGCAGCAACGAAACAACCTATGAAAACTATGTATAATGATGACACTATTATGAAATTTTTTACCCGCCGTTTAACAATGAAGCAGCAACGAAACAACCTATGAAAACTATGTATAATGATGACACTATTATGAAATTTTTTACCCGCCGTTTAACAATGATGCAGCAACGAAACAACCTATGAAAACTATGTATAATGATGACACTATTATGAAATTTCTTTTACCTGCCGTTTAACGATGATGCAGCAACGAAACAACCAATGAAAACTATGTGTAATGATGACACTATTTTGAATTTATTTTACCCGCCGTTTAACAATGATGCAGCAACGAAACAACCAATGAAAACTATGTATAATGATGACACTATTATGAATTTATTTTACCCGCCGTTTAACAATGATGCAGCAACGAAATAACCAATGAAAACTATGTATAATGATGACACTATTATGAAATTTCTTTTACCTGCCGTTTAACGATGATGCAGCAACGAAATAACCAATGAAAACTATGTATAATGATGACACTATTATGAAATTTCTTTTACCTGCCGTTTAACGATGATGCAGCAACGAAATAACCAATGAAAACTATGTATAATGATGACACTATTATGAATTTTTTTTACCTGCCGTTTAACAATGATGCAGCAACGAAACAACCAATGAAAACTATGTATAATGATGACACTATTATGAAATTTCTTTTACCTGCAATGTTTTTACTACAAGGGTGATCATAATAGTCTCAAATCCTTTTTTAATAGCCCAACACCGAATTTGCGTTCATCTCAGTAAATATGGAACTGTCAACCAAAATTAATTCGTGGAAAAACATAAATATACATTTACATAAGTCGACATAACCAATTTATACCATTCAAGATTGTTAGGACGTGTACACATTACACAGACACGCATGATTCAGTGCCGACATGTTGATCAATGTGAATACGCCCCTATTGATGTGGCGCGGAACATAATTGAGGCTCAGATGTGGATCTGCACTGCCGAGTACCAATTATAAATAAATGAGTGTTCCGTATTATATTTTTTATGCTAGAATGTTTATTTTTTATACTATTAATATTGTGAAAGTGCAAGTTTGTAGGTTTGGATGTAACACACCACCAGCACCGAACTAACTTGGCTGAAATTTAAAAAATTGCATGTGAATGACAGTTTTCACGTGATCAATTAAGCGATCGGATTTGTCATTCACATGCATTTATTGAATTGCTTACTGTGGCGATCGAAAATATGTCATCTACTGTATTGACACAATTAAAGATAAGTCTTATTATCTGGTAAAAGCAACGTCTCCCGCGCGATAGCGATTAATCCCGGGATTTGAAAAAGTTTTCAGTTTCTTCCCATAATTACGTTAGCAGTAACTTTTACTCAATAAGTTATCGATCAAAAAATATTTAAAAAAATTGGTTGTCTGTAAAGTCGGTTTACTAACGATAGTTGAACGTGAACGCCTCAGAGCGAGGTAACGCGAGCGAGGTAACGCCGCATGAGCGAGGTAACGCCGGATGAGTCATGTTTTTTTGTGCGTGCAGCCGGCTCTATCGATTTATAAGACGTTGTCACGTCAAAAAGCTAATACGTCCATTTATCAGTATCTTGCTCAACAGACCCTTTCATTTGATACCCTTATTGTAGGAGTACATTAAAAATAACTAGTGCTCCATCTTGTGTTTTTCACCATGTCGAATTTAGAATTACGTCACAAAACTAATGATGCATTCTCATCCAAACTAAACGTTTGCACATCAGTGGGTAAAGGAAATCTGCTTCAAAATTGGGTTTAACAAGCAAACATACAGTGTACTAGTTAAATAAAAGCTTGTTAAAACATTTGACAAAAGGAAATACCTTTAAATCCAGACCGTCTATCCTTATTTGAACAGCAAGATCTACTCTTACTAAAGAAAAATGTCTATGCCCAACAGTGGGAAATAAATAAACAAATGATGAGTAAAGCAAAAAAAAGCATTCGTCACACCGAGTCAAAAATCAGAAGCGATATCTTCGACATTCGACGTCACTAGAACATACCTTGTCATTAAAACCGCGTTTCCCCTTATTAATTTTTGCTCCCTACGCTCAGGATTGCAGGAAACACGTTGTTATAGTCAAATTTACGGCATTGATAGATGCTCTATCGATTTTAGGGGAGAAGCGTTGGCCGCTGAGGCGAACGTGTCACAAATTGTGGTAATCCGCTGAACAGCCGCAAGGAATGGGAAATATTTATTGGGAAATGGGGAAAAGTTCGCGGATTTATTTCCTGGTATAAAAATCTCAGTGAAATAACGATACTTATTGTAAGGGAATTAAGAGATACGTATGTAGCATATAGAAATAATTAATTAATCATTAAGTGGTGGTTAGATATATAGCTGGTACTAGAAGCAGTGATAGCTCTCAGCCTCTCATCAGGCGGTCGTGGGCTTGAATCCCTGGATTTTCATTTTTTTTATTCAATCTTTATCACTTGTATAATGAAGTAAAATATTGCGAGGAAACCTGTGTTTGATAAATGATCTTTTTGCTATTGTGTTTAACGCGACTTGAGCTCCCATAGCTCAGTGGCAGAGCACCCTGTTTTGATAGCTGGGAATACGTGGGCGCAAATCCCACCGGGCACAGTTTTGCAGTTTTATTAAGGTTTTAAATGCAGGAGAGGAAACTCATTTTTAAAACCTTTATTACGTTTTGACTACTCCATTAAAAGTACCAACCGTTGCAAATATAAAATAACAGTCGGAGCCTCTAAAATTGCCTCAACGTAAGATAAATCCTCAACAGGCAAGAAACTGACTCTTTTCTTAAATACATGATAGGCTTTCGCTTGACCATGCGAACTCACCTGATGGAAAGTGATAATGTTCGAAGATGGAGCGTGCTTCTCTAGAAGATGCCTCTTTACTCTTTTACGATAATAACGTTATAATTATAAAGAACTTGATTTTTTTAAAGAATGCAAGTACGTATGAAGCAGTTAAAATGATAACTTTAGCGGCAATTTGTAGGGAACGCTATTAGGAGATGCTTTAATATCCACAAGAAGGTAGAGAAGTATATAATTGGACCATTGGTCTGAAGTGTGAGGAGTGAGGAGTGAAGCACGAGAGCTTTTTGTATTCTTTTGATCTTTGGGATAAGTGTCCATTACGTACTCAGAAGAGATTTGCCGGTCCCTTTAACTGAAATGATTGGGACATACATTTATGGACTACCTACTTACTTGGCTGTACGATATCATTTGACAGATTAAACATGAAACTGGATAAAAAATAATTATTATTAATAAAAAAAAAGTTAAAAAATGTGACATACATCCAAGACATCCGATTCGGTCACAGCGGTTAACCTCTAAAAAGATTTACCAATTACGCGGTCCGCAGGTGATATGCACAAGTCTAAGTAAATTCAGGTGCACTATCTAACCTCACAGCATCAAAACGGAAGAGAGATCAGGCGCAGTATCGACAGCTTCACTTACCTACTGCCCAAGGCACGGGAGTGATACACGGAGAATTTCCAAACTCAGGGTGTCTGATACTAAGAATTTCTCGATAATAATAACAATTTACCAATGCAAGGCGAGATGAGGAAGACGTTCAACTAGTATTAAGTGATACGACATGTTAGATGCAGTGCAGCCAAGGAATTTATGATGCAATATCACTATGCATTACCAGCGCTCGACATTCTAAGACATCAGTTCTTATGCATCATTATGCTCAGTTTATATATCTTATCGGCGACGGCTACAGTACACTTCCAACCGAAACGCAAGTGAGTAATTCTCGAAAAATAAAATTGTACATCGGCCAACAGCAGCGAATTGTCGCCTTGGCTGCATAACTGACGCAAGCATTAACCAATCAGCGCATAGATGTTAGCTCGTCGCTGCTATAAGTATTTTTGCAGAATCAAGGGGCAGTAGCGCACTTTACGGCAGACCAACTGACACTGCAGTGATAACTGGTTTGGGACGTTTATGCAAGAATGCCATATACATGCATTACCATATTACAGTAAAGTCTTTAGGAACGACGGCTAAAACTGCAGTGTCAGTTATTTTGCCGTGAAAAGTAATATTGTGATGCATTACTGTCTTTCGGTTTGAAGAGCACAACAGCCGGCTGGCTTAAAGGGTACCGTCTGTGTATATGCCACTTTTATGATTCCTCATCATTTTTGGTACCAAAAAAAGAAATCTGCACGCCTAAATTCGAGGTGTACCGCTAGTTTTAAAGGCGTCAAGTAACTCTCATCTGCAAATCTGCCTAAGTTGGAGGCGTAGCGCTAGCTTTAAATACGTCAAGTAACTCTCCAATGTCAAATTGAAAACGATTGAATCAGGCATAACGTAAACTTTTCCTTTGTGAGTTTAAAAGAAAGCGTCATGATGATCATTCATATCGCACATAAATCATATTGCAAGTCGATTTACACTGCCGGTATATTTCTTTTCGAGATTCTTACACCCTCTGACACCTAGGCACCCCAACTATTTGCTTGTACGAACTCGAACGAGTCTTACAAAACATTAACAGTTTCATTCTAATTCTGCATGTTTAACGCAGAAGATACAGTAACCACAAACTTAAATAGATCTTACTTATGAAAGATATTAATTTGGCCCAAAGATTTCATCATATACCTAATTATGACACACATCGGGAACAAAATTAGCACTAGGATATTACATGTAGGTGTGGCCAGTTAAATATTTAAAATTATGTTCCTTTGTCAGTTAATAACAACGAATTGAATTGGCCATTGGGCATTTTCTTGCGGGTTTCTGCAATTTCTTGCGGATTACTGCAATTAGTTGGATACCATTGCAAAAAGAAATAACTAAATGTCTATTATCCCGGTAAACAAAATTTTCATATATGCTTTGTAAAGTCGACATCTCTAATGAAAGATCTTGAAAGATTTTCACGATACAAAAACAAAGAGCATGACACAAAAAGTTGTGATATTCTGCTTCACAGTAGTGTGGTGTTTATAATGTTTTGGTAGTATCTGTCAGCCTGTTATGAGTCTGGCAAAACTCACCTGAAACTCGCATTCCAATCCGCACACCCATAGTTATCCTTTCGAATATTTGGTAAGGGCGATGAATTTATTTCCCCCAACAAACTTCCGACACCATTTGAAATTCATTCTTTACGAAACGTGTGATGTAATAAAAATAGCGTTAGATCCGAGGTAGTGGGTAGGTACATGATAAATTATGCACCCCTCGATTTAAAGATTGCTCGATGCATTAGGGGCCCACTCTTGATGTGTTTTTTAAAAGAAAATGGGAGTCAAACGTGTATTATGGGGTAATCGAGTGATATAATTATTCTATTAGGTAATTGAATGTGTTTATTGCGATTATTTGGGCATATAAATCTGGGGGACCTAATTTTAAAGACCTTATATTATTTTATTTTGTAGTAAAAAAGATGACTTATTTACAGGGGTTTGTCTGGAAAAGATAGATTCAACCAACCGCATTACCAACTTAAAGAACATTACCTTCCTATAGGTAGGTACTCGGTTTTATAAATGCTATAAAATATTTTTACTATCACATTAAAAATTAGTTTATATCCTACAAAATTGTAATTAGTAAGTTACAGATAATTTTGTTTTTTTTTTGAATTTTTGATAAAATTAACTTTCAAGTGTTTCAATCTTGGATGCACGACACATATTATACGAATACTTCTCTGATTTTATGCATTACTTGACAGTTGCGTTCACGCAAATATTATCACGTGGCGCGTTTTGTTTACTCCAGCCCTAATGAACAGCAACCAAAGCCATGACACACTCATTTAGTTGCACAATTCCTCCCTTCCACCACGATTTGCTGAATCAGCGCCGGCTAATAAAGTGTGCTGAGAACCCATGCCTGTCACAGCACTCCGTGCCCCGTGGTGTTTTGCTCCCACTAATGTTTCAACTTTGCAATTTAATCTATATGTATAAAAGAGAGTTACCACTCACTCACTCACTGACTAATCACGATATCTCAGGAAGTATAAAGCCTACAAACTTGAAATTTGAAAGGTAGGTTCTTTGTAATGGGTAGGTGTCAGCTAAGAAACGATTTTGAGAAACTACCCCTCTAAGGGGGTGAAATAGGGGTTGGAAGTTTATATGAAAGTCCCGTGTTTTTGAAGTTAGAGACGTGAAAATCGTCATTTAGGTTATCAGCTTCAGATATTAAAAATTTGTATAAGTCGTTTTGGAAAATTCCCCTTTAAGGGTGGTAAAATAGGGGATGAAAGTTTTTATGTGAAAATTTTAATATTGTTACCGTTGACTTGAAATTTGAAAGGTAGGTTCTTTGTAATGGGTAGGTGTCAGCTAAGAAACGATTTTGAGAAACTACCGCTCTAAGGGGGTGAAATAGGGGTTGGAATGTTTGTCTGTTACTCCTTCACGCTGCAATTACGAATCCGATTTAGCTGAAATTTGGAATGGAGATGGATCATTACCTGGATTAACACATTATGGTACTTTTTATCCCGGAAAAAGCGATAGTTCCCGCAGAAGTAGTGAAAAACCTAAATTCACGCGAGCGGAGCCGCGGGCAACAGCTAGTAAGGAATAAGTAAACAAATAACTGCGATGTCATTAATCGCTTTCTTGTATACGATTAAAACAAACGAAACAGATATTATGTTATTTTTGTTAGAAATCTACCTACTCGATAGCTGCATGAAGTAAAAAATAAAATTAGATCACAAACCTATTGAATGTATTTTATAGCAAAGAATGGCGAGGCGAATAAAGGCGTTCAACTTATAGCTTGTCTATGCTCGTGTCAGTTGCAGTGCGTCACAGGACTAAGCATTATAGATATTCCTATTCACGAAATCCACTCCACTCTGTCGAAATCCCTTATGTTCGTACGGAGTTTGACAGAGTGGGGCGCGTCATTGTGGATTGAAATATCTATACAATGTAATGCTACGCACTGCACTGCGCGCGCTCAAGGTCTTGGGTCTCATTATGCCCAATAATTTCGCCGACTAAAGTCCGGTCGCGGAGCACGAAGAATTCTACCTGTCTCTGTCACTCTCGCGTCAAAATAATGCGTCACGCTCGCACAGATGAAATGACCCCGTCCTGTGCGAGCGTGACGCATTATTTTGACGCGGGAGTAACAGAAACAGGTAGTAACAGGTTAATGTACGAAATTCTTCGTGCTCCGCGACCGGACTTTACCTACAATGCTCCTCAACCAGAAACAATGCTTAGTAGTTTCAGCAGACAATATAACACTGCGGTGATGGTTGTGCAACAAAGTCCTACGCATGTAAAATAATGATCGGCCTATTACTTGCCGGAATAGCGCGACATCTAGCGATAGACGGACCCTAAAAAGACGGTGGCACTCCGACAAAAGTGAAAACTCAAACAGAGTTGACGGTTACTCAAACAGTGTCGCCAGTTTAATGGGCTTTTTTCATCTTAAAATGCCAAAAGCAGTGTTAAAAGTAACCTATGACTTATGGAAAGCTCAAGTCTCGTTCCTCTAAGCTTATACGAGTTCAGTACACCAACTTTCAGCAAGACATTATGATCGCTCATTATCTCCTCGCTACATATATTCAACGCTACTCTAGTGAAAGGCAAAGGGGATGGGATAGATGAGTAATCTTTGCCCGGGACACCTCATTGCCTTGGCGGTAGAGACGCAAAGATTGTTGAACGAACTAATTCATTGTGAATTGCTTCTTTTGTGATCCTCAAAGGATACCCATTAGTTTAAACTTTGTGGATGACATTTCGAATTTACTTCTGTCTCCTACTCATAGGTTTTTCTTCCTTTATTTATTACATGCTTCTGTATTACATGCTCAGAGTTTAGTATTTAGACAGAATTTTCTAAAACAAAATACATATATTATTATGTAATGTACTTCCAAATTCACCAACATTACAATATGCATTTACCCTGAATAAGATTTAATAAACAAAAAGAAAGCCATTATACCATAAGGTATAGATATTAACTAGCAGATACCCGCGGCTTCGCCCGCGTAAATTTTAGTTTTCCCTATTCTCAGGGGAACCAACGATTTTTCCGGAATAAAAAGTAACCTTTGTGTTAATTTAGAGCGAAATCTATCTCCATTTTAACTTTCAGCCAAAAATTTTCAATAGTTACAGCGTGAATGAGTATTTCTCCCGCTGGAACAGTGTAAAACAAATATTCACGCGGGAGAATTAACCATTGATTTTCCCGGGATAAAAAATAGCCTTCTCTTTTCTAATTTTCAGCCAAATCAGTTCAGCAACGGTGTGAAGGAATATTTTTCCCACGTGGATATCTGTTTTTCACTGTTCCCGAAGGTACCATGGATTTTTCCGGAATAAAAAGTAGCCTTAGTATTAATCCAGGATATTATCTATCACTATTATCATGGAAACCATGAAATTTTCCGGGATAAAAAGTAGCCTTTTTACTAATCCAGGATATCATCTATCTCCATTCCAAATTTCAGCCAAATCGGTCTTGTACTTCCGGCGTGAAGATTTTTTTCCGCGTGAATTTCGGTTTTTAACTAAACCCACGGGAACCATGGATTTTCCTGGGATGAAAAGTAGCTTATATGTTAACCCAAGATGCAATTTATCTCCATTCCAAATTTGAGCCAAATCGGTTCAGTAGTTGTGACGTGAAGGAGTATTGAAGCTTGGTAAAGTACGAACTTTGGAGCCCCGTTTCACCCCTTAAGAGGGGGAATTTTGAAAAATCCTTTCTTAGTGCACCCCTAGACCTCATAAGGAACCTGTGTGCCAAATTTGAAGTCTCTAGACCCAGCGGTTTGGGCTGTGCGTTGATATGTCAGTGAGTCAGTCAGTATCTTCTTTTATATATTTAGATGGTAGAGTTAATATTTTTTTTTTGTTTCTTTCACTTGGCTTGATGCTCAGAATAGGGATGCATTTTTTGTGATATAAAAATATCCTCTGCGTTAATACTATTAACACGTAAGGTTATGCCGGAACAAAAACTTTGCCTTGGTGTCTGTAGTGGACAGTAGACAATTTAATTTTATTCGCTACAATCTGTCGAAATGTGTGAACACTGAAGACCAATGGCAAATGAAAATAAAAAGTTTGGGGGGACATTATTTAAAAACACAAAGGGAAAGTCTGAGCGGAGTCAGCAATACCTATATTTGACATTAAACTTTTGATGTCAAGAGAAGTTCCATAACTTAGTTTGACCTTTTCTATAGAAAGCTTACCTTTCGTTTGCACTTTGTAACGCCTAGTCACGATCGTCACCTTCCTAAGGAGCGTGTAAATTAAACAAAGAGCAGATGCATGTAGGGCGTGAATCCATTGTATCCCATTAAGGGAATTGCCCTCTGCCGGCGCCAGACCAAATCTGATTCAGATCACTGAACATGGAGAAAGCTTGACGTCTTTTTGTTATTGTTTTGGTGCATCAACTTGAGTACGATCTCACCTGAGAGATTAGTAGGTTCATTTCGTGTTAGTCAGTATTCTTACGAATCATTATTAACACATGGTTCTTCTCTCAGAATGTACAGCTCCCCAGACTGGCCAAGAACGGTTCAGTATGCGTCACAAATTTATTAGGGTTCCGTAAAAAGGAACCCTATTAGCGAGACTTCGCTGACCGTCCGTCCGTCCGTCTCTCACTAGGCTGTATCTCTTGAACCTTGATAGCTTCGGACTTGAAATTTTCACAGATGATGTATATTCATACAACAAACGTGATTTGCTCGTTTTTGGTTTTGGTGGGAAGGGGTGTTTAGTTTACTTTAATACTATTGTAATCATTTGAACTACTGGGCTGTCATTTATAGGTATAGTTTATATTAATGGAAAAGGTTTTGACTGACTGACTGATCTGACTGATGAAGCCGCCGGCGTCCGCTAGTCTAAAGTAAATAGACGCAATGATGTATGAAGTTGTGAGCAAGATTGATGTATTATTATAAGTCAGGATTAGTTCAGCAGTCACCCCGGATCAAATTAGACGAGCAAACATAGTTATCTCGAGGGATCCGGGGAAAACAAATAGTGTATGCTTATGAAGGAGCTCCGGATTGCCACGCGTGCTAGTTTATATGGGACTATCCCAATTTAGGATACTATAGGTACTAATTTCTGGCGGACTTGCGTTGGAATGAAATATCGTCGCGCTTGATTTTGTGAAATTATTGAATTCGTAACAATTAACCTGAATCAACAAAGCTCGATTCAGTAAGAAAAGTGATTTTTCTGGTTTTGCTTTTTCTATAGTAGTACGGGACTTACTTACGGAATTATATATTATTTAAGGAGGCACCCATACAACAAACGTGATCTTTTGCTGGTTTTTGGTTTTGGTGGGCAGGGGTGATTAGTTTACTTTAATACTATTGAGGATGGGTCTTGATGCGCGGAATCGAGTGTTTAATTTAGCAATCATTCCATTTTTCATACATTTTTGTAATTTCGTTCCATTTCTACCTAAAAACGCTAAAAAGCGTATCACAAAATGTCAAATGGCTAGGGGTGTCTTAATCCTTTTCATTGATAAACCCATTGCTTAGTAGTGAATCTTCGACAATTGTGGTCGATTCTGTTGTGCAAAATCTCTAAACTAAACTAATTTAAAATGTTGCAATCCTTTTCCTGGAACAGTTCGAAAAGGATAGCACAATTTTAATTAGTTTAGTTTAGAGATTTTGTACAACAGAATTAAATTCAAATTCAAATTCAAATTCAAATGACTTTATTGTTAACATTATTGCTAGACATAAAAAATTATACATAGGTAGAAATAATAACAAGGAACAATACATTTGCATTACTTATATATTAACACCATTATTATGTTAAACCGTGTTTTACTCACCGCATTGAGAGCTTCCTTTTCATACGGGCTTAATTTGTAAGAAGCCTCCGACCCGACTAGCCTAAGACTGGACCTGAAACAGAAAATAAATTGCTATAATGTATGTCGTTCTTTTTCATATTTTAAGGTTTTTTTTTATTTATTTCAGTCAAAGAATACAAGCACAAATCACATTTACAAAATCTCACCAACTGGGCTACCAGTTTGTTGGCGAGGAGGCGCACTTTTTACATGATTATTGTGCATAATTAACAATAATTAATAAAGTAATGAATTAGTAATAATTTAGATAAAGGATAAAACCGGTAGTAGCTGAAACTAAGTGCCGGAAGGACCCAAGGTGCAGGAATGGCTACCCTGCACTGGGAAATGCTGTGTTTGCAGACCCTCATTATGTTGGACTGGACTGATGATATTAAGATGATGATGATTATTAGTGGAGAGCCGCTGGAATCTGGATCCAAGTGACTCAAAGCCATAGAGGTTGATGATCCTTACAGCAGTCCTAAATATTCAGAAGTGGACATCAGTCTGTTATCGAGTCCAGAGGTAAAAAAACAGTCACGAATTAAATAAAAAAGTAATACATTGTAAAGTCGTAAATAGGAATAATTTAATACTATTTGAAACATGATTTAGAAACGGTAAAATATTATTTAATTGAAATAAACATAAATAGGAGATCAGTAAGAATTTGGAGTTGCGTGAAAGAAACCCGTTTATCATTCATCGTCTGAAAATCAATAATTTTATAACTAACACTTCTATGTTAGTGGCTAAAATTATGAATGCGTTTTCCGAAGAAAATGTGTGGTGGTAGTGTAAGCGTGCAATGAGTGATAAACTGCATTTATTTAGTTACATTGATAGTTATACCATTTGATCAATAGAAATACCTAATGACTAATAATAAAAATTATAGACAAGGGATACGACAATATTTCTTGAAATTACCATGGGATCGCCATTTACGACGCCGAGTTAGGTGAAATTCTCGTTTACTGATTGGTTAAAAAAGAAGATCACGTGATCGAAACTGTGGGCGACTGTTAGATGAAAACAAAATTGTAATTCGTTTGAAAAACAAATTCCTTCGAAAAACAAACTCAAATTTTGTAGTCATTTTCTTTTTACCCACGACGGAACGGAGTACGGGTATATGCGTTTAGGGTGAGAGACCGTTTGTACATTACTCTATTAATGAGATGTTATGTTTATTTGTATGTTAAATTGTTCACAAAAACCAATAATGCAAAAATATTTTTGTTTGTTTGTTTGTTTGTTGGTTTGTTTGTTTGTGTGTGCACATCAATGTTCCCATTTATTTCAAAAACGGCTTGACCGATTTAGATGCGGTTTTCTGTATAATGTTTGGTGTTCAGCGGCAATGGTTCTTAGATAGTAGTTACGAACATCGATCACCAGGGGGCGCCATAAAATACATTCATATTGCAAACGAATGTTCCCATTTATTTCAAAAACGGCTTGACCGATTTAGATGCAGTTTTCTGTATAATGTTTGGTATTCATTGGCGATGGTTCTTAGGTAGTTGTTACGAACATCAATCACCAGGGGGCGCCATAAAAAACATTTACAGTGCAAACGAATGTTCTCTATTATTACAAAAACGACTGAACCGATTTAAATACAGTTTTGTATAAAATATTAGTGAGTCATTGGCGATGGTTCATAGATAATTGTTCTTGTGATTGAACAGCAGGGGGCGCCACAATAAACGTATCTTTATGACTTGGAAGGGATGATGCCTTCAAACGCTGCTAGAGGAGCTAATTGCTAGTTTGAAGATTAATTTACATTTTTTAATAATAATATAATTTAAATTAAGTACATTAATATATTAATCGAAAAACTATAAAACAAGTGGAAAATTAAAAAATTTTAAAACACCCACGACTTTTGCAGACTTGTAAATGAAAAAGGATTAAATAATTTTTTTGAAACTCCCCGACTAAAGGAAAGTAAGAACTAAGAACCTATCTGTATAATTACAAATTCAAGGAAATCCGTCGGAGCTGCCATTGCTATTTTCGTTTCCAATATCAATTAATGTAATTAGTAAGTATTGATAAACTGCCGGTATATGAGAATTATCAAGAAATTGAATTAGTCATCAACTGGTAAACAGCACCATCAACACCGTCATAGGCAAAACACGGCAGCTCCGGCGGATTTTCTTGGATTTGTAATTATACTGATAGGTTCTTAGTTCTTACTTTCCTTTAGCCGGGGAGTTTCAAAAAAATTATTTAATTCTTTTTTATTTACAAGTCTGCAAAAGTCGTGGGTGTTTTAAAATATTTTAATTTTCCAATTGTTATATACCTATGTATTTTGTAGGTAAAATGGTAACTATCCAAAATTATGTGCTCTCAAAATGCAGAGAATAAGGTGGAAACTAAACTGTTGAATCTAGAGTAGTTGATATTGAATTTAGTGAAAATTAACCAAGTGTTAGTATTCTTTACAATATCAAAAAAAAAAAATAGTAAGTAGGTACACTAACAGTACTAGGAATCATAGTATTGTAAACTCTTACGTAAAGCTAGATGCTTCACGCTTTCGTAGTACGAAATAATGGATTAACGGCGAACAAGCCGTATATAAGTGATTTTGAATGAAGTTTTACGTAAAAACTATAAAGACAATTACTTTCAAATTTACACGTCATGTATTTTGGGTCTTTAGTCTAAAATCGCTAAGAAGCAGAAACACGATTGGATAAAATTTTCTCGATAGAAAGTTCTCCCAAAAGTTGCTCCAAAATCTCAGTTTTCCTGTTTTATATCGGAAACTACAATGGATGTCATTGTAATTTTTGTTTTAATGTTTCGGTAATAACAATATCCAAAAACGCTGAGAAACCGATTTTTGATAACTGGCTTAGTTTTTGAGTAATTAGGTAAAAGGTCGTTTTTCTGTTATATTCTTCCGCGACGCTGCATGTCGCACAGTACCAACGTATCCGTGAGAGTGAGAAAGACAAAAATTAATTCAAATCCCCTTAATTGCTGTCAGTATGGCCACTCCCCAGCAGGTAAGACAAATACGCTCATTTCCTGTGGAGTGCGCTCAAACGTCCAGCCGACAAATTACGCCGCGAACACTTATTCTGGACTTCCTGTGTTTACCTAACAACGGAGAATTCGTTTTAATATCAAACATTTGTAAAATAATGTAGTATCTTAATTTACTATACGAAAAACAAATACGACAATTTTATTCAGAATCCAAAACTTTTTACTTTTATTTAGTTAGTAGTTACCCTTGGATATTTTTGTTTGTCTCTAAACTGATAAGAAAACTCAGTATATGGCCATCCGAACGATTTACGTAAACCTCTTTCGTTCAAGCAAACAGTAGCGCCATCTGTCATTCCTATAGTTGGCTGCTGAACGAACTACAGCGCCGTCGTACTGTTGGTGGCATAACAAGCTTTTTTGGCACCGATAAACTAGCGACATCTTTTCGAACCGTCCGCCCTGTCCAGGGTATGTCTCTTCAAGTTAGTGTACTCGTTCTCTTCAAGTTAGTGTACTTGACTGTGATCTCATCTCATGGTACCTAATTGATGATGCATCCGAAGATGATATCGTGCTAACTTGGAAGGGGTCATTGCTACCAGCACGGGAATCCTAAATTGCTTGGCGGTGCGTAAAATTCTAAAGTGGCCCGTGGAATCAAACCCACGACCTTCCACTTGAATCTGTGTGCATCACTGCGCCAGGGAGGTCGTTAAAATGTTATTAAGTTAAACAAAATGATAGGTAATTTTGTTTTTACAGGATCAAGGGGCTAACATCGGCTCATCTAGAAAGTTTGTTAGATGCACATATGTTTAAACTGTGGTTTTTAATGTCTCCTAGAATAAGGTTCCTCTGACCTCAGCAGGCAAATGGCGCGAAGTTTGCCCGCTTCGTTTTATTTATGACGTTTATGCGCTAACGAATTCAACTCATTCCTTTTCTTAGCGGCCACCTGTCTAACTAACTGCCTCTCTGGCGTGAGTTTTGATCCAGTTCTCATAGTTATTTTTAAGGTTCCATACCAAAATGGTAAAAATGGAACCCTTTGAGACTTTCTCCGTCCATCAGTTCGTCCGTCCGTCCGTCCGTCTGTCACACTCGATTATGTTTTCACTCGAAGAACCACTAGACGCGTTGGGCGCCGTTCACATGATGTTAAGTGATTCGCTGGCTCATGTCCGATTTGATTAGTTACCTTCTTGGTTGCAATACTTTGGAAAAAAAATCGATCCATTACTGATATGAGTTTGCTGCGTAATTTATTTAGCCGCCAAACCACGACAGATATGGAATTCCTTTCATACTACTTGCCGGCCTAGGCACAGAAATTTCGATTAATTTCCAAGAAGGTTGTCTAAATAATGCTCAAATTTCCAAGCATATTTGAGAAAAGGTATAAAGTAAAACAAGGTAGTGAGACGTGGGGGTCCCCGAGAGGCGTGCGGTAACTTCGTTAGACGGGAAGCATAGTTGGATTTTATTTTACCGGATTTTGGTCGCAACTAGTAACTTTCCGTAAGGCACTACTATGGAAAGTCATATTAAAGCCACAAGAAAATAAAGTTCTCATTGTCTGAGTACGTTATTTCATTTCAACTTTGAAGACTTTCTTACTCGACATGTTGGTGCTCTTTCTTAAGCAATGGAATATTTAACTGTCAATGTAAGTACCTATAATTGGAATATACAAAAAATAATATCGATGTCCCTTGCCTTTTTATTTTTTTTGTACCTACTATGATATGCATAATAGTTAATTTTACCTTTGTTTTATTTCGATCTTTATCCTTCAAAAAACAAAGAATGATCGAAATTTAGCCAAGAATTGACGAACGGGCGATTAGACGAACTTTTACTGTTTGATTTAAAAACTCTTTCTTTAGTTTTGAACAAGTTGGTTAAGATTGAAGATAGGAGTTCATACAAAAATATATAGAGAGTGCAAATTTTTAGTTGATGTAAAAAAACAATAAGGTAAATTGGGTCAATGGTTCAGCTGCTGTACCCATATGAATTGTCTGATTGTGGAATGGATTCAAAAAAAAGACGAGAATGACAGTTATCTGCGCGGAAGTCACGTGATCGTTAGTGCGATCGGATATGCCATTTCTATAAATTTCTTTAATTTCGTTTCATAAGCTTACTAAAAGTAATCTTAGAAAAAGAACAGATAAAGCTACAACTGGAGGTAACAATAAATAGACAAATGGATTTCATTTTTCAAGTGAGATACAGTACCTTAAAACAAAGTGAAGTATAATAGTAGAGGATACTACATCTTGTGGTCACATAGCGTGTAAGACGAATGCCGGAGGCTTTTACGTGTGCTTAATACCTAATATTCTCAGCTATAGCCTTAGGACATATTATAAGGGAACGAAATCTGAAGGTTAGATGGGGTAAGACACCTAGTCGCCTACCTAGACTAAGTAATGTGTTATTTTTTTTGTCGCTTCGTCCATATAAATATTTCTGTAATCTGGGTTAGTTAAGACGTCATACTTTCGCATTATATCTGGAGATTAATTCATATCATAATTCAGGTTCGAAGATCATTGAATAATTACGAAACTTCATAATTAAGTTTTAGCTGTTGCGTCATCGTCTGCTACGAAAACTGTCTTTTCTCGTAAATCAAAAGTAAATATAAATAAACCTTATCCTGACAATTACACACCAGGAAATAAGAATTAGTAAAATAGGTAGCTACGTATGGTCACTTGACCTACTAAACTAATAACCTACTAGCGTACTAACATAGTATAGATTTCGATTATCCTAATTATTCATACTACGTACATGACATTGTAGCATGTAGAGCCGTTATTGTGTTTTGTACCGTGTAAGTTGTGATCATGATTATACACGGGTAAGACATGTTTTGTTTGGAAATCAAACATGGCATTAAGATCGTGCCCTCAACCAAAAACAAAGAAGAGGCATGCCATGGTCGGTCTTCCAAGTTGCCATAGTTGGAAGAGGTATATATAACATGCTTAGAAATAAGTAGATGGATTATTAACTTTAAATATTTGTTTTAGAGTAATTGATTTATAGTATAACCATTACATAATAAATAATCTTAAATTAATCAAGTAAATACGAGTAGGTAACATAATATACTCAAATAACAGGAAACGCGTTTTATCTACAACTAGTAACCGCCCGTGGCTGTGCTTGCGTTACCTCTTATTTTCCAGATATTATAAGGAGTTGAATTTTTAAAAATTCGAATTGTAACTGTTTGCAAGTGCATTGTGATTTTATCTATACCTTCAAATCCAAACAGAGATACCTAG
This sequence comes from Coenonympha arcania, assembly GCA_036785405.1. Classification (NCBI taxonomy): domain Eukaryota; kingdom Metazoa; phylum Arthropoda; class Insecta; order Lepidoptera; family Nymphalidae; genus Coenonympha; species Coenonympha arcania. Next base: position 11,162,208 of record CM072063.1, on the reverse strand, counting down.
AGAATAAGCGGCTAATCACCGAAACTAAGAACATTATTGAATTCTACGAATCATTATATCTAGTAGGTACTAAAACTGCATTAGAAAATCTTGCTCCATCTTTATTTGATGCAATAAAAATGTATGTTTGTAATTTTTGTCCACTACATAGGCAGTTCTGGCGACAGATTGGTGCAATGGTGTCATGGAGCACCTTGTTTTGTACCCTAGTGTACCCTTCGATGGCCAAGTCACGCAACATTAATAAAGAAATCGCAGTAAGGAATCTTAGACTTGGCACGACTTTGTCTAGATTTCATTACTTTTTAGAGATAAACAAGCAGCTCCAATCGAGACTTGGCTAGTTTTTTACAGTGTTTTTGATGGGATAAGATAAAAGATATTATACTGACCGCATCGAATACTACGCTTGCGCACAAATAGACAGACGCATGGATAGTGGTTCTGTTTATATAATATTTATGTAGTACTTATAAATAATATGTACTTTTTTATATACACGACGTTGCGGTTTACAATGAGGAAAAGACGATTAATAATTGATATTTATATATTTTGTGGTTACTGTAAAGTTGCGTGGGTTGGTAACTACGTAAATCATTATCAAATTATTATTATATATACATAATACCTAATTTTGCGCAAAGTAGACCTTTGCAATTGATATTACAGCATTTGGAGTTCTTCTGATCGTCTCCCGATGATTGTCATTGGAGCTTCATTTAAATTTTTAAAGGACGCAAATACAGATTTCAAAGATAAAGACGCAAGAGCGATTTCTTTCAAATAAAAATACAATCATTGAATCTGGGGACACGGTAGTGTCCCCGCCAGACGAGTCAAGCGAAGCGCGAGGGCACTACCTATCTTTTCTCGAAGGGTTTCGCCGTATTTTTAAACCCTTATAACTTAGGCCAGAATTATTCCAGATAATCAAAATTCTCGGGAAATGATGTCGCCGGTGAACTTATTAAACGTATAAAGTTTCAATATCAAAGGTACTTTAGATTTTATTGACATCTGAAAAACCCAGATTTCGTCACTGACTGACTCACTGATGATCATCAAAATTCCTAGGTACTTCCTGAAGTCCTAGAAAGCTGAAATTTGGTATGTAAGCTAGAATTAGTACACAACCAACAAAAAAATCCAAAAGTTGGAAATTTATCCCCCCAACCCCTTAAAATAGGGGATGGAAGTTTGTATGAAACTACGGCAAATATTGATGCTAGAGATCTCAAAATTGATATAGGGACTCTTCGTAATAAACAATCAAATACGTGTTTCAGGATTTTTAGTAAATCACCCCACATCCATCAAATTAGGGGGTTGGAAGTTCGTATGGGGAGATGGAAGTTTGTATGAAACTACTGCAAATATTGATGCTAGAGGTCTCAAAATTGATAATATAGGGACTCTTTGTAATAAACAATTAAATACGTGTTTCAGGATTTTTAGTAAATCACCCCACATCCATCAAATTGGGGGGTTGAAAGTTCGTATGGGGTTTCCCATCTTATCTTATCTTATCTTAATAATAATAATATATATAAATCTCGTGTCACAATGTTTGTCCGCGATGGACTCCTAAACTACTGAACCGATTTAGTTCAAACTTCGTGAATATCTGTCATTTGGTCCAACTTAAAAGATAGAATAGTTTTGATCCCACGTGTACGAAGTCGCGGGCATCAGCTAGTACGTATATAGGTACAAACTTAATTTCATGTTAGATATCTGCTAGTATACATCTGGATAAACACGTATTTTTTTTTTGTAATTATAAGCGCAATTCCGGTGCCCAAGTGGCCAAGCGCCCAAGTGCCCAGTGCCCCGTGCCCAGTAATATCGCAAGTTTCAAGCCCAAGTTCCATGCATGTCATGTTTAACAAGCCGAGTTTCACTGCATGTCGAGTGACCAGGAACCAGCGCTCAATGACAAGAACCCACATTGAGCTGAGTGCCCAGTGCCCAGCTTGAGTTGTCGAACGTGCCAAGCGTTAAATATCTCTGATTTTGAAGAGCGTTATAGCGCATAAATACCTGCTCAGTGCCCAAACACACGCGTCAAGCCCAAGTTACATACAGGCCCCGTCCAACGAGCCCAGCTCTCAGTTCCCAGTGCCCAGGGTGAGATGAGTGCCCAAGGCCCAGTGCCCAGTATCCACAGTTAGCCGTCGGGCATGCCAAGCGTAAATTATATGGATTTTAACAGCGCCCCAACGTCAGTGTGCTCAGTACCATAGTGCACGCGGCAAGCCCGAATTCCCGTACCGAGCTCCGCGTGTTCATTGCCCAGAGTCCAGTGCTCTGTGACCAAAATGAGTTGTCAAGCGTGTCAAGCGTCAAATTTGAATTTCAAGAGCGCCTCAGCGCCCAACGAAAATAAAGACTATAAAGAAAACAATAGTTAAAAAACTCAAAAACTCACAAATCTCACCGATACCTTCCGTAGATTTTTAATGGATAACAAGTAGTCTGTGTTAGTTCAGGATATAATCAGTCTACATTTTAAATTTCAGCCAAATTAGTTCAGTGGTTATGTTGTGATTGAGTAACAAACATCATCCAAACTTTCATTTGTATTTGTGTTTTAATAGGTAAAATTTAAAGTTAGAAATTGAAATTTGGATCTATAGATTACGTTTGATTATCATTTTATCTTGAAAAATGTAAAATTAGTTTCACTTTCGGTAGGCCAAAACTACTAACTTTAAATCCACTATAAGTTTTTTAAATTTTTAGAATATACTTCTAAGCAAAGTACTCGTAATACAAACATATTATAGAGTGGGCTGTGAAAAGAGGCGCACCTGAAGTGCAAGAAATACACAAAAAAAAGAAAAATGAAGTAAATAAAAAAAATTGTTTTAGAAAACGTACAAAAAGAAATGAAATCCCAACAAAAACATTTTCATGTAAAATGTTGCCAGACGAGCATATGGCTCACACTGTCAAAAAGTTATCAGATCTCATGTAGGGCAAGACTTCTGACTATATACACCCTTAAATACAAGCTCTAACTTCACAAACTCTTCACTTTAGTTACAATAATGTCTTGACCGTTTGGCTACCGTTACATTGGGCGTAAAATCAAAAATTTATTCACTTTTCAGTACTCTGTAAGTTCTGTTAAATCAAAATTTGAAGTCAGGAAAATGATTTTGGTGGGATAAATTTTTCACTTTACGCCCATGTGACGGTAGCCAAACGGCCAAGACATTATTGTAACTAAAGTGTAGAATTTGTGAAGTTAGAGCTTGTATTTAAGAGTGTATATAGTCAGAAGTCTTGCCCTACATGAGATCTGATAACTTTTTGACAGTGTGAGCCATATGCTCGTCTGGCAACATTTTACATTAAAATGTTTTTGTTGGGATCATAAAAGACGGATACCCAGTAGATACCCCTCCGATCAAAAATCCCGAAGTTTAGGTATATTAGAAGATGAATACTCATTAATACTAAATTATTAATGAAACTACGGAGCGTGCATACTTTAAGAAGTAGGTACATAATAAATAACTCGGTAATCGTAATAAGTGTACGAGTAACAGGAAAATATTAATATTATATATTATATAGAATACCGCGTCGGCAGCCTGGACCCTGGACCTCAATGCACTCCAGTACGCCGCGTGTCGCACACGAGACATGCGACAATTACAGACAGCGACACGTGCTGTGTGCGTCGCGCGACACATGGAACACACGAGACATGCCACACGAGTCACGTGCGTGCAAAACGCGGGACTCCCGAGACAAGACGAAACGTTTGCAGTGCACGACATGCGGGAAACGCGATACACAGAACACGAGACAAGTGCGGCACAAGACACAAGGAAGTCTCAAGATGCACGGCACGAGTCACGTGCTGAGTGCGATACGCGATACTCGCGAGATACTCCACACAAGCCTTGTGCGGTACGCGACACATGGAAGTCGCGAGACACGCGGCACGAGCTACGTGCTGCGAGTGTAACGCGATACTTGCGAGGCACAGAACACGAGATATATGCAGCAGTCGTGATACGGGCGATATGTGGTGTGCGATACAATCTGCTGCTGATGCTGCTGCTGTTGCCGCTACTGCAAGCGTGTGGCGCTGAGAATCTCACCGATGACTGCGCGATATTACGTGACCTGTGGGGCCGCAAACTCCACGCGAGAACCAACATGAAAATTGGCATCCCGTGTAAGTGTTCCAACCGATTTATAAACACTAGGTCGGTACACATTAGAAAAGCTGTGGATATGAGGCATGTGACATCACTCAACGCAACGTGAGTATGGCTTGCTTCGTGTGTGGTGTAGTATGTCTAACTAGTCCATGGTACAATGCAGGCGACGGGAAGGCGCTACTACCTACCTACCTACCTACTCACTTCTCGTACTCGCAAGTGACGTATTCAAGCACGCCTTCTCGATTCCTCACAAGTTGTTTCCTCTGCTCCTTGTCTCCACGTACTCAGTCTCCCCATTCTGGACAGAAAAATACGCACATGGACTCATCTCACGCCAGCAGTCCGTCGTCGTACCACCCAAATCACCTATGTCACTCCAGTAGGTAGTACAGGTGCTCGTACAACTTTGGAGTCGACTCGCTTCGAAGCCAGCGCGGCGTCCCGGGCGGCAACATTGAGACCCGGCTGGTAGACGTATAGAGAAATACGTTGCGTTTATTCGAAGCGAATCGACCCTTCTTTACGAAAACCTCTAATACCCTTCGCGTCATGTGTCATGAGCGGGAACTGCTAAGATTGATAAATAGAATAGAATAGAATAGAATAGAATAATAATTTATTGCTTTTAGTACATGACATTATTGCAAACATAATAATATGAATGCTCTACCCTCTGCGGAAGGAAAACCTGTGTTGCAGAGGGTAGATCCTTCCTGGATGTTAATTTAGACATTATTTATTCCTATTTTAAACCTAGTGATTACACTTACTGTTACAATTTAAAAAACTTGCTTAGCTTATAAATTACTTGAGTGTGTGCGTTTGTGTTTGCGTTTGTGTGTGTGCGTGAGTGAGCATGTGTGAGGGTGTGTGTGTGTGTGCGTTTGTGTGTAAGCGTGCTTGCGTGCTTGTTTATTGTATTGCGAGCTTGCGTGTTTATTTTATGATCTTTAGCACGTCTTCCGTCTTATCATAATCAAGGGCTCTTAGCCAGGTTTTGGCGGTTTTTGAAAGATCGTATTTGCTAATATTAGTAAAATTTTTGTTATTATTAGTCTTTATAAACTTATTATATACAAATATAGATCTAGACACAAATTGTGCCCGGGCAAAACTGGTGTTATTGTAGGGTACAGCAAACTTGGTCACCCTGGTACTGTTGATCATCAAACTACAGGTGCCCCTGTAAGCAACGGCACCTGCAATTTGAGTGTGGTGCCGTAATAATAGTGTGTGTCCAGCTCGCCCTGTGCAAGCGGACGGCAAGCACTATCCGCTGCAGGTGTGGGGCGGCGCGGGCGGCGCGGCGCGCGCGGCGGCGGCGGCGCAGCTGGCCGTGCTGCGCGTCATGCTGGGCTACGACGACGTGCGGCTGCGGCACGGCCGCGCAGACCTGTGCGAGCTGGCGCGGAGCGACGCCGGGCCCGGCGGGTGAGTGCGTGTGACGTGAGTGCGTGTTAGTGCCTTTTCACACGTACCGGTTGCCGGGTAGTCGGCGCCGGTTACCCGGTGGTGAAATGTATGGGCATGGTACATAGCTTTCCATGTACCGGCGCGCCGGAACCACCACTGTGCGTCCGGTCGCCGGGCATCGGTTAGCCGGCGGCCGAACTGACAGTGTTGTATGGAACACGCAACTAGCTTTCAGACGCGTCGGCCGGTCAATCGCCCAGGTACAGTCTGCGAGAGCGGTCCATCATAGAATGAGACTGTACTCTTGTCAACTCTCTAGCCTATACTGCCGGCATCAACCGGGACATGTGAAAGCTTATTTGACACCGGGTAACCGGCGCCGGCTACCCGGCAACCGGTACGTGTGAAAAGGCACTTAGAGTTGCCTACTTGGATGGTATATGGTTTTTTAGGGTTCCATACCCAAAAGGTAAAAAAGGAACTCTATTAGCGAGACTTCGCTGTCCGCCCGTCCGTCCATCTGTCACCAGGCCGTTTCTCCTGAACCGTGATAGCTACGGACTCGATATTTCCACAGATGATTTATATCTGTTGCCGCTATAACAATAAATACTAAAAAAAAGATTCGGACGAATTGTAAACCTCCTACTATTTTTCAAGTCGGTTAAAAAATAGTATAAATTTAAGGGGGCACCCATACGACAAACTTGATTTTTATGCTCGTGGCTTTGGTGGGCAGGGGTGTTTACTATTTAATTGACATAAATACTATTGAGAATGGGTCTTGATAGTAGGAATCTTCAGTCCGACTCGCACTTGACCGATAGTTTTATGCAGCCTAGCAGTGGTGGCGGCTGTGGCGACGTGGCCGCCCGAGGGCTGCAGGCTGGCCCACCCGTGGGCGCTGGACGAGCTCACGTCGCTGGGCGCGGGCCCGGCGGCGGCGCCCGCGCACCCGCTGCTGCTGGCACACGCACCGCGCTGCGCCGCCCGCGCCGCGCGCTGGGACTTCTACCTGAACTTCACTAGCGAGGCCAGAGACTGCGGCTTCTCCGATGCCAGGTTTGAAACCACTTCCTTAGCAAGTATCCACCCAAATGAGAAGAATGGTCTACTCTGAGAATGAGAACAATAATTCTACCATAGCTCAACACACTGGCTAAGTGTTGATTGGCAGGCTTCACACACAGGCTACAATAATTGAATGATTGTAGCGTAAGTTTTACAAGTAAATCAACAATGCGTCGGTATCATAGACTGAATGCGGCTCTCGGAGCAAGATTTGTGCCTGGCCAGTTATATAATTTTTTTTTACTAGCATGTTATTGTTTAATTCAGTTTCGAAGTGCTGGCACGCAACAACAGCGAGTACGACGCGCTGGTGTTGCAGGAGTTAGAGCGCCGCACGCGCACACTGCCCATCACCCTGCGGTGCTTCCCCACGGACCGCGACCTACGCACGAACATGTCGCTGCTCCGAGACCGACAAATAGCCTTTCTCTTTGTCGACGAAGACGTGTGGGTCGGAGAAGAGAGCGTGGTCCGCGTGCAGCCGCCGCCGTGCGCGCCGGGGGCCGCCGGCGCCGCGTGCTCGCCCGCCCTGCTCGCGCACACCGCCGTGCGCGTCGGCGACGGCGCGTTCCTGCGCACGCGCGCGCCCGGCGTGGCGCGCTTCGTCGCGGGCATGACGTTCGCGCCCGCCGACCTGCGAGCCATCCTCGCCTACGAGGAGAACCAAACGACACCCGACATCGAGCAAGTGGGCTGTCGCTGGGCGCACGAGCGCATCGACACGCTGTTCGATCTGTTCCACGTGACTGGGAACGTGACGCGGGCCAAGTACTACGTCGCGGTGTTCCCGTGCGCCGACGACCCCGACGCCTCGGCGTACGCGGCCGTCGCGGCCGCCGTGAATGACCACCTGGAGGAGGCCGCGCGGCTGAAAGCCGACGTGCGATACCGGTTCGAGAGCGTGGACTGCTCGCGGGAGGACGCCCTGCCGGCCGCCGTGGAGAACGCGTCGTGGCCGCGCGATACGGTCGGGCTGGTCGCGTGGAGCGCGGCGGCCGGCGTGAGCGCGGCGGCCGCGGCGGCATCGCGCGCGCGCCTTCCGCTGCTCCTGGTTGGCGCGGCGCCACCCGCCGGCCCCGCGCGCGCCGCCTCGGGCCGCCTCGCCGACTTGACGAGCGTCTACCTGCGACTGCTCGAGCTGTGCGAGTGGTCGCGCTTCGCCGTGATCTCCGACCGCTCCGCCTACTCGACGAGCTTTGCGGACGCGCTGCTCGACCGGAGGGCGGGGGACCGCCTGCTGCACCGCGACTACGCGCCGGACGCGCTCGAGCAGCTGCAACGCGACGACGCGCGCGTGGTGGTCCTGAACGCGCGCTACGCCGTGGCGCGCGCCGTGGTGTGCGACGCGGCGTGGCTCGGCTCGGCGCCCCCGGTGTGGCTGGCGCGCGAGTGGGACGCGACGCGCTGCGCGTCGGGCGTCCCGGCACGCGTGTACTCGCTCAGTCCGTCGTGGCGCGGAGGCGACGCAGCGGACGGAGCGGCCCGGCTGCGCGCGCGTCTGCAGCCAGACAACGGCACGCTGGCGCCGCCGCTAGCGGGCGCGCTGGCGGATGTTTTGCTGCAAATCAGTGTGGGGTTCGACACGTTCCTACGCGAGCACCCCACGAACACATATGACCTTCGCGGAAGCCCTAGGTGAGTAGGTTTACCCACTGACTTTAAAACAACACCTAAAAGACTTACTTCCTTACTCTTCACCCTCAAATAAATTCATAAAAGTCAATTGTTTCAATCGACTAATCTCTAATGTGGGATTTATACAATATCAAATACTTAATTTCTGTGTCGCAGAACGTTGGAGAAGTACCTCGATAAAATAAACGAGACAGGCGTTGCTGGAATTCTACAGAACGACAACTCCGCTCTGAAGGAGCCGCTGGTGTACCTGGAGGCGTGGGAGGACGAACGCGGCCGCGTCGCCGCCGCGTGGCGCGTGCGGGGCGCCGACGTGCGGCAGCTGCGGCCGGAGGCGCGCGCGTGCGCCGCTGTGCTGGGCGCGCCGCCGCCCGCCGACCGCGCCGCGTGCCACACCGCGCGCACCGGGGATCGCTTCGCGCCGCGCTGCCAGGACGTGCCCGTGTTCGCCAGCGCCGTGTTCCTGGCGCTGGCCGCGCTGGCGCTGCTGCTGGCGCGGCGCGCGCGCCTCGCCTACCTGAGGCGCTGCGCGGAGGCGTTGCGGGAGCGCGCCGCGTCGCGCCTCGAGGCGTACTTGGTTGACCGCGGCGACGTGACGCTGCTGCACGAGATCGGCTCCGGCTGCTACGGGCGCGTGCACTTCGCCGAGCTGCGGCGGCCCGACGGCGCCACGCAGGCCGTGGCCGCCAAGGAGCCGCGCGCGGGCGCCGAGCCGGCCGAGGAGGGCGAGCTGCTGCGCGAGGCGTGCGTGCTGGCGCCGCTGGCGCACGCGCACGTGGTGCGGCTGGTGGGCGTGTGCGTGCGCGGCCCGCCGCTCGTGCTGATGGAGCACGCGCTGCACCTGGACCTGCAGCGCTACCTGGCGGAGCGGCGCGGCGCGGCGGGGCGCTGCGGGGCGACGACGCCGCGCGCGCTCACGCGGCTGGCGCGCGAGGCGGCGGCCGCGCTGCAGTACCTGGCGGGGCGGCGGCTCGTGCACCGCGACGTGCGCGCCGCCAACTGCCTGGTGGACGAGCGGCGCGCGCTCAAGCTGGCCGACTTCGGCATGGCGCGCGAGCTGGACGCGCGCGAGCCCGAGTACGCCACGACGCGGCGCGGTCTGTTCCCCGTGCTGTGGATGGCGCCCGAGAGCCTGGAGCGCGGCGTGTTCTCGCCCGCGTCCGACGTGTGGGCGCTGGGCGTGCTCGCGCTGGAGGTGGCCACGCTGGGCGCGCGCCCGTTCGGCTGCTGGGCGCCGGCGCAGGTGCTGCGCTGGGTGGCGGCGGGCGGGCACGCGCCGCTGCCGCCCGACCTGGGCGAGGCGGCGCGCGAGCTGCTGCTGGCGTGCTGGGCGCGCGAGCCGGAGCGCCGGCCCAGCGCGGCGGCCGTGTGCGCCGCGCTGGCCGCGCGCCCCGACGCCGTGCGCGCCGCGCTGCAGCCGCTGCTGCTGCCCGACCCGCCGCCGCTCGCGCTCTAGCCGCACGTGACTACCGGAGACCGGACTCAAAGTTGACTCAGTGCTCATTATTAAGTTTCAATTAAAAATATATAGAATATGTAGATATGTAGATTTTATGTTATTTTTAATTTGAAGACTAATTTCAAGGTTTATTTCATTTCGACTCTAAAAAATCAATTTCGATTACAATAATTCGACTGTCGACTGTTTAGTGTACTACTGTGTAAGTATGTTTACAAATTCACACAGGCACATTTAGTATTAAGGGATGTCTAATAATTTTCTATGTCAAGCAAGTACATAAGTATGCGTATAATGTAATGTTCAAGAAACATGACAGGAATGGACATTGGGCCACTCCTGACGAGTACTATCCACCTGTGTAGTCCATGGCGCGCGCGGTCACGACTGGTTCTTCTTACAAGATAGTTATTTGAAAATTATTTGAAATAACTTAAATGGCTGTAGATAATTTTATTACCGGGTCGTTGAGAACCCAACGCTGCGTTTGAAGGAATACCTATAAAGGCCGCTTTCATAGCGCGAGCTGTGCCAATCAGTTAGATACTGGCGTAGATAATAAAATTCAGCGCAAATTTATCAAGTGCTTAAAGAAAAGATTTAGCTCATTTGACACCACCAAATTAAAAACATTACAATTGAGAAGGGAACATAAGGATCAAATATTTTTATATAAAATTATTAATGGTATCATTGATAGCCCTTATCTGTTGCACAAAATAAAATTTTGCATACCAAAATTAAAAATACGTAAATCACGTAAAAGCAATATATTTGATCTCGCAATTACCAAAACGAATTATAGCCGTAACAGATTTATAGTACGCTCAAGCGACATTTATAATAAAAAATATAAACACATAGATCATTTTCAATATAAGCACGCAGGGTTCATTTCTGCCATTAAGAAATGTTACTAATTTTCTTAATGGCTGATGGTCTCACTTCTATATATCAATGTAACATCTAGTACAACTCCCATTAAAACATAAAATTGTAATCCAGGAAGTGGAAACTTTACTGGCTCATGTGTTAACTATATTTAGATTAAGATTAGGTATTATGTTAAGCTGTTTGTTTCCCAAATAAAGAGAAAAAAAAAAAAAAAACTCCAATAATATCTATTTGAGATATTTTATGTCTTGTGTGAGTCAGATATTATGATTACGAAGTAGGTACATAGTTAGTGAAGTCTTTATTATGACAAAAGAGAGTAGACAAAAATAATTATTGCTACGAGCTACACTGTGGCAACGATTACGCATTTATGAACCAGCCGGACCGAGCGGTTCGCGGCAAGTCGAGCAATCGTAGGCCGAGGGTAGTTTTAAATTTATTTTATCTTTTTGCTAAAAACTATTGTTTCTCAGTAAGTGAATAATTGTATTCTTTTGAGAAATAAAGATCTTTAACCACAATTATTACCGATTACGAGCAGTTTAGCTGAAAAGTAAGAAAATGGCGGTGCCACTGCTTTGTAGTATAGCAGTTCTGTAATAAAATGCCTAATATTTTCGAGTGTAACTTAATTGGCATAGAAGTCATAGAATCATATGACAGATTCATCAAATTAATTTTATTAATAAAAATTTGAAAAATACCATCGTGTTTTGCCAAGACGTGTTTTCATTGCATTCAAAATGATTCAGTATGTCACACACTGTACGATTTATGCAGACTGCAGTTACTTAAATTAACTACAAAATATAAAATAACGTAGGGTCTAAAGTGATTAAAAGTGTAGTCTCAATCACTTTGGACCCTGTGGTCCAGTACTTTATTTATCAATATAAAATAATCATCATGTCTTCGCATTTCTAAAGAAAGAAATTTCTATTGGCTATGAGGGATGCTTTTACCCGGTTCCCACCCTAAGCAATAAAAATAACTCCAAGAACATCTGTCACAATACTTCCTCACTAAACGAGGTCTGGCGGTACTCTTGACGGTCTGTTTGTGCATATTTATACACGAAATTAGCTGTCAGCGAGATTTAGGGATCATGCATCTGCAAAAGGAGGATGCTGAAATGATACTTAGTTTATTTAAAATTTCACCGAAATTGTTTTACTCATTATTTGCTTTAATTTTTAATATGTTTATTAACTAATTAAATTTTTGATTAATGTTTTACACACTTAGGAAATAATTCCTATAAATTTAAATACGAATCAAAATTTAGTCCTGCCTGAGGACCTAATAATACGAATCGAAAATTTCACCGCAGAGGGATATGGCTCGTATATTCTGTGGTATAGCTCAACGGTCAGAGCACCCAGCCGCGAAAGCTGGGGGTCGCGGGTTCAAATCCCGCTGTTTATTAACATTATTCATATTACCTATAATATCGCGTGTTTGTCATAAGTGATTAATCATAATAGTGATCTGTCGTGATTAATGTATGTGGTCATAGACAATTGCTACGCACAGCTCACAACATCACGGTGGCACAATAACCTTCGCAACCATCTTCTCCGCTCTTCTCTTCTCATCTCCCCTTTGGCAGAAACTGGACCTTACACTCAAGCAAAATTAACATCTTATACTGGCTTCATATTTTACTTAATAAGATTTCGTCTTCACTAATTTTTACGCCCCACTTTTGGGCAGTTCTAAGATGACTTTCTGACTCTGTGGATTTTTTAGCAAAGATTGTATAGCCAGCAAGATGTTCACCTGATCAGATGAATGTCTTCCTAGGTTTTTGAATTAAATTTTTATTTAAATTTTCTGCATTTCCGTGCAACTTTCCAAACAAAACTAAGTACCTGAGTTCTTACTTATTTTGTACGAATTCCTGACTTAACTAAGACTAACTGGAAAATTCCTGACTTAACGTGGAATTTTAAAATGCGACTTTAAATACTTACTTTAATTAAACTTAATCCGGACTTCAGTATGCTGAAACGAAGAATGAGAACGACTTTTTTGTACTTTGGATCGGAAATCGAAATTTGGAAAATTCTCGTAGTTCAAGCATTAAAGACGTAAGTAGGTATCCAACTTTTTAGGGTTCCTACCAAAATGGTAAAAATAAAAAGTAGAACCCGTAACTTTGTATGTTTGTTTGTCACAGTCCATTATTTCAGAAAATATTAAAGCTGTCTAAATAAAAATTATTGCAAGTCTACAAAATCGAGCCGCCTTTTCCCATTATTGTTTTCAATAAGCAAAAATAAGGGAGAATGGTGTACCTATAGCCGGCATAACAGTCGGTCACAAAGTACCTTTATTAACTACCTAATAAGTACCTACCTTGTTACCATTTTCGGAACTCACAGGTGTCCCAGAAATTGATCTTGTATGACAGCATAGAAGATTAATTTATTTGCAGAGTGCAGACACCATTCAGTAGCTTGATTAAGTGGGACATAGTCAGGCACCTTTTGTGCTTGTTGCTAAGAACAATACCTGGGTGTAATTTAACGCACATAATATAGGGAATATAGGTCCATATGGAGTGCAAACAGCCTTTTTAACATCTTGTCAGCTTGTCAGATATAAATAGGATTGGTATAGGTATAAATGGCGGGCCTATTTTAGGTCTCTTTGGACTTATCCAACTAATATTATGGTCTTATTTATTTTAACTAATATATATGGTCTTATTTAACTAATATATGGTAATTATTTTGGCTTAAGTCTTTTCTTCATGAGTGTACATGAAGAAAAGACCCGCCATTTGTGGTCATCTTTCGTGAATCGTACTATAATAGCTATTGGAAATAACAATATGATTGACTGTTTTATTTAGTAGATGGTTTTTTTACTCTAGGTATACAGGTTACTACCTACTTGACTGCGATCTCAACTGGTAAGTGATGATGCAACCTAAGATGTTAGCGTACTAACTTGAAAGGGTAAGTAAATTCCCAACGGTTTCTACAAGCATCGCACCGGAACGCTAAATCGCTTGGCGATGCGTCTTTGCTGGTAGGGTGGTAACGACCGAAGCCTCCCACCAGACCAGACCTGAGCCAATTTAGAAATTATAAAATTCTAAAGTGACCCGTGGCGGGAATCGAACCCGCGACCTCCCACTCGAAACCGAGCGCGCCGCCACTGCGCCAGGGGGGTCGTCAAAACTTGTTTCACTTTGTGACTTGTTTCACTTCCTCAAATGATAAATAGACAGACAGGTGGTTAAAGTCGCAACTTCAACGTTCTATTTTATCATAACTTAGACCCTAGGAACCCTGAAATAGTTTAGGTATGTACCTACTACCTATATTATAAACGTTTAATTCTGCGCCATCTAGTAACTCAAGGCTCAACCACTACGCAATTCAGCAAGTAGCGCCATCTAATGGCATGTTATGGAACTACGTTAGGACGATTCGCGTCATGCTATTTCATACTTACAATAGATGGCGGTTTAAGACACAGAATGAAAAACGGTTTTGATGATGCTGCGGTATCGGGATCAGAATTCAGACCTCTTCGGGCAATAGATTCAGGGCGAAAAGTGGGTGCAAGGCATTGATAAACTTCTTACTGTGAATGATGTGTGATGTCATACAGATTCATAGAGCTATGATAATAATATTATCTTTTCTCATTCTTTACACCGTTATAGGAGCAAAATTTAATGTACAGGGGGTTCCGGGGGCGATAAATCGATCTAGCTAGGATTCATTTTTAGAAAATGTCGTTTATTCCAAAAAAAAAAAAATACCGATCACCCACATTTTGAAATATCACAGGTGACTACTAAGTAAGTATATTATGATAGGTGATAGGTCTGCCTATAGCTAATAGGCGGAAACATTTTTGTTTTGCAGTCCATAAGTACCTACCTAGGTATGAGTTACCTAATTTAAATTTTAAATCATACGAGTATGATTTATGTTCCTAACCCCTACATTCTCAGTATTCACGCGTTGAGATAAATCATTACAGAAAGAAACACACACTTACAAAGCTCTGCTCGTTAGCCCATGCCCATTCCATCGATCATCGCAGTTTATGCCTCTTTGAGACCTTATCAATACGCTTTAACCGCGATCAAATGCACCCCATTGTAACCCGGGGCTATTATTGTCGCGGGTCTCCCTGGTACACGATTAAGTGCGCTCGCCCTCGCTGTTCGGACCGCGTCGGAGGGAAATGAAGTGCGGAGCGCTGCGATTGCGACCGCAATGCAATCAGCTGCATCATGAAGGGTTTAAAATTTTGATTTTGTTGCTTATGTACATAATTACCAAACCAATCTATCTTTTTTACACATTAGGTAGGTATAATTTCATGTTAGTAACCACTGAAGTTATCTGAGTTAGTAACTAACTGCAATCATTTGAAGTTAAGTGACGATGCAGCGGGCAGCCATCAACTTGGAAGCGGTTAACCCCTAACGGTTGCTACACAACATCGCAACAGAATGTAAAATAGCTTGGCGTCTTTGCCGGTAGTGTGGTCACGACACATTGACGATACGTTGGTAGCCGAAGTGAGCCAATTTAGAAATTAATAAATTCCATTCTACACATGGGCTCTGACCAAGAGAAACATGGAAAAGCTCGAGACATGTCAACATAGGATAGAAAGTAGTATTTTACATATCAAGAGGAGAGACAGACAAAGACTTACCATCATTAGAGCAAAAACTAAGATATCCGACGTTAAAAAGAGAATAAGAGAACAAAAATGAAGATGGACTGGCCACATGGTGAGAAACAAAATACGAAAGTGGACCAATGATATCACTGACTGGTACCCAAGAAGAGAAGGAAATCGGAAGAGAGGAGGACAATACCTTAGATGGGAAGATGATATCACGTCAGTTGCAGGCATCACGTCGCAAAGGATGGCCAGATATAGGAAACTCTGGAAGGAAATGGAGGAAGCCTATGTTAGAAGACATACTTACTGAGGAAAATAAAACGGCTACCGACTTAAAAACATAACATTTATTCATTTTTGGACAACTGTAAATTTAACTCAGTCAATAAAGGCTTATTTTATTTTATTTATTTATTTATTAAATTCTATAGTACGTGCGTGTAATCGAAACCGGGACCTTCTGCTCAAATCCGTTCCCATCCACCTCGATGGCTTACCCCTTTACTAAAACATTAAAAAAATATCAGATAGGAAAAATAATACCCATCTGCCATGGTAACCTAATTAATATTGTAAGCTAATTAATATACGAGTGTTGTTGGCGAATCCAATTAATAAAATAAAATAAAATAAAACCTTCGTATACCTAATCGTTTGGCGGAGTGGAAAAGAATATGCACGAGTAAGAAAAGTATAATCTAACTTATCTTAACTCAAACTTGGCTATACGGTATGTATACCTTCTCTGCATTAGGTACTTTAACTTAAGTAGTTTTAAGTTTTCCTTGTCACAAAATTTTACAAAATACTGATAACTGGCTTTACTTTGCAGTAATTTTCTCCGTTAGGTATAACGTGTAAGTACTAGGAATACAGAATTTCCGAGTTCCTACCTAAGAACAGCTGTTATGTCTAGCGCTGACGAGTGCGCATAACACATCGCTAAACACAAGGCATTCCTTTGTCTTTGGCCAGGCCGACAGCGCACGGGTCTACCTAGCTACCTAACCTGCCCGTTTGCTGTATGTAATCTCCTAACAACTAGAAACTTTAAGAAACTCTCTGGAGCATTTTGATTTTTGATATCCGGGAATCAAAAAGGGATATTATACCAGGTACATCCTAAAGCTTCAAAAATGTGAGTATTTCGAAAACTTTATTTTCAGTAAAGTAAGTTGGTCCAAGTCATTGACAAAGAGCGTTTGGCAAATAAGTCATTTGACTGCATTTTCAATGTTTCGCAGAATTGGGCATCCTTATAGGGTATCGTAGGGTTGTTTATAATTTAGTATCAGGATTTTATGTGACATAAGGTTAAAATATAATTGTAAGTGAAATATGTAACTGATAACATTGAACATGTTTGTTTTAGTTTGTAATTTGTTTTAGTTTTAATGATATGATATTGCATGCCGAAAGGTAGAATCCGATGTATTATCGAATTAGCAATAAAGAAAATTTGATTGATTGGTTGATTGAAGTGTTATACATAAACTACCAAAAAACGTATCATAAAAAAATGTTTACCAAATATTTTATGAATTCTTTTTAAGGGACGGAAGTCAGTACCTATCTGTACTCATAGAATTTCTACAATATGTTTAATATACCGTAAGCATGTATCAGGGAGTTTTATTTCTGTACCTCCATAGATAACCTCGAATATGCAATCTCGTCTTCCATTAAACAGGTATACTTATTTTAAATTTAAATAATATTCCTAAAATAAAAAGTTTATTATATAAAGAATTCATGTTTGTAAATTAATTACTATCGGTAAGTTTGTACCTTGGACTATCTAGTTTGTACAATACAGTTCGTCAAACAATTTGTGTCAAATTTTTATGCATAGTGCGACAATTAATGTTGTCTGTCAAACGCCTACCTAATTGAACCTAATAATAAATACACAATTGTATGCATTACACCTTCACACGTGATTAGACTCTACCCTGTGGTAGGTAGATATCTAAGAATCCTGAGAATCAAGTCAGTCATAGATTAATGTTCACGATTAGTCACTCGCGTCGTCTGCTTCTTTCTGGAGAACTCTGTAGTGTAGACAATGTATTGAATACATTGACAGTCGAATAAACCTTGGCAATGCGACTACGTGCCTTTACATCTGATTAGTGCGAGGTTGGTACTTGGTGTGACAGTGACTAGGGATGTGTGTAAGAACTGACTACACAGTTTAAACTACTATTTGAGACGGGTCGGCAAAGGCCGGGCAGCTGACGATGATGGAACCAACTGCTGAGGCTGGTCGAGACCTGGCGGGAGCGTGGTGATTACAACAATGAATCCCGTACTGCCACTAGTAGGTCTGCCCAGAAAACGGACAGTTTTTAGTGGGTACATAATCCTTCCATTTCTCCTGACGGAGCGGTAGGTTATATGTTTTATATATTTGCGGTGTATAAAAAAAGATATTAATTTAAATTGGACTTGAAATATTTTGCATGGTATGTGTAACGTCTCTCTTGGTCTCTCTCATTGGTCTAGCTATGAGCAGGAGTGGCTGCAGGCCACGAGGTCCTTGGTTCAATCCCCGGGTCGGGCCAAAAAAATACAATACTAGCATTCCTATCTGAAATTTTTGTAGTACGTCTAGGTGGGTATACTTGGTTTGTAAATTAGCTTTTGTAGAGAAAGTTAAGTCAGTCAGTTCTGCGCCTGATCTCTCTCCTATGATGTCGGAGCTGTCGTTCCAAATCCAACGTATTGTGGGAGAGAAGCAATAGAAAGTGCACCTATTTTTGCGCACGAACTTGTGCACTATTATAATATGTCACTAACGAAATAAATACATTAGGTACTCATTGACAATTTTAACAAAATTGTATATCACGATAACAAATGTAAAGGGGAAACATATTTTGGTACGTACAAGCAAAGTTGCAACCATATCCATTTCTCGCAACCCTGTAAACGTATCGTTTTCATTTTAGCGAGAATTAATTCAACGCCTTCTCGATTGGAAACTGGAAACACGTCGGGAATTTGCAACGGGAAATGTTTACAAAAGAATTTAAACTCGATCAATCGACGGCTTCCTTCACTTTGATCCGTATTGAGTTGAATCACATGTTTTATGATGGTTTGCATGTGTAAAACTTTATAATAAGCTTTAAGTGCTTTTTTTGCGAAGTTATTAAACGAGGCTATAGGTATTCGGTTGCAACGAATCGGTATTAAGGTACCTACCTCACCTTCTTTAATTTGGCTGGGATTTGGGATGTGATTGAAAGACATTCAAAGTAGTGTAAGACATCAAAATACTGACGCAATTTATGTAAAAAAATTCTTCATAATCATTTCTGAAAGTAAATTGTTCATAATTGCTACTATTGCAAAAAAACTTGTAGGTAATTATCAGTATTTCAAAATCCCCAGAGGTCTTTACTCATTTCAATTATTTGAGGTGTTAGGTGAACGTTACAAACTCAGTCGCAAACACTGTACCTTCTACCTAGCTACATCATAGACCTACACACATAAAGTTAAAAATAAGAGCTTTAGAAAATCATCTGGTAGGTACTTATTAGAAAAATTCTGATTTTCACTAGGTTTCCATCGCCTCTAAAGAGCAACATCAAACGAAATGTTTACACCGCTGGAGATAGCTCCTAAGTCCTTATCCATATTTATTGTCTCGAAGTCGCGTATTCTCGCCTCAATGGCGTGCCTTGTCGACGCATTCATAACCTGCACTCATTGATAGTTAAACGGCTCCGAATGAATACCAAATTGATCTACATCCGCAAACTAAAGTAGACTTTATGATCTAAGTAAGAAAGTATAAATTTGCCTGTTTCCATATTGTGTTTGTTACAACTTCAATGCATTCTATTATCAACCTTAAACTTATAAAATACACGAATCATTTTAGCTTGTGTTGATTTTACATACAAAACCGTTGTATGCTTACCACAAACCACAATACGTGCATGCAATTTTTTATGTTACGGTAAAGGAATAGAGAGTATTTTTGCGTGCATATTTTTTACTTGAGGATTCAACAATGATGTAGTCGGAAAAGCAATAACTGACCATCTCAATGTTGGCACGTGCGTTCGCCGGAACCACATGGAGGATCAAAGGGGAACGCCGGACGTCGCAGCGGCATATTGCCCGGACATAAACGCGTTTTCAGCAAAAAAGAAGTCACAAATATGGCAGTCATGAAGGAAATTGTCTACCTTCCTCTAGATCTGTCTACCTTATTCTACGGAGATAATGAATGTACTTAGAAGCTACAAGTTGACATAGTTTTGCATTTGTTACCAAGTAGGTACCTACCAGGAGAGCAGCGGGTGGAGAAGGTATAAGAGGTCTGAGGAGTTCGTAGAATATCTTTATAAACTGTGTCGATACTGAAAACAGCTATAAAGTGCTATAAAGTGAATGGCATTTTGCAATAATGCATTATTTGATGATGATACGTAGCCATATTGTTTGCTATTTACTAGTTGATTCTCAATCACGATCAATTTGTAGATCGGATATGTACCTATCTTGCTTGATTAATTTATCACGTGACTTATCGATGACAACTGTGATTCTCATACATTTTTTAATATCTAATGCTTTCGTAGAAATAGGATTGCTGTTCTCAGTTCTCGTACCTATATGTACATATAGGTACCTACTTCACTGATAGCCCTTACTCCCTTAGTAAACCTAATCAGAGATCAGAAGAAGGTAGGAAGTCCTTGAGTATCTATCTATAAATTATATTGTGTTGTGTTGTGTAGGATGATTGTATAGGAACATTGTAGGCTTGTAGATTTATTTGTCTCTTGGATTTAGGTACTAGAGAAGCTTTGCGGGAATGAGCGTGAAATACAATGCCAAGCCAAAGAATATCCACCTGGAATTGTTTGTATACTGAAAAATGTTCAGCTAAAATTCCCCAGGTTCAGTAGCTTGGACAAATTCCAAAAGTATATAGCTCACAAGTTCTTTCTATACCTAAACTATTCTCTACGACCCACGTGTAACTACAGATCTATGTTCCTAAATCCTACTAGATTTAGCAACAACTTGAATAGGTTTAGTACTGGTTTCTGTACAACTTTCGAGTCAACTCGCTTCGAATAAACGGAACGGATTTCTCCATACATCTACCTAAGTTCACATAACGAGTCGACTCACTACTAAAAACCTGTACTAACCCTAGAACTGGAACGGAAAACGTTGTATAGGAAGAGGGTTGTTTTATTAATTACACGTATGTTTTGTTACCTAATTATATTTTGTTCAATTCAAAGCAGCCAAAGCTGAAACTAAAACAACATTGAATAATTTTATGCAAATATAATTTCTCAGGTTCCCGACAGTACGAAACGTCGCATTTTGATTTTCGAGATTTTAAAAAAGTAATTTCAAAATTACCTTTTTGATATCAAAATGCCGCCAAGCTAAATAGATAAAGGGTGCAGACGGAATTTCAGTTGTAGACTGTCAGCGGACTATAATATGTAGTGAACCTTAATATTTAACCAATTGGTCTTTTTCCATGAACTAGGCTAGGTAGATACTTAAAGACACAGAGTAACTTTAAATTATTGAATGGGTTATTAATTAAATAACAAAGAATTGTCTCATCTATTATCGCAGCGAAGGCATGCCGCCTGTAATCAACCTGTGACCAATTAATTATTAAAGAACTATAATAATAATCAATGAGCTCTTTCAATCTTCAATGGATAGTCTGTTCAGAAAGCTGATGTTAACAAATTCGGGGAAAACAGTTAGTTATTTTTACACGACTGCCCAAAAAAAGAAATGTTTTTAGGGTTCATGTATGTATGTAACTATGTACCTACCTATGTGAGTTTTTAACGTAGAACTTTTGGTTTTGAAAATCATACTCGTAGCTCTTCCATGATTTTTCAAAACCAAATACTACGCGAATCCTAAAAAAATCTTAAAACTAATCTTAATTTCCTCCAGACCGATCCAGCCACGGCGGTCAATCTCTGCGGGGATTTTTCATCTGAGCAGGAGACAGGATATAATATTACCTATAGTGATAGGAAATATTATACAAAACAGGTGACTCTGTATTTCCTCTCTTTTATAATCCGATGGAATGACAGCTCCGACACGACCGAAGAGTTATCAGATGCAGTACTGACGGCTTAACGTGCTCTTCGAGGCACGAGTGCATCACAGCTAGTTATATCTGCAGCCAATGCACTGGTCCTTTATTGGACATCAAATTTCGAAACCAAGGCCTATAGTGATAGTCGAACTTGCTCACCACTAACCAACAAGAACTGTTGTCAATGAAGCTGATAAACAATAAAAATTGTTTTGTCAGAAGTGGGATTCGAACCCACGCCCACAGAAGTGGACTGCGACCTGAACGCAGCGCCTTAGACCGCTCGGCCATCCTGACGATGATAATCTTTGTGAAATAGCAGGATACTTTTGACATCAACCCTTTTAAGAGTGCGTGTCGTGACGTGCGATACTGAACTACCCACTTACCCATAGGAGGTCAACTATACCCCAGGCCCCAGCCAAGGAGGTGTTTTAGCTCTTTGCGGCAACCTGACTTGAAGAGGATAGACGCCGCTGTCTGAAGATCCTCTTCAAGTCAGCAAAATAGAATAGAAATAGGAGCAGAGGAACTCTGCACAGCCGCGTGCCCTCAAGAAGAAGAAACTATCCGCATATGAAAGACTTCATTAAAAGACCCCTGTGTCGATAACATTAAATTTTTAATCCCTTGGTGCTAAGCGCAACCGCAAGTGCGCAAAATTTGAATTATACCTCATTACTGCGTAATCAAGATCCGATACTTAACATTTCAAAGAATCGCCAGTTCATCCAAATGACCCCCCACTGGAGGCTCGAGGGCCGCGTATTGCGAGTCTTTTGAAACGCCCGCTTTGGGGGACTCTGGAGTGGCGACAAGCGTGGAGTTAGAGAAAAACGATGTGGTTATCGAAAGTAGCATAAACCTTTTAATTTCTTGTGAAATAACTTAAATACGAAAAGGTAAGGGATGGATAATAATTATTCCTTTTCGCAAAGTTCGTCAATATGAACGACCATGAAGTGACTTCATATTGACGATCATCACTTGGACAGTTAATATGAAGAGAATCGGATAGAAACATCGCTGTATTTTAATAGTATGCCGATCAAAGGGTACAATAATTCCCACCCAGTTCAAAATACGTAGAATTCTTCAAAATATTCCTACCAATTACGATGGACTTTTTAAATGAAATCCCGAACCGATTCAATACCTGGGAAAAAAATTTACGCGGGTCAAAAGTCACTAAACGGGTGTTGCGCGATTTTCAGCAAAACGGTAAGATTTATCATAAAATTGGTTTAGACAAAAATTGATTTGATTATTATCTAAGCATATAAAAGATCTCTTATATTTTTTCCCTAAGAGCCACCGTTTCTGAGATATATCTCAGAAACGGTGAAAACGAAAATGATAAAATATTATGCACACGTTTCCATTATACCTTTGAGGTAGCATGTACCTACTTAGAAAAGCCGGTTGCTATAGCGAGCTAGCGAGCAGTCTGAACATCCATTTCATTGCACCGCGGGCAGGAAGATATTGCGGAAAAATACAGTAATTTGGAAGTTTCAAACTTTCATCTTTTTCGTTACGCTCTTGTCAGAGCGGTCGTGGTCATAATTTTTCAGTCATACGCTTGACAATACGTCTCCATTCTTCCCGGAAAGCTGCTTTTCTTGAGCACACACGTAAAGGGACGTCCACTACAGCTTTTACTTGGTCCGTCAATCTCATAGGCGATCTGCCGCGAATTCGGTAGTTTAGGGGTGGTGTAATAAAATATGACATTTCCAGTCGCCTCATTTTATAGCCTCTCATCCTGCATTACCCATTGAAGCGTCCATAATGGAGGGACTGTAGAAAAATGCCTTATGCGGCACAGACTATATTCTTTAGAAATCTTTTATCAGACGCCAATAAGACTATACAGTCGACGAGCTGTTAATACAGATTGGTACCTATCTGACTGCGCTTTGTTTGAGGTTGCTTTGTCCCACCAAAAAGGGCACAAATAAAGGCAAATCTGCCTACTTCCTTAGCATAAAATAACTTACATTGATTGAATCTTATAAATCGTGTAACGAAAAGTTGAAATAATATTAAAGGACACAACAAGTGTATTTGATAACGAATCACCCTGTAAAAATATTAAATAGAATTAATCATATTATATATTTTTCCATAATGTATTTATGATGGATGGATATGCTTATTTTATTTTTCCGTACAATTTATTTTCAAAATTTAAATTGAAGTGTGTAAAGATGACAATATTTGGACTTTTTTACATTGTTAAATAAGTTTGAAAGAAAATTCTCAGACTGAAAAAAAACTCAGGAATTTTTAATGGAAATCAGGCCTTTCCTCCGGGCTTTTTATGTTTGCTTTGCATCTGGGAACCCTAACTAAAGCTGCGGGTTTGTGAGGATTAAAACGGATGTTTTTAACTAAGTAGGTTACCTTCACGTTCATTTCTGAACCGAATTTTCGCATTGGCTTCTTTTTATTCCAGAAAAATCCACAGTCTCCACGGGATTTGTGAAAATCCTTAATTCTTGTAGATATATAATAAGCGATTAAAAAAAGATAGTTACATCGTAAAATTAATAACCACTTTGTACACAGAAGAAGTGTACTTTTTATTGTGTCTAGGAACCCACACAGTAATTTTTCAAAGCCCAATAGTGTGGAGCCGGAATGAAAAAAAATATAATGTATGCGTTTCGAGAGTTCACACATTATTAAAAAGAAACTCGACGGCGCGTAACAAAGCTGCCCTGGCGCAAGATTCAAGCGACAAGCGATTTTATGATATTTCCTACTAAAATGCGTCATGTTTTAAATTATGTATAATATGAAATTATATAATTTGTAACGTATTTAACATCAAATGTCTTTACGCACAAAATGCTTTTGTTAGTGGTTTAACATACCTTTTCTCACGATATAAAAAAAATATTATTTATGTATACTCTCCAAGATCACTCCTCATGTCATACCAACCTTGTACCTACTTGATATGAAAACCCCTTAAAGGCGGCCGGCGGGCACACAGATAATAATTCAAAAACGTTTCTTGTTAGGCATGTATAATCGTATTCATAATCAGACAATTGTGTTTGTAATTCATAATCAGCCATTTCTGTTTGCAGAAATTTGTATTTCATTTGTTTTCAAAGATTTGCGCCAAAGAGTTATCACACCTGGTAACTTTAGTTGTTTTATCACAAAGTTTAGTATAGTTATAATAGTTTTTACTGGTGGTAGGTCTCTTTTTGCGAAATTTGTCCGGTTAGGTTCCATCGCAGTGTCTGCTAATTCTACAGTCTGTTAGTCTGGGAAAAATGAGACCTAACAACTGATGTCTGAACAGGATGATGAATGCAGTGTAGTGTGTCGTACTTATAGCATTGCAATAGAAAGTCCAGAAATGAGAAACACATTGCATCTGACGTACCTAAGCAGGCGTAGTGAACGTTTTGCTCGACTAGTTAGTTATTCTTTCCTATACCTATTCCTATACCTACCTATTATATTGCAGAGCAAAATTATGGGTCGCACTGCATCTGACATCAGGTGAACGTCTTGCTCGTCTAATCATTTTTTTTTATAAAAAACATGTATGATATAAGTAATTTGAAATATTTTTCATGAAAAAATTTAGTTGCCTTTTCCTTGTACCACCACCTGCAACACGTGTGCCTGTGTTTAGTTTTGCTGTCATCGAAAACTCACGGCTTTGGTAGAAATCGGTACGAGCTTCGGATCTTTGGAACTGATATGAAGTGCATTAATTACTAGTTAAAAGACAACGACCATGGATGTATGGAATCCGGTATCAGCCTGATTCAAAACGAAACTTAATTTTTTATTGACTATTTTTTTACCCCCAATATTTTTTTTAATAAAAATCCGGAATCAATTATAATTAACTTTTACTCCTCGATAGCATGTTTATGACAGGAAATGTGCATTTTAAAGAAAGTAAATTTTGTACATAAAATTACATTCTAGAATCTAAAAACAAATTCCTAAATGCCAATGCATTTTTATTCCTAGGATATTTTGGTTTTGATTCGCGAAAAACATTTTTTCAACAAGTTTTTCATTTGCTTACAATACAAGACCCGTACAAGGTACAACTTGAAGAATTATGAAAGCTTCATCATGATCCTTTACTTATTACTTTAGTCTTTCAGAATAAAAAGTGGTTTGGCATAATCCTCCAGCAAATTATCATTATTCAACATGGTTGTAACTTGTACCTAAGAAAATTTTTACGTTAAAACATTATAATGCATTCAGTATAGAAAATATTTCCTGAAAATAAAATTAATTGAATTCAATTTTAAATGTAGGAAAATATTAAATCTGGGAGTTTTGAATAAACTTATAAGTATATACATAATTATATAAAAGTATAACTATTACAATAATAAAAGTATACAACTTTTTTACTCGCTAAAATAAGTTATTTCAAAACAAAGTTACTTAAAACCTTCCAAAAAAGATAATGGGCAAGTATTTTTAATATTTATACCATGTGCTTTTAAAAAATAGGATATTTTATTTATAAATGAAATACAGTGTTGATGGATGGCTTTATTCGCAACTGTTAATCTAAAATGTTGCAGCATTTCACGCGTAAACGAGGTTTTAAAAATTTCAAATTATAAAAACACCGCTTTTCGTGTAAAAGCCGACTTTTTGCGGTTCAAAATTCCAACGCGAAACTTAAACGTGTGAACTGTGAAGGGTCATAACCGTAACTTTTGATTTATAAAAATAAATTACAAGGGCACACTATCATAATATACTTGCGTTTATTTATACTTAACCTAGTTTATCTCACACTGGTGCAAGAGTCGCTAAAGTTAACAATAAGACTAAACAAAGTGAGTTTATTATATCTGTGTGTTACGTTAATCGACGTCACATCTCTTATGTTGTATCAGATACTTTACTCCCAAAGTATTCTTGAACTTATCGTTGCATCATAAAATTGAAATAAATTAATTAATAAGCATAATAGGCAGGCCATAGATAAGATAATACTTAGTTATTAAATTAAACAAACACGAAAATGGAAATTAAGATTAGTTACACTTAAATTAAGTAAAGAACATACTTGGCGGCATTATAGCCGCTACACAGCAATCTCTACTAGTACAGCATAATAAACCTAAAAATATGTAATCTATAATAATATTATCCTCCAGATCAAAATTCGCAAATTACGCGCTGTAATTTTGAAGCCTTTTTGATGGTTTTCGAACCTCGAGTTAGATGTTATGCAAGTTTTAGTGAGCTCATTTTTACAGTGACACACTGACACCCCAGCTTGAAGCGTTTTTAAGCCTACGGGAACGCGGTTGGCATTACTGCAGTGTGCGATGAACCAAAATAACCCTTTTAAAACCAACATGCGTTTTTAAATGTATTTTTTCTCTCAGCGGGCCTATATATCTATCGTTAGTTCCCATTATGGTTACAGTTAGAGCATAACATTATGTCTACCGTTTGAGGAATTTAATGGAGTATTTAGATAACTCTGGGTTTTAATTAATTGCGATTTTAAAAGGGTTTTTAGCGTTATGACATCGGGTGAAGTTTAAATGGAGGTGCAAGTTGTTAGAGTGCATTATTTTATGAGGGCTAACGACATACTTTGAACTCTAGTGTGTAGTTTTATAATGCCCATGTTATAATAATAATAATAATATCATACAAAGCATTGCATTGCACCGATTTTTCGTTTTTAAAGTAGGTATAACTATATCATAAGTTAATGTTGAAACTACTGAATAGGGGTCTGATTGCGTAAGGAAAACGTATTCAACGTTATCGTAATCGTAAGCAAATTCTTCTCCCCGATTGGCTGACGTAAATCAGGGCACCAATCAGCGGGCAGAATTTGTTTGCGATTACGATAACGATGAATGAGTTTCTCTTACACAATCGCCTTACTGATTAGGCTATTTGGTATGGAGATAGGTTATTGTACCTTGAATAAACCTAATATAGGCTACTTATTATCCCAGTAATTTTATGGACTTAAGGAGGATTTAAGGAGGATATCATAAAATAATTAATCTTTCATGCTAGGCATATAAGGAAAGTTGTATATAATGATATTTTTGAAAAGAGCGAGTGCCAAATTTCTTACCAGTTCTTCTCGGTGAAAATCTGCTTTACGAACTTGGCGGTAGAGTTTTGACTTTTCATAAGAGCCTGTAAATTCGGCCTGAGTTTGTGAAAAAAAAGATTTTCATTTTGATTTTCTTATTTTCATTGTTAAAAATTTAAAATATTAGTAAAAATTAGTTCGTACATAAAAATATATATTCTGTACAAGCAATATACTGCTTTGTGTCAATGTAAGGCCGCTTCTGCATTCGTCCATGTACCTAAGGCCACCCACACAGATCTCGACCTGAGTTGAAGGGTTATCTTGTAGCTTCCCTGTTATCAAACCTTATTGTACATAACTTATTTTAACATATAAACATTTGCTGCTATACAACAACGATAACAAGTTATTTTAAGCTGTATCTAACAAGAATAGACATTTACACTGGATAGGGCGAACGGAGAGAAAAAATGTAGCCAGGTTATCGGTGCCAAAATGCTTGTTTTGCCACCAACAGTAAGGCCACTTCGCTATGCAGCCACCTATTGAACTTTAACAGATGCGCCATCTGTTTTTAGGGTTCCGTAGCCGAATGGCAAAAAACGGAACCCTTATAAATTCGTCTATACTGTTGAAACTTGGTGAGTAGATGTATTCTGTGAACCGCATTAAGGTTTTCACACAAAATTTTTAAAAAGTAATAAATTTTGGGGGTGCCCCATACTTAGAACTGAAACTCAAAATTTTTTTTTTCATCAAACCCATATGTGTGGGGTATCTATGGATAGGTCTTCAAAAATGATACTAAGGTTTCTAATATCATTTTTTTCTAAAATGAATAGCTTGCGCGAGAGACACTTCCAAAGTGGTAAAATGTGTGTCCCTCCCCCTGTAACTTCTAAAATAAGAGTATGATAAAACTAAAAAAAATATATGATGTACATTACTATGCAAACTTCCACCGAAAATTGGTTTGAACGAGATCTAATAAGTAGTTTTTTGATATTTACAATAAAACCTCTAAAAACAAAGTTAGTTTTGCGGTTCGATAAGAAAAGTTGTTTTTATGGTTTTATTCCTCCGGTTGTAGTACGGAACCCTCAGTGCGCGAGTCTGACTCGCACTTGTCAGGTTTTTTTGTATGAAAAAGGTTTACGTAAATCGTTCGGATGCCCAGATCCTGAAGTTTCTTATTGGTGCCAACAAGCAATTCAACAACAAAATGACGACTGAATGGCGTAGCGGTAGTCGTTCTGCCCTCTACCTAGGAAGTCGTGGGTTCGATTCTCTCAACTGTAAAATGTTTGTGTGATGAACATTATCAATAACATCCTAGTAGTTATTTATTTTTATTTATAAAGATAAAAATTGCGGTGTGATGCTATGTATAGCACCTAGTACCTAACCAAACCCTTTTAGATTACGATGTTACTTAACATCAGGTGAGATTTTAGGTATTATACCAGTTATAACCAGTTTATGATAGCTAGGTATTGGGATTTTACATCTATTGGCGGAAGCGAACTAAGAATCCTGGGGTCTAATTGCGTAAGAAAAACGTATTCATCGTTATCGTAATCGTTACCGAATTCTGCTTACCGATTGGCTGACGTAAATCGGGGACCCTAACACAGCGGGCAGAATTAGTAAACGATTACCATAACGATGAAAACGTTTTTCTTACTCAATCTAAGGGCAGGAAAATGGAAATATCCAATAACCAAATTATACGACGTCAATATGTACGTATACCTTACTTCATAAACTGTATAGTGTACAGGTAGGTACAC
Source organism: Coenonympha arcania (assembly GCA_036785405.1). NCBI lineage: Eukaryota > Metazoa > Arthropoda > Insecta > Lepidoptera > Nymphalidae > Coenonympha > Coenonympha arcania. Next base: position 11,132,912 of record CM072063.1, on the reverse strand, counting down.
TGTACCTATATCCATATCCAATATCAGTAAGCTCAGGGTTTTCACAAGATAATAAAAAAAAATTAAAGTTTTTCGAGCTTTTCTAGCTTCAACTGGTGGCAGAAGGGCTGGCTCATTTTTTGCGCAACGTATCAGCCTACCTGTTCAACGCAGAAATGCAGCCAGTATTCTTGGCACCATCCCACGCGGGCAAGTCTTGTATGGTAATTAGAATAAGCTAGTGATAAGTTTTATTGTAACATTTCAATAAAAGAAAATATAAACAATAATTATTTCAATCACTTTCTTATTATCTTTTCATATTCAGCCGTATCGCACTTTCCAGTTTTAATTTCCTATAGCCAAAAAAGGTTGCGCGGAAGAGATCGATTGCAGCGATAAGGCCACCTTTGCATACTATTATTTTATTTTGTTCAGTGTACTTATCTTTATTTTTTCTTTGTGATGTTTGGGTGCAATAAAGTGTTTCTTCTTTTTCACTTTTTAAACTTGATCAAAGCAAAACAAAACAATGATATAGATATTTCAATTCATAATGACGCGCCCCACTCTGTACGAATCGAATGAAACATAAGCGATTTTGATAGAGTGGGGCGCGTCTTCGTGGATTGAAATATCTATACCTATCCTGAACTGCGTGAATATTTCAGACATTCACAGCTTAGGTATTACTTCTATGCGCATATTCTATGAAAAAAAAAGCTTAAGTAAGTGTTGTGGCACACTTGGTATGCACTAGAGAATTAATAAATATTATAATATTCATTGATATTTATAACTTATAAAAAAAAACCAGACACGGGAAAACATGCATGCTCATCACGCAAAATTATATTCATATCTGTGGGAATCGAACCCATGACTTAGGCAGGAAGCGTCACTGTCAACTCCACCAATCGGTCGTCATTTGTAGTGAAATGCAGACATATTCAGTCGCAAAGATATAAAATAGACATGAAAATAGGCAGTATAGGCAACCTTAGATATATGTAAGTCATAGTTCATAAACAAGAGTAGGTACATAATATGCAAGCCCTACCATGAAATTCTACTCGGCACATCTAAGGCTTTATTTAATAAGCTCGTACGGTACCTAATAACTATGGCGGCTGCTTTGAAAAGTTCCTTTTGTAAATTTTAATAATTCATTCAATTTGAACAGACTCCCAACTCCATAGTTATTTAACTTGTTGCAAAGAGCGAGTGCTGCTGTTTGGGAAAGTTTTGAGTTATGTTAAAATTGTAACAGATAACTTATATTTCTAGAACGAGCCGAGGTTTGTGGTTCGAACAATATTTTACAATAGACCAATTTTTACCCTTTACATCGTTTCAACTTAAAATATTTAATTTCTATTTTTTTCCTATTACAATATTTTTTAAATATAAAAAATACCAAAAAGCCCTCAGTAATGTAGTTACTATGTTTAAACTCGATATTTTGTGATATATCAAATTTAATCAAAATTATTTCTTAATTCCACTTTTTCTTTATACTTTATTTTGTACGGGTAAAAATAATAATTATTGAATTAATGCATGTCTCAGTTAGACATCACATGTATTTGATCACTTTATGGAAAGCCCATGATTTATTATTTTTTTTTGTATGAAAAAAAATTAATACAGAATTTCGATCGGATCGATACGGAAAGTCGTAGTACCAAAGTTGTTACTTTTAATGATAGGAACTACAAGGCTGAGAGCTTTTTGATATTTTTCATTTAACCCTGTATAATGTAAATTACGCGATATCTGCGCAAACAATATTTGCCTACATCACCTCCATGTATAATTCAAACGTTGCTCTTAGGTTGCTGGTATCAACCATTCCCGCGAATCAAAGCCAGTGCTTTGTGTCGGAGTCGCTGTCGCCGTGAGCCCTCATTCGTCAGTCGTCACCACTCACCAACAATCAATATTACGATCCGTATTCACATAACGGCACCAAACGCATCACTCGGTATACATTACTAATGATTATAGAGCTGACACACTGTGCCTGTGCCATAATACACGTATAACTAACCTCACGTGTGACTCGATCATTTAGAAGTTTCCAACCTATTATAATCCTATTTTCTACAACATCTATTCATATTATTGTGATCCGCATTCACATCATGGCACCAAACGCATCACTCGGTATACATTACTAATGATTATAGAGCTGACACGCTGTTCCTGTGCCATAATACACGTATTTAACTAACCACACGGGTGACTTAATCATTTACAAGTTTCCAACCTATAATAATCCTATTTTCTACAACATCATAAAATTTTGTAGTAATCTGTGGTTACAATATAATAGTGTCCTCTCCTACTGAAAATCAGGAATTTGATCATTGAAGATTTTATATATCCATTTAGATCTCAACGCTTTTGCAGAGTCCACCTCTGGGCACTGGCTGGAATATGGCTATGCGGACCGTGGTGTACTGGTCAATGTGGGATGGCAAGTTTCTTATACCTTGGAGAGCATTATGAAGAATTTACACGTGTGCAGTTTCCTTACGATGCAATGTTTTATTCAACGTGATTCAACGAGGTCATGTTTAATTACTCAAACTATCAGAGGAGCATTTCTGTCCTTCAACTTTTAGTACGGGCCAAAAAACTTTTTACACAATTCTAAGCGGATATACTCTACCTTCACGTAGTCATCGATGCTGCAAATATGATACACTATAGTATATCAGACGCACTTGAATGCAGTCGTTAATAACAGCTTGACACAATAAAATCCTGCACTTGGCTCAATAATTGGTTCGAGCTGCGACGATGGTGTGATGGTGCCAATTACCATAAGTTTTACGTGTGTGTTGTGCCCCTTTATTAATGTAGTCTGAGGTGTCTGCCTGTGTACAAAATACAAATCGTTCATACATAGGTGCTCCCTAGTTTGATATAGCTTATTTTTGGTTTTAGAGTTTACTTAATCATGATTATTGCAAGAATATCTGCCCATTTGCTTAGGGATCATCATTTATTTTCTACTTAATGAAAGGATTTGCCTATGAGCAACTTCAAAAGTAGCCTTAGCTATTCGTCTTATCTACAGTCATTATAGAAACCTGGTGATCGCTCATTACATATCTAAATGGACGAAATACCAATGTTTGACAGTTTCCTTCGCTAAGGCATATACTTGTTGATCGGTTTATTTGTTTCAATAAATATATTTCATTGGTTATGAAAGTGAAAATGAATCTCTTTGTCTAGGCTCTTATGAATAGTCAAAACTCAATCGCCGAGTTTTGAAAGCGGGTTTGCACCGAGAAGAAATGGCTAGATACTCGGCACTTGCTCTTTTCGAAAATGTTATTTGTGTACTGCGGTGGTACCTATCCGTAGGAGAACCAAGGTTACCGACATAGCCCAACGGATTAGCAAGCTGAAGTGGCAGTGGGCGGGCCATATCTGTCGCAGAACCGACGGCCGTTGGGGCAGACGTGTTCTGGAGTGGAGACCACGTACCGGCAAGCGCAGCGTAGGACGACCTCCTGCCCGCTGGACCGATGACCTAAAGAAGGTCGCTGGTAGCGGGTGGATGAGGAAGGCGGAGGACCGTGTGTGGTGGCGCGCTCTCGGAAAGGCCTATGTCCAGCAGTGGATGTCTATAGGCTGATTAGGTTAGGTGGGTAGGTGGTACCTACTACATACCCATCCGCCGCCGGCAAGGAACCACTTAAGTGACAATATAACGTGAGAAAGGCTAGCATGAATAACGAGCTTGATGCTCTTATAGACGTGAAACCATCGTCAGTTTATGTAAGTCACAACGCTTGAGATGGGCAGACCACATGGAACGAATGCCAGACTCTAGGGCCGTGAAAATCATGACCAAGTGGCCCCACAACAAAAAACCCCAAAAGGTAGACCAAAACAGCGTTGGGGCGATGGCGTGGAGGAAGACCTAAGGAGCATGGGTAAATACACCAACTGGCGCAGGGAGTCACAGGACCACGAAAAGTGGAGGAAGATTGTGGAGGAGGCCAGGGCCCACAAGGGGCTGTAGCGCCACAGGATAGATATCATTTCATTTCATGTATTTCAGCTTTCATGTACAATGTTTGGTTCTTTCTATTGTTATAGGTAGTTACCTACATGAGACCCTGTTATAGGGCGTTGGTGTTTTTAATTGGTCGCGGGACCGATTTTGTCATCTTTCATATAGTCATCAATTGAGTCGTAACTTTTTTTAATAAGGTAGTCTTTAACGATTTTAAAAATATTTTTTCTTCATTTTCGTTCCTGATGTAGTTAGGGAGGTGGTTGTATTTTGATCGACTTTACATATTATGGACTCTTACTAGGTATGTAGAGTTAATTTCGACTGTGGCAATTGCAGTTTGTTTTTTGAGTTTTCGGGGTATCGGCGCGGTTTGTCCAAATAATTTATGTTGGATTTGACGTTATTTCTTACAAATTTGCATACTTCGAATATATAAATTGAAGCTAGGGTTAAGACTTTTAGTTCCTGGAAATATGGTTTGCACGATTCTGTCGTTTTTATGTTTACGATGATGCGTATACATTTTTTTTGCATTATGAATAGATAGGCTGGACATAAATTTTAAACATTACGCTCGTGATAAAAGTCATTTGCTAAACCAATATCGTAGAACTTAGCAAGAAAGTTCACGCAGCGCTCTCATAACTCTTGAACTACTTTTCCGGTTTGCATTTGAATTGCTTCAGAGACGATCTTTATGGGAATTCTCAATGTAAACTTCTCTAAAGGAGCCGAAGTTTTTGAGGATACAAGGTTTGAAATACAGAGAATGCTGTTTTGAAACAACTATACTGTTTTATTTGTTACTTTTAAATGTCCAATTTATACTAACAAGTAACTACCCTGCCGGTTTCATTTTTATTCGTTCTACTTGCCCCATAGACTTGTTTTTTGAAATTTTCTCTGATTGGTTTGTGCCATTTTAATCGTACCTACCTAATTGGATGGACTAATTATTTAGATTCTGTGATAAAGACAGATTTTTGTTGGTGTTTCCTACCTATTGTATAAAACTTATCGCAGGCTTCCTTTACAACTTTCCTCCGAGAGCTTTCCCCGCGTTTAATAGCTTCAACTGGTGACAAAATGGCTGGCTCATTTTTTGCGCAACGTATCAGCCTAGCTGTTCAACGCGGAAATGCAGCCAGTATTCTTGGCATTATTCCACGCGGGCAAGACTTGTATAGTAATTAGAATAAGCTAGTGATAAATTTTATTGTAACGTCGCAAACTTATTTTAATTACTGTTCAAGTCTTGCCCGTGTGGGGTGGCAGGAATACTAACTGCATTTTCGCGCTGAACAGCTAGACTGATCCGTTTCGCAAAAATGAGCCAGTCCTTCTGTCACCAGATGAAGCTATGAACCGCGAGTATTACTTAGTATTATAATTATCATAGTATAGCTATTTATTTAAACTAGTAGGGCGCGTGGGTGCGCGGGCCACATGTGGCCCGCGGGCTGTCTTCCCCCCTATTTGCCATCCAACTTTAGTCCCTTCAACATTCGCCGTAGTACCTACATTTTCTATGAAAAAAAATATTTTCCGCCATTTTGAATATTTTTTCTATCCATCGTATAGACCTTCAGATCCTGATCAACTCTTGTCAAGAAACCGTTCTTCCATCTTTTGTACTTTCCGAGATAACGGCGAAATTCGTTTGGCGGCCATTTTGAATCCGCCATTTTGAAATTTTTTTCAGCTCACTGCCAATTGGATGACGTTTCGAATGACATTTGGTCGAGCACCCCCCACCTATCTTTGATACCCTGGCTGTGCTTTTTACCCGTCTCCGAAATCCTCAATCATCAGCTCTCTCCGTATTTTTGTTCCGAATGATTTTTTTTCTTTTATACGACCTCATCCGTGAAAAAAAAATTTTTCATACAAAATTGTTCAGGAGAGGTGATCAATGAGTCAGTCAGTCAGTGAATCAGCACGAGTAGCTATATATATATATTAATAAAATACATTAAACATTAAAAACTCCAATTTACCCAGCTAATTAGGTTTCATTTATAGCTTCTTATCTTCTCGGGTCAGCTCTTGTAGTAAGATGCATAATGCATACAATTGAATAGTTCACACAAAGTTGCATGTTAACTCTTTACAGACAAGCTTGCCAAGCTGTGTTGCTGATCGGCCTACTAATTTTAAACACGATTTAAGATTCACTATAGAAGTAGGATCTTAGTTACTTACATAAAACTCAAAGCAATCATCTGGTGGTAAATGACCATACTACCGAATATGTAATAATTAAAACAATAATTACAAAATACTAAATTACAAGGAGCATAATGCCTACTCATTGGTTTTATTACACAGCATCACACCAGAACGTTAATTCGCTTTGCGGTACGTCTTTGCTGGTACGGTTGTAACCCAACAGTATACGTCGTTAAACCTAAAAGTAAGATATTATTATGGTATTCTTTGCCTAAGATCCAATTAAAATCGTTATTTCATTTGAGCTCTTTCGCCTTTTATTATTTTCTTTAGCTATTCCCAATACACAATTCAGTCTGAGAATCCTGTTGCATAATTTCCTCTTTTTACTGGCAAATGAAATCTATACTGGGTTACTATATTACTACCGACAAGATGCTATAGGTAAACCGCTAAAAACTTGACCCTCCTGATGGTCTGCGGGACGCGGGGCGGGAATCGCTCAACCAATCAGCTAGTCTGTCACTGTCCGCTGTCAGCGCTGCCGTATCAATATAGCCAATCGCATCACCCGCCCGCGTCCCGCAGAACATCAGGAGGGTCAAGTTTATAGCGGTTTATCTATAGATGAATTCGATAGTGCTATACATTTTTGGTGCCCCTCGCATATAGATTGTGTGGCGAAACCAAATCGAGATTCGAAACGAAAATCTTACAACTTACACTAACCCCACCGGTCTGAACAAGATTTTCAGAACTATTTAGCATTTTTATAGAATTCGATGTTTCTTTAAGCTATCAAAACTTTGGTTTCTATGCATAGGTACCTACCTCCGTCTTCTGGATCCAATGATCAGAATATCGGAAACTCAATAACAACTCAAATCTAAGCAGAACCATTCCTAAGTTTCAATGGGAAAAGTTTATTAGGACTTGAAAGTTTTTACGACTTCAGAAACCAAAGTTGACAATGGTAATGTATTTTTTATTATCGTGGTAATTGTTTGATTTTATCAGATGGTAAGACTGTTGTTGGAGAGTTCACCCGGATTGGAAGGATTGGAAGGTGTCTGTTACTCTACCGTGAAGCAGTAATTTATTACCGTGTCTCGGTTTGAAGGGCACTGTACGCCGTCTAGATAACTGGGCAAATTGTGCCCCAGGATGATGAGCGCAGTGCAGTGTATCGTATAGCATTGCAATAGAAAGTCCAGAAACACATTGCATCTGACATAATTAAGCAGGCGTAGTGAACCTCTTGATGCTCGACTATAGCACGGTCGCGGAGCACGAAGAATTCGCCGCGTCAAAATAATGCGGTCACGCTCGAACAGGACGGGGTCATTGCATCTGTGCGAGCATGACCGCATTATTTTGACGCGGGTGTGACAGAGACAGGTAGTAGCAGGTTAATGTACGAAATTCTTCGTGCTCCGCGACCGTGCTTTAGTTAGTTATTCTTTCCTATATTAACAAAAAATAGGGCTTAGTACAATTTTGCTTCTGTATAGGCACAGTTTAAAGGATCTTTTAACACTGTATATAGGAAAGCCAGGATAACGGGTTGCTGGAGTGATGACCAACAGTAAAAAATCTAATACGAAAAACCCTGTGATAAGAAAACTTAGGATATGGGCAGCCTAACAATTTACGTAAACCTTTTTTCGTACAAGCAAATAGTAGCGCCATCTGTCAAAATTCTATAGATGACTGCTGAGTGAACTACATAGTGCCCTTACTGTTAGTATTATCAGGCCAGTCTCACTTATCATGTGGCAGTCCCGGCTACAAGTATACGGGTCCGGACCTCAATATCTCGCGGGCCGAGTTGCACGCGCTAGTTCTGTGCGGTCTATTTTACGCGCCGTCTGACTACGGCAGCCCTAGTACGTCATAAGAGATAAAGTTAGGCGATAGAAAGAGACCACAACATTGCGTTTGTTGCGTGTCGATTTTGAAGGCGGGGCCAGGCGTTATTGCGAACTGAATTGCACTTTTTGTGTCAGCGCTAGAGTCGCTATTTCTTTAAATAATCGTGCGGAGTGGACCTTCTGTACTTGTACTATTTAGTGATCTGTGGTATTATTGGCACCGACAATTTTTTTCACGCCGTCCGCCCTGTCCAGGGTAGATGTCAATTGAAAAAATAGCAATTGATTCTCTTAGGTATAAGAATAGAAATAGAACGTAAACTATTTTTGAGGGCTATCAAGTGAGATATATAAGTGCAGGCAATCTATATAAGTGAGAAATAATTTTAAATCACAGGAGACCGAAGAGCTGGCAGCTACCTCGCACATATAGAATTAGCTTAACCATTCAAAGAGGGAACGCTGCCAGTATCTTCGGAACCTTGCCATCAGGGACTCCCTTTAATAATATTTTTTAGTTTTTAATTCATAATATATATTTAGTTTTATACGTAGATTTTAATTTAGAATTTTATAACTAGTTTTAATTTTTAATTTAAGTTAGTATTATCTGTGCAATAATGGTCATATTTTTTGTCAATAAATACTATTATTTATATGGCATAACAAAGTTTCCCGGCAAACGTTGTTATGCCATATAAATAGTCAGCTTATGTTTTAATAACATTATAAAGCTCCGATCGTGTTTGAGAGTAAATCAGGTAACTTTGGAAGTTACAGAACTTCCTAAGCAACTTGTCCTTGTCTAGATAACCGTTAAGAGCAGCCAGGTAATGTAGTTTACATATTCAAAGGATGGAGAATGGAGATGCGAGTGTAATCGACGGTAGCAAGCACGTGACTTTCGACTAAATTCGACAGCCTCGACGAGCCACGTTCGTCGTTGTATTAATTGGTGTACGCACTTACTACGGATCTAAGTCGCGGACCTAAGTTTGTCGCACATTGCTTCAATCAATAGGCGCAAAAGTGAAGACTTTACATATAATACTAGTGCGTATGACAATGGTGAGCATGAAAATAATAACATTAGTAAGTTTCTTTCAAGATGTTGGTAAGTAAGTTCCTTCACGTTTTTTTTGTGTTTTTGCATGCATTTTCGATGTAACTGCATAGGTTTTGAATAAATTATTCATAATTAAAGTAACAAAAAGATTATTTACCAATGTTTTATTTTTTAGATAAGTGATAGATGAGTAAGTATTTATAAATATGTAATCCAGATATTGAAAAACATTAATGCTCACCCTAAGATCTTTTCTTTGCGGGCGTCGAACCCACGACCCCTGACGCAGAAAGCAGGACCACTACCAAATGCGCCAATCGGTCGTCAAAGTTCCCAAGTTTCAAATTATTCAATATCAAGGATACTTCAAAACTTACTTTCAACGCCGTAGATCTTAGCCGTCTTTAGACTTTTAGGGTGCAGAAACTTTTACAGTATCGTTTGGGTTAGAGTTTCGACGGTTTCTAAGCCTACCGATTCCCCACTAATGGGAGGTCTTGCGGTTTGTGCGGCAGTCTACGACCATCCTACAATCGATTTGAGTAAAATATAGTGAAGTAGCAGTAGCATTAGGGTTGTGTCGTCATTCGGTTTCAATGATATAGGGTTACAACTTACAAGAGTATCACTTACTGTGCGTCTAGCTGTAATTAAAATTGATGATGTTTTCAATATATTTACAAAAACATGTGTGGATTTATCTTTATTTTTCATGATATAAGTGTGCATGTGAAGTTTTTGATGAAATTTTTTTACTAGTTATGGAGGCAGGTACTTCCAACAAACTCGCACGAAGTTTTTCTTCCACGTTTCTGATACGAACCGCTTAAGTGTGGAACGCCCATCTAGCCTCCGTGTTCCCGCTTTTTTTTTTATTGAAGATGGAATACTTGGCTGGAAACACGGAGGCTGGAAGACACGGAGGCACGCTTAGTACAATTTGGGTACCTTCAAAAGATGATGAATATGCATGTTCTAGTCAAGCGCGCTCCAACCTAGACCTCATCATTGCTTTCCATCAGGCATGATTGTCGCGAAGCGCAAGCCTAACTACATAAAAAAATACTTTAGAACTTTTGCATTTTAATCCGCTTGAACTAGTGTTAAAAATACTGTCTGCACTTTTGCCATGAAAAGCCACACTGATTGGTTGCACAAAATGTTTAAAGATTACAAAGCTCTATAACATGAGATTTTCAACTGACTTCAAAAAAGAAGGAGGTTCTAATTTTTTTTATGTTTGTTACCTCATTTAATAACTTCTGACTGGGTGAATCGATATTGATGTATATTATATGTATGTCTGCTCCAGTTTACATTTAAAACTGTTGTACATTTAAATTTATCCGCATTTAGAGTTTAGACAAATGCCTTTCTCATGTACCCTAACCACATACGCGTACTAAAACCGCAAAACTACCAAACAATAAACTTTAAACTGCAACGCTACAATATTCAACTTGAGACGCTTTCAAACAACACATTGTGTTTTACTACTTTGCAAACTGTACAGTGTGCACCTTGATATTGCTTCGCCAAAGATAAACAGACAGTATTGACAATCGCTCTGTTCCATAAAGTAGGGTTAGTACAGGTTTTTGTACGAATTTCGAGTCGATTCGCATCGCACAATCGAATCGAATTCCTCCATACATTTACAGTCAGCGCCATCTATTGACAGCCGCATGTCAGTGACTGTTCATAGATGGCGCTGGCTGTAAATTTATGGAGGAATTCGATTCGTTTGTGCGATGCGAGTCGACTCGAAATTGAACAAAAACCTGTACTAACCCCTCTGAACCAAGTCGGTCCCTAGACTCTCATAGCCTGAAACTATTCCGTACGTGTTTTGTAAAGTGTTCAATCAAAATTGTGTAAATTTTAGTGCCTATCTCAATAACGTTTTCCTTTGAGTCAGTACAATTATTATTGACGTAATACCTACTTCCAATAAAATTGCCGATAATCATATTTAAAAACTTTAGTGATAATTCGTTATTGTAAAATATTATTATTATATTATTTATTTATTTCAGAACATTACACACATCGCAATCTAGCCCTAAAGTAAGCGATAGCTTGTGTTAAGGGTACTAGATAACTGATAAATATATATACATACTAATAAACATGAATATAATATATTGAAAGACACCCAGACACTGGAAAACATTCCTGATCATCACACAAACATTTACCAGTAGTGGGAATTGAACCCACGACCTCCGACGCAGACGGCAGGTTCGCTACCGCTACGCCATTCGGTCGTCAAATGGATCAAACTCTTCCAAATACTAGTGCATGACTATAGTATATCGTTGACGCCTGTAACATTATAGTACCACCAGCATTGGCGTTGGGATCCGCCTGTCCTATAATATCGCCTTCCTTCTTCGTTCATAAATGTAAAACTAATCAACCTCTTGTATAGCGTTCATGCCTTTATCAACTGTACCAAGTATTTGTTTACATCATTTCCCGATTTGGATGTGAATCTTTGTACGGCAATTCGGTAATCTAAAATCTGTCCACTCACATCGCGTGTGTATAAATGTAAAGTTGATCAAACTCTTCCCAACACTAGTATATAACTAATCTAACATTGATGCCTGTATCACCATTACCTATCATAAATATTAGTTTATATTAGTTTACATTACTACCGGTTCGGATTCAGAATTCAGATCCTTGGGCGGTGGCATTGAATGCAGAATCCAACTGCAATCTTGTCTCGTCCCTCATGAATGTAAAATTGATCAACACTAGTGTAGTGTTGATGCCTGTACAACCAGTATCAAAATAAGAGAATCCTGTACCAAATATTTGTTAGCGTCACTCACCGGTTCGGATTCAAATCCTTGGGCGGTGGCATTGGCTTTGCAATCCGACTGCCCTATTACCTTACGTTCCTTCCTCGCTCGTGTATGTAAATTTGATCAACCTAGTGTTGATCTATTTTACATTCATGAGTGTTGATGCCTGTGTAACCAGAAGATCTTGTACCCACGTCCCTTCCTCGCTCGTGTACGTAAAATTGATCTCTTTTACATTCGTTGATACCTGTGCAACCAGAGGATCCTGTATCAAGTATTTGTTTACGTCACTCACCGGGTCGGATGCAGGTCCTTGGGCGGAGGCATGGGCGTGGGGATCCGCCTGCCCCCCCGCGCCCCGCTCTCGCTCATGATTGTCCTCAGCAACTGAAACAAGCGCGCTATTCACTACACTTCACAGGTAAGTAGTTTGCACCTTAGTACAAGTTTGCATACCCGGAAGGCAACGAACGAATCGAATAGCCGTCTTTGAAAGTTTCAATCAGGATATATCTGTAAAGCTGTATTTTCACGATTTGATAGGTATTGTGTTCGCCAATACTTTGAAGTATTTTTACGACGACAAAAAAGGTTTAAAATGGTCCATGTAAATTTCATTAAACTCGTTTTAAAACTTATTTAAAAAAACTTCAAAGTTTCAAATATACATTTTTAATGCAAAAAACTCAGCAGGTTGCATTAAATTAAAAACCTTTGAGGAAGTAACAGGAATGATAATTATTATTTTAAACAAAAAATGTCTAATAGGGATTGTAGTAAACTCGGCGATGGAGAAACTTTATGGATGTCTTCCCGCACTAAAAATTGAGAAAAAGTTAATTATTTTTGTTGAATTTGAAACTTTTAACAAATATACTCCCCGATCAGGCTAGCATGAAATATTTTAAAAATTTGTATATTTTTCTGTCAATTATAGATGTAGAGTGACAAATACTCGACACACGAAAACTTTTCGACAGCAATGAGCAAACCTGTAATACGGGTATGTAAGTACTTACTTAAATTGTAAGGGTGAACTATGAGGGCCCTTACAAGCACTATTTTGGATATTTCAAAGACGTTGCCTTGAATAGCTCTTTAGTTCAAAGGACGTTGGAAGATTGCAATTTATTATATATTGTAGGTAATATTCTTCCACTTACATAATATTATGTATAAGATCGAGTGTTTATAAGGGCAGGAGTCCACTATAGCTGCGGCTGTTTGCAAAATATGAATGAATTAAATAATTTTAATATCAAATAAGTAAGTAGATATATCAATAAACCGCCTAGCTATTGTTGGGCCTTTATTGTTATTTAGATTTTAGTCATTTGCAACATAGTCATGGTGTATTTGGCTATGTTCTTCACCAGTCAGAAACCTGCGTAAAAGATAAACAACAGATAATTAAAAAAAAATCATCCACGCAGGGATTTCTAACAATAATCCTTAAGCTGGATTTTCACTACGGGATATAATATAATATATATTATATCCCGAGATATAAATTAATATCGCTCGCCTTACTTTCAGATAGAACCCTTTACACTGAGATGTAATATATATTACATCCCAAACTATAAATATTTTTTCGACCTATCGAGCGATATTTTCAGAAATATATATTTGTCCCCGCACCCCGCACACCTTCCGCGCCCCGCGGCACCCTTCTCCCCTTGCCCCTGGCTTTAGAAGTAATACTTTTACGCAAATGCGTGTCTTGCTTCTTTATATCTTCTTCAATCATTGTATGAAGTTCGGTGAATTCGCTTTTAGTCATCCGGTAGTAGTTAAAAAACTTTTCATCATCTAATTCATTAAAAAGTCTGAATTCTCCATATTCCTCTCTAAGCTGTATATGGTTTGATATCCAGTATCGACGTTTATATTTTTTTCTTAAAAGTAACGCGAGTATATCCAATGCTGCATCATCTTCGTCTGATGAACTATCGAGAGAGTCTAGCAACAAAATACGAGTATCCATTTTAAGTTGGCCGACGACGAGACGTCAGTATACAACGACGACCGTAACTTAACTGTTCAAAAATATATATCTCACAGTGTAAAGGCCAATCGCGGGATGTAATATATATTTTGGGATGTAATATATATTATATCCCGTAGTGAAAATCCAGCTTTATCACTCGACTAATAAATGAAGTGGTGTGAACGTGGAGCCATGTAAAAGAACTTTTAACATTTTCGTAACAAAGATAAGGTTCAATTTTGAATGACAAAAATCAGACGCTGTCGTTCAGTGCAGGTCTAGCATGAAGCCTATGTCGTATTTTTGCTTTTGCATCAGTATATCAGTTTATTTAGTTGCGGATGAATACAACCAAGTAAACGCGTTCAGTAGAAGTACAGCTGGCCAACCACGAGAAAAGTTTATGTTGGTAATGCACGCAAAAACTGAATTATCATCTGTATAAAAATATGGACCTACGTAGACACGATGCGAAAGTACAGTGTGATAAAAATGTATAAACAGTTTGATATACCAGTATGAGACAATATACCACAGGTTATGCTCGCCCTCCCTGCGATGTATTCATCAAACACGTATGACGTCAGCGACATTGTATAGGCCCTCGACTCTCGCTCGTTAAACAAGAGATGGTGTCGCATAAACAAACTGAACCTTTCCTGAGTGCCGGAGTCAACCTTTGCGGACGTTTGGCTTACAATTCGCGCTCTGGCAGCCATGTCTGAGTTGCAGGAGATAGCTAGTCATCCCAGGTATTGAATAGAATGTTTTTCGTTCTAAAACCACGAAAAGAAGCTGTTAGGCCGCTGCAGTTTATTATTCAGGAAGTAGGTTCGTTAGCATACACAAACATTGTGAAACTGCGACGCGACGTTTTTTGATTTTTAGAGCTTGAAGCTTGGCTTTAATTTATAAACAGTTGTAATCTATCTGATTGATATCAAAGTCCGCAAATATTGTAAATATGCAACTAGTATGAGGTCATATGTTGGTTTAAGAAAGTGATTAAAATATGATGGTTCATGACTTCATAATAGCTTCCTTCTGTGAGCTACCTATTTAGCTAGTTTAATTGCATTTAATATTATTCAAATGAAAACATCCTTAAGCGCGTTTTGAATTTTTAAGATGGGAAATCACACTGACCTCGCGGCACTGTCACCGTAACCGACACCTCTGTTTGAAATGGAAAAAACATTGAACTCGCTACAATTTAACTGTAACGAAAACCTCTATTTGGGATTTCTCTTCTGTTGGCACTCCCAGAGTGCCACGACTATTTTTAGACACATTTCATAGATCCATAATACCTATGTCACACGGCTTTGCACCCCATAACTATTTGCAATTAGCCTTTAAATGAGTATTAAGTTCAGACAATAGACATATACCTTGGACAGGGCGGACGGCGTGAAAAAATTTCGGCGGTTTACCGGTGCCAAAAATGATTGTTTTGTCACCAGCAGTAAGGTCATGCTGTAGTTCGTTCAGCAGCCACCCTACCTATAGAATTTTGACAGATGGCGCTACTGTTTGCTTGCACAAAAAAGGTTTACGTAAATCGTTCGGATGCCCGTATCCTCAGGTTTCTTATCATTGGTTCAGACCTGACCTTTGCCCGCATGTAGCCAGCGGTAGCCGTTGTAGGTATCGTGGTTTATATGAAAGGTTTTCATTTGCTATATAATATTATAATGAATAGCTACTCAGTGCAGCAGCGAAACTTGTAGCAATATTTGAACAAGCCAAAGTGGGAGAGAAACGAATCCCGAGTCCCATCTCTCGGCGAGTCTTTACAAGGACTTTGCACAGTTAATTTTCCTACACAACTTCCTTTGAAACAATTTTCAATTATTTCGTCAACTTCAAGAATCTGAACGGAAACATATTTCATGCTATGAATATAAAATAAGGCGGCGAGTTGTTGAAGATTTTAGCAGCGTCTCTATAGATATAAGGATCTAAATAAATAATTGAAGTAATAGTGTGATTTTAACATTCCTATCAATTACTTGTTGAATTCGTACATAAATGAAAAAAACAGCGGAATTTGAACCCGCGTACTCTAAATATCGCATCTTGGTGCTCAATCAATTGAGCCACTAGTACATGCCTAATATTATTAGCAAAAACGATTATTTTCATAACACACGTGTCAGTCAGGTCTTTATGCAATACCTAATAGGCATACCTTGCCTTAGGCATTACCTAATAGGCATAATGATATTGTTTTATTTTAGTCTAAAGTACCACATATTATAAGACCGAACTCCAAAGGACATCAAAATATGAGCAAGCAACTTAGTGACAATAAAAAATTCGAAATACAATGTTCGTTTGTTCATCTGTATGTGCTACTATAGTTTTGATCGGATTTTCAAAAACGATTTAATATGTTCAAGGAGCTTAGGTTAGTAGGTATTTAGAGTCCTATTAAAAAAAATAAGTAGGAACTCTAAAACTATGTACGATTTTTACCAAAACTTGTTGGATTTATAGTTACAAGCACATTTTAAAGCAGCAAAAAATTTTAATTAAATTCCATACCTTAGATTTCTAAATATTTAAACAATTTTCATCGGAACCGGGACCAAGAGCAAAGGAGATTGGAAAAAATTACCGAGAAAGTGGCTGGGAATGGAATATAGGAAACCACTTCTGGAATCCCATTAAACTGCAATATTACAATTTTATACGCAAAATGGTTCTTCCTAGCCGATTGGGGACAATCAGCCCACCAATTGAACTATAACGAACGGTTTTGCTCGATCGTTTTCCAATAACTCTTGATAGATTTTGATTGGCGCGTTGATGGAAGATTAATTATGCATGACGATAGATTTGGCATCTTCACAAGTGTTATTCGAATTCTTGGTTTATGCTTTGTTTCATCTTTTTCTATCTATCTATAATCTATATTTGCTATTCGTTAGTCCGAACATGGCTGGACCGATTCGTCAAATTATCTTGGAATATTTCAAGCCC
The DNA here is from genome assembly GCA_036785405.1 of Coenonympha arcania. NCBI lineage: Eukaryota > Metazoa > Arthropoda > Insecta > Lepidoptera > Nymphalidae > Coenonympha > Coenonympha arcania. Next base: position 11,116,000 of record CM072063.1, on the reverse strand, counting down.
ATGTAAGAAATTAAAGGTCTTCTCTTTTAAAAGAATTATCGAGAACCGAGAATTTCTTCTCAGAAAAAACCTTTACAGTAATCGTATACCTAAGTGCTTACTAATAGACCTATGAAGTGTTTCGACGTAAATATTGTACGTAATAAAAAAACGACAAAGTAATTTCTGTGTTTTCTGAAAAAACAGTCGACTCTAATAAAGATTTTGGATCACCAAAATCAATAAACTTCATTACTACTAACGAGGTTAAAATTGCCTAGGTATACCTAGAACTTATCTCAAGTAGGTGCACTGAAAAGAACATTATAAATCTGAAAAAGATATATAAAATTACAAGGCACGATTAGGTACGTATCTACCAGATATTCAAAATTGACTTCAAACAACTAAATTCAGTCCATCACAATACGATATTCCAAACGAAAGAAATGTAAAAGATCAGCTTTTCTATTCGCATTTCGCATCGGAAATGACGCCGAACGCCAAATCCCATTCCGTTTCCGTCCTCCACTCTTGTTTTGCATACTTTGCATTTTTAATCTTCAATTTTGAATTCGGAGTCGCTTGTTGAAATTTTTAACGAAAATACTTTACTACGCTTTTGTTGAAATTGATTTTTCGTTTGAGTTTCGAATTTCAATAATCAAAGTAGTTTTTTTTATTGCTCGCCTTATTGTTTTACTCGATAACAAGTTAAGTGTTCAGACGTATTCCTCCTTATTCTAGGTCACATCTTTTTGTTTTCAGAGTTATTTGAGTTTGTGGCAACAAAACGACGCGAGAGAACCTGCACGTTGAATGTTCTCCATAAAGTTCGTAAGACTTTTCCCATGAATCAAAACCAAAATATTCTAGGAAAACAAAATTGTATTTTAAGGACCTCAAAAATTTACTTTCTTTACAATGCACATTTCCTGTCATACAGATTTTATTGAGAAGTACAACTTGTCTTTTTGCTTATTGCTACAACTTTGCTAGACGTTAACGTGAATGCAACGGTTTATCCGAGGAAGGATTGCCGCTAGATGGCGCTATTTAAGATAGTTACAGTTTTTAATCATTTACTCCAATCGTAATGAACTATTTTTAATAATATGTGTTTTGCGGAAGTACAACGTTGCCTTTTATTTTATCACATCATTATTTTAAACTAAAACGTAACCATTTCGTTATCTAGTTCAAATATAAAAATCTGTCATCTCTATCAGCGTAGGGACACGACGAGCACCCACACATAGACGCTATGGTTTCAATCCAGGATCTGTGGTTCTTACGTTTTCTACCAATTGTTAGCGTAAAAAAGGACATAGATGGCGTATATCAATACTCAGAGATATCATTTATAGTACACAATATCAGATTTTCGGAGAGAGATCAATCAACTCCGAGCTGGTACTAAAATTTTCTTGATAGAAAACAAAAAAAAAACTAGTTATTGCCCGACCCAGGGATCGAACCAAGGAGCTCATAGAGTAGGTAAATCATTACAGTACTACTGTAACTCTATGCACCTACTACCTTGTTACTAAGTATCTAACAAGTAATTACCTACCTATAGACATTTTACTCCACGAAGACGCGCCCCATTTTGTGAAAATAGCTAATGTTTCATTCGATTCCTATGAAGTTTGTCGGAGTGGGGCGCGTCGTCGTGGATTGAAATGTTTATACCTATCTACTTATACTATAATATTGATATCTATTATTTTGACGACCGAATCGCGTAGCGGTAGCGAACCTGCCGTTGCGACGTAAGTCGGTCGTGGGCTCGATTCCCACTATTGGTAAAGGTTTGTGTGATAAGGAGGAATATTTTCCGGTGTCTGGGTGTTTTTCAGTATAGGTATTATATGTATAATATTATATTCTCTAATATTTAAAATTCTCTCGCCAATTTTGTTACCAAACTCCTCCGAAACGGCTCGACCGGTTGTTATGAAGTTTGCAGTGTATGATCGGTAGGTCTGAGAGCAGGATGTTATGTTTTTTTTATATTCCTTATGGCAATTCAACGTTTGCCGGGTCAGCTAGTTTATGTATATTAAGTATATATAGTATTGTATACTTATATATACATATATATATATTTATCCCGCAAGCAATCTGACACCCGCTGAAGAAAAAAAAACCTGTCAAGTGCGAGTCGGACTCGCGCACTGAGGGTTCCGTACTTCAACCGGAGGAATAAAACCATAAAAACCACTTTTCTTATCGAACCGCAAAACTAACTTTGTTTTTAGAGGTTTTATTGTAAATATCAAAAAACTACTTATTAGATCTCGTTCAAACCAATTTTCGGTGGAAGTTTGCATGGTAATGTACATCATATATTTTTTTTAGTTTTATCATACAGTACGCGCGGCGAAAGTTTGGCTTTGACCGTTATTGCGCAGAAATCAGAAATTGGGTATCAACCAATCAGAGAAATCAGAAATTGGGTATCAACCAATCAGAATATGGGTACCCATGCGCAGTTATCCCCTCCACCCGAAGGTCAAAGCCAAACTCTCGCCGCGCGTACTGTACTCTTATTTTAGAAGTTACAGGGGGGGGGGGGACACACATTTTACCACTTTGGAAGTGTCTCTCGCGCAAGCTATTCATTTTAGAAAAAAATGATATAAGAAACCTTAGTATCATTTTTGAAGACCTATCCATAGATACCCCACACATATGGGTTTGATGAAAAAAAATTTTTTGAGTTTCAGTTCTAAGTATTATTACAGTATTACAGTACCCCCAAAATTTATTACTTTTTTAAAAATTTGTGTGAAAACCTTAATGCGGTTCACAGAATACATCTACTTACCAAGTTTCAATAGTATAGCTCTTATAGTTTCGGAAAAAAGTGGCTGTGACATACGGACGGACAGACGGACAGACGGACAGACAGACATGACGAATTTATAAGGGTTCCGTTTTTTGCCATTCGGCTACGGAACCCTAAAAATCAACGTAAAAATGGTTGCATTTACCCACAACACGGATTTCTTTTAGAAAAAGGTTTATACTAGCAAAAACTTCGGGTTATTATAAACCTTAAAGTGAAGTAGGTAAGGCTTAATTTTGATTGCTAAACACATAACAGTTACGACGTTTATCATCAGACTCGGGATAGGCAATAAATTTTAACCGTCACTCGAAAGTCGAAAATCTGTATTACAATATGTACAAAAAATATTTAGTCTAATACACAACATTACCCGTACGCAATAGAGTTGAAAATAGAAAACGCGCGTGTGCGCGTATAACGTGGTGCGGTAGTTCAATTTTAGCACATAAATATTACCATAATCTAGTATAGTATTATATTATCTGTGCCATAATCTAACTAGGTCCTCTTTAGGTAGATACTTGATATTGTACCTCACATATTTTGCTACTTTCTTTACTCGGCTCATAATCTAAATATATAAAAGAAGATACTGACTGACTCATTCACTCATTCACTGACATATCAACGCACAGCCCAAACCGCTGGGTCTAGAGACTTCAAATTTGGCACACAGGTTCCTTATGAGGTCTAGGGGTGCACTAAGAAAGGATTTTTCAAAATTCCCCCCTAAAGGGGTGAAACGGGGCTCCAAAGTTCGTATTTTACCATGCTTCAATACCTACTCCTTCACGCCAAAACTACTGAACCGATTTGGCTCAAATTTGGAATTGAGATAAATTGCATCTTGGATTAGCACATAAGCTACTTTTCATCCCGGGAAAATCCATGGTTCCCGTGGGATTAGTTAAAAACTGAAATTCACGCGGAAAAAAATCTTCACGCTGCAAGTACAAGACCGATTTGGCTGAAATTTGGAATGGAGATAGATGATATCCTGGGTTAATAAAAAGGCTACTTTCTACTTACCCGGAAAAATCCATGGTTTTCGCGGGAAAACTGAAAAATTGATATTCACGCGCGAAAAATACTACTTGACGCTGCACTTACTGAACTGATATGACTGAAATTCGGAAAGGAGATAGATTTTATCCTGGATTAATACATAGGCTAAATTTTCATCCCGGAAAATTTCATGGTTTCCATAATAATAGTGATAGATAATATGCCTTCATGCCGTAATATTACTGAACTGATTTGGAATAGAGATAGATTATATTCTGGATTAAAATCAATGGTTATTTCTCCCGCGTGAATATTTGTTTTTCACTATTCCAGCGGGAGAAATACTCATTCACGCTGCAACTATTGAAATTTTTGACTGAAAGTTAAAATGGAGATAGATTTCGCTATAAATTAACACAAAGGTTACTTTTTATTCCGGAAAATCGATGGTTCCCGTGAGAATAGGGAAAACTAAAATTTACGCGGGCGAAGCCGCGGGTATCTGCTAGTATATAATATTGCTACCTCGGGGTAGAAAGGTCGTAAAAACCAAAACCCTACTTTTCAGGACGAGCAAAAAAGAAAATTTTTAAAACTTTTTGGCAAATAACTTTTTTGTTTTTATAGGTATATTGACCCTATTAAGCGATATTTTATTAATTCTATATGTTTTTTGCAATGGATAACCTTATTTTATTCTCAATCTCTTAGTTTAGAAGTTAGCTTGGATTTACGACCAATAATTTTTTGAAACTTGGTTCATACACCCCCTAATTATTTCAGTTGTGACATTGTTATGAGTTGTAACTAGATATAAGTCGTTGTTATTGTGCTAAAAAACCATTAACATAAAATAGAGAGAGTCGTAAAATCAATAGGTACCTTCTGGACGTTGAGAGTCGTAACTATGATAACTTTACTTTAATTTACATAACTTAATATAAACTTGAGTGATAAAATCCATTTAACCTAAGTACCTACAGGTACCTACATATGAACTTATTACAATTTTTAACCAGTTAATAAATCAAAATTACTATTTAAGTATTTTTTTACATTATCAATTTACTTAAAGCAAAGTACAAAGTGATTTAAGGCTTTCCTCGTGGTTTGAAGACATAATTTAACGATTTTTACGAGTACATACCACGATTATTTGTAAATACATAATATTTTGCCAATATTTCGTTCTAATTGCATAGACCGTATCGGTTTACCCTCCTCCTAGATCTTTTTGACTTCATTTCGCGAGTTGTCACGCAAACACACACTAACAACGTCATTTTTCACCCTTGCTTTATTGCGACTTTGCTTCGGTTTGTACAGTTCTACAATCGTATTCCACGTATTGGCTAATTTAAACCCGTCTTCACGATTGAAATTCCAGTGTTTTTGAATTTCTAGAAGCTAGAACCAGCCTAGGTATAAAGTGACGGTCTGTGGATAAAACCATGGGGCTCAATCCAGTGTAGTACCTGGTTGCAGAAGATTCTCCGCGATCGATGACTTCTGAGGTTCATTATTCCTAACCGTTTTTATATTTAGCACACGGGTAGCTATGGATCTCTTCGTTTGCCCAAAGTAAAAAAAGTACAAAATACTTAAGAAGGCGTAAAACACAACGTTAATCAGTGATTATTATCATTAACGCTGATCAGAGCATCATCTTCTTATGTTGGAAATTAACAAAAATATAAAACTTTGACAGCACTTTATTTCTATATTAATTTTCACCTCGGTCATCTTCATCGTCTTCGTTTATTAGGGTAAATTCAAAAATTCATCTTGATATGGTTTAAGTATGATTTATTCATCACATAAACGTATCAAATCATTGTATTTTGCAGTTGAAATAGGGAACTGATGGTCATTCAACTTTAGTAATAATTTACCAAATGCTCGCTATTTCCATTTTTGTGAATTTATCAGTTATCGTGAATTCGTACTCATCCTTTTCCCTTTTTCCTTTTTATAGATTCTTCATAAAGATTGATTGTTTCTTCTAGTACCTCTTCACATACAGAATACTTAATTTGTACTTGTTTTTAAAAACTTTACAATCCTGATATGTTGGATTTTTCTGAAATGAAAGTGTGTTTTCGGACGGTACATCGCTGGGGACGAAAATCCCGAGACGAAGAAAATTCGGGAAATCCTTTCTCGTAAATTGTTTCTTGTTGTCAAATACAAAACTCTACGTCGATGGGAGTTTGTCTGTCTTGTTTGTTGGAGAGTCGATGGGATGTTTCTAGTAACAATTCATCAGCTGATAACAATATGTTATCAGCTGATGAATTGTTACTAGAAACTAAATAAGTATGTTAGTTTTCTGTTTCATTTCATTCATATTCTCATTGTACACAAAAGAAATATATCTTTCCTTGGCTTAGGAAAACTGATATTCTATTCATTGTTGAATAATATCATGTAAAAACCGATTCTCGAACACGTTACATCTGATCATCATTACCATTACTCTTACACTGTTTCTGGTTCTTAAGTTTCTTAAATTCTACACAAATGATAACGTTTTTGAGTTCCCGAGGAAGTGCGCAGGTAGCTTTTCAATCAACATCTTTACGTATTCTTTATCATCGGAAGAATATTTGGCAGGGACATTGCCTATCCTTGAGTCATTTTTCATTACTCTCACACTGTTTCTGGTTCTTAAGTTTCTTAAATTCTACACAAATATAACGTTTTTGAGTTCCTGAGGAAATGCGCAGGTAGCTTTTCAATCAACATCTTTACGTATTCTTTATCATCGGAAGAATATTTGGCAGGGATATTGCCTATCCTTGAGTCATTTTTGGCCTTGCATTCTTTAAAATGCGACTAACTGTACAGTAAAAATTTCTGAGTACAATTTACAAGGCAGTATTTATCCAGTAGAAATTGTAAATAGATTGTTATTAAATTTTGTAAGACCCCTTTGTTCGGCTCACAAGGATTTTGTCCCATAGTTCTTTATAGTTCTGAGTCTTCTTCTCTGTTTTTGTACCTTTCACCTTTATCTTCAAGTTGTTTCCGAAACATTTTTGTATTAATTGTTTTTTCTTACGATTATATTACGTTGTTAATGTTGGTCAACGTTGGTTGCCTTTTTATTATGTTGGTTAATGTAAAATAACCTTTACTAATAGGAGCCAGTGTGCTGGGAAAGAGATTGGAAGGATTCTAGTGACGGTCCCCGTAGATTCCAACTAAATTATTTGAATTTATTCATCTGAATATTATAAAAAAGGAAGAAAGTGATTTGGAAGTAGAAGCCTTGAGAAATAGTAAACTACGTCGTATAAGCCCTTAATATCATCAAAACAAAAAATCAATTGAAAGCAAAATGTGTATAAACCATGTATAGATATTTCAATCTACAATGACGCGCCCCACTCTGTCAAACTCCATGCGAATCGAATAAAACATAAGCGATTTTGAATGAATGGGGCGCGTCTTCTTAACATCTATTGTCACCGGCGTCAATTCACTATCTGTTCTCATTGAACCACACCACTTGACCTCTTGAGAAAACAAAAATTAAAACTAAATTCTTTAACTATTATCTGCATTACTCTAATCTATGACGTTGATAAAAAATGGAATGGGAGGCCCGTTATTATTGTAAAAAAAAGTATATTATTTTATAATAACGTAAAAAATTAGTATGACGAGTCGCCGACGATGTACCTACATCTTCTTAAAATGTATTTTTTCGAACGTAATTTCGTTTCAAGTTATTTGTTTAGGGATGCAAAAGCCAATTTGCACTTCACGAATGTATTCCGAATGGGTGTAGATACTTTATCGTCAGTTGATCAATTTGAGTTCAGGGTGTAAAAACTAAATTGTAATTATCATTGGTTTTTACAACCAAGCGCATTTTGTTACTTAGGTATTACACCATACTTGGCTCAAATCTACTGTCTTTTACACCCTGAACTTCTAAATTAATATGGTATTACTCCAAATAGTTAAAGCAATAATAGTTTTTTTGGTTCTTACATCATAAATTCCACAAAAACTGTGTTCAAACTTTGAAGTCATCTGGGTCGTATAACCCGTTATTTTGCGAATTTGAAAGCGTCACAAAGACAAATCGATAGAGCGGGAAATTTTGAATAAAACTGCATTCATAACTCATTTTCGGTAAAATGGTTTATACGACCTTTCTACCCCGAGGTGTCAATATTATATAATGATATAATGCTCGACTCCATCTTTTTATATGCTCGCCAAACTCCTTCCCGACTGTTTTATTAGCACAAAATGAAAAATGATTAGGTATAAAAATATCAGTAAAAAGAAAGACCTGTGGCACTCGGAGACTGCCGCGGTAAATATAAGTGTTGCCCAAATGCAAGAACAAGACGAGACTCAGCCAGTCTTGGTCTTGGTCTTGCGCTAGTATATGTGGTCTTGGTCTTGGTCTTGGTCTTGCACTCCGAGTCTTGGTCTTGGTCTTGGTCTTGCAGCAAGAGTCTCGCAAGTCTCGCAATTATCTATTAGCCTATTGCTGGTCCCGAACTCCTACACTCTCCGAAACGACACTCATAGCCACAACGACCTCCTATAGTAATGTTATTATCTCGCTGCAGACTCGGTCATAAATCATTCGAGTGTTTCGCTTTTGCTGTTCTGCAGTAATGCACAACTCAACAAAGAACAACAAAAGCGAAACACTCGAATGATTTATGACCGAGTCTGCAGCGAGATAATAACACTACTATAGCGCAGTGACGCGCGCCTGGATTGAATGGGAGGTCGCGGGTTCGATTCCCACCACGGGCCACTTTGGAATTTTCAATTTTATAATTTCTTATTTGGCTCAGGTCTGGTCTGGTGGGAGGCTTCGGCCGTGGCTAGTCACCACCCTACCAGCAAAGACGCACCGCCAAGCGATTTACCGTTCCGGTGTGTGCTGTGTAGAAACCGCTAGGGGTTGCTTACCTCTTCCAAGGTAGTACGATAACATCTGCAGCTGCATCGTCACTTACCATAAGATGAGATCACAGTCACGTACTTACTTGTAGTGTGTAAAAAAAACGGAGGTCGGCCCGCGAAATTCAAATTTTATTTTGTTTTCGCAAATATTTAACTAGTAGGTACAATGAATTAGGCTCATGGCATCCATTTTGCGAAAAAATTGGTTGCCTGTAAAGTCGGTTTACTGACGATAGTTGAACGTGACAACGTCTTCTTTGTCGCTCGTTCCGCGCTCGCGAGGTAACGCCGCATGAGCGAGGTAACGCCGGTAACGCCGGATGAGTCATGTTTTTTCGTGCGTGCAACCGGCTCTTTCGATTTATAAGACGTTGTCACGTCAAAAAACAATATCATCTTCACAGGTTTATACATAAGTACTTAAACATCTTTTTCTTCTAATATATAAAATTTTCTCGCTTTTCTTTATTACCAAACTCCTCCGAAACGGCTGGACCGATTGTTATAAGTGAGAAAAAAAAATTGGTTGTCTGTAAAGTCGGTTTACTGACGATAGTTGAACGTGACAACTCTCGCTTGCACTTCAAGCCTTACATGGAACGCCTCAGAGCGAGGTAACGCGAGCGAGGTAACGCCAGTAACGCCGGATGAGTCATGTTTTTTTGTGCGTGCAGCCGGCTCTATCGATTTATAAGACGTTGTCACGTCAAGAATTATATGGCAAAACAACGTTTGCCGGGTCATCTAGTTTTACATAAAATATTAAACTGTGAAGATTTTAGTAGGTACCTACCTACTCTTATTTTCGCAAAGTGAATTCCATAAGCCTACTTCGTTGGATTAGTTAAATAATTGCGAAAAATAGAATTTTTATGAACTCAACAAATTCGAGTAGGTACCTACCATGTAATTCGGATGTAAACAGCCGCGCCAGCGAAGTATTTTTATCATGTATCTATAAAACGCCATCTATCATGATGGCGTTGTCCAACTTCAAAAATAATATGTCAGACACGTAGTTGTTTTAGGTAGTTATAATAGATGTCGCTAGTAACACAAGGTGAAGGTATGTACTTAGATACGCACACATGTGTAAATTTGGCGTTTTTTAAATGCCGTATTATTCTTTAACTAAAGTAAATATTCGCCTGATATTTAAACTGCGGGTATAAAAAGTCCTAAGTAAATCGTAAATATCAATAAATTTAACAACAAATGTATATTTTTCAAGATTAATTCAAGTGAAAAATGTATGAGAGCATCTCCTAGCTTGTGGCCCTTAATAAAAAAATAATAATTATACGAGTTAATGCGGAGACGGTAGTCAACAAAAAAAAAAAGTTTTGATTTGAATTAGCTTGGTACTGGATTCCATACATCCATGGTCATTATCCTTTTTGATATAGACGTTAACTTATTTTAACTTGGATAACTTGGAAAAGGCGTATAGTCGTATAACCAAGTCGCTACAGCATATCGAACAGAAAGGCAAAATTGCTAAGTGGTACGTAGTTACGTACGGTGGTACCTTCTAAAGGCTCTAATGAGCTGTACACAAAAAAATGTCATAATGATGCCGTGGGTTGCCTTAATTTAATTTTCCCTCATTTAACTAAAGTGCACGTTGCCCTGTCAGCTACACTCTAGCGCATGCCCGTGCATAATGTTTAGTATTTTACACTCTTTCCTTGATTGGACATAATGAATAAAGGGCTATGGGGAGGCTTAAGTCATGGTTTTGGCTCCTTCAAAAATGTGATACCATTATTATGCTAGACTAGGTTTTTGAGAGCGCTTCTGAGCTGCGCTTCATGTTTATTCAGGTAGTATTTATATTAAAATACTTATTTTGTAAAGAATGCCCGGATGGACACCATTATATTGTCAGGTGTATTGTCGTGAAGCATTTATTCATTGTTTCGGTTTGAATGGTACTGTAGTCGGTATCATTACTGGTTCTTAAAAACAGATATTTATTATGAGACTTAAAAACAGATGTCTCAAGATGAACAGCCCAGTGTACATTGTACCTACATTAAATGAAATTGCAATACAGTATTGGGATAACTCTATCAAATCATTCTTTTTAAAGTACATATACAAGCCTTTGAGATAAAATTATTTGAATAAATAATGGATTGATTTGAATAGTATTAGTAGACTCGATTGGAAACTTCCTCATTTTGAATAAGCTCCTGGCTCGTTTGGTTAGTTCTTCTTAATTTTAGACCCGTTCGGTTTATAATGAGTCAATTAGCACCTTCATAAAAATGCTGATTGTTTAATTAATTTGGACTTATGTATTTTCATTTAAACGGAATTTTAGTTTTTATTCTGAAAAATACAATGCGGGAAAATTGTAGCTGAAACAAAATAGCTTGCACAAATGTACAAGACGTTTCCTTGGTCTAGTATTCAAGGAAAATTCCTTGATCGGTGAAAACTGGCTAAATTGTTAACAAGGACCTTACTTATTTAAGCTCACAGTCCTGGCTCGCTCATACAATCGTAAAAAAGGTAAGTGTACGGAGCTCTCTAAGATTGGATCGGTTTTCGGCATGTTTTATTTATAAGCTGACCCGGCAGACCTTGTTCAGTCCTTTCTCGAACGAAATCATATCTTGACCCTAAGATTCTGGAATTATTAGGTCTTATATTTCACACTAGCACTATAATATCAAAATGTATGATATAAACAAAAGAAAATTATTTTACAAACTTTATTAGTATTTTATTCTATTTACTTTATTAGTACTTACAAATGTCAATAAGAGTTGAATTTTGTTTATACATAATTATGTGTTTTACTCGTGAGAAATATCTTTGTTCTACAAAAGCAGTATCAGAAACTTTCACCAGCGCTAAGCGGGTACAAAGTCGCGGGAAAAGCTAATTGTATCATGATATTTTATACTCATTCATCGTACGTTTATAAATAGACACATATACTTTGTAATATTGCATAAACTAACCAACAGGAAACACTAACTAAGTTGCACATTGTTATTTCCTAACGTAAACCAAACAACTACAAGTCATCGACATAGTGATAGTCAATGAGTTATAATTTATTACTTTTGCAAAGTTATATTACTCTCGGTTTGACCTACGGATCTCTTCATTTCTGATTTAATTACATGGAAAATATAATTTAGTACTTTATACTTACAGCCCAAAAAATCAGAACCTAATAGCTTACTGACGAGATCAATAATTCATCTCTTAAAGGGGTTGTCATGAGTTCCTGAACAATTAAATTATTTGCATTGTTATATTTACATATTCTTTGTTTATTTTACTAATTCAGCGGCCCGCCTCCAATCACCAGTCTCAAATTCGTAGATATATTGTCACCGATGTAGCTCATCGTCTATGAATTACAACAATTGGTCCATAATACGAGTATGCTTATTTTTGGAACATTTCCCAAATGTGATTGAGCCGAAATTGTATGAGCTTTTAGCGACAGGGCCCACCTAAATGTGCAAGCTTTATACGCATGTTGATTTTTAAGCAAACATAATAGAGGCTCGCTTATTGACGGCCCTGAATAAATAGGAGGGCTCGTATTTGCAAATCCAAACTGCTTTAATGTTACAAATTAAAAGGGGTCCTCACTCCACGCAGATCTCTAAAATATATTGTTATTGCAAATCCGTTGCAAATATCGCTGTATTGATTTTGGTGCAATCGTTTAGATTGGGGAGGGCCATTCCCGTTAGTTCAATGTTTATCTAATCACACTAAAGGGCAGTTACTATGTGTACTTGTAGCCGAATTTCTTGCCCGTTCTTCTTGGTGCAAACTTGCTTTTTGAACGTGACGGTAGATTCTGACATTTCATAAGTGCCTGTAAGTTAGGTAAGTACGGTATATCTATTATCTTTGGTACGGCAATGTGAAAAAATCGCAGAGATAACAAAACTATGGACACGCCCCATTCATTCATTCTAGCCTAGCCTTGCGTGACATGCGGCGCCATGATGAGTGCCAAAATTTGTTTACACACAAAATTTGTTTACAGACGGATTAAAAATAGTCAATTTTGTAGACGGGGCCTGTCCATATTGTTTTGAGGTTTATGGAAAAAATAAACATTTATATTTAGATTTTTTTTAATCGATCAATGATAATAGAGGGAATAGCCCTCTGCTGAACTTAGCTCTGGTTCATAGTTTCAAACTTCAAATTCTAGACCTCTCTCAAAAACACGGGCACAGGGCAATCAGGCATGGAGGTAGTCCAAGTTTACTTTTATGTTCCATTTTTTCCCCCTGAATAAATAAACAAGAACGTATTGAGTTTATATTATTTTTTGTTTGTTTACGTGTGTAACTACAAAGGTGTGCGGTTCATGGACTGTGGTGTTATTCTTACACCTTGATAGAGTTAGGCTTTGAGTAAACAAGTAAAACTACGCCGTTAGCTCTCAGGGCTGCTGAAAATCTTGTGTCGAAATAAAAATATAATGAATATTATTACATTAAAATATTTATGAACTTTCATTTGGTGTTTTCCCTTAGTCTCGACCAGCTAAGTGAAGCAAAAAAACATGACGTTAACAAGAAACACACATACATACTCGCCCTTAGGTAGGTACATTGTTAGGTTAGGTTAGGTATAGGTAAATACTTATTTTTAGTGACATTCGTTTTAATACTCAAGTAGGTACGCGTAAATAATAAATAATAGGGTCACATGTACATGAAAACATCGCTGAAGAATTCAGTTGGCTGTTAATTTTTTCTAAATTAATTCACATGTGCCAGCCCTCAAGCTAGGGTTGTTTATAAATGCGTCGGCGTACGCGCCGCCGCGGTATTCGATTGATCTGCAACTGAAATCAACATGAATTACTTTCCACGACTTTTAGTAACGTTACTGTACCTTGTACGGTACGCAAACCAGCGCTATTCCTAACTCAGTGTGTATGGTTTTTGTTAACTTTCGCTTTAATTCACTTCACTTACACACACACACACTCACACTCACACACACACACACGCTCGCGCGTGTCTAAATTTAAGTTTGTAGGTACAGTTTAAGTATTCGATGGATCCAAGGGAAGGCTATGGTGCCCGTAACACAGGTTTTCCTATAGTACGGACGCCAAAGCACTCCATCAGGGTAAAACATCTTTTTTGTATCTACCTATTCTGTGCACTAGATTTAAGGAGATTTTTGTACTGTGTAACATTTGCCTGGTTCAGTAATAAATAAATTGAATTAAAAAAAATTAAATTAACGTTTTATCAGTCTTCTGCTCGTAAATTCCCCAATGCCTGAAGACTGACGTCTTCAACCAGTGCGTCCTTCCTGTTCTCGCATATGGTGCTGAAACGTGGTCAGTCCCAAACGACCGACAAATTTTAAATCGCTCAGCGGGCCATGGAGAGAGTTATGTTAGGAGTTTTCCTGAGGGATAAAATCCGCAATAAGGAGATCCACAGGAGAACCGAGGTCACTAACAAAGCCTAAATGTTTAGCAAGCTGAAGCGGCAGTGGGTAGGTCACGCTTGCTGTTGTAGAGGCGATGGCTGATGGAGTCGAAAAATTCCGGAGTGGAAACCGCGTACGCCTTATAAGCAAGGGTACCTATAGGTAAACCGCTATAAACTTGACCCTCTAGATGATCTGAGGTCGCGGGGCGAGTGATGCGATTGGCTATAAAGATACGTCAGCGCTGCCGGCGGACAGCGATAGACTTGCTGATTGGGGGTCAAGTTTATAGCAGTTTACCTAAGTGCAGGGTGCCTTACAGTTCGTTGTTGCTTAGTGGATGTTCGAACATGTGATAATGATGAAGGTTTTATACGGGCAGGTACCCAATATTTATTACATGTTTATAGGTTTATACTTGTAGGATCGACTTATTAATGTTGGTAATATTAAATCCATGTTATTACTCTGTGTTATTACTGAATACTACCAAAAGACCAAACACATATCTTTTACACTGTTACACATTTTAAGAGTAATATAATAACACACTATTATGTCGAGAAATACTCGTTCTTTCGTTTACTGCCTTGTGCTTTATGTCTTATTAGCTTAGAAACTACAATGGATGTAATTGTAATTTTTGTTTTAATGTGTCGATAATAACAATATCCAAAAACAATTGCAAGTTGCGAATTATCGTGATATCGTTACACAAATAGCCGCAGAACTTTTCAACCTTTTAGGTTACATAGTAACAGCCGTGGAGCGTAAAATCAACTAAAACTCGGAGCTACTCGTAAAAACGTGCAATGTTCAAATACGCGTTGACAATTCAGCTTTTAGTTTTATTTTTTATACCTACCCGCATTTCACTACAAATATACTGGGAGCATTTTTCAAATCGATTTGGCATGGCCGATTTATATATTTGAGTTGTAATTCTTCAGTGTTGTTTTTGGGTATTTTGTAATATTGGTCAAAGTCAGTAACAAGTTGTTTGTTTTGGCATGTCACTTGAAATGTTGAATGGAAGTTACGCATCAATAACAATGCGATTTTTTTATATTGATATTTGCGACATAGCCAATTCCATCGAAGTATTGCATGGAAATATTTATATCTCCTATTCAAAAATAATCCCATTTTCTCTTAGGGTAATTTTAATGTGGTACTACTGCGACTACGGCCAATCACGGCTGGCCTGACATATAGCATGAACCAATCGTGACATATTTGGTGATTTCAGTTCCGTATGACGTCGGTTATATTTTTGAAAGACAATTTTGTACGTAGCTTCCATACTTTATTATTCGATGGTCCAACCTCATAGATTCTCCAAACCGTGAATCAATGGGCGAGCTCTATCAAACAATCTACGTTCATACACATCCTCCCTATAAGCCATTGACAATACGCATACAATAGCCCATACAAACTTCAGAACAATGCCTATCGGTTGCGTGCATACGGAGAAATATTCCCAATCCCTAGCTTTTCTTATTTTTCCTAATATGGAGTGTGTTTTGACAAAAAATATCACTGGAAATATTTCCCAACGGTTTCTACAAGCATCGCACCGGAACGCTAAATCGCTTGGCAGTGCGGCTTTGCTAGTAGGGTGGTAACTAGCCACGGTCGAAGCCTCCCACCAGACCAGACCTGAGCCAATTTCGAAATTTTTAAATTCGAATTCGATTCGATTAAGTTCCATTCTTAGCCTCTCAGTCAGTCGCTCCATCTCGTATTAGCTGTATACCAAAAAATCGCACCCTCTCAATAAATAAACAATCCCTAATTGGGTTTGTACTGCATCGATAAATTGAATTTTTTATTAGTTTCCTTTGTGCAGTCCGCGTCAGCCATATTGTGGGGCCGATGCAACTCTAATGCAATTGAATTTTATATTTGGCGCTAGATTATTTTCCGGCATCTGTACCTGCTGCACAGAATCTGTAATCCGAAACTGACATGGAATTATGCCTGGTCACACCAAGAAAAATGCATTGTATTAGTATATATTGTATATTATGTAGTTAAGTTTGAGTTTACAATCTGGTAAGACATCTACCATAGGACTGCAAGACGCCGAGAGCGGTGGCATCCTTATGTGGTAGACGTCCAACAGACTCGCACGAAACGTTTTTCCTCCACGTTTCTGATACGAACCGCTAAGGTGTGGAACGCCCTTCCAGCCTCCGTGTTTCTAGCCAAGTACAATCTAGGTGCCTTTAAGAGAAGAGTGAATAGGCATTTTCTAGGCAAGCGCGCTCCAACCTAGACCTCATCATTGCTTTATAAAAAAACCTTTACAGAGTCCGCCCGGAATTATTATATTTAGATTTTCACACAAAAATAGAAAAAAAGAAAGCATTGGGGGTTCAACTAAAACTTAAAAATGTTGTACCTATCGTGTTTCGGTTTGAAGGGCACTGGAGAGCATAGTGAAACTTGTTATATACCTACTGAGTCTTATGAAGATACTGTATGTGGGACGCACTGCATATCTGTCATAGTCTGGGCAGGCGTATCACTCGATATAAACAAAACTTGATATAAAAAATCTCCTTTTTTATGTTACATATTGCGATCCTAATGCAAGATCTTAAGCTGGAAAGTGCCATCATATAAAAGCTCTAGACGTTTACGAGCATCCAGCATGTACCGCGTACAAACCTAGGCACGTAATCACTCAGCACTAGACATTCTCGGCAATAAAAGCAGTGCATCCAGGAAAACTCTCATTGCTCAATGCTCGTACTATGTTGTATGTCTTATATCGTTTTTAGTATATAAATTAATAATATCTCCCCGATCGAATTTGACGTCGCCAACTACAATGGATATAATTAATTAATTACAAAAACACCTAGTCTGCACACCAAATTCAAAAACGAGCAAAATCACGTTTGTTTGTTATATTTTAATTTTCAAAGTAAATATTTAATCCAATGATATTATAAGTTGATGTAATCAAATATTCTGTGACTAATTTAAGCATCTACCTATTACCAAAATCGAGCAAAAACGAGCCAAAAAATCACGTTTGTTGTATAGGAGGCCCCCTTTATTTATATTTAATTCAATTTTTTAGTAAATGTTTTATAGCAGCAACAGAACTACATCATCTGTAAAAATTTCAGCTGCCCAATCATCTCGGTTCAAGAGATACAGCCTGGTGACAGACAGACGGACTGACGGACGGCGAAGTCTCAGTAATGGGTTCCCGTTTTTACCGTTAGGGTATGGAACCCTAAAAATATACTTATGTTTTGACTGACAGCGATTTCGACAGGACTCTCGATGAGTTCCTAGAAAAACCTTATAAAAATAGGCAGAGTTACCTAACTACTTTGTTGCTAGACCTGGTTCTTCAAGATCTGCAGGCAAATTACAAGCTCAACCCAGATTTAACAAACGAGTACATTTAATATGTAAGTAAACAACCAAGTTCGCCCGTAACATATCAAACTAGCCCATTCACGCAGAAGGAGAAAAAGTTTCCACGAAAAAAAGTTCATTCAAAAATAAAAGTGAGTCCTTTATGTTTCAGTATAGGTACGCAGTTTTAGAGCAAAGTTTACACCAACAGCGTTCAGCGGGTAGTTATCAACTTAACCTGAATTTCAGATGTAAGCAACAACCAAAACAAAATGCGCCTTTAACGAGGCTAGGTACTGCGCCGGTAATCCTGCAGTAAGGACGAAAACACGCTGGCGACATTATGATCTTTGTAGCTAGCCCTATTTTAAACGAGCTGACAATTCTATACTTGGCAAGGGTTTATAAATAAATAAAATAAAATAGCCTTTATTTCACTGAAAAGCTTATACAGAAACAGTATGGATTAATTATTATAATACTACTTAGTACAAACTTAGTTTTGTTTTTTAATTACAAGATACCTATAATTCACCGTGGATTGCAAATATACAGTTTCAATATTTAAAGTTACAATATTTACGCTACAAATGTCAGTAACAATGTTTTACAGTTACATATTGTTTTAAGATACAAATGTTCTACGCTACAATGTTACTAACAATATTTTAGAGTTACAATGTTTCAAGTGAGACTGACAGTTTTAACATATTATTTATTTATTTCATTACTTTGTATTTCGTATATATCAAAAATAGATAAACAATAACAGTATCTAGTTAGTAGAACATATCACTTATATACCAAATAATATATTATATTTTAAGTTTTTTTTTTTTTTTAGTACATGTTTATTTATTTAACTTTAAGTTTTGTTATTTTATATTGGTAATGCAAACAGTAATTGAGTTTTACAATTTAAAGTATCGAGTAAGTAGTAATAAGAAGTTCTTATCAGTTTTGCATAATTTAAAATACAAGTAGCAGGTTGTTAAAATGCATAATGTTAAATTTTAATATTTTACATAAAAGATTTTTTTTTAGTAAAACAACAGTAAATTGCTAATACAATGATGTTACATCAAAATGTTTTCCAACCATAATAGATATTATGTAATATTTACTGTGTTCCAACTATACAAATTTAATTTATTTACTTTATATTATAAAATGACCTGTAATCAATTAAAGTAAATATTCACCTGTTAGTAATTTTGATTAGTTTTTCTGTTAGTTAGTAAGTATACTACATTATTTAATTAGTTATTTATTTATTACATCATTAGTCATTGTTTCATAACAGTTTTTTGTACTCTCATTCTACGTAGGTACCTACTTTTAAGTATAAAGCTAACTTTTCAGGACGCCTTTATTAGGCGAAGGCCTCTTCTAGTCACTAGTACATTCCGGTATTTTAGCACGATTCCTTTACTTATGCCTAAAACTAGAAGGTTTCGGTCTAGCCCCTCGTGGTGACCAGCCAAATTGAGAGGCGTGAGAGGGGACGCTGATGTAATTATTTTTGGCTTTGAATTATTTTCGTTTTTTATTTACATTATTTTTAGTTTTTCTCTTTTCAGTTTTCGATATGTCTTGACATTTTCGGCCCGTAAAAGCTGATGATGATAAATTTTCGCTCGTGTTTATTTCTTTATTCTTACATATATTTTCCTGTTTATCTAAAATTATAATTTTATCATATTTTAAAACAGCATTTTTCCCAGACTTTCTCTCTTCTTCAAGATTCTTTTTCAATTGTCTTCGTTTTTCCAACACTGCTTTAGGGAAATCTTCCATTATATAATAATTTGTTTCATTAAGACTTCTTTTGCTTTTCAACAATTCAAATTTTTTCCCTACAGTAGTTAGAGTTACTATCACTGGTCTCAATTTACCTTTATCTCTCCCCATTCTGCCTACATATTCAAGGCAACTTTGGTTGAAGTTTAAGTTCATTTTATTATTAATTATATTCAGTATTTTCTTTTCCAAGTCGTGATACGTACGCTCTTCGGCTTCCACACCGAAGAAAAGTATATTTCTTCTTCTCATGTATTTATCCAAGTAATTAATAGATTGTTGTTGTGCATTAAATTTTTCTTCTAGTTCAGCATTCTTCTGTGCGATTCCTAAAAGCTTGATGTCAAGGTGTTCAATTATTTTACTCGTAATCTCCTCTTTCATGTGTATGATATCCTGATTTTGTTGTTCCATTCTTTCTTTAATTTGTATCAGCAACTGCGGTATCTCAGCCATATTTTTGAAAAGCTAGTAGCACGCAAAGTAATAATATATATTGGGCTGAGATGTTGTAGAACTAGATCCGTGTTATTCTGCGTTGACAAATGTGCATAAATCTGTATATGCTTAGAATCTAAGCTTGTTCTTGCATATTCGAACAATGACAGATAGATGTTTACCGCGTTCGCAGCGACGCAGCGCGCGTCGAGTAGGTAGCTCGAAGCAACAAAATTATTCGCTTACCTCCACAATTTCAAGATTATTCCTTTATTTTTATATGATTTGGCTTTCTTTCTTTTATTTGTATGAGATGCACTATGTAATATTTAGTATATCTTCGCGACACAACACACATTCAATAATGTTTTCTGATTTGATATATCGGTGATTTGATTTCGTACATAGGCACACTGCACTGGAACGCCGTAAAACGCCCGTTGATATTTTCACTTTAAAACGTGTTATGACACCACTTTGGCCTTAGATAATATTTAGGCGTACTTATTATGCATTAATATTCGTAATTTAGTAGTGGTAGACACTAATCAGCTCGTAAATTATTTAATAAACAATAAAACTACGGAGCTAGTACCGCACTGTTGCGCTGCAGCGCCCTCTCCCTTGACTTATTTTTATTTCCAAGCAAGGGTTTGTTACTTTTTATTTCCTATCCTTAGATATTGACAATGCAGTTTCAGTAGGCCAGCGTAGCTAGGTTGTGCATGTAAAGATAATCTTGTCTTTACTTCTACTTAATTGTACTTAATTTACTTTAATTGTGCTCTTGGACAGTCTTTGGCCAGTGGTGGTCTTCTATGAGATCAAGATTACAAAGATAGATATTATTCAAAATCACTCTCGCCTCATCTAATTTATAAAGTAAGGTAAAGTAAAGAGTTCAGATAGAGTGAAAAAAATACACATGATCCCATTTTGTAAACGAAATATTTATTAGGTTTCAAACTAAAATTTACCACTATGTTTTTGACCTCAGAATTTATGAATTTACGAATTTACGTTCAATGAAGAAAGAATCGTTTTCACACAAAATGAATGAACACAAAAGTAATTTTATTATATTTGTAAATTAACAAAGGCATGCAAAAACTTTGAGCGCTCATTGAATTATTTAATCCAATGAAGATTATTACGCCAAAAAATAACCATACCTATGAAGACTATAAAAAATAACCATACCTATGAAGACAAAAAATAACCATATCAATGAAGACTAGATATTGTTTTAATTGTGTAAGCAACAAAAAGTCGTTAGTTTAGTCTAACAAAATGTACTTAGGTACCACTTACACAGCTTATTTTCTCTGCCACGCGACATTAAACCCTCAAACTATTGCAGCTAAGGGCAAATATGCCATGTAAATTATGGAAAGGGTCGAATTTGCTTGCACCTCCATTTTCAATTTTATAAAAGCAACGCGTATTGTAATTTTCTCTCTTTTGTCATACTTTTAGTTGTTAAGGTATTGATTAAAGAATTTTTTGTTACTTATACTATACTACTTATTACTTATACATTTCATTCTGATCAAATGCCGATCAGCATACTTCACCTTTGAGAATATTACTGGGAACTCTTAGACTTGCTACTTTGTTCAAGATATTTTCTTTTACTGGTATTTTTTATGGCTTTATAGTTTTCAATTAAACCAAATAGAATCTATTTTATTATTCATAAAAAGTCTTTGTAATGAGCCCAACAGCAAGTTTCATTAAGTTTTTGTGCCTCTAGAGTCGGCTTTCAAAAATTCAATTACCATCGATTTATATCAAAACTTCACAAAGGAGAACTAATAAAACATTCAACATCGATTCAAACAGGATCCAAATTGGAGTTTCTTTGTTTATTTAAAGAGGGTGAGATTTTTAGGGTTCTTTTGCCAAATGTCAAAAGTACGACCCTCATTGTAATGTCACAGTCTTTATTATCATTTCGGGTTCGAGTAAGAACGTTCTATAATTTAATCGTGTTACAGTAATCTGGATGAAAGTGATAAAGGTCCTTTATTGGTGATCTATTTTACATTATTCTTCAATAGTGAGTAAGAAAACTATCATTACAACTACTTAAACTAAAAAAATCACACAAAGAGGTGCCTCAGTGTCTCGCTCTTATTTTTAAAGTATGAGGCGGAAGAAAGAAATAACAAAATAGTAAACAAAAAATTCCAACAAACACATTGATTAGACGGTCACACCATAGAATGACAGCGATGAGTACGGAACCTTTGGTGCACGAGTGCAACTCGCACTTATCAGATTTTATTTGAGAGCTGAGAGAGTGGGTATATCCACTAGGTTGTAGTGGGTACCTACGTACTGGTACTACGTTCCCTTGTGATTGACGTATTAGCACGCTTCTTTAGATAAAGATAGGAGTACACTCAAGAAATATAAAAAGGCTTTAGTTTGTATGACACCTGACGCCATTTAAAAAATCAGACCATATGATCATATTTTATAAGGAAAGACTGTGAGAAGAGGTGCGTGCCTGAAGATTTTTCCGCATGATCTCAAAAGTGAAGTTGAACAGCCCACGCTGAAGCAACGGCGGGTCTTCGATGTAATTCCTCTTTAATGAAAGTAAAAATGAAAATGAAAATGAATATATTTATTTTCACATTGGCATAAATAACAGGGTCTTATGAAAAGTCAAAACTCTACCACCAGGTTCGGAAAGCAGGTTTGCACCGAGAAGAACTGGCAAGAAACTCGGCACTTGCTCTTTTCAAAAATGTAATTGTTATAATACAAGATTTCTTATAGATTATGAAAAATTATAACATATTTATTATATAATATTATTATTCTTGATACTAATTCGATCGAGCTCTCCGGTGTATTTGCAGAATTGTTAATTGTATAAGGTGACTTGTTCAGAAGCACGGAGATGATAGATTGGTGTATGTTGAAGAAACGAAACGAACCTAGGTGTTATCTGAATCTGATGGTGAAATATATAATTTTTGTACCACAAATACAGTTATATAATCAGACTAATTTTACACACAACAATAAAGAAATATATCCATGTTTTTATGAGCTAAAATACTGTCGATCATTTTCCTTCAAGGGAACATAATAAAACTATCCACCGTAAGCGAACCGTCAAACTGAAAATTCCGTTCGAAAATTAAAAAAAAGCAAGCGCAAAATTCACATGACGTTCGAGCGGATCCAAGCTGTCACGTGAAATTGGGGATGAAGTTACACGGTGTAGACACGGCACTATTGTTGTGGGGTACAATGGGCCCCATTGTCGGTGTAAAGAACCAATGGTGCACGTCGCTTGCATGGTGCGGACGACCGCGCAGATTGGGCGATGCATTGATAATGATGCTTCTACACTATACACTCTACGTACGTTGATAACAGGGGACTAGATTTTGTAAACCGTCTCGATGGTTTACGGTCGAAGTAAGTAACCCATCTGGATTTGTCCTACCAATAGACATATAGCCCTGAACAGAGCGGACGGCGCTAAACAATTTCACCAGTTAATCGGTGCCAAAAATACACGTTTTGTCACCAACAGTAAGGCCACGCTGTAGTTCGCTTAGCATACACCTATAGAATTTTGACAGGAATACTGTTCGCTTGTGCGAAAAAGGTTTACGTAAATCGTTCGGATGCCCATAACCTGAGGTTTTGAGGTTAAGGACCACCGTCCTACCAGAGATAGAAATTTGACAGAACTTGCATTATTTTCTTTTTGACACATGAAACAGACATAGCATAGCGAGGTACCAGAAAGAGGCCGCTTTACCTTTATCTCTCTCTATTCCTCGCAAGTTTCATATGATTTTGATTTTATGTGTCCAAGAGAAAATAAACGAATGAAAATAATAGTATACCTCTTTTGCTGACCGCTGCAGTAATTTACAATTAATTCAAAATAAAATGCAAACTAAAACACATATTTCACATCAAAAGCTTCTATAGTTTCACAACAAAGAACAAAGTCTACTTTTGCAAACGTATAAAGGATTTTCCGACTGACCCACTGCTTTATATTGCTTTAATAATAATAATAATTGTGGACCTATTATTTTTAAGCAGGAGTCACTATTAAATCCCGGCACAAAAAAATTCAAGGAGCACTGAAAAAAAAAAATTAAGAAAATTACTTGCTAACAAAGAACGTACTTACTGTTTACGGGTATACTTGGAAGTTTGCTGTTGACCTACTGCTTTACATAATTTTAATTGTAGTTTTTTACAGCCATAAGCAAGACGTTCACCTGATGTTAAGTGATACTTACGCTTGCTCATACCAGATGCAGTGCGTCTCACTGGGATTGCAATGTGTATTATAAGAGCGGTGTGTATTATAAGACATCAGTAGCTGTACTTGTGTGTTATCTATTCAATTTCTTAGATTTCTTTTGGTACGCTTAAGAAATGAAATTTAAAAATAATTGCGTGGGCTTGACATATCTGATCGCAAGATATATCATGTGAGTTCCCCGCAGACAACTGTCACCCTCACACATTTTTGGGGTTCTGTAACTAAAAACGGGACTTATTACTAAAACTTCGCCATCCGTCCGTCCATCACCAGGCTGTATCTCTTGAACCGTGATAGTTAGACACTTGAAATTGTCCCAGTGTGCTCAGTATGCGGTAGCTCTTAGTCATACATAATATGGCTAACACTGTTTTCTTATATCTCATTAAACTTTTCTTGATTTTCACTTAAAAGTTTTTAAGTGACGATGCACCAGAAGATGTTAAATATGCCAACTTGGAAGGGAAAGGGAAGTTGAACCTCTTTATTTGTTTCTTCACAGTATCGCAGCGTAACGCTTAATCGCTCGGCGGTACGTCTTTACCAGTAACATGGTAACCACCCAGAGATTTCCTAGAAGACCCCACACATTTCAAACACTCACGTATTTTGGAACACAATAAACTGAAAATCATATTTTGAGATATTTTGAGATATATATGCTTGACATACTTTAGTGTCCGGTGAGAAATAGCCTTTTGGAGACGTTAAACTGATTCGTTTTAGTGGTCATAGGGTTGCCACTGGTCTAGTTCTGACCAAACTTACATCGAGATCACTTCACAACGCGAAATGGTACATTCACGATTTTGCATTGTGAAGTCAACATCTCCTGGGATGTCCCGGTGTCGAGACGAAACGTGCGTCGAAGAAATTGTTGGAAAATTATGTGTGGTGTTCCATGTGGGCGGTGTTCCTGCATATTACCTACCATGCCACATAGACTATTTTCAAGTTGCGGATTATAGTAAGACATAGGTATAATCTGCTCTGATAATATCACAATATATTACGGTTCGATTCGACTCTCGCTCAAACTAGCAAGATCTATTTAGCGATAGTACCTATGTCATTCTACCGTTTTTTGAATTTCATCCCATTTTAGCGATTAAAATCTAATCAAAATGTGTCATACTTAATGGCTAAAGCTGCAGACACTTTCGTCATTATAGACACAGAAACGTATCTAAGAATTATTTATTGTTGAATGAACGACGACCGAATGGCGTAGCGGCAGCGAACCTGCCGTCTGCGTCGGAGGTCGTGTTTCGATTCCCACTACTGATAAATGTTTGTGTGGTGAGCATGAATGTTTTCCAGTGTCTGGGTGTTTTTCAATATATAATATTTAAGTATATTAGTATGTATTTATATTTATCAGTTATCTAGTACCCATAACACAAGCTATCGCTTTCTTTGGGGCTAGATTGCGATGTGTGTAATGTCCTGATATACATTTATTTATATTAAAAAAAAATTGCGAACTTGACACACATGTGACAGGCGGTGTCTGGTGCTTCCGTCACTTGGGCAATTATTGGTTTTTGTTGCCCGAGTGGGGGAACTTCCAGGCATCGTTTTAGTACGTAAGATCTATGTTTTTGTTACATGTGGCATTTTCATGAAATAAAGTTTTTTTCTTTCTTCTTTCTTTCTTTTTTGTTGATCATCCCTATGCTCGCATTAGTCACGGCTGAAGCGTGTCGTATGTGAAGGGTCACTCATGCCGTGACGGCAGACTACAATCTTACGCGAGACGTCACACACGCTTTTCGCCACTTGCGCGAGTTAATTAGCCGTAACCCTGGCAGGAAATGCGTTACAAGTGCTGGCAACACATAAACGCATTTTTAGCCCCCGACAGTAGACATATACCCTGGACAGGGCAGACAGTTTGAAAAAATGTCGCCCGTTTATCGGTGTCAAAAATGATAGTTTTGTCACCAACAGTAAGGTCACGCTGTAGTTTGCTCAGTAGCCACGTATAAAATTTTGACAGATGGCGCTACTGTTTGCTTGTACGAAAAAGGTTTACGTAAATCGTTCGGAGGTCCATGTCCTCATCGGTGCCCTCGATGCATAAAAGCCAAAAGGGGTGTTTTAAGTTTAACGTCGATGTTTGTATGTGGCATCGTAGCTCTCATACGGATTGACCCATTTCGATGCGGTTTTTTTCATTTGAAAGCCAGTTTCCTTGCGGTGGTTCTTAGCTATGTTTAGTTAATATCGGTCCAGCACAGTGTAGGAGTATATACGCTCTTTTCCATAATGATGTAAGGATAATATTCACATATTTCCCAATATTCTCATCGGCTTACCCCTACAAACCGAAATACAGTAATGCATAAATGCTTCATGGTGGAATAACTGACCATGACCTCCCAAAAAAAATAATCAGTTTCCGTGGTAGATATTCGATTGTTTTCACATGAACGAAGCTTTTTGCATAAATTTTTAATAAGGACCTTATTACAAGTAAATTACGGAAACAATGGATCGAGAAAATGATTGAGTAATGATTGCCAGTGAAAAACAATTCTATATTAAAACATTTCTTTAAGGGGATTTTTTGAATTTATTTTTCTCAATCTCACTCTCACGGATACGTTGGTAAGTGCGACATGCAGCGTCGCGGAAGAATATAACAGAAAAACGACCTTTTACCTAATTACTCAAAAACTAAGCCAGTTATCAAAAATGTGTTTCTTAGCGTTTATGGACATTATTATTACCGACACTTTAACACAAAAATTACAATTACATCCAATGTAGTTTCCGATAAAAAGTAGAAAAACTGAGATTTTGGAGCAACTTTTGGGAGAACTTTCTATCGAGAAAATTTATCCAATCGTGTTTCCGCTTCTTAGCGATAAATACATGATGTGTAAATTTGAAAGTAATTATCTTTATAGTTTTTGCATAAAACTTCATTCAAAATCGCTTAAATAGGGCTTCTACGCCGTTAAGGAAACAGTGAGAAAGCATTCCGTATTTAAATCGTTAGGACATGCGAATCGGTCTTCACCATTCGTCAAAGTAATGCGTCGCCATTTGTAAAAATAACTTCGCTTCCTCAATAAGTCAACAACCGACGAAATAAGGAAGTTATGTCAAAGTGCTATTTTATATACCGAAAGCCCATTGCTAAAAGCTTCAATAAACTTTTATTTATTGCTGCAGACTTGAGGCCTTGAGATCAATACCATATTTTTATCTTAAGATTTTTTCAGAATTTCCCGGAGTTTGGATGTACTCGTTTACATTTAATTTCTATACTTACCTCGAAGAGCACGTAAATCTGTACTTCCTACCATCTGTGCCTGTTTTGTCGTCTCGAAAAATAGGCATTCCATTGAAATATGAAAGTGAGGAAAAAATCTAGGTAAAGCTGTGTTTGAGTGTGTATTGAGACTTGAGACGGTTTCAATTAGATATATCGAAGTACTATCGAGAGATTTCGACGCCAACTGACAGTATGACAAGTTGACATGGTATAGATACCAATAAATATTTCCTGGCCTACGACCACACAGGCATTCCATTAGGATTTGAGGTGTTCGAATCCCGGACATATCTTTAAATAAGAAAAAGTTCCGTGCCCAGCAGTGGAACATAAAAAGGCAAATTACGATTTTCCATACAAAGATTTATGCTTATTTTAATTCTGGATCCCCTAGATCTTTCAATATTTTCAGGCCTGCTTAAAACAGTTACCTCGGTATTTTAGTGACAAATAAAAACTATGTGAATGTTAAAAAAAAATTGTTACCCCAAAGTGGTTCGCAGACAATCGTGCATCGCCCAATTAGTGACGTAATTAATATTGCGTGACAATTTCAATCGGCGCCGTTGCATCGTTTGACGCGACCGCGCCGTGCGATCTGCGGGTAGCGCGTAAAAATAGACATGCAACCTGGACTATAGAATTTTGACAGATGGCGCTACTGTTTGCTTGTACGAAAAACGTTTATATGTAAATCGTTCGGATGCCCATATCTTGAGGTTTCTTATCTGTGCGCGTAAAGCGTAGGTAGCGGAAAATGTTTACATACTGTATTACTACAATTTGACGACCGAATGGCGTAGCGGAAGCGATCCTGCCGTCTGCGTCGGAGGTCGTGGGTTCGATTACCACTACTGGAAAATATTTTTGTGATGAGCCTGAATGTTTTCTAGTGTCCGGGTGTTTTTCAATATATTATATTTATGTATATTAATATGTATGCGTATTTATCAGTTATCTAGTACCCATAACACAAGCTTTCGCTTACTTTCGGACTAGATTGCGATGTGTGTAATGTACTGATTTATATTTATTTATATTTTATTCATAATCGTCTGAAACGATTCCGAGTTCCTTCCGTGCCTTCAGTTTACTATATCCCACCATGCTCATGACGAACATCGTGGTATACTATACAGCAATGGATGTCCCGGACAGACGCCGCACAACTTACTGTATATAACAATCACAGAGTTATTTTGTTCTGAACTTCATCCAGCATAATAAAATAGACAAAGAAGAAAATCCAGATTTATCCATATTACCAAAAAACTTTAACTTAGCTATTATTTTAGCATTACAATCTCTTGCCGAAGTCTATAAATCACAAAAAGATTCCGAAACAGTGAGAAAACTTTCCCGAAAGTGTCAGTTGCCGCATCAGCATGATATTGATAAGGGACTTTGATACCTTCGTGGTGTAAACTTCTTGGCCCATAACTCATAAATTATGAAGAAGTATGAAGTAATTTCCATTTAAACTACTTCTTACTTGGTAGGGAAGTATTTTAAATTGAGGCATTGGTCTCGACTCAGAGTCTCAGGGGCAAAATCAAGGCTGAGAGCCAAAACTGACATCTGGCGACAGAAGAACAGTCTCATTTTTTGCGCAACGAATCAGCCTAGCTGTTCAGTACGGAATTGCAGACAGTATTCTTGACACTATTTCAAGCGAGTCGGACATGTAGGTACATAGATTACTCTATTATACATGTCTTCTTCATTGGAGTATAGGTTTACGCGGGTGACAGGACAAGAAGAGTTCACAAGAAACTTCTGGTCTTCTTTTGGTTTTATATCCAGAAATCACAACAGTAGGTAACTACTATAGCAATCCGAGCATGTGTTCAAAACATAGGAGCATGTAAAAGTATGAGTAATATCAAGTAATATAAAAAAACTGTAAGTAATGAAACGATATATGCTTTCTAAAACGAATTATGTAGATTAAAAATATCACAGGACGACAATGTTTGGTACAGGTTTTGAATAGTAAAAGGATGGGATGAGATTGAAGCCTTGGTAAATGAATTAGAGACGCAGCATACCTAGAGTGGTACCTGAGGTTGTACCTAGATCCTAGACTGTAGAATGTTATTCTATACGAGCTGTATTTTATATTTGAATTAAATTTTCATGAGTTCAGCGCTGTGAGTCATGTTTAAGTTTAATTAAAAAGTAACTAAGAAAATATGAATTAGTTTTTTTTTGTGAAGAATTTATTTTCGTAATCCTTGCATATAGAGCCCTATTCTCGAGGCCGAGATCTATTCAGAATTATCATAATAATTAAAAGGACTTTTCATATCTTTTTATCATCTCAAGTTACTAGTTAGTGCTTAACCACGATCGCACCTGATGGTAAGTGACCATCCAAGCAGTCCAAAGATGGAAGATATATAATTCCACATCTTTCCTGCAGTATTATGCAGGAATTAACTCATAACATGATTTTTTTATTTTAAAGTATTTTTAATTCCTAAACCTCAGAATATCTACTATGGTTAGAAATTTGATCACTCCATTTGACCTTTCAGTATTTAGATAAGTGCCTACCATAGGTATCAAACTCAAAGAATGCGCTTGGCGAGTAGGTATTATACAATTCAAGGGTTGTTTTATTTATATTAGGGCGAGTGCATGTGACGGTAGGGCGAGGGTTGCTCTGGCTTTAGAAAATGTACCTGTTTAGGAGTAAGATAAAATTAAATAGATACAAAATATATCT
Source organism: Coenonympha arcania (assembly GCA_036785405.1). Classification (NCBI taxonomy): domain Eukaryota; kingdom Metazoa; phylum Arthropoda; class Insecta; order Lepidoptera; family Nymphalidae; genus Coenonympha; species Coenonympha arcania. Next base: position 11,085,846 of record CM072063.1, on the reverse strand, counting down.
AATAATATGTGAAAAACTGACACTAATCTATGGCCTGTTAAGGTACTCGTTGAGACCTCAAGGTGCTATTGTAGAAGCACGTAATTTAATTCAGATTTTAAATCACGAACGTTATTTTTCTTCAAAGAGCAAAAGCGCAAAATATTTTCGAATATTTTTACATATTACAACTAAGAAATTGACTGCATGCCTAACTGAAGTGACGATTAGTAATTTATGTGAGGGTTTTTATACGAAAAATTGATGAGATGGGCAAAATGTTCACCTTGTTAAGTGTTGCTCTATGCATAATCTTTGAGAGCCTTTGAGAGGAGAGTTAACAGGCATGTTTTAGGCAATCGTCCTCTAACCTATCATTGCAATCCATCAGGCACGATTGTCGTAAAACGCAAGCTTATCCACAGTAAAAAAGATTTTACTCTCAGTACCACTAGCATAGGATATAATATTTGCCTCTAGCTCGATAGACGTTGGAGTCAAAAATATAAACAACGATAAAAGACCTATAAACAAGTTTAATTTTAATTCCTGAACGCACATAATATATATCAGCCATGATTAATTAAGTTCTTCCAGCCGACGGCCTACATTACAACCTTTGTGTGATGTACAGATAAATCTGTGATTAAAATGTACAAATAAACCTCCATAAAGTATTGTTCATTCATTATGGATTGCAGTGCTGTTGTTATATTGTTGTAAAGATATTATGTATTTCAGATTTCAATATTTTGTAAGTATTTGCTCCCAGGCTCTTACTGGAGGAAGTGCAGAATTAGCATTTGAACTTTGAACTCTGTTTACCTTGTACCTAAGAACCTTTTCAGTATGCTTGACTCTAGATAAAGCATGAAAACCGAAATTCACGAGGGTGTAGCTACGGGCTAAGCCTGGTATTTAGAAATGTATACCAAACTCAAAGAATTTATCTCAAAGAATCGTTGTAGTATTGTACAATCCAAAGGTTAATATTAAGGGTAAATACAGATACGGTATTGAAAGGCGAGGTCTCTATTGCCCTGTGAAAGTCTCCTCTAAATCGGTTTAGACATTCCAATTTTTTTCAATTCCCGGAGGAATATGAAGTATCCATTTTCGTGATCGCTGCTTAAATATTAAGTATCCTCTATCTGCCCGGAAAAGTCTTACCAAAATCAGTTCAGTTTTCCCGAAGTGTTTCTGTTTGGGATTAATATTTTACGTTACATTAACAGCTGAATCAGATTTTTGTCAAAATCACGACCATACCCTGTCCATAGCTATAAATTTCTATAAATATAATTAAATAGTAAAATCTAAAAAAAATATTAGTTTCATAATTTCACGTAGTTTTGACTAAGTATATCAGAATTCCAGACAGATAGATTGATGTTTGTATAATTATCTTTAGTATAGAGATAATATACAGTGTTCTCAAATTCCTTTGTAAAAGCGTGTAGAGGGGCTTCAGACACGCTTCAAAATAAACATTAATTGGGGTAAAGTTCAAAGTGACACGCAAACTCGCATATGCAACGATGCACGTGTTAGACTTCATTTTTATAATAAACGTATTTGAAACCAACGTTATTAATTAGTCGTATATTTTGAAAAATATTTTGATGAAAAAGCTTCGTAGACCGTAGGTAAGCTTCACTGATTCAAAAAAAATAACCCATCTGATAAACATTCTTTTATTTAACCGACTTCCAAAAACCAAAGAAGGTAAGTAAGTAAGAAGTAAGTAAGTAGAGTTTATCTATTTTTCACTGTGGTATAAGTAGGTAGCAGTTTTATCGGTATCCCTCCATATTCCATAACTTCTTCAATTCTTAACTAATTTCAATGATTCTTTTTTATTTACAAAGGTTGTGATGTTTAGTTAGTCCCATTTATATTTGATGAAAATTCAATTTATATTCTCGTAGATAGGACTCTTACCTACAGTTCTAAGGAGTTTTTCCAAAACTTCGTCAATTCTTACCCGAGTATGACGATTCCATTTTTTGTTTAAAAGAAATTTCAAATAGAGTTTAAAAATCCTGATACGCACTGCAAAGGCCTGGAATACCCTCCCAGGCAGTGTCTTTCCTACCACTTACAACCCAGGTGCCTTCAAATCAAGAGTGAATAGGCATCTGCTAGGCAAGCCCGTTCCACCTTAGACTGTATCATCACTTTCCATCAGGTGTGATCACAGTCAAGCGCTAGCCTATATAGTATAATTTTTTTTTATATTAAATGAATATAGCTGAATAAGGCAATTTCTACTATTATTTTAAACTAGTTTATTTGGGATTAAAAAAACCTCCTCACCTAGTTTTTCCAGTTTTTCTAGTTTCCCGTTAAACCCCAAACACAGTCCACTCCACTCACCAAATCCAATCACATCATAACGAAAACTGAAAACGTAATTCGATTCGAAATTCCAGTTTATCGTAATAAGTTGCACAGACTGGTGAGAAACCTAGCGCATGCATGCGCTCCCGACGGCCCGCGGGAATACTCTGTCCGCTATCGGGATTCGGACGGTCCCAAGAACAGTCAGGAACCGGGAACAGTAGAGCTATCCTGTACGAGGGACGGCTGTATTTGTAACATAACAGTGCGAGTGTCTAACGTCTATCTCGCTCTATCGTCTTTTGTCAGACAGAGAGAGAATAATATCGAAAACGAAACTCAAGCTTTCGAGTAACAGAAACAGCTTTACAGAATAGCTGTGGTGTAATCGTGAATGAATTGGAGGAAAACGTGAGAGTTAAGTTGCGAGTGATAACAAATCTTGACCATAATATCTATTTAGGACATAATTAATTTATTCACAAACTTATAAAAGACTTTATAATGATCTTAGCTCTGTATAGAATTGATTTTATAAAGCTTTTAAAACGATAAATAATTTTTCTACTAAAGTGAAACAAATAAGAAAACTTATTTAAAAATATAAACCTTTACTTCTAGATTTCGAATTCCAGGCCACTTCAGTTGAATTTTACTATGATTTTTCAGAGTTATTGTGCATTTAAATAAATTATTACTTAAATTAAATTGATAAACGCTGTTTACTTAATCCGCGATTTAATTAATTACTCATAATATAATAATAAACAGAACCTAGTGACTATTAAATTAATATAAATAATCTGTAAATATGGCGGTCTGATCCTTATTATTTTTATTAAATCTTTTAGAATAAGGGTCAGGCCAATCTTAATAATAACTATAATAAAAAATCTTAATAAAATATCTTAATAATAACTTTTCTATTAGGTAAAGTAAGTCAAGAAACAAGTCCCCATTATGTTTCAAATCGGTTGATGATGCCATATCTCAGATGACTTCAAACACAGTACCATAATATGATATGTTATTAAGATATTCTGTGCTTATACCGACACAAGTTTGAGTTGGTGATAATGCTTATGAGTTCATACAATAGCAATACCATGCCATCTCGCGTTAAGTTGATGCGCTACGCGAAAACTACTACGTGGCTACGGAGTCTACGAGTTACGAGAGCTACGAAATTCAGAATAGTAGTTACGTCAACTTGCAGTAGATGGAGCTAGGTGTACCATCATTAAAAGCTCAATGCTGAAATAAAGTTCTAACTTTATATAGAAAAAAATCTTCGCTGTTCGCCTGACTGCCAGCGGGTTTTATCACAAGTATCGTAAATAGGTAGAAATTTTCACAGATTGCATTTCTTTTGCCGTTATAAATTCAATTAACAACCTAAAACTTTCAGTAGGAAGAAGAACTCTACATTTGCGAGCCCAAGTTGTAATTAGCCAGTTTTGTTTTTTTATATTAGTACTAGCTGACCGGGCAAACTTCGTTTTGCCGTTTAGGGCCATCAAATATCGATAACAACCCGCTCCCGGACCCAGAGAATATACCCTGAAAGTAACATAACAATCGGTTCAGCCGTTTCGGAGGAGTTTGGTTACAAAGAAAATCGAGAGAATTTTATATATTAGAAGATTATACGTTGGTTTAAGCTTCCAACTGCTGCAATGGAAAAACCGATCGATATGAAAGAAGAATGATCAAAGGTGGTATCAAGTTTTCTCATAAACCAAAACCTAGGAAAAAATTTAGGAATGTAAAAGAACCATAAGCAGTGTGATTTTGTTTTTCATAACCGCAATTTAATTTTGCATACAAAAAGTTACTTTCTTTTTAATGCACATTTGCTGTCATACAGATTTTATTGAGAGTACAACCTGCTTATTTGCCTATAACTTTGGGATCCGAATGTTTATTAAAAAAAAAGTAGAAGTACGTATGCAGTATGTGGACACCGTAGTCTATAAAAAAATAAAGTTTGAATTTGTCATCCACGGTAGATCCTTTTCAGTCTTGATTAGCTCAGAATTAAATCCCGCGGGGTCCGTTTGTGTTCTTTGGGTATAATGTACCAAAAGAAATAATCTTGTAAAATATACTGCCTGTTCCACTCGATTTTATTCCTGAAAATATAGTTTTAGTAGCTAAATACAAAGACCATTCCCGTGCAATATGTAAAACATTTTAAATCTCGTTTTGCGTTCTCTCTATATAATAATAACGGTATTTTGCAACATTTTTTTTGTTTAACACTCGGCTACTCGCGCCTCAGAATGGTACATGAGTGCACGCACGGGTGACTGGTGTCACCCTTTTTGTATACTAACTAATTTACGAAATATTTTAAATTTTAATAAAAAAACTATGAATCAACATCTTTATTTTTATCATATTAAAGTAAGATTAGAAAAACAAAACAAGTAGGTATTCTGTTCAGTACTTTGAGAATATAAGAAAAATTAGCACGAACCAGTTTTTCCTTAATCTAAATTCAAAATTAATTGTTTACTAAAATGTATAGCAGTTTCCGGACGAAAATCATGTCAAATACTTAATTCGATTTTGACATTGACATTTCGGAGTTGAAAGAAAAATCAGCAGTCAGTCGTCCATCAACTCCAACACGCTTGTGAGTACTTTAACTGCATAATACATTTATAATATTTTAATTCAATCTTAAACATATTCTTTCCTCATAATTAAAAACAAAACAAATCTTCTTGTAAAATAGCAAAAAAATTGAACTTTGGGATCAAAACATTCTTATTCTAAAATATAAAAGTTTAGTAAGTAATTTTAACATATTCATACTCTAGAATTATCAAATAAAAAAATTATACAAAATTAATCAAGTTGAGCACTATCAGGACAGAAACTTGTTTCGTGGTCAGGGCAATTTGGTTGCCACGAAGGGTCAAATGTTGCCAAAATGGCAACCAAAGTTGCCAAATGGCAACGCTGACGCCACTGGCGGGGCCGTGTCTTGTATTCGAGGAATACACAAGCGCGTTTACGCTTGTCACGATGCGTTTCCAAAATATACCTATGTTTATAGCACTGGGTGACCATTGTCACACACGCGTGCGTTCTAGTGTTAACTATGCAAAAAGGTAAAGTCGATCCGATGCTCGATGTTATTGCTCCGTATTGCTGTTTCGTGATTGAAGGTCAAACTTTGTGTTTACCTGCTAGGAATAATAAATTACATACTCCTACATTAAACGTGTAATGTATAGGTAAAATTCATGATGCAGGAAAACCCCACAATCTTATTAATATTACATTTAATAACATTTACAACTCATAATAAGATTAATTTATTATCATATTGTTTGTAAAAACCAAAGTCATGAACATGTGTTTTTTACCCGCGCTTACTTATGGCAGCCAAACATGGAAACTTACAGAAAAGGCAAAACGAATGATTACATCCTGCCAAAGAGCGATGGAACGCAGTATCCTAAAAATAAGACGAATACAAAATATTCGTTACTGTAAAATTCGTCAACAGACCAAAATGACAGATGCGCTGACCTATATACAGAAATCAAAATGGAGATGGACCGGCCGCACGTTGCAAGACTCACGGACGACTGCTATGACATTCTAGTAACGTTTTCACACATTGATGTGATACAAGAAAAAGAAAAAATATATTAACACTGAAAAATGAACTTTACCTCTATTTGCTGTTTGAGTGTAAAATTGAATGTATTTCTCATAGAAAATACAATGCTCAACTTTGACACGCTTAAGTAATCTCAATCACGGAGCTGTCGACCAATAGGGCGTTTTGAACTACATTCAATTTTACGCTCTATGTCAATTGTATTAAAATTAATTTTTCAGTGTTTGCAAAAAATGTTCTGAATTCCATATCGTCTGCTTATGTACGTAAATACCATCACCTTTTTAAACATATCGCATCACAAAATGTAGCCGACACCTAACGTGAATAGCCCCCCTGTTGGACATACATGGTGACGACCTGGCTCGGCTCTAAAGGAACACGTCGAACGGGAAGGCCGCACTATCGCTGGGAAGACGATGTCAAAAAGGTAGCAGGTCCAAACTGGCTTTTAAAGACAAAAAATCGAATAAACTGGTCCAACCTGGAGGTGGCCTTCATCTGTAAATAGGGTTCTCCTACTTAGTGATTTATAATTTTTATTCAATGTAAAGTTCATTTAATTGTAAATTGGAGAAATAAAAGGCTTTTTTTATTTTATACTTTGTTTGTTTGTATATAGTTGGATGTTTGTTACTGAAGAGGATTACTTGCGCTTAGTCACTTGACTAAGTGACTAAGCGCTACGCGAAAAGGAGTTTTCAAAAATGATAGCTATGGCGTGGAGAGAATTGCAAGTCCACAGCTAGGCATACATTTTGTTCTTAAAATAGTGCTTCGGGTGATAACGTTTTTGCCCCCCCCCCCTCATTAAACTAACTTTTACTAACTTTTACTCATATAACTCAAAAAACTTTTACTCATTTGATTCAGTACACCTTCGTCTACACTCGTACGTTTTATTTTTTTAGAATTTTTCAATATTTCTTAAACAGTAAAATGTGCGAGCACTGTTCTTCATTGCATCTGCAACACTTCTAAAAATGAAAATCAGACTACATTTACGGGTAGTAAAACGTTATCGCTTTTTGTATGAAAGCTTACAGGTAGACAATCCTCTTTTGTGACTGCCTTTGAATGTAAATAGCCAGATAGCCTATATAACTCCTTGGATTACTAACATTGGCTAATTTTAATCTCAGAAAAATCCACGGTTCATGTAAAATTGGTAAAAACCGAAAATCATGCAAGTGACGCATTGACGCTACCTTACCTAATATTATAGAAATGCATGTATGTTTTTTAATCAATTACACCACAACTACAGATTACAACTAATTTGGCCTAAATCAGGAATGTGCATTATATTTTATACCTTTGATTAGCATATGTTTTCGAGGGATTTTGTGAGAAATTGTAATCTAAATCTGCGGTCAAAACATGGTATAGAAAAATAATTTATTATTTTAATTTAATGTTATGTCATGGGGTTATCATTGTTTATTATCGCAGTACATTACTGCGACTGCAATGACTCATGAAATATAATAATATGGATATTATTAGTGTGTTGTTAATTCAAAACAAACAGTTGATTTTTAATGATGTGCTGTATACAGGTATGTATGAGTACCTATTGAATTTCTGTATAATAATTATAATTTCTGTATAAAAAAAAAGTAGAAGTTAGGCACCTCTTCTCAAACTTTTTTATATCCCACTTGCCTAGACCATTGCCACTTGAGCTTTGCAATACGCGTAGAGATGCTCGACCGATTTAAATGAAAATGTTTTCTACATTCGGTAGGCCTGAGAATATTTCATAAGCTATTTTCGTACTCCTAAATGGAAAAACAATGTTTGGCATGTAAAGTTTTCGTCTCAAGAGTTGTCATCAAAATCCTCCAAAATGGCTCGACCGATTTTTATTAAATTTGGTATCTAAGTTTGGTAGGTCCCAGAGTAGATTGTAAGGTATTTTTATACCCCTAATAAACAACGTTTGCCGGGTCAGCTAGTAAATATTTACAATACTCTTAAAAGCTCAAACGCTTTTCCAAGAAACCCACGCGTCGCCGGTTGCAACCGACACGTCGCCGTGTCAATCGGTGCACCAGAAATAGCACTTTCACTATCAAAAAGCGTTATTATCAGGGTTAGGAACAATGCCGTAACCCTCCAGTGCACGCCGTTCTATTTTAGTGCCGCGATATGCGCATGACCGACAAGAGACAGATCCAAACCAATTTACAATCCGTGCTTCGACAGTACGCACGCCGCTGCCAGACGCGCGGCCGCGCGCTGCACGCGTTACACATAAATGCACTAAACTGACGTCAAAAACGCGAGTGTCATAACCAAGTGTCACTAAAAAAAAATACAAAATGCGCAGAAACGTGAAAATATTGTTCCTCTTTGGTGCCGCATGGATTTTTGTGCTGTTCTATTACATGCAACCGGAGTCCGCACCGAACAAGGTAGGGTTTTCGTGTTGTTTATGGAATCAGCTGTTAGGGGTGCATTGCGCATGACAGGTTGGGCTGCGGTAGTGTGGGCTATTGTATTATTTTATTAATAGGTAAATAATGGAGCAGTAGCGGCTGTAGATATCAGGTAAAAATGGAGGTAGGGGTAGGTATCTAGTTGGAAATTTTCATAGCGCTTTTCCTTCACGTGCGGAAATGCTTTTACTTTATCCTTTTGCGATACACGTTAAATACTTGTTGTATTTAACGTGTAAATAAAATTATACGGTTATTGTGTAAATACAATAACCGTATAATTTTATTTACACGTTAGACTTATAAGTCTAACTAAACACTACTTTAAATTAATAATATTTTGTTTTTCGTACGGGTATAGGTATATATATATATATATATATATATAATTGCAGTGACGGTACAGTATGACATTTCATAAGTGCCTATAGTTTGGGCCTGTGGGAAATATAATTAGTATTAATAAATATTTTGGATTTTTTAGATATCGTTTTTTCTCACCCAGGTTTTCACTTAGGTATGTAAAATTTTTGAAAACTCTATTGTCTAGGTACGTGTTTTTCATTGACACATAGGTAGTGATGCCTTAAAATGACATGTTGGTTTGTAATTTGTTAACATGTTTTGATGTTATGTTCAATGCATGTAGACTGTGTGTGTAAAGACATTTTTTACATATTCGATTTCAAGGCTAGTTCACTTACTGCCATTTATGAGCAGGTACAGCCTGCGTCCTAGGAATACTAATAAAGAAGTCTAGCCATAAAGGAAAACAAATTAAATCTGAGACTTTACAGCAATCCTGCATTATAGAAAAGAAATAACCATTTCTAAAAATATTTATTATCCCTAGACCCTGAAAATACATCACTTACTAACTAATTAGGTATAACTTACTAACTTATAACCATTTTAGAAGATAACTGTATTTCGGTTTTACTGGGCAAAATAACGCAGGCAGGCACATCACTTAACATTAGGTGAACGCCCTGCTCATCCGATTCTTTTGTATAAAAAAATTGGCATCCCACCTTTTTGTTGCTCGAAGTAATACCTACTTCTGTCAGTCTATCAGTATGAAATAACATCTTCAATTTCTTTTTATATTTATTTGTTTGTAAATATTAAAAGTTAGATTTAAAAAAATCTTCAAAATATTATTTATTTATGTAATACTTATTCATTTTCTATTCCAATTTCATCACTGGTGCATGATGTAAGTATGCACAAAAAGAATATTATTTAGCAAGTAAAATGAGATAAAATGGAAGTGGCCTAGACACACCCATGGGCCTCGGTCATTGAAGTGAAAAGTAGTGTGTATATCTCGATCGCAAGCCCCTTCATCTCTGGAGATATACGCCTCGGATAAAGTTGTTGTTTCTTATAATATGTACAATCCATATAATAAAGTTGCATTACATTACTTAACGAAATGTTCTGATTGGAATCATGCGTCGAATAACGAAACACGAATCTCATAAGAAATGAAGGCCGACTGCTTTATAAGTAAAACACATTTGAAGGCGGACGTAGGCTTCAGTTTAATAACCGTAAACCTTCTTTATCATTTAAAACTACTTCTACTACTTGTAGTATCTAAATATACCATTAAACCCACTTGCGCGAAACGGGGGTTAAATATTTATATTTTTAACCCAAGAGTCAACGTCTCTCATAGGCCAATTTTGACAACTTACTCTGGGTTAATATTTTAAATCTGAGCTAACACACTAACCCGGGTTGACGCAAGTGGGCCTAAGAATATTATTTGAATGCAGAAGTCTTTGAATGACCTTATCGTATGTATGCTGCACAGAAATGACCTTATTCTAAATCTAATTGTACTTTTTTAAACCCCAACTAAAAATACCTTGAAAATTCCGCTTTAGGGCTTTTAGACTCTACCGAAGGACTAAGTAGAAGGATCATGACCTCTAAATGCTCGAAACATTATAATGACACTAATATTATTAAGTCAAGAGTTTGTTTTTGTGTGCAATGTGCAAGTGTGCTACTAAGTATGTTACTGTTTGTTGGTCCTTTACATCATTGTTTCTACCACAAATACAGAGGTACATAATTATGATTTAAATTTACTCATTAGATACAAGGTAACAAGTGCTTCGACGCCTAGCACAGAAAACAACAAAGCGCACAACAAACTCTGCGGAAGTTGATACCTAACTGGGTAAAAAAAAAAATTACTTCATTATAAACTAGGATTAAATAATAACGTAGGTACACTGAAAGAAATATTAATTTGCAACGAATATTTACAAAGTTACAGGTATTTTAATTTTGGAGTGGGAGGATCTTCTATCCCTTTCTCGCAAAACTAAAATTTGTATGAAGCCGCACGAAGCTACTATGGCATTTGTGAGGTCATAATTTAATCTCGCTATCTCTGTCTATTCAGAAACATTAAAAAGCCTATAACTTTTTTGTTATTTGATCGATTTAATTAGATTTTTCGGTGTACGTCAATATTTTCATCCTAGTTTATAATAAAGTACTTAATAAAAAAATTGGAGTCAAATACCCAATTTACTTAGCGACGTTGATAAGTTGCATATTAGCATAACAACTATTGTCGTTTGCATCGACAATATTTGCGGCTCACTATATTAACATTTGCCGAGCAAATATGATTCATGCTTACCATAATCAGTAATCCAATTGACCTGATGTACTACGATTATGTTGTGTAAACTGAAGTTATTTTCGAGGACCCACCGACCACAGTAACGTTCTTTAACTGAAGATAACATAATATAGTAACAATGTTTACCCAAAGGAGTAAACACAGTTACTCTGTCCTAGTTTTTGCAATCTCATTGATACGACCTCAATCAAATAAACAATCCAATAGAGGACATCGTAAAGGTAAAAATTGTCAAAGAGGTTTATCGAACTCCTAAGAAACTATAACATAAAAGCCAAACTAGTACATATTTTTGTTCTTTTTATATCATTTTTCGTTTCGGTTCAGTTATTTTCAAGATTATATTACGGACTATAACGTATGAATTTAAGTAAGTTTAACATATTATCTAGAGGACATCGTAAAGGTAAAAATTGTCAAAGAGGTTTATCGAACTCCTAAGAAACTATAACATAAAAGCCAAACTAGTACATATTTTTGTTCTTTTTATATCATTTTTCGTTTCGGTTCAGTTATTTTCAAGATTATATTACGGACTATAACGTATGAATTTAAGTAAGTTTAACATATTATCTTTTAGTTTATGACTGTATAATACCTATAACGGGAAATGTTAAAAATCTTTTGAATTTTAAAACAAAAAATAGACAATAAGATAATGATTAATAAGAGAGATGAAAAAACTTTATGCATAAGTATACATTATATTATGTGAATAAATGACTATGTAAATTGTGTAATTTAAATTCACTTACAGTTACAATTTGGAGGCTTCGCCGCATTTAGCACCTCTAGAAATAGAAAATTATAAAACAATGGTTGTTAAGTTATCATCTTGATTCTCAAATTAATTATCATCTAGAACGTAAGTTCTACTTTACTTTGTTATTATTAATATTGAGATAGCTTATAATATTTTTGAATTTTTAATAACCAGTAGACCCGAATTATTATTACTCTACTTGTTACTTGTATAGTAGTAATACGTACTAGGTAAATGGGCCTTTTAGCTTCCTCATCATCATCTCGAATGGTACGAAACCCTTTGTGCGAGAGTACTCGCACTTGGCCGTTTATTTAAAATACATAGACACACACACGCCAGCTGTGTGTGTGTCTATGTATTGGATGTGTGGATTTTACACAGAGTTGCGGCCAAAAGTAACTTAATCTTAAAGTTAATACCTGTAGACTGTAGAATAAAACGAACAATAGTATAAAATTAGAATTCGCAATAACATTGGCATTAATAACCTTTTAACCTTTAAGATAAACAATATGAAGTTGTTTACTTTAATTATATCCATTTGAAATACTATTAAAGCAACAATAAGATATTATATTATTATTGTACAATTAAAATAGATATCGAAGGTCAAATACAATTTTGAAAGTAATTTTAATAAGATTTAATTGGATAAAAAATCCTTTCTCTCCTAACCAAGGATAAATTTGTGTAGTTTTTTAAAGAAAATGTATACACCTACATAGATAACAAATAAATTCATTACCTGTGATGAATGTGAAGGTAAGTTTGTGTGTTTGGATGTTTGAATATTACTCAACGTTTAATTACTGAACCGAATTGATTTGGAATTTGGAATCCAAATGTGTGACACTTACCCTGGATTTATTTGTTCTGAAAAAATAAAAATGTACTTATTTGTTCTAAAAAAATCCACGGTTCAAGCGGGGTTTGGATTTTAAAACTCCGGTAATGTGCGATTCGGATTCCCGAAACGAGGTTTCCTTAAAAAAATAGGAAGCAAAATAATCTCTTTTTTATCGAACCGCAATTCTAACTTTGTTTAAAGAGGTTAATTGTTTGGTACCTACGTTTTTCGAAATTATGCACGACAAATCAAAAACAATTATGCATATAAATAAATAAAAACTGTTTTAAAATGTATTCAATATATCATCCTGAGACGTAAGTTCCTTGTAAGTTACAAGGAACTTACGTCTTAGCATGATGAGTGCAGTGCAGTGCGTGATATTGCAACGCAAAACCGTGGGGCGCACTATCTGACATGGGCATGCGTATCACTTAGCAATAGGTGAACGTCCTGCTCGCCTCATAATTCTCTTTTATAAAAAATGTTTAAACTGAAACCTGAGAATTAAAAAAAAATATCGTTAAAGATTTTAACTGAATGTTTTCAGTAGATGTACGCAGGGGATTTATTGAATTTATTTTTGTCTTCCTCACTCTCACGGGTACGTTGGTAGGTGGGACATGCAGCGTCGCGGAAGAATATAACAGAAAAACGACCTTTTACCTAATTACTCAAAAACTAAGCTGGTTATCAAAAATCTGTTTCTTAGCGTTTTTGGATATTATGATTACCGACACTTTAAAACAAAAATTACAATTACATCCAATGTAGTGTCCGATAAAAACTAGAAAAACTGAGATTTTGGAGCAACTTTTGGGAGAACTTTCTATCGAGAAAATTTTATCCAATCGTATTTCTGCTTCTTAGAGATTTTAGATTCAAGACCCAAAATACATGTCGTGTAAATTTGAAAGTAATTATCTTTATAGTTTTTGCATAAAACTTCATTCAAAATCGCTTAATACAGCTTCTACACCGTTAATTAAGCTTTATTAAAACACACAGTGCGTGCAAGAAGCCTGCGTGTGCTCAGCGCTCGTAGTTCGGATAAGGAAAGGAGATTAAAATCGGCTTTAGGTATATAAATAAGCCTTTCGCGTCGGGTAATTAATAAAATATAAGCTCGCATCCACGCGCTTAAAGTATCTGGATGTGACAAGTATATTTCAATTCAGATATTTGAAAGGGTTCGGCAATGAAATAGCTTCCCTTGTTTCGGCACACCTTGTATAGGTCGTTGTACCTAGTGCCTACTTACTTACCTTACAACTAATTTGCCACATCTAACAAAATGAAATGTCTGATAAACTGAGATATTATAATAAAAATAAAGTTTCTAAGTTTGATAATATTAAAAATTTCAATGAAAACTCATTTTTAAAACACCTTACAATTAAAACGAACTTTATTCATCGAAAAAACTGCTTCAAACGATTGCTTTATAATTCGCGATATAAAATTTCGTGAATATTATATCATAATAAAAATTGAAGCTTTGCAAGAATCCCTGATATATTTGTCACTATGCATTTTGATGTGACAAGTTGTCTCAACAAAGAGCATATTCATCAATTCAGATAACACCTTTAAGTAGTCTCGTTCTAGGATCGAAAGTCGAAACGTATAGGTACGTAAAGATCGAGTAAGTGCAAGTGCCGAGTTTCTTGTCAGTTCCTCTCGGTCCAAACCGGCTTTCCGAACCTGGCGGTAGAGTTTTGCCTTTTTATAAGAGCCTATTAATTGGGCCTATGTGAAAATAAAGATTTTTCATTTTCATTTTCAAATTCATCAAGTTTTTAAAAGATTTGGGAGACAGCCGCATTGTGAGCTGTAAAGCGTCATACAGTTCCGTCTGATATTGCGGAGTGTAATAATTTTATGGTTGTCACTTTAAAGAGAAGTCACTTCCAGTCCAGTGTCTCTATATCGGTGAGGGGCCGTGTTCCTCGCTGTCCGCAGGCGCCAACTAAATAAACAAATACCAGCTTTCATTTTTATTCTCGTAAAGTACAGCGTGTAATCGCATATCGTGTTTGGCAGGTCCGTTTTTAATTAGGGCTGGCTCTAATCGTTTTGAATACCAAAAAAAAACATTTTTTTCACTTGAAAACGTATTTTAATCATTTACTTCCACAGTATGATAGTATTATTTAGAGTACTATGTTACCAATATTCTTACACCTTTAAAAATATGAGTCAAAAAAATGTATGAAAAATATCACAATTATTGGTATAAACAATACATGATAGGAAACTAAATTCATATTGCTATCAGGTGTTTTGTTTAATGAATAAAGTCAAATATATAGATCAAAGCTCTGATGGAAAATCTCAGCAGAAAAGTTCTACGCAGGTGATATTATTGTGCACAAGTGTGTGTGCAAATACAGGTGCACTCTCTATTCCTTTACTCCCACAATTTGATGGAACGGCAGCTTTACCACAACCGGAGAGATAAGGCGAAGGATATCATGCTTTCCGAAGCAGACGCTAGTGAGACACCGCTAACTCCGTGCTGGCACTAAGTATTTCCCGTCTTGATAGAAAACCCCTTATAAAATCTGATAAAAAACTATTTAATGGGTCGACCCGGGGATCGAACCTAGGACCTCGTGATCTGCGGTCGAACATACTTAACCCTATAAATAACGAGGCAGTAAACCACGGTGGCAGCCCTGTCATTATAAATGTATCGCGATCACGCAACGCACTATGTACGTTCACTTTTCGTATCATCTTCGATTTTTTCGGTCGGGTTCTGTTGAACTTTTTAGGGTTCTTTGATCGGTTACTATAGTAACATAATAATTTAATGATTAAGACTATACTAAGTTGAGTTTTAAAATATTTCTAACGATAGAAAAATTGTAGTAACTTTTTCTTTGTTGTGTTAGGCCACATCAATGCAGGAACTTATTTTTTTCGCTTGGAATAAGCAAGCATAAAATATGTTATGCAAGACAATTAAATTTACTGTTAAATTTATAATGTCTGTATAGGTTTTAAACTGCAGCTCACTAATAGCCGTCTACACAGATAAGTTAAAAATATATATCCTGTGGCGCTATAGAACCTTGCTAGTCCTGACCTCCTCCTCTTTACTGTTCCTTTTGAATTATATCACAATTAGATGTAAAATTATAAGTAGGTATTAACGCGACATGCTTTATTCTTCCTTTCCTTTATGTATGTTCCCCGATCACTCGAAGATGCGTTAGAAAATTCTTTTTTTGTTTGAAAGGGTATAGTTCACAGATGGTCCCATAGTCCTCAAGTCAGGATCTGATGATTGGATCCTGGAGAAATCGAGGGAACTCTTCAAATTTTATGAGCACATTTGAAGTGATTTGGGTATTGTTTGAAAGAGTAATTTTTTCTAGGTTGTCTTATGGTCATCAGGTCGGGATCTGATTATGGCATCTTGGTAAAATCGAGGGAACTCTTCAGATTTTGCTAGTATGCTTAAAGTGATTTAGGTATTTTTTATAGTTACTATTGCATTTCCTTGCAGTCATCAAGTAATGATTGTATTCATCAAGTCAGAATCTGATGATGGGATCTTGGAGAAATTGAGGGAACTCTTCAGATTTAAGAAGCATACTTCAAGCGATTTGGGCATTTTTTCCAATGCCTTGCGCATGAACGAACCATTGCCCGACTTCGAATTGGTGTACATTAAAAATTATTTGACTCTTTTTAGTGGCATTTAAAGTTGGTTTTTTGGAAAGAATTTTCCATTTTTTGTACTGGTGAGCTGTGACCCTCATAGTTAATTATGGGCCGATTTTTCAATTGCCAGAAAATCGTTAACAACTTAGTATACCTACATTAGAAATAAATTAATGAATAAAATAAATAAGTTATACAAAACTTAAGCTGAGAATCACTATTACTTAAAATTTGTTCGCTACCGTTTTCAGCTTATGAAATATCTAGTTCACCATGTTCAAACTGTCTAAAAGTCCTTACTAGTGCAGTGGCTGATAAGAAGGGACCGGTAGAACTCTAGTTTATCTCTCAGATTACGATAGAAGCGTGTGCCACAAACCATGTGGGTGAGATAAGATTAGATCGGCTCACTGAGTTACAGCGTAAAGACACTGATTTCTTGTATAGACAACAACAATTGTATAGACAACTGATTTCTTGTATATCTAGTGCATTGTACAAGTGGTTTTTTGATGGACAATGTTGTGAAATATGTTGTGAAGAACCTCTCCTAGAATAAATTGACGCGTCTAAAAATAAGATTTTTTTACTCAGAATTTAGGTTTCGGATGCTTAAACTCGAAGAATTATCCGGTTTACAATTCAATTCAATTCGAAATCCTTTTGACAGCTACTTTCAATCAGAAAGACGATCGGAATAAAAATCTTGATAGAAAGTTTTCCAGATATTTCCAAAGTCCATTTTTAGGGTTCCGTACCAAAATGGTAAAATGGAACCCTTATGGTGCGACTTTGTACATTCTAAAACCGATTTTTAATTATTTTTAGTCATGATAGTTTTTGATTTATCGGGGAAAATGTCTAAAAAAATACCGTTCCCCCCCCTTATCTCCGGAGTCTACCAATCGAAAAATCTCAAATAATTATGGTCAATAAGAATTTACGTATATTTTACAGGAAAACTATAGCCAATGCTCTAACTAGCATAGTTTTTTTGATATTAACAATAAACCTCTACAAACAAAGTTTGTTTTGCGGTTCATTAACAAAGGTAATAATTATTACCGTTTTAACGTGGCTTTACCGAAATGCGTGGCTAAGATTTTAAATGAAAATCCCTCATACTTATAGGGTTAAACGCAAGTTCTTCTAAGTACTCGTCGTCAAATAAACATATTGGTTTTTGCCTGATTGTTTTGCTTCAGTACTTCTTGAGTACGGAACCCTCGGTGCGCGAGTCCGACTCGCACTTGGCTGGTTTTTTTAAGTTTTATCGGAAACTCAAGGGATGTGTATTTTTTTAATTTCTGTCAATAGTAATAATTTTAATTTTGATAATTATGTCGCTTACCCCGAGTTATTCGAAACGAGTTCAGTTTTTAATTATTAGATACCTAAAACGTCATTTTCTATAGTTTCCTCCCGTTATGCTGCCTGTCGGATCCACCATGGCATTCGTAAGAGCGAGGGGGACAAAAATAACCACCGTCTCGAACCCTAAAGTAGTGTCATTATCTCGCTGCAGACTCGGTCATAAATCATTCGAGTGTTTCGCTTTTGTTGTTCTCTGTTTATGCACAACTCAACAAAGAACAACAAAAGCGAAACACTCGAATGATTTATGACCGAGTCTGCAGCGAGATAATAACACTACTATAATCTATAGGAGAGCCGTAGAAACAAAACCAACGCAGGGTATCTCAAACAACAGCTAATTGTGACTTTTATTTTTAACTCTGTGCAACTCGCCCCAAACAAACAACCGTTACCACGCGGTCACCCTATCGATCCAGGCTTTGATCTGAAACGGAGCTTGCAAACTACATTCCTCTCTTTCTTTTACTGTTCCTTCATAATGCTGTCTCCGTCTAGCATCAAATAATTAATTGATTCAAGGAGGAAAACGATTGAAAACAATCAGCTGTGGAAAGGAAAAACGGATTTATAAAGAAGATTCCTAATAAATAACTTCGTAAAGTTTTTTAGAAGGAATTCCTCTGAATCCTTTATATTATGTAAATGTACGACGTGTGTAAGTATAATTGTGAGGAAGATTATAGAGGGTTGCCACACAGCAATACAAAGAAATGCATAATAGCGTAGCGGTACAGCGGTGGTAACCAGCTGCGGCCGAAGCCACTCATCAGGAGTTTGATTACTTAAGAAAAACGTATTCATCGTTATCGTAATCGTCAGTCAATTTTTCCCCACGATTGGCTGACGTAAATCAGGGAACCAATCAGCAGAATTTCAACTGTAGGTAAATGTCACTACACAGTATAAAACAGTGGCTTATCGGGAGTTTCTGCGTGAAATTGAACGGAAGAGCACAGGACAATGACCGCGTGTGTTTATTTGATTAAACAGAGTGATGGTTGATTTCATACGAATAGGTAAGTACTAGGTATATTTTTACATTTTCCAATAAGAAAACTTTTCCATGTGTGCGGAGAGTTATTATTTTTCACGCTAGTGCTTTTTGTTTTCCTCCTACATTAAATAACATGTAAAAGTTTAAACAAAATTTTTGTAGGTTGGTATTATTTAAATGACTTGAATTAAAATTATAAAATTGTTTTTAATTTTTTTTTGTTGTTGTATTTTATTGCAAATGTATTAAAAAACGTTGTTCGACATTTGGATTCCAATTGTCATTTCCATATAGGTACATACTTTCCACACTTGAATTGAAATGTACCATTTTGTACCTACCTGCCAATATTCGAAAATATACCTAGGTATCTAAAGGAGTAAGTTAACACAGTCCGTATTAACTTAGTTCTATATACCTATATATTAGGTCCTTACATATGAAATTGGCGTTTTGTCGTACTGGCCACTTTGATCTCAAATATCTCTTCTTTGGTTAGAAATTCCAATTTCAAATTTATACAGCTATTTACTCATGCTTTTGTGTTTTGAAAATCGTAATTCATTTGTTTTTTTCTCTTTTGGTTTTTTTTTTGCGCCACTCTGTTTACAAAATGGAAAACTTGAAATATCGCGTTATTTACGAGTACGAGTTCCATCGTGGCACCAGTGCTGCAGAAACGGCTCGAAGGATTAATGATGTGTACGGCGAGGGTGTCGCAAAAGAAAACACAATGCGTTTTTGGTTTCAACGTTTTCGTTCTGGAAATTTCGACGTGCAGAACAAGCCCCGTGGACGGCCGGAGACCAAAGGTGACAATGAAGAATTGAAGGTTATTGTGGAAGCGGATCCATCGCAAACCACGTCCGAGCTAGCTGCAGGCTGCGGTGTTAGTGATAAAACTGTTTTAGTTCACTTGAAGCAAATTGAGAAGGTGAAAAAGCTTGAAAGGTGGGTACCTCATGAATTGAGTAAAGCAAACCGACAAACGCGCGTAGACTGCTGTGTTACATTACTCAACCGGCACAGTAATGAAGGGATTTTAAATCGAATCATTACCTGTGATGAAAAATGGATCCTGTATGATAATCGGAAACGCTCATCGCAATGGTTGAACCCTGGCGAACCAGCCAAATCCTGCCCCAAACGAAAATTGACTCAAAAAAAATTACTTGTGAGCGTTTGGTGGACTAGCGCCGGCGTCGTTCACTACAGCTTTCTTAAATCTGGCCAGACGATTACGGCGGATACCTATTGTCAGCAACTGCAATCCATGATGGAAAAGCTAGCTGCTAAACAACCGAGGCTGGTCAATCGTTCTAGGCCACTGCTGCTTCAGGACAACGCTAGACCACACACTGCACAACAGACGGCTACCAAATTAGAGGAGCTTCAATTGGAATGCCTAAGACATCCACCTTACTCCCCGGACCTTGCTCCAACAGATTACCATTTTTTTCGAAATTTGGATAACTTCTAACAAGGGAAAAAATTTAACTCCGATGAGGCAGTCCAAAGCGCTTTCAAAGATTTTATTGATTCCCGTCCGATTGGCTTTCTTAGTAAAGGGATCAATGAACTACCTATAAGGTGGCAAAAGTGCATAGATAGCAATGGTACATACTATGAATAAATATATATATTATATTTTAAAAAAATCGACTTTATGTTCCTCCCATACAAAACGCCAATTTCATATGTAAGGACCTAATAATTTATTAATCTATACGTTATGATTACTATTAGTCCAGTCATTTAAGGTTAAATTAGGTAAGAATCTCGGAATTCGAGATACCCAGCTGTATTTCTGTAAATACTTGTATATTGACTCCCTAAAGGTTGTCTCAAAACCTACATATGGTAGGGTGTGCGCAACTATTAAATTTCAAGGTCAAAAGGTCACAAAAGTCGGTTTATTGCGCTTTTTTTGGAAATATCTCATTTCCTATGGGTTTTTCGCTATTTATATTTATTACCAATATTTTAGAATACAAAATTCTCTACAAATTTTGTTTAAAAAATTTTTTTATACGGTGAACCGTTTTCGAGATAGAGGGCGGAGAGCGCGCGGTCACAGCATCACTTCAGGTCAACCGGTGCCTCCGGTCAAAAACGCGCCTTAAATAGTTGATGAACTATCGATAAATCAATGATTATAAATATTTGTCAATTTTATTAACTATAACAGTTAATAAAATTGACAAATATTTATAATATTTTATCATTTTCTTATTTTAATTTTGATTTACTTGTCATTTTAATTGGGCGTACACTGTCTTACGAACAAGAAATTTTCTTTAAAAAAGTTGGAAAAGGAAATGTAAAAACGGAGATATACTCGACTAAAAGTTTTGATAATTATCCTCATTCCAAAACACATATTTTATTTCTGCACGCATTAAGTGGCTGTGACACAACTTCTGCGCTTTTTAAAAAGGGAAAAAAGATTTTTAAAAATTTTTGATAAACTGACAAATTTGGATGAACTACAGCTACAGCACTTGAGGAAGAAAATTGTTTGGCCCAGAGATTATTAGAGAGTGGAACTCAAACCTTATTGGCAGTCTACTCTATAATGCTCCGAAATCTGTGAAAAGTCTCGATCATCTTCGTTATATGCATTACGTCAAGTCTACGTAAGTATTAAGTCAAGTCTTAATAAACCTGTGCAGCATTCAAATATTCCACCAACAAGTGCAGCTGCTCATCAACATTTCAACCGTGTATATTATCAAGTTCAAACTTGGTTAGGACATGATTTGGAACCCCAGGTATGGGGCTGGGCAATGCGAAACGGTTTTCTGGAGCCTATGATGACAATTTTACCACCTGCTCTAGAAGATCTGATTTGCTAACTACAATTTTCTGCAACTGCAAGAGTGGTTGTGGTTCGCGATGCGGATGCAGGAAAGCGGGCTTGCAATGCTCTTTAGCTTATGGCCAATGTAATGGGCAAGCTTGTTTCAATGCTCAACCACATCAGAGCGACATTAACGAAGATGGAACCTTTGACCCCGAAATCATGGAAGAATTTGAGACAAATGTCGTTGAAGACGATAATGAAGACCAGTTTGAAATTTACCAGCAGCCAGAAGATGACGATGAAGAGGAAGAAGATGATTAAAATAATATATTTGTGTTTTTTTCATCATATTGTAAGAAGTTATTTATATTAATTAGGTTAAAATTCAAATATAATTCCTATATTTTCATTAACAATTCTGCAATTACATCGGCAGGTAAGTGTTGTTAAATAAATTAATACTGAATAAAAAGTGGATAGGTTACGAAAAAAAATGATAAAATATAATATAATAGTTACTAAAAATTGACAAATATTTATAATCATTGATTTATCGATATAGTTCATCAACTATATATGGCGCGTTTTCGACCGGAGGCACCGGCTGACCTGAAGTGATGCTGTGACCGCGCGGTCTCCGCCCTCTATCTCGAAAACGGTTCACCGTATAAAAATTTTTTTAAGACAAAATTTGTTGAGAATTTTGTATTCTACAATATTGATAATAAATATAAATAGCAAAAAACCCATAGGAAATGAGATATTTCTAAAAAGAGCGCAATAAACCGACTTTTGTGACCTTTTGACCTTGAAATTTAATAGTTGCGCACACCCTACCATATGTAGGTTTTGAGACAACCTTTAGGGAGTCAATATACAAGTATTTACAGAAATACAGCTGGGTATCTCGAATTCCGAGGTGAACTTCCTATAATGACTGGACTATATCAAGTTTGAATTCAAAGGCCGCCAAATTCAACACCCTAAAAAAGTTTCAGACCATGATTCGTGATCTCACCTGATGATAAGTGATCATGCAGAGTAAAACGTTCTTACTAACTTGGAAGGGGCAAGTAAACTCACTGCTAACAGTTTCTACACAGCATCGCGCCGGAACGCAAAATCGCTTTACAGTGTGTCTTTGCTTGTAGAGTAGTAGCTAGCCACGGCCGAAGCATTACACTTGGGCAATTCAAATAATATTAAATTCGAATTCCGTAAATATATTATACAAAGCAGGATTAATATTAATAAATAATTTCTAATCAATGCAGTTTCACTAACATTAAATTGTAAACCTGTTCACTGCAGCGGAGTTTCAACGACTACTTCCTGTAAGTATAAAGCCATTAGATCTGGTTTACACCGGTCAAGCGAAGCAATCACAATCAGTTGGGACAACCCTCCACCACCCATGGCCCAATCAACCTTGCGGTTATGGGGGCCGAAACGCGGTAGGGCGCCCGTTCGGTACTTGCTCTCGGCATGTTCCCGGAGCGCCTTCTTGACTCCCTACAAGTTGTTTCCTCTCGCTCCTTGTCCCTATGTGCTCACTCATCCCATTCTGGGGCAGGAAGATACGATGACGGACTCGCCTCACGCCGTTGCTGTCCGCAGCAAAAACTCTGTGTCACTCCAAGCCGCTTCGCCTCTTATGCCACGCGTGCGCGAACTCCCGTAGCTTCACAATCAGTAGATGAATAAAGAAGTCAGAAAATGAATCAGTTTTCAAAATGGGGAAAGAAAATTCTCTCTTCCGTTTCATACAAGTTGATATTCGCCGCCGATGCTCAGTGAGTAAAAGTTTAAAACTGAGAGGGGAGGAGAAACTGTGAGTGGAGAAGCATTTTATCCTCGCCCTGTGGCGAAATTGTCACCTGTAGAGTCGTATTAAGGAAAATAATTATTTTGATTAGGTATCATAAGGGATAATCTTGTTTCTCTAATTAAATTCCCCCTACGAAACGGCTCGACTGTTTGTTATGAAATTTTCTATGTATGTTAGGTAGGTAGGTCTAAGAGTAGGTCGTAAGGTTTTTTTTTTTTAATATCCCTAATGGCAAAACAACGTTTGCTGGGTCAGCTGGTAGTAGGAAATTGTTAGATAATTGACATAAAATTATAGTCTTGTATAATCCATAGATAATATCTCTACTGTAACTATGTAAACGAAAGAGTTTTAACTCCGGTGCAAATCCTGAATAACCTTCAATTTCTTTTCACTAACTTGTATGAGAAAATTTCTGAAAAATCTTATATCGGTATATATTTTTTTTTGTTGCAATTTTTCTTCTATTCAATATTCAATGGGGTTTGCTGATGATACTTTCATTAATCGTAATGAAATAAACATTCTTGGCTCTCAATAAAACTTGTAGACAATGTCACAAGCGCTTGACAATATCCATAACATTTCAATACAGGGAAAAACTTCAACAAAAAGTACATGATAGTAGACGTTACAATTACAAGATCGGATTGCGTTGCACTTGCAGAATGTGGTAAATGTCTCTATTGTTCGCAAGAGATTAAAGCTTGCACATTGACATTGCCGTTCTTGTGTTGTTTTATTTGACACCGTGTCAACGTAAACCCTGTACAATACTGCAGGTGATTATAATGATTGATTTCGTAACATGGTTCTGTTGTATGGTATATTGGTATATCTGCAATAGGCATCATGACTGATTTTGAGTAACTAAGTCTCGTTTTTCACTTTGCTATAACTATAATCCATTACCTGAAAAGAATCTGATGTATACGGTTGTTGGTGTAGTGTGTACAATTTCGTATTGTGAAGTCTACATCTCCTGAGGATGTCCCGGTGTCGGGACGAAACGTACGTCGAAAATGTGATGAATGGCATGTGGAAGGTGGTGGCTTGTCCCTGTATGTTTGACCATACAGAATCTTTTCAGGTTCGGATTATAGCAAAACAAATTCATCTTTCTGCTAATACTTAATGGATTTCCGCAAAATAACGCTTGCTTCAATATCTGTAGCAAGAATTTACCTGATCACGTAATAAGCCTCCCCATGCCAGGTGCAGTGCGTCTCACTGTTTTGTCTTGCAATATCATACACCACGCACTGCTTTACGCTCATCGTTCTGAGATTTTTCCTCATTTTGCTTAGTAATCACGTCAGCACACCGTCACCTTCAAACCGAAATACAATACCTCATACATTACATTTTTTTTAATTGGATATAGGCTTGCGCTTGACGACAATCATGCCTGATGGAAAGCAATGATGAGGTCTAGGATGGAGCGCGCTTGCCTAGAAAATGCCTATTCACTCTTCTCTTGAAGGCACCTAGATTGTACTTGGCTGGAAACACGGAGGCTGGAAGGGCGTTTCACACCTTAGCGGTTCGTATCAGAAACGTCATCCACTAATGTATAGAATAACTAACACTGAGGTGGTAGGGACTTACCCGGACGCACTCCACAAGAAGAGTTCTAGCTCCTACCACCAGGAAAATGCTGTATAGTGTATAGCAACCGATAGCGGTTTAATGTCGTCCACATTAGTATGATAAGCTATACATCTTCGGCTACTCAGCTCACTTGCCATCAACCGAGACTACAGTGAACTTGTAATTAAATACAAAAGATAACAAAAAATAAATATATTTCACAAACGTTTCTCAGTTGTGGGAATCGAACCCACGGACTCCGACGCAGATGGCAAGACCACTACTGCGTCATTCGGTCGTATCCTGTATTCTACAATGCAACAAGTAACGATATCCATTGTTTTCTGCACAGTGGGCGTTTATGAACTTGCGAGCGATCAACTTAGATTACTCTGCAGGTTCATTCTATGTTATTGAGCAACTCCACAGGTTATTAAGCACAAATTACACTTATTTTTTGTGCAATTATTCTCGTATTAAACAGCCGGTTGGGGAATGGCTCGACCTTGAATCATGCACGTCACACTCTATAGATCTTTGAAAACATATATCATGTAATGCCACGCAAGGCCATCCGGCAGGGCTATTCAATAAAACACCAATTACCAACTCGATGTCGGAGTCAGGTGAGGTTGAGACAGAAGATATGTACGTAGACGGCGACGTGTAGTGTAAAAAACGTAAAGTTTCTCTTACGGCAAAGAATAACGAGACAAACAAGATGTTCCTGTGGGGTGAAAATGGAAGATACATCGCCCAAAAATCGCCTGTAACCATAGCAACGCAACCACCACCAGCCAATCGGTAGTTTGGCTGCACCACTGATGCAAACATTAACCAATCAGTGCCTACGCGTCTCGACCGATGCAAGCATTAACCAATCAGTGCCCACGACGTAACTCCGTCTATACTATAGCCTCAGACCAATTAGCTGATAGTTCACGATACGCCGGCGCAGTGAGCAATGCAGGTGCAGTGCGTGCGGACTTTGCATTAAAATGTCATTCGACGCGCTGCACTGCACTCGTCATCCTGATACATCAGTTGTTAAGTCTCATTATGTGTATAATGAACACAGTAATGCATCGCAATTACTGCTTCAAGGCAGAATTGTCCTACAACTCATCCATGTGGACAAAATATTGTACCACCTAGCGTAAATGGTTTCTAGCATTTCTCTAAAATTCGTCTAAAGGTGTTCTTCGAAAACTGTGATATACGTATTTAATATCATAGAAATAGATAGAAGTTCTCTTTCAGTAAGAATTCTTTTACCTGATTTAGCGTACCAAGGTACATTCACGAGGATTGGACAGGGTTTATGTCTAGATTAGTTGTTGCTAGTCTAGGCTTCACCTGCGTGAATTTAGATTTTTACGTATCCCATTATAATGAGTCAATCTTAAAAGATTTTTTTGAACTTTTTGAGGAGAACAATTTTATTACTTTTATACATTTTTTTTTTCGTAATTTTAACCATTTACGCATCGCACGCAAGGGACAGTTGCAATTCCCCTTTTTGCAAAAAAATCTGTCGCAACAAAGTTGTATGACAAAAATACCTAATCATTATTTTTTCATTTTTTCAGGTACTTATTCACCGTTTATGCAAGTCAAAGTGACACTAAAACCAACCAATAATACCATCTACGGTAAGTACCGGTCTTTATGTATACTAGAACTAGCTCAGAGTTTGAAATAACATCATTATGAAATTGAAGTGTTACATCGGGACACACAAGTGAAAAGGCCGGCTGCTCAGTTCACACTGGTTTATTCACAACTACTCACACACATGCATGGATCGCCTTACACCTACATGGGTACAAATACATCATTCCTCCCCCTAGATAGGTAATATCTCTGAGTAGGTGGAAGCAACCAAATATTGGGACATCGGGAGCGTTCTATACGTCGAAGAACTCCAGGTCGCTATCATCGGACACGGTGCGATGACGCGCCCCTCTTCTCACTGTCACTCGACAAGGTGTATCCGGCGATGGTATCGCGTCTGCTGTGGAAGTCGACAAGTCGGGCGTTTCCGACGTTTCGGACGTATCCGCTACTGTAAGCGGCTCGTCATCTCTTCCTCCCCCTGTCGATGTGCTGGCCTGATGCTGTTCCGAAGTCAAAGCAGGCGTCGATGGCGGTGAGGATTGAGGCGATGGCCCCGACTCGGAGGTGATATTAGATGACGATTTTGGGTCTACATCATCATCCCAGAAATCAAGGTCGTCTTTCCTTGTCCCCTTGTCCACAATAATTTGGTTTTTATGCTTTTTAATAATAAGTGATGTCTCGCAATCTTTAACTAAATAAATGACTTTTCCAATTTTTTTAAAAATTATTCCCTTGCACCAAGTAAACTTATTACTATTACAAAATTTCTTATATAAAATAGGTTGACCAGGTGAAAATATTTGTTTGTTTTTTCCCCCTTGTGCTTTAACTTGCATACACTGTTGATTTTTAACAAAATTAGCCAAAGCAGCAGACGAGGGCGGCGATGCGGAATTTGATGCGATTGGGTTAATTAAGTCTAATCGCGTTCTTAACTTACGACCGTACACTAACTCTGCGGGCGAGGAGCCCGTGGTGGAATGTAGGGAATTCCTATAATCGAAAAGATATTTTAACAATTTAAGTTTACATTCTTTGATATTGCGACTGGACATAAGACTCGACTTTATGCCTTTCTTGACGATTTTGACATAGCTTTCTGCCTGACCGTTACTGGCCGGATGATAAGCGGGCGATGTCATGTGAGTGACACCATTCCGTTCACAGAATCTGACAAATTCCTGTGAAATAAACGATGAAAAGTTATCACTTACAATGAACTTCATCAGCCCGAAGCGCGACATCCATTCGTGAAGCCTGTCGATGACCGCCGCCGACGTAGTCGCGTGAGCCATGTCGAATACCTCCACCCATTTAGTGTACGCGTCCACTATAACTAAATAAGTACGGCCGTTGATCGGTCCGAGGAAATCCAGATGAATCCGTTCGAAAGGCTGAGATGGGTATTTCCACGGTGAGATTGGAACGCGAGGCGGTGCTGGACGCAGCTGCTGACATACGTCGCAGGTACCTATCATCTGTTCTACGGCGGCATCGATTCCCGGAAACCAAAACCGAGACCTACATTCCGCTTTCGTTTTTACAATACCTAAATGTGACGAATGTAATTCCGAAAGTACCTTGAGCCGAAGCGATTCCGGAATAACCACCTTGTGGCCACGCATTAGGCATCCATTTTCTACCGAAAGTTGCGTTCTGCAATAAAAATATGGCTTAATAGCACCATCATCTACTTTCGGTGGCCACCCCTGGAGCACGAACCTAGCCACTCGAGAAAGCACCGCGTCTTTCGCGGTTTCGCGGCGCAGCTCGGTCAACGTCAATGGGAGCGACCCATCTATTACAAAACACACGTACGCCGCTCGATCGTGCAGCGCGGCAGCGTCCGCGCACTGCCCCGCGCCCCCCTCCGCCGCGCTCGCCCCGCCGCCGGTCCCGTCGGGCGACGCGGGCGCAGCGAGGCTGGCGCGCGAAAGATAGTCTGCACTGTTATCAGCGCTTCGTACGTATTCTATTGTATAGTTATAGCCGCTGAGGAACATCGCGTAGCGCTGCAGGCGGTTAGCAGAAACTTCTGGAATGCCTTTGTGTGGCCCGAATATTGATATGAGAGGCTTATGATCGGTGCGAAGTATGAATGGATCGGACCTACCGTACAAATACTGATGAAAGCGCCGCACACCAAATATAATACTTGTGGCCTCTTTTTGAACTTGAGCGTAGAACTTCTCGGATTTGCTTAACGTTCGAGATGCAAAAGCCACCGGTCTCTCAATGCCGTCTCTATCGATTTGGGATAAAATACAACCCAATCCTGTCGGTGAGGCATCAACGGTCAGAATTGGTGTTGCGTTGGGGTTAAAATGCGCTAAAACCCGATCTGATGCTAAATGTTTTTTTATTGAATTAAAAGCTTCGCTATGTGTAACATCCCACTTCCATTTAGCACCCTTTTTTAATAGATCGTAAAGTGGACTTAATATTGTAGATGCACCGGGTACGAAATTACGGTAGTAGTTTACAAGACCTAAAAAAGATTGTAGCTGACTAACATTGCTAGGCGCGGGGGCTTCGACTATAGCTTTAACCTTTTCTGGTGATTTTTTTAATCCATCTTTGTTAATGATATAGCCTAAATAACTAACTTCGTGCTTAAAAAATTCACATTTCCCTTTTTGCAATGTTAACCCGGCATCCTGTAATCGTTGAAGTACCGCATGTAAACGTTCCGTATGCTCCGAATCAGACGAGCCGGTTATTAAGACATCGTCTAATAAACAAAGTACCCCGTTCATTCCCGACAACACACCTTCCATTGCGCGTTGAAAAATAGCCGGCGCACAAGCTAGCCCGAACACGAGCCTCGTGTACCTATACATACCGCGATGTGTGTTGATACAGGTTACTTTTTGCGACTCATCATCTAATACGAATTGGTTGTACGCCATCGAAAGATCTAACTTGGTAAATGTCTTTCCCCCGTGCAGCTTGGAAAATAATTCGCTAACGGTCGGTAATGGGTATTTGTCAATTACCAGCTGTTTATTTATACTAACTGAATAGTCGGCACACAACCTGACTGAACCATCGCGTTTGAGAATGGGAACGATGGGTGACGCATATTCGGAGTGTTCCACGGGGGTAAGGACGCCTATGTCGACTAGCCTGTCTATTTCCCTATCGACCTTATCGCGCAATGCAAACGCGAGGGGTCTAGGTTTAAAGAATATCGGTTTTGAATCTTCTTTTAAAGTCAAAGCCACCTTATATTTATTAAAGCATCCTAACTTGTCCGAAAACAATTCCGGATAACGTAACTGGAGCTGTTCTATAATATCAGTAGTATTTTGACAGTAGTTGACCGATTTAAGTTCTAACTTAAACAGCGAAATAAAATCTCTGCCCAGTAGTGGCGGGCCGCCGCCGCGTATGACGTACACGTCCAGGGTATGCGAGCGACCGTCGAACGACACCGACTCGCGGATCCTACCCACACACAAAATTTTATCACCTGTGTAACTCACGAGTTTCTTATTGCTTTTTAACAATGGAACGTCTTTGAAATATTGTAAGTAGGTACTTTCGGATATTACGGTTACCGCGGATCCGCTATCGATTTCAAACCTTAGCGGTTTCCCGCGTATTTTTACCGATTCCACCATGGGCTCGCCACGCAACGAACGAATGTTAAACAACTCACCATCATCATCAGCATTGTCGTCCTCGTCTTTATCGTTCGCATTTACATAACTTAGGGTGCACATTTTTTGAAAATGGCCGCGCTTTTTGCACTTCCGACAAAACCGATTTTTATTTTTACAATATCGAGATTCGTGATTATCAAGCCCGCACACGTCACACCGGAATTTTACCGCACTATTATTTTCACTTTTTGACACTGCGCGTTTTTCTTCCCGAATTTTGAACATCGTTTCGGTGGCGGCTCCGTCCACGCCGGCCGACACGCCGCCGCTCGCGCTGCCCGCGGTCCCGCCGGCTCCCGCGCGCGCGCATCGGATGCTTTCCGCCAGCTCCACCGCCTTGCCGAGGGTCAGCTCGGTGACGTCCTTCGCGTACAGCTTTTCTTTCTCGACGCACTGACGCATTCCGATGACGAACCGATCTCGTAACGCCTCCTCGACGTTGCTGAAGTTACAATGCGCCGTCAAACCACGTAACCTCGCGGCCCAATCCGTGTGCGACTCCGACGGAAGCTGCGTTGCCGCGTAAAATTTGTGCCGCTCCCCGATGCCTAAGCGCTTCGGCGTGAAGTGGGCATCTAAAATACCCAGGATATCCTGGTACGGGACCTCCTCCAGCGCCTTCGGTAACGCTAGGTCCGAGGCGAGCTGGTACGATCCCTCGGTGAGTGCACTGAGTAGTATAGCCCGGCGTTTGTTTCCCGTTGCATCGCTCGCTTCATTAATATCGTTCGCGATGAACCACTGCAGCAATCGACCTTTATATGTTTTCCACGAGTGGACATTGTGGTCGAACGTAGATAAAATTCCGAATTTTTCCACTGACATTTTTTCTTAGCACGCGGGTAGGCAATCGTCGCCACTGTTACATCGGGACACACAAGTGAAAAGGCCGGCTGCTCAGTTCACACTGGTTTATTCACAACTACTCACACACATGCATGGATCGCCTTACACCTACATGGGTACAAATACATCATGAAGAAACATGGACTCTACATAAATACATGCACTTGAATAATTATTTTTTATTAAATCGATCGTTGTAGATTTAGTAGAAGGATACAAGAGTACCTTTTTACACCTACTTATCTTGGTGTTACTGTAATTTCATACGAGACAACACCAAGCCCCAATACATATTTGCACATAAAAAATCTTTTAATAATAATCTCATGATATTGTATTTTCCTTTCACTAAAGATATGAAAAAAAACCACAGAGTATTATGTCTGTCAGTGCCACACTTATTAGTAAGCCCGACTGCAGAACGCCACACGCTATGCGACGCATACTAAATCAAATAAAATGGAAATACCTAAACAACGGCACCATTTCGCATTGAGTATCTGTAATAAGTTCCAGGCACCTTATTACAACGTACCTGCAAGACAGATAAATTAAAGGATAATGTCAAAAGGCATGCGTAAATTATGAGTGTACTTTTATAGGCCATAGTGTTTTAGCAGATACCTACTCACTCGTATATTTTGGGTGTTAAATTTATAACTGAATGAAAGCTGTAGCCAGGCGTTATTCAAGTAGAGCATTCTTTCCTTCCGCGCGAAATGTTAGGTGAAATGCGAGGTCCTGGGTTCGATTCCTGCATCAGGTCATTAATAGTTCAGACTGACAGTGTTTTATTCCAACACTAATCCGTGTTGTGCGTTCCGGTCACCCTACCTTTGCAACACCACCTCTCCAGTAAGAGACGTGTGATAGAGCAGAGGCTGTAGGACAAAGGGCTGATGAGGAAAATGCAGGAGAATTCATTGAACTAAAGAAATATTTATTGTCATTTGTCAAGCGCGTGGTCGCGCGGCGTGTTCTTAGTCTGCTTCCGTCTTAGGTTGTATCGTAGGTACAATATTATTTCGTGACCAAAATACCACGATTACCAAAGTGATCTCTGACAGCTGATCTGTTGCAACCCACTTTTGTACCATCGCGAATTCGTTAATACTTGCCTTTTGCGAGTTTATTAAGACCGTCACGGTTCAAATCATGATTGAATCAGAATCTACTATACATATAAGTTAAACTTTCATGTGGTAACATTAAATTTGTTGGTTTGAATGTTAGACGGAACAACTCAGGCTAAGCTGTTCGTTCGTTCGTTTGTTTCAGCCGATGGATGTTGAACATTAGGCCTCCTGAAATGACCGCCAAACACCACGATCTTGCGCCGCTTGGTGCCAGCGACAAGGTCCCCGCGACTTACAAGTTTGGTTGTCTGTAAAGTCGGTTTACGGACGATAGATTTACGTGATAACGTCATAATCTCTATCTCTTTATCGTTTGTTTTATCGTGTCTCTCTATCGCTTGTTGCGCGCTTTCGCTTGCACGCACAGGATCAGGTGGAACGTTACGCGGAACGTTAGTATTTTTCGTGCGTGTTGCTGGTGTTCATCAATTTATAAGACGTTATCACGTCAAAACTCAAAACTGTGCACCGTTTTGATTTTAAGCCCTTGAAGTTACGTGGTGACACAGGAACAAACATACATACCCACAAGTCAAATACATAACCCACATTATAACCCGCTGTTGTGTAAAAACGGAAAAAATTCACAGAGAAAAGTAATAAAAAGTTGCAGACACTCAAAATCTAATTTCAGAGTAGGAACAGAAAAAGTTCAGGGAAGTTGTGCACTCTCTTTTATTAATTAAAAAGTAAGTGCCTACTTACAAAGACGAAGCACTGAAGTACGTAATTAATTTTCAAAAAGTTTTACCTCCTTAGAATTTGCATAGGGATTTTGCGGTGTTTTAACGTGTGAAAGATTTCTAGCATTCGATAGCTTGCCAATCTCACCTTGTAACGGGACATTCTTATACACACATAGGTCGTATTTTTTCTAGTATGGACTGATCATAACATTGTTATCTTAAATCTTGAAAAATAAAAATTTACCTCAGAAATAGGACGCAAACAAACACGATAAGCCATTTTTTCAATATGAAAAATTGTAAACATAATAATCTTGGAAATTCAAATCGTGACTGGATCGTAAAAATTCCCTATTGTTCAAACCGGACGCCCTTATCTTGTTTTGAAGCAAAAAAAGGGTTCCGCACTGAAATTGGTGTAGACCATAAAAGCAGAAAATATCTTCGATCGATATGGTCGATCACCATACGGGGCACCTTTGTATAACAGCATTCATGCTTGAATGACTAAATACAATAAAATAAATAATTAAAAAAATCAAAACACCCGACTGCAAAAATGTCAACTGAAATGCAATAACTTAAAAGACTGAAACAAGGCGGACAACGAAAACAAAATTTTAATAAACTTAAAACGATGCAATTTTTACTTCATTTTAACAAACAACATTATGAGCTGATAGCTTTAGTTAAATTTTCGCATTCAATTTTAAAATATAGAAGGCGGGACCTATTTTTGCAAATTATAAAGAAAATTAATAGGTCCCGCCTGCTTTATTTTAAAATTGAATGCGAAAATTTAACTAAAGCTATCAGCTCATAATGTTGTTTGTTAAAATGAAGTAAAAATTGCATCGTTTTAAGTTTATTAAAATTTTGTTTTCGTTGTCCGCCTTGTTTCAGTCTTTTAAGTTATTGCATTTCAGTTGACATTTTTGCAGTCGGGTTTTTTGATTTTTTTAATTATTTATTTTATTTCAGGCTTTTTAGTTGCCACACTTTACGAGCGAAACCTAAGCACTTTTATCTACACAATGTGAAAGACGTAAAGTGGGTATATTTGGTTATATATTATATTATGTCGGTTCAAATCAGTCAGTCACTTGGAAGAAGTAAAAGTTGTAAACAGTGTCGTCAAACGCAAACCTGGATTTTATCCCGGAAATATACAGGGTTATATAAAAAATAGCAAAACGCTCTCGGCCTATAGTTGTTTACATTAACACTAACAACTTTGGTTCTGCGACTTTTCAAAATTCAGTATTAATTTATATCATACAAAAAAATGTTATTTCTGTAAAGTGACATTACACTGTTGCGGTTTCGCGCCGCGAGCTCGCGCACTGGCCGCCGCGCCGATGGTACATTACAGAGTAGGTACGAGTAGAGTATCTCTGTAAAATATTGAGTATTGGATATTTCTCAAAATATCGAGTAAAAAGAAAAGTCGTAGAACAAAAGTTGTTAGTTTTAATGTAAACAAATACAGGCCGAGAGCGTTTTGGTATTTTTTATATAACCCTGTATAAGCTGTAACATTTCATATGTGTAGTTTGTGTACGTTTAGGGCTCAGGCGTATCTAACTCACGTCGCTTTAAGCGGATCATTCGGGAAAAACTGAGATTACAAATAGAAATAGAAAAAAAGCTTTATTTCACATAGGCCTAACTTACAGGCACTTATGAAAGGTCATTTATATTATTTAATATAAAACGATATGGTGATAACTATTATTCGACTTAAAACTAAGTTTACGAGGGTTCCAACGCGTGGAAGAGTATTTTTGCATAGACTTTAATCTGGTTGATCTAGATGAGGGCGACTCATTCTCCCTTTTGGAGGAAACATGATTGGCTAGGTATGTCAACCTTTGTATTTTTTCAGCATTAGTTTCCTTTGCTAACCTAACTGAATTACGGGTACTTATATCTTTGCATAATTGTTTCTTCGAACCTTCAGAAAGCTGACTGTAAATTATGGCCATTCTCTCTTTCATTTTTGTAAGACGTATTTTGCGTGATCGAGGAGATTCAGTTTTATTTTTTTCTTTTAACAAAACTTCTTTTAACAAAAAAAGCTAAGGCGGCTAGCCTTAGCTTTTTTTGTTTTTCGAGACAAAGCCATTTTTGAGAATATCAAATTCTTCGTATACGTACAGAAATAAATAAAAAATACATAGAAAACCTTCATATACTTAATATGAACACAAACCTAACTAAAACAGACAATTTTTTAAGCTACCAAATCAATATGTATCTACAATTTATTCGATGCAATTTATACAGAATCATTTAAAAGCGATAGAATTATAAATATTATAGGTATAGCTGTTATACGATGACTAACCTGTTCTTCAGAAAGTCGGGTTACTAACCAAGTTATTAAAATAAACGACCTAATCCTATATTAATAAAAATGAATAACCTAAAAGCAGGTAAGTGACTGCCATAAAAAAATATTTTTACAAAGCAAAAATACAAAGATTTCTATTATTAAAAAAAATACTTAAAAACTATTAAATTTTATTTTTTCCAAGGATTATCTAAAGCTCTTTAGCTTCAGGTAGTATAGTATTATATTATCTGTGCTTCAGGTAATCTAAGTCTATGAATCTAAAACTTTTTAAAAATAAATTATTTTATTAATTCAATAAAAAAAATATTTAAAACTAATATTTAATTTTTTTTATCAATTAAATTCGATGATGGATGCCAGTGCCACTTTAATCTCGAACTACTCGTCAACGATATCTAGACAGTGTCTACTCCGCGCCGTTCTAAAATAAAATGCTAAAGATTAGAAAGCCTACCTTGTTAGGGTCATTAGATTAAATCTGATCGACAAAGTGGAGCGCGTCTTAGAGTACACACAGCGCCATCTAGGGCGAGTAGCGAAAGTACAGATGTTAAAATAATTGTTTAATGATTATATTAAATTATGTTTTCGATTTATGCTATGATATACCAAGTAAAAATGCACAATATAAAGTACGACACACACTTGGTCAATACAAGAATAACGCTATCAAAAACTACAAATGTTACCATTTTGAACGCATTGATCGACTGTTTATAATTCCAAATTAATTCAAAACATATGACTTATATATATTTTTGTAATCTCCTTGTAATTCCCTTCATTTGGATACCCTACTCGATAGGTTTGGTTAAAATTATTTTAAAAATGACTGACAATTTTAGGCCCAAAATCCGCCATTTTGTTTTTTATTTTCAAAAACCTATCTAAGAACACTTGGGTTAATGAGACGAATCTAACGATACCATTAACGTCAAAATCCATGCAGCCGTTTGGAAGATACGTGGTCATAAAGAAATTTACATACATACAAGATACGCGCGAAAAACATAACCCTTCTTGCAGTCGGGTAAAAAGGGGACTAAAATTAGGGTTTGTAAAATTTCTTGATTTTCAGGACAAAATATAGGGGAATAGCTGTTGTTTAGAAATTCAAAAGGAGCCTACTGGGTTTATCATTTAGCTGAGATAAGGAATTCCCCGTTTCACCTCGTTTCAGGGTTGTTTTCCTAAAAGAGAAGAATAAAATTTCACTTACGGAACCCTCGTGGACGCGGCGGTTCTAACTTGGCCAATTATTTTTTTCTTTCGTCAGCGACGGCTACAAAAGCTAACGCGAGAACCATTCGGTATTATTACGACTTTGTCATTCAAAGAGCGAGTACTGCTCGTTAGACCAGTTGCTCGGCTTATTTTTTTGTAATCCAGAAATCTGGAAGATGGGGGTTTGACTCCTTGAGAGGCGGTACGCGAGCTGCACGAGGCCGGCGATGCAACTGGCATAGTTCAACCACTAGTTTGGCGGGAAATTTGGGAGTGCCATTTTTATGGTAAGCATTCACTATTCCTTCATGTCGCTTGGGTATGCCCGGGGCATCGAGTCGCAGCCAGCGTTTTGTACGGGTTTTATTTGTCGTATTTCTCTAAATTCCAGGTCGGGAGGTAAAGAAAAGGTTATTTCTTGTGGTTTTGAAATCCTGGATGGGCTAATCCTATCGGGATAGACATCGACAGCCTTTCGTGAGAAGGCTAGCCTCGGGGTTCTGCGAGAAATCATCCGGCGTCAGTTGTCCGCGGTCGCACGTCACCTCTTCGCTCCGCTTCGTGGCTTCGGTCGCGGCTGCGGGCTGAGACACTTCGCTCGGCGCGTCATCACGCAACGTTTCCCGTAGGGTAAACGTGACCGGAGGTACCATCTTTGTTTATTCACGGTTGTAGAACCATTTAAAACAATATTTTTGATACTGGTATAGTCCGATAAAATTTTATTTACGGCTTGGTACAGTCAGGGATAACCTTAGGCTATGATCGCTATTTGCGACAATACATGGTTAGATTAATAATTCTGTGAACCTACGGCTCCATCGATTGAGCATGTGTAATTATTAAATAAGATATATACATTTATAATAACAGATAGTTAATAGGGTTGTTAGCCAATTATTTAAGTTAAATTTTTTTTGTCTTTTAGCTTATAGTAAAGATTTCTTTGTGTATAATGTTTCTCTTTCGTATTTGAATTACCATTATAATTGTAGATTAATTTCTGTGTTTCATTCCACTCCAATTCCACGTATAGGTAGGTAAATTCTCTGTGACGGGCATAAAACACCTTAGCCGGGGAGATTTTAGTATATTGCGTTCGCCCAGTTTTATGCCACGTTACAAATGGCGCCCAACGTGAATAGAAAATTGTTATTAGGGTTATATTTTTTTGAAATGTTTTCAAAATGTTTTCAAAATGTTTATTTTCTTGAATTTCAAAATGAAAATTTCTTTTATTGGTTGGAGACGTTACAAATGGCGCCCAACGTAAAAAAATGTTATTAAATTAGGGTTATATTTTCAAAATTTTTTTTTTGAATTTCAAAGTGGAATTTTTTTTTATTATTATTCGGGACGCGTTACTGACGGCGTCCAACGGGTTAAAATAGCAAAACGTACTTAGACATTTTTTTTTCTTTTCAAAACATTTTTTCAAAAACATTTTTTAACGAAATTTTTTTTAGGGTTTACTAGTAAGCGCGTTACAAATAGCGCCCAAATTAGATATTTATTAATAATTGGCTGTACTTTAGACATATATTTTTGAATTTCAAAATAACAAAAATTTTTTTTGAAAAACTTTTCAGTACGAGGCGATATGAATAGCCCAACCATTCTGATTCTGTTATCTTGTTTTCTTTTAGACATTTTTAATATTTCAAAATCTTAAAACTTTTTTTCTTTGAAAATTTTTTTTATGTGTTCTTTCTATTTACACGCCGTTATACGTGGCGTCCACGCGATTAACCCCTATTAAATCTATTTTGAGTCTAAATTTCTTTCAGAAAAATAAATGCACTTTTTACCCTCACTTTCTAAAAACATTTTTTTGAAATTTTATATTCTCCGCAAATTATAGGACGCCCCGTATACGCGGCGCCCTAGGTAGATCTTTGCAAAAAAAATTTTTTCTTTCTCAACTTAATTTTGCATTATATAATCATCGTTTAACTATTTACAAAACATTTCTGTTATAACAATAAACATTTTCAGAATATGTTTAGATCACTTTAATAAACCATAGATATCATATTTTCAAAAGACAAAACGTGGAATTGGAGATATAATCAAAATATTATATAACATACACTGTACCAAGTATCGAGAAGCTATCCCTGTTAACAACAATACCAGTATCAAAAAATTTACAGGCATAAATACAACAATATTTCTTAACTTCAAATTTAAGTATAAACAATTACCTTAGCAACAATTTTTTTTTCTATTTAACTTCAGTGTAAGCGTTATAAAAGTGTTCGTCTTATGTTAATTGTTAATTTTAAGAGTCGTAATAATTGCATGTCAGTGTGTAAAAATCGTACAGGCACCATTAAAGCCTCAACTTTTATTTTCTCATTATACGTATAATTATAAGTTTAGTTCAAAGAAAATATTTTCAAGCACCACTCTTGAAGAAAAATTTTTTTTTTTTTGAAAAATCAATAAGTGATTTATAATACTTTAACTTTTAATACTTTCAAAACATTGATATACGTATATAACAATACAACATTCTCAAATTTTGATCAAACATTGATATATAATAATTATAGATATACTACTTTTTTTTTCTTTCTACTCTTTATAACCATTGATATACTACACTATAGATATACAAAAAAATTTTTTTCTACTTTAATAACCATTGATATTCAACTTTTACTTTTGATAACCATTGATATACTAAAGATAAAGATACATTACTTTTACTTGTGATAATTATTATCATACCAAACATAAAGATTTGTTTACGTTTATGAAAATTGTTATAGTGGTCTTGAAATATTACATTCTTTTCTCCATAACAACCTATGATATATTGAATATAGATATACTAAATACAACATAAATATTTAGTTTTAACAAATTTGTAAATCTTTGACTGTACCAAATAATTTAACAAAATGGAACAACGTATCATTCAATTTCATTCATTACATAAAGATAAACTTATTTATGAGGTATCGATCCGTTCGGGAAAATTTTTGTTTTGATCTTTAAAAATTTTTTGTTCGTGTCTTTGATCCTAGGTTTTGACTTGTTGTTCTTTTATAGTATTCAGGATGGAACATAGGATTGTGAAATTTCATTTTGTAAGGGAAAATAATTATTCGTCATGTCACGTGATCATTCGTTCGGAATCACCAATGTATTCAAAATGGAAATTTTTTCTATTATTCAGGACGCGCATTACAAATGGCTCATACAATTTCATTTCTTAGGAAAAAACGATCAATCGTTATATCACGTGACTACTCGTTTGGAACAAAAATTTTTTTTGAAAATTCAAATATGGAACAAATCAACGATTACGAATATTCTTTTGCTTTTGAAATAGGAACATTCAATTTTCTTTTGAAAACTTTTAGTAATTAGTTATGAATTATGCCGTCAATGACCCCTAGTTTGATTTTTGTCTTTTCGAATGTGAGTATTAGGTGGATTATGTAGGATCACACTAATACGAGCATAATATCGTTATTTTGTATTTTGGAAAGTCATTGTAAGGTAAATTTTTTGAAAATTTAGATTTTGTGTTGCTGCCACACATTCGTATCTTGAGAAAGTATGTTAATTAATAATTCGCTTTTATATTAGGAGTTACTTCAGTCGCTTCGTTTTTATGCATATTTAGCTTAGAGTGCTGTTGTTATGAGACAATTTTAGGGCGTTAAATACGTTTCATATTATTTTAACATCTCAGTGTTAGTGAAGGTAGCCACTTGTGATTTTGGTGTGCTACTTTTCGTTTATGTGTGGATGGATGGAAGAGATGAAAGGGATGTATGAAATTTTATGGAAGAATTTGAAAGCTTTATAAGATGATGTATGATTTCGAAAAAATTGTTCTCCGATTTTTTTTAAAACACAGACATCTCGCATCAAGCGTCTAGGTGTGATTTTTGTTGTTTTGTACTTCGGGTCAACAACTTACTTGGTTAGGTGAGGCTCGGGTCATTTTTGTTATACTTCAGTTGTTGCAGATTTGGTAGGTGACGCTGAGTATAATTTTTTTTAGTAGGTGGGAGTGCCTACGGTTTTTTGGGTTCAGTACCTGGAATGGTCTGACCTAATTTTTATGCTGTGGCGGAATTGTTCCCTTTCGGGTTTATTATGGCAACGTCCGCTCAGTTATTTTGTAGTTTTTTTTACCCAAACCACCTAGATTTGTGCAGACGACTGAAGAGGCAGCGGGATTTTTCCAAATTTCGTAAATAGTGTTGTAATTTAATATAGATTTAGATTTTTGTTGTTATGATTCGTTTCAAAGCTGTTCAAAATTCTAAATTAGCTTTTGATTGTTATGATTTGTTCCACGACTTAGAAAAATTTCGTGACTTCGCATTTATTTATACTTTGTAGACTTTCTATAAGATTTTTTCCTTTTCCCTTTTGGTTAGGATGCAACGTTGAGGACAACGAAAAACGGTTCATCCTGGCTGAACCTTTTCCCTGAGGAGAGGGTATTGTAACGGGACATTCTTATACACACATAGGTCGTATTTTTTCTAGTATGGACTGATCATAACATTGTTATCTTAAATCTTGAAAAATAAAAATTTACCTCAGAAATAAGACGCAAACAAACACGATAAGCCATTTTTTCAATATGAAAAATTGTAAACATAATAATCTTGGAAATTCAAATCGTGACTGGATCGTAAAAATTCCCTATTGTTCAGACCGGACGCCCTTATCTTGTTTTGAAGCAAAAAAAGGGTTCCGCACTGAAATTGGTGTAGACCATAAAAGCAGAAAATATCTTCGATCGATATGGTCGATCACCATACGGGGCACCTTTGTATAACAGCATTCATGCTTGAATGACTAAATACAAAAAGGGGACTAAAATTAGGGTTTGTAAAATTTCTTGATTTTCAGGACAAAATATAGGGGAATAGCTGTTGTTTAGAAATTCAAAAGGAGCCTACTGGGTTTATCATTTAGCTGAGATAAGGAATTCCCCGTTTCACCTCGTTTCAGGGTTGTTTTCCTAAAAGAGAAGAATAAAATTTCACTTACGGAACCCTCGTGGACGCGGCGGTTCTAACTTGGCCAATTATTTTTTTCTTTCGTCAGCGACGGCTACAAAAGCTAACGCGAGAACCATTCGGTATTATTACGACTTTGTCATTCAAAGAGCGAGTACTGCTCGTTAGACCAGTTGCTCGGCTTATTTTTTTGTAATCCAGAAATCTGGAAGATGGGGGTTTGACTCCTTGAGAGGCGGTACGCGAGCTGCACGAGGCCGGCGATGCAACTGGCATAGTTCAACCACTAGTTTGGCGGGAAATTTGGGAGTGCCATTTTTATGGTAAGCATTCACTATTCCTTCATGTCGCTTGGGTATGCCCGGGGCATCGAGTCGCAGCCAGCGTTTTGTACGGGTTTTATTTGTCGTATTTCTCTAAATTCCAGGTCGGGAGGTAAAGAAAAGGTTATTTCTTGTGGTTTTGAAATCCTGGATGGGCTAATCCTATCGGGATAGACATCGACAGCCTTTCGTGAGAAGGCTAGCCTCGGGGTTCTGCGAGAAATCATCCGGCGTCAGTTGCCCGCGGTCGCACGTCACCTCTTCGCTCCGCTTCGTGGCTTCGGTCGCGGCTGCGGGCTGAGACACTTCGCTCGGCGCGTCATCACGCAACGTTTCCCGTAGGGTAAACGTGACCGGAGGTACCATCTTTGTTTATTCACGGTTGTAGAACCATTTAAAACAATATTTTTGATACTGGTATAGTCCGATAAAATTTTATTTACGGCTTGGTACAGTCAGGGATAACCTTAGGCTATGATCGCTATTTGCGACAATACATGGTTAGATTAATAATTCTGTGAACCTACGGCTCCATCGATTGAGCATGTGTAATTATTAAATAAGATATATACATTTATAATAACAGATAGTTAATAGGGTTGTTAGCCAATTATTTAAGTTAAATTTTTTTTGTCTTTTAGCTTATAGTAAAGATTTCTTTGTGTATAATGTTTCTCTTTCGTATTTGAATTACCATTATAATTGTAGATTAATTTCTGTGTTTTATTCCACTCCAATTCCACGTATAGGTAGGTAAATTCTCTGTGACGGGCATAAAACACCTTAGCCGGGGAGATTTTAGTATATTGCGTTCGCCCAGTTTTATGCCACGTTACAACCTGATGGTAAGAATAAAGTAAAGATGTAATCGGAGAAACATCCTAGATAAAGACATAGTAAGGTAGATTTACTGCGTTTTATTATGGAAGATAAACTAACTAAATGTATTTCATAATTATTTAATATTTCGGCGACCTTTCCTAACCTAACCTTGTGTTAGTACCTACTTATTCATAACTTGGTTAAGTTACGCAACGGTAGTATGTTTGCAAATATTTATAATGACTTAATTTTGTTTAGTCGCGTCATCTCATTACATAACATACTTTTTACTCTACACAATATCTAGGTCAAAGACTTTTTAGCTCACAAAAAAGAAACAACTATCGCAGAGCATTTATTAGCGTTATTTAGTACAAGATGGAGATCAGGGTTGTCGATTGCGTTCGATATTATTGGGTTTGTTAAAATAAAATATCCATAGAAGTACTCTAGTACCTATTTGACTTCA
Source organism: Coenonympha arcania (assembly GCA_036785405.1). NCBI lineage: Eukaryota > Metazoa > Arthropoda > Insecta > Lepidoptera > Nymphalidae > Coenonympha > Coenonympha arcania. The sequence continues at coordinate 11,042,766 of CM072063.1, read as the reverse complement.
ATTATTCAAAATGACCAAAAATAAACTAGAAATACGGAAATTAAAATTTCCGCGTCTGCAGGAATACACAATTCTCAATTCAATTGGTCTGTAGGATACATATTATTTGTTTGCCCACGCTTGTTGCCATTATGAGAATCATTATGCACTATAATTGTGTACTAATGTTTCTTTTAATAGATAGTAAATGCCTAACTCGGAAGAAAAACTCTAAACGGAAAGGTTATGTAGCATTTTTGTAGTAACTTGTACCTATGTAATAAAAATGCGAAAAGCCGAAAGCCTGTTTGTAGGTTTCCAATTATTTATTATTCGATTGAAGTGGTTTTCTTGCGCTGTATTTCTTCAATAATTGATCGTTTTTCAAACAACCTTTCAACATAACTAATTATCTTTTTGATTAGTGTTTTACACACTTAGGAAATAATTCCTATTAATTTAAATACGAATCAAAATTTTTCACTCGCAGCGGGATTCGAACCCGCGTCTCCCATCTCTCGCGGCTGGGTGCTCTAACCGCTGAGCCATGCGAGCCTTATCCCCCTGCGATGAAAAATTTTGATTCCTATTTAAATTTATAGGAACCTTTCAACATATTATTTGCTCAAAAATTAAACTTTTCTAATGTTTGTTTAGTGTGCCGAAATTCATTCTTTTCTGCACTAGTGCTTATTTGTTTTCCTTTACCGTTAGTTACAACAAATAACACCCGAAAGTCAGAAGTTTCAAACTCTCTAACCATTGATTAGAATTTAGAAGGCATGTATGAATGGTTGCCTAGTATGTATATTCAATTTCACTGTTCACTTAGTCTCTCTTACTATTGCAAGTGCTCTGTCCTGACCTATACTGACCTTTACAGAAACTTAACGAGGAACCTAAAAAGTTATTATTATCCTCTAGGATCTGGCGTAGCAACATAAGCCTCTAAATCTTTCATTATCGCAGAAAAAGCTTTACTCGTCGCAATATTAAAGGGCTTTCCTTATTACGTTGTATTATAACTAAAGTACGATCATGCGAAATTTATTGGTTAATTGGAAGGTTTTTGTATCACACAACAAACAAATGTAATGTTACGAGAAGTCTGTATTGCTCTGATTCTAATCGCTATTACCTAGATTAAGTAACAATAGATAGATACAGTGCATGAAACCGTTCAGAAATTAGACGCCGATTACTCCACTAGTGTCGAAAGCTGCTGTCGGTTACAACCCGCGTTTCGATTTTATCTATATTAACAAATTAAAGGCGCTAATTTAATTTGTACATTTATTGTAGCAATACAATAAATGTAACTATTAAACTGTTGACCAATCCATTGACCTATCCATACTGATGCCGGAGATGTAATTAAAGTCATTTAGGCTTGATTAATGATTGGCTGAATCACCAATTGCTGCGACAGTAATTATAGTTATATTGTTTTGAGATGGAGTCGTATAATAACTAGAAGATAATTAAAAGAAATTACTTGATTGCAATCACTGCATGTGGTATATATAATAATAATTTTATAAAGGCGAAATTTTCTGCTATAAGTCTGTTATAAGTCTGTTTGTTACTCATTCACGATGCAATTACTGAACCGATTTAGCTGAAATTATAAGCCTAGTAAAGTAAAGTATAAAATATATGTATAAAACATGAAAATACGGATGAAAAACAAGGTATCAATGTGTTTTAAGTTTTAACCCATAGGCAACACCAGAGCACTGGCCAAACTACTCGTAAGCATTGATGTTTGTATTCCTCGGCTTCGCGTCGGCTCATATGTACACGTTCATCCATCAAAAGCCTGTCCCAAGGGACTATTCTGTTAGTCTTAGAGGCCGCCATCATAAATTATTGTGTTTTCGGGTGTGTAACTGAAATTTATAATTTTAAAACCACGATCGTCATCATAATTTCAGTGATATCGATATTTACATAAACGATTAAAATATTATTGAAGTTTAAGGGTTTTTTTACCTACGTTATTTGAAATTATTTTGTTTCATGCTTAGCCTGACTAGGAATTCTAAGGGTCAAATTAGTAACCTCTTATGCAACCTTCTTGCTAGATATGTAAATAATGTCCTACAGGCTGATCTTTCCACGCCGGTCTATCTCTGCCGGACCTCTACAATCTAGTCTAGTCCTCAATCTAGCTATCCGATAAGACGAAAGCTCCTACAAGGCGCAGAACCGATAGCTTAACCTGCTCTTCGAGGCATGGGGTTGGCACAGCTGGTACTAAGAATTTTATAGGGATTGAACCCAGGACCTCGTGAGAGACCAAGATATGCAAAATAGCATAATCGACAATGGTTATGTTATCAAGAGATCTAACAGCACTCATCTCAGGTGTTGAGCAATTTTGGTGTAATTACAGATCTTAAACCTGTTTATAGTGCGGCACGTGAAATCGAGCGAAAGTTTGGATTATGGAGGCGTTGTAACAATTACGTGTTTAATTGGTGTAGATTTTATTAAATCACTGGCTGATTGCTGTGAAGCACTTATAATTTCTTCTTGTTAGGATTCCATACCGAACTGGTAAAATGGAACCTTATACGTCCGTCTGTCACACTAAATTTTATTTTTATTTTTTATTTATCTAATATCTCCAAACTCCAAAGCCTTGAACATCGTCGTAAGGTTGCCTTTCTGTCGGTATTCTATAGAATATATTTGGGAGAACAGTCTCTCAACTCAAACACTCGCTCAGGAACTTTTTAATTTGGTTCCCCTGTCACCTTTCTACTATAGAACGGCAAGGCATCGTAAAGGCTTCCACCCATACATAGTCGACGTACCAAAGACGCGTACGAAGCGGTTTGATTCCTCGTTCCTGATACGCACTGCAAAGGCCTGGAATACACTCCCAGGCAATGTCTTTCCTGTCCCTTACAACCCGGCCATTTTGTATATCGGTTAAACATTAGTGTAAAAAGATAGACATTATGGTGTCGCGGAGTTTTTTTAATGAAGAACAATTTCATTATTCGCAATGTCTCGCTGCTTGTGGGAAAATAAAATGGGGACCGAGGCGACGCGGCCTCTTACCCGGTAGGCCTGCCGTAAGTAGTCGTTTCTACATTGTATTGTCCCGCGTGCAGCGAGGCATTGTGACCACTATAATAGAAATATCTAGATAAAAGCTATAAATAAAAGGACTTTAATATTTATTAAGCGTTCCGTTTGATATCATCAGCCTAGTCGTTTGTTTAGAGAAAGTTTAATGTTTATTGTGATTATTTCGAACTTTATCACATAGGTGATAAAGGCGTTTTTGTAGCAAGGAAACGGGAAGCATTGCTAGTAAGTTACTATGGATGGAGTAACATTTATGGTGTGTTCTGGTTTCCTATAATGGCAAGGTAAAGTGCTTTCCCACAAGTTTTATGACCTCGCTAGTGCAATAATGCAATGGTAATAGAACAACTAGTTTTAACAGAGACTGGTGTCGTATCTCGCTACCCGTGGTAAAATAAAATATTATTGCATCTTGTGCAGCGAAATATTGCTACTAGTACTTATAGGTGTTATGCGTAAATTTTATTGAATTTATTTTTGTCTTTCTCACTCTCACGGATACGGTGGTAGGTGCGACATGCAGCGTCGCGGAAGAATATAACAGAAAAACCACCTTTTACCTAATTACTAAAAAACTAAGCTAGTTATCAAAAATCGGTTTCTAAGCGTTTTTGGATATTGTTATTACCGACACAATTCAACAAAAATTAAAATTACATCCATTGTAGTTTCCGGTAAAAAACAGGAAAACTGAGATTTTGGAGCAACTTTTGGGAGAACTTTCTATCGAGAAACTTTTATCCAATCGTGTTTCTGCTTCTAAGCGATTTTAGATTAAAGACCCAAAATATATGACGTTCAAATTTGAAATTAATTGTCTTTATAGTTTTTACGTAAAACTGCATTCAAAATCACTTAAATACGGCTTGTACGCCGTTAAGTATCTCTTCTTTAGGGTTCCTGTACCCAAAGCGTAAAAATGACCTTGTTACTCCGCTGTCCGTTCGTCTGTCTGTCTATCCATCTGTCACCAGGCTGTATCGCGACAGTTAGACTGATGAAATTTTCACAGATGATGTATCTATTTCTGTTACTGCTTTTACTACAAGTATGTACTAAAAACACAATAGAATATTTAACGGGGCTCCCATACAACAAACGTGATATATTTACTCTTTATTTTTGAATTTGAAACTTTTAGACTATTGAGAATTGACCTTCTGACTTTACAAATTTTTTTTTAAATCTCTTTGAGTTCTTAGGTAACCCATTTAGGGTTAGCATCAGCAAAAGCCTCAAAAAGCCTTTGAAACTATTCCTTCATTTTTGAAATTACGAACATATTTAATGTACCTACATGCCATTTCTTTATTATATAATGTTTTTGCGACCTACTAAAAATTCTTCTAACCGATTAATCAGACTCCTAGGTCAATGGCGATTGGCGGTTAAGACAACCCGATTACCGAAACGAAAGTTGATTAGTCGATTACTGTACTGACGTAACTGACATGTACTAGTATTTTATTACGCCATATTATAATGTAACGGCGGATATCATAACATCAAAATGCTTTTATTTAGTTTAAAAGGAAGCACTTTTTACTACTTACTTACTTAACTTTACTACTTTACTATACTATTAACACTGATAAGAAACCTTAGGATATGGGCATCCGAACGATTTACGTCAACCTTTTTCGTACAAGCAAAAAGTAGCGCCGTCTGTCAAAATTCTAGAGGTGGCTGCTGAACGAACTACAGCGTGGCCTTACCGTTGATGGTAAAACAAGAATTTTTGGCACCGAAAAACTTGCGACAATTTTTCGCACCCTCCGCCTTGTCCAGGTTATATGTCTATTACTCTCAACTTGCTGTCTCAGAAGGCATCTCATTTTATACCAGCGAATGCCCGGGACTCCGCCCGCGTGAATTTAGGTTTTCACTTATCCCACTTAAACCATGCATTTTTGCGGTATGTTTTGATCCAGAGTAAATAATCTAGCTCCGTTCAAATTTTCAACCAAATCTGTTCTGTAGTTGCAGCAGAGAGCCGGAAACCTTAGATATCCTAACACTTACTCAATCTTTAGAATTCACATTAATTCAACATGGCTATCACATTTTGCCATCAATTGATTGAAGTAATCTTGTAGCTCTTCTGCTTTTAATGTCTATACGTCAAATAATAACCTGATGCGATGTTTTGATAAAAAAATTGTTTGTCTGTAAAGTCGGTTTACGGACGATACATTAACGTGATAACGTCATAATCATTATTTTATGATTGTATGATTATGATTTTTTTTATATAATCATAATCATAATCATAGTCATAATCATAATCATTATTTTATGTAATTTTTATCGTGCCTCTCTATCGCTTGTTGCGCGCTCTCGCTTGCACGCACAGGCTCAGGTAGAACGTTACGCGGAACGTTACGCGGAACGGTACGCGGAACGTTACTATTTTTCATGAATGCTGCTGGTGTTCATCAATTTATTAAACGTCAATATCTATCTACGTAAAATTTTTATCACGTCAAAAGTATGTAGAGAAAAGGCCTATGGAAGTTGTTTGTTCTATTGCAGACTAATTCGAAAAAAAATTGTGTGAGTAGTTCTTAGACTATATTTACATACAACCGTCCTGATTTTCCTGGCATCAGTGGGCACAGCATTGGATCATGGCAGAGATTATTATCTATAGAACATCCACAGAGCGATCTCTCGCGTGAGATCTTTTATTTAATACTGGTTCAATTATTATAATGGCCACCCGTAGTTCAAACATGATGTGATTGTGTTATATAAGCCTCTATTACGTGGAGTAATTTTAGACTGATTTCCTTTTGTATGCTTAGATACCTAATCAGTTACTTAATAAAGTCCAATTAGGTTACATTTTTTACACACTCAAGTTAGTAACTTGACTGCAATCTCATCTCACCCGGTGGTAAGCGATGATGCAGCCGAAAATGTCATACAATAATTTTTCTCTGCCTCATAATATGACCGATTGAAAAGTATGCAAATACAAAATATTAAAGAGAATTATGTATTTTTTTTATTATTTGACTATCTACTTAAATGTACTTTAACTTTTATTATAATTATATTTTTGGACTGTTTTTTGTTTCATGACTTTTTTGATAGACTATAGACAAAAGTTACTGTTAGCAACTATCGATGTGCGTATAAAATCGAAAGTCGTAAATACTAGCAATAAATCACGTTTTACGACCGTCGAGACTACATAGTTGATAGATCAATGTGTGATCAATCATAACTATGAATTAATTATCCTTAAATGCAGCTATATGACGATTTACCAATACATAATTACTTATTAGTGAGGCATCATCGATTACCTATTATTATTTTATAATTATAATAATCAAAAGTTTTTTTGATGTAATTCAGACGATTATAAAATCGAGTGACAAAATCGACAGTGTGGTAGGTACTTTTTAGGGTTCCGTACCCATAGGGTAAAAACGGTACCCTATTACTGAGACTTGGCTGTCCGTCCGCCCGTCTGTCACCAAGCTGAATATCTTGAACCGTGATAGTTAGAGAGCTAAAGTGTCTTAGATTTCATAAATACCGTTAAATAAAGTTAGGTGTCATGTCGGTTCGTTATCAAAAGTACCTACTTGTACATGAACAAAAGTGATTATTTTAAAGTTTCACTTATATTGAAGTATAGAAACCTCCTTGGCTGATTTTTATTTATGTACCTTCTAAAATCTACCTTCAAAGAACCCAATTGTTATGAAAGTTAATCGTAGTTTTCCCATGAACAAATCGGCTTCTACCCGCGATGTACCTGCCGTCGTGACTGCGAAAGCTTGGCAGCGGATCGGAACTAACTTTCCAAACACGTTCGCAGCATACCCGCCACACGGGCCTGGAGTTTAAGGAGATAGCGACTAGCATCTAGCCTCTACAGCGGGGCTAGACAAAGTCACAAGCGTTTAGCGTTAACGCTAGTCGACAAAAATGTATGGACAAAACAAATGACTGTAGAAAAACCACGATCATAATTACTAAACACGCTGTGTTTGATACTGTCGGCTGTCAATTGTCAAGCGAAGTACGCTAAAGTTATCTACAAGGTCCGCGAGAACGCCAGCGAGCGCTCAAGTTAGCGTAGTTAATTATTCAAACACAGCATGTTTAGTAATTATTATCGTGGTTTTTCTACAGTCATTTGTTTTGTCCATACATTTTTGTCGACTAGCGTTAACGCCAAACGCTTGTGACTTGGTCTAGCCCCGCAGCACGCCCAATAGGGCAACCATTAGTCACTAATCCGCACAAATCTCGGTACTTTACGGAAAAGTCCTGACTTTTTCACTGACTCATCATTGCAAGCCTAGGACGAAAAAAAGCTAAAAATTTTTTATAGACATGTACTATACAAGAGATAGAATTCGACTTTCAATAAATTCTTCAACAGTTTATAAGTACCCTGATCAGAAATAATCATTTAAATAAAAAGTCGCGGTGGAAAAGCCTTGAAAATTAGTGATGATTTATCAATAAAGGCTACTTTCGAGTAAATTTCAGATCTTTCAAGGAAATCATGAATTTTTGGGGATAAATGACTCCCATCCATAATCCAGAATACACTCTATCTCCATTCCACGTCTAATCGGTTCACTAGCTGTGGCGTGAATGTGTTACAATCATACATACATACAAACGTTCACCTTTATAACGAATTACGGTTTTCACAAATCCCGTGGAAACCATGGATTTTTTCCGAGTTAAAAAGTATCCTATTTATGTTAATCCAAGTTATAAGCGACCCGTAACTTGTATATTTTAAATTTCTGCCGAATCGGTTCACTAGTTGCAGCATGAAAGAGTAACAAACATCCATACAAACATGCGTGTATATACCTAATATTAAGTAAGGATAAAAATTACCTAGTATGATTACCGACGATTTATCGAAAAATGGAAGTGCGATTTGGTATTTGCAAGAGGCATAATATTGTAGAGCCTCTCAACAGTTCGTCGTATACTGGAACGTTGGGTCACCTGTCTCCAAACCACACCGTTAGAGTGGTAGCACCAGCGGCCGCAGCATCCGCTAAGACCAGAGTCATCAATTTTGGCAATCATTAAATCCAAGAGGATTTTTTTCCTCACTCAAACGAATGCAACATAAATGGTAGTCATACTTTAACACAAGCTTAGATACGTATCGTACGATAAAAAACAAAACAGGTTTCAATAAAACCGGTTGTATAGAGGTATAATTATTAACAATTAGATTTTACGATAAAATCGGCGGAAAATCGATACTTAACAATGTCTTACATAATTGTTGAAACTTTTTCCTTCAAGGTTATATCCTTCACCTTGTGCTTTTTGCCTACTTATATGCTTTGACTTAGCACTTTGTAGTTTGTGAGGTTCATTTACCTTTAAGTTTTTATCCATTTTTCTCTCAAATCGGCACTTATACGTGTAGTGTCAGTTTGTGTTTTTTGGGATGGATAGTTAGTAGTAGTGGAAGTTTTGCTTCAGTGATGACTGATTCTCTATCGTTCAATTTGTTGTTTAACAACCCTCACTTGGTTGTTAACTAACAAAACAAAAGCTTAAATCTTATTCTTGTATTCACTTTGTGCTAGATAGTAGTAGTGGAAGTTTTGCATTAGTGATGACCGATTCTCTATCGTTCAATTTGTGGTTTAACAACCCTCACTTGGTTGTTAACTAACAAAACAAATGCTTAAATCCTATTCTTGTATTCACGTTGTACAAGTTACAAACCTAGGTTGTCATGGTTTGATGTCAACATACCATGCTAGTTACTAACTTGTGCTTATTGAATACAAAAATTTTACTTCCATTTTGTTAACAACCCAGTGAGGGTTGTTAAGGGGATTTATTGAATTTATTTTTGTCTTTCTCACTCTCACGGATACGTTGGTAGGTGCGACATGCAGCGTTGCGGAAGAATATAACAGAGAAACGACCCTTTACCTAATTACTCAAAAACTAAGCCAGTTATCAAAAATCTGTTTGTAAGCGTTTTTGGATATTATTATTACCGACATACTAAAATAAAAATGACAATTACATCCATTGTAGTTTCCGATAAAAAGTAGAAAAACTGAGATTTTGGAGCATTTTTTTGGAAAACTTTCTATCTAGAAAATTTTATCCAATCGTGTTTCTGCTTCTAAGCGATTTTAGATTAAAGACCCAAAATGCATGACGTTTAAATTTAAAAGTAATTGTCTTTATAGTTTTTAAATAAAACTCCATTCAAAATCGCTTAAATACGGCTACTACGCCGTTAACTAACAAACTGAACGATACAGAATCAGCCCTCACGATTTCAAGGACGCAGGGAATCAATCTTTTGTATCTTCGGCAATTCCATAGCAAACTGAAATACGAACCTATGACGACAATCGGACCTATAGAAAGATAAAGGCATTTAAGGGTTTAATTTTTACGACTTAGGTAATAGAGCCCAAAAAAACTGCAATCATGCGCAACCTACTCAGCTCAGTTACAAGAAGATTAAAGTTCATCTCTAATGCTAAGCTACGCGATCTCTATACAAGTAGGCAAGGCTTATCTCAATGACTTATACATAACTTTACTGACAACTGCTGTCTGGCTGTCTACTTTGCTCTGCCTACGATATCTACAGTAATAAATCTTCGTAAAGGCTCTCCAGTCTCTTGAATATAACATTTATTATTTAAGTGTATGAATAAACCCCGCTGTTTTACTTACAAAGTAACTTGACAATGTTGCAAAATTCCCCTAAGTACTGTCTCTGGAGTAACTGAGACACAAATACTTAGAACGATAACGAAGTAATTAGTTAAAATTAACAGCAGTTTTGAACTATCTACCTATATAATATTCATAACATTTTATTAGGGTCAGTTATGGTAAGAGGAACACAGGGGAAAGAGGAACGTAGTAAAGCTATACTTAATAAGTTATATGTTAGTGTTCCTCTTTCCCCTGTGTTCCTCTTACCCTAACTGACCCTATAGGATGGTCAGAACTCAACTCAACTCAATATATTATATAACATTTTATTAAAGGATGGTCAGAACTGGGTTTCGATTATTGAATGGAAGCAGGCGTTATTTTGCGGAAATCCATAATTAGTAGGAAAGACTAATTTGTTTTGCTATAATCCGCTTAGGAGATGTTGACTTTACAATGTGAAATCGTAGAGATTACGCATTGTGAAGTCAACATCTCCTGTGGATGTCCCGGTGTCGGGACGAAACGTATGTGGGCAGTGTTCCTGCATATTGTACCATTACATAATCTTTTCAAGAACCGGATTATAGCAAAACAAATTAGTCTTTCCTACTGGGTTTCGATTGTTAGAGGTTTTTCTTTGATAAATTGTATACCTACCTCAGTTTGAAATTATAATATTCTAAGTACATAAAATAAATATCCACTTCTGTGACCCTTCATAACTTAATACCCTAAGTTCAAAGATAACTTCAACCTCCACATTTCTATAAATAACTCCGAGTTATTTGCGAAGGAAGATAAAGTATCAAAATTCAAATGTCGACGAGATTGAAATCCCTCGAGGATTTGATAAATATATCGAAATATCGGGCATGTATCGAATGTTAGAGCAAGACGTTTCACCTTATAACTGACCTTCATTTATACTAGCAATTAGATACGGCAGAATAGGTAGGTACCTATACGCAGTTGATTTTTAACTACTTCAATTAGATATACTGGGAAAACCGATGGTCAGTGATTACCTTTAAGGGTACATGTTTTTATAACTCAATAATTAATAGTTTCATCCACACTTTAAGTATTTAAAAATTCGAAAATATGGCTATGTATGTGTATATTTTTAATTGTTATTATTATATAGGTTTGCTCTTGACTAATATTATTATGTCTCATGGAAAGGTTTGCTTATTTGTTAAATAGAAGATAATATAATTTGCATGGCAGTAGCGTGTAGCAATTTGTGTACATAACGGTATCAGATTTAAATAAAGGGTATTCTTTAGTGGTAAAATGTTGCCAGGAACATTTTTGAACTCTAACTCCAGGCGGGTGGAATCGTGGGAAAAGGTAGTATTCAATTAGTGGCTGATATTTTAGCATAAATACATAGCCAATTTATAGCGTTTACAACGTACTTTCTACGTCGAGTGTGTGACCTTAACCCGCGGCTGCAGGTTTTGCCTAGACCTGTTCTTGTGATTATCTAGACATCGCCCGCTTGGATTTAGTTTTTATAAAAAAATGAGGGTGTTTATATATAAGCACCCCAAGCACCCTCATTTTTTTAAGGGGTTAGGTTTTGAAGTAGTGTGATAAGATGGAATGAAAAACATTCATATTGTGTATAAAATTTCACACTTATAATAGTTAGATCTTTTAATATATAAAGTTCTCGCGCCAATCTTTGTTACTAAACTCCTCCGAAACAGCTTGACCGATTGTTATGAGATTTTCTGTGTATGTTCAATAGGTTTGAGCGTTGGTCGTAACGTAAGCTATTTTTCATACCTCTAAGTGAGAAAAATGTTTATGTGGCAAAACAAAATTTGCCGGTTCAGCTAGTTAGTATACCTATTTAAAAAAACTTTGTAAAATTTACAATCATTTCAATGAAAACATACAATTTTCCTTCCGCCTTTCCACATCGCATTTACATAAAATAAACAATAAACAAGCACGTAGGTAGGAAAAACTCAAATAATTAATTGTATTATTATTCAAGCTAGAACAATGAAGAGTAACCTTGTAAACAACAATTTTCCCTATAGGTATGTGTTATTACAAGGATGTTTATTATGTTGTTAACAAAATTATACTATGAAGTCAATAGACATAATATTATAATATAACTAGACAGAGCGGATAGCGCGAAAAAATTTCGTCAGTTTATCGGTGCCAAAAATGCTGTTTTTGCCACCCACAGTAAGGCCATGCTGTAGTCCGCTCAGCAGCTAACTATAGAATTTTGACAGATGGCGCTACTGTTTGCTTGTACGAAAGAGGTTTACGTAAATCGTTCGGAAGCCCTGTATATCCTAAAATTTCTTATCAGTGATGAAGTCTCATAAATACGTCGTTTGAGTGAGGTACCTACATGAGTCGCAGTTAAACAGTGCTATTAAAACTCAAGTCACATAGCAACAACCGAATAAAAATCTAGTGGAACACTAATCCAATTGCGTAAGGCACGTGAAAGTAGTGTCCTTGGAGACTAGATCCGGTTGTCTTTGTCTTGGCTGCAATTTATAAAGTTTTTCTTGACTTGGCTTAGCAAGTAGATAATAACCTTTATTAATTAAGTAAGTAATTATGGTTAACTAACACCAAGTTATTAAAAGCTTTCCAGCGTTCGCTCCTCTCCTCTCCTGTGTAGCGTTTTTTTCATAAAAGTCGACCGTGAGCAAACTCGACTTCAGTATGTTAGGCGCTTCGTGGAGTAAGTTGTTTTCAATCGTATAAGATATATTATCTTGCAGCCCAGCTATATTTTGAACCGGGGCAGGATAGTGTCGCCTTTGTCTTTCTCAGTGTTCGCTTCTCTTCTCTCCTATATGGCAGCGCTTTTGTCTTACAAGTCGACCGTGAACCAATTAGACTTCCGTATGCTAATTGTTTCGTGTAGTAAGTTTTTTATTTTCAATCTTATTGTACCTATTATTCTATCTAACTTGCAGACCCGGATCTGCGATTTTTTGAACCGAGGCAGTGAGGATAGCGTCGCCCTTCTTTTTAGCGTTCACTCCTCTCCTCTCCTCTCCTACGTAGCGCCTTTTTTTACAAGTCGTGTATGCCTTCTTTGACCTTACTTCTTGGCTTTCACGATCCAAGCAGCCTAAGATGTTATCGTACTAACTTGTAGGGGTAGGTAAGTAAATTTACCCCAACGGTTTCTACAAGCATCGCACCGGAACGCTAAATCGCTTGGCGGTGCGTCTTTGCTGGTAGGATGGTAACTAGCCACGGCCAAAGCCCACCAGATCAGACCTGAACCAATTTAGAAATTATAAAATTCCAAAGTGGCCCATGGCGGGAATCGAACCCGCGACCTCCCACTCGAATCCGAGCGCGCCGCCTCTGCGCCAGGGAGGTCGTCAAAAGTAAGTTCCGTAGAGGTTTTGTTATTAAATTTTAATTGCAGTAACTTTGAAGCAATAAACGTAGACTTTAGTGTGTATGAGGTATCAATATTTACATAATACGTACAACTAGCTCTAGCCGTTCCGTTCTATAATCATATTTTAAACCAAACACCAAACAACCACTAACATAAATTCAATTTGTAGGTAGGCTAACCTAAAGTAGGAATTTATAAAAAGAACAAATGGAACTTATAAATTAGAATAAGCAATGGATTTTTCTCCGACGAACGTTTATTTTCATTTCTATCATAAATTCTTCTTCAAACAAATGTAGAGAATCATCTCAAGAATTTTCAGCTGGCAAAAAGTACTCAGATATTTGTTTAAGATCACGAATCTTTTGTATATTTTAGCTGCTGTTTACAAAATTCGCGTACGTAATTTATTTCATTCGAAACGCTCTTAAATATTTTGTAATCTATTATATGTATTACAAGAACGTTTGAAAATCCACCAATTTAATCGATAGAGCATCGTATGATATTGCAGTACAAAGTCCTGGGACGCCCTTCTCCAATCTGACATGGCCAAGCGTATCACTTAACATCAGGTGAACATCATGCTGACATTGATTGCTATAAAAATAAAAATAAACTGATTAATTTTATTACAATGGAACCCTTGAATGCAGCGTCACGACCATCATATAAGACCTTGTCTATTAAAAATACGTTGGAAATGCGTTGGAAACACCGCTGGTATTGAAAGTGCAAGTATTATAATAGTCTGAGAGCTGTGGGACCGAAACTGCAACTGTTTCAGAAAGGCTGATATTTTGACATGAGGTGACACTGCTACTAATAATCTTAACGTATCGTCTGACTGTTTCACCTGTAGCCATAGTATGGCTAATCTCTTCGATTTTTTTAATTTCAAACGTTGAACGCAAATGTTTCGAACAAGATTCAAAAATGTATGAGGATCACAGTTGCTGCGCGGATTTCGCTCAATTTTTAGGGTAAAAAACATTTTGGAACGCACTTTACGATTATTTTCTTCCGTCCAAAAGCATTGCGTTAGCAATCTTAGAAATTATCAAAGAGATGAGTCATAGGACTACAGCTGCTGGCGTAAAGACCACAGACCAGGCTCTTTCCCTGGTCTGTGGTAAAGACATTGGTGTCTTAGGGGCCAAAGCCCATAGACGCGTCATTTGTGGCTTTTTTAACAAACCTGTTTGCTTGCTGGCTGACAAATACTTTAGCCAAAAAAAGCTATTTTGATACAGAGGAGTAATACCAAGTAATATTAATGCCAGCCTTTTGCGTACCTACATTTTTTTCCATTGTCACTGTGGAGCCACTATTACAAGGGAATAAGGTCATATACATCTTTATTTTGTGCACCATTTTAGTTGAAAAAGATCGTATACATATTACGTGACTACCATTGCATTCACCAATGTCAAAATGACAGTCGTTTATATACTGTTGCAGATTAAATCCATCAGCTCTTGAACTATAAAATTATGCAGTAGCAGTGTAGTGACCGTGACGGTCACGGTGCGTGTTCTACCGTACCGGTACGCAGTGACGCAACGAAAAGAAAAGTTCTGTTTGTTTTCAGTCGCTAAATGAACCTACTACCCATTTGATTCGTTAGCACTGTGCTACAAAACAAGGGAAAATCCAAAGTGACAGAAAACTGCTTTTACTTTCTGCATGTGATATGATTCATATGAACAATCGTGATTCGTGAGACAAAGGCAGAAGTGGTTTCTTAAAAAAATAAAGAATTTAATATCAATGTCATTGTTAAGTGTAGGTATATTGAACTTGTTTTAAAATATTATAATATTTCTTTTTTGGGAAATCCTTGTTTAGTTTTGAGGACCCAATTTGGTAATTTTTTTTCGTTTGAAAGGGATACTTCCCAGATGGTCCCATGGTCATCATGCCAGTATCTGATGAAGGAATCCTGAAGAAATCGAGGGAACTCTTCAATTTGTTTGAGCTTAATGGCTTTAAGCTGGCAAACTTTTGAGGAAACTCTTCAAATTTTATGAGCTAATAGCTTTAAACTGACGAACTTTTAAAATGGCGAACTGGCTATTGCCATCAATTCAGGATCTGATGATGGGATCTCGGGGACATTGAGGAAACTCTTCAGATTTTATAAACACACTTCAAGCGATTTGGGTATTTTTAAAATGACTTTTGCATTTGTGGTTTTCCACTAAAAAGTATGAAAGATTCCGACGAATTGAAAACCTTCTCCTTTTTCGATGTTTCTTACAATGATAGTCCTTCGTATACTACTCGATGTGCAAAGAAACGACGATATTATAGACAATCGCCCGAATTCAAATTGGTGTACATTAAAAATTATTGAAACCAGCAGCTTTTACTGCACAAATATGTAATATCTATTGTTGAAATTCATAAACTGGGAAAAACAGAACAAAGTGTCATTGAATTCGTTCTTATGAGCCGTCGAAAACAGCGTGAGTAGACACTGTGGGAAACACGGTAATTAGCCGATCCGATCTCATTTGACTCTACACTCGTGTGATATGGTCTGAACGCTATAATCTACACGACAAATTGTCTCTTTGAGAAAAGAACCAACGTACTAGAAAACGCCGTCGCCCGTCATTATACTGTTAAGGTGATTGATGTCTACCTACAACTGTTTGACATGTGCTGCCTGAGTCAAATGACATTAACAGCGTTACTTCGGGACGTATAGAAATGGAACAAAATTCAAAAAATGTATGTATCACTTTTTGACACTTGGTGACGCTCAGTTGAACGTCAAATCACAATTTTTTTTAGGGTTCCGTACCAAAATGGTAAAATGGAACCCTTATGGTGCGACTTTCTCCGTCTGTCTGTCTGTCCGTCACACTCGATTATTTCAGTAACTACCGGAGCTATCGATATGAAATTTGGAATAGTTGTGTATATTAGTGGCCCAATGACACTGGAATAAAAAAAAAGGAAATTACTTTTGTTCTTATTTAAAAAGGGGGAAAAATCGGAGGGTTGAAATTTAAAAGTGAGATAACAGTACTGTGTGGGGTATCATATGAAAGGGTTTACTTTCTACATTCTAAAACCGATTTTTAATTATTTTTAGTCATGATAGTTTTTGATTTATCGGGGAAAATGTCTAAAAAAATACCGTTCCCCCCCTTATCTCCGGAGTTTACCAATCGAAAAATCTCAAATAATTATGGTCAATAGTAATTTACGTATATTTTACAGGAAAACTATAGCCAATGATCTAACTAGCATAGTTTTTTTGATATTAACAATAAACCTCTACAAACAAAGTTAGTTTTGCGGTTCATTAACAAAGGTAATTACTTTACCGAAATGCGTGGCTAAGATTTTAAATGAAAATCCCTCATACTTATAAGGTTAAAACGCAAGTTCTTCTAAGTACTCGTCGTCAAATAAACATATTGGTTTTTGCCTGATTGTTTTGCTTCAGTACTTCTTGAGTACGGAACCCTCGGTGCGCGAGTCCGACTCGCACTTGGCCGGTTTTTTTTTTAATTTTGTTCCATTTCTATATGTCGAGACATAACGCTATTTTGTCAGTTGGTTCAGGGGACTGTTTGAGTACCGAATGGCGCAGCGGCAGTGATCCCTGCTGTGTGCGTCAGCGGTCGTGGGTTCGATTCCCACAACTGGAAAATGTTTGTGTGGTGAGCTTCAATGTTTTCTAGTGTATGGCCGATTTTACTTAATTATAATAATTTCATTATATTGTATAGGTATATATTTATCGGTTATCTAGTACTGAGGCTAGATTGCGATTTATTTACATACTAGCTTTTACCCGCGGCTTCGCCCGCGTGAATTTCGGGCTGTTACAAATACCGTGGGAGCCAACGATTTTCTGGGATATTAAGTAGCATACGGGATAGACAAACAATCAACGACTTACTACAACAAATTTACTAAAAGAAACATCGGCTTAGTAGTTTAACTGCTCTTCCCGCTTCCGTTCTTAATCAATATAGGTTCAACTACGGGGCTCAATGTATCTACCCATTTTCCCATTTACAGCATTACTATCCCATATCATATTGCTCATCTAAAACATAATATATTCATAACGAATTTTTGATAACTGGCTTAGTTTTTTAGTAATGAGGTAAAACGTCGTTTTACTGATATATTCTTCCGCAACGCTGCATACTAACCTACTCTTACCTAAGCTGGAGTTCTTGCAATTTCAGCAGCTGTGTACCCATTTTCACATTATTATCGTACTAGCTTTTACCCGCGGCTTCGCCCGCGTGAATTTCGGGCTGTTACAAATACCGTGGGAGCCAACGATTTTCTGGGATATTAAGTAGCATACGGGATAGACAAACAATCAACGACTTACTACAACAAATTTACTAAAAGAAACATCGGCTTAGTAGTTTAACTGCTCTTCCCGCTTCCGTTCTTAATCAATATAGGTTCAACTACGGGGCTCAATGTATCTACCCATTTTCCCATTTACAGCATTACTATCCCATATCATATTGCTCATCTAAAACATAATATATTCATAACGAATTTTTGATAACTGGCTTAGTTTTTTAGTAATGAGGTAAAACGTCGTTTTACTGATATATTCTTCCGCAACGCTGCATACTAACCTACTCTTACCTAAGCTGGAGTTCTTGCAATTTCAGCAGCTGTGTACCCATTTTCACATTATTATCGTATTACTTTCCCATATCCCTTGTCAACTAAAACAAAAATTTTCAGTAGCAAAACAGTTATTAGTTTAAAACCTATGTTATATGGGTAGGTACCCGTTTTCACAAATATAATATTTTTAACCTGTATCTCATTGACTCATCTAAACTCATCTATCTCAACTAAAACAAAAAAACTTATAGTGAAACAATGGTAAGTCAGAATTTATATAGGTATTTAATATTACAGTTACAATATTACTAACCCAAAATCCCATTGCTCAACTAAAACACACAATGTAAATAGAGACCTATTTAGGTACCTACCCATTTTCACATTTATAGCATTATAATCCCATATCCCATTTTTCAACTAAAACACACATTGCTAATAGCGAAAAAGTTGTAAGTTTAGGGTCTGTATTGGTACCCGTTTTCTCAGTCATAATGTTATTAACCCATAACGCATTACTAAACACACATTGTTAAAACTTAAAAGCGTACAGTGCTAAGTTCAGAATCTATAAGGTGCCCATTATCACAGCTGTAGTGATCAGTAGTATTAGTATCAGATCTGTAGTATCATTAGCTTTTGCCCACCGCCCTGCCTGTGTCAAATTCGCTTTTTAACAAATCCAGAGGGAAACATAAATTTCCCGTTCCCATTCAATATTCCAACCTTATACCTACTTTCAAAGATGTTTGTTTTAGCTACGTACCTATAGATGTAGCTATAGATTGCTGTAAAAATTCAGGTTTTTTGAATTTCCCATGGGAACTATGGAATTTCCCGGAACAAAAAGTAGCCTATTTTTTAATCCGGGTTGTAAGCTATCTATGTTCCAAATTTCAGCCAAATCGGTTCAGTAGTAGCGGCGGGAAAGCGGAACAAACATACAAACAAACTCACTTTCCCATTTATAATATTAGTAAGGATTACTTTCCCATATCCCTTGTCAACTAAAACAAAAATTTTCAGTAGCAAAACAGTTATTAGTTTAAAACCTATGTTATATGGGTAGGTACCCGTTTTCACAAATATAATATTTTTAACCTGTATCTCATTGACTCATCTAAACTCATCTATCTCAACTAAAACAAAAAAACTTATAGTGAAACAATGGTAAGTCAGAATTTATATAGGTATTTAATATTACAGTTACAATATTACTAACCCAAAATCCCATTGCTCAACTAAAACACACAATGTAAATAGAGACCTATTTAGGTACCTACCCATTTTCACATTTATAGCATTATAATCCCATATCCCATTTTTCAACTAAAACACACATTGCTAATAGCGAAAAAGTTGTAAGTTTAGGGTCTGTATTGGTACCCGTTTTCTCAGTCATAATGTTATTAACCCATAACGCATTACTAAACACACATTGTTAAAACTTAAAAGCGTACAGTGCTAAGTTCAGAATCTATAAGGTGCCCATTATCACAGCTGTAGTGATCAGTAGTATTAGTATCAGATCTGTAGTATCATTAGCTTTTGCCCACCGCCCTGCCTGTGTCAAATTCGCTTTTTAACAAATCCAGAGGGAAACATAAATTTCCCGTTCCCATTCAATATTCCAACCTTATACCTACTTTCAAAGATGTTTGTTTTAGCTACGTACCTATAGATGTAGCTATAGATTGCTGTAAAAATTCAGGTTTTTTGAATTTCCCATGGGAACTATGGAATTTCCCGGAACAAAAAGTAGCCTATTTTTTAATCCGGGTTGTAAGCTATCTATGTTCCAAATTTCAGCCAAATCGGTTCAGTAGTAGCGGCGGGAAAGCGGAACAAACATACAAACAAACTCACTTTCCCATTTATAATATTAGTAAGGAGTAAGGATTAAGTAATGCCCTGATGTAGATATTGTTTATTTATTGTATCTCTGTAATGGATAACTTTTCAAATCGCGTATCACTCGTATATGCATAATACATAATAATCGTAGGTATATTATATATCGTACGTAATATAGGTACTTACTACAAAAGGAACTTTGTTTCAATAATAAACGCATTATTGTCATGGACATACACAGATTATCAATTAATTTACATTTTATAAAGTAGTTTTTTTTTCTTCTTTTTCATAATTTTTTTTCTTTTCCGTATTTAGATACGTTATCTTATTCAGAAGATAAATAAACTTAGTTTCTTAATTATAATGATATACGTACACATCCACGTAATAACGCGTAGTATAGGCAATTTGGGTTAAACTTAAGCAATTACTCTATAACTATAAAAGCATTATGTAATGTAATCATTGGTAAGTGGTAACACGTAATCTCGGTAAAGGTTTTGAAATCAGCTTATCTGATCCGAAGTTACGATGCCTGTAAACTAAACAGTCCAGGCCTATCCCTCTAAATTCTAAACTAGATACTTAGGTTACATTTATTATAAACAAGATACTCCGAAAAATTCGTTTTTTTTAGTTTTTCGCAAATATTAGACTTTACTATAGGTACACATTGTAGGAAATAAATTTTGCGCAAATAATAGTATCACAGCTAGTTACTATTTAACGGCGTACAAGCCGTATTTAAGTGATTTTGAATGCAGTTTTACGTAAAAACTATAAAGACAATTACTTTCAAAATTGAACGTCATGTATTTTGGGTCTTTAATCTAAAATCGCTAAGAAGCAGAAACAATATTGGATAAAATTTTCTCGATAGAAAGTTCTCTCAAAAGTTGCTCCAAAATCTCGGTTTTCCTGTTTTTTTATCGGAAACTACAATGGATGTAATTGTAATTTTTGTTTTAATGTGTTGGTAATAACAATATCCATAAACGCTGAGAAACCGATTTTTGATAACTGCCTTAGTGTTTGAGTAATTAGGTAAAAGGTCGTATTTCTGTTATATTCTTCCGCGACGCTACATGTCGCACCTACCAACGTATCCGTGAGAGTGACAAAGACAAAAATAAATTCAATAAATCCCCTTAACAAGTATATGTATGTAATTGTTATTTACGCAAAAGTCATTACTATCTAAGATGTAAGTACCTTAGTACATAATAAACCTACTATTTGCGTAGAATTAAGTAAAATTGGAAGTCTGGGGGATGGATGTTACCCATTCACTTTAAGTTATATATGAATAAATACATACAATAACCATTTTAAAAACTTTTACATTTAAATGAGACAAAATTAACTTACCTACATTATATCTACTGTGCATTCTATAACAAAAAAAACCTGTCAAGTGCGAGTCGGACTCGCGCACTGAGGGTTCCGTACTACAACCGGAGGAATAAAACCATAAAAACCACTTTTCTTATCGAACCGCAAAACTAACTTTGTTTTTAGAGGTTTTATTGTAAATATAAAAAAACTACTTATTAGATCTCGTTCAAACCAATTATCGGTGGAAGTTTGCATGGTAATGTACATCATATATTTTTTTTAGTTTTATCATACTCTTATTTTAGAAGTTACAGGGGGGGGGGACACACATTTTACCACTTTGGAAGTGTCTCTCGCGCAAGCTATTCATTTTAGAAAAAAATGATATTAGAAACCTTAGTATCATTTTTGAAGACCTATCCATAGATACCCCACACATATGGGTTTGATGAAAAAAAAAATTTTGAGTTTCAGTTCTAAGTATGGGGCACCCCCAAAATTTATTACTTTTTTTTAAATTTTGTGTGAAAACCTTAATGCGGTTCACAGAATACATCTACTTACCAAGTTTCAACAGTATAGCTCTCATAGTTTCGGAAAAAAGTGGCTGTGACATACGGACGGACAGACGGACAGACGGACAGACGGACAGACGGACAGACGGACAGACGGACAGACGGACAGACGGACAGACGGACAGACGGACAGACAGACATGACGAATTTATAAGGGTTCCGTTTTTTGCCATTCGGCTACGGAACCCTAAAAAATCGTACCAAAAATGCAATATTACAATTGCATTGCATAATTACTTATTTATACGGGCAAGACTTGAGCGGTGAATATAATAATTTAGCGATAAGTTTTACT
Source organism: Coenonympha arcania (assembly GCA_036785405.1). Lineage (NCBI taxonomy): Eukaryota > Metazoa > Arthropoda > Insecta > Lepidoptera > Nymphalidae > Coenonympha > Coenonympha arcania. The sequence continues at coordinate 11,020,913 of CM072063.1, read as the reverse complement.
GTAACTTCTTTACTTAAAAGAGTGAAGTTAATTATTCCAAAAAGTTTCATAACATATTAAACCATTTATTCATTAGAATTATGATCTGAATAAAAGGCTATTTATTTATTTTATGCACGAAATTAAAAAAAAAATAGATTCTTTCGTGTCTCGCTTGTGAATAAAAAATCAATTATAACAAGATTTATGTGGAGATATTGTTAACATTGAGAAGCTCTGTTGGCTTAGAAATCACCAATTTATTTTTCAACATGTATTTGAATTTCTTTGTTCAAAAACATAGCGAAAGCTTCAAATAAAATAGGGAAAAGGGTATTTCATTTAGACTCGATCTTGACTGAAACAGTTAAGAAACCACATGAAAATCGTTTCAGCCAAACGCGAAATAATCTATAACTATAAAAGGCTTTGTCCTGAGTGACTGACTGACAGACAAGCTACAGCCCAAACGGCTGAACGTAAGAACTTGAAATTTTCAGTGAAGATTCTTTGTGAACCCAAACCGCTCGCTAATAAAGGGTTTTTTGAAATTCTACCCCTTAGGGGGTTAAATAAGGGATTTAGGTTTGTATGAAAGTCCCTAATTTTTCAAGTTACATTCATGAAAATTGGTATATAGACTTTCGAATAAAAATAAGAGACTGGGTGTCTGAGGGATTTTGGAAATTTCACCCCTAACTCTCTAAAAAGGGGGTTGAAACTAGAAAACGCTTGATCCCGGCTGGCTGGCTTTTGGACAAGCTACTGCCCAAACGGTTGAACGTAGAAACATGAAATTTTCAGGGAATATTTTTTTAACACCCTAGATGTGTACTAAGAAAGGAATTTTTGAAATTCTACCGGTAAGGGTGTTAAATAAGGAATTTTATTTTACATATATGTAAAACCGTCAATTTTCAAGTTGTGTTCATTAAAATCGGTAAGTAGATTTTTTAATTCCACCCCTACTTATGACTACCTCCTAGGGGGGTGAAACGGGGGTCCAAAGATATTACGAAGAAACGCTCCTTCACGCCGCAGTTACTGATCGGAATTGGCTGAAATTTGAACAAGAGTTAAATCTGGTTTAATAAATAGACTACTTTTTATCCCACAAAAATCTATGGTTCCCGCGAAATTTGTAAAAAATAGAAATACGCGCGGGGGAAATGTCGCAATTTCTGAATCGATTTGTCTAAAATTTAGATTAGAGGTAGATTATATCCCGGTTTAATACATAGGCTAATTTTTATCCCCAAAAAATCCACGGTTTCTGCGGGATGTGTGAAGAACCAAAATTACCGCGGAAGAAAAACTTCTGTACGCCGCAACTACTGAAACGATCAGGATGAAATTTGGATTAGAGGCAGATTAGATAATGATCTAGCACTTAGGTTACTTTTTATCCCGGAAAAATCCATAGTTTTACGGGATTTTCGAAAAATCGATTTCCACGCCGGAGAAAAATTATTTACGCTACGATTACTGAACCGACTTGGCTGAAATTTGGAATGGAGATAGATTACATCGTGTATTGGTACATAGGCTACTTTTTATTCCGGAAATATCCATGGATTCCGAGAAATATGTGAAAAACCGTAACTTTCGCGGTAGAAATACCTTTATGCTGAAACTACACAAATGATTTAGTTGAAATTTGGAGTTAAGATTCAACGATATCCTGGATTATCATACAGCTTATCTTTTATTCTGGAAATTCCGTGTTTACCGCAAAATTTATGTAAAAATGAAGTTCACGCGAGGGATACCTTTAGCTACTTTCTTGAAAGTAGGTATAAAGGTTAAGTTTGATAAGGAAATTCAGGTTTTTGAAAAATCTGAATCTCTGGGTTTGTGAAAAATCGAAATTAACGCGGGCAAAGCCGCGCGTAAAAGCTAGTCATGAATAAATACATACATACAAACATACGGGTCAATTAATACAGAACCTTTTTTTAAGTCCGTTAAAAATCTCACTGGTGGCACAGATAATATAATACTATATGGTGGTAAACTCTTCAAACACAGTCTAAAATGTCACAGACTATCGATTTAAATCTTCAGTAGGTAGGTGGGACCAATCAGCCCTCCAAACCGATCGATAGCAAATTCATTAGCGACCGACAAAGCTCGTCTCGATATCAAAGAGCCTGTAAATTGAGTGTAATATTATGAATTTAAGAGCAGCCTTCCCGGTAGATTTTTTCATACAAACGCTCGTACGCGATTATGACGTTTTAACAAAATTTTCTCGAAATATTTTTAACAAGTAGATACCTTGCATATTATATCTAGGTTTGTATAGAAACAAAAATTAAAATTTATTAGCAACAAATTCAGTACCAGCCTCCAAAAATCTGCATTCTTGCTGAAATTCTACATAAACTTTGGTCGTTTCGCTTTACTCATATATTGTAAAAGCAAAAATAAACAACTGTATAGAAACCTCGTACAATAAGGATTCGAAATAACAAACATTATTTACACATACTTGTAAGGCTTTTTCAAAATCACGTTTTTCCTGGAACAAGTTTCATGAAATTGCCGCGCTATTTTTTTCCTAAACGCGCGATTGACGACACAGGCGTGATCTCGTTTTTTTTCGCAGTGGGTCTTCTTCTAGGTTTGCGTTAGACGAACAGCAAGCTTGTAGCTACCACCTATTCGTTGTACTTGGATGGTCCGGGAAGGGTCCCCTTAACCGTGAAGCCTATACGAGCCTCTCGCCTTCAACTTCAGAGGCGGGTTGAAATCTGCAAGTTTGTCTATCCTATTTCCACTCATTGGATATAATAACGTCCATCTTGCAGTTTTCAATATAAGTTAACTTTATTATTCTTCCTGAAGAAAACACCAACTATTAAAAGTGTAAGACTGATACGGGTTTTTCATGGATACCATTATCAGAGCTAGACCAAATTGAAATGGGACCACACATGGGAAGCGTCAGCTTTCTAATAAAAAAATTATCATCCAAATCGATTCACCCAGTCAAAAGTAATGAGGTAACAAATATAAAAAACCGGACAAGTGCGAGTCGGACTCGCGCACTGAGGGTTCCGTACCTACTACTACCGGAGGAATAAAACCATAAAACCACTTTTCTTGAACCGCATAACCAATTTATTCAACATTAAACAACTTCAACGCGAGTTAAATACGTGCAACGCCATCTGTCGTCATCAAAGTTAAACAAAATATTAGACTTGTTGAATATCAATTCAACACGTATTAAAAAAAAAACTACTCTCTAGATCTCGTTCAAACCAATTTTCGGTGGAAGTTTGCATGGTAATGTTAGGTACATCATATATTTTTTTTAGTTTTATCATACTCTTATTTTAGAAGTTACAGGGGGGGAGGACACACATTTTACCACTTTGGAAGTGTCTCTTGCGCAAGCTATTCATTTTAGAAAAAAATGATATTAGAAACCTTAGTATCATTTTTGAAGACCTATCCATAGATACCCCACACATATGGGTTTGATGAAAAAAAAATTTTTGAGTTTCAGTTCTAAGTATGGGGCACCCCCAAAATTTATTACTTTTTTTTTAATTTTGTGTAAAAACCTTAATGCGGTTCACAGAATACATCTACTTACCAAGTTTCAACAGTATAGCTCTTATAGTTTCGGAAAAATGTGGATGTGACATACGGACGGACAGACGGACAGACAGACATGACGAATTTATAATGGTTCTGTTTTTTGCCATTTGGCTACGTGACCCTAAAAATACGGTCGAATTGAGAACCTCGTCCTTTTTTAAGTCGGTTGAAAAAGCCAATTGTAAAATGCTTGGAGTTTAGTTACGTTGTTATCCAATTGGGCATTTCTAAAAGATCGAATTTTATCTAGACCTGTCTAGTGCCTTAACAAAAAATGTTGCAATAGGTATAACTTGTTCTAAAAGCTGGTCCGTTTACATAATTATCACATCCTCCGAGGCAGGTGTCATATGTCAAGGCAAAGGTCTGACGTCGCACGTCATCTCAAATATATGGGGGCGTTTGCCTTCGCATTTAATCATGCTGCTACGGTAATATGACTCGTCGTTCGTCTGTCGTGCAAAAAATATTCAGTGTAGAACATATTTCTCTTAATGTCATACTTGCAAAAAATAAAATCATGTCTGGTGACCACCAATAAGAAACCTAAGGATATGGGCTGCCAAGCAACCAGTAGCGTCATCTGTCTAAATTTTATAGGTGGCTGCTGAGCAAACTACATCGTGGCCTTATTACTGGTGTCAAAACAAGCATTTTTAGCACCGGTAAACTGGCGACATTTTTTCGCGCCGTCCGCCCTGTCCAGGATATATTACTATTCTTGTGGCGGTTTTTAATGACATCCTTATCAGCATAATATGATAATAATATTATTAACATCAGTCCTCTTTCTACAATCGCTTTCGCTTCGAAAACTAAGAAACTTGTGAGAATTTTATCTCTGTTCGATTGAGCTATCACGTTTTTTATCGATAACCGTTGTCATTCCCATGATCTCAGTTTTCAAAACGTTTAATCGATAAGGAACATCAGTAGAGGACATCACTAATCGTGTCATGTCATATCATAGAATATTTCCCGTCTTGTTACAGGAAGAAAACATAGCACTCCGGCTCATAAAGCAACATGTCGAAGAGCCGGAGAGCAGCCCAGCTTCCCCTGAAGAATACGGCACTGGCAGCACAGGGAGGTACTTCGACGAGGCGGGATACGTCGCGGGGGGGTTGAAGGACAACGACCCCTACGTGAGGAACCGCTTTAACCAGGCGGCGTCGGATAATCTGCCCAGCAACAGAGCCGTGCCTGATACTAGAAATGCTATGTAAGTACCTTACGCTCAAAATTACTCATAGTTGGAACTTCGACTCAAATTCTATTCAAAAGTCGAATTCTACGTAATGGGACGTCGCGGGTGGATGACTTTATGCATTAACAATATGCGTATATCAAAGAGTCGTAACTACCATGGATGTTTTAGTTGTCTCTAAATTATCTCATGTTCCGGTACAGTAGTTAAGTTGCCTACATTATAAAGGTAGGTAGAAGCTCTTTATTATAATTAAAATTAAAAAAAGGTAGTTATAATAAATAGAAAAGGGAGGTGGATATGGGAAAATACGTCGCGGGTGGGTTAAAAGGTAATGACTTCTACATTTGGAAGCATTTCAAAGATCACTAAGTTGCTTGGTGATGCATCTTGTTCCAACAAAACCAATTTAAATATAAATGAAAACCGCACTAGGGAGAAAAGGATACGAGTTTATCATCCCTGTCTCAACCCCTTTTATGGTCCCACTAATAGCCACGGGCCTTCTCTTAAAACTAGAGGGGTTTGCCCATAACCCACCACCACGCTAGCGAATCATGCTAACAAATTTTGTTTGCAATACCAATACCATTGTTGTTCTTCAGGTGCCGTTTAAAAAAGTACGACGAAGATCTACCTCAAACTAGTGTTATAATCACATTCCATAACGAAGCTCGGTCGACACTCCTGCGCACCATTGTCAGGTATGATTTATATCTTATACTGTAGCCTATTTATTATGTAATCACTGTAGCGAAGCAAATTCTATGGAATCGGCAATCAAGTCAAAGGACACTTGTAGTGTCCGTCCCACAGGTCCGTCCAGATATATGGCCATAAAGCGTTTGTCAAGAAGCATTTCTGTGTTTCAGTTTGAAGGGTTATAGCGGGTAACATTACTGGGCAAAATGATATAGAATAAGACCTGATATCTTACTAGGTGGGTGTTCTGTGATATCACAGAATAACGAGTGCAGTCCAATGTATGGTTCAATGCAGAATCCTGGGACGTATAGGTACTCCCTTCTCCCTGCTTATCATGATCCTGGTGCACGCATGCAAGGGACCACCAAAATCAGCCTTGACTTAGTCCATCACATGGGCGACCTTGCGATACAAGTGGAAGGTCGCATCTTGCTTACATGAGCATAGGTGAACGTCTTGCTCATCTCGTAATGGTTTTCATTATTAATTTTTCAGTGTCCTGAACCGGAGTCCGGAACACTTAATAAAGGAAATCATTCTAGTGGACGACTTTAGCGATAATCGTAAGTAGAGTTTTATGATTACTAAGCTTATACCTATAGCCTTTCTCGGTAAATGGACTATCAAGCACAAAAATATTTTTTCAATTCGGACCCCGTTGTTCCTGAGATTATTCGTAAAAACTAACTAACAAACAAACTCTTCACTTTTATAATATTAGTATAGATAAGAGGGAGGCAGTTCGTATTAACTGCTAATCAATAAAAACAAAACCTGGGATATGGAAGGGATTAAGATATCAAATCCACACATAAATTTTATGTGTGGATTTGATATCTTAATCCCGATATTCACATAAAAGGTGAAATTAACGACATAGCACCACATCGATTATTAGCTATTATGAACAATATCTAGTTAATGCAAAAAAAGATCACACTAAAGTTCTTGAATGTTCACAAAAGGGAAACCACAGATCTCTCCGAGAAATCTATCGTAACTCCTGGCAGTATTCCATCATTGTGCGCAGACAACGGATCTTAATGTGAAACATCTAGAACAATGTGTGAATAACAAACGGGTAATAATAATTTCCAAGTCTAGGTGTAATTATAGCAAAACAATATTCGCATCCATTGTCGTAACTAACAATGGGCGTACAAAATTCATTTCACTTTGTTGAATTAGTTGAAACGCTTGAATTTAATGGAATGCCCTTTTACTTGCTACATAATAAAAGGATCATGATCAAATAAAAGCCCCTTTTTAAGGTTCTGACCCTATAACATCATCGCAATGTGTCGCTGCACGCGGTGCAGCAAAATGGGTCGGCGCCTTTTAACTTAGTTCTAAGTTGACTAATAGTTATCACCAAAATATAGATTATATTATCACAAAAATCGTATTGGCATTTCATGTAAGTGTGAACGCAACAGGCTGTGTGTTTCCTTGTTTTATTGGCCCCATGTGCAGCAACATATCACGACCTACATAATCAGCGATCACCGCTTCTGCCTTTTTTTTCGAAATTTGGCTCAAAAATTCCATTTTGTCCGCTAAATTCAATCGACAAAATGTTTTCTTTGTTAGAAAAAGTACACGGTGACACGTTTAGAAACTAATTTTGGTGGTTTGTCCTCTTAGTTTGTATAGCCAGGTACTAGTTTTTGTTATTGAAGTACAGCCTCAAGAATCTGGATTACTATATTTCAGGGAAAGTCCCGTGAGAATCCTAATTCTCAAAATTCTTGCAGCGGAAGACGGCGCGGCGCTGCGGGCGATACGGAAGGTGCAAGTGATCAGGAACTCGAAGCGCGAGGGCCTGATGAGGTCGAGGGTGAGAGGCGCAGACGCTGCCACCGCGCCCGTGCTGACCTTCCTGGACTCCCACGTTGAGTGCAACGTGCACTGGCTCGAACCGCTGCTGCAGAGGATAAAAGAGGTTAGTACGTTTACAGTGTTTTAATCATTCGTTACAGCTGACACTCGACATATGTTCTTTGTTGGGCACAGGCCTCCTGTAAGGATTCAACTCTTCGTGGTTTGCGTCCCTAGGATCCAGCGGCTTCCCGCGACTCTTTCGTTTTGTCCAGTTACCCAGAATCGGCTTATTTTTACCAATTTGAGGGAAATAGGGAGTTTCTATCAAAAAATTGGTTGCCTGTAAAGTCGGTTTACTGACGATAATTGAACGTGACAACGTCTTCTTTGTCGCTCGTTCCGCACTCTCGCTTGCACTTCAAGCCTTACATGGAACGCCTCAGAGCGAGGTAACGCGAGCGAGGTAACGCCGCATGAGCGAGGTATCGCCGCATGAGTCATGTTTTTTGACGTGACAACGTCTTATAAATCGATAGAGCCGGTTGCACGCACGAAAAAACATGACTCATCCGGCGTTATCGGCGTTACCTCGCTCATGCGGCGTTACCTCGCGAGCGCGGAACGAGCGACAAAGAAGGCGTTGTCACGTTCAACTATCGTCAGTAAACCGACTTTACAGGCAACCAATTTTTTGTGCGTGCAGCCGGCTCTATAGAATTATAAGACGTTGTCACGTCAAAACTTGTATATGTGAAAGTGCCAAAAGTATACAACGTGTAAAGTACGAAGTATATTTGCAAAAAACCTTTGAAATTGACGGATAAATTTTGACCTAACAGTTTCCGCGGGCTAGCAAGCGATCAGTTACATAATATTGTGTTAGTTATAATAGTTCTTAATACAGATTCACAAACTGTTTCCTAAAACTTTAGTGTTGCGCGATTAACATTCAATTTTCAAGGCTGTGATGCTATAGCGACGAATTCTAGATCAAGGTGCCTAACTCGCATTCCTTTACTTCAAACGCCACTTCAATATGCAGATATACATATGTATATTATGATTTTGTAACTCTTCCTCCAGTTGCCAAATAAGAGTAAATAGTGAAAGGAACATACGAGCAGTATGTGCCAACAAATTTAGTTATTAGATTCAAATTGCAGCGAAGACTTAACGAGTATGAAGGCTTGTAATCTGTCACGATTGTTGAGAAATTGATTGATTATGATGATTTTGCTTTTGAGGGGTTTTTTGATGATGGGCTCACGTGGCAATCACTAAGTGGACTATAATACTCGTAATAATAGGTAGGATATGGCTAGATGGTCCTAGATTTGAAGAATGTAATCGGATTTAGCTCGTTGGAAAATCTACAATTGTTTTCTAACAAAAGGAAACTTAATAATTTAGGTATAACTCTTTTTATGCGACAAAGTAAAGTATAAAAAATGTAAGTAATATACGGGTAGCCTTAATAGCCATACCTAATAGTTAATATCTTTCATCAGGATTCAGGCTCGTTTCGCAGTTTTATCTATAATCATCAAATCTTTCAGTACTAGAACAAGGAAGGGGTGAATCGCTTTATTTCACGCCATGGAGCTGTAATCATTACCTTATCTATTAACTGCGATTTCTACCGGATCGAAACCTCGAAAATGTGTGGGTGTGCCATATTATATGCGGTCAATATGTAGACCTTGTGATTCATCGATGTCAAATGTCATTCCCGCTCAGTTTTTGTTTTCGATCCGATAGCAATCATATTATAGACAAGGTAATAACTAATAATACAGTATTATTCTAACAAAAGTGAATTATAGTGTCATAAAGCACATTACGATACATAGTTTCCTGTGCAGCTGAGTTCGTTTGTCGCTATCAATATGCAGACATCGTGCTCCGTCGCGTCCGTTTTTGCATATTACATAGTATATCTATCGCTTAGATTAGCCACAGCCCCGCAGGTTATGCAAGTTGTTACAATTGCTACCGGCAAGTCGTTTCTAAACAGAGCAAACTGTCTTATGTAATAAGCAGCTTTTACATTATTTTGTTATCCTCTATTTTCTTCCGTACGCTACATTTGCACTCCATAAAAAATAGATTGTCTTTCTTCATGTTGGCTTAAAGTGCACGGCAACTTTTTTTTCTTACAAGTAAATACTTGACGTCATTATAGATATTTCGATCCACGATGACGCGCCCCACTCTGTCAAACTCTAAAAGAATCGAATGAAACATAAGCGATTTTGACAGAGTGTGGCGTGTAATCGTGAATTGAAATATCTATGCCGAAAACCCTTACTAACTTCTAACTTGAAGTTGGAAAGTTAAAACAATCCCTATTGTTACGTACACAAGATAAAGGTTGCTAAAAAATGTTGTTCTCGTTTTATTCACTAAAAAGCAATGTATGACGAACTATATACAAGAAAGCTTCTAGACTTTATTCTCTTATAATCACTTAGTTAGCACATAACCCAAAAGCCAATACATTTGAAATGACAGTAGCGTGGTCTTCTCCCTTAAGGGTACCAGCTTCGAGGTTTGCCTTTTACCTAACAAACCCCCTTACCTAATAACGACACCGTAACATTCTTGTAGGCTCGAATAGCAGAGAATGTGGCTTTGACTGCAACTAAAATGTTTACTTGACACCACAATTCTGCCTAAACACTAAATAGAATCGTAGGTACGTATCGAAATTATCGATTCGGCGGCATGAGCTTCCGAAGCTTAGTGGCAGAGCACCCAGGCAGCGATATCTGGGGACGCGGGTTCGATTCCCGTGGAATGCGATGATTTTGATACCTATTCAAATATAATATAATATACATATTAGAAATTATAAAACCCAAAGTACTTCCATGCCCGGGATATAACACTGGAACTCCCGCTGAAATTAAATATTGCGTCAACTAGTCGAGAAAAGCTGGCTTATAGAACGCAGGAATTGCAAGGTTTCTTGATTCATATAGAAGCGCAGAAATACGTACATCCTACACCCAGCGTATCGCAGAGGTCGTATCTCACATTTTGTGATGATTAGCACTTACATCTCAGTTCTCAGATTGCGTTGTCACTTACCATCCATTATCACTTGCAAGACACACGTCAAGCGCCAAGCTACACAAAACAAACAAACTACATACCTAATTGAACCTACATACATCTTGATTCGAAAGTACTTAATTTACAATCTCTTCCTGTTTAGATGCAATCGTAATGATATTTAAACGTTAAAAACGTTAAATTAGCTATAACTTCCCTTCTTTGCTCGGGTGATTAAGTAGGAATTTCGAGAAATTGTTCCTAGTAAGTAGCGCCTTGTTGATGGAACCTCAGAATTTCCTTTATAGACTAAGTTAGGGTGGACAATAATGTTATGTCAGTGACTGAAATTCATTTTCATTTTTATATTCATTAACATTTTCATTGTCATTTTCATTTTCATTTTCATTCTTAGTCTCGTTCATTAGTATCGTGAAATTTAAGTATTTTATTAGCCTTTGATTATTAGCCTTTGAATTTGGTGACCTCCCTGTCACAGTAGCGCGTGTCGGTGCGATGCTGTGTAGATGTACTCGCTCCTTTCAAATTGACTTACCATCAGGTCATATCGCACCCAAGAACTAACTTGTAGTGTTCAAAAAACATGCCACTAATTAAGATGGAAACTGGAAACATAATTTAATACCCACATATCGACCCGTTTTAAATAAATTTGATATGACCTTATCAAAGCAGATGGTTGACGCTGAAATTAATCAATAAAATGTGGGCCACATTATGCATAAAATCCACATTATATTAAGTGTCATAATTTAATACTTCGAGCGATGTTTGCTCTGTTTTGGTAATGTCAAGGTCTTTGACTCTTCTTCCTGTTATACAACTTACCATTCAGGTCAATGCCTATCATAAAAGGTGAACGATTGGAAGTTTTTTTTGCTGGTATGTTTGTTACGTAATCACGCAACAGTTACCTACTGAATAGATTCGGCTAAAAACTGGAATAGAGATAGCTAGTACACCATTCACAATAAAAACACTTTTTTTATAAGACGGTATCTTGATGTGATATGCATGCAAATGTCAGAGTGCGTCCCATAATTTTGCATTGCAAAATCTGCATAAGACACATAAGACACATTGCATTGCGCTCATTATAAGACATCAGCTTTTAGATCTTTTACCCCACACATATTAAAATCAAAAAAAAGTAGGAAAAATTAACGTTATCTGCGGAACTAAAATAAAAAAATCGTGCGGCTTAGGCCGTGGGAAACACACCTACTGTAGCCTGCGTCTCTACCCGCGTAAATTCGATTGTCTATCAATCCCGCAGGAACACTAATAAGTTACTCTATCTTCATTCCAAAGTTTAGCCAAATCGGGTGAAGAAGTTACAAACACACGTATAGATATATAGATATTTCAATCCACGAAGACGCGTCCCACTCTGTCACAATCGCTTATGTTTCATTCGATTCGTATGGAGTTTGACAGAGTGGGGCGCGTCATCGTGGATTGAAATATCTATACAAACTTCCGCCTATATAAATTAATAAAGTCACACGTGACTTGAACGAGAGTTGCATTTACGGTACTAGGACTTTTACACAACATCGGCGAACGTCAACTGCATCCTTGATTATATACTCTGAAGGCTGCCAAGTTCCGGGCACGGCTTTCGGATATTTTAATACATTGACACAGCGAAACGTACAATGCGCTTTCATAATCGTGTTTTACTGAACAAGTGCGAAAACAAAGCGATTGTGTGAGTAACTATTTGTGACGTTGCACAAATTTGGCACAGTTGGCGAGCTATTGCATAGCGGGTGGTCTCAGATATTATTACGGACTTACATGAGTTTTTTAAATTTCTAAAATGGTTTGTTCAGCCTTAGGCATTATCTATCATTATCAACGACCGATCAGAAATCTGCAAACACACACTCTAAATGGACAAAATTCAACAAATGTATGAGAATGACATATCCCACCGACAAATTGATCATGTGACTTATCGATGACAACTGCAATCGAAGGTCATAATATGGCTAAGACAGCAAGCGACGACGAAATAAAACCATTTCAAGCGATGGCTGACCACATTACTGATTCTCAAGACACAGGTTTCTGCCTAGTTTGGGAGACAGGGAGTGTTTAAAAATTGTAACCTTTTGTTAGTCCAATAAAAAATTGTTTCGTTTGTTTCATAATCAATTCTAATATCAGATACCTAAGATCTGGCCACGACGTCTATACAAAGGTCCAAGCCAACGTCTCGGCAAACTCTAATCTACGATTGATAAATCAGTAAACCTGACATTGTTATGTAAATGCCATAATATTAGGTATTTGACCTGAGTTTCGGCACAGAATACGCATGCAGTGCTCCAAATAAATCTTTAACACGTGTAAGCAGATTATATCAGTGGGTGAAATAGAGCATTAAACAAGTTTTGAAATATGCAAATCATGATCTTGGAACAAGCAGGAAGTATCGCAATTCGAATTTAGAATTTTATAATTTCTTAAACGGTTCTGGTCCGGTCTGGTGGAAGGCTTCAGATGTGGATAATTACCACCCAACAGCATAGCCGCACTGCCAAGCGATTTAGCCTTCCGGCGCGATCCTGTGTTAGGGGGTAAACCCATTAGGGGTTACTTACCACTTCCAAGTTAGTATGATAACATCTTCAGGTGCATCGTCACACAAGTCATCGCAGTCAAGTACAAACCTGTGGAGTGTAAAGCAACATGTTCAGAGGGGTTGAAAGCCGCATGCCAGCGGCTGTCCATAGATGGCGTTGTCTGATGGGAAGCTTCAGATGTGGATAATTACCACCAAAGTAAACAGCAAAGATGCACCGCCAAGCGAATTAGCGTTTCGGAGCGATGCTGTTTACACAAGGGTTAGGGGTTATAAACCTTTTGGGCTTACTCATCCCTTCCAAGTTAGTACGATAACATCTTCGGCTGCATCGTCACTTACCATCAAGTGAGATCGCAGTCACGTACTAGCTTGTAGATGTAAAGCATCATGTTCAGACATCCGCAACATACAAGGCGGTGACACGGCGCCGCCTACGAGCAGCGCCTTGACCAGTGCGCTTGCGCAAGCGATTCAGATTGAAAGGCGGTTGCCTCACGTACTTACTATTAGTATACTTCGCGGATACGATGCATTTTCAGAGCGGACGCAAAATACAAGCGTTTGGCAGAATTGGGTTCATTTCGACGATATCTATTAGAATATGGAAGATTTGTTTTTTTTTGCAAGAGATGATCAGATTCTGGGAAGTTCTACTCGATGAATGCAAATAAAATTTAAAATAGCGGAACATTTTTTTTTCACAGATAACAATGTATGGCGAATAATGTTAGGGAACTATGCAAGATGTGGTTGTTTTTACTGTTATTCTGACAAATGATTAGGAGAAAAATATGGAAATCGATGGTTTGGAAGATACGTGAAGGGACAATAGCTTTAGCCAATTGGCGTAAACCGAAAAAAATACCAAAATGACGCCGATGCTTTTATAGGTGGAAAGATGATTCGCGGGCCACATGTAGTTCGCGACTCCACGCGCCTTTTTAGTAGAATATAATAAATTTCTAGCTGAATCGGTATTTTTGGTTGCTTGTGCCTTGTACCACAGAGCGAGTTACTCAAGCGTAGTGAGCGGAAGATGCAGCATTGCGCAAGCTGCATCATCGTCCCTTCACCCCCAGCTGCAATAACACGACACCAATCATTGTTTCCTAATCACAGTCTCATGTTCTACCGCATATAATCATCATCATCAATAGTCTACAGCCCTGTGCTATTTTGTGGTCCTGAGCCTGTTCAAGATTCTAGTCTTTCAAAATTTCGCCATGAATTCTTATAAATAACGTACTTTTACCGGTGTAAACTTACGTTAACAACTTTTACTCGAAACTGAGACCTTGTCCAGAAGGGGCAAATTCGCCACGAAATAACTATCGTGTCGAAATATTTAAAAGCTTCGAGATACTGGAGATGTCTTGTTCTATCCAGCTCGCGCGAACTTCAGAGCGAGTGCACGTATGAAATGGAGCGCCAAAAAGTTTGATACGGAATTCCGTAAAGTCCGCAAATGCTTGTGTCCCCAAAATGAGAAAACCACGGCGAATTCTCCGCTTCTGGACTTATGTTACCGTAGCGCGTGATTCGCCACAAATAAACTATTAGTCTCTTTGATGGCCAATCATGTTCCCCTAGGCCTAAAGTTAGTCATAAGTCTCGAAATGAATCGAGCGAAAGAGAAAATCAAACTAGGTCTTAAAAAATACTAAGCAGTTATAGTGGTTCAACCATGTTCTTCATGTTTGGGAAGCCTCAATACAGAGATCACTGATTTTTCGTGCTGCGTTTGTCGCATCTAAAAATTAAAAGCTTATGGGTGAAGGAAAACTTCACGATGGATCTGAAAGTTCTCAAAAGTTTGTTAAGCTTGACAACCCTCACTTGGCCACAAGTGGTTTATTATCAAACTTTATTTTAACATTTCAAACTCTCGTTGTCAAACGTTTGTGAAGTTATAGTACATCCTTGCATGCATTAACCTTGGTATGTATTCGAGAATGTGCCGCGATCTACAGATCGGATGAGTAGATGATATATTTCGTAACGTTTGTACATATTATAATACTCATGTTGTCGTGTCTCAATTTTATAAATTCCAATTTGAGGCGCTACATGTTGCTAAATCGGAAAATAAAAAATGCAAGAAAAATTGTTCAAATATGATAATTAGGTGTTTAATCACCTAATATTCGTACTATTTCATAAGTTAAATTTTATATTTGAAATTAGTAGGAAAAATATATTTTCTTGGAATTATAATTTTATAAATTATCGCTAATATTATCGTTAGCGATCACTTATTGCTACCTACCTTTACAAACTATAAGGACAAACTTCATTCTTTTCCATTCAGACCCGAGAGTTCGTCATGTTTGATTTTTAAAATAATTTTCCACCCTAGGGAATATTGGAAATGCTATTCAGGTCATAATAAATATTATTGCATTTCCCGCCCGCATTTCGAAATTAAAAATTTTCCGAGCGAGAGAGATGAAAATAAATTATTATATTAGAGTAAAAATTATGAATAATGCGTGCATCACACTTAGCATATAGGTATAGTATAATTAAATTTACGTAGGATACGTGTGTAAAAGTTTTTGTACCATTCTTCGACTGTATTCGCCTTCAAGTACTAATGACCTTTACATTTTGTCAACCATTCAATGTTCCAAAAGGTCAAATAGTTTAGCAATTATTTCTTCATAAATCTAATAGCTGAAATATTTTATAAGTTAATAGATTATTAATTAACTGCGACATTTTCTGTATTACCTACTGATTAACGTAAATTGACACAAGTTCTTTTGGTTGATTGAGGTATTATCAATATTTGAGTTTCATTGCAAATAAGACTGAAACATAACCCGTTTAGATAAGATTTTATCATAGAAAACTGTTGATGCAGCTAGATTCTAGAAACATCTCCACACAAGAGCTCCTTCGTCTTTAATCTGTAGGCCACAAACCTTTCTATCTAGTGTTTTTGTTTACGAAAAAGTATTGAATCTAGTGCAAGGTGAAAAAAGTTTTCATTAATCACACTAATTTTACAGGCAAAAGTGTGTTAAAACCTACAAGTAGGTGGAGAACCGCTATGGCTTTTGAATAGATTTAGATTCCATACCTGGAATCACAGATTGGTTTAGAGCTCGCTGCCTGTAATGAACAAATAGGCTTTTATTTTCATCACGAAATCCGTTCCAGACTATCTTAAACTATCTGAAGTTTTGCATAATGAAAAGGATTCTGCTGTCATAGTAATAAGGAACTCGAAGCTGTTCTCACGATACTAATTAAGTTATCTATATCACCGCAAGTCGTGACCCAACCTTAATTACATGACACCCAACCACTGGTGATCCTAATTAGATGATACAATGACTGTCAGCATTCGTTCTCAAATAGACCTACTTTTAGTGCTACCGTGTTAAGACTCTGCATCTTTTGTTACTACTTGAGTGCGATCTCAGCTAATGGTAAATAGTAGGCACTAGCCTGAATGCCGGTAATTTCCAAACGGAATCCGGATACAGTTTTATGTTGCAGCTACATGTCTAGCATCTATATCCAAAAGATTACACCACTCGATAGCCTACATTTATAAAAAATAAATAATTCATTACACGTACAGCCAATGTATACCAGAGCAGCGCCTCCGAGTGTCGTTTTCACGACGAGTTCTAATATTCGTTGTATTTCTTGTTCAGGACTCCGATCCAACGCCCCGGTAAAGGCCTTTTATGCTGATCCGAACGCCATTTTGACGGCGCGGTCTTGCCTTAACAGTTTCCGGGCAGGGCCGGCGTGAAATCTGCAGGGGACCGGGCCCATCCGGTACAGGTGCCACCAAACTTCTTGATCATGAAATGACGTAGTGGGGGCAAGTAAGCGCACGCGACTCTTCACCGACGCGCCCCGCGCTTACCTCCTTAAGGATCTAAAATTCGCTTGTGAGCAATCTGTGTTTGAAGTTATCTGAGTGAGCAATCAAGGTCGTATACCCAAGAAGTTTGCCGTGTAAGATGACACGGATCTGCTATGTCCAAGACAAAGCCTAGGCCAGAATTTATATCATGATATTATATGACTTTTGAACCACAGGAAGGGCCAACAGGATAGGTTAACCGTTTCCTAAAACGACATAAACTGCTGTAACTTTTTACTGGGTTGAGTAATGAGTTAGAAGCGTGAACTTTTTATACATATAATGGACTAAGGTTTCCAGTGTTTGGTATAAGTTTCAACTTGATAGCTTAACTAGTTAATGAGGTAAAGGTCCAAAAGTGGCGGATAACTACGGACAACATAGTTATCCAATAAGGGTGCTATGATTCTCGTTCGGAGTACGGAGCATCGTCATCACGGATCATATTTGGATGATACTAACTGAACAGAAGGAAATTAGCGCAGAAGTAACGTCTATAATCTCTAGCTAGTGGTTCAAATCGTTGCGTCACTGACACGTTGTGTAACTATGTCACTCGCTGGGCTAAGCCAAGAGACAATCGTAATATTTCACGAGTTACAAGTTAAGCGAACTGACGACAAGTTATGCAGTATTTCAGTGATCTCGAATGAGACTATCTCTGTTTAAATAAAGCCACTTAGCACATTTGATACTCATGATTTATTTATCTGTTTCCGTTTGCTGCAATATGTTATTTTGTTGTTATTTACAAAAGCGGCATTATATAACTAACCACCTAAGACAAGTGAGTTAAATGGCTTGTGGTAATAGTAACACCCCAGATACACATAATGTTTTCCAGACGGACTTCGGCCATAAAATATGTGTAAATTTCCCCAAAATTAATAATTAATAGATAGTGCGTAAGTGTGCGCACAAATATACATATCCACTTTCCAATCCGATGGGATAGCAACTTCGACTCGATCTGAAATATTTCAGGGCTCAGGCGCAGGCCCGAGGGCAACAATTAAGAACTTATTGAAAGGCCCAGGTCGGGTCAATCAATGCATTTAATTGACCCGACCCGGGGATCGAACCCAGTACCTCGCTCAGGATCGGCAGCCGAATATGCTCACCAGTAACACACACAAAAAGTCAGTTTAAAAAAATATATTTAAGTACCCCCTTACTCGATCGTGAGTGAGTTAACGCCGATTTGTATGGATTAAAGCAGTTTACAAATGTTGACAATAGATGTCGGTACGACAATCCTATACAAATTCACTTATGTTCTCTCGCTTTTGAATAAGTAAAAAGCTCGGAATAGGCACGCAGTACAATATAACGGTGGCCTCTTACACCATCGTCTGCACTGTATAACGTATGTCAAATCCGGTTTACTGAGTGACACTCACGACGCCGCCGTGGCCTTGACACGAGCGTCAACACAAAGGCGTCTTCTGCTCCATTGACACCTGCTAACCTTGCCCGTGGAAACGCTTGTCGATGGGAAAATCGGTAACAATCAATGAAATGCTACAAAGCTATAAAAGAATCTCTACAAAGCCGAAGAGTTTGTTTGTCCGTTCATTCGTTTCAGCCACCGGACGTCCACTGCAATAGACATATACCCTGGACAGGGCGGACGGCGCGAAATAATATTTATCGGTGCCAAAAATGCTTGTTTTGCCACCAACTGTAAAGGCCAAGCTGTAGTTCGCTCAGCAGCCACCTATAGAATTTTGACACCACGTTACAATAGGTTCTTAGTAGTTCCGTACCTTACAAACATCTTATAACATAATCTATGAATGTGTATCTCCAAACAGCACCACCAGTAGAAGGTGAGTGAGTTTGAGTCTATGAGTTTGAGTTTTACAACCACAAATCTACACTTTTTTGGGTGATCGAGAAGTCTTTATGATTATATGGATGGGTACCCCGATAGGTACCCATTCGTATACATAATCATAAAGACTTCTGCCATACTTTCAATTACCTACATTGATCGCCTGATTCCATCATTATTAACCTTATTTTTTTAATCGTCGGCTAAAATATTTGCCATAATAAGTTATAGGTATCTATAACTTACCTGTAATATAAGTAGCTCATTAGGTCTAGAAATACGACATACGTAGTATACCTATTTCAGTGTTTTACGATTGCACTTCTGAATTGCAGTCGGCCTTCAACTTTCACAAAACGGCGACCAACCTATCAAAAGGTCTGATATCTTTAATCAAGGCCCAAAATGTATCGGTCAAGGTAACGCAACTCAATAAAACAGATGCTGTCACCGCGGAGTACGGAATATATTTATTACAGAAATAGTAATTTATGTAAACGATCTATTAAAATAAATCACTGAATTCATTAATAAATAGTAGATTCCTATACGTTTATCTATTTGGTAAATGCGGCTCCGCCCACTTGAATTTAAATTTTTCATAAATCCCGTATTTTAACATAGTATTTTTCCAGAATAAGAAGTAGCCTTTGTGTTATGCAATAGACCTCTATTCTAAATTTTAGCCAAATTTTTTCTTATAGTAATAGCTGTAACAAACACACACACACACACAATTATAGCCTTTCGCCTTTATAAATAGTGTTAGTGTGATCTTAGAAGTAATTGTACCCTAATACTTTTTAGTTTTACATTGAGCCCCATACTGAGTTACCGAATAGTTAGTATGGACTGAGAAACTACTAATACGTATACGTATACCTACCACAAAAAAATCTGGCTTCTATCCTTTAGAGAAATTCCGACTGAAATACCTACATGGAAAATAGATTGGATTGAATGTTTTAATAATACGAGTAATTAGGTATACTAAGGACAGTATTCAAATATTAAACAAGGTCTGTATCATTTTCAATTGTATTGTATTCTTGTAAGAATGAATTAATTAATGTGACTCATAGGCATACAGCCCGGCTGTCAGACCGCACTGTTTTACCTGTCGGTGACCTTATAGAGAGACGTGAGGTGTACTTGGACTATTTTATCTAATCTTATGAATATTCAATGGCATCAGCGGTCATTATTTTGCGAAAATCCATAATAATCAGCAGGATTATAGCAAACAAATGAATCTGTCATTTGTTTGCTATAATCCGCTACTTGAAAATAATCTGTATTACCCAACATGGATGAACATCGCCCACATGAAAAACTACACAATTCTTCCAAAATTTTTTCGACGCCCGTTTCGTCCCGACACCGGGACATCCTCAGGAAGACATGGATTTTTTGGGGATAAAAGTAGCCTACGTATTAATCCAGGTCTTATAAACCATCAGTATTCAAAATCTCTAGTTGCGGCGTGAAAGATTACCTTACAAATATCCATACGTTGCTGATTTAAAGGCATATCCAGAATAAGTTTCTAAAACTTTATCTCAAATTTCAGGACCCGACCAGGGTGGTGTGCCCCGTCATCGATGTGATCAGCATGGACACGTTTCAGTACATCGGTGCGTCGGCTGACTTGCGCGGCGGCTTCGACTGGAACCTAGTGTTCAAGGTACACCGCCTCTCCAATACTACCACTTACTGACCGATCAAAGATTCTTCGAGATAAGAAGTGAAAAGCAGTGCCTCGTTAGTACTGTGGTGAGCATGTTCTACTGCATCGCGAGGTTCGGAGTTTTGGTTTTTTAACAATATCGTTTGACTGTCATCACTCCTAAGTACAGTTACAGTCTAAGTTGAAACGCCCTTGCCTAGTAAATGCCTATTCACTCTTCGGTTATGAGAAAGACGGAGCCCAGTAGGATATTCCATTCCAGACATCTGCAGTGCGTAAGGAGGAATCAAACCACTTCGTTCTTTGGCACTTTGTGCGGTATGTTTGTCTTTGAGATGCCTGTAGCAGGTAGGTTGCGCGCGTACTTTACGTAAAGTTACGCTAAGATACATTCAGATCTCACGAGATTTCATAAATAAACTACATGAGATCACGCGAGATCCAGATTGAGTTCCCTAGCATTATGAGGGGAGACCCGTGGCCGGTAGAAGATAGTGCTAAGATGATAACATTGCTCTATATTGCAGTGGGAATACCTGTCCCACGCGGAGAGAAGCTCCCGGCTCAGCGACCCCACGCAAGTGATCCGAACGCCGATGATCGCCGGCGGACTCTTCAGCATGGACCGCAGCTACTTCAACAAGCTCGGCAAATACGACATGAAGATGGACGTGTGGGGCGGAGAGAACCTGGAGATTTCCTTTAGGTAACTTGACGTTATATCGTTGTCTAACTCGGCCGGCGAAATTTCAATAGAAAGCCCGATTGCTATGTCGTTTATTATCCTTTACAGGACCTTATTAAAACGTAGCAACATATAAAATTCTCAACCACTTGTATAAGGTGTCTAACTATGACGAAATGTTTTCTTTAAAAAAGAAGCCCAAGCTAAAACCACTTCATAGTCAACAGAATGATAAGATGCTGGAACAAATGGCCTGAGGATTTATTATATACCAGATGCCCAACCTCAGACCACTAACGTCCAACCAATTTAAGAACTGACTTGACAAACATCTGAACAAGCAACATTAAATGGATACAGTCGATATCGGCGCATCAGCGAAAGCTGCTTAGCCAAATAAAAATAATAATAAATAGTATCGCGATGATCCTTATTTTAATGTAAATGTATGGGTAAGCATCAGAACGTCACATTGCTCTTAAAGTTAATTCAAGCATCTGGGCCTTGGTAAAGCAACTTTAACCTTTTAACGCTCCCCAGCTGAGCACGTTTCAGAAAATAGAATGGCTGTAGTTCTCTAGAATCACGAATTACTCTCGGATGTGGACGCTCTAAAATGGCACAATACTGTGACTGTGAAGTTGTGGTTTACGAGAATAAACATAAGTGTTCTTCTCATAGGTGGCCTTTAGTACTATGATGGATAGCATTTAGCGACGTTACTTTATCTAGCAACATGACTTTTAGGTTAATCTAGCTGAGCTTGGGTGGGTCTTCAGTCTTCTTGTCTACTTTATTATTGAAAAGCAATAATTCCTCTTTCAACTTTTCTTTTTTTTGATAATGATAAGAAAATCTTGTAAGGCAGCAGTTTCCCATTCCAGGGTATGGCAATGCGGCGGGTCGCTACTTTTATTTTTTTTGTTGATACCTAATGATAAGAAAATCTTGTAAGGCAGCATTTTCCCATTCCAGGGTATGGCAATGCGGAGGGTCGCTGGAGATCGTGCCGTGCTCACGCGTGGGCCATGTGTTCCGCAAGAGGCACCCCTACACTTTCCCGGGGGGCTCGGGTGCGGTGTTCGCGCGGAACACCCGCCGAGCCGCCGAGGTGTGGATGGACGACTACAAGGAGCTCTACTACCGCGCGCAGCCTCTCGCCAAGCAGGTGGAATACGGAGAGTAAGTGTCACCGTTAGCCGTGCTCGTGCGTGGGTCATGTGTTCCGCAAGCGGCACCCCTACACCTTCCCGGGGGGCTCGGGCGCGGTGTTCGCGCGGAACACCCGCCGAGCCGCCGAGGTGTGGATGGACGACTACAAGGAGCTCTACTACCGCGCGCAGCCTCTCGCCAAGCAGGTGGAATACGGAGAGTAAGTGTCACCGTTAGCCGTGCTCGTGCGTGGGTCATGTGTTCCGCAAGCGGCACCCCTACACCTTCCCGGGGGGCTCGGGCGCGGTGTTCGCGCGGAACACCCGCCGAGCCGCCGAGGTGTGGATGGACGACTACAAGGAGCTCTACTACCACGCGCAGCCTCTCGCCAAGCAGGTGGAATACGGAGAGTAAGTGTCACCTTTAGCCGTGCTCGTGCGTGGGCCACGTGTTCCGCAAGCGGCACCCCTACACCTTCCCAAGGGGCTCGGGCGCGGTGTTCGCGCGGAACACCCGCCGAGCCGCCGAGGTGTGGATGGACGACTACAAGGAGCTCTACTACCGCGCGCAGCCTCTCGCCAAGCAGGTGGAATACGGAGAGTAAGTGTCACCTTTAGCCGTGCTCGTGCGTGGGCCACGTGTTCCGCAAGCGGCACCCCTACACCTTCCCAAGGGGCTCGGGCGCGGTGTTCGCGCGGAACACCCGCCGAGCCGCCGAGGTGTGGATGGACGACTACAAGGAGCTCTACTACCGCGCGCAGCCTCTCGCCAAGCAGGTGGAATACGGAGAGTAAGTGTCACCTTTAGCCGTGCTCGTGCGTGGGCCACGAGTTCCGCAAGCGGCACCCCTACACCTTCCCAAGGGGCTCGGGCGCGGTGTTCGCGCGGAACACCCGCCGAGCCGCCGAGGTGTGGATGGACGACTACAAGGAGCTCTACTACCGCGCGCAGCCTCTCGCCAAGCAGGTGGAATACGGAGAGTAAGTGTCACCGTTAGCCGTGCTCGTGCGTGGGTCATGTGTTCCGCAAGCGGCACCCCTACACCTTCCCGGGGGGCTCGGGCGCGGTGTTCGCGCGGAACACCCGCCGAGCCGCCGAGGTGTGGATGGACGACTACAAGGAGCTCTACTACCGCGCGCAGCCTCTCGCCAAGCAGGTGGAATACGGAGAGTAAGTGTAACCTTAGCCGTGCTCGTGCGTGGGCCACGTGTTCCGCAAGCGGCACCCCTACACCTTCCCAAGGGGCTCGGGCGCGGTGTTCGCGCGGAACACCCGCCGAGCCGCCGAGGTGTGGATGGACGACTACAAGGAGCTCTACTACCGCGCGCAGCCTCTCGCCAAGCAGGTGGAATACGGAGAGTAAGTGTCACCTTTAGCCGTGCTCGTGCGTGGGCCACGTGTTCCGCAAGCGGCACCCCTACACCTTCCCTGGGGGCTCGGGCGCGGTGTTCGCGCGGAACACCCGCCGAGCCGCCGAGGTGTGGATGGACGACTACAAGGAGCTCTACTACCGCGCGCAGCCTCTCGCCAAGCAGGTGGAATACGGAGAGTAAGTGTCATCGTTAGCCGTGTTCTTGCGTGGGCCACGTATATCGCAAGTGGCACCCCTACCTTCCCGGGGGCTTGGATGCAGTGCCCCTAAGTCTAATTAAAAAAAATTATATGGCATTCCGGCTGCCTGAGCCAAGTGACTAACAGCGTTACGGGACGACATATAGAAATGGGACAAAATTCAAAAAATGTATGCGAACTATCGTTATTTGGACACTTAGTGCCGCTCAGCTGAGCGTCACAGAACGTCACATCGCATACATTTTTTAAATTTTGTTCCATTTCTATACGTCGTGACGTAATGCTATTTGTCATTTGGCTCAGAGGAGAGTGCCGGCAGAAATAAAAACGAACTTGAACGTGAGGTGATAGTAACAGTAACAATGTAAGGTTGATTACGATAACAGTGTCGCAAGTTCGATTTTTTTTTTCCGATCTCA
This sequence comes from Coenonympha arcania, assembly GCA_036785405.1. Classification (NCBI taxonomy): domain Eukaryota; kingdom Metazoa; phylum Arthropoda; class Insecta; order Lepidoptera; family Nymphalidae; genus Coenonympha; species Coenonympha arcania. Next base: position 10,996,692 of record CM072063.1, on the reverse strand, counting down.
AAAAATGCCCAAAACGCCTAAAGAAGTTTTCATTTCAAAAAATACCTCATGCGTTTTTTGAATAAATTTTGTGTAACTACCTACTCATAATTTTATTCGGTTGTCCAGCATATCAGAGCGAGTGGTGATTCGCGAGAAGCTGCACTGCAAGCCATTCAGGTGGTACCTGGAGCACGTGTACCCGGAGCTGCAAGTGCCGGCGCTGGGCGGTGCCTCCACCGCCATCAGGCAGGGCGCTCGCTGCCTGGACACCATGGGCCATCTCGTGGACGGCACCGTGGGTGAGTACAGAACAGCTGATTATTCCATTAGCTATTTTTTTATAACTGGACTAGATTTTGACTGATATATTACTTTAATCCCAAACATAGAACTTTGTTTTTACTATATAGGCTAGCGCTTGACTGTGGTCACATCTGATGGAAAGTTATCATTAATTGTAAGGTGAAATTCGCTTGCCTAAAAGATGCCTCTTGATTTGAAGGCGCCCGACTTGTAAGTGGCAGGAAAGACAATGCCTGGGAGGATAATCCAGGCCTTTGCAGTACGTATCAGGGACAAGGAATCAAACCGCTTCATACGCGTCTTTGGTACGTCGAGTATGTATGGGTGGAAGCCTTTTCGATGTCTTGCCGTTGTATGGTAAAAAGGTGACGGGGGAACCAAATTAAAATTATCCCTTATTACTGCGTAGGACCACGGCCCCCTTACACATTTATTTTTTCATTTATTTATCCCGTCGCATCTCGTGACAGGTTTGCGACAGGTGTACCTAAATCTCGCGATCATTGATTTCAAACGTCACTTTTTGTGATTTACGCGATTTGAACGTCACGATGTGAACATGTTCATTAAGGAGTGAATATGAATTAAGGTTAAGATGACATTAATGACTATGATGGTATAATTTTTTTCACTTCGTCTTCCAGGCATGTACCCTTGCCACAACACAGGGGGCAACCAAGAGTGGCGTTTCGACAACGGACTGTTACGCCACCACAGCCTGTGCCTGTCGCTGTCGCCCGACGACCGCGTCACCGCCGTGCTGGTGGCGTGCGACCCCGCGGACGACGCGCAGCTGTGGCGACGCAAGGGCCTGCTGATCCGGCACGCCAAGCTCGATGCCTGCCTCGACTCCGACCGACCGGCGCTGTACTTGCAACAGTGTGACCATGAAAAGCACAGCCAGCAGTTTATATTCTAAGATCGATATTGAATGTTATGCCCTGTGGGGCTAGACAAAGTCACAAGCGTTTGGCGTTAACGCTAGTCGACAAAAATGTATGGACAAAACAAATGACTGTAGAAAAACCACGACAATAATTAACTAAACACGCTGTGATTGATAGTGTCGGCTGTCAATTGTCAAGCGAAGTACGCTAAAGTTATCTACAAGGTCCGCGAGAACGCCAGCGAGCGTTCAAGTTAGCGTAGTTAATTATTCAAACGCAGCGTGTTTAGTAATTATTATCGTGGTTTTTCTACAGTCATTTGTTTTGTCCATACATTTTTGTCGACTAGCGTTAACGCCAAACGCTTGTGACTTTGTCTAGGCCCGCTGGTCTCGCGGTCATAACGCACATTCGGCAACGATTGTGACGTGTCACCACATGGCGCATATTGTAGCGTTGTGCGTTACGCTTGCGAGATAAATACGTTTGCGCGTTCACGTAGGTTGATGTTGCGGAACTGAATTCTCAAAATGACCACTCGCGCACGTCTTAAAATTTCATGTCATAATAAGGGACACATAATATGAAAATGCACTGATGCTATAACCAGCTTTTGTTGTACTTCATTTTTGATTTAAGCTGATATTTTTCATATATTCATTACTCTGTGATGCTACTTGGTTAGCAAACGCGCGCTGCGTGGCTCGCGCATAGTTTGTAACGCAGAGTAATGACATGTTAAAGCAATCAAATACTCCTTTTTTTTTTGAAAACTAGAACAAAGTTTTATGCATGTAAAAGTCCCAAAGCATTTCGGCATGTTTTATCTACCTTACCATATTATTAGTTACATAATACGTTTAATATGCATTATTCTTAGTTTGAGCAGAAATATTAACGATACGCAAACAGATGAAAGCGACAATTATGTAATATTACTAGCTGACCCATCAAACGTTGTTTTGCTTTTAGGGATAAAAAAATCGATAACAACCTGCTCTCAAACCTAGTGATGATATAATTTCATAATGATCGGTAAAGCCGTTTCGGAGGAGTTAGGTAACAAAGAATATTTTTAACCGACTTCAAAAAAAAGGAGGAGGTTCTCAATCCGTCGGAATCTTTTTTTTTTTAAATATTAGAGATAGCCTTAACTGTGGTCTTAGGTAATTCATGAATCTGATAGTACTCATGTTGACTCCCAGTGACGAAGTTTGCCAGTTTATGGGAATAACTTGATCTCTGTAATTGGAGTTTGAATAGGTAGGTATACTAGACACTGGTTTATAAAATGATGGAAAAAGCTAAATTATGCAAGTACAAGTCCTTAGTTTATTTTGAGTATTGATGATGGATCCTACTTAACTTTTATTTCTCGAATATGTAATATAATGGTAAACATTAAGTTTAGGCAGCTTTTACGTAAACGAAAGAGAAGCTGCACTATTCCTAAAATTTAAGTTATAAAATTTACTTGAATAAACAGATTTCAAGTACGCTCATAGGAAGAAATATTGGTGTAGGTATGTATCTATTACTACTTTTAATGACTATCACTATACCTATATCATTCAATATAAGCGAGCTTATGATCTTAGTAAATACCTAAATATTTGTTACTTTTTCAAAAAGTACACTATACGTAATTATTATTGTTTTGAACAAAAAACTGAGATTTTAATAATTTTCCTAATAAACAAACATTCCATGAAAATATACAAAATAGGTTAGTTGATTTACAAAAATGCTTAGATTTTAAGTTAATTAAAGTATTTTGTAATATACGTATAATTTAATATCATAATGAAAGTATTTTTAGTCATTAGGTAAATTCATTATGCTTAGCTAAAATCTCAATCTTATATTATATGCTTCGGGTACGGGTCTTAAAAAGGATTTGGCCATAATGGCATATGATCGGCTAAGTGTGGGTTTGCAGGCTTCACACACCCTTAACAACAATATAGATAACTCTTAGACATGTTGTTTTCTTGCGATGTTTTTCTGTTATATGCCCCCTACGCAGATAATTTGTTAACCGAAAAGTCAAAGGTGTTTGCCCGGGATTGTAACTTCGAACCGATTAGGAGGCAACCTTCTACCACTGAGGCATCACAGCTATTTCACTCTAAACTTTTCATTTTAAGTACGCTTAAAAAGCATGTAGTTAAGTTTTTACTACAAAACAATAACACCAGTAGGTACCTACTTTTAGGTACTTATGAATTATTAACTGTCTTAAATCTCATTCAAAATTACTCGAATCATCTGTATATACCGCATTCGTAAACACACGTCATATTATATATTTATTATACACATAGTAGTACATAAAATAAAGAATAAACTAAACATCATTATAATATTCATAAAATAATCGTATAAAAATAGTTACCGTAGTTGTACATAATTAAGTTTTCTTTAAAAATAAGCGCCGGGGATGTGGAATGAGGAATTTAACATAGCTAGGCTATTTAATACGAAAAAACAACTCAAATCTAACTAGAATCCTTTATCATACTTAGATTAAATATTTTAGTTAATAATAATTTAAACAAGGTTTTTTTATTTAAAAATTCTAACATAAATTCTCGAATATGAAAAATGATCTAATGTTTGAACTTTTACCAGTTGTTTCAAAATAAGTTTTTGTTTCTTAGAAAATATTTTTTACAAAATATATACTTTTTCAGTTTTTTTTTAATAATTTTAAAGTTTATTTTTATTTTTATTAAGTACGTTAGTTTTTGACTTCAGATTTTTATTTTTATAAAGATTACATTGTACCTAAATAATTTTTTACATTCCATGAATCATCAATACATAAGTATTGATAAAAAAATAACCTAGTGATTGTAAATATAATACAAATTCTTCATATTTAATCACTTAGGCCTGATTAATTCCTTAAGGTGTAATACAACAACTTATACATGTTGTATAGTACTACAATTCACATAAGTTTCCTACTTATGTCTATGTACTATCTATTTATCTAATAATACAAAAAAATGTAACGACTGTCCTAGTCAGATAAAATTGATTGAGTACTTAGGTATGTATGTTTGATTAAAAATGAAAATATGGCGATTGTGGTTTAGTGAGATCCGATGATTTGGTGAATAAATGAAATTTGAATAATGATTTTTTTTCTTTATTAGACCCTGATTAATATCCCGCCAACCCTTGACCACCTTTATATCCTCAAATTATATAGCCTTAAAATCTTAAATAATTAATTAATAATATATAAATTAATTATCCTATTATTAATTACGTAAATAATTATTAATTAATTAATTAATTATCAATTAATAAATTAATTATTAATTAATTTTACTAATAATAATTATTAGTGATCAAGTGACCGATATCCTATACATGTCCATATTTATTGATCATGGCCATTGACGGTCTTACACATGTTTCTGTTAATCAAAATCTTCGATCAACATCTCAAGAAGCTTTCGCACGACTATTGGGTCGAGGGCCGCATACAGAAGGCAGTGGTCCTGGAGGCGGCGCGCATTGTGAGAAGGTTCGTCCCTTCAGAGCTCTGACTACCGGTGACTTCGCCGCTTTTCATTTCAAAGGCATGACAACAAAAAAAATTGAGAATTATTTAAAATAGTTTATTTTATTTAATACCACTTATACAAAATACCAGTCTTAACACCATTTAGGACATTAATTTTACAAAAATTATACTCACTACCACTACACTTTATTGTATGTTAATAATTATGTACAGGCACAGTCATAAATTAAAATAATAATATATTACGTAATATCATTCTATTAATGACTTCAATACAGGTAAAACTTCGTCATAAATAAAGAAGAGGTTACTTTTTTCATTAGATTAAATACAAACCAGTTTAGTTGAAAAAATAGGAATAAGAGATACTTAAGGGTCTCCACGGTTTTCCTTTAAATATCTACTCGTTGTTCAACTTGTTTTAGAATGTTAGGTATTTTATAAAATACCTAACATTCTAAAACTCTGACTATGCAGTTTACTAAATATGAAGTAGCTTTCATTTATGTTATTCATAATCACAAATATTATAATGAATTCAATATAGTGATTATGCAATATTCTTCAATGTATTAAATTTCATTTATTATTATTTATATTTCTTATTATTTAAATTTCTTTATATTTAAAAAATATATATTAATTAAAAAATAATAAGTACATATTTCAACGTCAATATTGCCGGAGCAATTGAATTGCAATTTTAAAGTAAGATGAAATTATAAATACAGGAACAGTCCGTTAAAGGCCTGAGAGGGATTTTTTTAAATTTATAAATAGGTTATTTTATTATTTGATAAATATAACAGCAATTTCGCGAGAAACAAGTTGTAACGGGTATATCAAGGGGCAAACCGTTGGGTTTTTTTAAACTTTTCTACTACATAGACGGCGGAAAAGCTCAGCTCCAAAATATGTCTAAGAAGTATTCAGAACTAGGTATGTATTAAGTTGCCTCACATAAATGGAGTGAATAAAAACCAAGTAAAATAGATAATTTTTAGAAAAAAATATAAAATAACAATTACAAGACAAAATCTTTCTTTACTTAAACTATCTAAGTGTAGATTTCATCTAAAATAAATTAAAAAAATAACTTACCAAATTGAAATTCAATTTCAACTTTATCAGGAATTGTTAAGTTGCTATAATAATTTAATTCTGCGATTGATCCTAATTTATTAAAACTTAAAAGCAATAAGTTTTCTATGCACATAAATTTTTTGTATAAGGTACTAGGTAGGTAGGTACGTAGTAACTATTTGGGTATATGCAAAATTTTGTACTCGTTTTGGAGGTCTCTCGTGTGTCACATTACGTGTCTGTTACTGTAAATTAATTTCCAAATTATAATTTTTATTTCGAAAATAATTCTAATTTGACTTAGGTACGTAATAAGGGATAGTTCCCATTTCTTGTACGTTTTTATCGAGCGAAGGTTTTATGCAAAAACACGTGATCACAAATGAAACTTTTTGTTCCATGAAACAAAACGACGATGTTCCATGGATCAAATGAGAACTATTCCCGTGGTAAGCATGAGAATTAAAAAAAAGATACAATTATTATTTGTGTCAATCTTAAGACTTTCTATTATCTATTTCTAATTATCACAATATAGTGTTAAGAATATCGCACACTGGTCACGGCATACCAAGTGATTTAGCCAATACTACGGTATTCCACCGCCTTGCAACGCCGTGGCATTTCTGTAAAGATACGTTAGAATGTCTATTGATAAAGTTGAAATCCCTTACCATGCCGTGCCCAGTCTACGGTATCCTTTAATAAGTATAAAATTATAAAATCTTATAATAATAATGAGATATTGCAGATATCTTGTGTAGGATTTAATTTATCACTGGTGCTCATTTCGTAAGGAGCTTTGTTTTGTTTTGTACATGATTAAGTTGAAAATACTATTCACGTTCATTGTTACTTGCCTTCACAACACGTTTCTGCACATCTCCCTAGGGATAGGTAAAAGATATTAGTTCATTACAATGCAAGTGTTGCCTGCCTTCAAATGTATTCAATACAATGTACGTGTGTTGTACTATCCAGACGTGAATACTATCAGTTTAACGGCTTTAGCCATATTTATCTATTCCATATTCCACGATAGCTGTTGGTACGCTCGTGGATAGAACTTCAAGAAGAATAACAAAAATTGAACTAGAGTCGGTAACAATCATTCTTATACATTTTCTGGGATTTCGTTCCACAAGCATATTTAAAGATTTCTAGGATTTAGAAATCTTTGCTATTTTTTTGTTGTAAATATTAAAATTTTCTCAATATTAAGGTTCCTTTCCAATATCAATTACTATCAAGTCCATTCTATTTCGTTTAAGTATATTCTTAAAATGGAATAGATATTCTATGGCTACGGCAGCTGATTTCATTAATTCCAAATGACAACTAAACAGTGACACTCATTTTAGTCTTGATGAAGCTGCCAATGTACTTGATCGCTCTGAAAGCGTAGTTGGGTGAGAGCCTTTGCCGCAGGAGATAGTAGGCGCCGAGGTTCAGGGCTAGGAGAGTGCCGATCAAGGCCCCGAGGTCCACCCAGAAGGAAACTTCGGACATGCCCATCATCTTGATGAAGTACCTGCGAAGACAAACAGAACCTATTATGTAAATGCGAAAGAGCTACTGATGCACTTTATGCCGAGCAAATACGCGACAGCTCAATTAACTTGGTGGATAAAACATAAAAGAGGACGCGTTTTGATTATAGAATTATTTCTTATTGGTAGAAGTTATTTGCACCACTATGCAGATTTCTCCTTGATATTTTCTTTCATTGTTGTCAGGCCCCTCTTTCCATTTGGGCACTTTGGGCACGTTCCCAGGGCCCCGCGATCGATAGACCCCTATAGTTACTGTCAGAACTGGGCACAGATAAAATAAAATATCAGAAATTGGATGTCAGAGCTAAAACGTGTGTCTGTATGTCCCGGCTAAATATTAATCGGGTACACTACCTAGTATTTATACCGATAACCAATTTTTTTATCTGTCTATTCTAACGAAATGGTGTTCTGTCAAAGTCCTCATTATCCTAATATGCCCAGGGCCTCCAATAGTTTAAAGACGGCCTTGATTGTTATGCTACAGACGCAAGTGCAAATAACTCCGAAAATTAAGCCGCACATTGTGCTCTGTCACTGACTATCATCCTCCTGCATTTCAAAACTTAGTACAGAGGATAAATAGGGGAACATAAAGTATAGACGAAAGAATAAAAGAAGCAATTGTATCAATTCGGTTTTAGTTTATCTACAAGGACTATTTTCAACAAAACGGTTGGTAAGGAATTGTAGATTAAAGGCTAAAAGAGACTCTAAAACAGCAGCCTGAGCCCAGTAACAAATAACGTTTTCATCTCACCCGCTCGGAAAGGAGATTTTTAATGCCCAAAATGCGGGCGGGAAATGCTATTATATTCCCTAGGGCGAGAAAGTAGTATGAAAATCCTTTCCCGCCCTAGGGCGAGAAAGTAGTATGAAAATCCTTTCCCGCCCTAGGGCCGCAAAGCATTTCTAAATTCGAACATGACGTAATCTCGTATTGCGTCTATAATAATTTCTAATGGTGGCACCACACATGGCTATTTGTATTTGTGATTGGATGATCGCGTATTTGCCAAAATTTTCGACCTCATGGAGCCAAATATGTTATTGGCTGTATTTGCCAAACAGGCAAATATGGCAATAATTTTGGCAAATATACTCTCCACACATGGAAGTTATTTGACAAATATAAAAAATAGCAAATACAAATAGCCATGTGTGGTGCCACCATTAAACTGAAGACTTCTTTTTTTTTTAAATAATGTCAGTCGGTCAGTAACGAAGTTCGACCTTTGAGTTTGTATAGGTGTACATTATTTTTTGTTTTTACATTTTCTTAGAATATCAATAAAAATAATAACTCCTATTTTTTATTTTTTATTAATCATAAAGGAAATCTAATTAAATCCATGGTATTTATTTATTGTTTATCTAATTATTGTTATTTTTTTTAATCTTCTATTATCGTTGGTTCTTAGAAATTGATATTTCTGAACGCATCCAAAATACAAGTAGAAAAAAAAGTAACTCATTTTTTTTCTAATCGTGATAAATAATAATATTTTGTTTTTATTCATTACCTACTGTTTTGTAATAAGATGAGTAATGATTTAAAGTGGATTTAATTAAGTGAGTGAAGTTATTGCAGAGTATTACTCAAAACAACATCTTACATACTAGCAATGCCGATCCAAGTGTTCTTCTAGTAATTTTCCTCGCTGTGGTGAGATGAAAAATTTTGTGTTATGTACGGCCGCAAATTTTTTTGGGTCTCGTGTCCTTTGAATGCCTCGCTATGCTCAGGATTCTATTCTTTGAACCCCTCGCTGCGCTCAGGGTTCAACCCTAGAATCCTTCGCCGCTCAGCATTCAAATTTGACACTCGGCCCAAAAATCCATTTTGCGCCCTTGCATAACAAATAACTATACATCACAGTCGTATAGAAATGGAACATAATTCAAAAAATGTGTACGAACTAAGGCTATTTTGACACTCGGTGACGCTCAGCATACATTTTTTGAATTCTGTTCCATTTCTATTATACGTCGTGACGCAACGCCATTTGTCTCTTGACTCAGGGGGCTGATATCTACAAATAACTCACCTAGGATTCTTATATTCGCAATACACCACTTCACTGGGGCATATGAGGTCGTCTCTCGGAGGGCCGTACACCGCGACCACCAGACCCTCGAGGGCGTACCGCATGAAGGAGCACGCCCTCGCCAGCCGCCAGATGATGGGCGGTGCCACGTCGCCGCTGCCGATGCCGTACACCGCCAGCAGCATCAGCGGCACCGACACCACGGGGCCCACGAACATCGAGTTCTGAAGGATGGAAGGCATAGATAGATAAAAGTCAAAAAAAAAGTCAAAATATATTTATTTCACATAAGAAGGCCTAACTTAAAAGGCACTTGTAAAACGTCAACAATATTTGTTACATAATATTATGTATGGTGATAACTACAAGTCGACTTAAAACTAAGTTTACGAGGGTTCCAACGCGCCCTGCAATGAGAAGAAGCCCACAACAAACTCAGCCGGGTTTTGTTTTCGGATAGATTAACACTTTATTGCACACCACAGAATAAAACTATAAAAAACCTGTCAAGTGCGAGTCGGACTCGCGCACTGAGGGTTCCGTACTACAACCGGAGGAATAAAACCATAAAAACCACTTTTCTTAGTGTTTTCTTATCGAACCGCAAAACTAACTTTGTTTTTAGAGGTTTTATTGTAAATATCAAAAAACTACTTATTAGATCTCGTTCAAACCAATTTTCGGTGGAAGTTTGCATGGTAATGTACACCATGTATTTTTTTTAGTTTTATCATACTCTTATTTTAGAAGTTACAGGGGGGGGGACACACATTTTACCACTTTGGAAGTGTCTCTCGCGCAAGCTATTCATTTTAGAAAAAAAAATGATATTAGAAACCTTAGTATCATTTTTGAAGACCTATCCATAGATACCCCACACATATGGGTTTGATGAAAAAAAAATTTTTGAGTTTCAGTTCTAAATATGGGGCACCCCCAAAATTTATTACTTTTTTTTTAATTTTGTGTGAAAACCTTAATGCGGTTCACAGAATACATCTACTTACCAAGTTTCAACAGTATAGCTCTTATAGTTTCGGAAAAAAGTGGCTGTGACATACGGACGGACAGACGGACAGACGGACAGACGGACAGACGGACAGACGGACAGACAGACATGACGAATCTATAAGGGTTCCGTTTTTTGCCATTCGGCTACGGAACCCTAAAAAAGAAGAAGGCATACCAAGTCACGGAAATGTAAATGAAAGCCTGTGGTTAGAAGTTAGAAATATAGGTTTTATTTTACAGCACCAGTAAATTACCATGCACCCGAAGATGTAAAGAATCGCGCCGAAAGCTAAACTGTACTTAGATACGTCCTGCGTGTTCCTCAAACTATGTCGCTAAGGTAAGTACCGTAAGTATTTATAACTTTATGGTAAGTACTTAATTTTTTTCTAAGGACTTCTTTTTACGGGATTGATTGCGTTTGTATACAATGTCTACCAGCTTGAAAGTAGGGGCCAACCAACTTTCTTATTTATGTATAACAAGTTGGTATGACCTTCTTAACTCCAATCTAACTTCATGATAAATGAATTTGCAGCTGAAGATGTTATTGCTATGTTAACTTGGAAAGGATAAAATATCGGTACGGTCAGGCGGTAACCAAACAGTTGCTACAGACCATTATACCCGAACACTACATCACCTGGCGATTGTGGTCTTTGATGGCATTCAGCCGTAACCAAAGCGTCTAACTAGACCAAACCAAAGTCCAGCAGTGGACGACCATCGGCTGAAACGACGACGACGAATATAGATACTCACCACAACACTCAACGTAGAAGAAATCAGGGTCCCCAAAGACTCCGAGATTAAGGCGGTCAAGACGCAAATGGTCATGAACATCAGGATCCGCGGCAGCTCCATGGGCTGCGCCGTGAGCGGGTACACGATGACCACGTACAGCAGGCAGAAGAACACCGTAGCCGGCGTGCGCGACACCACTAGCGCAGCGTAGTAGGGCTTGAGGCCGTACCAGCGGTTGAAGTATTCGCGCTTAACTAGGAGCACTTCCGATGGATCTGGAATAAATAAATAAATTAATCAGGACATTACACATATCATAACCCAGCCCGAGAGTGAGTGATAGTTTGTGTCATGGGTATCTACTGGATCATTAAATAAATACAATATGTTCAAAATACCCAGACACTGGAAAACATATGTGCTCAACACAGACACATTTTCCAGTAGTAGGAATCGCGTCTACGATCTCCGACGCAGAGAGCAGAACCACTACCGCTGCGCCATTCAAATCGTTGGTTGTAAGACAAAGTGAAGGCACATTCGCAAATGCCACCCACAAAAGTTGAATTTTATTTAGTTTGTAACCGATTTCTTAAACAAGGATTTATTAATTCAGTGCGTGTGTTTGTTAACTTATTGAAACATATTATTTACAATAATTTTAAAATCTATTACTGCCACAAAGTTTCGTAGATGTAGGTATTTATTTAAATAACTACACCAACATAAATAGAACTCATATTATTACAAGAACAAAAAACGCGTTAAATGTAAACAAATAACTACTTCACCAATCACCATTATTTTTTTCAACAACTACCGTCGTAGTTACGAAACCATGACAAGGCATCCTATTTAAAACTCATGAAATATTTTAAAAAGCTTTTATAGATAGAACAAATCTGTGACTTGAATGCAATAAAAACTATACACTCATGAGAGTTTTTTCAATTCCACTAACCAAAGCATAATCCAATTTTGTGAATATTATGTTGTGTATTGGTATTATTTAAATCTTGCGCCTTAAAGACTGTTGTAGAGACGTGAGTGTCAAAGAGTACGTTAAACCGTCGAAGCCGGTAGAGACGTGAGTGGCAACTTACACGCTAGAAGGATAGGCATCATAGTAGTGTACAACATGACGATGATGCAAGCGTAGCAGAAGCCGAAGTTGAAGAGGGTCTTGGATGCATCGTAGCCCATACTGCTGAACAGGGCGCCCACGAACGTGCCCAGGAACAGGTGGAGACCCACCCGCAACCAGAGGTAACCCTGAAATTATGAGGTAAATCCATTATAATGTGTTAGGGCTTAAAATCCAAATCAAAGCCAAATTAAAAAACAAACTGAAGTATAATTTTTTCACGTCCGTCCTTACGTATGGTTCAGCCATTTGCCCACTTATCCAATGAATAATTTGAACCCTCATAATTTCATTTTGCCACCACGCCGGTTGTCTCCAGTACATATACATAGATATTTGTTTCTCCATCAAAGTGTAATAGTCCCATCCACAATACAAGTATTTGCCGTTTGTAGAGCAAATACGAGTAGACAGATCAAATAGGTCTTCAAAAATATTGGCCGATGTTTTCTTTGAGAGAATTTTCTTGTAAGCTCAACATGTTCAGTTATAACACCCTGGGTTCAGTTATCTGGTTCCAAAGTAGTCCTATGGTCACAATCATCTCCATCTCTTTGTACACGTCCTCCTCCGCCACGGCGTATTGCCGCCATCTCTTACTCTTGACATTGTCACAAGCCATGTACTCACCCTGTTCCTCACAGTCTGCAGCAGCATCCTCTTCAGCAGCACGCTGAACTGCTGGCACGGCGTGCTCTCGTACTTGTAGCTGTGCTTCTCTACCACGCCCGTGTTCAGTTGCTCTATCTCCATCTCTTGGTACACGTCCTCCTCCGCCACGGCGTATTGCCGCCATTTCTGACTTCTGCCATTGTCTACGGCCGCCACCATACGGTCGGTGTGGGAGCCGTATTCGCCACTGGATACTTCTAACACTGTAATAAAGCAGATTTTAAACACCCTGAAAATGAGGCTTACTTAATAATAAGGTCGCGACTCGCGTTGAATCTCTATGCGCCAGTTAAATAATGTATTCGTTGCTTTGGACGCGGAACAATAAAAGAAAATGACATGAGATACCCGACAGGAGCGAATTCCTAACACTACATATTTTTAAAAATTCACTCCAAATAAAAATCATAATATGGTTCCTATCTTTTGCTCCAACTTAAGCCTCAGAGAGAAATAGACTTACCAAAATCAGCAGGATTATAGGTCTTCGGGCAAGGCAGTTGCAGTTCCTTCAGAAAAGGCACGACGCCCGCCGCTGTGCCCTGGTATCCACACTTCCCCTCGGCCACTATGTACACATGGTCGAACACGGCGAACAGTCGCGCAGAAGGAGTGTGGAGGGAGCAGATGACGGTGCGGCCTCCGCGAGCCACGCGCTTGAGGAGGGAGACGCAAGTTGATGAAGCCACGTCGTCCAGACCACTGGAAAATAGGATGTTAGGTAAACAATCCTTTAAGTGCAGCAGCCTGCCAGCAACAGATATAAATTACAACCAGTGCCGCGGACTACAGAGCCGCAAAGAGTAAAGTAAGATGTTTACATAATTAGTGAACTTTGACTCAGTGTTTCATTCATATTCGGTAGTAGGTACTCACATACAGTTAGGGTCCACTTACCATCTTGTGAAGCAGCAACAATTGGTGACCCCGTCGTTACAGCATTTAATTTATATATTTAATTTTAATATTTATTAATTTATACATGCATCTGCCAGTTTTCAAAAGGGACCTACACAAGTGGCTTGTTTTTTCGTTGACTACGGAGCTTTTAAAGCAGTTTTTGTCTCTCAGTCTACCCTATCAGTACAGCAAAAGGTAACACGAATTTTGCTGCAAACAACTTTTTTTAAAATTCTTGGCTTGGAAATGTTTAAAGCCCTTAGCCAGAGTAGTACACAGCAAGCATCTTACGCTATCTTTTTTTCAATTACCTACAAGCTATTATAGTTCTTGATAGCAACTGTACTGGAAAGTAAGTGCAGCCGGAAATTTTGAGTAGACTACCATTGGCAACTTTCAAAAGTCCCATCAACATCTTTAACCTTCCCTTAATAACTAAGATCTTTCTCTAATAGTTGTGTATGATTACTATCTTATCCAGACATCGATTTTCATGACTCCATTATTTGTTTGGAAAGGTATATGACCCCTGAAAAAAGTTGTTCATACGTTTATATCGAGAAGTGAGTATGGAGAGCACCCTTAGGCCTTAAGTAAGATATTATGGTATCCTATGCCTTAAGTGATTACCACTGTAATACGATGGCGTGTTTCAGTGTCCTTTCACCTTGTGGCCTGTGTTTGTTTACTGTGTAATTATAAATCAATCACGAGTAAAACATAATGATTACAGCCGTAATCACGTCGCTCGACAGCGGTTATTACGGCGGATATAATTTACCTCCTGTAGTCAAAGATTACTATGTACTTATTATACAATATTGCGTTGACAGTTGACACGTTCTTTTTTATTACGTATCCTGGTAACATCACTGATTTAATAAATTACGTAACTTCAATTAATATTCTAACAAAGTTCTAGTTGAAAAGTAATAGACAAAAATTTGGGAAATGTTTTTCAGTAGGTATGTGTATTTTCGGTACGCATGTGTATAATGCTCTTTTGCCAACTCAGAAACTTTTTTGGTTCGGTTTTCAAGAACGGAGAAGTTTCTGGATTTTATACCGATCAACCGGAGCGCGAGCGACGACGTTTATAAATCTATGCGGTCAACATACCTATCTATCACCCGTACCGTACAGAATTTTGTTATAATAAACTAAGTATAGGTAATTATCCTGTAGAGACCAAAGTATACGCAAAAATAATTAATTAGCGCTTGCTTCACGCACATTTCCTTGCTATTTCATATTTCTAAAAAACACTTTTGAAGAGAAATCTTCTTTAGTTTTTCTAAAGTTCTTCTTTCTTAAGTTTTTTTTTACTTTTCACTCCTGCCGGCACTTCTTCCGGAGTGCGATTTTTTCTTTAATATTTTTTTATTGCGGTAAGTGCGACAGATGTTTGCAAAGTAGGGCTAAGTTGGATGTATAAACCTCATAACTTCTAAATTACCCAAAAACAGAGTGTGCTCAGGAACTACATAACCTTGTACCTCCTTCACCTTTCTACCATAGGACTGCAAGACGCCGAGAGCGATGGCATCCCTATGTGGTTGACGTCCAACAATCTCGCACGAAACGTTTTACCTCCACGTTTCTGATACGAACCGCTAAGGTGTGGAACGCCCTTTCAGCCTCCGTGTTTCCAGCCAAGTGCAATCTAGGCGCCTTCAAGAAGAGAAGAGTGAATAGGCATTTTCTAGGCAAGCGCGCTCCAACCTAGACCTCATCATTACTTTCCTTCAGGCATGATTGTATAGGTACATGAATGTAATAAAAAAAAACATCACTTACGTGGTGGGTTCATCGAGGAATATCACAGGTGGGTTGTTAAGGAGTTCCAGGGCAATGGACAGCCGCTTCCGCTCACCGCCAGACAAACGCTCGCTAGTAGTGTTCCTGGCCTTGCCGAGTCGAAGGAGTTGGATTATTTCCTCCACCTGAAACACAAATACTCCACCATCAATCTCAGCCGCTCCAGACTTCCACTTGGTCACATAGGTCTTTAGTCCCGTGACGGAATTCGATCATGAGTCTTCCAGCTTAATCTTTGAGTCGTCAAGCAGCGCGCAAAATGCTGGATGGTGAATATAGTAAGTGAAGATGCAGAATTGCAGACGGAGCTGTTATCGTACTAAGTTAGTTAGGGGGTTAGGGGTTATTATAACCCATAACGGTTGCAGCATCTTCGCAACAAGACGCATAATCGCTTAAGCCTTCCATCAGGGCCCTTATTCTGTATCTCAGTGATAATAATCACTCAGTGACCTTCAAGAGCTTTTTTATCTTTTATTTTTATCCACTGAGCACTGAAGGTTTGCCACACAATATTATTTTCTTTACACTAAATAAAGCAGCAATGTATAACGACCATAGACAACAGTGACCACTGGAAGTGTCAATTTCACAGAATACGATTTTCAAATTTTTATGACTATAATGACGTTGGGTCACTACACTATTACCTATAATTATTCCAAATTTTAGGGCGATAGCTTTAATTTCTGAAATAGGTGATTGAGTGTGACAGACGGATGGACGGATGGACGGAGAATGTCTCACTATAATGGTTCCATTTTCACCATTTTGGTGTTCTCACCATTTTGGTATGGAACCCAAAAAATATCCAACGCGCCTGACTTAAAAAACTTACAATAATATTCTTCCTCCTGGTGCTCATACCACTGCCGAGATTCAGGTCTGCCGCCATGGTCATGGCCTCCTGCACCGTGATGAGCGGCTGCAACAGGTCCTCCTGCATGATATAGCGCGACAGCTTCCGGAACAGCTTCAGGTCTCGCGGCTCCAAATGTTAACACTTACAATAATAGTCTTCCTCCTTGTGCTCATTTCACTGCCGAGCTTCAGGTCTGCTGCCATGGTCATGGCCTCCTACATCGTGATGAGTGGCTGCAGCAGGTCCTCCTGCATGATGTAGCGCGACAGCTTCCGGAACAGCTTCAGGTCTCGCGGCTCCAAATGTTAACACTTACAATAATAGTCTTCCTCTTTGTGCTCATTTCACTGCCGAGCTTCAGATCGGCCGCCATGGTCATGGCCTCCTGCACCGTGATGAGCGGCTGCAGCAGGTCCTTCTGCATGATGTAGCGCGACAGCTTCCGGAACAGCTTCAGGTCTCGCGGCTCCAAATGTTGACACTTACAATAACAGTCTTCCTCCTTGTACTCATATCACTGCCGAGCTTCAGGTCTGCCGCCATGGTCATAGCCTCCTGCACCGTGATCAGCGGCTGCAGCAGGTCCTCCTGCATGATGTAGCGCGACAGCTTCCGGAACAGCTTCAGGTCTCGCGGCTCCCCATTGGTAGTTATGAGGCCAGACGCGCCGTTCACTCTTGGAATCAAAATAAATTAAAAAAATAAAAGCGTGACTGCAAAAACATCAACTCAGAACGTTATGTTATTATTTTTTGGAATCGGAAAGACAGAAAGAAAGAATAAGAAAAAATAAAATTAATCCCTATTATGTCACACATTAAAAAAGAAAAATACTCTTATGTACTATAACGATGCCTGAAGCTTCCACCACCTGGGCAATAAAGATCAATCATTGCCCAAGTGACGGCAGCCGTAGACATCGCTTGCAATGTGTGACACAATCAAATAGGCCCCAACTCAACATGATGCTTTGTGCTCTTTTCAAATCAGGAGTGAATAGGCATTTCCTAAGGCAAGCGCGCTCAACTTTATAGCACTAGCCTATGTAGGTACCTACTTCATAGATTTGGTCGTAATGATTAAAAAAAAATAAAGATACGGTTATCTCAATAAATGATCGGCCGAAGAAATAACAGTATACTAAAAATTTAATAGTCTCGCTGACTAAAGTGGAAACAGTAAAATGAAAAAGAAATTGATTTTGTTTTATACGTGAACAGTTAGTGAAAAAATAACCGCCGCTTTTGACCATAGATAATATTGACACACATAGTGACATACGAGAATGTCCTTTTTTAATATTATCATTGATAATATTATAGTGAATTAATGATTTTGTATTCAAATTGTGCGCTTTTTTAATAATTTTCTATCTAGCATCGCTTATCTTGACTAGCGGCAAAACAATGAGGACAGGAAGGCAAACAGGGACGGATGCATTATTGTGGAAGCTAAATACAATGTGAAAACTACTTACTCTAAACTAAACTAATTTGACGCGTCTGAAAATATTGCTATCCGTTTCTATAGGGCGCTTTTTTAAAAGGATATCACTACTTTTAAGCAATTCAAATTGGTTTCGTTTAGTGATTTTGCAAACAGAATTGGCACCAATAGCTAAGTACCTGTATCCAGCAAGAATGTTGAGTAGAGTGCTCTTGCCGGCTCCAGAAGGTCCCAAAATGGCAGTCAGCTGACCTGAACGGAACTCGCCATTGATTCCACGCAGGATCAGCTTCGACACTGGAAAAAAGATTTTTTATATGAAAAGAAAGCTTGTTGGCAGGGACTAGCCACGGCCGAAGCCTCCCACCAGACCTGACCTGATTTAGAAATTTTAAGATTCTTAAGTAAATCGAACCTGTGCCCTCCTGGCGCAAAGGCGCACCCTCGAAATCCGAGGGTGCGCCTTTGCGCCAGGGAGGTCCTTAGAGGACATTTTTAAGCGTCACTGTGCCCTGTGTATTTACCAGCTTCAGTGCCCTTCAAACCAAAGCATAGATGCAGACTGCTTCACGGCAGATTATCTGACACTGCTATGGTCTTCTTCTTCTTCTCTTCAAAAGAAGAAGACGGCCATGGTACCCATTCGGGCGGACTCAGCAAAAAAGTGCCACCACCTGATCGTATCCCCGTGCTTGGAGTGGCCAACATATTTAGCATGTAAAAAGAAGCAAGACGGTAACGGCAATATTTTGTATTACAAGAAGAAGTTTAGTCAATTTCAGTGATGCTTTGCTTCTTAATAATGATTTCGCGTATTTAGTTGGTTCCATTCATGCGTGAAGATATTATAAAGATCTTCGGAGAATGATCTCAGATCTTGAATCTCGTGTTGGTCCACTAAAGATCTTTGGAGAATAACGAAAGAAAATTCCCTTGGTGTTCGTCCTAAGCTTCGTTGATTCACCGTTTCTTGATAATAGTACTTTAGTCTGCAACGACAGCTAGAGGCAATGGAAATTACCAAAGTAACTGTTATTATTTAGATAATAAACAACTAATTGAAGAATACCATTTTCTCAAAACCATAATAATAACATTTATTTATTTATTCTGTATATATATATAAAGATACATAAAAAACACAAACATAGAGAGGACATGCACAAGGACATCTTATCGCTACAAATGAGGATTTCTTCCAGATGCCCTGGATGTGGGAACAATTAAAACAAGAAAAGCGAAGTAGGTACAGAAAACAAAAAAAAGAACTAAATAAGAACTAAATATTATGCATAGCTTGAGCACAAATAAAAATAAATAAGATGGAAAATATAACACGCAAATACTAATATACATATAAATACATACTAATATTATACATCTATATAAATATATACAGATAACAAATTAATTTACGATTAGTAAACATAAATGAAGAACTTAGAATTGTTATTCAGAGAAGAAAGATAGTGCTGTTTCAGCCGTGACTTAAATACTCCCAGTGATGGGTTGTCCCGAAGAATACTCAGCGGGAGAGAGTTCCAGAGCTGCGTAGCTTGGACAGCAAAGGATTTTGCAGCGAAGATTACCACACAAGAACGCATGGGTCTGCCTCTGGGAAAGCGTTCCCGTAAATACCAAAGGGTAGAAGACTGAAAGATTTTAAAGAGAAGAGTAAGTGAACATTCCGGTGAAAGCGAATTGGCAGCCACTTCAATTGACGTCGGAAAACGGAAATGTGATCGAATTTGCGCAATCCGAATATGAAACGGATGCACAAATTCTGAAGTCGTTCAAGTTTGTCGAGTAGCTCCTCTGGTACATTGTTAATTGTTAACAAAAGTTTCCATTTCTGCAGAATGTTTTTTGGCAATGACCTACGTTTTTTGCGTCTGGTAACGGTTTCGAACCGTATAATTCTACAAGATTGTTGTTAACACTTACAGAGTTTTGACGTGATATTGTTAGCAATAACCTGCAGGCTAATAACACACAATGGAGCTACACGAATAGTACTCATGACATCTCTGAGCATGACCTCTCTTGACCCCAGCTATTGTATTGAAATCACTGCAGTCAGAGACCATTAGGTAGTTAGGTATTCTGTAATAGAAGTTTTTGTAACGGTGCTGCGAAGTGTTACTTTGAAACTCAGTCACACACAGTAGGTCTGTGTCGTTTTATTTGTAATCGTTTTTGAAAATAGCTGATTTGAAAATTAATGGAGGGCGCTGAAAAGGGTTTAATTAATGCTGTAAAAAGACTCTACTCTCTACGATTTCGCATTGTGAAGTCAACATCTCCTGAGGATGTCCCGGTTCGGGACGAAACGTGCGTCGAAGAAAGTGTTGGAAAATTGTGTATGGTGTTTCATGTGGGCAGTGTTCCTGCATATTGTACCATACAGAATCTTTTCAAGTAGCGGATTACAGCAAAACAAATTAATCTGTCCTGCTGTAAAAAGAGTTTAATTAAAAATACTCTAAGTACCTATACGTTTATCGCTCCTTTTCAATTATACAATCCTATTTCAAAGGACATCGAGTTGGAAAATTGCCTCTTAAAGTGTTGATTTCCGGCGGATATAAATAAATGGAGACAGCGACTAATAAATGGAGCGTAAAAGAATACACAAACATTAGTCTTTATTTTATTTTTGCTCATTAATATTTTGGTCAGTTATCATATTATTTGGTGTCAAACATTGGTTGCAATGCAATCTATAGCTTGACAAAAAGTTAACTTGAAAAGGAACTTATTTTTTGGTTTCAAACGATTTTAAAGTTCATGTGATTTCTATGTGGTGAGACCAATGATGAAGATGGGTGAAACATTCTCGTGTCCATTTTTCGATTCTTATTCTTTTTTACCCAACTTGATAAACCCAGCAGTAATTAATATTTAGCTTAGAAAAAATAAAGTGTCGGACATGATTACTGTTCTACTGAAATTATGGTTTTATCTTCATCTGAATGATGCTACCGTTAGATTCTTTAGAACATTAGGGGAACCTACTAGATCCATCAGTCACGCCAAAATCTATCGGCCGTGCAATCAGAGTTGCAGCCGCAAGCCTTCGGAACGGTTTTATCTCGAGAGATCTTGCTTCGTGAAACGATTTGATGTGAAACACGCCCTAGAACGTGGGGTTAGTTTAGTAAAGGTATTGTATGAATTTCGAGTCGACTCGCATCGATCAAACGAATTCCTCCATACGTTTACAGGCAGCAGCAGCGTGGTCTTCTCCGCAGAGAACGAGTCCCTTTGGGGGTACGGGCCTCGAGGCTTGCCTCCTTACCCGGGCGATGTGTCGCGGAGGCGCAGCGCGCCCCCGTTGTCGTTCTTCTAGCCCTGGTAAGGGGCTAAGGCCTCGCCGTCCTGGCTTGTGGCCTGTGGGTCTTGATTTTCAGGCAAGGTCAGCGGTCATGTAGCTGCCCTGCACGGGGATGTTGGGGTCCAGTTGAGTGAACCTCGCGTCGTCATCATCGTCTCCATCGCCGTCTACGCGCAACCGCGCGGTGGACGGAGACCGCAGGAGCTCGGGAGGTAATTAGCACAGGCAGCGCCATCTATGGACAGTTGCTGACATTGGCTGTCAATAAATGGCGCTGACTGTACCTACGAGGTTCATACAACAGGACCCCGACATCCCCGCGCCGGACAGCGAAATGACCGCTGACCGCGCAGGGCCACCAGCCACTCAAGACCCAAAGGCCACAAGCCAGGACGGCGAGGCCTTAGCCCCTTAGGGGCTAGAAGAACGACACCGGGGGCGCGCTGCGCTTCCGCGACACATCGCCCGGGTAAGGAGGCAAGCCTCGTACCCCCGAAGGGACTCGTTCCCTGCGGAGAAGACCACGCTGTACTGACTGTAAATGTATGGAGGAATTCGATTCGTATGTGCGATACGATTCGACTCGAAATTCGTTCAAAACCTGTGCTAACCTCTCGGGAGTTGCATCAATGGAGAGGTGTCTCGGACTGGCGATGCAAATTGCAGTCACGTGCGCGTTTGTAGGCCACAGGGCCACTCTCGTGTTGCACTAGGGATGGCTTAAATGCATTGCAAGATTCCATTTTCAAATTTTAGCCGAGATTTCGTTATTTCCACATCTCCTCTCCGCCTCGCTTCGGTGGAAATGGATCAAAGGGAGAGGAGAGGAGATGGAGATGAAGAGGAGATATTTTTCTACAGTAAGCAGCGTAGTAATTCGTTCCATCCATTCAAGGCTGGCAATCCACGACCACCCGGTATACCAGATCTTTCTTTTCACGCACATGCAAACTATGGAACCAGTTACCAGCCACAGTGTTCCCTCATAACATGGGGTTATTCAAGGGGCGGATAGAAAAAATTCTTAAGAGCCGGCAACGCATTTGCAGTTCCACGCTTGCCTTCTCTCCGCACATCGGATCCCCGATATCTACATTCAATTGACGTCACACAGCTCACATTTCCGCTACGTATGTCCTCTCCGTGTTGGTGGAAATAACCAGACACCTTCGTAGCGCATCTCCTCCCTTCTCCGCTTTTGTTGAAACTAATTCAGATATATCTGTGTTACCTATTAGGTTCGAAGTTTGAACACAATCATTAGTGAGGACAATCTCGGTTTTCTTGCCTAATATTCTTAGAACTCTAAGCATGCAGTCGCGCAAGAACCGTAATGTCATCAGTCATCATGTGCAATAGCTTCGTAGTGATCTTCTAGTGCCACCGACGATATCTATGGCGTCACCTGTCCAATGTTCACGAGTTAAAGTTATCCAAGCAAGCTCTTTTTTTAATACAACTTCTTCGGAACTTCGGAAGAGGATCTTCGCGCCCTGGGATCTCCTCTCACTCTGGCAGAATTTCTATGCCGGCTATTAGGCTACGCACCATGCACAATCCGACTTAAAAAAAAGACGTGAATGTCGTGGGATGACGAGGGGTCTTCTTGACTAAACAAGGTCAGTCAGGTCCGTGCATTTCCTCACAGGTAGCTCCTTGCTACTGATTCCTTGACGAGGTACGCTCGGTAGAAACAAAGTGTCAACCATCGCTCGCTAGATAGCTCTGCGCATTCATTTTGCTCGCGGTAACGAGTTCAATACTAAATATATATGAATGGTTGTATGGTGATGGGTTGTTCGTCATGCAAAATATCCATTTTCTTTCCCCTAGACCTCTGTTCGATACCGTCCGAAAAGAACTTAGTTTGAAAAAAAAATGCTTGGAGCCATGGACAATGGACAGTCGTCTGCCTGCCAGATACACCTGCCTGTAGGGAAACCCTATTGCCTCCTTCCCCAGCAAAGTTTCAAAGTTTCCATGAAACCACATCACTAGTCGCTTAGCGTTGTGCTTTCGACACAGTTGGCCAACGCACGCGGGCGGTAATTGCGGCTGCGCGCAAACCTTGCAACTGATAGCAAATAATATACACTCGTAGGATAGATGGGGTCTATGACCCGCGCGGTGCGCCTGCTACGGCTGCTGCGTTGTGAAACGCTGCTTAGTTTCACTCGTGAGCCGTGTAACGTACCTATTTATATAGCGCGATGCAAAGTTACCGGTGACTCTGAGAGCGCGGATTCTATGCTCAGAATTCTCAGAAGGAAGATCCGTAGCCAAGATACTTGTCGATTCTATTTCGACAATAGTTTTCGATAAGTCACGTTACCGACCTATCGAACGAATGTGTCTGAAGTCAGTAGCCAATGTCTTATCACAATACGTTTAAATACCTACTTAAATATTCTTAATACACCCAGAAATGACGTCTGATTGATGATGATTTACTTGGTAATGTAGGTACCCAACATTTCCAGGCAACCCTGCATGGCTAGACATCGATTCTTACTCTAGAATCGCTAAAACTTCGAAAACTAAAAATTCATTGAAATGACATAAGAATTTAATAGCCTGATTCAATAGCCGGCATTCAATAGATATCGATGTTATTCCTACATATTTTTTAGTTTTCGTGGCGTAAGTGAATAGAAAGCTGTCTGGAAAGTAAAGTTTGCTTGATATCTTTTTTTATATATATAAATTATATAATATCTGGACTTTACACACATCGCAATCTAGGCCCAAAGTCAGCGTTAGCTTGTTTAATGGGTATTAAATAACTGACATCGACGTTCTATAATAATATATTGAAAACACCCAGATACTGGAAAACATTCCAGTAGTGGGAATCGAACCCACGACCTCCGACGTAGACGACAGGTTCGCTACCGCTACGCCATTCGGTCGTCGTTATTAAATCTACTTGAATAAGCGTGTGTGTTATGAAATCTTACTTTTCCCATTGGAGACCGTGTAGGACAGGTCTTGGAACCCCAGGTTGATAGGGGGCCGTTGGGGCAAGTGGGACAGATGGGCCCGCCCCAACACTGGGGGGGGACTGGACGGCGACGGAACCTCCATTATTGGGTTGTCTTGGTTTTACTCCTTCATCTTCACCTGCAAACGAAAGAAAATTAGTATGCTTATCGATTAACTATGGAACACTACATTGCGCGTGGAACGACTCGCACTTGGTCGGCTTATAGTAGGGGAGCCCAAGAGGGGATTTTGGTAGTTACTCAAGCGTCGTGGGGACCTATTGGATTTTCAATATTAGATGCTAAAAATTTCAGGTTATAGGATGTTATGCTATTTCAGTGGTGGGGGATGAAAAAAAAATGTCTGAATTTTTTTCTCGTGCGCGTCAGATTTTTATACAGACGCTTGCTTCATCTTGATGTGCTTGTCGTCCTGAACCCATAATCAGACAATTATGTCGAGTAGTTTTATTAATCTGCCGGTTTCAAAATTTTATTTTTAACCCGTCAGATTAAGGAAATTCCTTGTCATATTTGTGTGATTGTGGGTCAGGACGACAAGCATGTCAAGATGAAGCATCTGTATAAAAATCTGACGCGCTCGAGTATACTTTCATGAACATAATTTTTTATTTAATTTTTTGAAAACCTGTATTAGCTTCCCCCGCCACTGAAATAGCAAACTTCATATAACCTCTTTTTCATTTTAGCACCTAATATTTGCAATGCAATAGGTCCTCACGACGCTCGAGTAACTACCGATTTAGCATCGTGGGCTCCCCTACTATTATATGTATACTTAAAAGTCGAGCAATGCTCTCCTCATTCTTACAAATACGATATTTGGTTAATAGAGACGGATTGCACGTGAATATCACAAAAACAATTTTTTTCTTATTACGAGCTAATTAAACTGCTAATCGAAAATTAATATGACAAGCACCTACCTAAATGAAGAAACATTGCTGTTTTTTTACGCAACAAAAAAAAAAGATTCCGACGAATTGAGAACCGAAGAAGAGAGAAAGTCGGTTAAAAATAGTGTGTTCTTCTGAAGAAAAACGAAAAAACATGCATTTTAGAGTTCCATAACCTGAGGGTAAAAAGGACCCTATTACTAAGTAAGTAAGCCCGTCTGTCCGTCCGTCCAGGCTGTGTCTTGAACCGTGGTAGGTAGACATCTGAAATTTTCAGAGATGAAGTATTTCAACTATAACAACAAATTATACTAAAAAAAATATAAATTATATACCTATACAGGAAACGTGATAATTTTGCTCGTTTTGGTCGATGATTTAGAACTACATATTTGTATAGTAGTGTAGTAGTATAGTAGCCAGTAGGGTATCAGTCCCACTTTTCGGGGATAGTTAAAATACCACAGAAAATATCATGAATAGGTACGTTATTCTTAAAAATAATATTATTCTTTTTTTTATGTAACACAACTTGTAACACTCACTCCACAAACTATTGTTTGATTTCAACTTGAAACACCATATTTTCTTATGAATAAAACTTTATCGATTTTAATTTCTATTTTTTTTCATTCTATTTTTAGAAGACGAGTAGATATTTCAACCCACGACGATGCGCGCCACTCTGTCAAACTTCATACAAATCGAATGAAACATTAGTGATTTTGACAGAGTGGGGCGCGTCTTCGTGGATTGAAATATCTATAAGCCTCAACCTACCTATATTGGCAAAATAAATAAATCGATTGACTAAATGACACCTATCTAAAAATTCACGTAGACGATGTCGAGGGACATAGTTGTAATAATAATAAATTATAAAGTTGAATAGTAAGCCTTGTAGACAAGCACAAGGTAAACTAGATGCTATACTAAACTACATACCTATATTGGGTTGAATTAAAGCGCAATTATCTATGTTTAATTCGTAACTAGTACCTAGATACCTCTAATTAGATCTTGAAGGGTCAACAGTCATTAAGTAGTATACTATGTAGTTTAGACTCTAGACTTAAGACTGGAAAATTCTTACAAAAGATACCTACCACAGGTATCTTTTGTTATAATTTAACTAGACACAAGTAAGCAAGAACTTCCACTTATTAAAAAGAAAAGTAAGAAAATTAGTATAGATATTTTCGTTTGGAACACAATAATATAAGGTACAAAAATTAGTTAGGGAGATATTTGAATATAAGTAATATTTTGATTGTACTTAATACAAGTAAGACGTGCCCTTTCTTAGATTGATAGAAAATGCTTTACTAAAAACTGTCTGTTTCCGCGACGGACCTAGTGGCAGGAGTACGGGATTCACTATAATTCGCGTTTCCATCACGAGTGAGTGCATACTTGACTGCAATTTCACCAGATCATTTGCTACCGAAGGTGTTATCTTACTAACTTGGAAGGGGTCCGTATAACCCCGAACGGTGGCTACACAGCATCGCACCGTATGGTAGGGTGTCCAGATCAGACTCGAACCCATCATAATATTATCACTAATACACAAAAGTGTTTGTGAACTTACCGGCTTGACCGATTTTTATGGAATTATTTGTCTATATTCGGTAGGTCTCAGAATAGATCGTAAGCTATTTTTCATACACCTAAATGGCAAAGGGCCCGTTCAGCTAGTATAAAATATAAAATTTTAATGTGGCCCATACTGGGAATCGAACCCGGGAAAGCCGAGCGCGCAAACTGCACCGGAGTGGTTGTAAAAACACACTTGTAAGTGTAATTATTACATTTTCATATCTATGTACTATGTACTATGTACTCCTATTAGGGGATTATACACGAGGCAGCTTCCTCCTCCGCGTTCTACCTAATCATACTTCCAATATCGATCGTAAAGCGTATCGAAAGCAGTCGTAGAAACAGAATAGGGAAATCACATGACTATGGCGGCTGGCCCCACATGTCTTCTTTATTAATATTTTAAGTTATTTTGGTCAAATATAGGAGGATTATTGGAGTTTAGTAAAATACGAAACGTCATTTTACTACATCGAATTAAAAGTTGGAGTATAACGTTAGACGCAAGTGATGTACGATTAGGTATAGTAATCTGTGGTTATATATTAGGTCCTTACATATGAAATTGGCGTTTTGTATGGGAGGAACATAAAGTCGATTTTTTTTAAATATAATATATATATTTAATCAAAGTATGTACCATTGCTATCTATGCACTTTGGTCACCTTATAGGTAGTTCATTGATCCCTTTACTAAAAAAGCCATTCGGACGGGAATCAATAAAATCTTTGAAAGCGCTTTGGACTGCCTCATCGTAGTTAAATTTTTTCCCTTGTAAGAAGTTATCCAAATTTCGAAAAAAATGATAATCTGTTGGAGCAAGGTCCGGGGAGTAAGGTGGATGTCTTAGGCATTCCAATTGAAGCTCCTCTAATTTGGTAGCCGTCTGTTGTGCAGTGTGTGGTCTAGCGTTGTCCTGAAGCAGCAGTGGCCTAGAACGATTGACCAGCCTCAGTTGTTTAGCAGCTAGCTTTTCCATCATGGATCGCAGTTGCTGACAATAGATATCCGCCGTAATCGTCTGGCCAGATTTAAGAAAGCTTTAGTGAACGACGCCGGCGCTAGTCCACCAAACGCTCACAAGTAATTTTTTTCGAGTCAATTTTCGTTTGGGGCAGGATTTGGCTGGTTCGCCAGGGTTCAACCATTGCGATGAGCGTTTCCGATTATCATACAGGATCCATTTTTCATCACAGGTAATGATTCGATTTAAAATCCCTTCATTAACTGTGCCGGTTGAGTAATGTACACAGCAGTCTACGCGCGTTTGTCGGTTTGCTGCACTTAATTCATGAGGTACCCACCTTTCAAGCTTTTTCACCTTCCCAATTTGCTTCAAGTGAACTAAAACAGTTTTATCACTAACACCGCAGCCTGCAGCTAGCTCGGACGTGGTTTGAGATGGATCCGCTTCCACAATAACCTTCAATTCTTCATTGTCAACTTTGGTCTCCGGCCGTCCACGGGGCTTGTTCTGCAGGTCGAAATTTCCAGAACGAAAACGTTGGAACCAAAAACGCACTGTGTTTTCTTTTGCGACACCCTCGCCGTACACATCATTAATCCTTCGAGCCGTTTCTGCAGCACTGGTGCCACGACGGAACTCGTACTCTTAAATAACGCGATATTTCAAGTTTTCCATTTTGTAAACAGAGTGGCGCAAAAAAAAAAACCAAAAGAGAAAAAAACAAATGAATTACGATTTTCAAAACACAAAAGCATGAGTAAATAGCTGTATAAATTTGAAATTGGAATTTCTAACCAAAGAAGAGATATTTGAGATCAAAGTGGCCGGTACGACAAAACGCCAATTTCATTTGTAAGGACCTAATATTATGACTATGAGGTGACTATGAGGATTAAATGTTGCCATGAGCTTACTTTTGTACAAAGGGTGTTATTAATCATACGCTAAAATCACACTTCTACGTTAAGTGGATTCGTTGTGATTTTTGGATGTTTGTTGCTCAGTCCGCTGGGTTTTTGGTTGTATGTTTGGTTTGGTTTGTTTGTTTGCACAAAGATACATTAACCACGGGTTTACAGTTAACACCTTCATGTTGCTTACTTACTTTTAATTTAGATGGGTTACTTTAAAAACCGACTTCAAGCCATTGTAATAATTTTATCAAAATCTTCCTCGAAATGTATCTTGAGTTATTGAAATTGTAATAAACTCAGAAAAAAAACCTAAACCTTATTGTTTTTAAATCCACACACAGTAAAGTCGAAATCGGAAACTTATAGTTTTGTGTGCCTAATCATTTTTTCATGAATAACAATAAGCATAATACTTATCAACGAAACGTTATACGAAATTGTTAAATGTTTGATGACGAATTCCACATAACAGGTTTGTACTTTCGGTTTCCGTTCTATGACCGTGGCCTAACAAATGTGGCTACGAGTAAGTCGTGATTCGCATGCATATCGCAATAGTTGGATAGGATAACGTGTTTGGATCTTATGTTAATCTAATTTTACCAAACGGTAAGTACCTTACCTAGAACCAACGTGTTTGGATCTCATATTAATATTATTTCAACAGGCGGTACCTTACCTAGGACCACCTGGTTTGGACCTCATGTTACCAGGCGATACCTTTCCTAGAACCAACGTGTTTGGATTTCTTGTTAATATCATTTTACCAGGCAATATCTTACCTAGAATCAACGTGTTTGGATCTCATATAAATATCATTTTACCAGGCCGTTCATTTCCTAGAACCAATGTGTTTAGATTTCTTGTTAATATTATTTTACCAGGCAATTTCTTACCTAGAATCTACGTGTTTGGATTTCATGTTAATATCCTTTTACCAAGCGGTACCTTACCTAGAACCAACGTGTTTGGATCTCATGTTAATATCATTTTACCAGGCGGTACATTTCCTAAAACCAACGTGTTTGGATCTCATGTTACTATCATTTTACCAGACGGTCCCTTTCGAATAACCAACGTGTTTGGATTTCTTGTTAATATCATTTTACCAGGCAATATCTTTAATCTTACCTAGAATCAACGTGTTTGGAAATTGGATCGCATGTTAATAATATCACTTTACAAGGCGGTACCTTTCCTAGAACCAACGTGTTTGGATTTCTTGTTAAGAGCGTTTATGCGGCACGGTGTGAATCGCGTGTCGCTCCATACAAAAAAGGAATTCCGTTCCCGCTGACGCAAATTTGCGCGGAAAATGTTATTACAAAAAAAATTATAGTAAAATAAATATACAACTTATTAAAATAGTAAATATCCAGTGACATTGAATATTAATTGAATTAAATTACTATAATTCAGAAATAACAAAATATCTTGGATTTTATCCTAAAATAATACGTTTAATTTTTCTAAAAATGCTAAAAATGACACTTTTCGGTTTATGGTTTTTGAATGAAAATCTAGGAAAATCGTGTTTTTTTGAGACATTTTTTAGTAAATGTTATTAATTTTCTAAATATGTCAGTGTTATAAGTTTGTGTTATGAAACATGGCAAATATCTTGCATCAAAATAGAGCTTCCACCGCTAAGTGAGTAATTAGCCTTTACCTTAAACATTCTAATGAGAAAGTTATACACATATTTTCAAATATTTTTGAGACAAAAACTAGATTATGAAATGCCAAATAATATGATGGCAATTATCTAATCAATATTTGAACACATGACACTCCTAGGTTACGTCGAAAATTGACAATTTTGACTCAAGCATAATTCCAACGCATGAATGGCCTTAATATCATTTTACCAGGCAATATCTTACCGTAGAATCAACGTGTTTGGATCTCATGTTAATATCATTTTACCAGGCGGTACCTTACCTAGGACCAACTTATTTGGATCTCATGCTAATGTCATGTAGTATCGTCGATATATTTTGTCACTTGGCTCAGGGGACTTTTTTAAATTTTTGGTCATTCTTCTAATACTAACTGTCAACTAACCCATAGGCCTTTTTCGATCTTTCTACAGCATATTGCCATCTCATAGAACTATGAGAAGAAACATAGGTAGCCGCGCACTTTCTTTAACACCCAATGAGATACCTAGATATAATCTGGGAGCAAAATGATTAATTACTTATTTAATAAATTAACTTCTTAGTAGGTAGGTACATGCATGATTCCGCGCAAAATATCTCTGGATACAAAAACGCCAATAGTTGTGTCATATCAAATAACAAACTGACCTGAATGTTTCATTCATTATCACTGTAGGTACCTACATGATGGCACCATTCCTCATTTTAGCGAAATAATTTAGTTACTTTAGCGCTAATGTAAAGAGTAATTTATTCAATATTTGTGCCATGCCTTTGCCCCGAGTACGAGGTTTAGGCTTAGGGTTTATGTACCTCTTGCTCGCGGCTCCATCTAAAATTCGGTCACCAATCCCCATCCTTATAGAAAGAATGGCAAAGTAGATACGATTATAACGCAAGGAAAGAGCGGGCAATGGACAATGGACATGGAGTCTTCAATACCTATTTATACGCAATGGCAAAGTAGCAATCAAAGACTGATTTTACTGTGGCGAATAAGAGACACGAAACAATGCAATTTTCGAATGCAAGGAATTCGAAATTGTGCGGAACAATACACGATTGCGTGGAGTCTAGAGATGAGACCCTATCACAAGGAAAAACTTGGTGTCAACTGTCACTCATCAGCAAAGAGGGCTGGTACGAAGGAGCAAATATGCTACGGACTATTACTTAATGGGAGAGAAAAGTAAAGGACAATTGAGACAGGCAACGAGCATAGTAACTTTAGCAATGTCGGAGAGCCCTCTTCCCGCGACGCAAAGGTTTTTTGGCCCCGGGAGGAAGGGCCAGAGAGCGTAGGAGGGTTTCAGTCTGGATATAACACCTCTCGCAGCGAAGTCGGGCATCTTGAGAGACATCAATAAGATTTTCCTCATGTGGAAGGAAAAAAAATTCCATCATAGGATAGTAGGGCATATCTCCAGTCCAGGGGATAACTTGTAACAAAAAAAAAAACAAAACATGAATATCAATCCACACGTTGCACACTAGTGCGTTTGGCTTTACCAATGCCAGTAGGTATACTTGGTACTTTTCTAAGCTAATGTATCAACATTAATAATTAGTATTAATCGTGTCATCTATAGGAATGGATGTCCATTGTACCTACGAGTAACAAGCGAATTAAGTTCTAAGAAAAAAATCAGGAAGTGGAAATAATGAGCCAGCTGTTATTAAATCGCAACAGTTATTACAACAATTATTTTGAAGCTGCTAATTATAACTCTACCTTTTAAGTCTAGAAACAATATTCTTATTGTATGTTAATTGTGGTAGTGAATACCACATATTATTATAATAATATGAATATTTTTTTGATTTTATAATATAATTAAAGGTCCCAAAACATAATCTTAACAAAATTAATTAAACATGATTTTAACAAAATCCAAACAAAAAAAAAACAAGAATTTTTAGTAATTAAGTACATTTAATTGAATTGATTGAATTCCAAATACAAAGGAAAGCGTTGTGACAGGTTTGAGCACAAGTTTTTCTAGCAAGTTCTTCTAATTATTGGTAAAAATGAGAAGAGCACGAATAGTCTAAGTCTAAGTTATAATAGTCCAAGAAGTCAAATGGTCCCAGGTGAAAATACGATGAAGATCTACAGAGAAGATTGAAAAAGGAACTCCATGATATACATGTACACCTTTCTCATTTTTTTTTCTTAATTTGAAAATTAAAAAGTGTTAAGAAAATTAACGAAAATAATTAATGTTTTTAATGTAAACCCGACTGCGTAAAAACATTGGCTTATGTAACTTTAAAAATAATGATTATTTAATATGATAGGTAATAACATCACGAGTAACTTATTACTATTTTTATTTGACATTTTGTGATATAAGCTAAAGTTTAGCAAGTTTCTAACGCTACACTTCTAGTGGTTTTATCCACCTGTTATTTCTCTTTTTGGTTCGTTTGGCTGTTAAGTAACACGCGCCTTTGTGGCGCTTTCTCCACATTTTCTATTCTGTTAAGTATTAGATCGTATAACAGATACGACTTACGCTTATAGCACCTTGCTATGTCTTTCTTTAATCTCTATTTAAAAGCCATCTGGCGCTTGCTTCGCTCTTGTGATCCCGTAGGAATTTTAAAAGAATCCATGTGTGTTTTGCGTGCGGAAAGTTATTCTTTTCCGCACCAGTCCTTTTATGTTTTCCTCCTGCGCGGCCCGAGGGGGCGCACCAGGACGCGTACCGCAGCCATCACCAGAGCACGGCACGCAAACACGGGGCGCAAACCAATATTATTTTTTCAAAGCGTCGTTCAATGCACGTGCGGAATTGTCATTTCTGCTGCGCCTTCGGCTTGGGTCAACAAACCGAGACTCGTAAATAAATGACAAACTTTCCGCACTTGTATTGAAATGTACTATTAGGATAGGCAATGATAATAAGTGAGTCAATGTGTGAGTGAGTCAAGACCTTTCCTCTACCTAAAAACCTATACTAGAATAGTTATTGCCCGCGGCTCTACCCGCGTCAATTTCAGTTTTCGCAAATCACGTGGGAGCCACGATTTTTCTAAGATATAATGTATTAATGTATTAATCCAGGGTACAATATATCTCCATCCCAAATTATAGACAAATCGATTCCGTAGTTTTAGCGTGAAGGAATAACAAACACACAAATGTCATATAAATTTTCCTCATTATAATATTAAAAATTATAATTATCTATTATTAATAGAGTCACAGCGATAGAGTGATAGAGAGTTTTGGCAGTTACCACAAATATTTGTGCCCTTTCCATTCGTTTATTTTCTCTTTGACACATGAAACGGATATAGCTATAGCGAGGAAGTAGAAAGAGACCACTTTACCTTTATCTCTGTCTGGTCCCTCGCTATTGATATATCTGTTTCATGTGGTTTCATGTGTCAAAGAGCAAAATAAACGAATGGAAAGAGTTTTATCAGAGTGTTTTTGAATTATCTTTAAACTGTGGTTATAGTTACAATTATAAATTAATAGTATAGTTTGTGGTCACTGTACTGCACAGGTTTTAAAATTAAGTTAAATGATAAGCATTTGTTATCAGTGAGTTGTGGTAATAATTAAATTATTATATCTACTAAGTAAAACGTATTTATTGCACATAATGGACAGAGTTATTCGCAATGCTAATAAAAAAAATCAGTGTCCCAACGTTTTGTCCGCCACACGTTCTCTACAAATTGTGCAACTGCATTGCTAAATGCACCAAGTATTTAGTATTTACCTATATATACCTGTTCCTACTTTAGATTAATAGATATACATAAGAATAACCTCCTTTTTTAAGTCGGTTGAAAATGGTATGTTTTTTTGTGTTGGTTGCTTTACGTCCTCATTGAAGGATAATAAATCCTTATCCCTAACTTCTATGGGTTCTATTTTGATCTAGCTTAGGCCCGTGAGTCCTCTCGCGTGAATTTCTGGTTTTCACATTTTTTTAAATGAATACTTAGTCAGAATTTTCTGTAGTAGGTACTACTCTCTACTCGGAGTAGTTTTTCCTAATAAGTGAAATTAATCATTTTCATTTCACTTCAAAGATCTTTCAGACACAAAAATTTTCAAGCCCAGAGCTAGACCTATATTTTGTTCTTGAAATATTTCTTCGGGTGATAAAGTTACCGAATTGGACAATTTTAGTCTTATAGATTCAGTAAACTTTAATCTAGGCAAAAAATATGGGTATTTAGACGCTTACAAGTTTTAAGATAAGCAATATTTCTAAAAAATTAAAACGTACAAGAATAGTTCTTCATTGTACCTACAACATTTGTAAAAATTATGAAGATCGGACTACATTTAGATACGGGTAGCAAAACGTTATCGTTTTTGTATGAAAACTTACAGCTAGAGGCTGCTAGACGATCCTCTTGAAAAAACCTGCCTGTACAAGAACGGTTTCTCTCTCCCTTTCCTAACCTTCTTCCCTTTTTAATTTTTTTAGAAAAATAAAATTTTAAAAATTCTAAAATAATTATAATAACTTGTAAATTTATAATTTATTTATTATCTCGGTTAGTTATAGTTTTCAATTTCGCAAGCAAAGCAAAGAACTTAGCAAGTAAGTTAACTTAGTGGTTACCTTAAAATGGTTTTACATACCCTTAGAATGTATTGCCAAAAACTTTGAATGTAATTATTTTAAGAATCATGTAAACCTGCTGGTTAACCCAAATAAATAAAATAAAAAAATTAAAAATAGAAATGGCGTGTTATAGCTATGAATTGTCATAAAGCTGTAGCTTGTAGATATTTCAATCTACGACGACGACGACGAGACGCGCCCCACTCTGTCAAAAACGCTTATATTTCATTCGACTCGTATGGAGGTTTAAGGGTGGGGCGCGTCATCGTGGATTGAAATATCTTTATATCATGTAAATTTCGGGTAGGTATAGATAAGTTAGGTATCTACATTCCGAATTCTAGCCAAATCGGTTCAGTATTGTTAAGTGATTAAGTAACAAATATCCCAAACTACAAACTTTCATGATACCGATTGGATAATTATTGTAATAGGATTTTTTTAAATACGAAGAACGAAGCCGCGGGCAACTCCTATCACACTGCTGCGCCAGCGCACTCATAACGTTTATATTTGGAAATGTTTACACACCTTTCGCCACAAACCAAGTATAAAATAAAATGATTCTTTGCTCCGCGCGTATCTCTGCGACCTTGCTGATTGCCGTTGTTGTTAATGGCATTTTTACGCTCTAGTGTTGTAATAGACTGGTTCGGGGCACTTTTAGGCGAGCCCTTGACTTTGTTTTCACTGTGATACGTTTTATTCTGTTATTCCTATACAAAAAAATGTACAACGTCTTTATTTATTGTACTCGTACCTTTGATCAATATTTACAGAAAAATAATTAATTCCAAAACATATAACTATGCTCTAAGGTGAAAAATATTAATTACAAAATGTATACCTACACCGTCAAAATGCTCGCTTAATGGCATCGTGGCCAAAACACTGACGCTATTGCCTAGCTGTAAAACTAGGCTTAGCCGTTGGGCGAAGTAAACGCCAGCTCTTTGGTCACCTGACGCGTGAACCAACTTTTTGGATACGGTATTTGATCAGTAATTTAAAATATTAAAAAAAAACTGATTAGTTTTATTATTAAAAAAAAAACACTCAAAGCATCCGTCTTAGTTTTGTGTCCTTGTCCTGACCAGATCTAAGAATTTATCATTTCATAATGTGGTCGACTATTTCTTGTACCTAATGGTTGTAGTAATGGTTGCATTTCAACTAAGTATTTTATGTTAACTCTAGTTTTGTAGACAATTGTCGGAAATAATGTTTTTAAGTCTCTCACACCTAAAGCATATAGCTAGGTATTTTTAATAATATGAAATTCCTACCTACAGCTGTTTCATGACATTATCGTTTCCAAGATTTTTTTAATTTGTTTATTTGTTATTAATAGCTTACATGTTACAATGTTTGGCTGTGACCGGCATATTCTGATTTCTGCCACAATCACATAAATAAGAAACAATTCTCACTTGGGTTTTTATTTTATAACTATTAGGTACGTAACTATTATTATTCGTTATTTACTGATAAATAAAAACTCTGACAGACACCTAAATATAAACATGACGTGAAGTAAGTATAAAAACAGGAAGTTTATCTGTATTACTTGCTTAACTGAAAACTGATTTACTCATATTTATTATACTCATTTAGCATTTTTTGGGAGTTATAACAATTTATACCTAAGTATTGTAAATAACCAAACGAAAGAACTTGACCGATTTTTTTGAATTTTTTTGCGTACATTTAATAAAACGTTTTACATATTAATCCCTATATATTATGGTAAAACAACGTTTGTTCGGTCAGCTAGGATACAAGGTTTAATTCTCGTGTAATAAGTATTTGCAACAAAACTCCTCCTTAACGGCTAGACCGATTTTTTTATGATTTTTATTTTGTATAATTATGCGGTAGGTCCGAGAATATGTTTTTTCATAAACCCCTATCCTTACTAACTGTCTGTCTGTTACATTTTCACGCCTAAACCACTCAACCAATCTTGGTGGATAACTACTTTTTATCACGAAAAATTATACCACGGAACCGCGGTTCGGATTTGGAACAATTCAAAATTCGCTATAGAAATTAGATAGTTAAAGATATAAAAAGGTACATTATTATAACAAATTTCTTCGTAAGTCTTTAATATATATTTTGAAAAAGGGAACAGGAACGGCAACGGGAACACTTTTGATCCCGGGAAATTCTGCGATGTATGCGGGAAAAGTAAAAACCAAAATTTACGCGGGTGAAGCCGTGGGCAACACAAATAATTAAAAAAAACTTTGGCTGCACGCGCCGCTTCCTTTCTTTGGTTTTTGAAGTCGGTTAATGCATTCATTAAATTTTTTTATCTATTATTTACAACTAAGTATGATAGCCAGGATGAACGATTTGAGCACAGTTTCCCGTCTCTTTTAGGTACATCCTGTTATCATCGGATATTGAGCTAGGTTTTGAAACAAGCATGGTATGCCGCTTGCAAAATAACTTGGGCTATAAATTAAAATTACTAAGTAGCATGATATCGAATGAAAATGTTATCCCAACAAAAACATTTTCATGTAAAATGTTGCCAAACGAGCATATGGCTCACACTGTCAAAAAGTTATCAGATCTCATGTAGGGCAAGACTTCTGACTTTATACACCCTTAAATACAAGGTCTAACTTCACAAACTCTACACTTATAGTTACAATAATGTCTTGGCCGTTTGGCTACCGTCACATGGGCGTAAAGTGAAAAATTTATCCCACCAAAATCATTTTCCTGATTTCAAATTTTGATTTAACAGAACTTACAGAGTACTGAAAAGTGAATAAATTTTTGATTTTACGCCCAATGTAACGGTAGCCAAACGGTCAAGACATTATTGTAACTAAAGTGTAGAGTTTGTGAAGTTAGTTATCAATATTACAATAATACTGCGGTAGGCCCCCTGGTCGTGTCACAGATTAAGGGGTAATCTGTGGTGGGAGTACATTGGCATGACAGTTATTCTTAACGGCACAATCGAATTTCAATCTTGATCATGCCGATTGGATCATACCGATTGGACCAATATGGCAGCCTCTGTCGTTTGGCAGACGTTTTCATACGATGATACGCCATCACTTCAACTAAACGTCGCTACTCATGGGTCAGTTTTACGGATCGTGTGTGTATATGGCATGGACCTAATATTACCATGGTATATGGGCAAAATGCAGATTGGATCAAACCTGCATTGACATGCCGATGTGACGATAGAATGGATGGTCTATAGCTACCACAGATTACGGAATTCCGTAATTTGTGATAGCTACCTTTAGATACCTAGGGCCTCCTTCCGAGGTTCTATTGTCCTACTATAGTAGTGTTATTATCTCGCTGCAGACTCGGTCATAAATCATCCGAGTGTTTCGCTT
The DNA here is from genome assembly GCA_036785405.1 of Coenonympha arcania. Lineage (NCBI taxonomy): Eukaryota > Metazoa > Arthropoda > Insecta > Lepidoptera > Nymphalidae > Coenonympha > Coenonympha arcania. The sequence continues at coordinate 10,958,358 of CM072063.1, read as the reverse complement.
ATGTATTTCACTGCTGAGCTTCACTGCTGCTTTTGTATTTTAGTGAACAACAAAAGCGAAACACTCGAATGATTTATGGCCGAGTCTGCAGTGAGATAATAACACTACTATAATAGGGGACACAAAGGACGGGGCGTCCTATTCCTTGTACTACAAAGATTTTGGTAATATTCCTAAAATGTGCCTATGTGTAGACTGTAGAGTCGTGGTTAGTAAGAGTCGTAGAATAAATAGATGGTTTATACTTTTATCCGAATATAAATCCGAAAATATCTAGTAAGTATTCAGAAAAAACGATGTTTTCTAAGACTTTGATTTAACAATTATTGTCTGTATAAAGTTAAGTAAGAGTTTTCTTTTCGTATAGCCGGTGGGTAGAACATACTCGTAGGTATTATCAATTTACATAATTTAATCATGCAGTGGAAAGTGGAAACCTGTGTCGATACTTGATATTATACCTACTGGCTATTTCCGTATAAATTCTATGTTAATCCAAGTCAAAAGGTGTAAGTAGGTAGACCGTAGATACCTACCTACAGTCTATAGACCAATTAATACCTAATAAATAATAAGTATTATTCCAACTAAAATTAAGTAAGTAAGTAAGAAGTTTTGACATATTATTATAATTTGGCATACAGACCTGTTTAGTTCGCCTTAAAAACTGAATTTTGGAGTTGCACTAAATATTAAAATTTAAAAAGTCATCCAACCCAAGGTCCACGACATGCTCAAAACTTCAATGGGTTGTGATTCGCGAATATTTATTTTGGGAGCTTATTTTGTTTAATATTTATTTTAGTTTAAATGCTTTATGTCATTAAGGTGAGGCTTAGGACCATGTGCATAAAAAAAGATGGACGGAACTTGCAAAACATCGCGCAGAGCGATGATTTTGATAAAAAAAAACTGGTTGCACATTGCCGATACGACCGCTTACATGGGTACGAGCGGGGCAGCTTTACTTACACCTAACTAAAAATGCGATGGTGTTGTGGTAACCTGCAGGCTGCGATATAAATCATCTCTTTCGTTACGCTCTTGTCAGAGCGCTCGTGGTCATCATTTTTCAGTTATATGCGATGTAAACACTAGCTAACAGTTATACCATCAGTTTCTTTGACAAAAATATTCATATAATTACATAGATGGTATAATTTACAAAAATATGCATGCGAATATTGACAATATTATGAACCACTTTACATACCTACCCATTGACGTCCTTATAGGTCCATAAGTATTACATATTATTATCAACCGACATTATTACTTTTACATTAGTTTAGAGTTCACACACACTCCAAATTGTGTATGTTGTATTGTCCTCTGTAAATGTGTGGCGTGTAATAAAAGTATGTATATTCGTTCATTCATTCGCTCTCACACAGACCTGTGTGTCACCTTCGCATTGCTTCAATTTAATACATCTTTTCATCTAATCTCTATTATACTAGAACGCTGGATCACAGACTGTTATGATAAAAATGAAGTCACTTGATTTTCGCGATTTTGGCGCTAATTGTTGCGTAACCTGGCGTGGGCGTCCATGGAACTAAAACAAAATGACATTCAAAATGACGATCACTAGCAACAATTAATGTCAATTTAGTACTGTGGAGCTTCGAGTGGGACGTTTAAAATCGGCACAAAAAATATACTGTCAATTGTATAGAATGTTTGATCCATATGAGATCAGTGATCTTTTCTTAGCGAGATGACGTCCGCTATTATTTATCCGTCTGTGCGTAAAACATACATATTAAAAATATACATGTCATTAGGTGTACCTTGAAAGTTCAGTTGAGGTATTAGATGTTTGCCTTGCGTGTAAGCTGAGTTAGGTAAGTATAGGAAGATTCGAGCATGTTAGTATCCTTGCCAATTTTTTTAATAGCCTTGGTCTAAAATTTGAACCACAGATAATTATTACGAATTGTGATTATAGACTCGATCTTTTGTTTTTGAACGTAGGTAGAATTCCTACACGCATTACGTTTAAGAATTTTCGTAATATTCTTGTTACAATGTCTAGACTACGAATTACGAGCAGGCACTCCTAGTTCTTGTATCATAGTGATGAAAAATAGTGTGTTAATTTTTTTTGATGCAAAGATTATTTTAAAGCATAAATAGGTAAGTACTATTAGAAAATTTAATAAAAATATTTTCTTGACTTTCTAATTTGTTTTAATTTTTCGCAAATGTATTCACACAGACTTTACAAAAACATCGATTAGTGCACATACAAAATTGTCATTTCCACTCGTCTCTATTGTTGACCCAAACCGAAGGCGCTGGCCACATTGAACAACGAGAGACTCAAGAATCACGATAATATTAGAGAAGAGGCAATAGAGACAGGAACAGGGACTCGTGAAGAAATGACAAACTTTCCGCACTAGTATCGAAACGTATTATTTTTGGTAAGCATTTTTGTTTAAGTAGTGGCGAAGCGTATAATATAGTAATTAACCTATTCCAAAGTCTAAACATTGGATTATATAAATGTATAATGACCATACGGGAAACGGTCACCACAAAGTAACACTAATACTACATTTATGTTACTCGTGTCGTTATGTAAAGTAAGCATTGTTCTTTCTATTAACACATTTCATTTAAATGTACTAAGGAAAGTTTATTTTAATTATGCTTATTTCCTATTCATCTGAGTTAGGGGTACAAAAGTGAACACGGAAAAGACCTGCATTTTTTTCACACCGGTGTCGAGGGCAGATATTTCAATCTACGAAGATGCGCCCCACTCTGCCAAAAAGCGATTTTGGATTATGGATTATTTTATTTTGGATATTGGATTATGTTTCATTCGATTCGTATGGAGTTTGACAGAGTGGGGCGCGTCATCGCGGATTGAAATATCTATACCTAATAATATCTTGTCAATATGAACACGTATAATATGTTATCACCATACATTTAGTCGTCTCTGCAGATACGAACTCATGGCCTAATTGGTAAAACACCCAGCCGCAACACCTGGGCGATGTGGGTTCAAGTCCCGCTGAGTACGAAGAATTTAATATATGTATTCAAAAATGCATGGAAAATGTATGAAGTTCGCGAGTGGAATGTACCTACAGCTTTTTTGTTTTATGGTGTATCACCCGCAAATATTCGTTCACAGTCACTTGGATGAAATAAATGTAGGTAAGTAGTTCTTCTCTATGAGCTGATACTGTTTTGTTCAATTTTAGATGACCCAGTGACCTAACAAAACGGAGCCAAAAGTTTCATATTATCCGACTTCATGTATTCATCACCAGTTACCTACTAGCACGGTACGTGGACATGAAAGCATACCGAATTACCGACCCACTTGGTAACCTGAGCATGGTGAAAACAAAAATGATATTTACTGAAAAAGTAGACATGTCCATATATATTTTTTGCGTGCGGAAAGTTATTCTTTTCGGCACTAGTGCTTTTTTGTTTTCTTCCTGAGTGGCACCCGCACCACCAATATTTTTTTCGCAAATGTATTAAAAACGTCGTTCAATGCACGTGCGGACTGCGGAATTGTCATTTCTTTACGAGTCCCGGTTTATTGACAAACTTTCCGCACTTATATTGAAATGTACTATTTTGCCTCCGTTTTGTTAGTCACTGGGCTATTAGCAAATACATTGACCGATGCAGAATCAGCCCACTGATCTATGGTTGCACAAACCTTAGTGACGTAATATAAACTTACTTCTCAGATCTGTGGTGACGTACAAAGGTACAATACCTAACCAAAATAACTGAAGACGCGCGGGCAAAAAGCTCGTTTTGATATGACGACAAAACCGGACTGCGCAAGTCTGTTTTGTCAAGTTGTATTTTGTAATCATACTATAGTCGGCGCAATATTTCGCTGCCCGGGATGCAATAAAATGGTGAAACAGACCGCCTGCTGTGCTTTCTGTCACACTCAAGGGCTTTACGCCAGGCAGACTCAATCCCGTTTGCAAATTTTATTGTAACGCAACTAGGTATATTTTACTTATAGGTAAAAATATTTACGTGTGTGAGATTGCATGTTTGTCACTCCTTCACGCCAAACTACTGACTAGATACTAAATTGGCCAAAGGAATGGAGATACCCTACATTACCTACAGTCCTACACCTTATAGGTACATAGGCTACGTTTTATCCCGCAAAAATCTTCGTATTTGTAAAATCTGAAATTCCTGTGAAAACTGAATATAAAGCCGCAGGCAGCAATTCAATTTTTTTTAAGTTTTATAATAAACTGAAATCATATCAGTTTTATTAGTATGGATAGCTCAATTTAATTTCCACCCGTAGACATCCTAGCCTAGGTTTTTTTAAGCTACTCGTGATGTAAGTTTGACTATCAGGTACAGGTGTTTTTAACAATAACATAGATTGGACTTTAAATTATAAAAATAACACATTTACTGTGTTAACTTGCGATAGCATTTTAACCTATATATTACTCCTTATCAAATATACTTAACATTTATATTTAAAATAAACCGATTTTTTAATAAATAAATCTGATTTTTGCACTTAACTTTTTGGCTCTTCTTTTATCTAATCTTTCATCTTACTATTTTTACGGCGCATTTATTTACAGTGTATAAAATTATATTATTTATTACGGATATAAAAAGAAAAATCACTACTCATGCACATAATATAAAGTTGTACTTATAAGCTAAAATACTGGCTGCGTAAGCTGCATAAAACTCTATTTTATGCTATAGTGTATAATAATTTTCCCGCATAACTTTTTTGTGAGGAGCAATGTTTGTTGCAATATGATTTTTCTAGTTTATTAAATATTACTATTTTCGTAATTTCGCGCATCTTTTATATCAAATAAATAATTATATAAGAAATAATTTCCTAGCAAACGAAATGAGAAGTTACCTTAAATGATAGACCTTTAATTAACAAACCTCGCCTTCGGCTCTGTATATAAATATCTTGTACAAAATGGATTATTTTATGCACTTGGAGCACAATCTAATATTTTCATCTAAATTGCAGCACTTATATTTTCAGCTACTAACTAATATAAATTATTAAAATATATTCGTGTTCAAAAATATTTAAAAAAAAATATCAAACCTACCTAAATTCCAAAATTCCAAATACAAATTCTAATAAGGTGATCGAACTGTTCACTTGCACATATTATTTCGTACTCGCGACGTTCGCTCAATAAAGCGTAGTGTGGACTAACCGCGGCGTGAAGCGACTGTCGAGATGGGGACTTGGGCCCGTTACTGAGTACCATTCATTAACTGGTGGGTGCCTGGGTGGCTATTCACGTAAAGTTCTCACACACCCAGTGATGGGAATCAAGAATTAAAATAAAAAATTACACTGGATTAATTAATAAACAAAAAAACGACTTCAACTCTCATCAAACTACTGTAAAATACATCCTTTCGAATTCTGGACTAAATTGAAATGGAACCACAGTGGAAGCGTCAGCTTTCTAGTAAAAAAAGAATTATCAAAATCGATTCACCCAGGCCAACGAGAAGCGTCAGCTTTCTAATAAAAAAAGAATAATCAAAATCGATTCACCCATTCAAAAGTTATGGGGTAACACAAGTTTTTGAAGTCAGTTGAAAAATAAATTTACGTCTATTGGTTTAGAAATTAGATTGTAAAATTGAATGTCCTGAAGTACTTACGAGAAAAGTAAATTTCACTGTCGTTGGCCATGTTGCGTTTTGAACTACATTCAATTTTACGCTCTATGTCAAGAGTAGAAAAATTAATTTAAGTATCAATGTTCGCAAAAAAAATGTCTTGATTTCAATATCGTCTGCTCGTATAAGTAAATACCATGACCGTTTTAAACATTTCACTTCACGAAATGTAGCCGACGCGTTACATGAATAACCCTGATGTTCCCATTCAAATACAACGTACGACAAACAGCCGCTGAGCTAGCTGTGATCAAAACAAAGAATTAGAGGACCTTCAAATGTGTACTACAGGCTACTAAATAGGTACTTACTAAAGAAAATTAGGTTAACTACTTAGCGAGTGCAACATACTTTTTAATGTTTTCCTTTTTATTTTAGGCCGCGTTCCCACTATGTCGTAACGATTAATATCGTTGGACGACTGTCGTCTCTAGCTTTTCCCATTAATACCATTGTTGGTCGTAAATTTTTTTATCGTTTAGCGACTGTTCCCATTGGATCGCGACGACATTTTATCGTTTCACGGCAGTCGTCTTGTCGTTTACACATCATTAGCAAGCTACAAATCTACAGACGCCTCTACGTTTTTTTGGAGATCAGTAGTGCGTTCTGTTCGGCTCCTGAGTTCAATGGACAATACAATATTATATCTGACACGCACAAAGCAAACCGAGTACAAGCGAGGGGTCGCGTGGATACAAGGGGAAAGGTAAAACGCGTGTAAACGACGAGACGATATTTTATCGTGGCTACGATAGATTTGCGATCACGATTTAATCGTAATGATTTTTTATCGGTGTACGACTGTCGTGCTAGCCGTTCCCACTGTCATGACAATCTGTTGTCACTGCAAAAAATGTAGTAGATGACAGTAAATCGTGTCGTTCTATATGTGAACACCCCCATTTAAACATATGAGCCACGACACTTAAAACTACACGATTATCTGTCGTCACGACAAAGTGGGAACGCGCCCTTACTCGTCAGACGTCAACTACAGAAATACACACGTGACACACATTCGAAGATTATTCTTATATGACATTACATGACTTTAATAGGTATTAAGACATTCCTGACGTAAGCGTGGTGAATACGATGGTGAATCCCGTACTTCTGCCATCGACAGTTTTTAATAGGTACAAACCCCACATAATCCTTCCATTTCTCTCTCTTGATGTAAGGCATTTTCTGTCTATAAAAAAAGGTTAAATAATCTCATGCATTTTGTCTCTTTACGATTGTACGAAACGATGGATTTATCAGACAAAAATTTTGGCTTGAAAAGTTAGCAGCTTTAGAACTCTAATATTATTACCTTTTAGTATAATTACTAAGGATCTAACCTAACATAATTATCATGATGTATCAGAAACGGCAAAGGTATTTTCTTTATTTTAGACCGTAATGAATAGGAAAATCATGTAATAAAAATTTATAATAATACAATCTGCTTCTTGAAAAGAATCTGTGCGGTTACCGCCCTCACAATACGCAGGAACACCGCCCACATAAAACACCACAAATATTTCTGCCAACAATTTCATCGACGCACGTTGCGTCCCGACACCGGGACATCCTCAGGAGGTCATAGAAGTCAACATCTCCTGAGGATTATAATAAAGTAGCGGATTATAGCAAAATAAATTAATCTGTCCTGCTAATTATGAATTTCGGCAAAATAACGCCTGCTTCCATTCATTAGAAATACCTAAATAGGTACCTAATACAGAATTAGTTAGGCTAAATAATCAATTATTATTATTATTATTGACGTCAAAATTAAATTTATTTTTCCTGGTATCATTCCGCTCGTAATTCGTGGTGGGATGTACAAAAAAAATTGGAATTATTAATGATGCTGGCAAGCACCGAGCGCCAATGTATCAGAGCATTAAGTATTCACCGCGCGGGAGTGGGAAAGACGAGCGTAATGCGTATTGCCAAATGGCTAAGACTCACTGTCATTCTCATGTAAAATTGATAACAATTTGAGTCCATTGAATTTTCAGCAGAATTAGACCGAGCTGCTCTGAGTTGTTAATACATGCTTGCGCCTAGAAGAGTCAGTTGGCTAACACGCAGACCGCAGTCATACTAGCCTTGGTCTTGCGATCATAACGCACAACGCTGCGGTAAGCGGCATGCGACGTCAGACACAAATCGTATGAAAACTTCACGCAAACTACGACGGAACGAAAGACTGTTCTCGAAGATTTTCTTACGATTGTGTATCCGACATAGATCCGACGCCGCATACCGCAGCGTTGTGCGTTATGATCGCGAGACCAAGGCTTAACTCGTCAAAATGTACCTACACAGTTACTATTCAGTGCTGTGCTATTCTGCAAAAATCATCGACGAAGTTCTTCTTGGGCACTTGGTTAATGTTTGGATCAGTAGAACCGCGGTGCAGTGATTTGTTACTAAATATATTGAAGATCGTGCAAACTTCGCCGGTAACCGTAGCAACGAAACCATGTGCCTACGCTGCACAAGCGATGCAAACATTACCCAAACAGTGTCTACGCGATTTGACCGATGCATTAACCAATCGCAGGACATAATACCATGGCAAAATGACGTACCTACTGATAACGTAAATAAATTTTCATTTTCATTTTCATAATATTATACTTAGTACAAAGGTGTGTGCACAATCATTCGCAGGATCGACGGCTTAACATAATCTTCGAGGCACTGGTGTGAACTATCGCCAATTTCCAAAATCCGGGAATTTTCTGACAGAAAAAAACAATACTAAATTTAATCGTTCCGAAATCGAACCCAGGATCTCGTGGTCGTAGATAAGTGTAAGTGAATTCTATCAGATTTTTGCACGTAGTGTTAGTTTCCTCGTCTGGTCGCTTAGTACTTAAGCAAGCAATGCAGATGTTCAAAATTCGTGGCGGTAAGTGACAACGTATTCGAAGAACTATCTAAAGTGACGTATTCAGTCATAATTGTTTACCATTTAACCCAAGCCTATCTGAACAAAGTATACCGATGTCTTCAGCATGGTCGAGGCTTAAAAGGCTTATAGGTGCATGCATTGGCTGCAGTCATTCAGTACTTATCCAACAGGTGGGGGAATCCAAAGTAATTTTTTCACAAAAAGTTGTAGCGTTGAAACTTTTTATCGGAACCATAGCCTTGATATTCCGTTAGAAAGACAGAAAAAAAACGTTTATTTAGTGGAATTTTCGTAAGAGGTTTATTGTACTTATTTACGAGTACATGAATTCCAAGCGGCGATCTATTAGATATTTCAATCCACGAAGACGCACCCCACTCTTAACAAAATCACTTATATGTTTCATTCGATTCATATGGAGTTTGACAGAGTAGGGCGCGTCATCGTGGATTGAAATATCTATATATCATAGATTTATTCGTAGACCGCAACTGCAGTACACACGCGTGGCAAAATGCATAATTTCCTGCGTTTCCTTTTCTCTTGTGACGTCACACCCATTGTTTCCCGACCGCAGGTGAAAGGCCGTCGGCGGTAGGTAATTACCTAACAACTTTGTGGTTATGATAGTACTTATTAAGCTATCTATCTATTCTATCGCGGGCCTTGAGCATGGAGACCGAATCCAGAAATTCCGTAACGAAAATAACCTAACACTTTTTAGTTTTGCCATAAATCGGTGAATAGCAGAACTTTTTATGACTTTTTGAAATAATCACGCTTGTCTCTTTAGTTCAGAAACTCGTCTCTAGGTGGCATTGGTTGTATAATTATAATAGCATAAGTTGATAAAAACAGCTATGCAATAGCTTTACCGCGGCAGTCTCCGAGTGCCACACGTATTTTTTTAATTATAATTTGACCCATCAACAGTCCACCTTCCGTCTCAGCTCCTTTTTTAACCGTCTTCAAAAAAAGGAGCAGGTTTACAATTCGTCAAAAAAAAGGAATATTTTTTTTTAATTTGGGCACGAGCCATATATGCCATGCCCCATTCATACGTTTTAAGGGTTCCGTAACTCAAAACAAAAAAAATGGTCAAGTGCGAATCACGCTCGCGCACTGAGGGTTCCATACAATCAAGACCAAAACACTTTAAATTAAAAAAAAAGTAATTCATAAGAATCAGTTTTTTTACCCAACCGCAAACTTAACTTTGTTTTTTGAGGTTAATTGTTAATACCAAAAAACTAACTAGATTTCCTTCAAACCAATAATTGTCGATGGTAGTTTGCATACATCACATACTTATTTTTTTTAGTTTTATCATTCTCTTACTTAAGAAGTTACAGGGGGGAGGACACACATTTTACCACTTTGGAAGTGTATCTCGAGCAAACTCTTCTTAACTTTCAGTTTAGAAAAAAATGATATTAGAAACCTCAATATCATTTTTGAAGACATATCCATAGATACCTCACACCTATGGGGTTGACGGAAAAAAATTTTTTTGAGTAATCTTAATGCGGTTCACGGAATTCATCTATTTACCCAGTTTCAACAGTATAGTTCTTATAGTTTCGAAAAAAAGTGGCTGTGACATACGGACGGACAGACAGACAGACATGACGAATCTATAAGGGTTCCATTTCTTGCCATTTGGCTACGCAACCCTAAAAAACTTAACTCTTTTAAGATCACTTTGTTGTCCGTCTGTCTGTCTGAAATTATTGAAAGGCGTTACTTGTGTATTCTAAAACAAATTTTTAGGGTTCTCCATACCATTTTGGTAAAAATGAAACCCTTACGGCGAAGTCTTGGTAATAGGGTCTCTATATAAAAACCGTCTTGGCTCTTGAGTAGTACCTATATCTAATATTATAGTTTACTTAAAAGGCATTTAACTAAATTTAAAGACGTATTTCCAGTTGCAGGTCAAAAACCCATAGTGAAGATAAACAGAAGACACAAGAAACAATCATCGAAATTAATTCAGTAACTACCGATGCGTAGTGTTATTGGATACAAAAAAATAAATCTTACGAATCTAAAAATACTTACCTTATACCTATACGGAAATTTTCATTTCGCAAGGCCAATCCTTGATCCTTTGACATCTAACTTTACAATTCCAAACATTGTTTATCTTGAATCATGAATTAAGATTTTATTTATAAGAATTAGCTAAAGATGCATTTAAAATATTTTGCTGACCTTCATGCAAAATTCGTACCTACGTCACCAGACCATACGCAGCGCCTATTTTTCTCAGAGGGGGGCTATTCACGTTACGTGTCGGCTACATTTCGTGATGTGATATGTTTAAAAAGGTGATGGTATTTACGTACATAAGCAGACGATATTGAATTCAAAACATTTTTTTCGAACACTAAAAAATTAATTTTAATTCAATTGCTATAGAGCGTAAAATTGAGTGTACTTAGTTAAAAACGCCATATTGGTCGACAGTTCCGAGATTGAAATTACTTAAGCGCATCAAAGTTGAGCATTGTATTTCCTATGATGAAATCCCCTATTTCCTATGATGAAGTGTAAAGATCATTTTTCAGTGTTAATATTTTTTTCTTTTTCATCACATCACTGAGTGAGTGAAAACTAGGGCATGCACCCGGGATTTCCCGGTTCTTAAAATCCCGGGAAATCCCGGGATTTTTAAGGTGTTAAAAGAACCGGTTCTGAATATGACTTCCCGGTTCTCCCGGTTCTTTAAAAAAATCCAATTATTACGTCTTTTATCGAAAATTATTTTTTTGTTTGAAAGAGTATACTTTCCAGATGGTTTCATAGTAGGTAATCAAGTCAGGATCTGATGTTGGGATCCTGGAGAAATCGAGGGAACTTCAAATTTTATTAGAACACTTGAATGTTTCGTACAATCATAGTCCTTCCTAATACCTACTCCATGTGCGAAGAAAAGACGATAATATTATAAAAATCGCCTGACTTCAAATTGGTATACATTAAAATTATTTCACTCTTTGTAGTGGCATTTGAAGTCGGTTTTTTGGAAATCATTTTATATTTCATGTTCACTACAAATCGTAATAGCCCCTTTTGTAGGAATATTAAAAATAATGCTTTTAATTAAAATTTTAAAACTTTTTTACCAAGAACCGGGAAATCCCGGGAACCCGGTTCTGAGCTCGGCGCAGAACCGGGAATTCAAAATTAAGAACCGGAACCGGTTCTGCATGCCCTAGTGAAAACGTTACGAGAATGTCATAGCAGGGCGCGTTAGAAGTTTAGAATCCTCATAAACTTAGTTTTAAGCACCGATATGAACCTAAGGATGAGCCCTTCTGAATATTTTACGTAAACCTTCTTCATACAAGAAAAAAGCAGCGCCATCTGTCTTTCCCGCTAATGCGCCACATAATATTTATAGCGAAAACCGTCCATGTGGAAACGCATGTGAGGTCTAATAACAAGTAGGTATATTTATAGTGGTCTGTGGCGTGGACCGCGGTCTATAAACAATACTACGGTCGGCTTACTACTGACGCCGTTGGTGTCAAAACAAACATTTTTGACACCAGTAAACTGGCGACATTTTTTTTGCGAGGTACTTCGGGTCCTATAAATTTTATGTCTATAGCTATCACCAAATTATACATAATCACAAAAATCGTATTGACCTTTCATAAGTGTCTGTAACATAGGCCTATGTGAAATTACGATATTTGAATTTTATCATGTTTTGTCCTTAGGTTATACCTTTAAACCTTATCTATTGTATTTCTAAATTAATAATATAATTCGGTCGATTTGCCGACCACGTGACTTATTGATAAAAGATGTCATTCCCATACTTTTTTGTCTTCAGTGCGATATAAATCGTTAAAATAGAAACATAGGTAGATGCCTTTATAGGCTCTAGAGACGTAATTTTTTCAAATTTTTCTAACAATTTTTAAAGGTAGGTTAACTTCACAGACCACGGAAGCTCTTTTACTAATCTGTGGTTAACTTAAATAAAAACCTATAATAACATGAGAAGGGATGTAACTTATCGATTCAGTGATCACGCTGATAATTCTGCGGCGACAATCGACCAATAGGAAAATGATAGGCAATCTTTTAGCCATTTGTCCAATTACCTGTTTGAGTGCTCGAGTCGATTGCCTGGGCACTGGCTATCTAGGTTAGTACCAAGGCTCAATGACATCAGCCCTTTTACTCAATACCTGAGCCTATTGGGTATTTCAAAATAAAGTACCTATGCACTAGACTTGTTTCTATATACTGTGACTCCCTAACGCAGTTGGAGCGCGGTATCATTCGAGAAGAGGGTCGCAGGTTCGATTCCCACCACGGGAAACTTTGGAATTTTACAAATTCTAAATTAGCCCAGATCTGGTTGGTCGAGATTGCAGCCGAGGCTAGTTACCACCCTACTACCTACCAAAAACGCGCCATTCAGCGTTCCAGCGCGATGCTGTGTTAAAAACCATTGGGGGTTACTTTACCCCACTTTAGTCTTTACCCCTTCGAAGTTAGTAGGTACGATAACATCTTCGGCTGCATCATACTAACTCGAAATTTTATCGTCCAAGTAGCGTTGCGAGGCATCCGGATAAAACTGGACATAAGGTTTGTGTTGCGTGTCCGGCCAACATAAACGGTGTCCAGCTTGTCAGGATTTCGTCAGACTTTTTAAATTTTGCAAACTAGCAAGCGATGAGCGTGGCCGAACAAGCTTATTACTTAATGGTAATAATCAAAAGAGCAATACAATTAATAATGTAGGGTGTCCGGCCTTTTAACCCAAATGTTCGGCCAACTGGCTAGTTTGTCCGGCTATTAGGTTTGGCGACAACACTAGGCCCCTGGTCATAGGGAGATAAATACTCCCTATTACCCTGTGCGTTTGTAGCAATCGCAATCACAATTTGCGATAAAAGAAAACATCGAGAAAACTGCTTGCCAATTTGCCATCTGCGTGCTACTTCTGGGTAGGTACTATATCAATATGGGCAATCATTGTTTTTTTAATTAATCACATACGTAGCTACTTGTATGGAGTGTCACTAGTATTGTATTTATTTTGTCGTAATTTTATTACACCATTGTTTACGCTTACATTCATTGAAGACCTTGTACAAATCTTCCAAATGCCAAATATTAAGTGGTTTTGAGCTGTGTACTTACCTATAATAGTTATTTTCAATAATGTCCGAATTATATTCCTAAATATAATAGATACAAAGCCCGGGAAAGATGGACAGGATGAATCGAGGATATAGAACACATAATTTATAGTAACTAACTATAATAAATAATAACTTTATTCTTCTAACTACCTGCCAAGTGCCAGTCAATGTAGGCACCGTCATTATTAACCAATTACACCTACAATAATTACATTGATTTATTACTAAAACCATTTTAGATAGGTTTACAGCAATAAAGCCTCTGTCACAAGGCTTGATAAAGCGGTTTACAGATAGTACAAGAGCTTGCATCTGCAAGTCTCTGTGACGTTTTGTACGGGACCTGTGACTTTTCGTAAGATTTGAAACGCCTAATGCCTCCCGCTATGTGGGCATTAGGCGTTTCATTGCATAGCTCCACCATTGGTAGTAAAGTACTTACAATCAACATTGGTCAATCTACATCTTGTGTCGGATCCACACCGACCGATTTGGATCCAACTTTGACTGACCAAGTTGGTCCGAAATCCGAATTAAGTTTGGCATCTGTAGCAGCGACCATGCTGACAGGGGAACAGGCATGAAAAGAAACAGTCTGCTTTTGCGAGGCTGTAATGACGAAGGAGGCAGCTGTGGAGAGGAATCGAACGATCCCACACGCAGCCTCCGTACAGGCTACAATTTTTTTATATTAGAATGGTCTACCCATGTCCCATGTCATACTGCTCTTGGATTATACCTTAACAATGACAAATCTTTAACGAAAGTGTCCAAGTTATTACAATATAATGAAGAAATACATACAAGCTCGTTTGAACTTTCGATGATGCAAGTCGTCTATCTCGTTTTTGTCTTCTCATTTCCCTTGCAGTATGAAGCTGGGCTTTCCTACAAACGACCCAACCCTCAAAGTTATTTGCGACAATGCGTAAGTGATATTTTAAAAAAGTATTTCCACACCAACAAGGGTTTAACACTCGTCAATATGGATACAGAAAACGAAGAAATATTCAAGATACTCAATAACGTAGGAGGGAATTCAATTTCGTTGAAAGAATCCCACAAAAAGCAACACACCGTCAACGAAGCGTACTTAATAGCTGCCGGTGACTACGCGGATTTCATAAAGGAATTCCCAAATTTAAGCAAAGAAATATATTGGAACCCGAATGCCCGATTCCTTGTCATGATCGGTAATTTACCGAAAAGTATTTTGGGGAAAATCTTTGATGTTCTATTAGTACAAAGCGTCAGAAACGTCCTGGTCATGGACGAGAGTGCCGATCCGGAACTGTACACCTACAATCCATTCGAGAACTACGGCTGCGGACGACGTTACGACAGAATCATCGAATACGGAAAGTGTTCAATGTCACAAGATAACTTATATCCCCCCAAACTGGTTACGGGCCTCAGGAACTGCACCTTCAGTGTCGCGTGCCCCAACTGGCCACCGTACTCCATCGATCCCGCTAAAAGAAACGGCTCAGTCGCAGGGGTCGAAGAAGTACTTCTGGAACAAATAGCAAGACTGGAACACTTTAATGTCAAGTTTTTTTATACAGATGACGGAGAACAATTCTCAAAGATACAGAACGACGTGGAAGCCGTCGGCCCTCTGGATATGCTTCAAAAGCGCAAAGTGGACGTCATGCTAGGGGGGTTGATGCTGACGCATCCGAGAGCGCAGGTGTTCCACTACATCTGGAGTCACCTGGCGTATTTCGAAGAAATTTCATACCAAGTCAAACGAGCTACAGCCGTGGCTTCCTGGAATATTACTTACATAGAATTTGATGCGACCGTTTGGATGGTGTTCATTCTTGCCTTTCTCATTTTCTTCTTGATCTTCGTAGTTTTAGTACGGCCGAAGGACAAGGGTCGAATAGTCCTGAATATGATAGGATTCTTGTTCCTCGCCGGCCATCGGATCAAAGGGAATTTCTTTACAAAGTACCTCTTTCTACATTGGGTAGTGCTCGCTTACATTATAAACATATACTACACGTCCAATCTGGTGAGTTTTACGAACAACCCCGTTATGAACTACCAAATATCAAGTGAAGAAGACTTGATAAGGAACAAGATGCAACCCTGCGTGAGTCGCCTCATCAAAGATTACCTAGCATCAGTGGAGGTCAACGAATCTATTTTTAAATATCCATCCAAGGGCTGTGAAAGTCTCATGGAAAGCACCAAAAAGGTTAGCGAATCTGAAAATCTTTACACTCTCGCGATACGTTCGCTATACGATTACCATGAGTATGATTTCTATGATGAATCGGGCAACAATATGATTTATACCTTTAAGGAGCCGCTTACCAAAGTTATCTATTCCATTTACTTTTATAAAGGATTTCCGATGGTCGAGAGGTTTCATACGCAGGCGCTTCGAATGAGGGAAAACGGTCTGATAGAACTTTATCTGAGAAATCTCTTCAGGGAGCAACACAAGCGGTACCGTTTCCAGGTGAAGGAGAAACGGTATCAACTCTACGTCCCATGGTACATATTCCTGTACGGACTTGTGTTGTCTGTGCTGGTATTTTTTGTAGAAATCATTGTACATAAATTGTTCGCTAATGGGTGCCGTGTGAATGTCATAATTATCTAGATGCTAATCTAATGATATATAAATGATAATGATAATTAAGCTAATCGCACACAATGTACAATAAATATTCGAAGGTCCCAAAGACAGGTTGTGCCTTAATTTTTCACTAACTACTCAGAAATCTAGACTAATGTTACTTACCCATTTGTTAACAAACTGTAAAATTGATTTTTTTACACCTGTAGCCACGAACCTGTAGCCTTTAGGCCCGGTTTCCACCAAAGCGGAGCGGAGTGGAGCTATGTTTGAGTAACCAATCAGATTCGTCATTTTGACATCTCCGCGAAACTGACGGAAGAGGACATGACGAAATCTGGTTGTTTTTTATTATATACAAGTTAGTACTTGACTTCGATCACACCTGATGGGAAGTGATGATGTAGCTTATGATGTTATCGTACCTACTAACTTGGAAGGTTAAGTAAATTCACCCCAACGGTTTCTACACAGCATCGCACCGGAACGCTAAATCGCTTGGCGGTGCGTCTATGCTGGTAGGGTGGTAACTAGCTACGGCCGAAGCCTCCCACCAGACCAGAACTGAGCCAATTTACAAATTATAAAATTCCAAAGTGGCTCGTGGCGGGAATCGAACCCGCGATAAAATTATAAACATGGCGACGGTGATCGTGTGCTATGTGGCTATTTCACGCAAATAATTTACAAATTTTAATTATTGTCATTTGATGGGTTCACTGAGAATGAAAGTTTTTCATTTCACACAAACTGGGAAGATTGAACACAATATTATTTATCGATTATGTCTTTAGTCACATGCAAGTCATTCTTTATGCCATTTTTTAATAGATAGCCACGGGCCACTTTGGAATTTTATAATTTCTACTTACCCTTCCAAGTTAGTAGTAGTAACATCTTAGGCTGCATCATCACTTACCAACAGGTGAGATCGCAGTCAACTTGTATAGAGTAAAAAAAAGAAATAAAAAGATAGTTTCTTCATCAACATGGCAAAATATCATAAAAATGAAACAAAAAGGTAATCTTAAACCATTTATTTAAAAAAATATAGAAACTTTATACGTACTAAAAACCATTAACTAACCATAACATTATTTATTGGTCCATAAAATTATAATTTGTCTACACTTTTACAAAACTAAGTACAAATACAATATTATAACCACATTCCCTAAGTCTTTATACTTAAACTTTAAGTGGAAGGAAAATGATAGTCATACAAAAAGGTAGCATTGAAAAGATTATAAGATAGAAAGATAGTAGAGGTTCCCAATAAACTATCTTTCTACAATTTGCCCTACCAGAGATATACATGTGACATAAGGTCCATACAAGTTATGTCACATTTCTATTATATAGTCTACTACAGATAGAAATTTGACATAACTATAGTAGTGTTATTATCTCGCTGCAGACTCGGTCACAAATCATTCGAGTGTTTCGCTTTTGTTGTTCTTTGTTGAGTTGTGCATTACTGCAGAACAACAAAAGCGAAGCACTCGAATGATATGACCAAGTCTGCAGCGAGATAATAACACTACTATAGAATATTGGGAACCGCCATCAAGAAAAAGTCCAGAAATTACTCTTCAGTCATTCGCATGATTAAAACTTATAATTTGAGCTAATGGATGACTACTGTTAGACGTTGGCTTCCTGAAGAAATATCCACCTTAATAAATGACAGAAAGGAAACAAAACAGATGCTTGTCTGCTTGACAGATGAAAAATCATGATTAAGTAATTATTAACTCAAGATTAAAATTTGTACATCAAATAAATATAAAAATATCAAATAAAATCAAAAATCATGACCACAATTTGACGAAGTCATTGAAAAAAGCAATTGATTTTGGTAACAAATAAAAATTATTGTTACAATAATAAACTAAAAATCATTCATCATCGAACATGATTCACAACTACTGAAATTAGTCATTTACATTGTGCTTAGATCAATTTCTTTAATAACAGTTTATTAAGTGTGGTATATTGTAATCGTTACCATTAATAAATAATATTATTAATTAATCACAATTTTACTCATCTTTCGGTATATACTTTTTTTTAAAATATTGAAATAGCACCCCAGTTACTTTTTAAAGAGGACATAAATATGTAAGAATGTATTTTAAAATTCATAAGAAAATTTAATATTAGACTACCATATTTCCGAGAAAGGCCGAACAAGGCAAGAAATTTTAAAGGCAAGCCACTTAAACACTAAATGAGCAAAAAATTAATAAACTTGCACCACTCTCTATTTTTGTCATATAATTTAAGAATTAATAACATTATAAATTAATTTGTTCTTTATTTCATGCATGTTTAAAACAGGAAACCGACAAGTTGGTTATATATTTGGTCCAGTCATGTTTAAAGTTTAAACATTGTTTTCATTCCATACCACAAAGGCACCTGTGTAATGGAATGACTATTAATATTAATACCATAACAGACTTAGAATTAAAATCATAAAATTGTTGTAACCATCGCTTTACAAATATTGTAAACGAATATGTAGTTTTTACATAGGCTTACAGTCTCTTACGAATGAAATTAATGAAAAATCAAATCTCTACCACCAGGTTCGGAAGGTTTATTATTAGTTATTGTATATGATTTTTGAATGATTTACTGACATCAACACCCTTAAGTAAAAAGAACAAAACCTCACCATCTGTATACATCACGTAAAGGAATAGTTTAACATAATAAAGTTATAAACCTATCTAAAGTAGCTCTGCTCTTCATAAATTTAACTAAACTATGAAAATAATGTAAGAGCTTTTTTGTATTCAAGCATATCAGTCTAGTTTTTTTTTTTTAATTTTTACTAGCTTTTTATGATAATTTTTACTTAGTACAATCTGTTGAAAAGCGTAATATGTTTACACTCGAATGACATTGATTTATTACATTTCCATTTCATTTTAATTTCAACGCTGTAAAATTCATCTCCTACGGACGTTGCTCAACGCTATACAGAATACATAATTATATACTTTTGTTTATAATCACAAAAACATATTTCCTGCCCATTAACATTATATTTACCTTAACGTACCACTACATCAAAAACCGTATTTTTTCTGCCTATTCCTTTATCAGTCAAAAGAACGGTACGAATTCAATTACATGTAATTAAATTCATAAGCAGAATTGAGCAAAATGTGATCAAGATTAACGATGACGATTGTGATTATCAATATCCTGATTACGATTAGTTCTGTAGTAAAGTTGATCGTATTAATCATTGGTCACCAAATGAAACTGTTAATTAATTATTATTTCTCAAACCGTATTAATGATTACGACTGAAATCATTAATCATGGTTACATTTTGCCATTTTCTGTTCATAAGCACATTGTAGAAGGCACTTTGTATATATCTACTGTAACCATAAATAATTGTCATGCTCCCAATCACCTTTGTTAACAATTTTACATGTCGAGCCATTTTTATTTTTTTCCATACATTTTCTTTTATATCGTTCGCATTATGTGCCATTTTTGTTGAACATTACCCCCGGCAAGTAATCAGTCAGAATTTTTTAACGTTTTTGACATTTGTAGATGGGTTTTACCCCCGGCAAGTAATCAGTCAGATTTTTTACGATTTTGACATTTGTAGATGGGTTAATGTTATCCTGTGGTTCTGTCAAAATCTCAACTCCGCGATATTGAGTTAACACTTGACATATTGCAGCAGAATTTTATCCATGACATAACCAATTTTTTCTCCAACCCCATGCTTTGGAGATTGGTGAAAACAAAGAAGAGGATAAATTTTGTCCTTTCCCCGTTGACAAAATAGTTAGGTGTGTATGTACTGTAGGTGACGTATGAAAACGTCCGGCACATTTTATATATATTCGAAAAACCTTCTACTATCACAATAACTGCGCTCAAGCTTCATTTGAGACCCATTTGACAAAAACGCAATACCATTTTTTGCAGTCCCAACACTGAACTTATATTTAATTAAGTTTTACATATTGATATGAGTTTTACGCATGGAAACCTATACTAGCTAAGTTAACCGTTAATATTAACGTTTAATTACGAGTTAAGTTGTTCCCATGAATTAAAAGGAAAAGTTTATTAATTGAAAAATACTTTCTAAATTAATTATATAAACTATTTTTTTAATCTGAACAGAATCCTTATAGTTTAGATTGGCCAAAAATATTACAAAATTTCGATAACGTCGACGGTCAAGAATTTAGAACTTGACTGAAATCAAAATATTGATTAGTTTTATTTATTCGATCAAATAAATAAAAAGGAAAGCATTTTAATATTTTCGCTTAAACAGAGCCAGCTGTATGAACCTATGTGCTATAGTAGGTCTATAGAAATTTTTGTTTTGCAGGAAAGGGACAGAAGACTTGAGAGAGAATGACAAAAAAGGTAAAATACTTGTAACTTTTTGTCACTCGATCTATTTAATAAGTGTTTTCACCATTATATTTTTAACAATTCTAATTTCAAAAAGATTCAATTAATATTTTGATTTCTGTCAATTGGCCTGATGGCATGATATTGTCCATGGCCCTGATATTAGTGGAGCATGGGAAGCAAACGGTTTCCATAGCTACTATAGCGACCCAACCTAAAACATCACCGTATAAGAGCTAACCGCTCTTATCTCGTGGACCTCAGCTTCCAGCGCAGGAAGAGGAAGGCGGAGATGCGCAGCACGACGAAGATGAGGCACAGCGCGGCGATGTCGAGGGTGAAGTCGGCGTTCTTCATGTCCAGCTCCTCGAGGGTGGTGTCTGGGTGCTTGAAGTGGCAGTACACCTGGGAATAAAGAATTCATATTATGAATAAGTAATATTAGAAAGCTGTAAAGATTTTGAAACAAAGTTTCTTTGCTGGAACAGCGACAACGCACCGGAATGCGCAGTGTTTGTGCTTATGGCAGACTAGGTGGACGGACACATAAACAGAGTCACGGGGCGTCACTGGCTTCATGTGGCACAAGGTCATCTCAAGGGGCCCATGTCCAGCAGCGGACGTCCGTCGGCTGAAACGAACAAACCATATAAAATGAGCCGCAGTTACCTGGTGGCACTGCAGCTTGGTGCGGTTGAACGCGTAGGTGGCGAGCGCGGTGCCCTCGAACCCGTAGCGGATGTACGACACGTAGGTGATCCAGCGCAGGTACACCGGGATCGCGTTGAACGACACGAAGAACCCGCTGAACAGCAGGAACGGCACCGACATCACCGGCGCCAGGAGCAAGCCGTACGAACCATATACAATGAGCCGCAGTTACCTGGTGGCACTGCAGCTTGGTGCGGTTGAACGCGTAGGTGGCGAGCGCGGTGCCCTCGAACCCGTAGCGGATGTACGACACGTAGGTGATCCAGCGCAGGTACACCGGGATCGCGTTGAACGACACGAAGAACCCGCTGAACAGCAGGAACGGCACCGACATCACCGGCGCCAGGAGCAAGCCGTACGAACCATATACAATGAGCCGCAGTTACCTGGTGGCACTGCAGCTTGGTGCGGTTGAACGCGTAGGTGGCGAGCGCGGTGCCCTCGAACCCGTAGCGGATGTACGACACGTAGGTGATCCAGCGCAGGTACACCGGGATCGCGTTGAACGACACGAAGAACCCGCTGAACAGCAGGAACGGCACCGACATCACCGGCGCCAGGAGCAAGCCGTACGAACCATATACAATGAGCCGCAGTTACCTGGTGGCACTGCAGCTTGGTGCGGTTGAACGCGTAGGTGGCGAGCGCGGTGCCCTCGAACCCGTAGCGGATGTACGACACGTAGGTGATCCAGCGCAGGTACACCGGGATCGCGTTGAACGACACGAAGAACCCGCTGAACAGCAGGAACGGCACCGACATCACCGGCGCCAGGAGCAAGCCGTACGAACCATATACAATGAGCCGCAGTTACCTGGTGGCACTGCAGCTTGGTGCGGTTGAACGCGTAGGTGGCGAGCGCGGTGCCCTCGAACCCGTAGCGGATGTACGACACGTAGGTGATCCAGCGCAGGTACACCGGGATCGCGTTGAACGACACGAAGAACCCGCTGAACAGCAGGAACGGCACCGACATCACCGGCGCCAGGAGCAAGCCGTACGAACCATATACAATGAGCCGCAGTTACCTGGTGGCACTGCAGCTTGGTGCGGTTGAACGCGTAGGTGGCGAGCGCGGTGCCCTCGAACCCGTAGCGGATGTACGACACGTAGGTGATCCAGCGCAGGTACACCGGGATCGCGTTGAACGACACGAAGAACCCGCTGAACAGCAGGAACGGCACCGACATCACCGGCGCCAGGAGCAAGCCGTACGAACCATATACAATGAGCCGCAGTTACCTGGTGGCACTGCAGCTTGGTGCGGTTGAACGCGTAGGTGGCGAGCGCGGTGCCCTCGAACCCGTAGCGGATGTACGACACGTAGGTGATCCAGCGCAGGTACACCGGGATCGCGTTGAACGACACGAAGAACCCGCTGAACAGCAGGAACGGCACCGACATCACCGGCGCCAGGAGCAAGCCGTACGAACCATATACAATGAGCCGCAGTTACCTGGTGGCACTGCAGCTTGGTGCGGTTGAACGCGTAGGTGGCGAGCGCGGTGCCCTCGAACCCGTAGCGGATGTACGACACGTAGGTGATCCAGCGCAGGTACACCGGGATCGCGTTGAACGACACGAAGAACCCGCTGAACAGCAGGAACGGCACCGACATCACCGGCGCCAGGAGCAAGCCGTACGAACCATATACAATGAGCCGCAGTTACCTGGTGGCACTGCAGCTTGGTGCGGTTGAACGCGTAGGTGGCGAGCGCGGTGCCCTCGAACCCGTAGCGGATGTACGACACGTAGGTGATCCAGCGCAGGTACACCGGGATCGCGTTGAACGACACGAAGAACCCGCTGAACAGCAGGAACGGCACCGACATCACCGGCGCCAGGAGCAAGCCGTACGAACCATATACAATGAGCCGCAGTTACCTGGTGGCACTGCAGCTTGGTGCGGTTGAACGCGTAGGTGGCGAGCGCGGTGCCCTCGAACCCGTAGCGGATGTACGACACGTAGGTGATCCAGCGCAGGTACACCGGGATCGCGTTGAACGACACGAAGAACCCGCTGAACAGCAGGAACGGCACCGACATCACCGGCGCCAGGAGCAAGCCGTACGAACCATATACAATGAGCCGCAGTTACCTGGTGGCACTGCAGCTTGGTGCGGTTGAACGCGTAGGTGGCGAGCGCGGTGCCCTCGAACCCGTAGCGGATGTACGACACGTAGGTGATCCAGCGCAGGTACACCGGGATCGCGTTGAACGACACGAAGAACCCGCTGAACAGCAGGAACGGCACCGACATCACCGGCGCCAGGAGCAAGCCGTACGAACCATATACAATGAGCCGCAGTTACCTGGTGGCACTGCAGCTTGGTGCGGTTGAACGCGTAGGTGGCGAGCGCGGTGCCCTCGAACCCGTAGCGGATGTACGACACGTAGGTGATCCAGCGCAGGTACACCGGGATCGCGTTGAACGACACGAAGAACCCGCTGAACAGCAGGAACGGCACCGACATCACCGGCGCCAGGAGCAAGCCGTACGAACCATATACAATGAGCCGCAGTTACCTGGTGGCACTGCAGCTTGGTGCGGTTGAACGCGTAGGTGGCGAGCGCGGTGCCCTCGAACCCGTAGCGGATGTACGACACGTAGGTGATCCAGCGCAGGTACACCGGGATCGCGTTGAACGACACGAAGAACCCGCTGAACAGCAGGAACGGCACCGACATCACCGGCGCCAGGAGCAAGCCGTACGAACCATATACAATGAGCCGCAGTTACCTGGTGGCACTGCAGCTTGGTGCGGTTGAACGCGTAGGTGGCGAGCGCGGTGCCCTCGAACCCGTAGCGGATGTACGACACGTAGGTGATCCAGCGCAGGTACACCGGGATCGCGTTGAACGACACGAAGAACCCGCTGAACAGCAGGAACGGCACCGACATCACCGGCGCCAGGAGCAAGCCGTACGAACCATATACAATGAGCCGCAGTTACCTGGTGGCACTGCAGCTTGGTGCGGTTGAACGCGTAGGTGGCGAGCGCGGTGCCCTCGAACCCGTAGCGGATGTACGACACGTAGGTGATCCAGCGCAGGTACACCGGGATCGCGTTGAACGACACGAAGAACCCGCTGAACAGCAGGAACGGCACCGACATCACCGGCGCCAGGAGCAAGCCGTACGAACCATATACAATGAGCCGCAGTTACCTGGTGGCACTGCAGCTTGGTGCGGTTGAACGCGTAGGTGGCGAGCGCGGTGCCCTCGAACCCGTAGCGGATGTACGACACGTAGGTGATCCAGCGCAGGTACACCGGGATCGCTTTGAACGACACGAAGAACCCGCTGAACAGCAGGAACGGCACCGACATCACCGGCGCCAGGAGCAAGCCGTACGAACCATATACAATGAGCCGCAGTTACCTGGTGGCACTGCAGCTTGGAGCGGTTGAACGCGTAGGTGGCGAGCGCGGTGCCCTCGAACCCGTAGCGGATGTACGACACGTAGGTGATCCAGCGCAGGTACACCGGGATCGCGTTGAACGACACGAAGAACCCGCTGAACAGCAGGAACGGCACCGACATCACCGGCGCCAGGAGCAAGCCGTACGAACCATATACAATGAGCCGCAGTTACCTGGTGGCACTGCAGCTTGGTGCGGTTGAACGCGTAGGTGGCGAGCGCGGTGCCCTCGAACCCGTAGCGGATGTACGACACGTAGGTGATCCAGCGCAGGTACACCGGGATCGCGTTGAACGACACGAAGAACCCGCTGAACAGCAGGAACGGCACCGACATCACCGGCGCCAGGAGCAAGCCGTACGAACCATATACAATGAGCCGCAGTTACCTGGTGGCACTGCAGCTTGGTGCGGTTGAACGCGTAGGTGGCGAGCGCGGTGCCCTCGAACCCGTAGCGGATGTACGACACGTAGGTGATCCAGCGCAGGTACACCGGGATCGCGTTGAACGACACGAAGAACCCGCTGAACAGCAGGAACGGCACCGACATCACCGGCGCCAGGAGCAAGCCGTACGAACCATATACAATGAGCCGCAGTTACCTGGTGGCACTGCAGCTTGGTGCGGTTGAACGCGTAGGTGGCGAGCGCGGTGCCCTCGAACCCGTAGCGGATGTACGACACGTAGGTGATCCAGCGCAGGTACACCGGGATCGCGTTGAACGACACGAAGAACCCGCTGAACAGCAGGAACGGCACCGACATCACCGGCGCCAGGAACACGCCGTTCTGTAACCAAACCACAATCAAGTCATACATTGCAAGTCATATTTGAATTTTTTTTTTCCTTTTTAAATCTGTATCTCGGCAATCTGTCGTCGTTGGACATTGGGCCGTGCGGTTGTTGGTAGCAAGTCATTTTTGAAATGGGGAAATTAAAAAATAGTTGAACTGGCTACATCGTCTCCACGCGATAACGTTACCACACACTCTGCTATGTAACCTTGAAGTGATCTTCATACGCGTTGGGCATGAGGTTTTTTATGTACTTATTTTTTTCAGGCACGAGCGGCTGTGACGTCAGCAGGTGTCTCGCTCGCACCAATGGCGGCTCGGTGTTACCTGCACGTTCATGGCGGCGCCGACCACGAGCCCCACGCTCTGAGCCACGAAGGCGATGAGCAGGCACGAGGACAGGAACATCGCGAAGCGGAACCACTCCAGCGGCTGTGACGTCAGCAGGTGTCTCGCTCGCACCAATGGCGGCTCGGTGTTACCTGCACGTTCATGGCGGCGCCGACCACGAGCCCCACGCTCTGAGCCACGAAGGCGATGAGCAGGCACGAGGACAGGAACATCGCGAAGCGGAACCACTCCAGCGGCTGTGACGTCAGCAGGTGTCTCGCTCGCACCAATGGCGGCTCGGTGTTACCTGCACGTTCATGGCGGCGCCGACCACGAGCCCCACGCTCTGAGCCACGAAGGCGATGAGCAGGCACGAGGACAGGAACATCGCGAAGCGGAACCACTCCAGCGGCTGTGACGTCAGCAGGTACACGATCACCACGTAGATAATGCAGAATATCGCCTGAAAACCAATAAATAAAACTTTCTAAATAACTGTCTAACTGCGTAAACAGATGTTAAATGCATGACCCATCGTTTCACTTAAAAAAAATAATTAACGCTTTTCGAGGTAATAAGCTAAAAAAACAAACATGTTGCAGTTACCTGGAATGGTATATCCGAGACGGTGATGGCTAGATAGTAGGACCGCAGCGAGTACCATCTGTTGAAATGCTCTTTTATCAGCACCGGCATCTCCAGGGGAACTGAAACAATATATCGCGCAGATTTAGACTCACATTGTGCTTAATCTTTGACGTTAGCTGCCAAAGTATTAATTAGTATAAGGTTATTTTTTAATCCGCATAAATAAATCCAAGGTCCAAATGAAAAATTTAAAATCACCAGAGAAAACTCCCAAGAAATGCATCATGACTAAAAGCTAGGAATAAACCAAAAAATTTGACATGAACCGCATCTTTATAGCTCTATGGTCTATGGTGTTCTCTATGGCTTGGACGCCGCCATCTGAATCTAGTAGGTGTTGTAAGCAAGTAAATTGCGCGCCAGCGCTGACACAAAAGTGCAATTCAGTTCACAATAGCGCCTGAATCCGCCTCCGCTATGCATCTTAAGTTGTGGTCTCTTTCTATCGCGTACCTTTATCTCTTTCGACGCACTAAGGATGCCTCGTAATCGTGCGCACGCAGCGCGTGAAATAGACCGTACAAGAACTAACACGTGCAACGTAGCCAGCGAGCCTGGCCTAGTATCGCCAGGCCAGGTTCACTTATCACGTGATCGAAGAAACTACAGGCGCTTCCAGGCAGGCTTTTTTCAGACGGCTGCCGCGCGCCGCCAAGTTGCACGCGCTAGTTCTGTACGGTCTATTTTACGCGCGGCGTGCGCCGTCTGTTCAGCCTCGGAATACGGTAGTCCTAGTACGTCGTAAGAGATAAAGCTACGCGATAGAAAGAGACCACAACTTTGCGTTTATTGCGTGTTGTTTTAGGTGGCGGAGCCAGGCGCAATTGCGAACTGCGGGGCTAGACAAAGTAACAGTCGTTTAGCGTTGACGACAGTAGATAAAAATGTATGGACAAAACAAGTGACTGTAGAAAAACCACATGACCGAATGAAAACAAATGATAGCAGAATCTGCTTTATGCTTAGCGTTGTTCAGTGTCGGTTGTCAATTGTCATGCGAAGTACGCTGAAAGTTATCTACAAGCTCTGCGAGAACGCCAGGGAGCGTTCAAATTGTCGTAGTCGATTTTCAAAAAAGCGTGTTTTTCGGTCACGTGGGTTTTCTACAGTCACTTGTTTTGTCCATACATTTTTATCTCCTGTCATCAACGCTAATCGACTGTTACTTTTACTTTATCTAGCCCCGCTGAATTCCAGTTTTTGTGTCAGCGCTAGAGTCGCTATTTCTTTAAATCATCTTGCGGTGTGAACCTTCTGTACCGTCAGGTACTATTATCTATTCCGTCGCGATACTCACAGCTGAGGATGGTGATGGTCATGGAGGTGTACATGAGGAACAGCATGTTGAAGAACAGGAAGCCGAGGTTGGACAGCACCTTGGAGCCGTCGTCGCCGATGTCGTAGTACAGCGCGCCGATCAGGAAGCCCACCAGGATGTGGGCGAACAGCCGCAGGTACATGAGCGTCTGAAATGTATTACAAGGAATTGAGTTTTTGCTCTCGGCCTTTCTCCATGGAGGATCGGCAGACGACGTTCTGACATAGCTGTGCGAGATAACGGAAATTTAAATGTAAAATTGCTGTCAACAACAAAGTGCCGAGCAGTGCCAACTCTACGATCTTTTTTCTGCTAATAAATAGTTTCTGCCGCAGATAACGCGCTGAAGAGATTTTTTTTTATACTATACATATAGGCTAGCGCTTGACTGTGATCACACCTGATGGAAAGTGATGATACAGTCTAAGGTGGAACGCGCTTGCCTAGAAGATGCCTATTCACTCTTGATTTGAAGGCACCCGGGTTGTAAGTGGCAGGAAAGACACTGCCTGGGAGGGTATTCCAGGCCTTTGCGTGCGTATCAGGAACGAAGAACCAAACCGCTTCGTACGCGTGTTTGGTACGTCAACTATGTAGTATAAATAAATAAATAAATAAATACACTTTATTTGCACCACACAAGAAATTGTACAAAACAGAAATACATAATAAACTAATTTTAGGCACAAAAGGCGGCCTTATCGCTTAGCAGCGATCTCTGCCAGGCAACCTTGAGAAAAGGAAAACAAAGGAACTAGATTTTGCAGGTGGTGTAGATTTATAAACTATATACATACAAATAACTACAAACTAATACATAAACTAGGTTAAACAAATAAACAAAGATATTCAATACATAATCATCAAACTATAAACTAATATATACAATATAATAATATAATGTCCACTAATAAGGACAAGATAATATGAATAAATAACAGTCATCATTTGCATCAACTAGGTACTCAAATAGTGATCTTTGACCGCATTCTTGAAAATGTACAAAGATTTAGACTGTCGTATCTCGAGGGGGAGTGCATTCCATAAAAGAGTTGCCTGTACGGTGAAGGATTTTTGGAACATCTTTGTTTTATGGAATGGCATTTTAAGTGTCAAGGTACGACAGGTTCTGAGGTCTGAATGTTCCCCAAGAAATTTGAATTTCTCCTTGAGGTAAGGAGGGGTTCTAGGATCATATAATACACAGTACAGTAGAGAAAGAACATGCAGATCCCGGCGACGGCGGATAGGGAGCCAGTTGAGCTTTTGTCGAAATTCAGAGATATGGTCATACTTGCGTAGGCCAAATATAAACCGAATTGCAAGATTTTGGAGACGCTCAAGTTTATTAAGCTGGTCTTCATTCATATTGAGAAAGCTTGCGTCCGCGTAGTCAAGTATAGAGAGGAGGAGAGATTGTGCTAACATAACCTTGGTAGGAATTGGAAGAAAAGACTGCAACCGCCGCAACGAGCTCATAGCTGCAAAGGTTTTCCTGCTTAATTCTTTCAGGTGTGTGGCCCATGACAGCTCCCGATCTATATGTACGCCGAGGTCTTTAACAGAACCGCAGTATGCAATGGTAACCCCATTAAATGACACTGGAGGAAGATTAGGCCAGTCAACTCTGGCGATCATCCCGGGGCTACCAATAATTATAGCTTGGGATTTAGCTGGGTTGACCTTCAGACCAAACTGAGTGCTCCAAACAGATATAGCAGCGAGGTCTCTGTGAACAGCAGCTACTGCAGAACTAAGCTCACCAATAGGTACTGAGCGATAGATTTGGATATCATCTGCATACATGTGATAGAGAGAAGAGGTGTTATTTGTGATAGAATTAATGAAGATTGCGAAAAGTAAAGGAGACAACACGCCACCCTGAGGGACCCCAGCCGTAACATCACACCAGGATGAAAAACTTTCATCTACCCGGATGCGCTGTCGGCGGCCTTTGAGGTAACTCCGAAACCAGTCTACCACCGATGGAGATATGTTAATAGAACGTAGCAGCCTCAGCAAGATATCATAGTCAACAGTGTTAAACGCATTACTAAAGTCAAGCAAAGTGAGAACTGTGAGCTGCTTATTGTCCATCGCCAATCGAATGTCATCAGTCACCTTTACAAGTGCAGTAACTGTGCTATGTCCTGACCGAAATCCAGACTGCAACGGACTCAGGAGTAGATGTTTATCAAGGACAAGCCTCAGCTGATGATAAACAAGCTTTTCGAGGACTTTGGACAGGAAAGGTAAGATGGAGATGGGGCGGAAGTCAGAGACAGAAGTAGGTTTAGCCTTTTTTGGAAGAGGAATAATTTGTGCATTTTTCCAAGCATCAGGGAATTCGCCAGAGGAGATGGAATAATTGGGGATATGAGTCAAGACAGGAGAAACGATGTCAAGGATAGGTATGATCATGTTCCGGCTAATACAGTCAGAGCCAACAGCATTCGAAGCGATGGACAAAGTGGTCTTCTTAACATCACATTCAGTGAAAGACTCGAAGGTAAATGGGACGAAGTCAGGAGTGGAGCAAGAAGAAAGAATACTAAGGGTACGCTCTTTTTCGACACTATCAATTGTGTCACAGGTTGAGAAGTGTTTATTAAGAAGTTCAACATCAATATTGATAGGTGTCTTATGAGAACATTTGCCAACTCCAAGTGACTTTAGAAATTTCCAGGTTTTTGCTATATCCCCATTTTGAACTGAGCTATGTATGTGGCGTCGTTGGGCATCCCTACACAATGTATTACAGCGATTCCGGGCTTTATGGTATTTTTGGCGCAAGGCATCAGTGTCATTAATTTTATATTTAGATTTCGCGGCGTTCTTTTTATTCATGGCGGATTTAATCTCGTCAGATAACCAAGGAGCTGGGAGATGCTTCATTTTAATTGGCCGTAATGGAGCATGAATATCATAAAGTTGTGTTATCAGCGAATTAAATACCTCAACTTTACGGTCAACAGTATCGGCACCAGCGACAACAGTCCAGTCTACCTGCCTGGCATCATCGCTGAGGCTATCTCTATCAATTCCACCAAAGTTACGATGCAGAAGAATGGTTGGTTTTACTTTGGGAGGACGAGTAGTATGTATGGGTGGCCTTTAATTTTTTATGGGGCCATTATTTATTTGTTTATGGGTGGTAGATTCCGTCTGCTGAACAGCAAAGTGCCAAGCAGTGCCACCTCTACGTTGTCCTGCTTCTATCACCACTTGCACCACCAGTGGGCTGATTCTGTATTGTTATTTAGCAACTGACACTGGGTTATTAAACTAAGGAAACGGAGGCAAAAATCATATTTTTGTATTATTTTTGCACAAGTTAGTAACTAGCATGGTATGTTGACATGATACCATACCAACCTAGGTTGGTAACTTGTGCAAAAATAATACAAAAAAAAATAATACTCTGCCAACGTTTTCTCAGTTAATAACCCAGTGCCAGTTGCTAAATAACGATACAAAATCAGGCCCGTCTCACTTATCACGTGACCGTCCCAGCTACAAGTAGGGGTCCGGACCTCAATATTTCAGACGGTTGCCGCTCGCGGGCCGAGTTGCACGAGCTAGTTCTGTACGGTCTATAAAGTAAATATATAAAGATAAAGTTAGGCGATAGAAAGAGACCACAACGTTGCGTTTGTTGCGTGTCGATTTTGAGGGCGGGGCCAGGCGCTATTGCGAACTGAATTGCACTTTTTGTGTCAGCGCTAGAGTAGCTATTTCTTTAAATCGTCGTGCGGAGTAAGCCTTCTGTACTTGTACTATTTAGTGTTCTGTGACAGAATCAACGTCATTAGACATATAATAATTATAATACAATGTAAAACTGACCCAATCTCGCCTGCTGAAGAGTAAAGTACGCGTGAGCACCACCCAGAACTGCGTGAACTCGGACGTCGCGTACCGTCGCGGCGAGCCGTCCGTGCCGAGCAGCGCCACCTCTGCGTTGTCCTGCTTTTCTGTCTCCACTTGCACCACTTGATCACCTGAACAAATAATATAATGATATATTAATAAATTTTGAAAAATATAACCTAAAAAGTCGATTTATTAAAGGCATTATTATAACATAAGATATATTTATTGGAGGTGAACAACAAAAAATATGTCTTTAGGTAATTGTATCCTCTCCAAGCATTGTAAGAAGATGCTCGTAACACTCATGCACGCTCTTAAGAAAACAGGCACGCAAATGAGCACACACGCACGCACGTGCGCATACACGCACAAACATCCATGTTTATAATATTAGTGTTATTATAAAAACTAATACTTAATTTTTCACATCGGCGAAAAAACTTTTCTTACATTGTATGAAAGTTCATTACATGATTTTTATGCTATCTCGTGAGGAGACGGAACCATATCACTATTATTCCAAGGAATTATCCTTGTCAATGAAATTCTTCAATGGTCATAGTAACTCTGATTTATTAGATGTTTTTGTGTCAGATACTTTGAACCTGTGCAAGGGTAAGTCCATGATAAATGTTATCTTAAACACACTCAGTAGTCAGTAGAGGCACAAAGTCACACACACATACAAACAAAAAAAAATCACCTTTATAATACTATCGTAATATCATCCTATTATTTGCATGCCATACCTATCAGTCGAGCAAAAAAAATAACATGTAATTAAAGACAAATAAGATAACAATCGCATAGACAATTTAACTGGCATCTATTTATTTACAAATCACACGCGACCCCGAGAGCTAAAGCAGGAAGTTTATCTATCAGTTACCTTTGACCGGCCTATCAGCTGCGATGTTGCAATACAATTATTATTAGACCCAAGCATTTAAACATTTAAGGACCACTTGAATTCAATGAAAAACTAATTGAATCGATCAAACAACAAAAAAGTTAAAGGCATTTAAATATTTTTGATTAGATAGAGTTAGCGACATGAAATGTGATGTCACACCTTACTAATAAATACCATAGTAGCTTCGTGCGGTTTCATATCGTTTTACGAGAAGGGAATAAATGTAAGTCATTATTTTTGACGTGACGTCTTATAATTCGATAGAGCCGGTTGCACCACAGAAAACAAAAGACACTAGAAGTAGCATGTGGGTGTTACCCGTGTCGCCACTAGTAGGGTAATTTACCTTACTTGCTCGACATGCACACTCAGTCGTTGTCAAAAATGCATACAATAAAGTGCTAAAAAAAAATATTAAAATGGCTCAATGCGCTGTATTAGTGTGTAAAAATCGTAGCAAGACCTATAATCGTTTACTTGGAGGGATAACTTACCATCGGTAACTTGAATTTCTAGTTTTAAGTATAAATACGTGAAAATTTGTGTTAAATTTCTATAGGGCTTCAAGACATTTTAAAATGATCCTTAAAATAAGAACTTTACGGTTGATTTCTCATTTACTAATAATTTTCTTCTAGAACGTTGTCATTTAACTTTCGCTACTCAGCCAGTACTGTATCATGTCGACTGTCAACATATCGATAAAATATTATCGACTTTTATTAAAACGTTCCGCGTATTGCCTCTGTTCAGTGCAATCTCAAGAGTTAAGAAATTCACCACTACTGTTCGCACGCTTATCCATATTAGGAAAAAAATGGTTTTTCACTACGATAATAGGCTGTAAGAAGAAAATTAAGAATTAAAAATATTACTATTTCAGTTTCCCTAGGGAGCCATTTGTAAAAGAAAAATGGATCAAAGCTACTGGAAGGTTTAATTGGTTCCCTTCAAAAGCAAGTACAATCTGCTCCGGTCATTTTTTGGAAGAGGATTTTATTGTTAAGAAAAGTGGTAATAAATACATTAAAACTGAAGCAGAACCACGTAAAAAATTTTTTTAATTCATCGTGCACTGGTACGTCTATACACGTCACAAATTCAGTCATAACTAAGTAATTTACTCGCAAAAATATATAGAAAGTATGACATGACATGATAAGCCTTTAGACGTCCACTGCTGGAGCTAGGTGAAGGCTTTTCTAAACTTACACCTCCACGTACGGGATATCTCTTGCCACTAGCAACTATCTTCAGAGCGCAAGTTCTGTAGCCTGTCGTACGATGTGGTTCTTGTTGTGCCCTACGCGGTTTTTACTTCAAAGTAAACATAAGTACGTGTGGGGTATACGGCCCTCAGTTCTATGATAATTATAGCTTGGCCACTGCTATTGTAGCTAGCTATTGGGCTATGTTAATCACTTTGATATGGTCACCTAGATTCTTTCTAAATACGATTACTCCTTTATATTTGCTTAATAAATCGATAATCATTATTACAACAGCTATTACTTCCTGTACTTAGCCTAAGTACAGGAAGTAATAGCTGTTGTAATTCAAATTGTTGTAACTTCAACCGTTGAAGTCTCCAAAAATGAAACATCTAATGTACAGTCAGAACGCTAACAGGACGGAACTCATTAAATATTATATTATTAAATATTCTTTATTCATTGAATATTTTTTTTTTACCATAATGTGTTATTTTTATGTGATTTATTATGACTAGACGGAAATTAATTAAATTGGATTTTTTTCTTTACATATTAAGGGGATTGATTGAATTTATTTTTGTCTTTCTCACTCTCACGGAGATTTGGTAGGTGCGACATGCAGCGTCGCGGAAGAATATAGCAGAAAAACGACGTTTTACCTAATTACTCAAAAACTAAGCTGGTTATCAAAAATCCGTTCTAAGCGTTTTAGGATATTATTATTACCGATACATTAAAACAAAAATTATACCAAAACCATTGTAGTTTCCGATAAAATATAGAAAAACTGAGATTTTCGAGCAACTTTTGGGAGAACTTTCTATCGAGAAAATTTTATCCAATCGTGTTTCTGCTTCTCAGCGATTTTAGATTAAAGACCCAAAATACATGACGTGTAAATTTAAAAGTAATTTTCTTTATAGTTTTTGCATAAAACTTCATTCAAAATCACCTAAATACGGCTTGTAGGCCGTTAATATAACATTGCTTTTTATTTCAACTTTATCGATAATTTTACGATTCACGGTTAAGATGCATCACTACACTTTGACAGTTATCAAATATTGAAGTTTGTTCTTTGCCATTCAAATTTTAATCTTAACGTCATATAAACAGAGTTTCTCAAAAAAATCTTTATAAAACGAATCTACTACTGCCGATGCGGGCAATAGCGGAACTAAACATATTTGAAGTAAATTTTTGCAATATAAATTGTATAGCTGGGTTAATAAGGTTGACTTTAATGGAAATATATTTTGAAAATCACGTCATTTTTTTGACCAATCTAATGTGGAGGATTATGGTATGCGTGACTTGTAAATATGTGAGTTTAGCGACACTGGTTTCCTAAGAAGATCGTCATCATGCTAACTCTATTAGCCAATATAAAGTCATTCCTTGCTCTGTGGGTTGCACGCACGAAAAAACATGACTCATCCGGCGTTACCGGCGTTACCTCGCTCATGCGGCGTTACCTCGCTCTGAGGCGTTCCATGTAAGGCTTGAAGTGCAAGCGAGAGCGCGGAACGAGCGACAAAGAAGACGTTGTCACGTTCAACTATCGTCAGTAAACCTAATTTACAGGCAACCAATTTTTATCGTAGTTTATTATAACAAAGTAAAATAATTTTCATCAAATGCAAAAGTTGTGCCAACACAAAGATTCACTTCCACCAAAGTTATTTACAATGGAAAGTTTCCACGAGTACTTTGCCAAGTTTATATAAAAGTAAATTAAATGCGATTTTCGAGGAAGGGCAAGTTTGTTTGACACAAAGGTTACCTTCCTCGTGCATCAAGGTTACATACAATGGAAATTTCCGCGACTACTTTTATGGAATTACATTAATTTTTATTTATGAAAATATTTCCGTCTTATCTTTGCTACACAAAGTTATCAGAACATCGTACGTATTTTGATCCTATTATTAAAGAACTCTCCTTTGCCTTTAGCAATTTCTTTGACCATGAACTAAAGAAGTCCGTTTTGGAGATTATTTGCACCGTTGTTCCCATTGTCTTGAACTTGTTAAGGGGATTTATTGAATTTATTTTTGTCTTTCTCACTCTCACGGATACGTTGGTAGGTGCGACATGCAGCATCGCGGAAGAATATAACAGAAAAACGACCTTTTACCTAATTACTCAAAAACTAAGCCAGTTATCAAAAATCGGTTTCTCAGCGTTTTTGGATATTGTTATTACCGACACATTAAAACAAAAATTACAATTACATCCATTGTAGTTAACGATATAAATTAGGAAAACTGAGATTTTGGAGCAACTTTTGGGAGAACTTTCTATCGAGAAAATTTTATCCAATCGTGTTTCTGCTTCTTAGCGATTTTAGATTATAGACCCAAAATACATGACGTGTAAATTTGAAAGTAATTGTCTTTATTGTTTCTACGTAAGACTTCATTCAAAATCACTTAAATACGGCTTGTACGCCGTTAAGCACAATTATTATAACTTTTTGTTATTCAAGAACTCACCTTTGCCTTTAGCAATTTCGTTGGCCGCGAACTGAAGTAATCCGTTTTGAAGGTTGTTGGTGCCGCTGGTGCCATTGGCGCCGTTGGCCATGTCCACCATCTTGTCCTGCACTTGTGACGCGTCATTCTTGTTCCACTCGTTTTTCAAGGATAAGTCCATGTCTTTCTTGTTGTTGAATTCCGGCAACGTTGGTAGAGGCATGCCATTTCTGGGAAGAACAGAAAAAATAAATCATAGAGATAACAGAACTATGGAGTCGCCCTATTTAATCATTCTAGTCTAGCCTTGCGTGACATGCGGCGTCATGATCAGCGCCAAGATTCAATTCCATTTCCATTCAATTTAATTTTGTTTTTAAATGTTCGTGTATTAGTTACCCTAGGCGACGACATCTTATGCCGTATTATGTACATGCACTAAATTCATTTATAGATCCAAAGTTTGAAGTTATGACAGGTTACGTCATAGCAGAAAATACCATCAAAGAAATTATGGCCAACGACAGCAGTAGAGAGATCTTTCTAGAAATCGCACTAGAGGTTGCTCGTCTCCTTAACGAAAAGAACAAGGGTTAAATACACACAAAACAATAAAACAAAAAAAATACTAACATATATATTATATAAAATTCACAAAACAGTACTTACACTGTTGCAATATAAATAGCAACAGGAAAAAATAAATAAAAAAAAGACATTTTATGCGCCACTTTACAGATTAAAAATAGTCAATCTAATTTTGTAGACGGGGCCTGTCCTTATAGTTTCCTAGGTCTTTGGTAAAGTAAGTATGTAACAGTGATGTCATGCAGGTCTTATGTTAATCGATGTAAATAAACTTTCAATTACACATTTTATCGAACAGCGAAAACAAGACATTAACTATTGTAAACATTTTTGTAAATAATTCATCGACGAAGTAAATACACGTGCATTTCTGATGCATACTGGTTTTGTTTAATAAAAAAACGACCGTTTTGATGCCAACAATTTAAAGGCCAACTAAACAATAATTAAACCAAAGAATACGAATGGTCTTAACATCTCCCAGAATAAGTTTAAGTTATTTTAATCATCGAGAAACTAGTATATCGAGAAGCTATTTTCAGTAAAGAGTTGATAATGTACTCTCCGGAGCGATTTACGCTATTTTGACTCAAATTGCAGCACCACTAAAGTTCATATTGCTCTTCACAAAACCTTAGGCCGATATTACACTATCATATATATAGGATCCTATAT
Source organism: Coenonympha arcania (assembly GCA_036785405.1). Taxonomy (NCBI): domain Eukaryota; kingdom Metazoa; phylum Arthropoda; class Insecta; order Lepidoptera; family Nymphalidae; genus Coenonympha; species Coenonympha arcania. The sequence goes on along the minus strand of CM072063.1, from coordinate 10,920,622 downwards.
ATATTTGCTTCTTTTTCTTTCCCATTAGTGAAAAGAGTAATAAATACATGATAGGATCCTATATATATGATAGTGTAATATCGGCCTTAGTGTTGGTTTAACGCAAGTGCGCTCGCAGCACCGTATTTCAACTGACAGTGGTAGATAGGACGCCTTGTAGGAAATTGAGCTGTTCATATATTTAATACCTTATTTTCTATGAATTTATTTTATAAATTGGTAATACAATCTCAAGCTATCAGGAACAGCAATCTCATTTGAGTAACCGCTTTGTAGGCCAATTTTGTGTAGTTTGGCCGTAGAGATCGCTAGTCTCCAATTTGGCCACATAGATTGCTAGTCTCTACTTTGGCCACACAAATTAATATTACCTCAAAAATGAATGTAGAATAGATATGCTCTGCTTGGTCTTTTTCCTTCAAATTTGAAATTATTGCTGACAGAGAAGGAGCTACTATTGGACCGCTATAGCCTCTAATTAGGCAACACAGATTGCTGTAGTATCTGGTTTGAACAAACAGTTACTACAGGAACAGTTACACAGTGGAATATAAATAAATATAAATATATACGGGACATTTTACACATCGCAAACTAGCCCCAAAGTAAGCGATAGCTTGTGTTATGCGTACTAGATAACTGATAAATATACATACGTACTAATAAATATAATATATTGAAAAACACCCAGACACTGGAAAACATTCATGCTCATCACACAAACATTTACCAGTAGTGGGAATCGGACCCACGACCTCCGGCGCAGACAGTAGGTTCGCAACCACTACGCCATTCGGTCGTATATGGGACATGGACGTGATGATTGCTTATAGTTAGGCCACAAAGACTACTAGTATTCAGTTGCATACACACAGATTGAATATTCATTTGTTTGGACACATGTTGCCTAGTTTTAGTTTAGCCACACATATAGTTAGTCTCGTTAGTTGGGGGGTAATGGGGGTGCACCTCTATCTTCGCACCCCAATCGACAACCTCACCTGCCCGTGGTCTCCCTGCCGATTAGCGAACGAGGCAATGTCGACCGATGAACGGCGGTATAACCGTCCGAAAGACTAGACCTGAATAAGAAGTCCTATGTCGGGCAGCAGCGCAGTACTGCGATGCGATGCGATCCAACACTCCCAAATGGATAGTGCCAAAACACAACGGCCCCCAGTTCCCAGCAGCCTTACTATTCTCGTCCACGGTAGCGGATACATTAAGAGGGTGGCGGGAAGCGGCTGGATGAGGAAGGCTGAGGACAAGGTGTGGTGGCGCTCGCTTGGGAATGCCTATGTTCAACAGTGGACGTAGGCAGGCTGATATGATGATTATAGTTAGTCTCTAGTTTGGCCACACTAACTTATAGTCTCTATAGGTTCGGTCGGGAGCGCGAGTTTTTACCTGATATCGTTTTTGCCGTTGTCGATGGCGCGCACCAGTTTGCCGGTGTTGTCGCCGTACTCGCCACACGACACTTCGATGATGAAGGACGCGGGGTTGTGGTACGACGGGCACTGCAGGCTCAGGCTCCCCAGCCACTCCACTGTTAAGGAATAAACACTTTATTAACTTCGTAATAAGGCACAGATTCACTCAACTACGTTAATTTGACGACAATCATATCCATGTTTGTATTAGAAAGAAAACGTAATCTTAGATGTCAGCAAATTCTGCACCCTAATTGCCTAAAAAACTCGAACAATGAATTCTGCAGATTACTACTAGATACTTTGACTTTGGTTTTCTTACACAATCAGGCCCCACCTTCACTGATTGAAAGCAATAAAAAGGTCAATTTTCGAGTACACTTTCTGCAGAATTCATATTTATTTATCGCCTAAAGCTACAGAAAAATGGATGATCGCCGTTTCGTATTAGAAATTTAAAGGTGTAACCAGAATCCCGATAGCAATAAATTGGAAAGCCTTGAAGAGGTATTGAGTACCGCATGTGGCCGCATCTAAAGACCACTATGACGGAGTGTCCACATTGTAGCGGTATTCGATAGATGGCGTAACCAGTCCAATAGCACACACTGACGAAGTTTTCGACGAGCGTTCTATAAACTTCTGTCGTCATACGCTCCGACCAAAAGCGGTCCCTAAGCACAGCATCTGCCTGGAGGAAAATTTGCCTATTGTCTCCAACACTGGCAAAATTATAATGGTATCACTATTGATTTGTTCACCTGTTGCAATGAAGCTAATATTTACAAAAAGTAAAATAGATATAATGTATCTAATGTTTACTTAAATACTTTATACGATTTGAATGCAAGAATGCGACCTTATAATATTTTGCCAGTGTTGGAGACAATAGGCAAATTTTCCTCCAGGCAGATGCTGTGCTTAGGGACCGCTTTTGGTCGGAGTGTATGACGACAGAAGTTTATAGAACGCTCGTCGAAAACTTCGTCAGTGTGTGCTATTGAACTGGTTACGCCATCTATCGAATACCGCTACAATGTGGACACTCCGTCATAGTGGTCTTTAGATGCGGCCATATGCGGTACTCAATATCTCATCAAGATGCTTGTAGCAATGGACCTCTATTGGTTAAGCTGATGTGCAGATGTGTGTCGAGATTTGGAAACCCGCTACTAGCTTTTATAGATGTTTATCTTATAGCGGCAAGTAAGTTGAGGCAATATTCCATTGTTGCTAGTTAATGCAACATATGATGGTGGTTGCTGTAACTTTTTTATGAGTATTATTATTTATACCCAGCCGATTTCCTTTGGCGGTTCAGAAATATGACAAACGGAAAATTATTTCCTATGAACCAGACCAAAAACTTGGCTTTAGATAAACCTATAGATTCAGATAACAAAAAAGATATTCATTCATGATTCATAAATGAATGTTCGTCGAATGAACAAAAATAAACATCAATATTTGTAATGTCAGTGTCAATTTTGTGTTTAAATAAATCGGTATTTCGCATTTTAAGTGATTAAATATTTGGTTACACATTTGCAAAGACGACTGACGACATAAGCGGATTCGAATCGTATAAAACAATCCGGTGTTTAAGTTATTTCGCGTACTCCACGCCAAGGTCACTGCTTAAAAATTAAGCATTATACATTACTAGTTGAGTGACCGAGCTTTGCTCGGTAGTATTACAGCTACTTACCAATAGATGGTAGCAGGAGTTTACTGTAATAGTTTTGCTTTTTTTTTTGGTAAATACGACGTTTTCTAAAAATGAATCCTAGCTAGATAAATTTATCGCCCCCAAAACCCCTTGTATACTAAATTTCATGACAATCGTTCGAGCAGTTTCCGAGATTCAAAATATATAGAAATATATATACATATTTATATATATACAAGAATTGCTCGTTTAAAGGTATAGGATATATCACAGAAAAGTGTTCTACTTGTTTAAGAGAACGACGGAGCATGACTTGTTGATTTTTCTGTTTTTTTTGGGTTCCGTAGCCAAATGGCAAAAAACGGAACCCTTATTGCTATTGCTCACCAATCAGTCGTTACGTTAGACATGAGGCCATGGTGTCATTTGGGTCCTTAATTACGACTTAAGGGGCATGCGAGGCGGGAGTGCGCACAAAATTCAACTTTTTTGTTGTTTTTCACAACATCACCTTAAATATGACGTATATGTCACCAGGATATCGTCAAATCCGTGATATTATAATTTCACTAGTGAAATTAAAAATACCCGTAATTCTTCCCTGTAAACTGTACTCATAACATTCCTAGGGTATTCATAAAATCACAGCAGTAAAGTGAAATTATTACTTCACTGAACAAAACAATTGGTAAATTGTTAAGAACTCTAAACGATCGACAACGTTCCGTGTGAAGTAGTGAAATTATACTCGTAATAACTTGGGTATGAAAAGGCAAAGGGTCTGATTACGTAAGAAAAACGTATACATCGTTATCGTAATCGGTTGCGAATTCTGCCCTCCGATTGGCTGACGTAAATCAGGGACCCAAATCAGTGGCCAGAATTTTTAAACGATTACGTTAACGATGAATACGTTTTTCTTACACTGGTTTAGCACATTTTTAGGGTTCCGTAGCCGAATGGCAAAAAACGGAACCCTTATAAATTCGTCATGTCTGTCTGTCCGTCTGTCCGTCTGTCCGTCTGTCCGTCCGTATGTCACAGCCACTTTTTTCCGAAACTATAAGAGCTATACTGTTGAAACTTGGTAAGTAGATGTATTCTGTGAACCGCATTAAGGTTTTCACACAAAATTTTAAAAAAGTAATAAATTTTGGGGGTGCCCCATACTTAGAACTGAAACTCAAAAATTTTTTTTTCATCAAACCCATATGTTGGATAGGTATTCAAAAATGATACTAAGGTTTCTAATATCATTTTTTTCTAAAATGAATAGCTTGCGCGAGAGACACTTCCAAAGTGGTAAAATGTGTGTCCCCCCCCCCCTGTAACTTCTAAAATAAGAGTATGATAAAACTAAAAAAAATATATGATGCACATTACCATGCAAACTTCCACCGAAAATTGGTTTGAACGAGATCTAATAAGTAGTTTTTTGATATTTTCAATAAAACCTCTAAAAACAAAGTTAGTTTTGCGGTTCGATAAGAAAAGTGGTTTTTATGGTTTTATTCTTCCGGTTGAAGTACGGAACCCTCAGTGCGCGAGTCCGACTCGCACTTGACAGGTTTTCTAAAAACGTATCGTGTCGTATCTCAATATATTTTGTATAAAAAGCTCGTGCAATTTTTTTAACAAGCTCCTCCGAAACGGAACGGCAGATTGTTATGTAATTTTCTGTGTATGTTCGATAGGTCTCAGAGTAGGTCGTAAGCTATTTTTTTAAATATCCCTAATGGCAAAACAACGTTTGCCGGGTCAACCAGTATACGTAGAAAATTAAATCTTACCTAATCGTCCAGTGCTCCCTTGGTAAACGCACTGGCCGTCCGCCAGCGTGTACAGGTGGTCGAACATTTCGAACAACCTCGCCGACGGCTGGTGGATGGTGCAGATGATCGTGCGGCCGCCGCGCGCCAGCGTCTTCAGCAGCGAGATACACTGGAAGCACGAGGAGCTGTCCAGCCCGGACGTGGGCTCGTCGAAGAACATGATGGGGGGGTTGTTCACCAGCTCCAGGGCTATGGAGAGACGCTTCTTCTGACCCCCGGACAGATTCGACGTCATCGTCTTGTGGTGCTCGGACAGGCCCAGAGTTTCGAGGATCTCTTGAATCTGGCAACGGAAAGTTTGCGATTGTAAGGGGGACATTACTTTAGGGACATAACTTATTTTTTATTTTTCTAAGTACAGCAGCAAATAGATTGTAGAATCAGGAGTAATTTTGTAGAAGAGTACACATTTGTTGACACTTTAGTGCTGTGTTCAAGACCAATGAGTGTGTTTGCTTATTAGGACAATGGAGAGACGCTTCTTCTGACCCCCGGATAGATTCGACGTCATCGTCTTGTGGTGCTCCGACAGGCCCAACGTTTCGAGGATCTCTTGAATCTGGTAACGGAAAGTTTGCGATTGTAAGGGGGACATTCCTTTAGGGACATATAACTTATTTTTATTCTTCTAAAGATCTCTTGAATCTGGCAACGGAAAGTTTGTGATTGTAACTTTGTAAGGGGACATTCCTTTAGGGACATAACTTATCTGGTTATCATTATTGGTAAAGGCTGTATTTTCAATACTGTTGCAAGCATAATTTCATACAAAATGCATCATGTAAGAATGTAAATGTATCCCACAAGATCGGATATCCCCAATATTTACGCTGTTTGTTATACTGCACTACACAAACTTGTGGGTCCAGTACCTACAATAAACTAATTTAAATCGAATGAGAAGACTGGTAATTTTCTCCCTTATTGGCCTTAGCGATCGCCTTCTCGATGGTGAGGTTCCCTTGCAGCTAGTTGTCCTGCATGTTGTAGCAAGACAGCTTGCGGAAGGTGTTGGCAGGTCATCTTACCACTTCCTCCCTGTCGGCCTTGGTTGTGGCGCTGGGCAGCTTGAGCGCGGTGGCGACCTTCATCGCCTCTTCAACCGTAAGGTTCCTTTGCAACTGGTTGTCCTACAAGGTGTAGCACGACAGCTTGCGGAAAATGTTGGCAGGTCATCTTACCACTTCTTCCCTGTCGGCCTTGTTTGTGGCGCTGGGCTGCTTGAGCGCAGTGGCGACCTTCATCGCCTCTCCAACTGTGAGGTTCCTTTGCAACTGGTTGTCCTACAGCTTGCGGAAGATGTTGGCACTTGGCAGGTCATCTTACCACTTCCTCCCTGTCGGCCTTAGTGGTGGCGCTGGGCAGTTTGAGCGCAGTGGCGACCTTCATCGCCTCTTCAACCGTGAGGTTCCCGTGAAGCTGGTTGTCCTGCATGATGTAGCACGACAGCTTGCGGAAGGACGAAAGGTTGCGTTCCATGCCATTCACTGTGATACTGCCCTCCATTCCTGATGTCCTGGTAACAATAACGTTGCTTGATTAGTATTTTTTTTCATCTCAAGATAATATTTCTGGAGCATTATGTTCTGTGCTTAAGAAGTAACTGTCTAGCACGATATTTGATAAATACTAAAAAGACAATTTGGAGACCTCAGAAGTGTACGGTAAGTTTTTGCGGTAATTTCCCTAAACCATCGTGTAGCAATTCATGGAATGACCTTTATCTGTAAAATCATTAAAATGTCATATTTCAACGACATAATATGAAAAATTACACATTACATTATGGTTTCTTTGTGTCAAACGCAGTACTATGATTATGTAGCAGTCTTTATACGCACCCATACAATAAGGTGATGGATCATTGACATTAAAGTCAAGTGCGAGTCAAACAAGCGAGGTCAAGGTTGGGCCGATTGCAAGAAAGTGGCCTTGTATCGACTCAACCCACATTCAGCCAGAGATGGCTGATGGTTTCTTCCACAAAAGATTCCAATGCACAAATGTTAGGAAAGCGGTGTTTAATGGGCACACCGCTTTCCTAAGATTTGTGATTGTTGTGAACACAACTCCACTATTATGTTATTCGAATGAGACCCATTGTAGGTTTTTCTACGACGGTATAAAAACCTCCAATAGTTTTCTCTCTCTATCTCTCCCTGAATCGTGGATATAAATAACCAAATCAAAAATGACTGACATCGGTTCCAAAACCTCGGAGAAATTACACTTATAATGGGTTGGATACACCCAAATTATCGGAAGGACTTTTACATAACGTTTAAAGCGCATTTAAGTGATTTAAAATGCTGCAAATAATAATCGTTAACAATAAGAGCGTATGATATATGTGTGTTTGTGTATGTATTGTAGATGTTCAACCACTGAAACTGATGTGAGGTTTCCGTTTTATTCGCCAGTAGTTTCACGAAATCCATTCTAAAGTACATCGCAAATGCGTTTCGAGATGTGGTTTTCTAGGAGAAAGTAAGTATAACGGACTAGTCACGTTGAAAAGTACACGTTTCCAAATGAAGGGACTTACATAAGATTCAGAAAAGTTTCTGAGTTCTGACTTGACTTGATCTCAGGACAATCTGCAGATTTCCCAGGGCATTTAAATTTCACTTTTCGTAGAGCTTTAAAAATGTTACTAACTATAAATTAGTAATAATTCAAAAATCCCCCTATACGCGGGTCGTTTGCTTGTCACACATACGCCAAAAATGCCTTACATCATTTTGGAAAAGAGCTTGATGCTCCCACACTGCTGGACCGATATTAACCAAACATAGCTAAGAACGACCGCAAGAAAACTGGTTATCAAATGAAAAAAATCGCATCGAAATCGGTCCATCCGTTTAAGAGCTACGATGCCACAGACAGACACACACAAAGACGTCAAACTTATAACACAAAAAAGCACAGGAAAATTGGACTATAAGTATCTGTTGGGCGATCCTCTTCGGTACATCGGTCGAATATACAAATTAATTACATCGCTTAAACATCGCAGGTTATCTTAGCAACATCATTTCGTCAAACATTGAGCATCACAGGCTCAAAGTTAATACAATGCAAAAAAACTGTTAATGTGCATAGAGCGTAGATCAGAATTATTATTATTATATTGCCTAAGACATCCGTGACTATTTTTACACACTACGACTTACAAGTTACTTGACTGCGATCTTACTTGATGGTAAGTTACGATGCAGCTGAAGATGTTATATGGCTGAGGAGTAAATACCCCTTAAGGGTTTCTACACGGCATCGCGCTGGAACGCTAAATCTCTTGGCGGTGCGTCTTTGCCGGTAACTAGTCATTGCCGAAGCCTTCCACCATACATACTTCGACTGATTAGCTGAATTTAATTTTCTGCTTACTCGAAACTACCTTCACTCATCGCATTTCGCAAGTGCAACACACATTGTCGATCATAGAGCTCTTGAGTTTTGACTCTATGATTTTCATATATTTTATATGGAACGAATAGCTGTACATATTTGTCTAAACAAACAGTTTTTCTAAACAGCAGTGAAATTTAATGATAAATTTTGCAAGTTTCGTGTTTCGAAAATTCAACCCATATACAGATTTATTTACGGTAGAGTAGAAAAGAAAACCGCTTTATAATTTGGAGCGCTAAATTAAGGCATTTGTTTATGGTACGAGTTTTAGTGAGGCAGCGTACCGGCGCAGGCGCATCGATGCACAATACCTATTTTCTAGGACATTAGCGGCGCGATGGTATCGCGTCTATTAAATTGCGCACTACACACGGCTCCAATTGACCGCTTGACCCACTTGTTGCCAACTTTGTGATAACAAGGATCCGGTTTCCAATTACTATACTTGCTATCCAGACAGTCTGTCTAAACACTAAATGCGAGAATATATTCTGGAACAATATCACTATACAGGTAATTTTTTTTTATTCAATTACATCACAATTACTGGTGGTAGTTATATGCATAACTTCGCACCTGAGGGGCTAGTACGAGATACAATATTACTAACAATTCGATAGAGTTATCTTCCTCCGCCTTTCTACCATAGGACTGCAAGAGCGGTGGTAACGTTATGTGGTTGACGTCCAACAAACTCTAACGAAACGTTTTTCTTCTACGTTTCTGATACGAACCGCTAAGGTGTGGAACGCCCTTCCAGCCTCCGTGTTTACAGCCAAGTAAAATCTGGGTGCCTTCAAGTGTGAATAGGCATTTTCTAGGCAAGCGCGCTCCAACCTAGATCTCATCATTGCTTTCCATCAGGCATGATTGTCGTCAAATCCAATAATAAAAAAAGTTATACGTAGTCGCGGTTAGTATTCGTACATTGTATGGCGAAACCGAGTCGTGATTCGAATTGAAATTTTACCAACAACTTGTACTAACCCCATTGACCAAGTGAATCTTCAAGTACAATAGATAATGCAGGTGAAAGATATAATAAAACTGTGGTAGTCCAGCTCAGTTCTTCTCGGTGCAAACCTGCTTTCCGAACCTGGCGGTAGAGTTTTGACTTTTCATAAAAGCCTATTATTTATTTTCATTTTCATTTTCAGCATGCATTTTTGGTTTTCCTATCGTAATTGCGGGAAGTTTAGTTAGGTGCTTTAAGCCAGGAACATAAGAAATTGTCATCCTCACTTCCAAAGTAGAGTACGATCTACGAAATATAAAGATGAACGCACACTGATCCGAGTCGAACGCGTCGAACGAAACGAATTCAACGCGCACCTTCGTTTCGGACGTCTCGGAGGTTTCATATTATACAGAAATCTAAAATTCGTTTCGTTTGACTCGTTCGATGCGTTCGACTGGGCTAAATGTGCGTTTACCTTTACAGTCTTGAAACGTATGTAGTCTTTTTTTTCTAAGTCACCTATATTCTATGCTTCGGTACGCTTTTTGAGTTTTGAGGTACAATTAGTATAGTTAAGATTGAAATTAAGAAGAATGGTTTACTTGTGTTTCATTCTGTCAATCAACAACACAAATTATTTATTAGCTGGCGTATAAAAACTGGCTTTACACTATCAATATTATTGTCAGTAATATTGATTGATAATATGAACTCACTCAAAGGAATGGCAGCCGAGCGAGCGTCGTCACTCGTCAATCAATCAATGTCACGCGTAATGGCGGACCAATAGGGACGCGCGTTCAATCATGCGCCATTCCGTCAGTCAGCGCCGCGCCGGCAATGGAGGCGGACGCGAATATCCCAACGTCGCCGGAAGCAGAGACGGTCACGGGAGACCCGGAGATGAAGTTCATATTCAAGTACAAATCCCTTCCACAGCTGTGGGATACGTCGGACATCCGCTATAGCAATAGATTTGACAGGTACGTGTTTCATATTGTAAAGATACAACAGTCTGTCATCAAGCTTGAATGATACGGCGGTTCAGAGAGTTGACTGTGTGAATAACTATGAACGTAGACTGGGGAGGGGGGAAAGGTGATTATCCTTCACAAGGTAAGTGTCGCCGCTCGCTATCACGAATCTAGTAAAAGTTACTGTAATATTATGAAATATTTGATTCCGACAGCTTACGGTGGACGGAGATCATCTGGGCGCGAAAATTCAAATATTATTTAGTTTTTCGCAAATAGTGGACTAAATTACTATACATCGTAAAGGCACAACCACACAGGCGCGTTAATCGGTCGATAATATCACAAGCGTTATTTCGATCATGCGTCCCGAGTCCTTGCACACAGCTGCGTTTTTATCAGCGTTTAATGGAAGAAGGACGCAGCGTCCTACTTCCATTGCGGCGTTATTATCGCAGCAGTGTGTAACTACTTGATCATCCTAATACAAAATTTACTGAAAACAGATATCGCAATAACGCTTGCGATAATATCGACCGATATACTTCCATTGCGGCGTTATTATCGCAGCAGTGTGTAACTACATGACCATCTGTACTGAAAACAGATATCGCAATAACGCTTGCGATATTCTCGACCGATAATAACGCGCCTGTGTGGGGGAGCCTTTAGGCTTCTTGGCTACGAGTTTTGCGAGCGTTATGCTTCCGATTAGAGTTGCCACGAATAGTGATTTAGCCGAATACCGAATACCGAATGTTCGGCAACGCTATCGGCCGAAGCGCCGAATATTCGGCCGCCGAACATTCGGCACTAAATACATGCTTGTCGATGATGATGAATCTAGTAGTACTGATGAAAATTCTTCTCCACTTCGTAAGAAAAGAAACTTGAATGAAAATGTAAGACATTTGAATACACGACAGTTTCTGGAACTGAAGTGGTAGTCAGTACCTAAATGAAAACAATACTCAAACCTTTCAAAATTTGCTAAAGTTTATCTTTCTCCTCCAATGACTTCTATGTATTGTTCTTCTCCCGGGAGTAGCGTGTATAGTGAGAGGTTTCTGAAGCTGGTATCATTTACGATGAAAAGTGTAATCGTTTGCTACCATCGAATGCTGAAAAGCTTGTTTTTATCCATCACAACTTACCGCTGATTAATTTTACATATTAAAATATTGTAATTTGGTAATAAATACAAATCTTGAGTAATATGATGTGTCTTTTTTGTCCACAATTTGGTATTCGGTATTCGGCCGAATAATAAGTACTATTCGGCCGAATACCGAATACCCCAAAAAGTGGCCGAATAGGCCGAATACCGAATATTTGCCGAATATTCGTGGAATCTCTACTTCCGATAGCCCCGAATTTCGGAAACTGCAGAAAATATTCTTTCGGTACCAATTAGCGATAAATGAGAATTTACTCGTATGAGCAATGTTTTTAGGGTTCCGTACGCAATGGGTAAAAAACTAAAAACGGGACTCTATTACTAAGGCGCTCTGCCCACTGCACCGCGCCCCGTCGCGTAGCGCGGGATGGCAGATTTTACTTTGTATGCAAGTATGTCAATTTGTATAGAAATCACGCCTAGCACAACACACTGGCGACGCGAAAACGCGCGGGAAGGCGGCCGCGCGCAGTTTCTGCCAATCTGCGCGGGAGCGCGGGGCGTGCCGCGGGGTATGACACACCGGCTCCGCAGTCCCGGGCGTGATTTGATACTGTCCAAAATCTTCTGTGGACGCAGTGTCTTTTAATTCTTGTATACAAAATCCTTAAAATGACAATATAACTGCAACATCTTGAAATTGAATAAATTCGTCCATTCTCCACGTCGATCGACAACACAGTGAACATACGAGTTTATTTAGCGCGAGGCCGTCGCAGTCTGCGTCACCGCGCGGGGGAGCAGATTACACCGCTAAGTAAGGCAGATCTGCGCCTCCGTCACCGCGCGCGTTATCTGTCGCTCCGCGCACCGCGGCGGGACGCGTCTCCAGTGGGCAGAGCGCCTAAGACTTCGCCGTTCGTCCGTCCGTCCGTCTGTCATCAGAGTGTATCTCTTGAACCGTGATAGCTACAGAATTGAGATTTTCACAGATGATGTATTTCTGTTGCCGCTATAACAACAAATACTAAAACACAGAATAAAGTAAATATTTGAGGGGGCTCCTATACAACAAACGTAATCTTTTGATTGGTTTTTGAATTTGGTAGGCAGGGGGTGTTTAGTTTACTTTAATACTATTGACAATGGTTCTTCATACTACGGAACCGTCAGTGCGCGAGCCTGACTCGCACTTGACCAATTATTTTAATAACCATCCAGCTTTGCTAAGCACAACATAGCATTTAGTGATGGTACAAAGCAGATCCACTGTCGGCTGAAGAACTAATTGTTGCTTCGGTCATGTTCAAATTGCTACCATTGCAGCTTACCTATTGAAATAATTACATCAAACCACGCAACACGGTATCATAGCTTTACAAAACTGTTGCGATATGATATTGTAGTACCTACGGGTATAGATTTCAATCTATAACAAAATGGTCAAGTCGTAATTGAAATATACATTAAAATTCGTTTAAGCATTTAGATTTAGAGTTGATAAAACATGAGCTAATGGTACTTAGTTTATTTTAGAAATTCCCCATGTATCTATTTATCCTTCTCACTACAGTCTTCGAGTAGGTAAAATATATTAAAAGTTTTAAATTCGGTTAGTCTCTAATTAATCCAAATAATAAGGTTAGTCTCTTAAATATCTTTTTTGTTAAAGTTTTATAGATATTTTAATCCACTGTGACGCGCCCCACTCTGTCAAACTCCATACGAGTTGAATGAAACATAAGCGATTTTGACAGAGTGGGGTGCGTCTATCTATACACACTTAGGACGTTATTACGAGCATTTTAAATTACATACCAAAATGAGCGCGGCCGGCGGGATTTGAATCCACGTCTCCAAGCTATAGCGGCTGGGTGCCAATGAGCAGCGTATTCTAGTTTTGTACGTAGTTCTGCCTAAGAACTGAATATAATGATTTTAAACTAAACCATTGTTAATGCTGCGTCAAATTGTAACTGTGTACTTATGCTGTAATGTCTATAGATATTTCAATCCACGATGACGCGCCCCACTCCATCAAACTTCATACGAGTTGAATTAAACATAAGCGTTTCACAGAGTGGGACGCGTCTTCATGGATTGAAATATCTTTGCCTATCAACCAAAATTTAATTTTCAGGCAACGCGCTTTAGAACAACTGCTACCGATATACCAACAGTTGAAACAACATGCCACGGTTGAAGACGTCAAAAAGAAAATCAACTCACTACGCTCTAACTACAATAGGGAACTGAAAAAATACGAGAGCAGTCAGACCGGAGAGAACAGTTACTATCCTAAAGTTCGGTACTTCCCGTATCTAAGTTTTTTAAGAAAATCTAAACAACATGATCGCCAGGTAACTTTTTTCATAATACATAATAATAATGCACTACCAGACTGTTAAATGATGAGGGAAAACATCGCCAGGAAACTTTCAAGTTCAGCATAAACTTCCCACAGCAAAAGATTCCGTCTCAAAGCTATGCACAACCCGCTAATCTCCAATTTTCCAGCGTGGCGGGCTAGATGCCATGCCCACCTAAAGAGTTGATAATGTATAGAATATTGAACTTACATAAATAAGCATAAGGTTTTATTTATCGCAGGGTGAAAGTACATCAATACTCGAGGAAACAAACAGCCCGCAAAATATCAAGGTAGAAGTAAAATCATTACTTCCGAGGCCAAAGGATACAGTGCAATCACAATATACGCAACCTAAATTAATAGCATCCATTAAAACAAAAGTTAATAAAAAGGGACAGCTTGAAGAGGCCCGGAACAGCTATCACTCCCAACCGTACCCAAGCCAGGACCATCAACCGTATGTCCCATGCAATAAGATTTCGCACCCAATAGCATTAGAATGGTCTGAAACACTGTCAAGACTGGACCCACTCCAAAGGTTATACGCAAAGAAAGCTATCAACGACGTACTGTTTGAGGCCGAACTAGGAAATCTGCACAGGCATTCAGTTCGTATCAATGAATCCGATTCGTATTACTTCAAGACGTCTCCTAGTCAAGCTGGCTCCGATGACGCAGATCCTGGTCCCAGTTCTTCACAAATGCCTGATCCGATTTCCATTAAACACAATCAACAAACGCCGGAGAGAGAATATAAACATCCGATTACATATTTGCATTGCAGTCTGGAAAATGAAGATGAAGAGCAAGATAATGTGTTCTGCGATTGAGAAAATCGCGAAAAGTTACTTCATTAAATATTTTTGAATAACAAAGCAAATGACTAAAGTACAATTTAGTATTTTATTTTAAATGACTACAAGTTTTCGTAATATGTGTAATCTTTAGGAAGCAATATCCTTTCCCAATTAGTTCCCAGTTAGTTTCGTGATTAAAGTATCTTTTTAAAACCCCGAGACCCTGCATATCTGCATAAAAATTACCCCCATAATGATAGTTTAAAAAAAGTTTATCTTCGTCTCATTTGTACATAACACTGAACTCTCCAGAAGTGTATTGCACATGCATACAAGTAACTTGAAGTCGGAATTGTGGTAACTATTCACACATTGCGCAGTGCAACGTTAGCTAGCGTAAGTTCGCAGTTTGCGCAACCACATCTCAAGGAAACGTACCGAGCGGGGCGTTTTTCCGTTTTGTACCACTTTTTCCATTTTAATCTCGCCGTCCGATGTAATTTAATTTTTAGCAATTATGTTTAGCAAATAGGTACAGTTTCAGTTTGTAGTTACAGAGATCTTATAAAATGTAACTATTAAAAAGTATAATCAAAACATGAAGCGTATTACACATTCAGAACGATAGATTTTGCGGATTTACCTACATTTAATTAAAGACTCTATTGAAAGTCTATTTGTCTATAGACTATACCTCGACTATATTAGGTCGACTAAGGTATTTTCATTTATTTTATATAAAATACATACTTTTGAGGCTCTTTTTGCGGAAAAAAAAGTCATGCAAATAACGTGTCATCGCGACAAGGTGAAAACGCAGATTTTCTACGGTAAAAACGTACAATACTCTAATTCACATATACCTACGTCACATCAAAGGTTGCATTTGTCAGTAGCAAAGCATAGCGCTGCAATTTATTACATAACTCTACAAAACAGAATTCATTCACTCATTAATTCATTTAAAAATCTTTGTCAAAAAATATTTTATGATTTTTCTAATGATCATGGTCCAAATTAGAGAATTCTCATTCATCTCGTTTTCCTTAAAAAGCTGTACTAGATGAAATGTTCAAACTAAGACTTTATTTTTACGTGCCTAACAAAATTATAATCTTGTTGAATTTAAACGTGATACTCTGTTTTGTCCTTCTCTGTCATCAATAATTTGACATTTGAAGAAAAAGACAAAATAAAGTATAACTATTCTACCTAGATTCTACGTTTATTTGTAAGGTGTGGAAGAAAATATCGGTTGCATTAGAAAACTATTCAAAAGCAATTTGTTATTGTCTTGTAAACTTTTTTAACTATCAATATTAAGATTTCAAATTCGATAGGTGATATCCGATCTGTTGAAATCGAGTCCACACACACTCAAAATTCGTGTTATTATCAGTCACTTACTTGTATCCCGTGAGTATGTTGAGCAGCGTGGACTTGCCGGCGCCCGACGGGCCCATGATGGCCGTCAGCTCGCCGGAGCGCAGTCGCCCCGACACCGACTTGAGGATTGTCAGTCACTTACTTGTATCCCGTGAGTATGTTGAGCAGCGTGGACTTGCCGGCGCCCGACGGGCCCATGATGGCCGTCAGCTCGCCGGAGCGCAGTCGCCCCGACACCGACTTGAGGATTGTCAGTCACTTACTTGTATCCCGTGAGTATGTTGAGCAGCGTGGACTTGCCGGCGCCCGACGGGCCCATGATGGCCGTCAGCTCGCCGGAGCGCAGTCGCCCCGACACCGACTTGAGGATTGTCAGTCACTTACTTGTATCCCGTGAGTATGTTGAGCAGCGTGGACTTGCCGGCGCCCGACGGGCCCATGATGGCCGTCAGCTCGCCGGAGCGCAGTCGCCCCGACACCGACTTGAGGATTGTCAGTCACTTACTTGTATCCCGTGAGTATGTTGAGCAGCGTGGACTTGCCGGCGCCCGACGGGCCCATGATGGCCGTCAGCTCGCCGGAGCGCAGTCGCCCCGACACCGACTTGAGGATTGTCAGTCACTTACTTGTATCCCGTGAGTATGTTGAGCAGCGTGGACTTGCCGGCGCCCGACGGGCCCATGATGGCCGTCAGCTCGCCGGAGCGCAGTCGCCCCGACACCGACTTGAGGATTGTCAGTCACTTACTTGTATCCCGTGAGTATGTTGAGCAGCGTGGACTTGCCGGCGCCCGACGGGCCCATGTTGGCCGTCAGCTCGCCGGAGCGCAGTCGCCCCGACACCGACTTGAGGATTGTCAGTCACTTACTTGTATCCCGTGAGTATGTTGAGCAGCGTGGACTTGCCGGCGCCCGACGGGCCCATGATGGCCGTCAGCTCGCCGGAGCGCAGTCGCCCCGACACCGACTTGAGGATTGTCAGTCACTTACTTGTATCCCGTGAGTATGTTGAGCAGCGTGGACTTGCCGGCGCCCGACGGGCCCATGATGGCCGTCAGCTCGCCGGAGCGCAGTCGCCCCGGCACCGACTTGAGGATTGTCAGTCACTTACTTGTATCCCGTGAGTATGTTGAGCAGCGTGGACTTGCCGGCGCCCGACGGGCCCATGATGGCCGTCAGCTCGCCGGAGCGCAGTCGCCCCGACACCGACTTGAGGATTGACAGTCACTTACTTGTATCCCGTGAGTATGTTGAGCAGCGTGGACTTGCCGGCGCCCGACGGGCCCATGATGGCCGTCAGCTCGCCGGAGCGCAGTCGCCCCGACACCGACTTGAGGATTGTCAGTCACTTACTTGTATCCCGTGAGTATGTTGAGCAGCGTGGACTTGCCGGCGCCCGACGGGCCCATGATGGCCGTCAGCTCGCCGGAGCGCAGTCGCCCCGACACCGACTTGAGGATTGTCAGTCACTTACTTGTATCCCGTGAGTATGTTGAGCAGCGTGGACTTGCCGGCGCCCGACGGGCCCATGATGGCCGTCAGCTCGCCGGAGCGCAGTCGCCCCGACACCGACTTGAGGATTGTCAGTCACTTACTTGTATCCCGTGAGTATGTTGAGCAGCGTGGACTTGCCGGCGCCCGACGGGCCCATGATGGCCGTCAGCTCGCCGGAGCGCAGTCGCCCCGACACCGACTTGAGGATTGTCAGTCACTTACTTGTATCCCGTGAGTATGTTGAGCAGCGTGGACTTGCCGGCGCCCGACGGGCCCATGATGGCCGTCAGCTCGCCGGAGCGCAGTCGCCCCGACACCGACTTGAGGATTGTCAGTCACTTACTTGTATCCCGTGAGTATGTTGAGCAGCGTGGACTTGCCGGCGCCCGACGGGCCCATGATGGCCGTCAGCTCGCCGGAGCGCAGTCGCCCCGACACCGACTTGAGGATTGTCAGTCACTTACTTGTATCCCGTGAGTATGTTGAGCAGCGTGGACTTGCCGGCGCCCGACGGGCCCATGATGGCCGTCAGCTCGCCGGAGCGCAGTCGCCCCGACACCGACTTGAGGATTGTCAGTCACTTACTTGTATCCCGTGAGTATGTTGAGCAGCGTGGACTTGCCGGCGCCCGACGGGCCCATGATGGCCGTCAGCTCGCCGGAGCGCAGTCGCCCCGACACCGACTTGAGGATTGTCAGTCACTTACTTGTATCCCGTGAGTATGTTGAGCAGCGTGGACTTGCCGGCGCCCGACGGGCCCATGATGGCCGTCAGCTCGCCGGAGCGCAGTCGCCCCGACACCGACTTGAGGATTGTCAGTCACTTACTTGTATCCCGTGAGTATGTTGAGCAGCGTGGACTTGCCGGCGCCCGACGGGCCCATGATGGCCGTCAGCTCGCCGGAGCGCAGTCGCCCCGACACCGACTTGAGGATTGTCAGTCACTTACTTGTATCCCGTGAGTATGTTGAGCAGCGTGGACTTGCCGGCGCCCGACGGGCCCATGATGGCCGTCAGCTCGCCGGAGCGCAGTCGGCCCGACACCGACTTGAGGATTGTCAGTCACTTACTTGTATCCCGTGAGTATGTTGAGCAGCGTGGACTTGCCGGCGCCCGACGGGCCCATGATGGCCGTCAGCTCGCCGGAGCGCAGTCGCCCCGACACCGACTTGAGGATTGTCAGTCACTTACTTGTATCCCGTGAGTATGTTGAGCAGCGTGGACTT
This sequence comes from Coenonympha arcania, assembly GCA_036785405.1. Lineage (NCBI taxonomy): Eukaryota > Metazoa > Arthropoda > Insecta > Lepidoptera > Nymphalidae > Coenonympha > Coenonympha arcania. The sequence continues at coordinate 10,901,956 of CM072063.1, read as the reverse complement.
GCCGGCGCCCGACGGGCCCATGATGGCCGTCAGCTCGCCGGAGCGCAGTCGCCCCGACACCGACTTGAGGATTGTCAGTCACTTACTTGTATCCCGTGAGTATGTTGAGCAGCGTGGACTTGCCGGCGCCCGACGGGCCCATGATGGCCGTCAGCTCGCCGGAGCGCAGTCGCCCCGACACCGACTTGAGGATTGTCAGTCACTTACTTGTATCCCGTGAGTATGTTGAGCAGCGTGGACTTGCCGGCGCCCGACGGGCCCATGATGGCCGTCAGCTCGCCGGAGCGCAGTCGCCCCGACACCGACTTGAGGATTGTCAGTCACTTACTTGTATCCCGTGAGTATGTTGAGCAGCGTGGACTTGCCGGCGCCCGACGGGCCCATGATGGCCGTCAGCTCGCCGGAGCGCAGTCGCCCCGACACCGACTTGAGGATTGTCAGTCACTTACTTGTATCCCGTGAGTATGTTGAGCAGCGTGGACTTGCCGGCGCCCGACGGGCCCATGATGGCCGTCAGCTCGCCGGAGCGCAGTCGCCCCGACACCGACTTGAGGATTGTCAGTCACTTACTTGTATCCCGTGAGTATGTTGAGCAGCGTGGACTTGCCGGCGCCCGACGGGCCCATGATGGCCGTCAGCTCGCCGGAGCGCAGTCGCCCCGACACCGACTTGAGGATTGTCAGTCACTTACTTGTATCCCGTGAGTATGTTGAGCAGCGTGGACTTGCCGGCGCCCGACGGGCCCATGATGGCCGTCAGCTCGCCGGAGCGCAGTCGCCCCGACACCGACTTGAGGATTGTCAGTCACTTACTTGTATCCTGTGAGTATGTTGAGCAGCGTGGACTTGCCGGCGCCCGACGGGCCCATGATGGCCGTCAGCTCGCCGGAGCGCAGTCGCCCCGACACTGACTTGAGGATTGTCAGTCACTTACTTGTATCCCGTGAGTATGTTGAGCAGCGTGAACTTGCCGGCGCCCGACGGGCCCATGATGGCCGTCAGCTCGCCGGAGCGCAGTCGCCCCGACACCGACTTGAGGATTGTCAGTCACTTACTTGTATCCCGTGAGTATGTTGAGCAGCGTGGACTTGCCGGCGCCCGACGGGCCCATGATGGCCGTCAGCTCGCCGGAGCGCAGTCGCCCCGACACCGACTTGAGGATTGTCAGTCACTTACTTGTATCCCGTGAGTATGTTGAGCAGCGTGGACTTGCCGGCGCCCGACGGGCCCATGATGGCCGTCAGCTCGCCGGAGCGCAGTCGCCCCGACACCGACTTGAGGATTGTCAGTCACTTACTTGTATTCCGTGAGTATGTTGAGCAGCGTGGACTTGCCGGCGCCCGACGGGCCCATGATGGCCGTCAGCTCGCCGGAGCGCAGTCGCCCCGACACCGACTTGAGGATTGTCAGTCACTTACTTGTATCCCGTGAGTATGTTGAGCAGCGTGGACTTGCCGGCGCCCGACGGGCCCATGATGGCCGTCAGCTCGCCGGAGCGCAGTCGCCCCGACACCGACTTGAGGATTGTCAGTCACTTACTTGTATCCCGTGAGTATGTTGAGCAGCGTGGACTTGCCGGCGCCCGACGGGCCCATGATGGCCGTCAGCTCGTCGGAGCGCAGTCGCCCCGACACCGACTTGCGGATTGTCAGTCACTTACTTGTATCCCGTGAGTATGTTGAGCAGCGTGGACTTGCCGGCGCCCGACGGGCCCATGATGGCCGTCAGCTCGCCGGAGCGCAGTCGCCCCGACACCGACTTGAGGATTGTCAGTCACTTACTTGTATCCCGTGAGTATGTTGAGCAGCGTGGACTTGCCGGCGCCCGACGGGCCCATGATGGCCGTCAGCTCGCCGGAGCGAAGTCGCCCCGACACCGACTTGAGGATTGTCTTCACATCTGCACGAAAAAGTACAAATGTTAAACACCAAAATAGAACATTTCGACAGTGTAGAAACTTAGAGAGTATCTCATCCATATTGTTAAGCCGCGCCTTCGGTTTGATTCGTCACACCGGGAGTCAGGACTCAAGAGGCAATGACAATTCCGCACAGGTGCCATCGCAACCTGAATTTTGGAGGGGTTCACAATAAAAACTCAGCGTATTTTGATCATATTCCAGTTTTGATCATCTACGACATACATAATAATACAATTTGCGATGCTAGTTTGCATATTTTTTTACATTTCATTGTAATAAAGAAAAAATAAATGGGAAGAGATATAAACCAAGTATAGCAGTGTAAATTGTTAAATGAGTGCACGCTTGATGGCACTCGCACTGGCACAGCATTTACTCATAGGGCGAATTCCGCTTTTCCCTTTGTGTAGTACCTACTGCACCAGTATACTACTATTACATACATGCGATGAGTAACATGCTTACTGCAAGTTACACACACGTGACTTCGATTCTCGATTAGATAAGATAGCAGAAAGTTCTTAGAATTAGCAATGTTTTCTGATTTCTTTTATTGCCTGGGGAAATAAAAGAAACTAGCAAGAACGACTATTTTATTTTAGTAAAAAATCGGGAGTGTTAAATAATTTAATAAAAAAGGCCCGATGAAATTTTCAACTTTCAGAAATCCTTACATTTTTAAACTCATGTCGGTAAATCTTAACTGGTAAAAGCAATATTCGGGCTTTATCAGTTAAACAAACATGTTAACACCTATTTATGAACCTGCAGAGGATGCGGGCGTCAGTTTACGTTTACCTTTTTTTTTATACAAGCAAACATCTGCCAAAATTCAATAGGTGGCTGCTGAGCGAACTACACGGAGTCCTTACTGCTGGCGTCAATTCTAACATTTTCGAAGCCAATAAAACATTTTTTACGCGATGCACCGGGTCCATTGTATATTGTCTATTCGTGTAAAGAATTGTTTAATCATTTAGCTATCGAGTGTTGAACAAAGGGGTTTTGTTTCAGGAACTTTCGATTGCACAGTTGAGTCTGCAGTTAATTTTATTATTTTATACATACTATAGCTATGAAAGAAATGTTAAACTCAAATCTATGTACCTATATTGTAATTGTTGAGAAATCCGTAAACGGATTCGGCCAATATTCTTATCGTCTTTATCGAAATATTAAAGCATTGTTTCGATACTGATAAGCATTCAGGATAATAAATCGTAACTAAATAGATAGATAAATTATTGCCAAATCTATACGTAAAACATTCGAGCCAGTTGCCAGACCTACATCAACAATAAACAACATGGTAAACATAGACCCACTTAAAAACCTGTCAAGTGCGCACTGAGGGTTCCGTACTACAACCGGAGGAATAAAACCATAAAAACCACTTTTCTTATCGAACCGCAAAACTAACTTTGTTTTTAGAGGTTTTATTGTAAATATCAAAAAAACTACTTATTAGATCTCGTTCAAACCAATTTTCGGTGGAAGTTTGCATGGTTATGTACATCATACCACTTACACTTTGGAAGTGTCTCTCGCGCAAGCTATTCATTTTAGAAAAAAATGATATTAGAAACCTTAGTATCATTTTTGAAGACCTATCCATAGATACCCCACACATATGGGTTTGATGAAAAAAAAATTTTTGAGTTTCAGTTCTAAGTATGGGGCACCCCCAAAATTTATTACTTTTTTTAAAATTTTGTGTGAAAACCTTAATGCGGTTCACAGAATACTTACTTACTGTTGAAACTTACCAAGTTTCAACAGTATAGCTCTTATAGTTTCGGAAAAAAGTGGCTGTGACATACGGACGGACAGACGGACAGACGGACAGACGGACAGACAGACATGACGAATTTATAAGGGTTCCGTTTTTTGCCATTCGGCTACGGAACCCTAAAAAGATCAAAATATAAATAATTTACGAATTAGTTAGGTATTATTTGGCGCCGGATTAAATATTATTTAAAATAATAAACCCACCTTTACAAGACGTAGACTTGCGGAAAAAAATAACGCAAGGCCATTGACTATAATGTTTTTCGCAATTATCAACAACAAACAAGATAAACAAAATTCAAGACCATAATATATACTTACCTATAATTTAACATAATATTACCGCTCGCTTCATATTACAAATAATTGTTTTTGGTCAATGTGCTTTTCTTTGTTTTTGAAAATAAAATGGTAACTAAAAAATAATAATAAACATGCCGGAGACTAACTTATAACACGGAGCTGTTACCCAAAAATAATTTAATCACAAGAAATGCCAAAAAATGTAGAGCACATCTTGCGACTGAATTAGTTTAAATGTTTTTTTTTTGCATTTGGTTCGAATAACTCAGGGTAAATTTACATAACATGCAATCACCATGCAATCCATTCATCGCCCTATATTTTAAATCAATAATGAATATAATATTATCATTACAACAAACGATTAGTAAAAAAAATTCAAATACAACATAAAAAATATCATGCCAGCTAGATAGGTATTTGAATATTAAATTGCACAGTAAATATTTAGTCATATATTTACCTACCTATATCATAGTACTTTGACCTCTACAACACAACATCATTTGTTTGGTCATATCAGTGACTCATCATTAGAACAAATGCAAAAATAATAATGATGATTTCAATGTATGTAATGTAACTGATCACTAAGCAAAATCATAAAAATTGGTTGTTTTGAATGAAAAATACCTAATTTAGTGTGAATGAAATTATTTGATATCAGTAACGTAGGTACTTAGTTGACGACTATAACAACAACAGTTCATAATAATAGCCAAGAAAAAAACGATACATTATACCTGTCAAATACCTTTATTAATACATACCGATTATCCAAAAGAAGAAACAAAGTCGTAATAAATAAGAAACCACATAACAATCAATATAAGCATGCATACAGGGACAACTACTATGTAGGTACAACTACAAGAACAAGACATTATCAAAGTCTACGCAACATGTCCACCTAAGCTCAAAATGTGGTATATTCTGGCTGTTACAACTTAAAAACTACAAACCCAGTTTCGTACCCCGATACCTAAGTTGCAACAGAAGTAGAAGTAGTTAACGCAGCAATAATATTCCGAGTCAGATCAACCGGTTTTTTATCCGCGGCTTGGCTCTAAAGGTCAAATATAATAATCTGTTTACCCCAAACACTGAGCTGAGTAACACACACTATCAGCACAAGAAATGTAGATACTGAAGTGGTTAATAATACAGAATACCGATTTCTGCAATTGCCGAAGAAGCTAACCACAAAACTGTCATGCTGTGTACTAAAAACAATTCATATTTTAAAACTTCTCAAATCTTTAGCCCCCTTATTAATAAACGTGGACTAACGATGGAGTAGTTAAACTCTGTTTTGTCTTTTCTCTTCAAATTTCAATGTCAATTTCCCCATGTCCGATAAAGACAAAACAGCGTTTACCTATTCCGTCTTTATTCCACGTTTATTAATAAGCGGGTTAGTGTTTAGAAGAGGGAAAAGGGAGGGAGTTATTTCACTAAATTATACATATCTATAACAATTGACATCTACCCTGGACAGGGCGGACGGCGTGAAAAAATGTCGCCAGTTTATCGGGTGCCAATAATACCAACAGTAAGGCCACGCTGTAGTTCGCTTAGTGGCCACCTATAGAATTTTGACAGTTGGCGCTACTGTTTGCTTGTATGAAAAAGGTTTACGTAAATCGTTCGGATGCCCATATCCTGAGGTTAGTAATCGGTGTATCTAACGTTTTGTTACACGCAGAAATCATGTATCTATAAACAGTGTGATTGTGATTGACTGACTGATCTATCAACACACAGGTCAAACCACTAGAAGGATATGACTTGTTTACCATGCAAATCGCTATTATGATTTATGAATTTGACGTAGGCGTCTGCTAAGAAAGGATTTTTAATAACACCATAATGAGAACACCATGATTATTTCTGGCTGAGATCCATTTGAATACTTTGGTATCCTTGTTGCGCTCAATGGCTTCTTCGATTTTCCGCGTATTCGAAGATCACAAATCAGAATGTATCCGCTTTTTGATAAGCTTGCTGCAGCTTAGAAAGAAAGAAAGTATTTATTTCGTAGTATTCCACATACCACACAACGTACACACTTATGTACTAGAACGATGCCTGAAGCTTCCCCCACCTGGGCAATTGAAACCAATAATATTACCCAAGGGACGGAAGCACCAGACACCGCTTGTCGTGTGTGGCGCACCCAGAAATAGGCCTCAACTCAGCATGGTGTTGCGGAAGCACACAGCGTTGATTTTCAATTGAGACCCACCGCGTGACCCCACGAACGCCACGCCACGCTTAGATGTCGATCTACTACAGCAGGGGAATTCGCCTCATCAATTTCAGGCTCTCGCTAGATACCTTTGACGGTGAACTTCTCCCGTCTTTTCTGCAATATTAACGTACCACTCCACGAATGGCTTTCACCAAATCGACGATGATCATGATACAATTATGAACCACAATACCTTGCAAGAAAGAGGAAGTATATTTCATATCGCATAGTATCAAAGTTCAAGACATATGGAGAAAGTTCCTGCTGTCTCACACCCTCTGAAGGCGTCTGTCCCTTGCAGGCGTTCAATGTATCGAGAGATAAGTTGATGTCAAGGGTAGCGTTGGCGGCCATGATTTATAAATGTGTGGACCATTCATAACGGACGCATTTAGGACGCCTACACCAGGAATCAAAATAAAATATAGTAGGTCACTTGATTCATAATTAACCACAATACATCACAAAAGGCAGAATATCTCATAGTGTCAAAGTTCATAGACATATGGGAAAAATTCCTGCTATCTTACCGTACCCTTGAAGCGTTCAACGTCTCGAGAGATAAGTTGATATCAAGGGTAGCGTTGGCGGCCATGATTTATAAATGTCTGGACCATTCATAGCGGATGCATTAAGGACGCCTACACCAGGAAGCAAAATAAAATATAGTAGGTCACTTGATTCATAATTAACCAAAAATCACAATACATCACAAAAGGCAAAATATCTCATAGTGTCAAAGTTCAAGACATATGGGAAAAATTCCTGCTATCGCACCTTACCCTTGAGGCGTTCATCGTCTCGAGAGATAAGTTGATGTCAAGGGTAGCGTTGGCGGCCATGATTTATACAAGTCTGGACCATTCATAAAGGACGCATTTAGGACGCCTACATCAGGAAGCAAAATAAAATATCGTAAGTCACTTCCTGAGTACGAAATCCGGTCTATCTTGTTAATTCGCCAACTTCAAATATTTCGGATATCAACAATCTTTACAGGGAAATGATTTTAAACCTGCCCTGCTGGTATTTCTTTAGACGGATGCGGAAGTATTCTGGCAACTGTAGTGGCATTTTACGGCCATGCTACATTCAACATTGTTTGTTTGTCCATATGTTTCATGAAATAACAGCGCAACGACAGATATCGGTAAAATTTTGCGAGAATATAAAGACATGTGTGATAAAGGCTACTTTTACTTGTATCAAGGTTACTAGAATAATCAAAAACCTAAAGTATCCCTACAGTCTCTTTCCAAGATCGCGATGGTAACCTTTTGATAATACCAAAACTACGAGTATATGGAACAACAAGTCAACAACGCACGCGGATACTGATTAATATAATCTAGGGGTACGAAAAAAAATATGAGAATGACATATCTTCGACAATTCACATAATCAATGTGTCAATCGGATATTATCATTTCCATACATTTTTTTGAATTTCATTTCACTTTGATACGAAATCAAAATGTTGCAGTGAATGTCTTGTAATAGCTTTTGTCGTAAAGCGGAAATGTGCTAGCAGGTTTTACCTGGTTTTTTCCAGAATTCCTCCGACGATTTAAATGCGGACTAATGATGACCAGGCAAAATCTAATTGGTTACTCTACGACTGCGACCTAAGTGATTAGGTACAACTGGCTGCACTAATTGCATTGCTGATGGTTAAATATCGTATATGTACAGCAATTAACTAGCGTCGTATTTTAATGAGTTTCCTATGCACTTACTACACGTATAACAGAAATTTGCATCGAAGCCGGTGTATCTTCTTTGTTTATTGTTCATTTTTTAATTTTCAAAATGGAAAACAAGGCTCTCAGTTCTACTACTGGGAATTAAAAGGAATCAAACTATGAAGGAGACTACAATATGTTTTTTTAATGATTTATTCTATACCTAATATCTATCTGATATTCAGAATCACGAATAAATCTAAGAGTGATCTACATAAACATAACAGAGTCGTTTCACTGAACTGGTTTTCCTTCGTTTCCTTGTCAAGGCCTTCTGAAGCAATTTTAGTCTTTGGCACTCGTACATCAGTCACTAAGGGTAATTTTATTAAAACCTCTCTGAAAATATCGGTATTGCATGTACACATACTATTTAACTTAAATTGAGCCAATAACCAATACATTGCTATTCATTAAAGGTCATATTAAAAAATATATGTATTAAATTAATCCATATAAGGTAACCGTTAATGACTGACTTTTCTTATTTCCGACATGACATTTATTTTCTGAAACTTATCCCGAAAAGTTACCGGAAATCATTAAAAATATATAAATGTTTTTTTTGTTTGTCCTTCAACGGGTCAACGCCTTTTTGCATTAAATATCTATACTTATAGTAAATTTAAATATCTATACTATACTAACAGTGTTGAAAATCTGGAGATAAATAAAATAGGTACGTAATAACAATACGTGTTATAAAAACGTTTGAAAGATTTTTAAAAACCCACAAAATTATAGTTTTTTTTTCTTGGAACGGTATGGGAAAGTTCCAAACCATAGAAGATACAGGGAATACTTTTATTTGTAACTAATTATAGCATTCGTATAATTTTTGGTCAAGCTTTAGTTGTCCACAAAAATGATTATTGACATGTATGAAAAGAGCAAGTGCCGAGTTTCTTGTCAGTTCTTCTCGGTGCAAACCTGCTTTCCGAACCTGGCGGTAGAGTTTTGACTTTATGAAAATGAAAATTATTTGATTGAAATGAAAATAAATATTTTTATTTTTATTTTCATCAAAACTAGGTGATAATTAAAAGTTTCAAAGACCGATATGCCGATTCTGTATCGGTCAAGGTGTTAGTAAAAAAAACCAGTGAGTAAGTAACAAGTAGCAAGTAACAAAGCGGAAGCAAAAATCTAAATTTTTTATTCACTATGGTAACCAACTGGGTTGGTGAGCTTTCATATCCACATAGTTGGCAATTTGTGTATGGTATGGTAAACACACAAAGTCTGTTAAAATTAGACTTTTGTTCCGTTTTGGTAGTCACTGGGTTGTTAACTAACAAATTAAACGATACAGAATCAACCCACCGAACTCATTTATCATTATAAATAAATTACACAAATCATTATACCTAAATGTATATTAGGCCCTTATACAATACAACAATAGAGACATAAATTGTAATTGCCGATGTATAAAGAATCTGTTACTGTTAGATTATGAAATCATTATTAAATTATTTATTAATCGATGTACCAGCATTATGCGTATTATTATTCTACTCTTTTCCATTGGAAGGAGAGCTAATAGAACAGTTTTGCACGTGATTTGCATTTCTTAATTGTTAAATGACGCGTGAATTTAAATTTATCACTAAAATCCTGTAGGAATCATTTAGAAAAAAAAAAGTACAACGCCTAGCCTGCCCTCGGAGGTTTGCCACTTGTGGCTTTTCGAGTTATTTGCGTTTGTAGAAATGAAATAAAAGAAAACGCAGGGAGAAAGACAGAATTGTCTCCCTCTCATTCTGACAGAATGAGAGGGGCCTGTCCTCGGGGGTTTGCCACTTGTGGCTTTTCGAGTTATTTGCGTGTGTAGAAATGAAATAAAAGAAAACACAGTGAGAAAGACAGAGTTGTCTCCGTCTCATTCTGACAGAATGAGAGGGGCCTGTCCTCGGGGGTTTGCCACTTGTGGCTTTTCGAGTTATTTGCGTGTGTAGAAATGAAATAAAAGAAAACACAGTGAGGAAGACAGAGTTGTCTCCGTCTCATTCTGGGAGAAAATTCGTGCAGTAGTGGCACAAAAAGAGATTGAAACAGATAAAAATTCTCTGTTTCATCTATTTTGTAATAAATTTTTAATGATGAGAGTTGTATTTTTGGCACCGAAAAAAAATATATATTCTGTAGTACATACATTTCTTGTTTAATGCTCTTACTAAATTTAATTGATTGAAACACATACATTTTGGTCGATCATAAAAAACTCAAGAGGTGCCAATTTATATAATTTTTCTCGTTCTCTCGTCTCTTTTTATGTTAAATTATTATGAACTTAAATCGATAAAATATAGGTACGTACTTAAAACCTAGTGATTACAGACACATTATTTTGCTTTAATAAGGAAAAACGTTCTTTTTTGTGAAATTGGCCACTTGTTTCAGAAAAACCAAGCTCCTTAATGTTTCAAACAAAATACATAATAACAATTATAAATCAAGAGGAAGCTTTTCAAAATACACAATATAATAAATAATTATATACAGCGTTCAATGTCATCCACCTTTTAATAATATTAGCAGTAGTCGCCAGTAGCACTGAAATGTTGCTGGTTTGGTAAGAATTAATTACTTCAATTACTAAGTACTAAATTGGTCTACGTCACGAATTAAATGATCTACGAATGCGTGTCTCGTGTTTCACTGAAATAATAAATACATACTATAAACAGCTAAGATGTTTGCCAACAGGAAAGCTAGTTTATGAGGTTGGTATTTGGAAAATCCTACGATGCCAAAAGCGTCTAATACCAAGAAAATTGATCATGCGCATAATTATTTGCACCTATATATATGTATAGTTTGAACACCATTTTAAAACATGACATATTATGTAGCAAAATGTTTAAGTTTGATTCAGAATATTTTGACATGCCCATTACCATGCCCATTACCCTTATACAAAATCAGCATATTGGTATATGGTAAAATATAATAGTTTCCACACATAATATAGATGTGTACACATTTAAAACTTGACTAGTTTTGGCGAAATATACAGAAAAAAAACTAATGAGGAAATGAATGATCAATGATGACTATATTTTCCTGTAAAAAATCTTACTAAATTTTCCGTATTGTTTACAAACAATTCTTCCATTGATTAGGTAGTTTATTTTCAATAAATACATCTCTATTTAATTTTAATTTTCTCAGTGCTAGACAGATCCTTGTAATTGTAGTTATAATAAGGAAATATATTTTTAATATATCGTTTTCCCGCGACTTACTTCATTGGATTAAATGTAATGCATAATTATCTTCATCTTCAAGCCAAGTAAATTAATCAAATCATTGCATGCAAACTTTAGCTGTTCCAATAATGTATAAAAATCATGGCAGGATTTGTGAAAACCCGAATTATACAACGAGTAACGAAAAGTTTAAATAATATTGAAGGGTACATAAGTGTAATTTATAACGAATCACCCTGTAAAAATATTAAATATAGATAAGCATATCTATTTTTCCATAATGTATGGAAAAATGGATATGTTTATTTTGTTTTTCCATACATTATGGAAAAATAAAAATACATGTTGTATACGGGAAGAGTAGCGGGCAAATACTAAATAAAGCCCTATAATAATCAGCTTCTTTATTAGATATTTTAGGTAAGTAAATATATCTTCAGAATACCACGAATTGTTTTTTATTAAGATCTGTCTAAAAAAACAATATGTATTTTGCCCTTGATCCTCGCAACTTTGACTCCGTTGAAGTAGGTATTATACGTACTTGTACTTACTCAAGAGCAAAGTTTAAACAATGGAGGTCGTTTTTAATACTCCTTTGTGTGAAAATACAAAATTACTTTGTTGCTATTTCCATACGAGCCAATGTAATATATACACGAGTACGTAGTAGGTATGTTGATACACCACTGTCATCGATATACCTATAACCGGGGCTGCAAAAAAATATACTCTAACGTTTTTTTTTACTCTATACATTAAGTTAGTACTTGACTGCGATCTCACCTGATGGTAAGTGATGATGCAGCCTAAGATGTTATCGTACTAACTTGGAAGGGTAAGTAAATTTACCCCAACGGTTTCTACAAGCATCGCACCGGAACTCTAAATCGCTTGGCGGTTCGTCGTTTTTGGTAGGGTGGTAACCACGGCCAAAGCCTCCCACCAGACCAGACCTGAGCCAATTTAAAAATTATAAAATTCCAAAGAGGCCCGTGGCGGGAATCGAACCCACTCGAATCCGAGCGCGCCGCCATTGCGCCAGGGAGGTTGTCAAAGGAGGTTTTACAGCAACCAAACTACAGCAAGTTATTGTTGCATTGCCATTCAGTTTTGAGCTACTTAGACGATCGATAAAATAATTGCCTAATCAAAAGCTACAATCATTAATCGTGTACACATTGACATGAAATACACACGGCGACCAAATAGCGCAGCGGTAGCGAACCTGCCGTCTACGTCAAAGGTCGTGGGTTCGATTCCCACTACTCGAAAATGTTTGCGTGACGAGCATGAATGTTTTCAATTGTCTGGGTGTCTTATTTATTAAATACTTTATATATATTTTTCAGTTATCTTACCCATAGCACAAGCTATCGCTTACTTTGGGGCTAGATTGCTACGTAGGTAATGTCCTGATACATTCTTATTAATTTATTTATAAATAATTGTAAGCTGATCGCAATGGTTGGAGAGTTGACTGACTGAAAACATGGAGAATGATTTTATTCATCATCTACTCTTCACTGCGGGGAAAAAAAGAATTTTTAAATTCATAATATATCCAAATTTCCGTTTAATAAAAAGAAAATTAAAAAACGGACAGAGTATAATATATGCCTAGTTACGACCATATTTTGTTTAAAGATTAACGAAAAAAAAGCCTTGGATTTAACAAATATTTTATCAAATTAAGAACTACTTATCATAAATGTGAAATGAAACTAAGTTTGTGAGTTTGTATTATATGTTGGCCCTTAGTAACTAAATCACCTTTGATACTTCTGAAACGATTTGGCTGAAAGGAATATTGACAGCTTATCAGTTATCACCTGGATTAACATCTAAAGCAATTTTGTATACGACAAAAATATTTTTTGCGGAAATTTTAGAAAACTGCATTGCATGCAGTGCCAGTTATTCTGTCGCAAAGCATCGAAGGGATTACTGGGGTCAAAATGAGACTTGAGAAATGATGTCTCAGGATGATGAACGCAGAGCAGTGCGTCGTATGCTTATTGCAATTAAAAGGTGTGGGACGCACTGCCTCTAACATGAGCACTGTGCAAGCGTAAGTGTCTTGCTCGTCTCACCATTCTTACGTATAACCCGTTTGCAGAAGCTTTGCCGATGACTTCCCCTTCCACTTCATACGAACGCGACCCGCGCTTGTCTGCAGGTAGCGGGAGACATCGGCAAAGCTTCTGCGAACGTGTAGTATAATAAACCTAGTAGGTAAGTATTTAGGTAAATAATAAAAAAAACCATGGAAGGTAGGTAAGAAATAAATAAACAATGGCAAACTTACTGCTTTTCCTCCCCTCCTGGACCTTGTAGGTGAGGTCTGTGAACGCGAGGTCCACGGGGGGCCTCTTGGGAAGGTGCGTGAGGGTCTTGTGGTGCGCCGGCGTGATGGTCACCTTCAGGCTGCCCTTCCTGTCGGAGATCATGGGTTTAGTCTCCTCGGGAGCGCACAACTCTTTGTCCACCTTCATTTTTACTACAACTTTTTTGTTACACACTCAAACGAGTTTAAACTTTAAAGTTAGCGGAGCTAGCTCGGCGATCGCGCGGAGTCAGACTCTCATTTCTGACGTCACAAAGGACGTTCGCTCGGAGTACGGGTATGGTCAGTACTAACGGTTAGTATAAATGAACGCGCACTGCACGCGCACTGTACCGCACTCTCGCGCACACACTGAATGGTGTGGTGGGGAGTGCCGAGTGGGGACGGGAGTGACGTCCGACCTCCACGCACGTAAGTCTGAGTGTACACTAGTGGCAATTTTATTGTGCATTAATTAATTAACAAAAAAAAACCGACTTCAACTCTCATCGAACTACTGTTGAATACTTCCTTTCCTTTCTCATGGATATATACCATAGTCAGAACTGGACTAAATTGAAACAGGACCACACGGCAAGCATCGGCTTTCTAATAAAAAAAGAATCATCAAAATCGATTCACCCAGTCAAAAGTTATCAACATTAAAAAACATACAGTCGAATTGAGAACCTCCTCCTTTTTTTTGAAGTCGTTGAAAATACATACCTACTATTGTTGTTGTTAGGCATTCAGCTAATCGAAAATCCTGAAAATCTAATCTATGACGAAGCGATATAAGAAAATGACATAGTAAATGTGTGGTTTAGTGCATATTATGTGCTAAATAATGTTTATTGTCAAACACTAGATATCACGTTCACAGAGAAAAGAATATCGGATTCCTATTTGATCACTGCCTTCTAGTAGTTCGTTTTTCGGTTTTTTCATGATTTTTTTTTACTATAAATTGGCCGCGGTTGGTAGTCCAAATAATCGTCCAAATAATGGTAGTCAAACAATTAGGGCCAGATAACCGAGAAGTATAGAAGATTCACTTTCATTTATATAATATTTAGTTAAAACGACTAGCTACGTGGAATATACAACACCGTAAAATTGCAAATCAGCTAAGCAGCGGCTATATTACCTACGATTTTATTAACCTACACCTTGGCCTTTACGCCAAGGTAATTTTAACACTTGCAAGTTGCAGCATATTCATTATCTTTGCTTGCAGTGAGGATCACTGTCACATATGGTTCGTTATTCATCGTTGCTTTAGTTAGTAAAACAAAAATAACATTTCATAGCAAACTTGCAATGGTTGTAAATTTAAAAAAGTTTGTGTCAAAATTAGCTACAGCTTACGGGTCCTTGCCCCCTTTTTATAGCGTATGTCGTAACTCTATCTCTTAATGATGACATTTTTGCAGTCAGCTTAAAAAGGCTACTTAGAAATGCTAACATTATCTCGATTCCGTTTTAGCCTCTATTTAGAGCGTCTAAAAAAGTATTATCCCCTTGCGCAATGGTACCTGTGAAGGGTAGCACCACGGTAGCACCAGTCTTTACAACTAGTGTTGCCCCTTTCCAGTCATTATTATGAACTATACTTACTTATTCGTATATTTTTATTTTATTTTTTATTTTACTCATTTAAATATAATAACCAAAAGGGGTAAAACCGAAGCAGTGTACACCCAGCCTTATTTCGTGACGTCGCGGACTAGGTTTTGAACTTTGCGCCGTCGGATATTATTTTATCAGGGTTCCGTAATGATATCAAAACAAGGGAATTAACATTGCATTAATTATCACGAACCCATATTGGTGAACAATCATGATAACGACTGAGGACTTATTGAACAGCAAGATTTAATAATTACATGGCTTCACCTTGCCTGTTTTAATTTGCAAATTAAATGAAATGTTATATTTCATTGCACTTATTAAACATTTAAAAGTTGAAATTATTGAAAGGTCAAGCTTAAATATTAAGTCAAAGTCCAACAACATCATGTCTATCTTACCAGCAATCAACAGCTTTCTGTAGCAATCACAGATTTTAAAAGACATATAGGTATATGTCTTTTAAAATTAACTGATTACTTTGTTAATTAATGATTTCATCCATCCCTTGAGAAATTTAAATATAGATTTCAATCCTCGATGACGCGCCAACTCTGTCAAACTCCATGTTTGTATGGATTGAAATATCTATAATTTGTTGTAAGGGTTTAATATCTATAGATATTTCAATCGACGACTGCGAGCCCCACTACTTATCATCCAATAAATCAAAAGCGATTTTAACAGTGGGGCGCAACATTGTGGAATGAAATATCTATATGTACTTATTTCCTTTAAATGTGGTAAGTTAATTAATGAAGATCTACCAAAATTTTCAAAAAGACATTCTTCAGTATTCATCCAAGACTTTTGAAAATGGGTTTTTTGGGAACCTTTTTC
Source organism: Coenonympha arcania (assembly GCA_036785405.1). NCBI lineage: Eukaryota > Metazoa > Arthropoda > Insecta > Lepidoptera > Nymphalidae > Coenonympha > Coenonympha arcania. The sequence goes on along the minus strand of CM072063.1, from coordinate 10,885,942 downwards.
TATTTTAATCTAATATGTAAAATTCTCATACCAAGTTTTGTTACCAAATTCCTCCGAAACCGCTTGATTGATTGTTATGAAATTTTCTGTGTATGTTCAGTAGGTCTGAGAGATCACAAGGTATTTTTTATATCTTTAAAGGCAAAACGTTTACCTGGTATGCTAGTAATAAAAGGTCTGTTCAAAACTTAGCCCTTCTATGACCAACAGTCTGTAAGTTGTAACACAGCAATGCATCACATACACCAGAATCTCATTTATCTGGCCCTCAATTATATGTTCGTTCCCACCATTAAGAAACCTGCCGATATGGGGATCGAAATAATTTACATGAACCTTTTTTGTACAAGCAAGCAGTACAGCGCCATCTGTATAAAATCTAAATTCTATAGTTGGCTACTGAGCAAGCCTGTGGCCTGACAAAACAAGCATTTTTAGCAACGGTAAGCTGGCAACATGTTTTCGCACTGTCCACCCTATTCAAGGTATATGTCTATTGATTATCCATACACAACCACAACCAATTTAAAAAAAAAGTTAGGAAGAAACCGAAAAATGAACTTTAGACTGTTTGTATTGTTGATTTTTACTTAGGCAATCTACTGGGCAACCATAATATTGAGTATAAATAATTGAAGTATCTATATAACTATTCTGGAAATCCAATCCAGATGTTTGTGTAATACCTAATCTGTTTACCCATCACTAACTAAGATGAAACAAAGAATTATTATGAAATTGACTTTTACTTTCTATTAATGTATTTTCAACTCAATTTCCTAATAAGTTCATTCCCTATCATGGTCACATTGATAATTGTGACTGTGTTAAGGTTCAATTATTTTCCCTTAGTTGGTGATTAAGAAAGCAGCCTACTGAGTAAATAATGGTAAAGAGGTCACAACAAAATATGACGACGTCGTCGCAAATTCAAGATTCATTCAACAAAGGTCTAACTTACCCCAAGTTGTTGATAAGAAATTTGTTATCCATTTTGTTTGTTAAGTACACATAACACTACCACCAGCTACCTACTAAATTATACTTTTTTAAAATTTAAGAATCAAAAAAAAATTCTTGTAGGTAAAAAAAAGCTTTTTTTCGCGAGTTTCGTAAACTTGCACCACAGAACAAATATACTGACCAACTGACCACAGAACACTATATACCTACTGATACTGACTTGCACAGACCAGAAACTTGCATAACACCACAGAGTACAGACCACAGAACATTATCTAGCACACACCACAGACGTATAAAACACAGACCACAGAACATACATACTGATAGAATACAGAATACTTTATAACCGTGTAAATGATTTCAACAGAGTAGTACCTAGCTATTTTATTACAAGCAGTAAAAGCGGTCGGGCGAGAACGATCACTCCGGTAGTGTGTCCTTGTCTGACATCATGCCATCTCTACTAAATATTGGGTAGAAATGGTAGAAAAATAATATAAACTCGCCGGCATATTTAGCGGAACATAAAAAAAAGGTCCATAATTAAAAAAATATGGTTTTATTTTACAATCTACTTACTACACTTCTTTTGTTATTTAAAGTTTCATTTGTTTTTACACAGATTACCAGATTCAGCGCACGGAACTTCGGAGTGAGGCACGCAATAGTAATACAAACCAGAAAGTCGTATTCCTTTTGAGTTAGTACGCAGCGAACCGCTGACCGAGTCACTGCTGCGTAACTTGCGTAATGCTCAAAACTGCCAATTAATCAAAATGCCATTAAACAGTGTAAAAGTTGTTCGCAAAAGTCAAGACGAAAAGAAGGAATATCTTTTCACAAGTAAGTTTAAGTGCTATGAAAATAAATTTATTTTATTTTTAAATATTGTGTTAGCTTCACGTTCGAAACGCCAAACCTCAGTGAGAGTCCATCAGTGTGACCAGTCTACATTGAAATTATTTTCCCTAGATGTAAGGTTAAAATTGTATGTTAGTAACAGGGCATTTGAGATTAAAAAAAAAACCTTTATGACTGGCCTCTTGTTGAAACAACGTTTCTTTTCGGACGATATCTCATATGGGGCTATGCGGAAAAAGTGTAATAAAATTATAAGACCCAAGATTAATCGGTCAAACATCTCGCTGCCTGCTATGAAATAAAATGAGAAACGGCGTCGCCTGTTGCTCTGCATATTGAATACGGTAATTTTCTTTGATGGTGAGTGACGGTCTTTCACTTCATTTGATATAGTATTAAAATTTAAAAATTGGCCGCCATTTTGAACTTTTTTGTTATTGGACGGAATTCTTTCAAAATCGAAATCTGATCATGGCGGCAAGCATTGAGTAAGAATCTGGTGTCAAAATTGAAAAAAGTGGCCGCCATTTTGAACTTTTTTGTTATTGGACCGAATTCTTTCAAAATCGAAATCTGACCATGGCGGCAAGCATTGAGTAAGAATCTGGTGTCAAAATTGAAAAAAGTGGCCGCCATTTTGAACTTTTTTGTTATTGGACCGAATTCTTTCAAAATCGAAATCTGACCATGGCGGCAAGCATTGAGTAAGAATCTGGTGTCAAAATTGAAAAAAGTGGCCGCCATTTTGAACTTTTTTTGTTATTGAACGGAATTCTTTCAAAATCGAAATCTGACCGTGGCAGCAAGCATTGAGTAAGAATCTGGTGTCAAAATTGAGAAAAGTGGCCGCCATTTTGAACTTTTTTGTTATTGGACGGAATTCTTTCAAAATCGAAATCTGACCGTGGCAGCAAGCATTGAGTAAGAATCTGGTGTCAAAATTGAAAAAAATTGGCCGCTGCCAAGGTCAGATTTCGATTTTGAAACAATTCGGTCCAATAACAAAAAAGTTCAAAATGGCGGCCACTTTTTTCAATTTTGACACCAGATTCTTACTCAATGCTTGCCGCCACGGTCAGATTTCGATTTTGAAAGAATTCGGTCCAATAACAAAAAAGTTCAAAATGGCGGCCACTTTTTTCAATTTTGACACCAGATTCTTACTCAATGCTTGCTGCCACGGTCAGATTTCGATTTTGAAAGAATTCCGTCCAATAACAAAAAGGTTCAAAATGGCAGCCACTTTTTTCAATTTTGACACCAGATTCTTACTCAATGCTTGCCGCCATGGTCAGATTTCGATTTTGAAACAATTCGGTCCAATAACAAAAAAGTTCAAAATGGCAGCCACTTTTTTAAAATTTTGACCACGGTTCTTTCTCCATACACAGACCGTCACTTACCAGTTAGAGTACAATCAAAAGAAATTACTGTCTTCAATATGTATGATGTAGATAATATTATAAATTCAAATGGAACCGAAGACCGTCACTCACCATCAAAAACAAATACCGTCTTCAATCTGCAGAACAACAGGCGAAGCTGTTTCCCCGTTTTATATCATCGCGGGCAGCAAGACGGCGTCGGAGGTTAAAAATATACTTAGGTACTAATCACTCTTTACTAAAGCTGGATTTTCACTACGGGATATAATATATATTACATCCCAAAATATATATTACATCCCGCGATTGGCCTTTACACTGTGAGATATATATTTTTGAACAGTTAAGTTACGGTCGTCGTTGTATACTGACGTCTCGTCGTCGGCCAACTTAAAATGGATACTCGTATTTTGTTGCTAGACTCTCTCGATAGTTCATCAGACGAAGATGATGCAGAATTGGATATACTCGCGTTACTTTTAAGAAAAAAATATAAACGTCGATACTGGATATCAAACCATATACAGCTTAGAGAGGAATATGGAGAATTCAGACTTTTTAATGAATTAGATGATGAAAAGTTTTTTAACTACTACCGGATGACTAAAAGCGAATTCACCGAACTTCATACAATGATTGAAGAAGATATAAAGAAACAAGACAAGCGAAGCCAGGGGCAAGGGGAGAAGGGTGCCGCGGGGCGCGGAAGGTGTGCGGGGTGCGGGGACAAATATATATTTCTGAAAATATCGCTCGATAGGTCGAAAAAATATTTATAGTTTGGGATGTAATATATATTACATCTCAGTGTAAAGGGTTCTATCTGAAAGTAAGGCGAGCGATATTAATTTATATCTCGGGATATAATATATATTATATTATATCCCGTAGTGAAAATCCAGCTTAAGGAAATTGTACCTATAATACTATATCGTAGTGGGAGTTTTTTCCTTAAGCCACTTAAGCTAGCAACATTATCAGGCTTGCGTTAGACAGTGATCGGACCGATAGCCGTGTGTGTGCACGCACACATACAAAAATACCGTGCGTCACTTGCTGCTTCCGAAGTGTGTATCTGGTAATCTGTGTGTTTTTACTTAAAATGAGATCACATTAAGAACAGATTTTGCGAGTAAAGGCTATTTGTGAAAAATGGTACATTTTTGAACTTTTCATGTAACCTGGAAAAGTGAAATTTAATATTAAAATTACAATTAATTAAATTAGAAAACTGGTGATTAATATCGCGTATTTCCTCCACGTGCTCTTATTAAAGTTTCTACCCGTCTAGGCATACTGAGAATGATGTTATCGATGGTCTCCTGGGATAGTCTCCGCCATTCCTCAACTACGGCGATTCGCAGTTCTCCCACGTTGGCAGGAGCTGGAATTCTGGACTTAACTTTTCTTTTCAGCAAGTCCCAAACGTGCTCTATTGGGTTCATATCCGGTGATCTCGCCGGCCACTCCATAACAGTGATATTCATATCATTAAGATAAGCTTGAGTTACCCGAGCGGTATGCGGCAGAGCATTATCCTGCATAAAAACAAAATCGTCACCGATATATGGGGCAAACGGTACGACATTTTCTTCTAAAACTTCTCTGATATAGCGGTCTGCAGTCAGACTCCCTCTGTCAATCACTACCAAGTCTGTGCGAGCTCCCAAACAAATGCCCGCCCAAACCATTATTGATCCACCACCGTATGCAACTGTAGTTTCAAAATTTGTCTGAATGTATCGTTCTCCTTTGCGTCTGTATATTCTTTGCCTGCCGTCAATTTGATTTAAGAGAATTCTGCACTCATCACTAAACAATACCTTACTCCATTGGTCCGCGTTCCAAAGTCGATGTTCCTGAGCAAAAGTTGACCTGTTTCTACGATGATTTACCTCGAGCCTTGGAGCCTTGGCGGGCACAAATGAACCCAAACCAGCTTCTTCGAGCCTTCTTCGTACCGTACGCTCACTTACGGTTACACCCCGCATTGCTTCTAACTCATGTCGGGCTTGGACGGCCGTCAAACGGGGGTTCCTACGTACACGAAGCCGAATGAAACGATCATCCCTACTCGAAGTGCGTCTTTTTCTGCCTTGTCCTGCTCTTCTCACATAAGTACCGGTCTCCCTGAACCGTTGGATACTGCGATGGATCGTTGAAACTGGTCGACGAAGATCTCTGGATATCACTCTGTAGGTTTGACCATTTCTTCGCATTTCGAGTGCCCTGGCAATCTCCGTTGGGGCTAAGTCAGGCATAATTCAGTCATCAACTCCAGAAAGATACGCGATTAAAAAAAACTAACAAAAAACAGTATTTCAATGAAATTTTAAATCAAACTCAGAAGGAAGAAATACTCGAAGTTCGCTCCAGATAAGGTGTATTTGAATAAAATTAAAACAATTGCATAAAATGTGATGTTGAGTTGTTTTCTTAATTTAAAAATATTTCTTTTTAAATTAAATAACGTATAAACCAGCCAGCAACTTTATATGATACTGATATCAAACCTTTTTTTTATGTTCCGCTAAATATGCCGGCGAGTTTAGTTTGCTCTTTATTGATCTAGTATACCAAAACGAATAATTTACAAACTTTGAAACTTATTTTATTATTTCTACAGTTTATATTATTAATTTACTTAAATATTAATCATTAACTAACTATTAATTATTAATCTCAAAAATAATTAATTACAACCATAGAGTAAAGTAATAATAAATGTTTGGGACTGGTAGTACCACAGATCTGTGGATATAACAGAGGACTTACCCAATATTTACAATACATAATTTGTAAAGGATTGTACTTCTTGCTGAATTTTATAATATATTGTTGTTTATATTTTTCACCACATTTATAAAATGAAAATATTATTATTTGTAATTAATAATAATATTGTCGTAGGAATTTTTCCTGTGTTCCGTTTTTTTATGGTGAAGTGATTGATTATTTATGGTTTAGTGATGACAGATCACAAAATTTCCTTACTTCGTGTTTGTTTTCATAATAATATGTGGGTTGTCTATATGATAATAATAATTTTTATTGATTCCAAAATTATTCACTGAAAGTGGACTCTTCCCGCTTCATTAAGAATTTCACAATTAAACCTATCGCTATTTACGGTGATTAGTTAATTTTAAGGTCGAGGCAATAATTATGACTTACTTACTTTACAATCTGACAAAGAAATATCCCTCAAAAACAAAGCAAGGAACATGAAAGTAGGGTACGTATAGTTAGATGTTTAATTTTAATAATTTCGTATCCGAATCATTGTACTTATTGTGATTCAGATAATATTTATTTCAAATTCGGCAATTTCAAATCTCTACACCTTGCAACACTTGAAATATGACTTTGACTGATTGATGTTTGTCAAATTTGAAATTTTCAAATTTTCATTATCATTGCAACATGAAATGAGCACGTAATTTCAATATTTTAAAATGTTACGTAGAACAAAAATGTTCAGAACATTATATTTTAGCTGAATTAAAATGTGGCAGTGATATAAACGTAAACACCAACATGGAAAGCGTTAGAGTAAATAACATTTGAGTGTTTTTTAATGTTTGTAATAAAGCGAAAACAGCTGTTTGTTATAAATGTTCTTTGTTTCAGAATTTCTCTGTATCGCTTATCAAAGGATTTATCGATAGTTTGCGAGGTGTAACCGTGCTACTATATTTAGATAAAGAAATAAATGAGCGAGCTCTGAGTCGGTCGCCTCCGATCGATTTTGATAGTAGTAAACAAAGGCAAAAACAACCAAAAGTCAAACAGTAAGTGTCTGTATAATTCTCTTGTACTTTGAACTGTTGAATAGCTATTTATTTATGCCAAAGCGTCGTACGTTTTCTTGCAATTTATATGTTGAGATTATGGTTAGGTTCATCCCTAGGTTGGACCAAGAATTATATTGATATTAATCTTTTCTGTCAAAATTATTCTCAATACCAGCTTGCATTTTTCATAGACTATGCTAAAGCAAGCATGCAGCTTCTATTTAATATGTAGAAGCTGTTATGCTTCCAACTGCTCTCACTGTTAATTAAAGTTACATGTTTTTCTAAATATTCAGTTTCTTTGTTTCAGAGAATCAAAAGTACTTACTAGGGTTTTACAATCATGCATCCTCAATGGTTTCATATTTCTGCTGAGTATCCTGGTGTTCGAGTATGCCCTGTTGCCTGCAGTAAAGTACTTAGTGATACTGATATTTGGGCACAACCCTGGAGTGGCACACACTGTGTGGGGCTGGATGCAGCCCTTCCTGTCTATGACCTTCCGGATGATATGGGTCCTGCCCCTCTTCCTTCTTAGCAAACTGGTCAATAGCTTGTGGTTTCAAGTGAGTATTTGCATTGTTAATACTTGTTTTTTAATCACTATATGCATTTGCAATCAAGTTCTGACTTACTTAATTGCAAACTTACCTGATGGTGATGCAGCCAAAGATGCTATCATACTAACTTGGAAAGGATAAGTAAATTCATTCTTAATGGTTTCTACACAGCATCGTGCCAGAACACTAAATCACTGTCTTTACTGGCAGGATGATAAATAACTAGCCAGACCAAAACTGAGCAAAATTATATTATAATTCTAAAGTGGGCTGTGGCGAGAATCAAACATGTGATCATATTTGAATCCGAGCGTGCTCCACTGCACCATAGATGTCATAAAAAATATCATTCTTTCTATTGTAAAGACACCTTAAACTACAGCTCTTATTCATAAACATGGAATAGCGGTACAATAGTTATTGTATGTTTTATCCCTTTCCTCTGAATGTCAAATTACTATTGTCAAACAAAGACAAAACAGATTATAACACTGCTATTTTAATTTTACATTTGTGTCTAAGAAGGCTAGAGTTTAGGGAGGGCAATGATGAGTCATTGAGTGAATGAAATAAATCAGGATGTTTCTCTTTAGATTGGTTACAGAAAATGTTATTTTCAGGACATTGCAGATTCTGCATATAGACACAGACGAGGGCGACCTCAGTTCATGTCAAGCGTCAGCAAAATCATTGCTGACTCATTATTTAGTTTATTGGTGCAAGCGTTGTTTCTAGTTCAGGTATGGTATTAGTCTCTAACTCTCTACTCTACTAAATTTTATCAACAAAATTTAAATGCCTTCTTGTGTATAGTATTATACTACAATCCTTGTTTAATGTAAAAAAGGACAGTCTTAGTTCCCGTCCATTTATTTCCACATGAAAAAAGGATTGTACTATACATACATTTTTAACACTACTTTTTTCAGTTTAGTCAGTGAATACATAACATTATTACTAATAGTTTTGTGCAAAGTTCTTATCAGAATATACCCGAATACTATTAAGTAATAACCCACTATAAAAACTGATTAAACAGTGACTGTTACTATGTACATACATCCAATATTCATACATTGTATAGTGTACATGATATTATACTGTAAAGCCTTATCTTCATCTTTATCTGTTATACATAACACTTACAGCTGAACACACAAGATTTATTTAAATTATATATTTTGTTTTACACCTACAATTAGATTGTAGATGAATTGTAGTTCTGTACCCACATTATACCCATGAAAATAAAATATTGTTTATTTACTAGCTAAATACGAAGGTCGCCAGGCGGTGACAAATAATACCCGGATTGTTATAAAATTAAACTTTATTAACTACTTTTACATTACTAAAATTAACTATAAACTAAACGTCAGTTCGTCTCCGATGCTAGGTAGACGACTGTGGGAAGCCGGCCTTTACTCCAGTCCCGGCTAGCTATACGACACCACTCGTGCTACGCTTACGATAGTAAAACGTTCAGGGTTATCACTTCACTGCACTAAGAAGTTAGTAGGGTTGACAAATGTTCACTCAGCTACTGTAACAAGCTGACCAGAAAAACGTTGTTTTGCCATTTGGGGGTACAAAAAACACACTACTTATTCTCAGACCTATGTAATGTATACAAAAAATTTCATAAAAAACGGTTAAGCCATTTTGCAGGGGTTTTATAGACCAGGCAAACATTGTTTTGTCATTCATTCAAATGTCTTTGTGGATTGAAATATCAATACACCGCTAGAATAAATATCAGGTTTTATTTTTTATATTATTTATTTGGGTAAACCAGCAGGTTTACATGATTCTTAAAAAAAATGTGTACAAAATACATTGTAGGGGTATGTAAACCCATTTTAAGGTAACCACTACTTGCTAAGCTCTTTGCCTGCTTGCAAAACTGAAAACAATAGCTATCCGACATAGACCTAATAAATACAATAGAATAGACAAACTATGTTTTAACAATTAAATGTTAACATAATCAAATTTTCAATTATAATTTTTCCAGAGTATGCTAGTCAGTATGTTGCCCATAACATACATAGGGGAGTTGCTGTGCTTGGTGCACATGTGCCTTCTGTACTCGCTGTACTCATTTGAGTACAAGTGGTTCAACATGGGCTGGGAGCTGCACAAGCGGCTGACCTTCATTGAAACCAATTGGCCGTATTTCCTTGGCTTTGGGCTGCCGTTGGCTGTTCTCACTCAAATCCCACAGTCTTATATAATAAGGTTAGTAACATTTACAAGTACAGTAGAAACCCAATTATCCAGACTACTAACCGAATTCGGAAAGATAGCCAAGACAGGAATAAAAATCGGAAAATGATGAAGAAACCGGAAAATGATCTTTTAGAAGACGTTTTTATTCATACATCCAATTATCTAAATACCTAACAATTAGTTTGGTTAATCGAGTTTCTACTATATTTTTTTTTAAATAATTGATAAGCTTGCGCTTGACCACAATCATGTACAATGGGCAGAAATGATGAGGTCTAGAATGGAGCGCGCTTGCCTAGAAAATGTCTATTCACTCTTCTCTTGAAAGCACCCAGATTGTACTTGGCTGGGAACACGGAAGCTGCAAGGGTGTGCTTATGTATATACCTTCGGCACTCGTTGTACTCGTTTGAGTACAGAGAGTTGAACAGGTAAACATGAGGTTAAACATTTATTGAGAGCAAAGAGCAATTCTGAAAGTCAGTTTTTTTATCAAACAAAACTAGTGTGATTGATGCTTTGTTTTTTTAATTACCTATTTGAATAAGCTACTGACCTTGTCCGTATTCTCAAAGGTTCCACGGAAACGTACAAGTAATTAAAATAATTGTTACAAGTATGTAACTAAATATGTATATTGTATATCAATTGCACGTTATCGACCGTAGTAAATACATACCTACTGAGTACTGACAGGAATTAAGATAGTGATGTACTTTGATTCTCATATAATAATAGGTATAGTACGATTCACGAAAGATGACCATGCGCAGAAGTCATATTTTAGGTCTCTTTGGACTTATCTAACTAATATTATGGTCTTATTTATTTTAACTAATATATATGGTCTTATTTAACTAATATTAAAGTATTATTTTGGCTTAAGTCTTTTCTTCATGAGTGTACATGAAGAAAAGACCCGCCATTTGTGGTCATCTTTCGTGAATCGTACTGTAGGCATTATAGGCTGTTTATGTAATAATTTTTAGGGTTCCATACCAAAATGGTATAAATGGAACCCTTATGGTGAGGCTTTCTCCGTCCGTTCCGTCCGTCTTTCTGTCCATCCGTCTATCACACTCGATTATTTCAGTAACTAATATATAAAGTAACTAGCTGACCGGGCAAACTTCGTTTTGCCGTTTAGTAGGGACATCAAATATAGATAACAACCCGCTCCCGGACCCAGAGATCACACCCTGAAAGTTTCACAACGATCGGTCCCGCCGTCTCGGAGGAGTTTGGTTACAAAGAAAATCGAGAGAATTTTATATATTAGACTAGCTGACCGGGCAAACTTCGTTTTGCCGTTTAGGGACATCAAATATAGATAACAACCCGCTCCCGGACCCAGAGATCACACCCTGAAAGTTTCACAACGATCGGTCCCGCCGTCTCGGAGGAGTTTGGTTACAAAGAAAATCGAGAGAATTTTATATATTAGACTAGCTGACCGGGCAAACTTCGTTTTGCCGTTTAGGGACATCAAATATAGATAACAACCCGCTCCCGGACCCAGAGATCACACCCTGAAAGTTTCACAACGAACGGTCCCGCCGTCTCGGAGGAGTTTGCTTACAAAGAAAATCGAGAGAATTTTATATATTAGATTAGATGTGTATTTTTGTTTCAGTGGTTGTGTGTTTTCAATATTCTTCCCCGTCTTTATATTGAGCGGGAACGAAGCGACGCCTGTCGCGGGGAGGTAAGAAAAAATTTGTACCTGTTTACATCCTCTTAATTACATAATTGTTAATTAATAAAAATAATATGTTGTCGATTAGGTTGTAAGCTATCTAGGTATGTTCCAAATTTTAGCCAAATCGGTTCAGTAGTTGCGGCGTGAAAGAGTAACAAAGATCCATCCTTGCATACTTACAAACTTTTGCTTTTTATAATATTAGCAGGAAGGGTGCATTATACATACATATATATATATATATATATATATATATATATATATATATATATATATCGTCGCTGAATAGGCAAAACTACTAACGTGCACGAGGGCTGTTTTGAGAAAAATCAATTTAAAGTTTTTTTTTTGCTTTAACCTGTCACAATTTTTTTTCTTTTGGGTGAAAGTAAGAACTGTTAAGGAAACATAATCATGATTTAATTTTATCTACGCAATTAATCTATTACACTGTTCGTATTTAAACTATTTACGGAGTTAGCTGTCACTTTAGGATAAATCCTCTGAGTCCTGAAAAAGAACCAGCAAGGGAAAATTACTGACCTCCACATTTAGTTCTCGGTTAGGGAGTCGCCAACTACTAAACACTCGACTGTGTTAACATTCTCTTCGGAAAAAATACTAACATTATTTAAAAAATATAATAGTCGTAAACGAAAATTACTAAGAGATAAATCTACTACAGAAAGACATATAACAAAAAGACATTCAGCATCGGATACTAGAGAAATCTCGAAAGCTTTTTACTTTCAAGACATAGTTGCCAATTAAATAATGGGATGATTATACTTTTATCACTTTTTATCTTGGTCCAGCCTAAATTTTATTACTAATGTGAGCAACAAAAATGTTTATTATGAAATTTTAACCCGTATAATAAATAAATACTTAACACCAATTTAACATAAATCTTTATTCAATTAAAAAAACTGTTCAAACAAAATTGTCATTTTCAATAAAACAAAAATCACCTTCCTCTGTAATTTTCCACATTTGTTTATAAAAACGTACCTCTTCTTCTTCTTCCTGCCCTTTTCCCACATTGTGTGGGGTCGGCACAACATGTCTTCTTCTTCTATTCGCTCCTGTCAGCCGTCAACTCGCAATCCACTCCTTTCACACGCATATCTTCTTTCACGCAATCCATCCACCTCTTTTTCGGTCTTCCTTTACTTTTTCGCCCCTGCACAAGCATATTCATCGTTCTTTTAGTAACATGATTTTCATCCCTCCGCATAACACGCCCATACCACGCTAACCTTTTACTCCTCATTTTTTCTGTTACGGGTGCAACTTTTAAACTTCCCCTTATGTACTCGTTCCTTATCCTATCCATTCTCGTCACCCCACACATCCATCTCAACATTCGCATTTCGGTCGCATGCACTCTTCTTTCATCTTTTCTTTTTATAAAAACGTACCTACTAAATAAAAACATAATGTGGAGTTTCGCTATTGCAACTAACACAAATAACTCCCTCTGGAATCACTGTTCAGTTCAGGCGCTATATTGTTCTTTTAGACTAAGCTTAGTTTAAAATAACAATATCACGCCTGTCGTTCAAAACAGTGATCCTAGACGGAGTTGCTTAATTTAGTTACAATTACAAGACTCCATTTTAACAATAATCAGTTTATTGTAATTTAAGTAAGAGATCAAAACTGAACATTATTAACTTCTAATTCTAATAAAACATTGATTGAGAAATAATAATTTGTACTTAGTCCTCTTCGTCAGTGTCTGGTAGCGTGTCCTGAATGTTCGCAATACAAGGCATGTTTTTGTATTCATCGTGGTATTCTTCTGCGATTACTTTTGATGTGCACAATTTCCACAAATCATCGTACTTCTTTTTAGAAATAGGCAGCCGAGTTTTATATATCTTTTTAACACACTTTTGTTTTTTCCATTAACAGTTAACTCTTCTGCTTCTGGTACATCAGCCGCCATTGTATATTTGATAGAAACTTTCTCGGGATCAGACTTTTTAAATGTTGCTATTCGCACCTGAAATGTATTAAATTGCACAATTGTAACTAGTAATGTGATGTGATGACCTATGTAATGTTATGATGTGGTGTGGAAATAGGTACGTTACGATGATTTAAAAAAACTTTACTACAGTTTGGCGAAGTAATTTTATAATTGAAATGTATTTTGTTATTTTAAAATAAATAAATAAAATTACCTTCGATATTTTATCTACAAGATTTCCTTTGAAATAGCGGTCTTCAACGGAATCCCAGCCTTCAAAGTCTATGTGGGTTAAACGAATGGCATTGTAGGGCTTGGGATTTTTTCTAGCCAGCGAAAACACAGTTCCTCATTGCGATGGAGCCCAAATGATGGTATTTGCTACACTTCTTTCAATTACAGAATGGACTGTTTTCTGACTTTTCCAAATTGTTTTGTGGCACAAAATAGTACATTGTTACCCTAGGGATGAAAGTAACTTATTTAGTCCCGAGACGGGGTTTGGCGCCCGAGCGTAGCGAGGGGGCCTATAGTTCGAGGGACTAAATAAGTCTTTATCCCGAGGTAAACACTGTGCTTTTCATTACGAATATAAGGAAAGTCAAAATAAAAATAGAAATTAGCTAAAGAAAATTGAATAATTGTGTCAATAAAAATCACTCTACAACTCGAAAAACAAATGAAGATCGGATTGCCGCTTGCCACTTTCCCGCCTTTTTTTTTCTTTGGCCTAGCCGGCGGGCTATGCATTTAGCTATTTAATAGTCAAGTATTGTCTATGATTGTCTATGAATGTCTATGAATCAGTTGTCTTTACTTTATGAATAAAGTCTATCTTTCTTCTTGTCTATGGATGCACTCGTGTATGTCGTGTTTCATTTGAACTCCAATAAAAATGTGACTAGTTTTTTTTAATTATTTGACAGCTGTCAGTTGAAAACGATTCTCCCTAGGGCTGCAAAGTATTACTTTCAACCCGCTTCTCAGGCAACTTCAGACCTACTTTCCGTGTATGAGTGATGAAAAATACTTTTATCCCCAAATATTACCAAAACAAACTCATCGAAGTTTCTAAGCAGCCAGTACTGATTACAGGTGCGCATTCAAAAATGCTAATAATATCCTGTTACTTAAATTTCTGTGTAAAGCAAAAATACTAAAGCGCCATGGTTGATGATTCCTGCTGAAAGGTTATTTACTTTTAAGCTTGAGTATACGTGATTTCAATCAGCAGAAACTACTAAATTACCATATCTTGTGGTTTTTTCATAAGCTCATTTGACTTAAAGGACCCGTGGTAAAAAAATAGATTCAAGCGAAAGTATTTAGATACCATCGGTTATCAAAAGTATACTTTCGAAAATTACTAACAAACCTGAATAGGGCTAGTTGCAGCGAGCATAATACTAAACCGACAATTATAAGAAAACGTGTCGAAGTAAGCCACATATTAGTAAAAAGTCGCATGAAATCTGTTGAGATTTTAACCCCATTTTGAGTGCTAAAGCGCCAAAAAAATGCTCCGATCGCCACGAGACCCGGACTAATAGGCGGAGAAAAAAAAATGCAGTCGAACCATATATTTATCTCATTTTGACCAAAATGGCGCTTTAGTAGTTTTGCCTATTCAGTGACGATATATATATATAACAAATATTTTACTAACCAGCGTTAGAATGAGGGGGGTTTCACTCGTCTTGTGCCGTTCAGCGCCGACCGCATAGAGATCCAAGAGAAAAAATTCGCAAAAGTATTAAAAAAACGTCGTTCAATGCACGTGCGGAATAGTCATTTCTACTCGTCCCTATAGTTCCGTTCCGATAGTCCCGGGACTCGTAAAGAAATGACAAAAGATTTTCGCACTTATCAAAATTTACTATTTTTATCCCTTATTCCAGCGAGTACCCGTTGAGACTGTTCTCGCCGGTGGTCGCCATCTCCAACGGCATGTTCCGGCTTGTGCGGCGCGGAGCCGACGACAAGGCCAGGTGATACGACGGCCAGGGGATCAGCTGCTAAAACACGATTTATTGCTTGGCATGGTATACGGTTGGATAGGGATGATACCACTTTTAAAGACTACTTAACTACGTACTTGTAGCAAATAGTCGCTGCACGCGGGGACGTAAAATGGGGAAAAGTGGACAATGAAAGTGGAAGTATGAAAGTTGTTTATGTAGGTATGTTTAAAGATTTTCGTGGATTTTCTTCATGACGGAATTTTCGTCACGCAAAAAATCCATACTCTGTCTGTAAGTCTCGTTCTTTTTTTTTATTGCCTCACGTGCGGCGACTATTTGCTACAGGTTACTACTAGGCGCAATATCTCGCTGCCCGCGATGATATATATTGGGGAGACTGGACGGCGCCCTACCCGGCAGGCTTGCCGTTAAAATCTCGAATTGCGACAGTTGTTGTTGCCACGCGTGCAGCAAGATATTGCGATTAGTATAGTGTTGCACCTTTCCAAGGGATAGTGAAACATGCTAAATTTAGAGACTGTAAAACCGAATCCGAAAGAGCAATGGCGTTCACTTTAATTATCATACTGCACAAGTCTTATTTTTTGTAAATTTCCAAATATTTTATACATATTTAACTAAATCATATTCAAATAGGATTGGTATATATAAGCTGTAAAAAAGCTAACGGCGGGAAAGTTAGAAAACTACTAAACTTTAGTAGATTTTAATGTTATCCGACAATATTTAAATTGTATGTGTAAAGGGCAATAAAACAATTCCGCTTAGAAACACTGTAGGTACTTATTTTGTAGATAGATAGGTTTTAAAAAAAACATTCAAAATTTTAAAAAGACAATCATTTTTTAGGACGCCGCATTTTTTATAGGTCCGATAGAGTTAACAAAAAGCATTAACCATTTCTTACAATATGTCTTGCAAATATCCAAAGCCACTCATAGATATTACAATCCACGAAGACGCGCCCCACTCTGTCAAAATCGCTTGTTTCATTCGATTCGCATGGAGTTTGACAGAGTGGGGCGCGTCATCGTGGATTGAAATATCTATAGTAGATTGTGGAGTTCCTGAGCACACTCCAAACACACACACACTCATATCTACACAAATATCGGTTTGGCAGACAATATCGCAAAACAGAATATTCCATCTTTGCCGACAAAAAATTGATTGCCAACTGTCGGACGGGAGCGGAGCCTCCTAATATGTTCATAATGGAAAATGGAACCTTTATTTCTAAATTAGGTCATAATTGTAGATATTTCAAACCACGAAGACGCGCCCTACTCTGCCAAAATCGCCGATTCGTACGGACAACGGAGTTTGACAGAGTGGGGCGCGCCGTCGTGGATTGAAATATCTACTTGCGTTTTATAATACAGGGTGGATATAATATGTATGTAAAATAGTTGTACCTATTTAGTTATTAAAATCAATGTGTGCTAAAGTCATATGGTTAGCGGTAAAGAAATTATCATTTGATATACTTGTATAAAGGTTTGACCAATGGTGCCTATTTTTTTGTTTTGGTGTCTAGAAATCTTACATGTTCTTACTATAAGGTAGAGTAAGGTTAAATTGGTGTTAAAGATAGATGTAAAAATCATTATCTCATTTGCATCGTTAAATTATGATTTTATTTTTACATGACATGATTATTTATTAAAGGTATGGACTGATTAAAGTTGGTTTTATTTCTACAAGCTCCTTAATCCTTTTAAGATGCTTGTAACCATTCTTATAGTTAGTCAAAAACTTGCTGTAACAATGCTTTACTTTTACATTTTTACTAATCTTTACAACTAAAATACTAATTTCAAATTAAAATTGATCTCTTATGGCGGGGCTACAGTAGCGGCCGAAAATTCGTGTCGCGTTAGCGCGCCAAAAGCATCGTGTACGGGCATACACGATGTTCTTGTCTACACGCGGGCGAAGACTCATCGTGCCGGTTTGTCGCCGTCGGCGATTTAATGCGTATTCAAAATGGAGGAAGTAGTTAGTGGCATTGCATTGTATGTCCGTAACTTATTATTCAATAAAATTTTGTGGTCAGGGTTTTTTAGGATCCATATAATATTATTCTCTGTTTCATAAAACTGAATGAACTCCAACACTTTTTCGTAGCTCCAGTCCATAGTGTACAAAAAAACACGGACGTCCGTCCCGCTACAAAGTGTGGACGTAAATGAAGTGACGTAGGTGTAGCCACCCAAGCGAATATTGTCGCATCAAATCCCTTTGATGCGCGCTAGTTTACCGACAGTGCCCCGATAGCACATCGTATACGCCCGAATACTACCGCGTTGCAACGATCTACCCGGCCACATCTGTGCCGTCTGTGCGTTAATCCGAATATTCGCCGTAGCCCGCTAGTGTAGCCCCGCCATTATACAAAATAGAGCGCATTAAAATATTAGAAGAACATATTGCATATCGGAAGATACTCGTACGTCAAAGAATTAAAAAAAGTAACTTAAGGGGATTGTTTGAATTTCTTTTTGTCTTTCTCACTCTCACGGAGATTTGGTAGGTGCGACATGCAGCGTCGCGGAAGAATATAGCAGAAAAACGACGTTTTACCTAATTACTCAAAAACTAAGCTGGTTATCAAAAATCCGTTCTAAGCGTTTTAGGATATTATTATTACCGATACATTAAAACAAAAATTACAATTACATCCATTGTAGTTTCCGATAAAATATAGAAAAACTGAGATTTTGGAGCAACTTTTGGGAGAACTTTCTATCGAGAAAATTTTATCCAATCGTGTTTCTGCTTCTAAGCGATTTTAGATTAAAGACCCAAAATACATGACGTGTAAATTTGAAAGTAATTTTCTTTATAGTTTTTGCATAAAACTTCATTCAAAATCACCTAAATACGGCTTGTAGGCCGTTAAACTGAACCGCCATTTTTCTTGAATGTGTCCATGAACTTACCGATTACCTTTCCACACTCTACGCGGCACTTTTAGAAAAAATTTAAGTATTAATTTATGAATAAAACAAAATTTTAACCATATTATTGTGCTTTTATTTAATATTTGGTTACAATAATAATTAAAAATAAATGTCAATTATTAAGAAATACAACTATTAATTAGGTACATATGGCAGATATTTCAATCAAATCAAGTTTCATTTCAATATTTTAGAATCGAAAATCTTTATACTTAGTTAAAATAAAAATTATACAATAATTATGTATAGCTCCTAATTAGTATTATAAAAGCTAAACTTCATTAATGTACTATTCATGGTATCTAGTTGAAAGTACTCAAAAAATTGCACTTAATAGTAGACTTATTGAGTGTTATTTTGCCCTACGTAAACATCTTTCTTCGAATATACAAATAAAATTCTCACGTATAGTCAGTATTTGTAAGTAACATAACTCCTACAAAAAACTTGATATTTTTTTATGATATTCAGCAGGTATTTTATGATATAGGACGTACTCTTTTTCATACTCTTAGGAGAAATAATTTAACAAAACAACGTTTGTCGGGTCAGCTAGTAAATATTATAAACTTGTTATACTTACACAGTGGTTCTTGCGTATACGTATCTAGTTTTAAGTGCAATTGTTTTAAAATTGACCTAATATATAAATAAATGAGATCTACAACAATAATGTCTCTATTTATAATTACGATTTACTCACTCGCTAGACAGTTTTATGTTAATCACTGTAATGTACATAGTGGCAAGATTAATTCAGAGATGAGTTGACATTGATGCAGTTCTTAAGAACTATTCTTACGCAATGGCCTTGCATGATTCAATTCCAAATCATCTTAGTAGTAACCTCGGCTATACCTAACCAAAAAAAAAACATATTCAGTGACCACTCAGTAAATGCTGAGTGCCCTTTTTCCGGGTTGTGCCACATGTGACAGGCGATGTCTGGTGCTTCCCTCACTTGGGCAATTATTGGTTCTTGTTGCCCGAGTGGGGGAATCTTCAGGCATCGTTTTAGTACGTAAGGTGTACTTACCTATTGTTTTGTTAAATGTGGCATAATTTTCTTGCGAAATAAAGTTTTCTTTCTAAATTAATAATTTCACTGCAACACAATCAACTTTTTATTGGACCTTAATTATATGAATATTCATTGAGAATACTCAAACCTTTTTCCCATCTCTGAATAAATGTTATATACGTATAAATATGAATCACTGTCGAATTAATGCAAAATTATTGCAACTGCTGTGAAATTGAAGGACAAGCAAACATTATTATGATACTGTAATATTATTTCTACACTAATACTATTCTGAGACGGAATGGAATTTCAAATCATATGGGTTTTCCTAAGGATATTTACGTGTTAAAGCGAAAATATGCATCTAAATAGTTTGAGCAGCGCTTATAAATATAATAATATAAAAAATATTATAAGCGCTGGGAAAATCGTGTTAAATTTAGTTCATTTTCTCCGGTGCGCTGATATAATTGATATACTTAATATAATTAATAAATATCTAAAATATATACTTTATTACAAATAACTACATACCAAATAGTACAAATCTTTAACAGCTATTTTGTAATGTAATATTTACAGTATTACGTTTATATTCATAAACAATACATAATATAAATAAATACAATGTAAAGAACACCAATAACAAGCGGTCAAAATATTATATAACAAATACAAATATTCTATACCTTCTTATATTATTTTCAACATAAACACAGATAGACCTGTCTACAAATATTACTCTGTAAACACTAAAAATTCATAAGTAATTGTTTTAAAGTTTAAAATTAAATGAAAATTATCACAAATAGCTTAAATCTACAAATTAAACTTAAATCAGTTTAAAATAGTTCCTAATAGGGTAAGAGGAACACAGGGGTAAGAGGAACACTAGATCGTAACTCATAAACTATAGCTTTTTGACTCTGTGGTGTCGCAGTCGATAAAAGAGCACAGTAAAAAAAAACAAAAGGTTGCTAACAGATGTCGCTACGACGTTCCACAGCCGAGTAAAAACCTATAACAGTTTGGCAGTTGTAAACTTAAGAACACGAGTCGGCCGCATAACTTTGATTCGCGCTAAAATATTGATAATTAAGTGGTACGGATAATTTCAAGGAAGAAATACTAGGATATAACGCTGAGTTTTATGTTGTCTTTGATATTATAGACTAAAACCAGCAAATAATGTAAGTTTCATCAAATTCAAAACCATAACCCCCAAAAACTTTGTTAGGGTAAGAGAAACGGTACTTACAGGGAAAGAGAAACAGTATGTTCCTCTTCGCCGATATCAGGGGTGGTAAACATAATGAAGAATAATTTCTAATAACATAAAGACATAATAATTGTCCCTATTGAGATTGCTTTAAGTTGGCTAATGAAAAAATTTAGAATGAACGCATAGAAACTAACAGTTGACATAATAATACGATTATTTCTAATCTATCTGCAATATGAGATTTGAGTCTGACCTATTTATAGTATCTAATCAATTAACTATTGTCTTATTAAAGTACTATTTCTGTTTATTTTTTTCAGGAAAACTATGAAACATGACATAAACTTATACAAGAAAATCTAATAGATGCCTATACACAAGAAAATTTAAAAGATGCAGTCGAGGCTGTAAATAATGGCACAATATCTACCTGCATATGTAGCTTCAAAA
Source organism: Coenonympha arcania (assembly GCA_036785405.1). Taxonomy (NCBI): domain Eukaryota; kingdom Metazoa; phylum Arthropoda; class Insecta; order Lepidoptera; family Nymphalidae; genus Coenonympha; species Coenonympha arcania. The sequence continues at coordinate 10,864,832 of CM072063.1, read as the reverse complement.
TTGTACGGCATACCTAGACCAACAATAGTTAACTGCGTAGTTATATAATAGAAAAGGTCCAGATAGTTTGTTCTCCTTATACGTTTTAAAATTATTTTAACAAGAAATAAACTGATTTGTAATACTGATCACTTTACATGGTGCCGTTGCTAATTTATTGCAGTTTATTAGGGACTAGCAGATAACCGCGGCTTCGCCCGCGTTTATTTTAGTTTTCCCTATTCTCGCGGGAACCATCGATTTTTCCTTTCATTTTAACTTTCAGCCAAAAATTTTCAATAGTTGCAGCGTGAATGAGTATTTCGCCCGCTGGAATAGTGAAAAAAAAATATTCACGCGGGAGAAATAACCATTGATTTTCCCGGGATAAAAAATAGCCCTCTGTATTCTAATTTTCAGCCAAATCAGTTCAGCAATTACGGCGTGAAGGAATATTTTTCCCGCGTGAATATCTGTTTTTCGCTGTTCCCGAAGGAACCATGGATTTTTACGGGATAAAAAGTAGCCTAAGTATTAATCCAGGACATAAATCTCTATTCCAAATCAGTTCAGTAATTACGGCATGAAGGCATATTATCTATCACTATTATCATGGAAACCATGAAATTTTCCGGGATGAAAAGTAGCTTATGTATTAATCCAGGATAAAATCTATCTCCTTTCCGAATTTCAGTCATATCAGATCAGTAAGTGCAGCGTAAAGCAGTATTTTTCGCGCGTGAATATCAATTTTTCAGTTTTCCGCGAAAACCACGGATTTTTCCGGGATAAAAAGTAGCCTTTTTAATAACCCAGGATATCATCTATCTCCATTCCAAATTTCAGACAAATCCGTCTTGTACTTGCGGCGTGAAGATTTTTTTCCGCGTGAATTTTGGTTTTTAACTAATCCCACGAGAACTATGGATTTTCCCGGGATGAAAAGTAGCTTATGTGTTAACCCGAGATGCAATATATCGCCATTCCAAATTTGAGCCAAATCGGTTCAGTAGTTGCGGCGTGAAGGAGTATCGAAGCTTGATAAAATACGAACTTTGGAGCCCCGTTTCACCCCTTTAGGGAGAGTATTTTGAGAAATCCTTTCTTAGGGCACCCTTAGACCTCATAAGGAACCTGTGTGCCAAATTTGAAGTCTCTAGACCCAGTAGTTTGGGCTGTGTGTTGATATTGAGTCAGTATCTTCTTTGATATACCATGAAATTTTCCGGGATGAAAAGTAGCCTATACATTAATCCAGGATAAAATCTATCTCTTTTCCGAATTTCAGTCGTATCAGGTCAGTAAGTGCAGCGTAAAGTAGTATTTTTCGCGCGTGAATATCAATTTTTCAGTTTTCCCGCGAAAACCATGGATTTTTCCGGGATAAAAAGTAGCTTTTTTTATTAACCCAGGATATCATCTATCTCCATTCCAAATTTCAGCCAAATCCGTCTTGTACTTGCGGCGTGAAGATTTTTTTCCGCGTGAATTTCGGTTTTTATCTAATCCCACGGGAACCATGGATTTTCCCGGGATGCAAAGTAGCTTATGTGTTAACCCAAGATGCAATATATCGCCATTCCAAATTTCAGCCATATCGGTTCAGTAGTTGCGGCGTGAAGGTATCGAAGCTTGATAAAATACGAACTTTGGAGCCCCGTTTCACTCCTTTAGGGGGGGATTTTGGGAAAACCTTTCTTAAGGCACCCTTAGACCTCATAAGGGACCTGTGTGCCAAATTTGAAGTCTCTAGACGCAGTAGTTTGGGCTGTGCGTTGATATGTCAGTGAGTGAGTGAGTCAGTATCTTCTTTGATATACCATGAAATTTTCCGGGATGAAAAGTAGCCTATGTATTAATCCAGGATAAAATCTATCTCTTTTCCGAATTTCAGTCATATCAGGTCAGTAAGTGCAGCGTAAAGTAGTATTTTTCGTGCGTGAATATCAATTTTTCAGTTTTCCCGCGAAAACCATGGATTTTTCCGGAATGAAAAGTAGCCTTTTTATTAACCCAGGTTATCATCTATCTCCATTCCGAATTTCAGCCAAACCGGTCTTGACTTGCGGCGTGAAGATTTTTTTCCGCGTGAATTTTGGTTTTTAACTAATCCCACGGGAACCATGGATTTTCCCGGGATGAAAAGTAGCTTATGTGTTAACCCAAGATGCAATTTTTCGCCATTCCAAATTTGAGCCAAATCGGTTCAGTAGTTGCGGCGTGAAGGAGTATCGAAGCTTGGTAAAATACGAACTTTGGAGCCCCGTTTCACCCCTTAAGGGGGGAATTTTGAAAAATCCTTTCTTAGTGCACCCCTAGACCTCATAATGAATCTGTATGCCAAATTTGAAGTCTCTAGACCCAGGGGTTTGGGCTGTCCGTTGATATGTCAGTGAGTGCGTGAGTCAGTATCTTCTTTGATATACCATGAAATTTTCCGGGATGAAAAGTAGCCTATGTATCAATCCAGGATAAAATCTATCTCCTTTCCGAATTTCAGTCATATCAGATCAGTAAGTGCAGCGTAAAGTAGTATTTTTCACGCATGAATATCAATTTTTCAGTTTTCCCGCAAAAACCATGGATTTTTCCGGGATGAAAAGTAGCCTTTTTATTAACCCAGGATATCATCTATGTCCATTCCAAATTTCAGCTAAATCGGTCTTGTACTTCCGGCGTGAAGATTTTTTTCCGCGTGAATTTCGGTTTTTAACTAATCCCACGGGAACCATGGATTTTCCCGGGATGAAAAGTAGCTTATGTGTTAACCCAAGATGCAATTTATCTCCATTCCAAATTTGAGCCAAATCGGTTCAGTAGTTGCGGCGTGAAGGAGTATTGAAGCTTGGTAAAATACGAACTTTGGAGCCCCGTTTCACCCCTTTAGGGGGGGGGAATTTTGAAAAATCCTTTCTTAGTGCACCCCTAGACCTCATAAGGAACCTGTATGCCAAATTTGAAGTCTCTAGACCCAGCGGTTTGGGCTGTGCGTTGATATGTCAGTGAGTCTGTCTTCTTTTATATATTTAGATGACGTTTGTTAAGTTTTTATTTATAATCCTATCTTATTAGGATTAAACTGAGAAACTAAAATACATGCAATACATTGATCTCCAAAGGATAATTGTCCGTTATAAATAAAAATTAATTTTTAAATAATACTTTTGGAGTTTTAATAATAATTTTTGGAGATAATACTTTTGATTGTTAAAAGTTCATTTTTCTGCAGAGAGAATGGGTGATTTTAATTATTGGTTAATTATTAATCATTTTTTCCTTCCTTACTTTCGGTAAAAAATATATAATTTGCAAAACAAATGACTTTTTACTTTTAGTTTGTCACCCCTGAATGCCACTAGCTGAACTTTTATGTTTCTCTTACCCCGACTTTGATATTTCTTTTTTTTCAAAGAAACTGTGGCTTATTACAATAACTTAAAAGATCAAATTCGATTGAATTAGTGTTACTTAAAAAGTAGCAAAAGGTATATCTTAATAAACATAACATTATTAGGAGATACGATGAGTGTTCCTCTTACCCCCAATGGGGGGGAAGAGAAACGTTAGCACAACCTAAACGATTTGCCTGATATTGCCGTAAGTATTCAAGTTAGCGTTTTGATTCTTAAGAAACGGAAAGCTAATAAACAAAGGCAAGTATACAGTATCTCAACATTCCTATAAAACATTATCTGTTTTTCCTGGAGGTCAAAACATCTGACTCAAAATAAAGTATGTTCCTCTTACCCTAACTGACCTTATATATAATAAATAATTTCATATGTAAAAAAAGAATATCGCGATTTTTTGTTTAAAATGTATGGTAATTTAAAGACATTTCATTATTTATATAATTATCCTGGAACGGTAACTTAATTGAACACAGGCATGTCTAGATGTTACATGTACCTAACTTAAAAATATACATCACATATCTTAAAAGTACAGTTAAAACATAAAAAAAATATCACAATTATGGGCTGTATAATCATAAAAACATTGCTCATTACCCTATGTTTTACTAACTAAGGTAAAAACATATTATGTACATATAATATAAAAAAAGAAAATTTGGAAATGGCAAGTAGTGGATACTTATCTCTACGTTGATAAGTACTGTCTTTACTTAATATGTTGATTCTGTAATTACATAATCTGGCAAATAAAATGTCGCAAAATTTTTCTCGAAAACTGTAACTGTAGTAAATTTTAAAAGCTTTTCATAAAATAACCTTAAACCCTGCATACATATGAGAAAATAATATTCTGCTTCAAAATAAAGCATAAAAAACTAAAAATAAACTCATATTATTCAAAATTTTTGAAAAGTGAAGTTACATACCAAACTCAATATTGCGTAACACACAACAGTGTTTAATGGATATTGTTATAGTAATTAATTATTACATTCACTTAAGGGGTATGTGATGGGTGTGCCCGCGGAATTCAATTTTTTATGGTTTTTCGCAATTTGTGTGTTAATTAGACATAGTTATGCCAGTCAAATTGCGGGATGGCAGTATCACCTTTATATGTTTATACTAAAATCTTTGCTTAAACATGTCCATGGCATTCTAAGAAATTAGACCGAGTACTTATCAAGTTTAATAAATAAATAAATAATAAATATATACGGGACATTTTTACACATCGCAATCTAGCCCCAAAAGTAAGCGATAGCTTATGTTACGGGTGCTAGATGACTATAATAATTGATAAATATACATACATACCAATAAACATGAATATAATATATTGAAAAACACCCAGACACTGGAAAACATTCATGCTCATCACACAAACATTTGCCAGTAGTGGGAATCGAACCCACAACCTCCGGCGCAGACGGCAGGTTCGCTACCACTACGCCATTCGGTCGACAAAGTTTGAAGTGAGTAACTCACATTTTTCGGACTTTCTTTAAATTAAGAAACTAAAATTTTGAATCTCGCGGGCAGACTTATTGATTTCGCCTTAAGGTCTATAGTTGTACCTAGTCATAAAAGTAGTCAAAGTTCACCTCGTTATGACGCGCGGCTTTGTATGAGTAAAATATATTTTCTATACATTTTATACGTATACAGTACCTATACGAGATTTTTTTAACTAAACGGAAGTTAAATACTTGGTGAACTCCGATTAAAGTCATTTGCACGGTACATTTAGGGCTTAGTGTGTAAAATGTTACGTGATATCACTCTGATCTCTATCGTAATGTCAATCTATAATAGTCATGTCAATCTTTAGTCTTTGTCAGTCTGTAGTCATGTCAATCTATAGTAATCTCACTAGCAGCATGCCTACGGCCGCGCCTACAGTCAGGCCGACGCTGAGCATGGTGGCGACCACCGACGACGCCTTCTCCCGTTCATGCATTTCTACCACCCTGGAATTTAGTATAGACAAAAATTAATATTTCATCACAAAATATTGGTGTTTAGGTTTTCTCATTAATAGTCGGATTTTACGTATTCAGACAAAATACGAGAAATTATAAGCTTTACCAAAAGCACAAGTTCATAACATTTTAATTTTATTGGACCGAATTTTTTCAAGTAAATTTTTCATGCATACATCAGAGCATCAGAAATTTTGGAGATAATTGATTGTAACATTTGAAATTTTCTATTAAACGACTACAAACGGAATAAGTTTAGTAACGCGACATCGAAATCGGCTATCTTTACCCATCCACCCACGTACCTGGTAGAGTTGATCATGACGATGTTGGTCAGGTACCCGTTGGTGAAGGAGAACACGATCATGATGAGTATGTACTCGTAGTCCCACAGGAACACCACGGGCAGGTGCCGCCGCGGCTGCGCGTTGCACAGCATCAGCATCGGCACTCCGATCACCCTCAGCACGCTATAACCCACACGTACCTGGTAGAGTTGATCATGACGATGTTGGTCAGGTACCCGTTGGTGAAGGAGAACACGATCATGATGAGTATGTACTCGTAGTCCCACAGGAACACCACGGGCAGGTGCCGCCGCGGCTGCGCGTTGCACAGCATCAGCATCGGCACTCCGATCACCCTCAGCACGCTATAACCCACACGTACCTGGTAGAGTTGATCATGACGATGTTGGTCAGGTACCCGTTGGTGAAGGAGAACACGATCATGATGAGTATGTACTCGTAGTCCCACAGGAACACCACGGGCAGGTGCCGCCGCGGCTGCGCGTTGCACAGCATCAGCATCGGCACTCCGATCACCCTCAGCACGCTATAACCCACACGTACCTGGTAGAGTTGATCATGACGATGTTGGTCAGGTACCCGTTGGTGAAGGAGAACACGATCATGATGAGTATGTACTCGTAGTCCCACAGGAACACCACGGGCAGGTGCCGCCGCGGCTGCGCGTTGCACAGCATCAGCATCGGCACTCCGATCACCCTCAGCACGCTGGCTCCGGCTATAATCCACTGGTTAGTTGGCTGCAAACAACAAGGTTTTTAAAATTATTACTCAACGTAAAGTTCTTTGCAAGATAATGGTACTAGAGTGTTGTGAAGTTTCAAGTCACAAAGATTACTACACGTATAAAGATTAAACAAACATATAGTGTTCTCTCTCTGGTCCCCGGCTATCGCTATATCGACCTCATGAGTCAAAAAGAAAATAAACGAATTGACACAGTACAATTACTTACTCGTAATAAAAATCCAGCTACCAAACGTCCGGAATAATCGCCGCAGTTGAATATAAGATAGTTCACGACCGGCACGAAGAATATCTCTGAAACAAATTGACGAGCAAATGTTGAAAATAATCCACTACACCAATGAGATGATAAATGAGGAAATTAGGGCTTATTTATATAAAAAAGACTGAAGAATTTTGACATTTAAAGTAGTTTATTACCTAGAAATACACACATATAAGTATATGTGTGTATAGAAAAAAGTTAAATGAGTGTGAATCTAATCTATTGACTATTGAGGGACCCACTCTTTTCACCAATCCCATGCAAACCATGACATGATGATTTTTACGGAATGAAATCTATTTGTAGCCTATCTATCCTCTTCCAATTAATAAATTAAAGGAGTTTCTGGCCTTGTAAGTTGTAATATTAGTTTGATATACGAAATATTCCATGGCTTGTGTAAATACTCACTGTTCCAATCAGTCCCATAGGTGACAGGATGAGATTCTACCAATACGGTGACAGCAGGATACACTGCCATCGATATCCCGAACACAACGAATATACTGAACGCATACACCCATATCTTCTTCAGTATAAAGTTCAGTCATATCGGTTTAGTAGTAATTGCGGCGTAAAGGCGTTCCTATGTCCTTGTAATATTAGTTTTATATACGAGATGTTCCATGTGTAAATACTCACTGTTCCAATCAGTCCCAGAGGTGACGGGATGAGATTCTACCAGCACGGTGACAGCGGGATACACCGCCATGGATATCCCGAACACAACGAATATACTGAACGCGTACACCCATATCTTCTTCATATAAAGTTCAGTCATATCGGTTTAGTAGTAATTGCGGCGTAAAGGCGTTCCGAGATGTTTTTTTTTAATACTATATAGGCCAGCGCTTGACTGTGATCACACCTGATGGAAAGTGATGATACAGTCTAAGGTGGAACGCGCTTGCCTAGAAGATGCCTATTTATTCACTCTTGATTTGAAGGCACCCGGGTTGTAACTTGTAAGTGGCAGGAAAGACACTGCCTGGGAGTAAAGTGTTCCATGTGTAAATACTCACTGTTCCAATCAGTCCCAGAGGTGACCGGGTGAGATTCTACCAATACGGTGACAGCAGGATACACTGCCATCGATATCCCGAACACGGCGAATATACTGAACGCGTACACCCATATCTTCTTCAGTATAATCACCATAGACACTTCTCTGTGCCGATTCGCCGCTATACCTCCTGTACCTTGAACGACAAAAATTTAAAATTGAGATACCTATGACTATCACTCTGTCAAAAATATGGCTATTGCATGGCAGTAAATAATTTTACAGTGCCACCAAGTGTAAAGTGGTGAAAATCAGACTATAGAGTTGAGTTAGATAAAATCAAAACAATCCAAAGGAATTACATTTTCAATCGCCTTAATCGGAAACCAATGACGTAGATGATTTCTTTAAGTTAGGACACATTTCAATAACTTTTCAAGATATATGTATATATAATTTTCTTAAATGACAAATTGTAGTTTTTTTATCTTCTCGGGGCCTAAATTATGTACGATTTTCATGCAAAAAAAAAGAATGATTTATTTACCTCTCAGGATGTGATACGTGAAGAAGTCTATCCTATACAACATGACGTAGGATATAAGAGATAGGATGACCATGATGTCAGCTATGCAGAAGTATATCAACGCGCTGTGCAAGGGGGATATTTTGAATGCAAGGGATATGATTTGGGCGACGGCTGCGATTATCCCGCCGAGGGATTGCCCGCTGACGACGGCAGCCATGTATTCTTTGGAGAATTTGCTCGCTATGCCCACTAGCCCTCCGATGAAGACGGCGCTTGCGGCTAGAACAAAGAAAGGCATCAAATCAGTACGATTACATATTCGGGTGCGTCATCAGTTTAAGGGTCGAGTTTGCTGACTCCCTTGAAAATAGGACCCTACTAATAGGAATAATAGGAGTAAGTAGAAAATTTTTCTCGGGCAAGCATTCGACCCGTAAGTATGTTTGAGTGTTTGCGATATTCTCAAAAAATTACTGATTTGATTCTGAATTTCTAAATTGATTTTATATTTTACTTGCTGTTGTCCGCGGCTCCTAGCAATCATAACGTTCAAAAAATATTTCCTCTGGTAACGAAAGCGATATTGAGTTGCTCATAAAACTTTAAAAATTCAGATGTGTTTTCGGTCTAGGTTTCAACCCTTGAACCCACTACGCTGTGAGCTGTCACTGCATTATTGCAATTTGCTATCATGTTACCAACAATACATTTATCAAAGAGACTGCAGTAAACATGTAACTAAATAAGGTCAGCAAAGCGCAAAACATATGCAAATGCGAGATCATTATCGAGTCTGACCCGCTCTGAGCCGCGATAAGCTGAGCGGCTAAGGCCGATTTGCATAAGGGTCAGCATTGGCTACTGCATTATGTTAGAATACTGTTGAAATTTACTGTAATTCTTAGTCGATAGTTTTTTTGTTTTTTTTTTTTTTATAGACAGCAAATGCTTAACCCCAAATGCATCACGACCCATTTCATTGCATCACGGGCAGCGAACGAATGCGACGAAGATCATTTTTTTATCAGGACATCACACACATCGCAATCTAGATCGAAAATAAGCGACAACTTGTGTCATAGGTATAATATACATATTTTATATACATAAACTAGCTGACCCGGCAAACGTTGTTTTGGAATTATGGATATAAAAAATAGCTAACAATCGGTGGAGGCTTTTCAGAGGAGTTTGGTAACAAAGATTGGCGAGAGAATTTTATATATTAGATTAATATGATGTATTGAAAAACACAAAACACCCAGACATTTGAAAACATTCATGATCATCACACACACATTTTCCAGCAGGAATCGAACCCACGATTCCACTTCCGACGCAGACGGCAAGATCGCTACCGCTACGCTACGCGCCATTCGGTCGTCAAATTATTATCAATAGATGACCAGCGTAAAATATTACGCTAACTGTGCAATTACACACAAACGTGTAGAAACATGAGTAAGTATAGTAGGTACGTCTAATAGATAACCTGAGTACATAATAATATACTCAATAAGGCAAAGGCCAAATAAATTATGTATTTAATTAATTATTATTATCTAGTTACACGATCATTTCTTTGTATCAATTTCCTTTTAAGGTCTGTGAAATTTAAGATTGCTTTGCTGGACTACTGTCCTCTGACATGGTATTCTTCCTATCTTTTATCCTAATTTCCGGCACATCTTGTAAGACTTCCCTTACTCCCCTTCCTTATATTTTTACAAATACAGATAAATCACTTAAATTCTTCAACTACTCAACAATATGAAAAAGTTCAACTATCATAGTTGAAGAAGTTATGAAAATTAGCCTAATTAAGTCCCACAAGCGGCGACAGGCTTCCAGCTTTTAAATATTGAGATTACTTATACACAAGTACAGGTTTTTTTATAATCGATACAAGTAAGTACTTGACTGCGATCTCACTTGATGGCAAGTGATGATGCAGCCTAAGATGTTATCGTACTAACTTGGAAGGGTAAGTAAATTTACCCCAATGGTTTCTACAAGCATCGCACCGGAACGCTAAATCGCTTGGCTGTGCGTGTTTGCTGGTAGTGGTAACTAGCCACGGCCGAAGCCTCCCACCAGACCAGACCTGAGCCAATTTAGAAATTATAAAATGCCAAAGTGGCCCGTGGCAGGAATCAAACCCGCGACCTCCCACTCGAATCCGAGCGCGCCGCCACTGCGCCAGGGAGGTCGTCAAATTGTTGTTAGGTTAGCGAACTTCAACAATATCATCATATGCGATGATATATTCTGCTTAAAATGCTCTTCAAAGCACAAAGGCAACCATTGAGAATTTATGTAAAGAAAACTGAACAGCCCAATAGGTTCCAGTACCCTTGATTGTGTGAGAAAATTGTGTTCATCTTACAAGTAATTGTTTTGGCCAATTAGGAGGCAGAATTTACTGCTGATTATGATTCTTATTTTAGACTTTAGACCGTCTCTGGAAACCAAACCGAGGATCTAAAGTGCTACACTTAAACATGTGTAGCTAAGGAAAAATGTAGCTTCTTTTATGAATCAGGTAGGTAGAACAATTTGAATGTTTATTCAGAGGATCGACATAATTTAGATACAAAAACAGGTAAATTGACCAAATCAAAGAACTCATAATTTTCTCAGGTACCTTATTTCAATCAAGTAGTTATCAAGATACAAATAGGACAAAAACCTTTAGGGTCACTGATTCATTCAATAAAAAATTAGTACCAATTTTAAGAAACCAATGAATTTTTAAATGTCAAAGGAAGTTGAAACAGGTCTATAAATAAAACTGCTATCAAAACAGATCTGATTTCAATGATGATTATTGTTACATATAAAATCAACCAACAACTGTGGAAAACTAAACACTGCTTGTGTCCATTTTTTTCCACTTAACACTCGCAGAATGATTATTAATAATCAAAATTTGTTCAGTGCAACCCCAACCAACTAACAAATTTTCAGTTGAAGATACAACCAGCATTAACTAACTATGCTTATAATTTAACTGTCCTAGAAAAAAGGTCCAGGTGATGGTTTATTGTCCCTACATTGATAAACAACTACTGTCTACTGTACCTCAGACTAAAGGTAAACCGCTATAAACTTGCCACTCCTGATGGTCTCCGGGAGTCGGGACGCGGGGCAGGTGATGCGATTGGCTATAACGATACGTCAGCGCTGCCGGCGGACAGCGACAGACTCGCTGATTGGTTGAGCGGCTCCCACCCCGCGTCCCGCAGATCATCAGGAGGGTCAAGTTTATAGCGGTTTACCTTAAAATTTTGGCAAACGTCTGGAAGAACAATTGTACCTACTGCACACTAAAAAAGTAATTTATTTCGAGAAATGGCGTAATTTGATTTTGAACTATATCACAAACATAACTATCAGTGTAAATTCTTAAACCAGCAACGAATTATTATCAAATACAATTTTTGACTGTGCACAATATTTATTCTGTAGTGGTGTGTGTACCTACATCTAGGCAGTGCCTTACTAGTCTTAGAAGTAGATGTTACAATAGTTTTTTTAACCAATGAATAACCAAAAAACTTGTTTAAAACAAGCTTTTATAGGTCAATTTACTCATATTATCTCAGCAAACCCTTTCATTTAATATTCGTATTGTAGGAGTATATTGAAAAATCTAAACCACCATCATGGGTGTTCCGCCATGTTGTATTTATAAAATGACGTCACATAACTAACATTCAAATTTTAGCTCCATAGGTTGATGATAGATATCTGCTTCAAAATTGTGTTCCAAGATTCCACCCAAACAGACATTACAAGTTAAATAAAATCTTGTAATAAATAGTAAACCTTACCAGTCATAATCACGACGGTAACTATGGTGATGATGAAAAATGTGTTCTGCCAGTGATCAGTGTCCACTTGCACAAATGAAGTGGTGACTAGCAGCGACAGTGTCACTATGATCAGGGATCCTTGCAGCCGGCTCTTCATGGATACCCTGTAAAAAAAATATCTTTTACAGTTGCTGGCTAGTAAATTGGCAGTTGTTATTCTCACTTTTATGACTTACTCCTAAACTGGAATGTTTAAAAGTAAATAATAGCTGTAACCGTAAAATAATTTGCAATCAATTAAACTATAAAAATAAATTTTTTTAAATAAAAATTGCTTTATTTGAATCTTAGGAAAAGGTACAGAAACAAATGGGAAACGATGATCCTGCAGAAGTATAAACTGTGTTGCAGTGATCATCGCCCTCCTCATACAATGACTCAAGTGACAAACAATTATTGTAATAAGTTACAAAATATTATTGTAAATGCATGCTGTGAAGTTTGTGTGTGTGTGTGTGTGTGTGTGTGCGTGTGTGTGTGTGTGCGTGCGTGCATGTGCGTGCGTGCGTGTGTGTGTGTGTGTCTGTGTGTGTGTGTGTGTGTGTGTGTGAGTGAATGTACTAAGTGACTTTATTTCAAGACCAAGACTTTACAAGTTGCTCAGATTCATCATAACAAAGAGTTAGAAGCCATTGAGTACATATTTTTTTAACTCTTGCCGCTGTCAAGGGATATATGTGTAAAATTTTGTTGATTCGGTTGTACAATGAAGAACTGATGTGATAATAATGGCGACTCTCAATAGCAGTTCGACGAGGTTTGTAAGTACACACCATATAGGATCTCCGTTTTAAGTTTTCCACTTGAGGGTTGAACGATAGTTCGGAGTGTTTGCGTAGAATTGTTTGTAATATAAATAGCTGGCGGACAGTGAGCAACTGACATATCGAATACAATTCAACAGTAGGAAAAAGAATGGGTTTTTTAAGAATAACTTTTAGAACTGCTCTTTGGGCTCTTTCAACTCTTAGCATGAGCGTTTTCTGAGCTCCGCCCCAAACAGTTATACAGTAAGATAAGACTGACTGAGCAAGGGCATAGTATACGGACTTCAGACACTGTAAGTCAACTACATTCCTTATGTTCTTAAAAACAAACATTAACTTTCTAGTGCGTGAAGCAACGGATTCAATATGTTGCTTCCAAGATAAGGAGCAATCTACTAAAACACCGAGGTACCTTATAAAGGATGTACGTTCAAGAACTGGACAGGAGCAATTCGAGCAACGGTTACTACATCTGTGGGCACGTACACTAAATGAGGCAGGAGCTTGTGTAGCTCTGTTAGGTGTAAATGTGACAAGCTTTGTTTTATTTACGTTTAATGTTAAAAGGTTCAGATTTAACCAGTTTGTAACGGCCCTAACAGCAAACTCCGAATGATCGCTAACATCCTTCCAGTTCTTTCACTCTCTTTTTTTTATTCAACTCACTTTTTTTTATGCATTTAGTGTACATGCACAATCACAAGGTACAAGCCAGCACTATACAAATTACTTGCTGACCTAGCAAAGGTTCTTTTGCCATGAAAATTATTTCTCACTTATGGGTTAGGTATAAAAAATAATTTACATCTTATTCCGAGACCTACTGAATATCTTTCAGTAATTAGGTTTAGCCCTAAAAACTATTATTTTCTCCTTACCCTTTTTACAATATTGTCTCCTTTAGAGGTCCCTTTGAGAAAAAGGTTACTGGTTACTTCTCACCAACACTCAGAGTGAGTCTAAAGCACAGAAACATTATGAAGTAACTGTTACTTACCAATGTCCATATAGGGAGTTGAGAATAAGAAACAGCAAGTTGGGTATAGCGGTTGCCACGTTGAGGTATGAAGTGAACTCCGCCTGGAACTGTGTCTTCCGTACGTACATCGTGAGGTTGTTGGGCTCAACATCACGGAACTTGTACATCCAGTACTGGAACAATAACATAAATGGTATTGTTCTTTTATACACTATGATTTACTGCTTGGTAAACTATTTAATTTGGTACCCCTTCATCATTTTACCATAGAACAGCAAGGCATCGAAAAAGCTTGCACCTCGAGACAGTTGCAGTACCAAAGACATTTAGACCGGTCAGATTCCTTGTTAGTGTAATGCACTGCAAAGGTCTGGAATACGTATGGTATACCAGGCACTGTCTTTATGACCACCTACAACCCTTCAAATCAAGAGTGAATACGCATTTCATAACATGTTAACAAAGCCAAGCACTAGCCTATATACATATATGTAGTTAGAAAAAAACTCGTCAGTGCATCTTTGCTGGTAAGGTGGCTAGGAGCGGCGGCCGAACCCTCCAGACCAGACCTGCGTCAATTAAGAAATTATCTAATATATATAATTCTCTCGCTTTTCTTTGTTACCAAACTCCTCCGAAACGGCTCGCTCGTTATGAAACTTTCAGTGCACATTCTCTGGGTCGGGGAGCAGGTTGTTATCTATATTTTATATTCCCAAACGGCAAAACAACGTTTGCCGGGTCAGCTAGTAAAGATATAAAATTTCAAACTGGCCTTTGCCGGGATTGGGACCCGAGACCTCCACCTAAATTGAAGCATGCTAAAAACTGTGCCAGGATGGTAATCAAATTCTATATTATAATATATGCATGGGTGACTTATTCATTCATTCTATGATTCATCACTGCCCATCCCAAACTAGATGTTCTAATGAAGAACTAATAATCTCAATACTTATAGATTTTTTTCCAGGATAAAATGTACGACTTAATCTACCTCCTCTCCAAATTTGATCAATGATTGTGGAGTGACACACATTCAAAGATTGTTTTCATCATAATGATTCATTAGTAATTTTAAGTAAAGGTAATAAAGCAATTTGAATGGCTTTGTTAGATGACAGATAAATATACCTTCATAGTGTTATCTTAACTGTTAGATTATGGTTATCAAGTTATTAAACTTGGTTGAAGTTTAGAATTAGAACCTATTAATCAAATCTTAAAAATAAGTGAATATTATTTTATTTATTTTTCAAGTCATCATTCTTGAAAATAATTTCTACTAAACTTTGGTCTTTGCTGTAGCTTACTTTCAAATAAAAATTAATATTAAATGAAAGGAAGAACTTTGCAATTTTTGTAGACTCTTGATTACAAATTTCTTTGTTACTTTTAGCATAAATTCAGTTTCAAGTCATCATTCTTGAAAATAATTTCTACTAAACTTTGGTCTTTGCTGTAGCTTACTTTCAAATAAAAATTAATATTAAATGAAAGGAAGAACTTTGCAATTTTTGTAGACTCTTGATTACAAAGGAGATTGATCATCGAAGTATGGGCTTTGGTTTCACATTGTAACACGATGTGCATTTATGAAACTTACATTATTTATAGGGTAAAATAATAGCAATATATCCTCAAAATATGGAATCTGTACTTCGCCGGATTTCCGAGAAACAGCTTACAAATGTTCACGAATTGAGGTTATATATTTTAAACACGATAAAATCTAAATATTTTTGATTTATTGTAGGTAGGTACCTATTTTACTTACAAATAAACCCTATTTATTTTAATCACAAAATACCTTCTCAGGTCACCAATAAACCACATCTCATTCATTATTTAATAGGTATAATATTCAAATAAATACCATAATAAAGGTATTGATTCTCATAGGTAGGTAACTAAGTACTGTTTTTTTGCAACACAAATACTAGTATATACATATAAATATAGGTATAACTACTATTAGAGATGGTGGTACGGCCCCAGGACATTACACACATCGCAATCTAGCCCCAAAGTAAGCGATAAACTCTCTGACAGTCAAAGCATGGATAAGATCTAAAGTGTGGTGATAGTTTTCTGTTTGTCAGTATTTTAACGAAGGTTCGTTGATGCATGTCGATTAATGTATCGATTATTTACTCGTAATAATATTTCGAATCTGTATTTCCATACTGGCAACACTTTGAAACAATGCATATTTATTAAAAAATAAAGGCATAATAAAATCACTTTCTTTTTATTTTGCAACATTTTAATCCGGCGAAGTTGGAATTTAGTATTTTAACAGATTTTGTAAAAAAATAAATCTTAATTTTTGATACCAGTTTCAATCTGGTACAAATTGAAACCATGTTTGAGCAATCTCCTTTCTTTGTTACTTTTAGCATAAATTCAGTGTTAGTAACAACATAATCTGTACTCGAAATTGTTGACGAGTACATATACCTTGGACATACAATACAATTAGGTAGGTCCAATTTCGAGAAAGAGGTGAACCGCCGAATCCAACTCGGCTGGGCGGCGTTCGGGAAACTCCGCGATGTCTTCTCGTCCAACATCCCTCAGTGCCTGAAGACCAAAGTCTTCGAACAGTGCGTGTTGCCAGTGTTAACTTACGGATCAGAGACATGGTCGTTCACTATGGGCCTCATAAGAAGGCTCAGGGTCACTCAGCGAGCGATGGAGAGAGCTATGCTCGGAGTATCTTTGCGCGATCGAATCAGAAATGAGGAGATCCGCAAAAGAACCAAAGTAACCGACATAGCTCAACGTGTCGCAAAGCTGAAGTGGCAATGGGCTGGGCATATAGCTCGCAGGACCGATGGACGTTGGGGACCCAAGGTGCTGGAATGGCGGCCACGCACCGGGAAGCGCAGTGTCGGTCGACCCCCCACCAGGTGGACGGACGACATTAAGAGGGTCGCGGGGAGTCGCTGGCGCCAGGCGGCGCAAAATCGTGGTGTTTGGCGGTCATTTCAGGAGGCCTATGTCCAGCAGTGGACGTCCATCGGCTGAAGCGACGACGACGACGACGGCGACGACGAACAACATAATAAAAACACAGCTGTGTAGGTATAATCCTGGCGAAGTTATCAAGATCTTAATCAGTGATTTTTAAGCTCCCATCGTGTATTCTATATTTAAAAATGACTCACATCGTTAGCAGTTATCAAGAAGTTCCAAGGCACCAGCGAGGAAATACCAAACAAGTAGAACAAAATGTATACGATGCAGTATCGGTCCCGCGGCTCCTCGCAAGTGTCTAGCACCTTGGTGGAGCACGAGTCCTCCACCAGCTCCCTCTCCTCCGAATAGTCAACGTCCTCCTCATTCTCAACAGCCTCGATCAAATCCTCATTGTTAATCGACCCTGTTACGTCCATTTTTTCAAAACAATCTATATTTCGCGGAATGGTGCCGCCTGTCGATTCAAAGTTTCACACACAATCAGCGATCAGCGGACGCGATCGCCATGCCGATTACTCAGAAACCAGTGTAATTAATAAATTGTAAATTATTAGAACTAATTAATCACAAACACGACCACCTGTGAACTGTCCATCGATATTTTGATCACAGATCACTATTATATTAGTCGGATTTTGCTTGGGAAATGGAAAATGGAAATTGAAATCATGAAATGTCAAATGATTTTGACAAGCTTTCGCACAGAGTATGGCGCTGTAATTTTGGCATTTGCAGTCATAAACACTGTTGTCTATGGTTCGTAATCGTTATACATTGCTGCTTTTCTGACGATATCTCGTTCTTCACGTTGCAAAATTGTGTCGAGGATGACCAAGTCCAATGCCGTTGCCAATTATGTAGAGGTGGATGATGGTGGATCAGGGTATCAATGACGAAATACGCTAGGATGGTATGTATTGGAATGATGGGCCTCAAGTTGACGTAAGATTCATTTAGATCGGTTTTATACTGAGGTATTAGAAAGCGGGAAATAGTAAAAAAATATAGTTTTTATTATTTGAATTAAATTACGTTTGGCTAAAATATCCAAATGTATTACAAAGCAAAATTATTATTAATAAAATGACAGGTGGTCTATAGTTATCCCCGAAAAGCGCGGGACTGAGGCTGTCCCGCGCGAGAAATTTAAATCTGATAAAAGAATAGGGACGTCTGGCAGCGCTGTTTTAAAACAAAGATCAAAGAGTTGTGGTGTGGCCAAGATTTTAGCTGCCACGTTCCATACATTGGCCGCGCTTTTAGTTTGCTCCGAGTGAACATCATTTTGATCCTATTTTGATCACCCTTTTCGAATGCACATTCACGTTATAGTTGCAGTATGCACAACAGTCTTATAATTTTTCCCCAAAACTTTCCAGTTTCTCCAGGGTTACCATTTCTGCTGATTCAGAGTCGGACACTCTACTTACTTCAGACATTTTTTTTATGAAAGAAATAAAATGACAAGTTATCAAAATATTACATTTTTATTCGTTCATTGTTTTAGTTTCCATTTTTCTAGTTTTGTACGTTTTTATAATTATTAAAGCGTGGTTAAAGTCGATAACTACAATATTAAAAATTATGTTTACTAAGCTGTAAAGATAAATAGATATAAATAGCAAAGGCAAATAATAATTTAAATAAATAAATGAAAAACAAACAGAAATTAAAATAAGATATAGCTCTCAGTAACGGTTACGTATACATAATACAAAATAGAGAATCTAATTTATATAAACTTCTGAAAATTATACAACTTTTATATAAGTAAGTAGGTAATGCCTACTTATGGACGGACATACACATTCATTTACAATAATAATAATTCATCAATTAACACCGAGTTGTCTTAATGTAAAAATTCATAAACACTTTATTTAAAACTTACGTAAAAAGATTATTTCTAAGTCTTACACAAATAAATTATAAAAAATTAAGCCTAAGTAATTAGAATCTAAAATAATGTAACTAGCTTCCTACACACCACTTTTAAAAGTCACGTTGGCAAAATTCTAAAACCAATAAAAACTCTTGAAGAAAGGTAGCTTTTTGGTTTCTAATATTTATAGCTGGCAGCCCCAACTTTATAAAAGCAAGTCCGGAAAGCGGAAGTAATACCTTGATTGGCAGCTATTTTCGCGCCAAGTGCGGGGATTTAATTTTTACTATGCGCATATCAAAGTAACGTACAAAAGTGGTCGTAGTTAAAACTATACAAATTATTTGATACGTCATGAATCATGATCAATATACAAATAATGATCATTGCAAAAAATACTTTTTCAAAAATACAATAGCAGTTTTTATAATATGGTAACAAATTATTAAGTATAATGCGATAAAATTTTATCGTTATCGACAAAAATATATAGTTCTGTCAATTTATAATGAGATCGCGTTGTCTACACAAAAGGAAACATCCTTAGTTCCCAGTTTCAAGGCAAAATATTAATAAAATTAGTATCAGAAAATAATTGCAACATTTAGAAAAAATGGGTATAGTTAATAGTACTATATAATAGAATACGATAAACATATAAATGCAAGAGTACAGTAATTGTAAGACGCTTTCAGTCTTTTCAATAGTATGTCCTATATTTAGCTAAATTTTATTACCTAAGACCTAGTCAGACAAAATTTGTTACAGCTATTCTTAAGTAAACTGCTGAATCAGGTAAGCGTCGCAAATATGCCTCTCTATTAGAGAGTTACATATTTGTTCCGTTTGCCGTGGAGACCCTGGGGCCATGGAGTCATAGTGCCAAAAAATTCATTCGAGAGCTTTCCCCGCGTTTGATAACCTCAACTGGTGACAGAAGGGCTGGCTCATTTTTTGCGCAACGTATCAGCCTAGCTGTTCAACGCGGAAATGCAGCCAGTATTCTTGCCACCATTCCACGCGGGCAAGACTTGTATAGTAATTAGAATAAGCTAGTGATAAGTTTTATTGTTCTTAAGTCAGTTTTTACATGAATCATATTTACCAAAATATTTCTAATTCACTGGTGATTACGATATTATCAATCACTATTATTCTAAAATCGGTCCCTATAGGTACGTGTAATTTGCAAAGATGCGTTATAATATGTTACTAGTAACTCGATTAGGGTAATTCTAGCGGATTGTCCGCAGAATAACCAGTCCATCCGTACCTATACATTTTCAAAGAGTAGACATGACCTTGCATCACTTTGCATACCTACTAAGGCACATGATAATGATAAAACTATTAAAGAATGAGACTTACCCAAGTCTATACCTACCTAATACATAAGCGTCTTTGAAAAGATGCAAATACTTAAGTCTTCAAAGAAGTCTTCTTTAACTTCAAAGAAGTGTTCAAAAAAAGCAAAGAAGACTTCAAAGTTCGAACAAGTTTGAGTTCGTATAGGATGCTTACCTAAAAATCATTATAAATATTGTAGGCGACCCTGTTACTAGAAGACATCGTTTTCAATACATATATTTGGTTATTTTTTATCACTACATAGCAGTTTCTAAAGGTTGACTATGAGAACGACTGTCTTCGGAGATTTGAGGGTTCATTTGCGAGTCTTCGAAGTCGAAATTCGTTTCCAGTAATGCTTCGGATCGGGATCGCGCGTGGAAGTCAGAGGGGTACGAGAGGTCGGGTGAGGAGTGCGGCGAGGGGTCGTAGGGGTAGTCGGGGGTTTGCAGCGGGGTCGGTATCCGATCGTCGTAATACTGCGGTTCATCTGTAAAGCAAAATAAAACAACTATTTGTCACAGATGCTAGTGGTTTATACTACCCGTTCACAGAAGCTTTGCCGGTGACTGCCCCTCCCACTTTATACGGCTGCGACCCGTGTGGACCTGTTATCAGACGAGTGCGGATGCAGTTGTACGAAGTGGGAGGGGAAGTCACCGGCAAAGCTTCTGCGAACGGGTTATAGAATGCTAAAGCTATTCAGAAATTTTTGTAACTTGATTGTGTTTTAATGTTTTAATTAGGTACTTTCCCTGTGCCGACAGAGTGAGAGGCTAAGGCCGTTTGACTACCTAACAGACACGGTCGAGCTGAAAATATGTCGGTCCGATAAAACCGTAAAAAAAGCCTCCACAAACTAATATCGCCTTCATTTCGGTACTGAATTTAACGGTCTGATATCAGTATAGTGGAAAGGGGACAAACTTCTGCCGATATCTCTGAGCGACAACGAAAGCGTCGAATCGGTAATCTATTATAGTGGACACTCAGCCTTAAAGAAAAACTTCGCAACGTAGCTCTTTCTGACCTAAGAAACAAATTATAATATTAAATTGATAATAATGGATGAATTTAGAACTGAAAATAAACTCCAATAAAATATTACAGTACCTGCAACGTGCCGTTGTCCAAACGTCGTCGTGGGCATAGCTCCAGGCTGCGGTTGCTCCGGCATTCTCTGCCTCAACTCCATTAAAAATGACAATTTTGGCTGTCCGCCGTGATTAGGCGCTCCGTACGGTCCGAATGTCTTCCCGTTCCTATCTCCCTCCTGTCTGAAGAACATCGGATCATCAGACTTGTCGATACCTCTCAAAGGCAGAGTGTCCGATGTGAAGTATTGGTTGTCGCTTGTAGGTGATAACGTATCATCGTCTTGGGGTGACGCCAGCCCACCCGGATGGTGTATAATAGGCAGCTCTTCAGTAGCGACGGTGTTCATAGAAGGTGCGGCACTCGCGCCAGAATTCTCTCTGTAACCTTCATTTTTATACGCCAGGTCATATTTAATGTTCTGCGGTACACTGTATTCTGGCGATGCTGGTTTCTTGTTGAAGGTGCTGTGCTTCAGCTGGATCACGTTGTTAGGGTTATGTGCCTCGTAGATGTCGAAGCTCTGATTGTCTTCGATTGAAGAATTGAATTGGCTTTTTTCCATTGACTCCATGGACGCGGTGGACGCGAGCATCTTTCTGTAGTCCGATCCCTTTGTTAGGGTATCAGTTGAACGAGTACTCTGAAAAAATCCGATTGTCAGTAAAGCTGTAACGAGACGCTTTTGATTAGTTTAATTATTGTGTTCAAAAGGGGAGTTACCATTTGTGTCATTTTTCTCCTATAAGGTGTATCGGGAAATCCTCCATTGATGCTCCCGATTGAACGCACGGAATGTAACGACTGTCTTATGGAGTTTCTTCGTTCTAATCTCTGAAGATGTCTGAAAAAAGAAATTAAGAAAAAATATATCCTTGTCATAATAAATCAGAAGATTTCTCTGAAGGTACTGTGAAAAAATTGCGAACCTGTGCTTGGATTTCGAATACCAACAAATGAGAGCTGCTGCGACTAGAACTACCGTTGCCAGGAGTACTCCAACAAATGCCACGGCTAATGTATCGCCACGCCAGGACATTGGATCGATGGTTATTTTTGGATCTAAAAGAACACAAATTTTAAACCATTTGAGGATACATTTTTTAGAAACTTTCTGCAGTTATTCTACTTAACCAGACATTTGATGTGGTTGTAAAATATGTACACTTAAGCTTACCAATTTCGCAAATGAAAGTATTCTTCTGATTACAATCCGTAATCTCGACGTTGGAGAAGGCGAAAGACGTGCACTGAGTGACGTAGTCGATATGGTTGACCCACACCCTGTCTCCGTACTGGAACCACTGATTCTGTCGCTGGATGAATTCGTAGAGAACGTCGTAGTTCCCGGATACATATGGCATTGAAGAATTGTCAGACTGTAAAAGAAAATGTTCTGTCAGCATGTAGTAGGCCTAATTACAATTCAGAACTTCAGTACCATTTTTCTGCCTTATTTTCAAAAATTGCAACAGACAGTTTTCGTGATACTTCATATTATGATTTATTGATAGAGAACCCAATAGTGATTCGATGAAGATGCTTTGATTAAGATTAATTTTAAAGTATTTCAGTGGGTATTGATGGAGAGCTGTGAATCTCCGTAACCGTAGAAGGACCGAAGTAATCGAAATGAAAATAAAGTCCATTGACATAGGTAGTACATGCTATTTCATTGGTATAATAGACGTAATAGACCCGAGGTATTGAACTGGAGATCCTGCATCTGGAAGAGCGATGTCTGCAGATCCTTCATCAGCTTGATTAAAACCGTAGTAGACTGTGATAACTTCGGGACGCGTTGCCTTCGAGTTTGAATTTAAAGAGTATAATAAAATGCTTACCAAACAGAAAAGCCTCGCCTCCTCGTATGTCATTGGGGCGCCGACGTACATGTAGCAAGTCCCAGCGACCGGGTCCCATCCTGGTGGACACTTCCCTCCACCCAGCACCGTCAAATTGTTCATGTAGAACGGCCTGCGAAAGAATCACAACTTGATTGACATTCATAAGTGGAATACCGAAATTCTTTTAATAAAAGTAGATTTTTGGACGTAGGAAACAAGAAGAAATATAGGTATTTAAAGCAATTCTTGGGCGTGTACAAGAAGAAATGTAGGTAATTAAAGCAACTAGGAGATAAATTAAGAAGACTGAAATACTGTAATTTAAAATTAGGACGTAAGTAGAGACAAGATAAATTCTACTTGAAGAGTTGAGACAAAGAAAAAGAAGAAGAATCATGTAATTTAAATAGATCCGAGGAAATTAAAAAATGTTCAGTGAAATAGAAAAATAATGAGGGTCAAAAAAAGAAAGAATGTTGTTAAAACAGATTAAAACTGTGGATTGAAGGCAAGAACATGGCTTTTCACACATGGCTGGTTCAGATAAGACAACGAAATTTAAAAAATTGGTGCAAAGAAATAGAAAAATGGTATTTTATGGGATTGGGGGAAAATGGTAAAAGTAGTTCGATAAGGTTGGAGCAAAGAGGTTTTATTTTTAGCTTACCTGTAGTCGACTTCAAGCAGCAACGGGTTGTCGGACTGATCTCTGATGCGGCCAGCTACAGCCAAACTCTCGTTGTAACTCCAGTAATTGTGTTTCGCGTCTATCCGTGTGCGCCAAAGGTCGAGAGCACTAAAAATACCATATTGTTTATTAGGAACTAGAACTTGGAAAATCAGCAGAGGTGGCTTATTTGAACTAAGGTGAATCAGTCCATCTGCAAAATATGTGATGCCTGCAAGAATCATTTAACTGACGACGAAATTCTTCGGAATTGGAACCCATCTAAGAAGTTTGTTGAATATGGAGGATGTATGAACAATAAAATAATTTGGTAAAATTATGATTCAAAATACTTATATTTTGAATTACGTTTTATGGAATCAATGTCTATAGAGGATATCTCTCTAAAATCTAGATCCCATAGGCCATATCCACCCAACGTGCACCATAAAAAAGGACTTACCAGATACAATATAATTGTATAAAACCAAAATAGACTAAACACAGACGTTAATATATTATTACTAAAGCAGACTCACCTCATGTAATTTGGATTAAAATCGGCAAAGCTTTTGTCCGGCCAGCCATGCAACAAAACATGCAAATAATTAATATTTATTTTTCATAATGAAATAACTTGGACTTAATTCTCTATCCTTGCCTAGTGTCAATTTTCCTGTAATTTCTTCCTAGTAAGTTAATCAGCTATGTATTTTAATGATTAGACCAAAATTTTCATTCACCGAATCCCTTCGAGTACCTAATATAAATGCCCATGCAGAGTTTCCTCCAGAATTACTTTCCAGTGTCCAGGAACAATTTCCAACGAATATACTTAGCATATACATATAAATATTATTTTGAAACAGATAGCGAACTTCTTTATATTATGGCTTATCTCGATGCTTAGCAAGCGTAGCGTGTCTTTCGACTGTAGAAAGCAGTCAGGGCCTATTGGTTGATATTGGTTGACCATTCGTCTTCGGTTGATGAGCGACATTGATATCGTTGTATACCATAGCATAAAATAGTTAAGGCAGGCACAAGGGCCCGTGGTTAGTAATAATATTCGTTGCCTGCTGGCACTGGCATTAGTCAATATAAATAAATATTATGAGCACATTTCATCTTGTAAACTTACATGGATCTGTTGACGGTTATCATTTCATAGTCGTTGTCTGGATTGAAGAATATGTTGTCAACGTAATGCTGCCCGGCAGTTCCGGCCACCACCGTGGCGCGACCTTCGCGATCCATAGCATAGTTCCTGAAAAATTTATTTGTCTTCAAGGAACAAAAAGAAAGCAAGCAGTGCAAGAAGTATTTTCGTTAAAGAATTAAAAAGGAATCTGGCAGAAGATCTCACTGCAACAAGAACGAGTTCAAAAAACGTTACTCTATGTTCGTGGAAGGATATTCAAACATCATTCAATACTGGACAAACCAACACAAAAGACACGAAAAATGATGAAGGTAAACACTTTCTACTGACTCACCTATAAAATCCATTATGCGAAGTCGTTTGGTAGATGGGCAAGCGGACCTTGTGGAATCCAGACACTTCTAATATCCTGAGCCCAGTGTTTCGGTGTACGTAATTGTGCGTGAAATTTGATACTACTTGGCGAAGAATTATCACATCAGTATAATTCGCTCTATTGCGGGTGAAATAATTTCGATAGATCGTTACTTCTTGGTACGGTGACGATTGACGCCCTGAACAAAGAGAATAATGGATTAAGCAGATATTACAAAAGCAGCTGAGAAAAAAAGAAAAAAAGCTAGGTGATCGGACGGTTTATTTTCGTTAATTTGGAATTCGAAAATGCAACAACAAACAATGATGCAAGTACAAAAATCAAACAAATGATTTGATGACATTGATTGAAGGAATTATGAACAATTTACTCGAATGAATATTCTTTCTTTCGTCTGGTGGTATCCAAGCAATTCAGAAAAAAATACATCTATGGAGATAATGACGATAAGTATGGAGATAATAACGATCGAAGTAAAAGCAAAGCACTTTTCTAACATTCAATGGAACACAGTTATAAAGCACTGATCCTTTGGCATGTTAGTGGTTATACATTTGATTACCTTCAACTTTGAGACATGGAAGATCGTGGTTTGATAAAAACAGATTGTTGTGGATCCAACCACGTAGAGAAGTTGCCGAGCTGCGTGAATCTGCTCTGATTAATAATCCACCAACATTATCACGCACTAGATTATTCTGAAACAAGTGATTTCCTAGTATAAACGAAAATAATTGCTAAAGTACACGTTATCAGAACATTTCAGATACTGGAACTTACTCTAAAAACTAGAGTCTGTGTGTTCTGTACATCGACTATTATGGCAGCTTGGCATGTCGTGAAGTTTCCGTAAAGTTTAAGGCAATTGTGAGTAATTTCGTTTCTAGATATGGCCACTAAAGGATTAACTTCTCCCACAGATAGATACGTGATAGCGCCATCACGGTTATTAATAAATTCAGTATTCGATATGTTATGCTGGACATCCCGACCTGAAATGGTTAAAATTGATTACTGAACATAATTATTTATTTTTAGTACTTTTAATCAAAACTAGATTCATGAGATACTTACTGAACCCAATAGCAGATATCGGTAGTGTCACAATTTCAGCAATAAATCCATGCACCGCCGATGCACCATTGGCAAATAGTTTGACGCTCAAACTTGCGCTTTCAGTTCTGAACAACTTCTTTTCATCTGGTGATCCATATTCTAAATACCCAATTTGGGGCGCTGTTATATTGTAAATATCTCCGTCGTAAAGTGTTATTGAATCTCGTTTCCCATAGTTAAGGGTATGATTGAATAAATTAAATTGTAGCAGCCTAAATCCAAAAGGTTTTACTCTAAAGGTACTCTTGAATATTTTCACGCAGTTCACTGGATTGTTGTCATACTTGTAGTAAATAAGTACTCTCTCTTCAACAGTTATAACTTTCGAACTATCGCATATGTCAATGAGAGAAAACAAATGATAAGGAAGATTCAGATTCCTTAACGGCGTAAAGCTCGATTCATCAGACTCTCTACCTTCACCGTTCAAAGATATAGCGCTGACTCCTTCCCCTAATATATCGTTGATGGAATTAAACGATACACTTAATGTATCAGTGGGTGATATTAAATTAATTCCGTGATGCGCACACTTGCTTATATTGACATTTTCAATGCTTGGATTTTTGATGACGCTTTGAATAGCAGGTGATTTCTCATTATGCAATATCCCCGCTCCAATAATTTCCACGTGCTTCAATTGACTTTCAACTTTTTTCATCGTCTCGTGCGTGTGGTGGTCATGGATTCGGTGCTCGTATAGAGAATATTCAAACTCAGGATTGGTGAACCTTATTCCACCCCAATAATCAAGATTTTCATTTAGATTTCTTGAACCGCAGTGGATGAATACGAAATCAGAATCCCATTTACATTCATGTCGATGTCCGTAGAGTTGTCCATTGAGACGAATGGGGCAGTCTTCATAACGATCTTCTGTACCAACGCATTGTAGTGGTTCGGGCCATGACCAAATACGAGATAGAGAATTACTGTGATATTCTACTCGTCGGTCGTGTGCAAAAAATACGTTTATCGGATCAAAGCCTAACTCTCGGCAAACGACCTGTGCATTTCTCTCTGTGAATCGATTATCGCACATAGGTACCCACTGTAATGTTGTCCTGTTATAATATTCCAAGAAACCCTCATTTTTTCTCTCGATATTATCATCGCTAATGGAGCAATTTCTACCAGTACATAACCTGATCGAGTCCTGGGCGATTAGCGTTTCTAACTGTCGTCTATTTTTATGATGTCCAGAGGAATATAGGCTTGCGTCCCTTTTTTCTAGTCTACTTGCCTCGGCATTAGACAAAGATGACTTTGGTTTCATGAAAATTGGTAACTGACTATGACCTATTGCTCGAAGTGTGCCCATGACAAGTATACCAACATTCTGAGCAAATTCCATCACAACGCCAGGATTGATTGTGAGCGTAACCTCTGGCATAACAGTAATGTCCGATTTAATTATATAAGGTGTAATACGGGCGTCTAATGTAAGATCTGATGTCAACCGTCCACCCAGTTCATCCAAATTAACGATAACTTCAGGGCTAAACGTTGCAGACACACTGGAATCAAAGCTGTCCTCAAGTAGATATGGCAAATATGTAGCCACTGCGTGATTGTTCCAATCATCGAAGTCAAATATTTGGTTCCTTATCTCTTGCTCATCGCCGGTACCCCACCAGTTTTCAACAACATCAAGTAGGTTATCGATTTTAGCAGTTTTAATTCCAGCGACTAAAGTGTATTCCAATGCATTATTTCCAAAAAGATTTCTACTCACTTTGACTTTCTGAATCCCTTTGAAACCTATGACATAATTAGGATCGACACTTCTCGTTAAAGCACCACGATTTGCTAGAGTAACGTATTTGTTGTATTTTACTTGATTGTACACAAAAACTGCGTAAACGAATCCCATTATTTCACTTTGGCTGTCCATAAAGAATTGCACCATATATTGCCCATTATTTTTTTCAATTAAATTTCCATCTATCTTCATTTTCTTTTCCATTCCTCTAATAGAAATGAGGCCTGTCTTGCAGTTATTATCTGTGAAAATATTTTTTGTGATGTTGACTAGCGCAAAATGTCCATCAATAGTGAACCCAAACTTGTTATTATTACGCCAAGTGTTGTTGTGTAAATATACTGAATGAGTGAAATTTTCATTATATTGCCAAACATATGGTAAATTTATATCAAATCCTCCATACTTGTTCCTTTCAAAAGTGTTGTCCTGCATTATGTAGTGATATAAGTTGTTGGAACTTCTTAAATCTCTAGCGAAGTGATATATACCTCTTCCATTGTCTGTTATCAGACTGCTGTTTATCATTAAAGTTATTTCTGTTATGTTGCTTTCGTGTATGTCCCAAAAAGGTGTATTAATAAAAATAGCTTCTTCTATATTATGTGCTATTTCACAATTAATTATTTTCATAGTTTCATTAGCTTTTCGTAAGAAGTGGTCTCCCATTTCATTTAAGTAGCGGTTATAATACGAAGCCTTAATACCTTTTGTATTTCCTTTTATTTTTGTATTAACAACTTGTAGAGTTGGAATTGGACCACTGATAATTCTGTTTCTGACATTTTGTATTGGCGCTTCTATAGCAGTTACTACTAGCACCACATTTCCTAAAGCTCTAGGGCCGCTTTCATATTTCAAAACAACTCCAAAAGTAATACTTGCTGTTGGAAATGTTGATAAATCACGATCCAGACACCAAACAGTGCTGGCTTCGTTAATGTTTTGAGAATCATATATACATATACTTTCAGTAGAAAAGTTATGGATAGGATTTAAAAGTTGAAGACCTAAAACAAAACCCGGGTTGCATTTGATATTATATGTCTTTGCAATGTTCTCCCCACTGTGTTTAGTAAATACCAAATGCCTTGTTTCTCCATTTACTAAAGATATGTCTGTCTCATATTCTGGTATCATTATTGGCCTATAATTCGTTTCATCTATGTTAAACCCAGGATCAAAATTAAACCAACCAGCTAACTCTCTTTGCTGGGGACCTGTTATATGTGGGTTGTGGGATATACCAGCCAAATTATTATTCTCAATAACAGAGCTATATACTTTAAGACCTAATTGTTTAAAGCTTATGCCACTTCCTCTGTTGTTACTGAATTCAGAATTACGTACTGTATTAATCGCATCAACACCGTACAAATCGGAGTATAAAATTCCTAGACCATCATGGTAATTGTTAGCTACTTTTACACTTTCCAGGCTGTGTCGTGCAAAATCTATCTGTAGTGCAGGTTTAAATGAGTTAGATGAATAATCTAGAAGACCTGCTTTCTCAATACTTACGTATTGTAAGTCTGCTCTGTCAGCAATAACACTAAACCTGACCCCCGCCCAGCTAGTTTCATAGCATCTTACTCCGACATCATTATCATGAGTGCAAGAATTTTCAAAGCTCTCGATGGTTTCTGATCTGCATTTAGTTATATCGTTATCAAATTCTGTACAATCCACATTTGATAAAATTATATCTTCTGTCATGCCAGCACTCGGTATTTCATTAGGTTCCAAAAACCAATCGTCTGGATTTAAAGCAAGACCCACTTGATTGCATACTAAAGCTGCATTTATTATATTCCATCCATAATTACACACCGTTCCCCATTTTCCATCGATACGTACTTGCAATCTACCTTCGTGAGGTGTTCTACCACCCAACAATCTTATTGGCACAATCGGTTCTTGATATCCAGGTGTAGTAGGGTCTAATTCAGGATCTATTTCGTAGATACTATCATTTGTCATAACAACTTCTTCTTTCAAGGTGAACGCTATATCGTTAGGTCTTTTTCCTCTTGCTTCAATTTTGCCAGCAACCATAATACCTATTGAAGGTGGAAACTTTAATGTGACCCCAGACTGTAAAATTAACCTACCACCGGGACGGATGTTTATATCTTTATCCACATCATACTCTCCTTGTCTAATTATTTCTATTCCTTCCACTTCACCACCGACTATGGAAGAACCAGGTGCGTTGAACTGAGGTACATACAGAGAATTGTAGTTTATTTGTGTGGCACCAGGATTACTATTATGTAGTAGATAGGGCATAAAAATTATTTTAGCTAAATTATACCTATCTTTTCTATGAAATAATCTTTTGTAAACTTTTTCTTCTTCAGCAAAACCAAGCCAGTTGTAAGTGCAGTTTAGTACTTTACTTTGATCTTCTACATGTGATCCTATTTCATACTGGGACTCTGGGTTGTTTATTATGTTTCTAAAAACGTCAATATTACTCGAGCCGAAGACTATAGTTGCTGCAACTCTACTTCTCGGTATGAGTCTAGAAGACAGACCTTCTAAGGGTTCGAAAGGCTCTCTTATTTTGTTGTCTCGTAGAAAATTTCTAGTGAATAGTATATATTGAAGATCACTGTAAGGTGATAAGCCAAGATTTACTACAAACGGTCCTTTGTTACCAAAAAAGTAGTTATGCTGTATATTAAATTTTGCAGGCAGCATTTCAAATTCTTCAAGATATATTCCTTTTATTCTATTTAAAATAGCGATAGCACCATAATCTCCTTGTTCAAAATAATTATGCTCTATTCTTCCAATAACATTAAGAGCGGGTTGAATTCGTATTGGTACTCTTTGATTTTGATAAAATCTGTTATGTCCTATCTGTAAATTGAGTAATTTGATTGGGTCATTTAATCTCCAACACGTAGCTATGTCTATAGTGTTCTCTATACTTCCATTGAACCAATTCCCGGTTACATTAACCCAACTATCCCCACAATAGTTTCCGTGTAAAATACCTACTTCGAGGTTTTTAAATATTTCTGAGTACTCTACAACTGTCGTTTGGTTTAATGGCACGTATTCAGTTTCTTGAGTATTGTTTATCCAAACTGCGATACCGTATCCTTGGTTCGAGCTTATTGTGCTTCGGGAAATATTTCGATTACCACCTGTCACAGTGATATTGACTCCATCACCTTGGTTGAATGATATTCTACTCTCAGTTACGTTTACATCTCCTGCGCCACTAACTACTTGAAGCCCAGCCACGTGATTATTGTTGGATATAGATGTGCGATGAATGTGAATTTGGGATCGAAGATTCTCTATCACTACACCTCTGCCATTATTGTCTGAAATTATCGTATCCGTTACATTCAAATCGTACGTTTTACTTATTCCAGAAGTTAATCTTAAGAAGCCAACTATATCTGTTCTTGTGTTGGCGTGAAATCTCACGTGCATTCGGCTCCTCGTTGATGTTACACTTTGTGGTCTTGTGTTGTTTCTGATGCTGAATCTGAGCAGGAGTTTATCGCTTGTAGATAAGCCATCGTATACGAAAACTTCACCAGTATCATTTTTATTTGTCATTATCTTTAAAAAACTAAGAGTCAGAACATGATCGGGTCGTGTGTAAAACTTTTGATTGCAGTCTCTTTCCATGTTTGAATATCTCGATTGGTCGATGGACATGTGAACTGGAAATGTTTGGCTAGGAGTAGATGCGAGTGTACACAAATCGAATATTTCGCTTCGATCAAACTTCTCGTCTAGATTCATTTCGTGAACCACGTATTTGACCCCGTCACCGCCGTTATCGTGAATCAGGCAGTTTTCAATCTTGGTCATGCCATACGTCGAATTGACATATACACCGTAGCCTCTATTGTTTTGTATTGTGCAGTTGTTAATCATAATGGGCGCGTTTGGTGCAGTAACGTTGATGGCGTTAAATGCGGAGTTTGATATCTCTATGTCCTCCATCATCGGCGGTACACCTATTATGTCTAGAGCACTTGTTGCATTGTTATCTCTGCCCATTCCCGCGTTTCTTATGACGACATGCACTAGTCTGGACATGGAGGTAGGTACGAAGAGCGTGTTTGCTGCCGTAAGTATTCTTTCGAAAACTGCATTTTCAAACCGTATGCCTCTCCAATGGATTCCTGAATGCCCGAGCTCGTTATCGTCATGATGCGGTAAGCATTGGATGCCGAGGTCGGGGTGGAAGTCGCAAACACCGGATCCCAGCTGTCTGGAATTCCAGTCGCATTGAAACAGGTCGTATTCGGTGCCTTTACACTTGGGTTCTTCGAATAATAGTCGGGCTCGGCGACCCGGCTGCCGATCCATCCAGTTGTAAAACGTTCCGCCCATGAACCCTAATTGCCTGCACGCTGTTTCCATATCGTTGATAGTCCAACTGGAAAAAGAAAATGTTTACTGTCATTTATTCTGGTACCCCTTTCTCAAAGACTCCGACCACAGTGACAGATATTCTGCCATGACGTGAACCAATTATTACAAAGCAGTTACGAACCACAGTTCGAAACGAAACCACAGTTTCGTTTCGAAGGGCACTTTAACTTATTTGAGACAGTGATGCTTAACAATTATTATCCAGTGGTGTCTCAAGATTACGAGCGCAGTGCAGTGCGCTGTGCGTCACGAAACATTGCAATGCAAAGATACTTAGGAAGAATTGCATCTTTTTGAAATTTATGAAACTTCGGGCTGCGATGAAGTTTCACTCAAATAATTTATGGGTATTGGGGGGTATTTACATAAAACTTATAAGAGTATATAGACGTTATGTAAGTTACTTACTTCCTTGAATTCGTGCACACGGATCTCCATTGACCTCTGTGCAAGAGCTGCACTCTGCCCGCTAATATCGAGGGTCCGTCCACCAGGCGGATGTCGGGGAATGGCCTCGGCTGATTCTGTGGTTCTTCTGTGCTCGTGAACGTTATATTTCTGCCAAGTTCTCCCTGAAAACATAAACAAGTCACTCAAATAACATGAACACACAGAGTAAAAAAGAAAGGAATCTTTTTATCATTTATTTAGCTTTTGAGCCCATATTCTGTAAAATGGACACTTCTAATGATAATCAGTGGTGTCTATGGTTCGTTATAGGTACATTGCTGCTTTACTAAGCGACACGAAAATAATATTTTGTGGCAATCCTTCAATAGATAAAAAATAAATGTCAAAAAGTTCGTCGAAGGTCACTTCGTTGAGTAATGATCACTGAGATGCAGAATTTGCCTTGACCGCGTGAAATGCAGCAGGTTTCGACCCATCTCGAAGAAACCATGTATGTGCCAATCCTCAATTCTGCGATCGTCGGTAAAATCAACCGATTGCTCAAATGGAATGAAATAAAAAAAATGTATGAGAAAGACATATCCGATTGCTAAACTGGTCACGTGGCTTCCGTGCAGACAACTGTCATTCTTAAAAAAAATTCGTTCCAATTGGGCGATCGGCGGCTTTCAGTGATGGTCGCAAATATTATGTCATAAAGGCTACGGTCGCAGCCTGCATACTTATTAGGGCATGCACCCGGGATTTCCCGGTTCTTAAAATCCCGGGAAATCCCGGGATTTTTAAGGTGTTAAAAGAACCGGTTCTGAATATGACTTCCCGGTTCTCCCGGTTCTTTAAAAAAATCCAATTTTTACGTATTTTATTTATTCGAAAATTATTTTTTTGTTTCAAAGAGTTATACTTTCCAGATGGTTTCATAGTCATCAAGTCAGGCTCTGATGTTGGGATCCTGGAGAAATCGAGGGAACTTTAAATTTTATAAGAACACTTGAATGTTTCGTACAATCATAGTCCTTCCTGATACCTACTCCATGTGCGAAGAAAAGACGATAATATTATAAAAAATCGCCTGACGTCAAATTGGTATCCATTAAAAATTATTTCACTCTTTGTAGTGGCATTTGAAGTCGGTTTTTTGGAAATAATTTTCTATTTCATGTTTACTACAAATCGTAATAGACCCTTTTGTAGGAATATTAAAAATAATGCTTTTAATTAAAATTTTAAAACTTTTTTACCAAGAACCGGGAAATCCCAGGTACCCGGTTCCGAGCTCGGTGCAGAACCGAGAATTCAAAATTAAGAACCGGAAGCGGTTTTGCATGCTCTAATACTTATTATTTCTATTTTCATTCCAACGTTCCTTTTGTAATATTAGTGTGACGCAATAGAGTTAAAGGTGATTGACTGATCTGTCACAGTTCAAACCACTGGACCGATTAGGTTGTGGTTAAAATTTAGCTATCTGGTTATTAACTTGTACCATCCGCTATGATTTTTTCTTTATAAAATTAGTCCCTAAAGGTAAAATAATATTTGTAGACACAATCCGTAAGCGCTCTATAATTTTTTTAATTGTAAGTTAGCAGGACAGATTAATTGGTTTTGCTATAATCCGCTACTTGAAAAAATTCTGTATGGTACAATATGCAGGAACACTGCGCACATGAAACACCACACACAATTTTCCAACACTTTTTTCGGCGCACGTTTCGTTCCGACACCGGGACATCCTCAGGAGATGTTGACTTCACAATGCGAAATTGCAGATTCCCATTATATTAGATTCAAGTAGCGGATCATAGCAAAACAAATTAATCTGTCCCGTTAATTAGGTATGGATTTCCGCAAAATAACAAGTTATTGACAATGTCATTATGTCTCGAAGTAAGTACAGTGTGTGTTTATCAAATATTGAGTATTTGCCTGTTCCGTTGCTATTTTGAGCTTTAAACGGGTAATAAATACTTAATATAACAATAATATTTTGCAGAATTATCGGAGCCGAACGGGAATTTCCGTCGTCGTCCATTGTCTTTTGATACTTCACGGTTTTCCTTAAACCATAAAACGTTTAGGTTCATTTTCTGTATTTCTGTATCGAATCTATTTCAGTTTTATTGTCTGAACACCGACGGAACTCATTTCTACGTCCGTTTTCGCGCGTCCGCCCATTCGCGATAGGAATCGCCTCCGCTGGTGTTTACATCATCTAATACCTACCGGACCGCAGTAAACTCGAAGCGTTCACGCAAAAAGCTTTCTGCAATTTAATTGTTAAGAGCGAATAGTTGCGAAAGTGATAATGAATAGATTGTTTCACAATACCATAGAAAACAAGGTTAAATTTTTTATTTTATGGTTCTCAATGACGCGTTAAAATTGATCAAACTGTGTTTGGATTTGCATGGATATAACTGTGGGATTTAAATACAAAAAGGAATTAGTAATTTAACATACAAAATGTGAATGTACTCGTGGTATTAACACATTGGTCCTTCGAGCCGGATCGTTACCTATAGCCGAATGTAAATCAACGAACTTTTACTTTAATACAAACTTATTGCAAATTCGTTATTAATTGACAGTGCTGACACTCGTGCGGAAAAATAAGGACAATTAAATTCCTTATTGTGTAAGAAAGAACCCAAATGCAGCTGTTTCATAAACATCCAAGAAAAGCACGGTTAGCAGTTAGCACTGGACATAGTATTGCCTAATATTGGATGCCTATTCGATTATACTCCGTATTTCTATTGGAATAAAGGTCAGTTACAAATCTACGAATGGTCACTCGTAACCGGGGCCAACCGTACGTGACGGTATGAATGGGAGACGTGAAAAGACAGGAAGCCATATTTGTGAAGTGCAAGGGCGCTAGCGTGGGCTGCGCGCGCGCCGGT
Organism: Coenonympha arcania; assembly: GCA_036785405.1. NCBI lineage: Eukaryota > Metazoa > Arthropoda > Insecta > Lepidoptera > Nymphalidae > Coenonympha > Coenonympha arcania. The sequence goes on along the minus strand of CM072063.1, from coordinate 10,829,022 downwards.
TTAGGCATATTACGTCACAGCTATTACCTATCGTGTCGTGACCTTCGATTCGGCTGTATTAGAGGTTATTAGTCTGATCAACGGCCGACACACCCGGTCTTTCAGGTTACTTTTTGTACCAATATTAATTAAGTTAGCGATATTTTTTTTTGCGATTTCCACAATATTATGTAATAAGTAGGAACTAATTAATTTATCAAATAAACTCGTTTATCTTGTAGAAGCAAGTTAAATTATAATCCAAAAAAACGTTGAAATATACGTTTGAATTGAAACATGATTTTGTCAGAAATCATTTCTGAGAAACTTAACCTTACTGCGGAATCGATGAAAACCAGAATCAGTCAATGATTCATCACACGATAAAAGATTCTTACTTTGAATTTATTTAAAGAAAGTCAGTAGGTACCTACTTACCTACTAAAGTAAAAGTTGAAATGCATTTTGATGCGCTTTGTTAAAGAATCTCAATAAATGTTTATAGACTAGAAATGAGAACTAAGTACTGACTCGAATCTGTTCCTGGGACAGGTGTAAAATTTTCGCAAGCATAGGTACCTACCTACCTTCTTTCGAGTAAATCGTTAAAACGCTAATTTGCTTATTGGATTATACCTACAGAAGACATTTTGTACCTAATGCGATTATCCAAATGGAACAAGTTTCAAGTGCTTTCAGAATTTACGAATGGTAAATCTACTAAAGACTGTCCACTACCACCACATTGGCGTCATTTTGGTTCACAGGATTTAATCATCATAGGGTGAACGCTCCTAAGCTCGGCCCCCCCCCAAAGGTCGGCACTGCGTTCTATTTCTGTCGATAATAGTGTTTTGTTGCCACTTAGGCATAACGGGTATTTTTTTTTTTAAAGTTTGCACCGATGGGTAATAAAGTTTCAAATATGGGAACACTGGGCTGCACTGCTTTTCGCCAGTTGCCTTTTGAACGAGCGAGAGTTCGTAAGTCGCGGAATCGCTTACAAAATTGCTAAATTCCGAGCGTCAGTTGGTAAGGAATAAATTACACATTATAGTACTTAGCACTTGTTGTTGCAATGTTATTGATTCTACGTAATATATTACATTGTTTTTTAATTATTTTAGGCGATTTTTTTGCACATTTGAAGAAAAAACAGGGGTGCCGGACTTAGGAAAATCAGTAGTATGGAGTACCTTAAGTCGGCAGGGGATGCCGACTTAAGGATTTGGGTTATTCCTAAGGTCGGCCCCCTTAGTATAACTTGGTATTATTTTTATGGAAAACTGTCTGATTGTTTGTAGCGAATAATAGGTAATAATTTATATTCTGTAGATAGGTAATAATTTATATTTACATAAGATAAAGTTCGTATACTCAATTGTTATTAATTCGTATAATTTATGTTTTTCGGAGAGTATTTTCAAAGTGTTCCTAACTGTTATTTTTTATGTGAAAATAATTTGATTTCCTACTTATCGCTTTTTATATAAACATAATTAAAACTGTTTAACTTTTTACACTGTTTTTATTTTTTAGACTATGTTATTACGTGCATGGAGACTATAATAGTACTTAGTATCCGTTTATACATTAGCTAAGTAATCATATTAATAATTTTTAAAGAAAATCATTTATTCTGCAAGCAAAGTCAGGCTGTGTTGCATGTTTTCCTTCAGACGCTATTGAAAAACGAGAGGGCCGACTTTGCGAACACAAAAGCCGCACTTACGAACATGAGTGCCGAGCTTAGGCAAATTAGTACTTTTTTTTAAATGATTAAAAAAAAATACTTCTTCATAAATAAGTTCGGTTTTTAAAATTGGCTTGCACAGTCAAAAGTATAAAGTATTAGAAAAAAAAACAACGTATTTTAATTGCTTAGAATGACGCATTTACGAATTTTCTAATGTGACACGACCCTTAAAGTGCCGACTTTTGGAGCGTTCACCCTAATTTGTCAACCTTAGGTAGGTACTTACCTAAAGTGTGCGATCTAGATGGTCTCAAACAATGATTTGGTCTCATTCAAGATCTTTCTGGAAAATACCGTACCTACCTAATAGTTTCTTATTTAGTTTCGAACTACCTACGTTAGAGAGTTGTTTTATGCTTATGACATAGCTTCAATCACAATTTTCCTCTGCTTTAGGTTCTAGAATACATGCAAACATGAATAAGTAGCAATAACTATCGTAGTCTGTAAAATTATCCTTGCTGTTTTTTCTCAAAGTGGTTGTAAAGCTACCAAGTTTGGTCAGAGGACGTTGGAAGGACGTTTTGGAAAGGATGCATGAGTCATTGCTAGTAGGGTCAACATCTCGTAGACTGTATGGACAGCCAGCCTTCGTGTAACAAAGCTGTGGGATTGGAAGCAATTAAAGTAGCAATAACTGTACGCTTCTGTACATTTACTGTTGCTGGGTTGGTTGGGTTTCAAGGAAAAACTCTTCTTCTTCTTTTCTTCTTTTCTTCAACTTCACAGCATGCATTTACAATAATATTTTGTAACTTATTACAATAATTGTTTGTCACTTGAGTCATTGTATGAGGAGGGCGATGATCACTGCAACACAGTTTATACTTCTGCAGGATCATCGTTTCCCATTTGTTTCTGTACCTTTACCTAAGATTCAAATAAAGCAATTTTTATTATTATTATTATATTATATTTTCTTTATTTGGTACCGCTACCGCTTGCCGCTTGGAACTGCGCCGGCTTACAATTCAACCCGATATTTATACAAATTTGGCCGAAAAAATGTAGGCCTTCTGATTGGTGAAATTTTCCTATTGATTCGTGCACCAATCAGAGCGCATTATTTTAGACCAATCACAATTCGGTAATAATAATAGGTATTATTACTTAATCAGGTATCTTTACTATTATGAGCTATACCGTAGAGAAAGCCGCGGCAGGTGTCTTTACTACTTTGAGCTGTACCGTAAGGAAAGCCGTGGCCTATTTCCCTACAGGTTTCCTATTTTAATCTTTATTTACTTATGAGATAATACTTATGTAATTAAGACTATAAACAATTGCTAAAATTGCTAAAACTATACATACATAAAACAAGAAATGAAATTAATTAAGCTATATCGTCCCGCACAATAACATGATTCTAGGACTGAAATACTCAGATTAACTCTATGTGTAAAATTTGCCGCTGTTGTAGAAATAGGGAAATTTCCCTCCAGGCAGGTGTTATGCCTGGGGACCGCTTGTGATCCAAGTTTTTTTTTTTTTTTTTTTTGTATTAATTATTTATTTATTAATAATTGTTGCTTGTAAGAATTACTAATTGTCAAAATATATTTTGTAAATTTAAAAATTGCAATTGAAAAAATGAACAATCACTTGTTTTGTATTTGAAACTAAAAAAGGATTGAAAACATTTTTTCTGGAGTTTTACTTCTATATCATAATATAACCGTTTTCCCCCCATTGGAATAGGGAAATCCGAATCCTTGTCTTTTCCCAATCCCTATAAATTAGGTTTCCAAATAATGAAGGCCACAAATCAAAATAATGCAATAATTAATTATTTTTAATAATTAAAAAAAAATAAGCTTAAATTAAAAATTAAAACTAGGTATAAAATTAAACTATATCTAAATTAAAAACTACATACTTATCTAAAATAAAAACTACAAATTAAACTAAAATGTTAAAACAAATTAATCCAGTAGACCGCTGTCAGAGGGAATTGTTCCCAAAATGCTAGCCCCATTGCCTCGTTGTATCGCGATACTAATTCGCTGGGCAAAGTAGAGGCCAGCATTTTGGTCACGCGTTGCATCGACCAGGCGTAAAGAAATTTCTTTAAAAACTTTCTTTGCTCCCGGTCCCCACGGTCCCATAGTTTCGACCCCAATAGGCTCAAATATGTACCCACTGTCTAGGGATACATATTTGCGCCTTTTGAGGTTTTCAGCGGATTCAGCCGCTGCACCAGCCCTAACTTTGGTTCCAGGAAGATGGGACGGTGCAAGTGTGTCGACACAAGTCGCATCCCACACTAAAGGCCTTCCCATCTTCCAAGGAATCAGGGTCATTCCGTCCAGTCTCTTACCATCGCTACGCACTAGACCGCTCGGTTCAAGAACGGCCGCACAGTTAGCGGTGGTAAGGGCACGGCGGATGATATCGTTAAGGCTGGCGTGTCGGGGAATCCTACCTGCGCTCCTCGCACAGGAAAGACCGTGGTGACCGAGCTGGTCGACGACAACACCACAGTGACAGCGGTGTGGTGCACAACAAGATTATTGGAGTAAATACTATTTTGATTGTGTTATATTCATAAACTCTAGTCTTATGTATTTAAATTGAGAACTTGTCAATAGGAGAAACAATATCTTGTTACTATGGTGTCCGCTATTCAATAAACATTGAGTAAAACCGTATCAACTTATTTTCCTTTAAATCAAAAAGAATCACTGCATTAATGATGGTATTTAGACTACAAACCAGCTAAAACTACCATCTAGTAACAGGTTATGGTAACAGCACTTGGTTTAAAGAAGGAAATAAAAATGGACACCGCAAATGTAAGCACGGATGTTGAGAGATCGCAAAGCTCTAGTCTTCCATCTATAGAGAAATTGGACGGAAGTATGGACTACAGTACATGGAAATTCCAGATGGAATTGTACCTAATACATGAAGACCTATGGGAGTATACTGCGACAACACCGAGTACCACTGATATTAAAGGTAACAAAAAGGATAACAAAGCGCGAGCTAAAATCTGTCTAATGGTAAAACCACATTGTTTAGTACATGTTCGGCAGGCCAAAACCGCAAAGGAGGCATGGGATTCATTAAAGAATGCCTTTGAGGATAATGGCCTCAACAATCGATGCAGATTACTATCAAAGTTGGTCAGTACCAAATTAGAGAATTTCAAGTCATTACGGGAGTACGTCACTACGATCATGACAGTGGCACAACAACTACGTGATCTTGATAAAAACATAGACGATGAGTTACTCGCAGCTTTGATTCTACAAGGCCTCACCGAAAAGTTTCAACCTCTGAGGATGGCAATTGAAAATTCGAATACAACTCTAACTACGGACTATGTGAAATCCAAACTGTTCCAGATGGAAGAAGACTACATTCAAGGAGATGCTTCCTGTAGCACAAATGCATTAATTTGCCAGAAACCAAAATCGAAGATAAAATCTATGAAGCTTGATAAGAAACCTATTAAGTGTTTTATCTGCGAAGGTCCTCATAAAGCAAGAGAATGTCCAGAGAACCCAAAGAGAAAAAACAATGCTAGAGTAGCGCAGTGTTTAGGGCTTCGGACTACAGAAGCTATGAAGGACTGGAATGAGTGGATCTTGGATTCTGGAGCAAGTTGCCACATGACAGGCCAAAAGGAATGGTTAACAGAGTTTAAGTCATGTGATAGACGCACGGAGGTTGCGTGTGCTAATGGAGATAGAATGTATGGTGAAGGATTTGGTGACGTAGTAAGAGGAGGTCTGGTAGTGAATAATGTTATGCTTGTTCCTGCTCTCAATTGTAATTTACTGAGTGTAAGTAAAATTGTAGAAAGAGGAAATGTGGTAGTGTTTACAAAGGATGGTTGTCAGGTAATGAGAGCTGATGAATGTAAGATTAAGGGAGAAGTCACCCACACAGGCGTTTTGGAAAATGGTGTTTTTAAACTAAAATGCACATTTCAGAATCAAGCCTTAGCATCAACTATGAGTGCAGACATGGAGTTATGGCATCGGAGGATGGCGCACCTAGGGGTGCGGAATCTTACATTACTTCGAGACAAACTGGCAACGGGAGTAAATTTTTCTGATAAATCGGCAAAACTAGAGTGCGTAGCTTGTTTAGCAGGAAAACAAACGAAGCAACCATTTAAGAAGAACTCTGCGAGTCGAGCAAATGAAATATTAGGGTTGGTACACACTGATTTGTGTGGTCCTATGAGTGTGGAATCGCTTAGCGGATACAGATACTACCTTATCTTTATCGATGATAGGACTCGAAAAACCTTTGTATATTTTCTCAAAAAGAAGAGTGAAGTCTTTGAGAAATTTTGTGAATTCAAAACCTATGCAGAGTTACAGACTGGACATAAGATAAAAATATTACGGTCTGATAATGGTACAGAGTTCGTTAACCAGAGGATGAATCAATTCCTACGAGAAAACGGAATTGTACATCAGCTTACGGTAGAGTATACACCTGAGCAAAATGGAGTCGCAGAGCGCGCAAATCGAACGATAACAGAGAAAGCTAGGTGTATGTTGCAAGAATCTGGACTAGAGAAAAGGTATTGGGCTGAAGCGGTCAATACTGCCGTTTTCTTAAAGAACAGATCACCTACAAAAGCAGTCAAAAACATGACGCCAGAACAAGCTTGGAGTGGAAAAAAGCAAGACCTGGGCATGATAAGAGTGTTTGGCTGTAGAGCGTTCAAACATATTCCGGATGTTTTACGTAAGAAGTGGGATAACAAGAGCATGGAACTGATTCATGTTGGTTATTGTGAAGATTCAAAAGCTTACAGGCTACTAGAACCTAATACTGGAAAATTACATAAGGCGAGAGATGTAGTATTTTTTGAATCAGAGATGTATCACAATCATAACAACCACAAAGAGAAGAAATCAAGAGATGAGGTTCAAGTTATCGACTTACGCGAAGAAACAGAGGAAATGCAGATTAATCCTGAAGTCAATGAGGACGCACTGGAAACTGAGATAAATCCAGTAGTAGTATCTGAAGAAGAGTCTGAAGAAAATGATGAAAGTTTTGTATCTACATCTGATACAGAGCAACCTGAAATTTCACCGGAGAGAAGATATCCACTCAGAAATAGAGTCGCAAAGGAGTGTCCGGATTTTGTCACTTATCAAGTAGTAAACGGAGACCCGCTGACAGTAGAGGAAGCTCTATCGAGAGATGATGGTTATTTGTGGAAAAAAGCTATTCAGGAGGAATTAGATGCTTTGAAGAAGAATAACACATGGACTTTGGTAAAGCCACCTGAGAAAAAATGCAACTTAGTAGATTCTAAATGGATATTTAGAATTAAAGAAGAGGCGAGAGGAAAAAGATATAAAGCTCGACTAAGTTGCACGGAGATTCACTCCGAGAAAAGGAATCGATTATTTTGAAGTTAATATATGTGGCTGTGTGCACGAGGCCCGACATAGCACATGTAGTGAATAGCCTGAGTCAGTTCAACGTGAGTCAACAACGTGGTTAAACAGTCATTGGATGGCAGTGAAGAGAATTCTCCGATATCTGAAAGGAACCAAATCGCTCAAACTTAAGTACTCAAGAGAAGCAGTGCAAGGAGAATTGATTGTGGGATATTCAGATGCTGACCATGCTGGTGACCGAGATCGCAGATCATACTCTGGATCAGTTTTCTTGTGTCAAGGAGGAGCTATATGTTGGAACAGTCAGAAGCAGAAAACAATTGCACTTTCTACTGCGGAGGCAGAATATGTGTCATTGTCGGAGGCTGCAAAAGAGGCGGTATTTCTGCGACGGTTCATAGCAGAACTAACACAGAAAACCTGTGATGCGATAACTGTTTACACAGATAGTCAGTCGGCTATGGCTATCGCAAAACATCCTGTTCACCATCAGCGTACTAAACACGTAGATGTACGGTATCAATTTGTTCGAGAAGCAATAGAGTATGGTGAGATTTCTTTAGAGTAGGTAGGTATATTGAAACTTCGCGTATGGTTGCAGATATACTTACGAAGGCATTGTTGAGAGGTAAATTTGAGTGGTGTGTGAAAGGTATGGGTTTAAGTGCATGAATCTAGTGACTGAGAGCTTATGAATAAGGAGGAGTATTGGAGTAAATACTATTTTGATTGTGTTATATTCATAAACTCTAGTCTTATGTATTTAAATTGAGAACTTGTCAATAGGAGAAACAATATCTTGTTACTATGGTGTCCGCTATTCAATAAACATTGAGTAAAACCGTATCAACTTATTTTCCTTTAAATCAAAAAGAATCACTGCATTAATGATGGTATTTAGACTACAAACCAGCTAAAACTACCATCTAGTAACAAAGATGCGCCCAAACGAAGGGCGACGCCTATCCGAAAAGTGGACGAATCAATAAGCGTGCCAGTGTTGGGAGAAGGGAGAGCCCGCAACCACAAACCAGATTCCCACTGGGCAACGGCTAAGAGACGAGCACGATCTGCAGAGCTTGAGCACGTATTTATGAGACGATTCCGTACTTGCTCACAGATCGGCCCATCCCACAGCCGCTGAGAAGATGGAGTTGTTGGGAAGTCTGAGTTTGGGCATGCCGCTCTCCAAGCGTCCCTGGCTTCGTTCATATAGCTTATTTCTGATGTTTCTGGACAATTCAAAAGAATTTTATTTATTAAGACTTCGTTGCTATGAATCGAAGACAGAAACGCAGGGAGAGCAACACTAGAGGCGGAGCGTATCCCTAAACCTCCAAAACGTACAGGTAAAGATTAAATAAATTATTAATAATAAATTATTTTTTATTTTACATGATTTGCTCGTCTTGTGATCTTAGCGAAGACATACTTACATAAATATAGTACCTCACTATTTTATAACACTTTTCTTTAATCGATAGTGTGAATTTCTAAACACGAATTCGAAACTTTACAGACCGAGTTTCATTTTTCCTTTTAACACTTTTCTAGTGCCAGACTGCAGATGGTCTAGAATGTACCTATTTTACTGCAGTGGCCTGCACCTGCAATACACTAGGAATATCTTTTATGTGTACATTTATAGCCATCCTCAGTCTATGTTGTGGAATAAACTTCCGGAGCACAAACAATATGGAATCCAGGACTCTACCGTGCCTACGGGCTACGTGATTCTTCAACAGTGTCGTCGCCGCATGGAATTTTAAATAGGTAGGTAGGTAGGTACTCAAGCGTTGCCAGGTGGTTGCCAGTTGTAAAGTTGTTGAATCGGATATGGAAATATTTCATTCAAGTAATATTGCCACCAATCGACCACTGAGACGAATTTCCTCATTGTCATCACTGATAAATTATTATTATTACTTATGTTTCTTTACTAATGGGGTAAGTGTAAATTAATATACCCTCTGTATAAAGCCAACTTTCAAACTGATTTTCCTTGACGTTTGGCTGGAGAAGGCGGTCGCTTCCGCTGATTTCTACAGCCAACTTTCTGATAAATCGTTTGTTTCAACCAACCCACCACGACATCGCCGTTCGTGACTGCGAGGTAGTGCAATGCGTGGTTTAGTAAATGGTACATAATAATCCGCGTCGGGAAATATTCTAGACAGATTACCCTCTTACAAAATTATAAACGTTGAATAGAGATGAAATAGCAGTAATAAATTGATATGTTGTCTATTTCTTTCGAATTTCAAATTACTGATGACAGAGAAACACAAAACAAAGTAAGTATAAATACCTATTCCACCTAAAATCAAAGTTTATTTGTGGAGGCGGTTAGCTCCTATTTTGGAGAGAATATAAGTAATACCTATGTGCTCAATAGTGGGAAATTAAAATGCCGAGAATGGACTATGAAAATTCATAATAATGGTTCTTATGATTACATAGATCCGCCAAAATGGTAAAAATATTAAAATATAACAATGGAACCCTGGCGTGCCGCGTGACTTTGTTCATATCATACTTTATAACTCACGAGTAGAGTTGTAATGCGTTCACGCGAGCTTACAGTAGTTTATAACACATTTTATGCATATTGGATACAATACTTTACCTACATGGAGGAGTTTAGAAAACTATTTCACGCACTGATAATGAAGGTTCGGCCCAAGTAGTCCTCGAAAATTTAATTTTTCGCAAATAGTAGGCTAATTATACATCGTAGGCTTATGGCAATGAGTTTTGCGGTCATAACATGTTGCATCTACATGTTCTTTATAATAGATTTGCTCAAAAATAACATTTACTTCATATTGAAATTGGAAACGAGCATTGGGCGCGATCACTAGGTACCTACCTACTTACTGTTTGAACGCTGGTAGGTAGGTACCAGCTAATACAATCCTAATTACGTGCATACTTACTTACTAACTTGTATAGATAGTGTGTAGGTGAACAGCCTAACGCATTTGGTGCATGACCGCGTGACCGGTGACTATGTAACTTAATGGTAACTTATGCATATGCACAGACATAGATGATAGAATATGGCTGATAACTTAGTGTCGGTAAGTTATAAGTAATATTATGTAGGTACTCGGTGGTGTCGGGTCTATCTGCATAAAAACTTTAGATTTAAGTACCCAAGAGTAGGTACCTAATTGGTATGTTTGGTAATTATTTCGAGCTGATAATCAAAAAGATCCCTGGTTTTATATTGACTATTCCCAAAGCTTTCCTATACTTAGGTACCTAAATATGTTGGAAGTGGGTGAAAACCTTGTAGATTCAGTCGAAATTGCATGAAAATTGAAAATAATACGAATACCCACTAAGTAAAAAGTAGATATCACAGGCAGATATTTATAAAATAATAGTTTATTTTTAAATAAATGCCATCAAAATAACTAGATATGTTGACTGTCATGCTTTTCATGCCCACAAGCAGAGCGAAACGATAATGATAATAATGATAAAATCTTTCGCGCTAAATAATATTGTCGCACCATGGTCCGTTCCGTACCCATAGCCCATGACGCAGTCTGACTTTGGATCACATTGTCCTCTGCTCCATCTCTTATGTTCAGAACAGACTGTTCTGTGACTACAACTAAGAGAATCTTCGCAGTATTATTTCTACCTTCGCTAAAAAGAAAAAAAGGTACCTACTGAGGTAGTCAAATGCCAACCTTGGACAACCTAAGGGAAAACATAGCCTCAGGAACATGTCAGGAACTGGGTTTTTTTGCTGCTTCTTATAACCGGTTTCGCTCAGTAAATGGTCCTGTCTCCGTGGAATTTTTTACCCGTTGACGGTTGAAGCACTATATTTACGGGGGTATATTACTCTTGATTGATACGATGGTTGTAGGTACCTATCTACCTAATCTAATTCTAAACATTTTCACAAGATTTTAGGTTCTACCTAACTAGGTTGAAGGTTTACTTTACTACGAACCACAATCTAGATCTAAAGTAACCTAGGTAGTTAGGTACTATTTACCTTCTTTTACCCTAGATCAAGAGAAAATTTGTTTATATATACAGAGTAGGTAGGTAGGTACATAGTACATAGCTACGTAATAAAGTGGATTGATTTTATAACAGCAATCTAGGTTATCAGGTGGAAGATAACACTGTAGGTACCCAACAAAGGCATGCTATAATGGTGTACGATGAATTTACTATATTTTTATGTATTATTTTTTCTTGAATTAAATTCGTTCTTAAATTAAATCATCCTTTGAAATTAGACGTCGGAGTAAGAACGCATATAGGAGGAGGGTAGTTCCCATTTGTTCCGTGGAACAAAACGGCATTGAAAATCGACTCTACTCTTTCTTTGATAGAACAAAGTGAAATAACATGACGTTGACGTCCTATTATATTGGAACATGCCAATTGCAAATGTTCTCCATTTACCAAACACTGAGATTTGATGACTGGTGATTTTGGTAGGAGTCTGTACTCTGTACTGTCTTGCTTCTGTGGTTCTGCCGTAGAGTGTGGATTTGCGATTACATATTGTGTTTCCATTTTATGTTTAGAGTTTAACAATGATATTATTATATTTATAAAATCATTGCTTTAAATACAAAATAAGGTCAGTTAAACGAAAGTAGTGGTGGAATACGGAACTAAACACTTAATATATATTTCATTATTCATATCGATATCATATTGATAGGAAATACCAAGGCGGGCGTTGAGCAAATCATCGACGGAATTCAAATAGCAAATTCTTATGTGGTTACTAAATATCGTGATCGTGATCGTGAAGCTAGCTTTCAGACTGCAGTCGCAGGAATCCTGTTAGCATTTCAAATAATTCAGTACAACTACACAGTTGGTAGGTACCTACACTAAGATATTATTAAAGTTTAGAGTTGGTAGTTAGGTACCCATAGTGTAGAAATCTTTATACAAATTACTAGCTCACTCGGTAAAATTTCTTTTGCCGTGTAAATTGTGGGGTATGAAAAAGTTAACGTCCTGTTTTGAAACCTACCGAATATACACTTAAAACAATCATAAAATCACAAAAATGTTCTCAAAGGTGAGCTAATTTCACTAACACGCATCTTGACCAACGTCGCAAGCTATGGCCAAATCTGGATCACTCTGTGAGGAGACCCTCCCAACACATCCTGTCCTACTTTTCAATATTAGGTAGGTATAAACTCGAAATTTTGTAAGTACGGATGGATCTTTGTTACTTTTTTACGCCGCAACTACTCAACCGATTTGGCTGAAATTTAGAACATAGATAACTTATAACCGGGATTAACACATAGGTTACTTTTTATCCCATAAAAATCCTTCGTTCTCACGGGATTAGCGAAAAACCGAAATTCACAGAAACCAAATGGTTGAGACGACGACCTGCCTACATGCTGCCTACCTGTTTATAATGTCAATAACACTCACATATTAGCGCTATTAGAGTGTACCCTCCCACGCTCGTCTGATATGCTACCTATGTCTTACAGCGCCCATGAAGATCGTTCTCGCAGATATCTTAGACATTGAACTCATTTCCACAGGCCAACACTCCTCGATAACACCGACGCGTAACAATTTTTTTTATCTTGTCGAGAAGAAAGAACTTGGGTATAAAATTCTGCTTGGAGTCTCCAGAAATGTTTAAATTTTATTCATCCAAGGGCTTAGAGAATGGATTATTGAGTGAAAAATTACCATTTTCTTCTCAGCAAATCCTTTCATTTGGTACCTATTGCATTTAAAATAACTAGTCCACCATCTTGGGTGTTTCGCCATGTTAGATTTGGAATGATGTCACACAGCATACCATAGATTTGTCATCCGAACTAAACGTCTAAACGTGTAAACATTTCTATTCTATTGGTTGAAGATAATTAAGTACCTATGTGCTTCAAATTAAAAAAGTTCATAGGTTCCTCCCGAAGAAACATACATTGCAAGTAAAATAAAAAAAAGCTTGTTAAAGCAGGATTTATTTTTAATAAATTTCTACTTCCGGTATTGCATAATTTTATAGTTTTTTCATTATTTTAGCTATGCATACACTGTTAGTGCTGTTACGAGTATATTCAGGACGACACGACATTGTAATGACTAATATGAAACTCAAATCTTAATCATAACTTGTTTTTTTTTTACAAAAATAAATCTCCCACTAGCGTACGGTGTAAGCGTAGGCCCAGGGTCTCTGGCTGGACCTCGTATTGAAACTAGTATCAAAATCAAACAAACTATCACGTATAAAACGTATTATTTTTAATTCAAACTTGCCGAACAATTATTTATGTATTACAAACATCTAAACATTCATTTTACGAATCTCGTATTACATCCCCCACCACAGAACAGAGCAGCCTAACCTGTTTTTTTTTTTAAAACGTTATAATACCACAGAGCAAAGAATATCTTTATATTGACTTCTGTGGTCTAAACTCTAAGTTTATTTATAAAAATTGACGAACAAATAATAGATCACAACATTCGGCCATCCAACGGCGTGCTATCTCCGGAGCACGCGAAAATCACAACATTCGGTCGCACTCTTATCTCTATTCGGTATGTATTTCATACAATTTTTCTGATAATTAACATTTATAAAATAAACCAAGAAGTAAATAAAATGATGACCGCCTTAAACATACAACTTTTGTATCAACTATGTAATAATCAATGGTTTTTATTACTAATATCAAATTTATTCATTCATAACACAAACTAAAAATTAATACTTAACTAAATACTTAAGAATATTTGTAAAACCAACTAATATAATTATTTATTATGGTTCACACAAATTTTACTCATAGGTATAGATACATAACAACAAACAAAAATAAACAGTATCTGGAAAGAGATTGAATTATTTTTCTATCAATGATTTTTATTTTAAATATAAATTGTTATCACAATCATTGCTGCTGAAATAATTTCATACAGCTAATTTACATAGTGTAATTTTAACTAAATCATAAAGAAACAACATAAGAGACAGCAAACGATCTTTCTTTTTTTTTTAACTATTTCGAATATTTATTTACATATGCCTCCTGTCTAATCTTATCAAAGCTTGATATCAAAGCTTTGAAGTTCAGGATTGACCACTATCATCAAGTTCCTGTAGAAGAGTTTCTGCAGTGCAGGGTTATGTAAACAAGTAGTCTATAGTATCGCATAATTTCGTTCAAAAAGGCACTTTTCATTACGTGTGATAGCATTACTTATATCTCATTTAGGATTCTATGTAGAGATACTGGTCCCAGTTTGTTCTGTATCTCTTACACTGTACTTAGTTATGCAAAACTTTTCTGCTTGACCGTTAGCTTTAGGGCAAACTACTGTTTAAATTAAAGGCTAGTTCAATTAAGTATATGCTTCACACCATTACGACAAAACTCTTCGTAAATTTAAATATTCTTCTAACAAAAGGCCCAAAAAGATCAAGATATAGAATTTAATTTCATAACTCATAATTCTTTCAGTAGTCGTTATCACTTCAAACTGACTAATATCTACACTGGTACGCTTAAAAACTTTTAGGTATCACCAGTTTTGGATCTTCGTGCCAAACTTCTACGTAGTGCATAATTTTGAATCATAATAATTGGGTACTACACACCAATAAAAAAGTTTCCAGTGAAAGGACACGATAACTTACACACGATAAAATCAATATAATACTTAATTTAGATCTTACCATATCAAATAATGTAGAAATCATTGTTCTTCGTTATAAACAAAGTGCCCGATTGAGCACTCTTATACATTTCAAATCTTAATTTTCATATATGTATTTAGATAACATAAATATTTATACAAGGGAAAATAATGTAACATTATGTAAGCAGGTACTTAAAACTAAACTTTTCGTGCCATTGTCAAATGTATAAGTGTCATGTTTTGATTCAGTTTTGAACTAACCGTAATCTGAGAATTACGCCACATACATATTAAATAATTTCCCGCCACTATATTAAATAATTATTCAAATTTAGATGTAATAAAAATACTCAGTTTTTCATCTCCTTACTCTCTTCTCCATGATCAGGCTTTATTATTTCAATTATACGTTTCAATTCTGTATTTGAATTACACAGTCGATGGATTTCATGGGTAGATAATACTGAGTTCCTACTCAGTGTGCATCACAATGGCTCACACGAATGCCAGGATGGTATTGGATGTTAAAATTGAATTTACTAATTTGAAACCACTACATATAAGAGGAAACAATTGAAGTAGCATGTTGGCGTTACCCGTGTCGCCACTACCATGCAAAATGTACTATAGTTGCCCCTCGTATACACTCAGTTGCTGTCAAAGTTCTCACTCAATATTGCTTTTTAACAAACAAAGAAATCCTTAGAATCAACAAAAGGTCTCACTGCTTAATGTTGGTATGTAAATATCGTAACCGGAATTTCTTACCATCAATAACTTTGATTATAATTTGTAAGTCCAAAAACATGAAAATTGAGTTATTATTCTGTTATACCTCTTAAACTTTTCAAATTGATCCCTATGGTACGAACATTACAGTTGATTCACATTAACTTATGATTTTTTCTTATTCTTATATTTTGGACAAACATTTACTAACTAAATGTTTACATTACGTAATATAATTATAAAATGTAATCGACTTTTAGCTAAAGAAATAATGTTAAATCAGCTAGCAGAGCAGATCCATTGGATGGATCTAAATTAAACTTGACATGATCTGAGATTACTTTCCAAGGCATGACATAGGATACCTTTTCAATTATTCCACACTTTAACAAATTTCAGCTCACTAAGCTTTTGTGCAAAACATTGTCTATATTTTGTTCTTAACAGCTTCTATTGTTCTACCTTTTCATTGTGTCCTCATCTACTCCGTTTTCAACATTTATCAATAGGCATTTACCATTCCTGGTTATTCCAGAATTGAAACAAAGGTTTTGTTCCTGTTATTATAGGACTTGCTTGTCCTATTCAATTCCTGCTTTAAATTCTAAAGTACATACTTTTTTTTTTAATTTTAATACCATTCCATTTCACGCTCTAATCTTGCAGTGATGAACACTGCTGTGTATGGTTCGTTAATCGTTATAAATTACTGCTTTAATCAGTACGAAAATAATGTTAAGTGGTAAACCTTCAATGGTTAAAAACTAAATGTCGCAGAAGGTCCTTGAATATCACTAAGTGATCATCACTGTAAAGTATACAATATGGTTAGTATACGTTATACATACATAAAGTATACATTTGTACATAGATTTGCTATACACTCTCTGTTTATTGCATTAGTTTTCAACTGGTAACATAGTGATTGTCGCCTCTGCGTAATATATTATTTAAATATTTTAATAACCATCGTCTAAAACGTAACAAATCTATTCATGATAGGAATTTGACCATAACTTTCTTTTATATCGAATGCACTAGCATTTGTTAATCAAAGAAAAACACCATTATTATTATTTCCTGTGACTGACTGATAGATAGTTATAGATATAAAATCAAAGATTCTAAACTACACTCAAAACTTTTCGTTCAATTTTAAATCTAATTAATTTAATTTCTCTTTATAATTTATCTAGAGAACCCTCTTTTTTTGTTGTGGTTGGATTTCGTTTTTCACTCAAAAATAAAATCTTCTAGTTAATTAAATTTCACTGCCTAAACTCCATTCTCAATGGCACAATACGAAACAGCATATACCAAACAGTCGAACTACTTACCCAGTTATCGCTCACTTACTTAATAATGAAAGCTTAGCGTACAAGTAATCTCTTAGCCTTTCGTCTGTGCGGGTCTTAACATTTTCCTGTAACATTTTTTCTTTATAACATAGTTCTCATCAATTGGAAATGCTCTTTTCACTTTAAAATGCCACTCTTGCTACGTAAAATTAAGTGTTGGGAGCAGCTCATAAAATTTCTTCATCAATCCATTCAATTATTAAACAGCATACCAATTATTTTTCTTTTTCCATTCATATAATATTTACTTCACACATACATTTATTTACTTCAACTTCAGCTCAACATCTTGGGATCTTTTGTTAGGGTCAAATTCAGGTAATACATCACATAACTCTATGCCGAATTCTGCAAAATAGCTTTCAATATTCATCCATGCTCAGCCACTCGCTACGTGACAGCATCACTATATGTCACAATTCTAAATTTCCTCAGACATATGCAGTATTCTATTTAGACACTTTTTTTTTTGTTGTGTTTTGTCAATGGTTTCATTAACACCATCTGTATAACTGTGTTTTCCATTGAGTACATAACTATGTCTCTGTCAATCATAACAGGTCTAGAATCCATGTAACTTAAATGGCTAAGTCCCAAGTTACAATCACTTCTATGTCAATCAACTATATAGCTAGGTTCTACATTGCAGTCACCTCTTTAACCACATTCAACTTCACTTTCACCTCAATTAACTTCATGATTTGATTCCTTGTTTCAGACATCTATATGAATGTGTCTCAGTGAACTGCATGACTGTATCTCATTGAACAACATGACTAGATCCAACTTTGCAGTCACCTACGTGACTGTGTCTCAAAATACATGACTTCAGTTCAATAATGCAGACTGTGTCTCAGTGAATCACTTGATTATGACTAGCTGTCTGTCATCTGCATAACTAAGTTCAATGTTGCAGTCTCCTACAAGACTGCCTGTCCAGTCACCTACATGACTGGATCCCGATCAACTTCACGGTAATTTACCACTCTACAGTCACATACACGACTGGGTCTCAATCAACTTCACGGTAATTTACCAAACTGCAGTCACATACACGACTGAGTCTCAATCAACTTCACGGTAATTTACCAAACTGCAGTCACATACACGACTGGGTCTCAATCAACTTCACGGTAATTTACCACTCTACAGTCACATACACGACTGGGTCTCAATCAACTTCACGGTAATTTACCAAACTGCAGTCACATACACGACTGAGTCTCAATCAACTTCACGGTAATTTACCAAACTACAGTCACATACACGACTGGGTCTCAATCAACTTCACGGTAATTTACCAAACTGCAGTCACATACACGACTGAGTCTCAATCAACTTCACGGTAATTTACCAAACTGCAGTCACATACACGACTGAGTCTCAATCAACTTCACGGTAATTTACCATATTGCAGTTACAACATACCTGGGTCTATTATTGCAATCACCTGTTAAATATTTATCCTAAAACTAAGCACCATACATCATAATTTGGTGGTGTCCAATAACTCATGAAACAAATGTAAGGATGCTATTCCAGCTGATGTATTGAAACTATACAAAATAGTATATTGAAACTAAACAAAAAGTATAAATTCAAGTTTATTCAATTGCATAGTTGATTCATACAATACATATCCCTTTTTTTTTTTTCTAATGCATCAATTAGGTACTTCAATAGTCACCAAAGTATTAAAACTTTTTTTTTTTTTAAAGCTGTCTTGACTTTGAATAACTTTACAAATACATTATCAGAAATTTACTTAAGGTGGATGAAATGATGAATGTATTAATTTGCATTAACAGTTATGATAAAAGATAGTACTAATGTTCAACAATTGAAACAATTAATGAAATATCAATTATTATTATTTTCTTTAAATTTTCAATGCATATAAAAAAAATATTCATTCCCAGATCTGTGCATATAAATATTTAAAGTGTCCCAAAAGTGACAGCACAAATCAACACAAGCGCCGCTGGTGTGGTTAAAAGAGAAAACCAAATGAGCTCTAACATCGTGTTGCAGTCAATGTTTGTTATTGGTTTTTTTTTCAATTTTTCATGTTATTTGTGATTTTTTATTTTTTTATAATAATAACAAAAAGATTTACAACTGATCACAAATGATGGTCAACGTAACCATAATATGATCATCCTTCGAAAACTCTTAGAATCCGGGCATGTTATTGAAATGGAAGAGATAGTCAAGGGCTAGGAACATAGTACCATGATAACGGATCTAATTGTACCCGAGAATCGACCCTGCGACCTCTTGATGAGAAAAATGAAAATGTAAATGAAAATATTTATTCTCACATAGGCCCAAATAACAGGCTCTTATGAAAATTCAAAACTCCACCGCCAGGTTCGGAAAGCAGGCTTGCACTGAGAAGAACTGGCAAGAAACTCGGCACCCGCTCCCCTCAAAAATATTAGTGTTATAATACAAGATTTCTTATATATAGTATGAAAAATTACAACATATTTTTAAGATATCTCGTGAGGAGACAGAAGCATACCTCTATAATTTCAAGAATCTTTGCCGTTAAAAATTTCCTCAATGGTATAGTAACCATAGAGGTAGAGGTCTGAAGCACTGTGCTATTACAGCTTGTTACATGAGTATGTATGCAAGGGTGAGATGTAGGTACTAATTGACTAATTGCAAATGTTTAGTTTGATTTATAATAATCCTATTTAATTTGAGTAACGTCTTACATTAAAGTACAGTTTGATTATTTTTAATACTGATTGGATTTAAAGTTTAGTAACGCACAAACAACATATTATGTAATTTTATCCTTGTACCATCAATAATCTTATTGATAATTTTTCAAAATGTGTAACTTGGTCCTTTGCATTATTCTCTATATAAGTATATGGATTCTCACAGATGCTAGGTATAATTTCCTTATACTTTCTCTGGTGAAAATTGTGGCACATCAATGAATGGAAGCAAAACTAAAATAATTTCAAGATGTAATCTAGAGTAGCCAAGTAAGAATTTTTATGGTAGGTAGTATTGTGTTTATAATCACAGTACATAATATGAACATTTCTAATTTAATTACAAATATTCAAATATCCAGAGATGCATCAATACATTTTCACTAAATAATATTATTTCTTACTTCTTTATAATTGTATTTAAAATTTTAAGTGAGTCTCTGTCACCACTCACAGACTATTTTAACTATTTGTCTGGCAAAGCTATCACCGAGCACTCTTGCTATATTGTAATATGCATATTCCTTTTGCTTGGTATTAGATCTTCTTTATATAACCAGGAATTCCGACAACAATAATTATATTTACCTACTTGTGTTACTTCCTTACTTGGAGATTTAGGTCAATAGAGAACTGATAACTTGAGTAGATCCAATATTAACAAATATTGCCAAGGTACCTATTTAAACTATTTGTAGTGTGATGTGAATGACACCACCTTCGTATCAGTGCTCAGTTTTTCGGTACATAATATGAAGTCTTACTTACCACTTAAACCCAGCTGCAACAATAACCACTTTCTCTCAGTCTGTATCCATGATAGTATAAACTGTGTCCCAGGATCCTCGCTCTCCCTGTTTGTTAAATATGCTGCTCTAAACTTCTCAATGCAAACATAGATCCTTCCTGATGTCATTACTGTACTGGTATAATAAACCAAACTCCGACGTAGGTACTTATAATTTCTTTCAGACATGGCTCGTGAGTCGTTGGCACTTCTGATTTATCAAAATCAAACAAACTATCACGTATAAAACGTATTATTTTTAATTCAAACTTGCCGAACAATTATTTATGTATTACAAACATCTAAACATTCATTTTACGAATCTCGTATTACATCCCCCACCACAGAACAGAGCAGCCTAACCTGTTTTTTTTTTTAAAACGTTATAATACCACAGAGCAAAGAATATCTTTATATTGACTTCTGTGGTCTAAACTCTAAGTTTATTTATAAAAATTGACGAACAAATAATAGATCACAACACTAGTCTGATTGCAATCTTTACAATTGAGCGAACTGGTTTACGTAACATGCGGCAGGATTAAAATCGATTGCACTTGTTTTATATCTACCTATAACTGTAGCACAAACTATAAAACCAACCTATAGGTTAATTGCTAGCTGCTAGATACAAAATAGGTACCTTGCTGAAATGACGCTGTAACTTGAAACCGTGGTGGATATATTATGTATTTGGTATGTACCACTACCTACACTAGGTAATGAACATACAATGTAATACAAGTAGGTAAGTATTTGTACAAAATACCCATAAGTCTCTGAGCCTCTTCTTCTGTTCTTGGACTCTACTTCATGAATGGTTCAAGATCACTTCGCTCAATCCTAAGCATCCCACTCTTTGAGTTCTATTAAAATATTTTGTTGATAGTTCTTTAACTGCACTATAGAAAGTCAGCGTTTTCTTGGACAACTGCGAGGTATTTGAGGTATTTTCAAGGGACAGTTACTAGTAGGTTGGGACTCGGGGCATCGTTTATGTTAATCTCCTATCTCGTTTATGTTAATCTCCGATTGTCTTCTCGACGAAGTTTTGTTGCTTACGTCAAGCATGGTCGTACCATAAATACTGGATTGACCGCTCAGGCAGGTGAGGTTGACACATGAAACAGATATTTATAGCAAGAGAGAGATAAAGGTAAATAGGTCTCTTTCTGGTCCCTTGCTATTGCTATATCTGCTTCATGTGTCACAGATAAAATAAACTAATGGAATAGTAAACCATGAAATTCCATGGAAATCGACAAACTAAAAAATTCTCCGATGCGATCTAGGTAATTCTGCAATGTTGCTATGGTAACCTAATCTGTAGGACATGTTCAACCAACTGTACAACGCCCTTTTACAATCGTCATAGAAGTTTTGACTTTCGTTTCATTTAGTTACGGAATGAGGGATTGACAGGTTACTGCGGTTTCTAGATTTTTATTTAATTTAATTTATATACGGCGGTTATCAACTGTTTTTATTTTTAATTTAGGCACTAAAACAATATCACGAAAGGAACGCGCGTTTTTGATCACTGCGAGCACGAATAATATGGAAATGAAAATATTTCATTTTTATATTATTCGTGCTCGCAGTTTGCCATAAGCCCAATTTTTTTTAATTTATGGGCTCTCATGGAAACTCCATTTTCCGCCAATTTAGGCAAGATGATTGGCAGTTAGGTACTCTTTTCGAAAATGTCATAATTTTAATATAGGTACTTCCATAGTAATAAGGGTCAGGCGACAGGCAAGCTGACACCGCCTTCGCCGCTGCGCAGGTAGGTAGTCGGTGTCGCAGTAAGTAGTACGAGGGGCGAGGGGTTACGGTAACGTTATAACGTAAGAATAACTGCACAATCGATTTGCAACCTCGAAAGTCGAAACTCGAAACCCACCGATACGAGTCCACAGGATGTATTAAAACATCTCGCTGTCCGCGGTACAATGAAATGAGGGGAAACGTTCTCTATCAAGGCAAGGGTGTTTTATTTCCTATTTTACTGCACTGCAGGATCGATTCACCTGGATTTTCAGAATTTGTCAGATTTTTTAGCATAGCTTCTATTGCGGGCCTTGAGCGTGGAGACCGAATCCAGAAATTCCATAATGAAAATAACCAACACCCCCCCACTCCGACCGGCACAGCGGTGATACTTTTTAGTTTTGCCATCTATCGATGAATAGCAGAACTTTTAATGACACGCTTGTCTTTTAGTTCAGCAACTCGTCTCTAGGTGGCATTGGTTGTATAATTATAATTGCATAAGTTGATAAAAACAGCTATGCAATAGCAGTCTCCGAGTGCCACACGTCTTTTTTTAAATATTCGAATGCTGGTAGGTATTATTTTTTTTGTACAATAAAACAATGATTACTTTGAGTGTTTGGTATACTTATTCAAGTCTTTACTTCTATAGCCCCAGCCTGAGATATCGTAGGTACCTACCTAGTACCTACCTAAAACTATTTTTATCTGACTTACGTAGGTATCTGAATTCTGAACGTACTTGTAGGTTAATCTGAATTTTCTACTAACCACGAGTACCTACATAATATACTAGACTAAGTAATTATTGATCTTAGTCAAGCCAATCAATGATCATCATGTGTTTAGTTTGACACCGCGTCCGCCAGCCGAGTTGGTTTCCTTCCGTGAATCACTTTACGATTACAATGAACTGGCACGGTAGCTGATAAAACAATAAACATAGCAGAGGATGTAACGCTACACTGTGAATTACTCTACAGTCAACAGTCAACCTACCCGGTATCAGATGACTGCGCTAAACAATTGCTTTGATAACGCCTGAATCATAGGTATAATAATATATCCCGTAGGTAGGTACCTACTGAATGAACGCAAGGTGAGTAAAAATACCTAGAATCATATAACATCGTAATGAATGAATGCAAGGTAAAAGTACCTACCTACATACAGTGCAATTATACACTTTTGCTCAATTCGTGTGAATCTTTTTTTTATGTAGGTATGTTCCCTGATTACTCAAAGATGCGTGGACCAATTTAGAAAATTCTTTTTTTGTTTGAAAGGGTATAGTTCACAGATGGTCCCATAGTCATCAAGTCAGGATCTGATGATGGGATCCTGGAGAAATCGACGGAAATCTTCAAATTTTATAAGCACACATGAAGTGATTTGGGTATTGTTTGAAAGAGTAATTTTTCCAGGTTGTTTTATGGTTATCAGGTCGGGATCTGATGATGGGATCTTGGTAAAATCGAGGGAACCAATTACCCATAGAATTGCGTCCGCAAAATCTAAACATACCTACGTCGAACACGTAACCTAACCTTATTTTAGCACACTTGTAAAAAAATCAGCCTTTTATATTTTACTTTTTCTTCAAATCATCTCGCTGCCGTGCCGTACACTCAGGGATTTTTCGTGCAAATCGACAACATGTTTTTTCAGCCCGATAATTGCCTGAATCCGACCTCCACTAACTGTGAAGGACGAATAAATTGCAGTGGCACACGCAATAAAATCTAAGCAATAAATGGTTGCCCGATTTAGAAATGCGTTCTAGAAAACAAAATGAACTGCGAAAAACACACCCAGAAAATTAGCCAGCCAGCAAAAGATTAAACTCTACATTGACGCTAAAACAGTACCAAACTAAACTAATTATCATAACACAAAGGTAAGTAACGGTTACTAATTGGTAGCTATAATCTCAAGGACTCAGCAATGCCCTAAATAGCCGCAAAGGCTGCAGACTCTAAATTATTACCTAACATTCAAGGCAGTTCGTTCCTTATACAGAAAACTTCATATTTAGAAGGGCCATAGAATATTTAGTTTAGTAAGCTACATAATGCACAAATCAAGGGTTTCGCTAGTCAGTTGCGGTTGCAGGCTGCAGCGATGTATCGCGATTCGCGAATAAATAAGTAGATCACCTGTGGTTAGATATTCACTAGAGAGTTTGGATTTACCGATTTAAGCACAGATATCGGATTTAAGTAAGTAATGTTACGTGTGAGAACCGTATTTTCCTTGTAAATTTTTGTCCATTTAGAAATCGATAATAATAATTTATCTAAAAGAAAATAAACTGCACTTTGTATTATATTATTTAGAATTTAATGAAAAACCTATTGGTGCAAACAAAGGAATAAAAAGATGAATGACAGAACAAAAACGCGCACGCCTGACATTTCAATTGTCACTTGATATGTGACATTTGTCCACAGACACAACTTATAAATCTAATACATAGAGGAGACAGAAGGCGCGAATTTTAAATTTACATTTTAACACTCCCACTAAATTTAAGCCTTCTAAAAGAAAAACAAGTTAAAATAAACTTTTAAACAAACAAATCAGAGTAAAAAAAAAATAATTAAATTTTAAGTGTTAACAAGCCAATCTTTTCTCTGAAAAACTGAAATTTTTCTCTAGACAATGCTTTGGTGAAAATATCTGCAAGTTGACTATTACTACAAACATGATTCAAATCAATTAGCTTATCACAGTATTTTTCTTTTATAAAATGATACTTAATGTCAATATGTTTACACCTTTTGTGAAAATTAGCATTTTTAATAACACTTATAGCACTCTGATTATCAAGATTTAAGCACAAAGTATCTTGTTTGTATTCACCAATATCACACAATAACTGTTTGATCCAAATGGCTTCCTTGGTAGCGGCACAGGCAGCCATAAATTCGGCCTCTGTTGTTGATAGAGCTACGGTTTGCTGGCGTTGGCTGCACCAGGTTACTGCGGCTCCACTTTTGATGAAAACATAGCCAGTCACAGAACGTCTAGTTTCCATGTCGTTGGCATAGTCTGCGTCACAGTAGCCCTCCACCTTGCCATCAGAGGTAGGCAGGTAACATAACCCAAAGTGTTTTGTCTCTTTGAGATATTTGCATATTTTCTTGACTGCGTTCCAGTGGGCATTGTTGTAGCAATTGAGAAATCTACTCACCAAGCTTACTGCAAACATGATGTCAGGTCTGCTTACTATGGCAAGGTGCATCAGCGAACCAACTGCTTCTCGGTACGGGATGTTCTGAGTCGAGCACTCTCCTTTCTCAAGCTTCGTGTGAGGATCAACTGGAACACTGTTGGGGTTTGCATTATTCATATTGAATTTGTTCAACAATTGTTCAATGTACTTGGTTTGGTGAATGAAGATATATTTATCACACTTCTCTATTTGCATTCCAACAAAATTATTTACAGGGCTTATTTTAATTTCAAAAATGTTTTGTAAGTCACTGATAAGCTCCTTCAATACAGACTTGTCTTTGGAGAACAATAGCCCATCATCTACATATAGACATAAGTAGCATTTAATTCCATTTATATTTCCAAAATAAACACATTGATCTGCTCTACTGTTAATAAGTCCAAATTTCTTTAACGTTTTATCAAACTTACTGTTCCAGCATCTAGGTGCTTGCTTCAAACCATAGAGAGATTTATTGAGTTGACAAACTTTGTTTGTCCCACAGATTAAACCTTCTGGTGGAGACATAAATATCTTTTCCTGTAATTCTCCATAAAGGAAAGCAGTTTTGACATCTAATTGGATTATTTCAAGATTATGTTGAGCAGCTAATGACAATAATAATCTGATAGAATCATACCTGACCGTAGGGGCAAACGTTTCCTTGTAATCAATATCTTTTGTTTGTGCATACCCCTTTGCACACAAACGTGCTTTGAAACGAGGACCCGTTGGCTCGTCTTTGACACGGAAAACCCATTTGCATCCAATAACTTTGGCATCTGCTGGTTTTTCGACCAATGTCCACGTTTCATTTTTCTGATGAGCTTCTAGTTCCTCTTCAATGGATTTTCTCCAGTTTTCTGAATCACTTGAACTTAATGCATCTTTATATGTTTCAGGAGTTGTACAGGATAATGTATCACTGTAGCACAGGAAAGAATTTTCTTGTTTGTTTCTATTACTTATTTTATTTCTAGGTCTCAATGTGATGCGAGGAATATCTGGAGACTCTACAGATTCACTTGGTATGTATTCACTTTCAGAGGTTGATTTTGATTCAGTAACTGTGTCATATGAACTTTCTGAGGGACTTTCTTCACTGTCGCAGGGGTAATTCTGCTGGTGAGTTTCTGTTGTACTTGTATTCAACTCCACCGGGACATAATTTCTTTTAACGGTTGATTCTAAAAATGTAGCATCTCTGCTTTTGATGACTTTCTTGGAGTTGGGTACAATAAACCTGTAACCTTTAGAATTTTCACAGTACCCCATGAAGAGCATCTTTTGTGCTTTCGGGTCCCATTTCTTTCGTTTTTCCTTAGGTAAGTGAACCATAGCTTGACATCCAAATGTTTTCATATGACTGACGTTTGGCTTTCGACCAGACCACATTTCTTCCGGTGTCTTGAATGACAATGATTGAGTCGGAGAACGGTTTATGATGTAAGCAGCTGTATGTACTGCTTCGGCCCAATATTGTTTCGGCAGCTCTGCATTCAGAAGCATACACTTAGCTCTCTCTACTAGTGTTCTATTCATGCGCTCAGCTGTTCCGTTCTGTTCTGGTGTATAAGGTGTGGTTGTCTGATGTATGATTCCGGCACCTTTCAGGTATTCTGAGAAGTTCTTATTCAGATATTCAAGGCCGTTATCTGTCCGTAGAACTTTGATATGACAATTTAACTGATTTTCTACTTGATTCTTGAATTCCTTAAATTTTTCAAATACTTCAGATTTATTGTGTAAAAAATATACAAAAATTTTCTTTGAATAATCATCCAGGAATGTCAGAAAATAGGATGCTCCACCCAGTGATTTGGTTTCCATCGGACCACAGACATCTGAGTGCACCAATTCAAGTAGCTGATTTGATTTTGAGCCTTGACTTTTGAATGGTAGTCGTGTTTGCTTTCCTTCCTTGCATGTAACACATGCAAAACTGAGTTTCTTTTCTGATAAGCAAACACCTTCTGTATTTTCTGTCATCTTTTCCAGACTATTAAAGTTCAGATGTCCCATTCGTTGGTGCCACAGGAAAGTATCTTGTTCAACATCGGACATGCATGCATAGCCCCTCGGGGTGTTAAGCCGGTACATGTTGTTGATCAAGCTGGCTGTTGCCACTGTCTTATTCTGTTTGTTTAAGATAACACAGCCATTACTATTAAATATTACTTGGCCACCATTGTTAACTATCTGACTTACGGATAGTAAATTTGTAGCAAGATCCGGCACATACAAGACGTCTCTAAATAATATTCTATTTTCCTGACCTTTGTCATCAAGAACCTCTATGGAAAGTTCTCCTGAACCCTTGACCAGTAACATCTTATTGTCTGCAACTTTTATGTTCTGAATCGACGGGAGCCTCATATTTGGCAGAGGGTGCCTAGACATGTGGGTTGAGGCACCGGAGTCTATGTAATAGCAATCTTGATTTTCTGGACTTACTGTGAATGCAGCTGCATAACTGTTACTATTGCTAGGCTTCTTTTTATTTGACAATTTACACTCCGGGCTCTTGTGTCCATATTTATTGCAGGAGAAACAGCGAGGCCCCTTTTTCCTTTGATTTGGAACCCTGCTGGAGGTAGCGAAGGCAGAAGTTTCACTGATATCTTTGACGTCTTGCAGAATTTTAGCTTTCACCGCATCAGCTGTAATTTTTATACCTGAGCTTTCTATAGCTATTATCATCGGCTTGTAGGATTCGGGAAGACCGGAGAGCAGCAGTGTGCCGAGCCACTCGTCGTCTACTTTGAAGCCAATATTTCTGAGCTTGTGTGCGGTTGTGATGATTTTGCTTACATATTCCTCAATATTCTTGCACCCTGATAGCGTTGTGGTGCATAAGTCACGCAGCAGGCCTACCCGGCGTGTTAGCCCTGAGTCGTCGAACGCACGTGTAAGGTTATCCCATGCTTCTTTTGCGGTGCGTGCTTCTTGGATATGTACGTAGTTTATCGGGTCGACAAGCAAAACTATTTTTGCTTTTGCTTTAGTGTCCTTTTTCGTATCTACCACGTGTGGATCCTCTATGCACTCCCACAGCTCCTCATGTTGTAAGTAGGTCATAACCGCGAACCGCCATGTTGCGTAGTTTTCCCTACCAGTCAACTTTTCAATAAGTGCAAGTGGATTGTTCGACGACATCTTTTCACTTGGGCTTTCTGGGCCCACAACCTAATAATTTATCTAAAAGAAAATAAACTGCACTTTGTATTATATTATTTAGAATTTAATGAAAAACCTATTGGTGCAAACAAAGGAATAAAAAGATGAATGACAGAACAAAAACGCGCACGCCTGACATTTCAATTGTCACTTGATATGTGACATTTGTCCACAGACACAACTTATAAATCTAATACATAGAGGAGACAGAAGGCGCGAATTTTAAATTTACATTTTAACAGATAAAAGCATTCATAGGTGAGAACTGGCTTTGAATTTCTCTTTGAAAGAGGCTTTTTTCTTTTTCCAGCTAAGTTTTCGAACAACTCTGGCAAAGCTTTAGGTAATTTTTTCACATTCAGTATTGGCAGATATACCTAGGTAGGTACCTACCCTTACAATTTTTTATTTTGTTCCTTGGACCATAGATTCCGCATGCATCAAGAGCGGAATGTTTACAAACCATACTTATTGTAGACATATTCTGCGACAAATACTATGCAATATGTATAAGCAATAATGGTACCACGAGGGTACCACAAAAAATCGTGGCAGTTTTCATTGACCTTTGTGCATTAGAGACGAAACACCACTGCTGTCAAGAATTCGATAGATAAAACATCATTTTATTTTATATCAATCTGTAACTTACAGAGAAAGGGTCATGATGCGATAGACCGTGATAAAAAAGTTAACAATTACTTAGTCCAAGTTTCACTCTCTGTGAATCATAGTGAGTCAGCCGAGTGAGGCGTGACACTGCGTGTAAATAATCCCAACCTGCAATACTTAGTATTATTTACATCTCGAGCACAGATAATGGCCACAAGTGTGCCAGTTTATAAGCTTTATGCAATACATGTATCGGATATAGGCTACAATATGATCTACGGCTTAACAAAAACCTATAATCGCGTAGACTCATACAATGAAGAAAATGGAAGAAGTAAATGGCAGAGAAAGATGGAAGAGGTTTTAGGTAAAGGGCGATGAGACTTTAGGTCTCTACGGATTACGGAATCTACGTCAGATAAGAATTATTAATAACGTTTACGCTAGACGTACCACTTATAACATTTTGGCAGAGAAAATGTTGTTCGCTTTCATATAAAAAGACGGTAGTTTACTTCGTTATTTTTATGTAAGGTAAGTATTTTAGAAGCCTTTAGTATAAATTAGCAGATTGATTCATACAGTTAAGTAAAATTGCTATGCTACAATTAATTAAAAATCAAAATAGTTGAAGAATATCTATAGAAAATATTGATACTCTTAAAGGATTGCCTTTATGGGAATCAGAATGTTCTATAGATATTCTTACAGTGAAAAAAGTAAAACTTATTAATTTAGGTAGGTAGGTACATTGTAGGTTAAGTATTCTGCAGTATTACAGTATCGAGGTAAATAACACCGATTAAATTATAAAATACTTAACAGCAGAACCGATGAATCAACCTGGCGCTTAGCAATTTCAAGGTTAACCATACTATAATGAGAAGTGAGCCAACTTGGTACTGGATGGGCAGTCGACCGCGGCCTAACTGTATACTGTACGTTGCATACTAGATCACGGTGTATTTCACTGAGATAAAAGGTCATTCACTTTACGTTACAGATGAGATTTTTAGATAAGCATGCTGCATGACTTTAATGCGTTAACATTGATGGGAAGCATCTGACATGAAACCAGCAGATTAAAGGCATTTCTTCTCTAACCTACCTACGATACCTACCTACTCATAGAAGTTACTACCTACCCGTCGATCGTTCTTTCCTTTAGATTACATACTATTATATTGTATATCAAACGAATTTCAAACAATGTATTTTGAGAATGACAGTTGTTTTCGATAAGTCAGGTGATCAACTTTTCGATCGAATACATTATCATTCACGTATAGGGTTGCCAGGTCGCCATTGAACCTAATAGCCGGACAGATCAGTCAGTTTGGCCGGTCATTTGGGTAAAAAGGCCGGACACCCTACATTATTGAGAATTTCGTTACGTTTCGTAGGTACGACAAAAAATTGCGCATGAAAAGTCAAGCTTTTGACATTACCATAAATGTCCAGCCATGCTCAGCGCTCGCTCGTTTGCGAAATACACCGGACAAGTCGGACACCAACCGGACACCGTATGTTTTGGCCGGACACGCAATCAAAAAGCCTAACCATGTCCGGCTTTATCCGGACGTCTGGCAACGTTATTCACAATAACATTGTACCTACATATTTTCGCGCACACGTGGTAGGTACCGTAGAGGCGGAGCGGCTTGGAGTGACAGCGGATCGGTCGGTGAAGGTAGGAAACCGCAACCATATTAAGTATTGCCAAGCCTCAGAATGAAGAAAGAAAGAAGATTCAAGAAGGCGCCCCGGGAACACGTGAAACAGCCATAGATTCTGACGCATGGAAGCTTGCGTTTAAGTCAGACGATAGAATATGAATGAGACCATGCTCGGAATTTTCCAAATAGAGAGCTTGTTCAAATAGGAATTCAAACAAAGGGCATGCACAGTACGTTAGTATCAATGTTTACAGATCTTGACATGGTTTTGATAGCTGGTCCTAGATAAACAACACGCGGTTAAACCATTTAAGTGTTAAAACTGCTACAAAGAGACTAGAAATACTCTAAAATAAATATAGGTAGGTACTCTATAGTCTATACTATTAGGTTCCTCCTTACGAATAGAAAATGTGCAATACTTATGCCTACTTACTATAATAATACCTATCTCTTTCGTGAAAAGTTGGTTTCGTGAGTGCGGCTTTTGCCGGCGAGAAGTGCAGATTTTCACCAATCTCGCTAGAGCCGTACTTAGTGGACCGTAGTAGATTATCCGGGGTGAGAAGTGTATCAGTGTATGTCCAAGTATAAAATTTCTATCTGATTTATCTCCATTCCAAATTCCAGCCAAATCTGCGAAGTTCGCTTTCGGTTCACGTTTTATAACAAAAAAAGTTCCAAGAAAGTAAGAGTAAAATATTCTACGCATGTTTAACAACCTGTCCCTCATAAAAACGGCCGTTGAGCACCCCTCACATAACACATTAGCTTCACTTTTTGTCCCGACTCCCACTGCTTTTTACCCCCGCGTTATCAAACAGGTTCCGTTGGAAAACGACAACCCTCTAACAATAGTGAAAGCATTCCTATAATTTGAAAGCGGGAGTTTATATAACTGCCATTGTTACGATTACGACTGAGCATTAGAATACACTACAGTAATACACCTTAGGAAGTCTTAGATCACTCAAAAGTCTACTTTAAATTAAGCAATAATTTACAAATCTCTGTTTATCGCAACATCAGTGCCACAAAATCTCTACCTAAAGATATTTCGCCCCTATTAATATCCTATTATAATTTAGGTAGGTAGGTACGTTGGTGAATGTGCACAGCATACTTTGTACCTACTACCACACCGAGACCACACCTAAATTGACTTCTTATATTGGATTTGATGAGGATTTGATGTCATATTGACATAATCACAGACTTTATCTAATGTAGTCTGAGGACATAATGTTATGAAATCAAAAGTTTCACGGGTGTTTCACGGATGGACCCTGGTCCCTGAGGGTGGACCGCTCTTTCGGCATGACTTCAAGAGAACACTATCAAATACTATCTACCTAGACATTTTCTGAGCGTTCCAAGCTTGACTACCTACTTAATTAATTATATCTGTGTTTTACACCCTTAGGATGCTTTTCCTGTATAAATTACGCGGACGTAGGTTCAAACCCCAACGTTCGGGTGCGATAATTTTGATTCTTATAAAAATCATAGGATTCAATACGTCAAAATTGGTAAGTAGCTGGTCCAACCTTGACTTCGTCAATGCTTTCCGTCAGGACTTAGGCGCCATAAAAATTACAAGTAGATTATCGAGTAGAGGCTTCAATTTATGCAGTTAGACTCTGCATAACTAAGTAACTGAGTTTACTATCTACATATAAACCTATTTCAATACATTTATTATTATCAGTTCAAGTAAAGTCCGAAGACCATTGGGCCTTATATTTAGTGGAACGTGGGATTGCATTCACTGATTGAATTGTAATGAAAACCTTGTCGTGTTCCTTTGTCTTCAACCACTTAAGTAGGTATGTAACTAGGTACCCATACAAACGGTTGGTCTACGTAGGTACGGTTTGAACGTGTCTAGACTCTAGAATTTTATGACGAGGGAGGTATAAATTTTTGTGCATCTGTCTATATGTAGTTACTTACTACTTACTAGATTTGTCTAACAATGTCAATGTTCTGTGCAAGAAATGAGGCACGAAGTCACTCGTATTTATTTAAGAATAATATTTATCCCTTCATGCCTTCTATACTTATTAAACATACGTGTGCGTATAATATCATTGCCTGGAGTTGGATTCGTAATGAATCCAACTCCAGGCAATGATATTATATTATATATAAAAAAGAGGACTCCAGGAGAAAGTCCTGCATTTTGGTAACAAGTCTTTTTCATGTTCCGCTAAATGCATACAGCTGTCCGCAGGTCATAGGGCCGTGATTTGAACGCGATTACTCATTGAATTAGAGGAGAGGATGTCGGGGTCAGCCGTCGGACCTACTTGGACTCGGTCGGCGGGCTCTTTGAACATCTGCGTAGGTCTTATAAAATGATTCACAAAATGTAAACAGGTAAAATATGTCCATGCTTGTTGTATTTATACATAATCACATCTATAGCCACCTCCCTGGCGCAGTGCCGCGCGCTCGGATTCAAATGGGAGGTCGCGGCTTCGGTTCCAGCCAAGGGCCACTTTGGAATTTTATAATTTATAAATTGGCTCAGGTCTGGTCTGGTGGGAGGCTTCGGCCGTGGCTAGTCACTAGTTACTACCCTACCAGCAATCGATACCGCCAAGCGATTTAGCGTTCCAGTGCGGTGCTGTGTAGAAACCGTTGAGGTGAGTTTACTCATCCCTTCCAAGTTAGTACCTACAATAATATCTTCGGCTGTATCATCACTTACCATCAGGTGAGATCGCAGTCAAGTATTAACTTGATAGAGTAAATGGGCGTCCATACAAACAAACTTACATGGGCGGTGGTACAGTCATAATAGTTACGTAATTTTTTTTATTGTTATGGTGCTTTTATCCTTGGTTTCCTTCAAATCCTGAGCTACCTACTTTATGTTTTAGCATTGTTTAGTCTAACACCTAATCGATATAGCTACCTACCAAATTTTAAGTAATTACAGTATATCTTCTGCTTTTTTATTTGTGACCGTAATACGCAAAGAAAAAAACTTTATGCATTTTTAAACTTGCGTGCCACTTGCAAGGGGTGTCAGATTTGGCCTGGTGCAGAAAGCTTTAAAATAATGTCGCTTTTTTCATTTATTTTAATCCCAACTAGGTCGCATTCTTGCATTCAAATCGTATAAAAGTATTCAAGTAAACATTAGGTACATTATAGCTATTTTACTTTTTGTAAATATTAGCTTCATTGCAACAGGTGAACAAATCAATAGTGATACCATTATCAAGGTGAGTACACTCGCCCTTATCACGCGCTAGTTTATCAAGTGGATTGTGGTTTATTATTATCGATTGAAGACACACCGGACGCACCTAAAAGGAATCCCCAAAAAGAAAACTAATAGGAATTTCATAGAGGTCCGAGCGCGAGCGACGACCTTTTATAAATCTACAAGTAATTTCATGTTTTAGAGAACAATTTACTAAATTGGTTACAGTTTACAAGAAAATAGTACCTATAAAGGAAAACAATGAATGAAAAACTAAAAGAAGAAAATATAAAATATAAATGGGTATGGTGCTAATATTCTTGACCCTATTTGAACCATAGATTTGAACTTGGATTTTTCGTCCTTGACCTTACGAGTTCGACTAAGGAAAGCGTAATTTTATCATTCACTCATTAATTTATAACAAAAAAATTGTCTATGGATGGTCATTAGTATTGAAGTAAATTTTTATTTTTCAACCTTATTGTTTAATATCATGTAGGTACAACCTATGTGTACAACGAAGTTATTTACAGTGAATTGATAATTATTATGAAGGACGGAGGATTAATTACCTCATTGCTAAATACGCTTTTCTGTATAAATACTTATTATTTAAACATAATTTAGTATTTTCAAGTTATCATATTACTATATATATATAATCATATATAATTACAACAATAAGTTTTTACGAATCCCTACTCTTAGCCTACCTACTACTAGGTATAGGTACCTATACTTATTATGAGTTATAAATAATTAAAAATAACTTAGAGTTTATACCGATTTGGTATAGTAGGTATACTTACCTAGTTAATTTAACGTAGGTACTTACATATTATTTTACTTATCAGTGCTCATTACCTAGTTATTAGGAAGTCCACTGTCCAAGTGTTCATCGAACACAATAACTAGATTATCGTCATTTAGATAAAATTACGATAATAGTGTCACTTCACTCACTAGTGTGTAGTGTCTTCACAGAAAACGAGAATTTATTGTTTCTATTAATAATAATATTTATTGTAGTAGATACCTTACTTAGTAAAATTTGAATTGATATAATATTTATAAATGAGTACTTAGGTATTTTTTTTTGTTCATTCTTTGTTTATTTTTGTGCAAGTTAAGTAAGTAGTTAAGTAAACAGTGTAAAATTTTAAATTCTTATTAGAAATAATAAAGACGAAAAAAGCATTTCCAGTATAACTAAAAGATTTAAATAACTTATTAGAACTTCTAAACGCTCGTCATCTACATTCTACAGTTCACGCTCCCATGTGACAAGCGTATAGCAATACTTATATTATATATACTTATAATATATTATATCCCCTATAGCTCAGTGATAAAAAGTAAACAGTTAATTTCGTAAACTCAATAGAAATAGGTAGTACTTACAATAGCAACCAATTGCCCTCGAACAGTAATGCCTATCATCGGTGCAAATTTCACTTCAACTCCTGGTTCTATTACCAGCTCGGCATCTCTCTCCACAAGCAGATCATCACGCAGCAGGTACGGACTTCCATCGGCCTTCCAAACTGTCCTGCCGGCGGCTAAAACTCCGCCGGATAACTCCGTAAGCCCTAACGACTTGTTCACTAAGTATGGGTCCTTCTCTCCCAACCGTATCTCCTGCCCATTGCATCGCACAAAGCACAGAAACACAGTAAACACA
The DNA here is from genome assembly GCA_036785405.1 of Coenonympha arcania. Lineage (NCBI taxonomy): Eukaryota > Metazoa > Arthropoda > Insecta > Lepidoptera > Nymphalidae > Coenonympha > Coenonympha arcania. Next base: position 10,793,282 of record CM072063.1, on the reverse strand, counting down.
GTCCGCCACTTGTATTTTGTGTCACTAAACTGGCTATGTCTCTTCTGCACTCCCATTTCTTTAGAACACATTATTAATTAATAAAAACTCAAACTAAAGTAAACTCATTTCATTTTATTTTCTGTCCATACAAGCCTTTACACCTAACTCGGCAAACACTGAACAAGTATGCAATGCTTTGACATACTGAATTTTTTTCAGTGCGGGTACGTGCATAAAATACTTATTTCTTTTCTTTTATGAAATAGTGTTATTATTTTATTTGACAAAGCTCTATCAAAATAATTGAACAAAGGTGGGGCCGTTTAGTGACTCGGAAAATAAGCTAATGGCTAAAACACGCGCCACCGCACGACCGTTGAACAAAGTAGTTTGGCCGGTTTCATACGTAAAGGTCCCTCCTCCCTGCCTCTCCTCATACCTCATTGTTGTTGTAGTTGAAAGCCTCCTCCCCTCTACCATTAACCATACCACGATAAGTGACGTCACAAACGAAACCATTCACTCGCCTTTCACTTCTACGTTTTAGATCGTTGTACGGAGCTCAGACCAATAATCCCATTTTCGTTCAATCAACATTAATGAAGAGTGAAGACGATGCATTCATAATCTGTGCTTCTGGTTAGTTATAATAAAAAAAATACGAATTTATATTATTTTTGAAATATAATATGGCTTAATTCAATTTCACATACAAATTACAATTTTCGTGACATTAAAATGAAAGTGAAATATAAATTACATAGATTATATCTATTATAATCTACGATAAATATGTTGTCACTTTTTTATGCCTTGCAACATTATTCTTATTTCATTCGTTCTATAATCTATTATTTCGAGGCGTCGTTTTCTTTAGTCTATGTTCCATTCTTTCTTTACCATTCAGTCATCAACTTCATCGATCCGTTTTTAATTTATAAATGAAATAAAAATAGATTTATCATTTATATCATAGAACAAAATATTAAATAAAGTTAATGTTTAGATTAACTCACGCCAGCAATAATTAAACACGTAAGTATATCCGTATTTCTATCAGTATTTTCGATTCGATCGCTAGCACGTCGTGGCATCGCCATCGATGTGTCGACATTTTGTTGTTCGTTGTTATATTTCGGCGCACCGCAAACAACAGTGACTCGTGGTTAAAAGTGAAGTTTTATTTTATTTTAGATATTGTCAAGATGAGCTCGGGAGGAACTCGCGTGTACGTCGGCGGTCTGGTGGAGGGAATCAAAAAGGAGGATCTGGAACGAGAGTTCGACAAGTACGGGAAACTGAACTCCGTGTGGGTCGCACTTAACCCCCCAGGTTTCGCTTTTATCGAATTCGAGAACATGCAGGAGGCGGAGGATGCGTGTAGCGCGATGAACGGTTTCGAGATGCTAGGCGCGACTTTGAAAGTAGAGTTATCGAGAAAGAGGGACGGCCCGCGCCGCGGCGGCGGCAACTTCCGAGGGGGCCGCGGAGGCGGTGGTGGCGGCGGCGGCGGCGGCGGCTTCCGCGGCGGGCGCTCCTTCGGCGGCTCGTCGGGCGGCGGCGGCGGCGGCGGCGGGCGCTCCTACGGCGGCAGCGGAGGCGGCGGGCGGGGCTTCAGCCGGAACGGCAACGGATACGGCTCGGGCAACGGCGGCGGCGGCAACTTCAGATCGAGGTCGCCTCTGTCTCGATTTTAATTTAATTTTCTAGCATAAATTTAGGTTTAGTGTTAACGTAATCTGAAGCCTTCCGAGTGTTAAATAGAATTCGAATTCGATATTTCGGCTTAATACTGGGGGTTAAATGCTTGAGATTGATGAAGTTGATGTCTTTGGATGTCCAGGTGAGAACAGTTTCATTTTACTAGTTTTTTAGGTTATAATAATAAGGCTAGTTTTGATAACCTCAATACTTAATTTGAAATTGATAACCTATCTCTTCATAATTTGCACTAATAGAAAGAACCGTGAGGCAAATTTTGGATAGATTGTTATTGAAACTAGACATTAAAGTATATGTAACTTTTTTGAAAAAAGACTTGTTTATGTAATGCTTTATTGTACTGTTAAGGTCCTCACAGAAGACCGGGGCTGTGCTTTAAAATGTATAGCAAATGGTCAGAGAGGAGCCCTTTTAGGATCTCACTCGCTCTTTTCATTCTATTATCGTTAATAAAGATTAATGATAATTAAAATGTTGATATTATAAACAAATATGGTGGTTTATTGGCTATCTGTCCACTGCATACCTGTCACATCGTCTTGCCTATGCAGTATGTGCATGTAGAAACATGTCTCCACTTGTCACTCTTCTCTGTCTGTCAATATTTATCGAAAAGATAAAAGAGAGTGGCAAAAGTAGAGAGACAGTTCTACGCACACATCCTAGCCCAGTTGATTTCATACAGAAATAATCTTGATCTCATTGAAGTCTGCAGTAGCCAAAGTGCCTATGAGATGATGAGATTATGCAGTGATATGAGAACTCAGATTTTTAAAAAACCAACCCCAAGACATCTTCAGCCAATTGGTGCATAATTTTTTGCTGATTATTATAATTACGATGAGATTGTTTTTCTTACTCAATCAGGGCTGATAAATGTTGATAGTCTGGCACCAAGTTCACATTTTATTTTGTTTTTTGCTTATCACACATACTAATGGAAGTATCACCATCACGTTTGTTTAAAAGTTTGTTCTAGAAAGTGTACAATTTTGAAAATTAATCTGAGAATTGACCGTTTTGTGAGTGTGACAAACTTGATACTTGGACTAATTACTTAAAATTGACTTAATAAAAAAGATGTGAAGATGATGCTTATTTTGTCTTTATCCTGGATATTTTCCACACTTGGAAACGCCTTCCGTTGTGCATGAGAAGATGATGCTGTGCCGTTCTTCCAATTTTACTGCTCTAAGCATAGTATTCTTAATATGCTTACAAATTGCACGCAGCACAAGAATTTGGTGGGCAAATTGTTTAATTTACAAAGTTCCATGCAGTGATCTTTAATTTCTATCTTTGGTAAGATAAATCTGCATAAATTAGGCTATTAATTTTCCCTGTTACATAGCATATGTCATCTGACAGGGTTTAAAAGATTATTGGATCATTTGCAGAATTCCTCATTTCATTTATTAGTTGGGATTTAATTTCTACTTATGTTGAATTCTTTTTTAAACAGTGCTTTGTTTCAGGTCATTGGAATAATTCCAGCCCGGAATCCCAACAATGAATATTAATTGCATCAAGACTAATTAATGAATGAACAATCTTCAGTGTATCATTAACATTATACCTAAGCACCTAATTGACTAAGTTTCTTTATTGTATAAATATAAAATTAAAATAAAAACACAAATTCCAATGAATCATCTTTTTTTTAATAAATATCAAATCCAAAGACAAATTTTATAAATAATTATACTTAGAACTAGTTTATCTACTTGCACCCTTATTCATAAAATATGTAGTAGTCGTGGAATAGTTATTATTTTCTTTTTCCTGATGTCAAATTACTGTTCACATATTTTAAATAACTATTATACATATTATGTATAACTATTCGACTGTTATTTCACTTTTATGAATAAGAGGGTTAGTTTAGTCTGTATGGATCTAGCCATACAAATAGCCGATCATGCTAACAAGGTTCACCAGTTGCCGCTAGTGGCACAGGGGGATAAAGCTCACAAATCGGCCTTTTATGATGTTGATTGGTCTTATATGGCGGTTCCCAATATTCTCCCATGGTTTGCCTTACTGGAGATGCAGACATATCTTGTATGGTGCATATTATGTCACATTGATATCTCTACTAGGGCAAATAGAAGATAGATAGAATATTGAGAACTGGAATTAAGTAGTCTGCAATGAGGGCAACCATGCATTCTATGCACTGCAGGTTTTAATAGCAAAATTAAATGAGGTATACACCTGCTGCACCAAATACATATACTTTCATGATCACTTATCTAGCAAATAGGTTTTTAAAAGTGCTTAAGCTTGCGTCGTCAGTCTTACCCTAAGGGTATATGTCCACTGATCTACAGACATTGTTACTTTACTTTATTACTGGGTATTATAACTATACTTAACATTATATTTACATACTAGCTGACCGGGCAAACTTCGTTTTGCCGTTTAGGGACATCAAAATATAGATAACAACCCACTCCCGGACCCAGAGATCATACCCTGAAAATTTCATAACAATCGGTCCAGCCGTTTCGGAGGAGTTTGGTTACAAAGAAAATCGAGAGAATTTTATATATTAGAGATACAGCTTTAAAGAAGGCATGTAATGGGTGCGGAACATAGCTCATAGAACAGTAGGGTCAGTATAGGTTTTCGTCAAACTATCGACTCTACCCGCTTCGAATAAACGTGTATGGAACATCTACGAGATAATGTCCCAAGCGGAAACATTGTGAACTAAGCTTTCGGCACTGTAGATGTTTGGAGAAATCCGCTCCGTTGATTTGAAGGGTACAAGGGTAAGGGCTGATTTGAGGGTTTACTCAAGTACATACCCTACTGATGGAGCATTGTGGAGGTTCTAGGATTCCTAGGTGCTGGAACGGCGGTCACGCATGCGAAAACAGTGCGAACAGACCATATCACGTGGACAGAAGCTGTCTACTTCTGGCAGTGCAAAATCTATTTCATCATTCAGCTTTAGCAAACTACCATGATGGATGAACGACGGATAAGAGTCTGAGCCATTTATTGGATTCAGACCGTGACATGATGTCCATCATTTCAAGAGACCTATGTCCAGATGTGGACGGCCAACGGCTGAAATGACGACGTCAGCTTGGGAAGACCAAACTACATCATGTTAGGGTTATTCCATCTCTATTTTGTTGATCCTAAACATATCATTGACTATGAGTTCTGGATTTTAAGAAAAGGCAAGGATTATAATGTCTTATGATTGTTTTTTGACCAATATACAGTGTACATCCATATAGATAATACATTATTAGTTTTTGATCGATATGGGTAGGTCTCAAGTTACGCTATACAAAACTTTATCAAAATCGGTTCAGCAGTGTTTTAACAACTAACAATAATTAATTACATGCTACAATTGCTCAAACAGGCCATGAGTAACTCCATTTTATTTAAAAAGTTCTTCCCCTCCATTTTCTCGAGCTTGACTTCTTTGAAAGCCCCTCCAAGGTTTTCCCACTTCTTGTCCTGAACCAGTTCGCTCATGAAGAAGTCTTTACGCGGTGACTGAGCGATGAACACTTGGATGCCGACGGATGGTTCACATCTGATTGCTAGCATTCTGTCACCTGCAAAACAAAAATTGATTCCAAGTTTGAGAATTAGATATTTGAAGTGGCAACCCTATTCATAATGGTATTATAATGGTATAATAATATACGTGGTATAATAATATTCGTTAATTAGTTAACAAAAAACCCGACTTCAACTTATCAAACTACTGTTGAATAGGTACATCCTTTCCAATTAAAAATTTAAGTCTTATATGGTTTTCTCATGGATACCATTATCAGAACTGGGCTAAATTGAAATGGGACCACAAGGGAAACGTCAGCTTTCTAATAAAAAAAGAATCATCAAAATCGATTCACCCAATCAAAAGTTATGAGGTACCAAACATTAAAAAAAAACATACAATCGAATTGAAAATCTCCGCCTTTGTTGGTAATACTCGTAGTTTGTATTGCATCTGTGTGAATGTATGTTTGTAAACTTCCTTCATGCCGCAAATACTGAACTGATTTTGTCAAAATTTTTCATGGAAATAGATAAACCTCTGGAACAACATATAGGCTACTTTAATTTGCTGGCACGTAACTTGGCAAGGTTTTGGCGTAGTGGGGTACAGTTTGCGTTGTCTTACACTTCGGGCAACCAAGTGCTAGGGGAGAACAGTCAACTGACAACCAAGAGCGCGTTCGGATCCCGTTACCTCTTTCCCCGCGCCCCGCGCTGTAACCAAAGAGACCATAAAGCATCTGCAAATAACTCTTGCTAAGTTACGTGCCGGTATCTGTACTCGCTCTTGGCATGTTCCCGTGGCACCTTCTTGACCTTTATTTTGTTAAGGGAAGGGGAAAAACTTATAGGACACCTGCTGGTGACGCCCTACACGATTACGACCCAGTGACCAACAGACTAAAAAAACCTCCTTTCTGCCGCCGAAAGATCTACCGGGATCACCCGTCGTATTTCGTCTTCAGGTTTTGGCTGTTTTTTGCCTCTGCCAGTCGTCCTGAATCCGTCGCTTAGTAATGGCTCGCAGCATTTCTGCATATGTATCCCATTGAGATACACTTCGCAAGTATTCGTAGAATGAGTTTCTTGACCCCTTAAAAGATATTTTTAATACATTTGCTCAAAAAGTTGACATTTCCATGTGTGTTTAGCGTGCGCAAAGTTATTCTTTTCCGCACTAGTGCTTTTGTGTTTTCCTCCTACGCGGCACCGGAGCGGGCGCACCAGGAGCGCATAAACACGAACACGTTATGCAAACACGGAGCAGGCAAACAAGTAAAACCAATGTTTTTTTTTCGCAAATGTATTAAAAAACGTCGTTCAATGCACGTGCGGAATTGTCATTTTTACTCGTCCTTATAGTTGACCCTCGCCTTCGGCTTGGGTCTACAAACCGGGACTCGTAAAGAAATGACAAACTTTCCGCACTTATATCGAAATGTACTATTCCTCACGTTCCTCTACAACATCAGCTCGTACCGTTGGGTGAAGCCAGCAGGCAGGACGAAGCGTTGCCCAGGGGCTCCACGGGGCCGGAGCCGAGATGCGCGCTGCTGGCCAGCAGCTGCCAGCCCATGCAGCGCCCCACGGCCTGCACCGCCGTCATCTGGTGCTGGTACGTCTGTAACGACAAAAAAGACGTACAATCTCTTATCTTGTAGATGGTGGAGATTTTAACATTCGCTATCAGCAGGAAGGCTATGCTGAGTAGCAAGACAATTTTCGTGAAACTGGTGTCAATTTAGTACATACGTAAAATGTATTTAATAAGATTGTTAAATAAAGGCTTATTATTATTATCAGCAGGATGCGGGGAGGCGTGACCCATGTGCATACATGAGTTTCTTGACAAGCGCAGCAATCTTCTGGGGAAATTCATATTGGACCCAATTGATGCTAAACTTCTTTCAGCCAAAAAGTTGCTGCTGTTCCTGGCGGAAACTAGCATTGGCTGGGAACTGTAGATGGCGGCGTCACAATAGATCGGGGACGGTCACGGGACGGGTTCCACGGCCCGCAATCACAGCCACGGCACGGGAGGTGCGTACCCACGGCCCGCAGTCACAGCCATGGCACGGGAGGTGCGTACCCACGGCCCGCAGTCACAGCCACGGCACGGGAGATGCGTACCCACGACCCGCAGTCACAGCCACGGCACGGGAGGTGCGTACCCACGACCCGCAGTCACAGCCACGGCACGGGAGGTGCGTACCCACGACCCGCAGTCACAGCCACGGCACGGGAGGTGCGTACCCACGACCCGCAGTCACAGCCACGGCACGGGAGGTGCGTACCCATGACCCGCAGTCACAGCCACGGCACGGGAGGTGCGTACCCACGACCCGCAGTCACAGCCACGGCACGGGAGGTGCGTACCCACGACCCGCAGTCACAGCCACGGCACGGGAGGTGCGTACCCACGACCCGCAGTCACAGCCACGGCACGGGAGGTGCGTACCCATGACCCGCAGTCACAGCCACGGCACGGGAGGTGCGTACCCACGACCCGCAGTCACAGCCACGGCACGGGAGGTGCGTACCCACGACCCGCAGTCACAGCCACGGCACGGGAGGTGCGTACCCACGGCCCGCAGTCACAGCCACGGCACGGGAGGTGCGTACCCACGGCCCGCAGTCACAGCCACGGCACGGGAGGTGCGTACCCACGACCCGCAGTCACAGCCACGGCACGGGAGGTGCGTACCCACGACCCGCAGTCACAGCCACGGCACGGGAGGTGCGTACCCATGACCCGCAGTCACAGCCACGGCACGGGAGGTGCGTACCCACGACCCGCAGTCACAGCCACGGCACGGGAGGTGCGTACCCATGACCCGCAGTCACAGCCACGGCACGGGAGGTGCGCACCCACGGCCCGCAGTCACAGCCACGGCACGGGAGGTGCGCACCCACGGCCCGCAGTCTGCACGGACTCACCTGGCAGTAGATGAGGTCTCGGAGCTCCTGCAGCTCGTAGGACAGGTGGCGCACCTTGCCGTCGCGGCAGATGCACTTGAGCGACTTCTCCGCCACGTGCACCACCAGCGACGTGCGGCACACTGCATCGTAGCTGTTAACAAATTAAATAGAACAAAATCTTATAGCACTGATTGCAATGGATCTGGGTATTTTAACTAAACTTAACATTATATTTACATATATAGCTTTAAAGAAGGTGTAATGGATGCGGAACATAGCTCATAGAACAGTAGGGTTAGTATAGGTTTTCGTAAAACTTTCGACTCGACCCGCTTCGAATAAAAGTGTATGGAACATCTACAAGACCAGTGTCCCAAGCGGAAACATTGTGAACTAAGCTAAGCTTTCGGCACTGTAGATGTTTGGAGAAATCCGCTCCGTTGATTTGAAGGGTACAAGGGTAAGACCTGATTTGAGGGTTTACTCGAGTACAAAAACCTGTACTTAAGTACCCTACTGATGGAGCATTGTGGAGGTCCTAGGATTACTATAGCACGGTCGCGGAGCACGAAGAATTTCGTACATTAACCTGTTACTACCTGTCTCTGTCATTCCCGCGTCAAAATAATGCGGTCACGCTCGCACAGATGCAATGACCCCGTCCTGTGAACGGGGAATGACGCGGGAATGACAGAGACAGGTAGTAACAGGTTAATGTACGAAATTCTTCGTGCTCTGCGACCGTGCTTTAGTAGGAGGTACGGGTGATGTACTTGTGTGCATCATGAAGGTATTCAGCAAGCAGGATCGGCGAAGCTATCTAGAAAATGAAGTAGAATGAACTTAAAATGACTTACCCATAAGCCATGATGTTGATTTTCACACAGGACTGCGTGGGGCTGTTAAGCGCGTTCCAGTGCGACACTATCAGGGGATCCTTCACCTGAAACAAAAATAAGACTGCCTTAAACCATGCAACAATGATGTTATTATGTGCTGGGTTCGAAGATTTCGAGTAAAACACCTGATGACCCTTGATGAGACTTTATTCGGCACTTGCTGTATCCGATATTCCTGAATTTCCACTGGATCACTTCACTCAATAGTAGTTTATTCGCTTGTATCTCAAAATAGACTGATGCTCGCCTTATACATATAGTCCTACACGGGTTCAATAACTTTCCACCCCTTCGAATTTACGAGAATTCTTCTAGGTCTCGAACTTTCGAGAATCGAAAGGTTTAGAACATTTTAATGACCTTTTGTTTCAGAGCCGGTGACGAGCGATTATGAACCTTAAATCGCTTGTAATAAGGCTTATTCCCAACAATATGTTAGGTAGCTAGATGAGGAAAGCTAACGATAAGGTGTAGTCGTTGTGCACATTTGTGATGATACCTCTTTGGCGATGGTGTCGAGCACGTACTCGCTGCGGCGGCGCATGAAGAAGTGCTGCGCCTGCTGGATGATCTGCTCCAGCAGGGACTGCTCCTTGCTCATCTCCAGCAGCTCGTAGCGGTCCGCGGCCATCGGACCTGGCATCAACCAACTTATCAGTACAAGTATTGCCCAAGGAAGTTAGCAATTGACATAGCAGACAGTCCCCCCCCCCCCCCCCCCAGTGTAGAGTGTTGCGACACGTGGTTGTTACCGTACCGGCCAGTGATCGTCGCTTGGAGGGCCCCAGCGGGCCGGACGCGGGGTGCGGGAAGGGGTGGTGCGTGTTGGAGTGGTGCACGGCGCGCAGCAGCTGGTGCAGCGAGTGTTGCGACACGTGGTTGTTACCGTACCGGCCAGTGATCGTCGCTTGGAGGGCCCCAGCGGGCCGGACGCGGGGTGCGGGAAGGGGTGGTGCGTGTTGGAGTGGTGCACGGCGCGCAGCAGCTGGTGCAGCGAGTGTTGCGACACGTGGTTGTTACCGTACCGGCCAGTGATCGTCGCTTGGAGGGCCCCAGCGGGCCGGACGCGGGGTGCGGGAAGGGGTGGTGCGTGTTGGAGTGGTGCACGGCGCGCAGCAGCTGGTGCAGCGAGTGTTGCGACACGTGGTTGTTACCGTACCGGCCAGTGATCGTCGCTTGGAGGGCCCCAGCGGGCCGGACGCGGGGTGCGGGAAGGGGTGGTGCGTGTTGGAGTGGTGCACGGCGCGCAGCAGCTGGTGCAGCGAGTGTTGCGACACGTGGTTGTTACCGTACCGGCCAGTGATCGTCGCTTGGAGGGCCCCAGCGGGCCGGACGCGGGGTGCGGGAAGGGGTGGTGCGTGTTGGAGTGGTGCACGGCGCGCAGCAGCTGGTGCAGCGAGTGTTGCGACACGTGGTTGTTACCGTACCGGCCAGTGATCGTCGCTTGGAGGGCCCCAGCGGGCCGGACGCGGGGTGCGGGAAGGGGTGGTGCGTGTTGGAGTGGTGCACGGCGCGCAGCAGCTGGTGCAGCGAGTGTTGCGACACGTGGTTGTTACCGTACCGGCCAGTGATCGTCGCTTGGAGGGCCCCAGCGGGCCGGACGCGGGGTGCGGGAAGGGGTGGTGCGTGTTGGAGTGGTGCACGGCGCGCAGCAGCTGGTGCAGCGAGTGTTGCGACACGTGGTTGTTACCGTACCGGCCAGTGATCGTCGCTTGGAGGGCCCCAGCGGGCCGGACGCGGGGTGCGGGAAGGGGTGGTGCGTGTTGGAGTGGTGCACGGCGCGCAGCAGCTGGTGCAGCGAGTGTTGCGACACGTGGTTGTTACCGTACCGGCCAGTGATCGTCGCTTGGAGGGCCCCAGCGGGCCGGACGCGGGGTGCGGGAAGGGGTGGTGCGTGTTGGAGTGGTGCACGGCGCGCAGCAGCTGGTGCAGCGAGTGTTGCGACACGTGGTTGTTACCGTACCGGCCAGTGATCGTCGCTTGGAGGGCCCCAGCGGGCCGGACGCGGGGTGCGGGAAGGGGTGGTGCGTGTTGGAGTGGTGCACGGCGCGCAGCAGCTGGTGCAGCGAGTGTTGCGACACGTGGTTGTTACCGTACCGGCCAGTGATCGTCGCTTGGAGGGCCCCAGCGGGCCGGACGCGGGGTGCGGGAAGGGGTGGTGCGTGTTGGAGTGGTGCACGGCGCGCAGCAGCTGGTGCAGCGAGTGTTGCGACACGTGGTTGTTACCGTACCGGCCAGTGATCGTCGCTTGGAGGGCCCCAGCGGGCCGGACGCGGGGTGCGGGAAGGGGTGGTGCGTGTTGGAGTGGTGCACGGCGCGCAGCAGCTGGTGCAGCGAGTGTTGCGACACGTGGTTGTTACCGTACCGGCCAGTGATCGTCGCTTGGAGGGCCCCAGCGGGCCGGACGCGGGGTGCGGGAAGGGGTGGTGCGTGTTGGAGTGGTGCACGGCGCGCAGCAGCTGGTGCAGCGAGTGTTGCGACACGTGGTTGTTACCGTACCGGCCAGTGATCGTCGCTTGGAGGGCCCCAGCGGGCCGGACGCGGGGTGCGGGAAGGGGTGGTGCGTGTTGGAGTGGTGCACGGCGCGCAGCAGCTGGTGCAGCGAGTGTTGCGACACGTGGTTGTTACCGTACCGGCCAGTGATCGTCGCTTGGAGGGCCCCAGCGGGCCGGACGCGGGGTGCGGGAAGGGGTGGTGCGTGTTGGAGTGGTGCACGGCGCGCAGCAGCTGGTGCAGCGAGTGTTGCGACACGTGGTTGTTACCGTACCGGCCAGTGATCGTCGCTTGGAGGGCCCCAGCGGGCCGGACGCGGGGTGCGGGAAGGGGTGGTGCGTGTTGGAGTGGTGCACGGCGCGCAGCAGCTGGTGCAGCGAGTGTTGCGACACGTGGTTGTTACCGTACCGGCCAGTGATCGTCGCTTGGAGGGCCCCAGCGGGCCGGACGCGGGGTGCGGGAAGGGGTGGTGCGTGTTGGAGTGGTGCACGGCGCGCAGCAGTTGGTGCAGCGAGTGTTCCAGCACATGGTCGTGTTCAGACTTGATGCCCGAGCCTTCTGGCTGAAAAGTAATTTGCAAACTCTGGCTTAGGATTGGCCTCTGACACATATAGTAGGTACATTACTGAGTAGGTACAAAGATTTCTCATCACTCATAATATATATTTTTACGTTACTTTTGTACAGACCTTTACTACGTCGGCGTTATTGTTATTTTGGCCATTGTTGTGGCATAGTCCTATTAGCAGCTGGATGCCTGGTAACACCTGAAAAAATTACATTCCATTATTTCACTGTATGCAACCTTAATTACTACTTTTTAAGACTAGTTCTACTACGCTTTACTGGTTGTAGGACCGGAGTTCTTGTGGGTAAGTGCCACTGCAGTGTGTTATTATCCTGTTTCTGTTTGAAGGGCACTGTACACCGATGTAATTACTGGGCAAAATGAGTCTAGAACTGATGTTTCAGGATGAAGACTGCAATGCAGTGTGTCGTACTAATATGATATTGCAGTGCAAAATTATGGGACACACTACTTACATGGGCATGCGTGTCACTTAGCATCAGGGGGCCTACCACCAACGCCTAAAGTAATATTATTGTAATATTGTTTTAAAATTTTCATACTGACATTGTATGAAAATGTCGAAACAATATTACAATAATATTACTTTGGGCATTCGTGGTAGGCCCCCAGGTGACCGTCTTGCTTGTCTCATCATTCTTTTATTATTAAAAAACCGATAGCACGGCCACTGTGCCAGATCATCAAAGCTCTAGCTCACCGTCGCCATGATCTGGTTCCCCACCACCATGTGCGGGATGGAGGCGTCGAGCTGCACGGCCTCGGCGGCCAGGCGCGCGAACAGCTCCTTGCAGAACAACACGTTCTGCGCGGCCTCCAGCTTCTGCTGCCAGTGCAGCTCCGCGCCCTCCCCCGGCAGGCTGCCCGGGCAGTTCAGCGCCGAGGAGCTGAGGGTCGCCGTGACCACGTCTTCTTGTTCTGTGAAAAGGAATCCCGTTGGACGTGACAAATTCACAAATTAGTCGATACGTTGTGGTCTCTTTCTATCGCGTAACTTTATTTCTTTCGACGTATTAAGGTTGCCTCGTAATCGGGCGCACGCAGCGCGTGAAATAGACCGTACAAGAACTAAGGCGTGCAACCTAGCCGGCGCCCGTCTGAAATTAGTACGTCGAGACGGCTATCTCGATGTACCTGTAGTTTCTTTGATCATGTGATAAGTGAACTGGCCTGTCGATACTCAGACTCATTTCCTAAATTGGGCACTGATTTTTTGTCCTTTTTTTTATTTCTCTTTCTCTGCAATCTAGTTTAACATTAGGTCGTGCGGTTGTTTGTGACGGTCGTCACTTGTCTAGCACAAGGTATACGTCCATTGCCAGAGCTTTCTATGGGCTGTAGGCACTATGCAACAGAATGGTGACACTACACATTTCTTTTTAATCTACAGAACCGTAAACTGCTTTCTCCCTCCAGTCGGTTTGCCAGGATATTTAAGTTAGCCGCATGTGACACTTACAGTTAAATGTTTTTATATAAAGCGAAAACGATATTGCTATTTCTGCAATTTCACTGCCATACAGTCCCTTATTTTCTTACAAATTCCGAAAAACCAAATAAAATTTTAATTTCTCCGGCAGACTCCATTTAATATATCTTTATTAAAAGGTATAGACCCAGTTTAAAAATTACAATAAAATTATACAATTAAATACAATAAAATAATAAAATAAAATTAAAATTAAATAATATTTTAAAATAACTTAAAATACAATCTGTATTTAGGTCAATTTCCTATTAGCCTCCCGGTGCACCGAACGCCAATGCTTGAAGATTGAGCAATCCAAACACTCGGTCAGCGTGCTCAGGATCTCATTTTTGGAGTCTCGCAACCGGCTCCAGAATGTTGCGATTCGCGATCTCATAATCGCAAAGAAATCCGGTACTCTGGCCTTGGCGAACATGTCTGAGGCACTGCAGTACCGAGGCAACTTCATCAGGATACGATAAGCATCATTGTATTGCACCCTGATGTTGTTGATGGCACGCCTGGTGTACTTCGCCCAAAGTTGACATGTATAGAAGCATAAACAGTATGCTCTAAACAATGTCACCTTCACTGGCTCAGAACACCTGGCAAAGCGACGCGACAGCATGTTACACCTCACGGACAGAGCACGTCTTTCCCGTTCAATGTCCTCGTCGTCCTTGAGATCCTCAGTTACAATGTGAACGAGATATCTGAACCGCTCAACCCTCTCGAGTTTCTCACCGTCCAGGAAAACATCGGGAATAGAGTCCGGACCTTTGCCTGAACGGAACACAATCGTAACTGTCTTCTTAACATTATACTTTAAGCCGTGTTCTGCAGCGTAACGCTCGCAGGTCGCTAACAGTTTGCTGAGACCACTGATTGAGGGACTCAGAAGCACCATGTCATCGGCATAGCTAAAGTTATTCAAACATGTGGATCCTATGTGACAGCCGACCCTGGTGCCTCTCAGTCCCCCAATCAGGTCGTTCACGTACAGGCTGAAGAGGTCCGGAGAGGTCAAACCGCCTTGGCGCACGCCGCATTCTAGCCTGTATTCGCTAGAGGTCGCGTCGCCCCATCTTACACTGTTCGTTTGGTTTCCGTACCAGTATCTCAACAGATTTACCGTTTTTGTAGGTACATTCGAGCCGTACAATTTCTCCCACAGTAAATTATAATTTACGAGGTCGAAGGCACTACTCAAATCGAGGAAGCATGCGTAGACCGACGTAGCTCTGCTGACGTAATGGTTTACGGTTGCTTTAAGGCTGAAAATCGCTGAATCCGTCGAGAGACCGGGCCGGAAAACAAACTGAGCGTCATTTATCTCGATGTTTTCCATATGACTTGGATGAATCAAACTTTCTAGTATTTTTCCTAACACTAACGAAATCGGTCTGTAGTTTTAGAGACTGGAAAGGTCCCCCGTTTTATTCTCTTTATTATTTAGTGCGCCTTAAAAACGAAGGATGCAAATAACAATGATCTGATTCTCATACTAACCTTTCTGACAAACAACAGATATGAAAGCTACACCCTGTAACTCCGGAGGCACTGTCACTCGGAGGGCAGAGGGAGCCGGCCCTGATGTGTTCAAACTCATGGCCTGTGCTATTTGTTCTTCAGGAGCCTTTGTCACCTGTAAGACATAATCTCAAACTTTACATTTCTGCATTTTGCAGTAAAATGAGTATGTATTTTTTTTATGGGATGGTACATTCTCCGCCAAGAGGAGGTCAAATGTCAAATATACCCCTGCAAAGGATGTGCTTCTCTTACTGGTGGCATATGGGCTTGGAGGGATATAGGTAGCCGCAAGCACAATAGATCGGAGACAGTCAAAGTGGTACTGGGAGCGGAGAACCAAAGAAGAGAACTTAGGTTTTCAAATAATGTAGAATTTTCAAGTCTTCATACTCATATTTTAACAGCTATTATGTAACAATTATTGCACTACTATAATCCATCTCTTATTGTGCATTCAAAGAAAAGCTGTCTACTTCATATTGGAAAGATTTAACATTGTAGACCTCAACTCTGATTATGGTTAAAAGACTGATCTCAGATAGAAAGATAAAACTAGAGATATTGAAAGAGACCAAAATGAACACCACAGTCCATACCTCAAATACACCAGTCTGGCTAAACTTGGAACCTGCTGTCCTATAACTGAGGTCCCCTACAATTGTGTTGGACACTTTCTTTAGCCTCCAATTCTGCCTCAGCCTCAGCAAGTCTATGTGGAAGTCGGGCATGTTGCGAGTCATGCGCATGGTCTCACTGGCTCGAAGTCTCTCCACTCCGTTTAATAAGACAGCCCCGGCTGAAGATAGGGCTTTCTTGCGGCCGTACACCTGGACCATCGGACGGCTCTCTATTTGCTCTGCTTGTATTGGGTCTAATACCTGAAAGGTGTAATTTATTTTTACACACTTGGCTACAATCTCACCAATTGTTTCATAACATTTGATACATAATGATCTTAATGTATGATATGTAGGTATTTTAGAAAGAGTCATGCAGAACTGAGTCATGTAAGTGAGGATTCAGCTGAAAATGTTAAGACGATATTTATTTTTGTCTTTCTCACTCTTATGATTACATTAGTGGGTGCGACAAGAAAATAGCAGACTAACAACATTTTACCTAATTACTAAAAACTAAACCAGTTATAAAAAGTCTGTTTCTGAGCGTTTTTTGATATTATTATCACCAACACATTGAAACAAAAATTACAGTTACGTCCATTGTAGTTTCCAAAAAACTTTGAATAACTGTGATTAAATATATGACGTTTAAATTTGTTGTTTTTGTTAAAAACACCAACTACGCAGTTAATGTATTAACTTGGAAGAAGTAGGTAAGTAGCCCCTAATGGTTTCTACACAGCTTTGCACCAGAACACATGGGGTTTATGCTACAGACCCCCAAGTACATGGCTAAATTCTACCATTGCTTTTCATGGATTGAAACACTTTCTTTAATTTGATACTAACCATATACCTTTTCTCCTTAGCAATACTTAATACATCGGCCAAAACACACACTTCTGTAAGGGCATTCCTCAGTTTATTTCTCACAGAGTCCCACGGCCACAAACTAGACTGATACCCTGGTTCTTTGTCCTCCTCTGATTTGATGTCTGAGCTACTTTCACCTTCCTTTTTAATGTTGCAGAATTCATCTTCAGATTTTGAGAAGTCTATCTTTTGCGCCAGTCTTGCTAGATTTTCGGACATAGATAAGGGTCTGAAATAATAAAATGTGAGAAGACAGTTAAAAAATTAACAGCTGACTTGTGGTTCCTCAAAAAAAGTGTTGTTAAATTCTGATATATTTTGGCATTTTAAAGGCTGTATCTAAGGCAGGTGTTGCTTGCATTCATTGTAGTAAATAAACAATATTAGGTCTTTCAATTATTGTGGATATGCCTTTGAAGTCCAAAATTACTGTGGTAGCCATTCTAGACTCTGAGTTAGGACATAGGGTAGGTTGTATATTTGTAGAAATTATGAATTTCAATAGAATTATATATATCAATAATTTCAATAGTATTTTTTGGTATTTTGTCGACAGGTTTTGAAAGGTTGGTTACTTTAATTGCTAAAAGTAATAGGTATGTACTCACGCTTGGTATATTTCCTGGCCATCGTAAGTTATTTCTTGTATTTGATTTTCAATAGGAGCTTCGACTGATATGTTAACGGAATTAGCCATCGTGTTGTGGTCTTTATAAAGTACCTACTCATGGATTTATTATTAAGTAAAGAGTAAACATCTGAACAGAACAAACTTTAGTATTTAAAATCGATCAGTAGGAAATGTGTGCGACTTGAAGGCTTCGGTTTTCCTTGAAAACCTGGATTTATTTTACTTGAACACTCAGTCATGTGTGTGTCTTCAATTCAAGAAGTAATGACTTTATTCGTGTCGAATTTATTTGAAATAATCACAGGAAATAACAATACCTACCTACCCATGTATTCTATCTCTGCCATAGAGTTCTGTTAATCCATTCCATAATTACCAACCTACTCTATGATCCATTCGTCCATATTGAATATAGGGGATCTCTGCTGTGGTTGTCTATGTATTCTATAAACCAACACAGAACACAGCAGAGGAATTGAGGGGTCATTTGGAAAAACAGCCAATGTCAAAAAAAACTGAAAACGAGATTGTGATGTCTATGGTTTGCTTAATATGTTCCTCACAAAATCCAAATTAATGTTTTCGACAAAACAGCCTTTGTCAGAAGATATTCAAGGAAACAAAGTCAATGGTCATATACGGAAAAACAACCAATGTCCAATACCTTTTTGGAAGAACTGCCAATGTCAGTTGACATTGGTTTTTTTTCTGGCAATACTCAGTGTTAGCATGACATGTTAGCGAAGGATGTGAATAGTTTTAACTTTATGAACCTTTAGTTTAATGTTATTATTGAAAATACAAGTGTTTTACTATGAAAAATCTAATTATTTATTCCCATGTTTTGATTTCATTGGAAAAATAACCAATGTCAAATGTATTGTAAACAGTTTTTTAAGCCTCCTGTAAAATTTACTAAAATTGACAAAGGTCGTTTTTCCAAACATCCCCTCAATTTAAGGGAAACTATAATATACTCGGAGCAATAATATATATGTGTCAAAAACTCAAAACAACCACAGACAAGGTCCCATAGAACCACATAGAACCATAAAAATAATACCTACCTAACTTAAGGACCTCATTCATTCATTCTGTAGTGGGAATCATAGAGTTTATTGAAGGGAATCAAGCCCATGACCTCCGACGTAGACGGCAGGTTCGCAACCACTACGCCATTCGGTCGCTAGATAATTAATAGGTAGACTGTATTTATTTGGATCTTATCAAGTCGTTTAAAAATTAAAAAAATACAACATAAAATGTTTCGAATGATTTCGATACAAAATAGTGGCCGTTCGTCAGCTGTAAATTATGGTACGAGTATCCGACTTAAATTGAAAAAAAAATAATGGACTGTCTCAGTGTAACCGTTTGTGGCAGATTTCTGCCATTTAGGCAGAACGGGGATATTTTGATTTGATTTCACAACCACTAGACTGCTTGTACAATAACTGCACATTTTTTATTATTATTGAAGATAGGCTTGCACTTGACGAAAATTATGCCTGACGGAAAGCAATGATGAGTTCTAGGTTGGAGCGCGCTTGCCTAGAAAATGTCTATTCACTCTTCTCTTGAAGGCACTCAGATTGTACTTGGCTGGAAACACGGAGGCTGGCCACACCTTAGCGGTTCGTATCAGAAACGTGGAAGAAAAACGTTTAGTGCGAGTTTGTCTGACGTCAACCACATAAGGATGCCACCGCTCTCGGCGTCTTGCAGTCCTGCGGTAGAAAGGTGAAGGATGTACAAGGTTATGTAGTTCCTGAGCACACTCACCGAAGTATATTCTGTAAAAAACCGCTAAACAGGCAACATGGCTTCGATGTTGTAAGCTGAGCAGTTTTGCCCGCGTTAGCGATTTCTTGCCGATTATTCTGCGAGCGCGGCGATTAACCGAGCCCAATGCATCGAGCTGATACTTGGTAGAGCCATCCCAAAGGTGACAGCAGTACTCAGTCAGAACTTCAGAAGCTGTACTTACACAATTCAGTTACTATCGAGTTGGCAGATTGTGGCAGATTTTATACCAGTGTTTGGCAGATTCGCCAATTTTGAAACGGTCACACTGGACTGTCTCGAGATTTTTGAGTTTGACATTTCAATTTTCAGTTTTCACTTCAGAATTTTCGGTGGTTTCGTTCCGTCGTGTCGCGAGTATGTGAGGGATTGTCGTTGTTTATTGTTAGCGTACATTTAGTTATAATTTTTTATTGGACTATATCCTGAGTTAGCGGGCGATGATACTTTAGTGTGTATTGGTCAAGTTTGTGTTGTGTCGGAGTCAGTACTTCGTGCCTTCACTGTGTGAAACTGTGATCCACTGATGGGTGACTCAGATTGTGGTCTTGGAGGAAGATGAAGGCTTTCATCAACGACAGTGTTACAGTCGCCGCGTAGTTGTGTTGTTATATTCACAATGAGCACGGCTGCCAGGCTGGCAAAGGTGTCCCTGAAGCCTATCGAAGTGCCTAAGGCCCTACAGGAGGGAGAGAAGTTCGTCAAGTGGGATGAGGTTCGTGCTAAGTTCGTGCTAAGTCGATTTGCGATACGACTTGTCACTCGAAGGCCCCAGAAGGTGTTGAGTGTGTAGTCAATGTTAAAAAAGTCTTTATAGTATTCCATTGCCATTTATAACTTATACTTCTAAGGTCATGAAAAATGGTGAAGAAGTTAGAGACTCTCTTATAAAAACAGTTTTTTTTTAATTTTTAATTGAGCTGGAAGTCTGGACTTGACAATGATGCTCCTAATTACACTTATGATTGTTTTTATTTTTATTTTAAACAAACATGAGTACTTACACACACAGTAATGTTAACATGAATTAGAATAGCACATTTATGTTACCGAAGTCCATAGTATAATTATTTAAGTAATGATATAAATTCAGTTTCTTGCCTCCAGTTAATGATTTCTTTTTGCCTTGAGTTAATGGCCAGCAAAATACTATGGGGCATTATTAAATTTTAAATAAGAGGATACTTATTTTGAACTTGTTCTAATTCTAAAGTTGTTAGATTAGTCTTTATTAATATTTTAAGTATGAATGATAACTGTTTAAATGTTCTTAAGTTTGTTATTCCTTCGTGCATACACCTACTTACTGACAATACTTGTTAAAAATTTGAAAAGGAGATCTGGGATTTTAAATACAACAACTACTTTAAATAATAGTTTCCATGGATTATCCATGGAAACTATTATTTAAAGTAGTTGTTGTTGTAGAAAACAGAAATCAACATAGGAAAACTTGCAGGCAAAACCTAGTGTTTTTTAAAAATGTACACCAAACTAAACAGTGAATGATATCAGTAAAAACCAGCCTAACTAGTTACACTATTGATACTTTATTTAAAGCTACTATGGCATTAGTAAGGTATGACGTCACAATTCAATGCCACTCTCTGTCTAATCAGAAATATTTAAATGCTTATAACTTTTTTGTTATTTGATTGATTTAATTAGTTATTTCAGTGTACGCCATTATTTTAATGCTAGTCCTAGTTTATAATAAAGTAGTAAAAAATTTGAGTTAAACACCCAATTCAACAATCAAATAAGTTTTCCAACTTAGACCTCCTAGAAAAAAAAAACTTAGACCTCAGGTGAAGAGAAATACTATACCCCACTTTTTAAGCCAGTTCTTACCTGTAAATTATACTGTAACCCTCTTTCAAATAAACGTAAAATAAATGTGGCATTGTTGAAAGGTGGTACAGTGTTTTGTCTTTTTCCATTGAATTCCAAATTGCTGTTGACAGAGAAGGACAAAACAAAAGACAAAACTATTCCATCGCTATTCCATATTTGTTTGTTAGGCGGCAAATCTTTATTAAATATAAGTTTCTTCTTCTTAGTCATGTCTTTATGACTGAGGGTCATGACCTTCTTTGAGACCAGCTTGTTGATCAAGACTCACCAGGTTTTGATATAAGTTTTGGAATCGTATCAAAGATGTCATACTTGGTGGGATTTGAATCTGTTACTACTACAGCTATTGTGCAATTGAAATATCACTCATTTAACCACAAGTATCTTGCCACAGTGAAGAAAACTGTTATGTGTTTCCTATTCAATCCTTAGGCTGCCAGTGCACCAGAGTGGAGTGAGGTAGTGAAGCTGAGAAACTGAGAAATATTAACCGATAAGATGGCATAAAATCTCTGCTACTCTTAGATAGACAGGGACTTGCTAGCTACTGTAAAAATTCATATAAAACTGGTAAGCGGAGTAGAACCAATCGCCCGCCGCCTGGGGCTCGAAATCACTAGTCGCGTACTTGCTGCCTAGCTCTGCATATTGAAATACACATCAACTCTGCTCCTCATTACTTTCTCACTTCGCTCTGCAGCCTCGCTCCGCAGCCTTGCTCTGTTTCGGTGGACAGACACAGTATGCAACTCCGCTCTGCATTAGTCTGTTTCTCGGCGCCACTGTCTTGGTCTGCTCTGGTGGACTGGCAGCCTTAGGCAGAACTATCTAAGACAGTTCCTTTTTTCCCCCAGGACTCTGGCACAGGTTTGCCGGTCACCCTTCGGGTGGACCCCAATGGCTTCTTCCTGTACTGGACGGACCAGAACATGGAGGTGGACATGCTGGACATGGCTGCCATCAGGGATGTGAGGACTGGCGTTTATGCCAAGCTGCCTAAGGTAAGAACTGCGTTATAATCTTCACTCTCTTCTCTACTTATAATCTTCTTTCTTCTTCTTGTTTTTCTTATACAATGGGGATGTAGCAACATCCTCATTGTGTAAGAAAAACATATTGTGGGCTTCAAGCCAGAAAGGCGTATAAGCAATATCCTTACTTTTCAAAAGACAAAGAAACGTTAATAAGTTCTTATTCAATGGTTATTAAAGAGTTAAAGATATAACTAAATATTTGCACGTATTTTATGGGACGCACATGTCTATAGACAGTTGCAAATCATTACCGTTAAAGAGATCCTATATAGATAGATTGAATGAAAACTTAATTAAGTTTTTTCCTGTTGACCCTTAAAAAGGTAACTTTGTGAAAGAAGAACGTACTCGTAAGTACAGAAATAAGAGGAAGATACATTTATATAGAGACATTTTGTTGTAAGAATTGGTCAAGTGCGAGTCGAGCTTGCGCACGAAGGGTTCCATTACTAAAACGGCCAAAAAGTCACAGTATTAAAGCTCCACTTAAATATTTGTTTAATTTTAATTTTATATCATATATTTTTAAAATGAATATGTAACTAAATATTCTGTGAATATTTCAAGAGTATACACGTTGTCATTATCAATATTGAACAAAACGAGCAATATTTATTGTATTTTGTTTTTTATTATCCTATACCTTTAAACGAGCAATTCTTGTATATATATATATTTTTATATAATCTGAATCTGGGAAACGGCTCGAACGATTTTCATGAAATTTAGTAAACAGGGGGTTTTGGGGGCGATAAATCGATCTAGCTAGGATTCACTTTTAGAAAATGTCGAATTTACCAAAAAAAATATGAACCCTACTGCCATCTATTGGCAACCGAGCAAAGCTCGGTTACCCAGATATTTTGTTGTTATAAGAGCAATAGAAATACGTCATCTGTGAAAATTTCAACTGTAACTGTCACGACTCAAGGGATATAGCTTGGTGACGGGCGGACAGACGGACGGACGGACGGACGGACAGTCTTAGACCCGTTTCACCCTTTGCGTCCGGAACCCTAAAAAGAAAGAGCCTATGTACTCATACATACCTAATAATGGGTACTGGATATCCAATTCAACGTTTATATTTTTCCATCTAAGTAATTGTAATGTAGGCATAGGGTTGGGTCGTCAGGTCTATTTTTAAAATAGGGTAACAACAAAGACGAGTAGGGTATCATTAGGGAAAGGGTTTTAGCCTTTTCGTGTGACAGGGGCTTTTTCTGGTTTGTACTCGCGTGAAATGTAAAATTATACTGTTGTACTTTGTTGCCGCTGTCTCTTTTTAGGGGTCTGAAGCGAAATCGCCAAAAGAAAATTCTGAATACAATTTATGGAACTCATTTGAAAAGGGTTTGAACTCTGACAGGTTTCTATTACGATCGCAAGACAGGTCACATGGCTAAGGCTACAGTTTTTTGGTCAATTGAATTATAAACACTTAACACTAGCTACTGACCTATGATATCACCGGGAGCACCTTCAATTATCCGAGACTCAGACTTGTCTACCTCATTTATTCGTCATTTCAGCTTATTGACGGCCCACATGTGGGCGTGGACTCGTATTCTCATGACTAGAAAGGTTTGACATGGAAGTCAAGACTACATACCTTGACGACAATCATGCCTGATGGAAAGCAATGATGAGGTCTAGGTTGGAGCGCGCTTGCCTAGAAAATGCCTATTCACTCTTCTCTTGAAGGCACCCAAATTGCACTTGGCTGGAAACACGGAGGAACTGGAACGTAGTCGAGTGAAGATATAGATTGGCAGACTTCGCAATCTTCTAAGAAAATTATACAGATATTCTAAGCCTTTCAGGTTTCCGCATGATATTTGACAGAGTAACTGTTAACTCAAATAAGGTGTACCTATTTGAGTTTAGAAAAGTATATAAGTAACAAAAGTAATTTTACTGGCAAGGTATAATAATGTTCTAAATGGTAATTTTTGTTGAATTGAAGAATACCTATTCAAAAAAGTTTAAAGGCTTTTTATAATAAATTTATAGATGAAATTCTTTATTTCATATTCCCTCTCTAACGACTGTTAGTGTTATCATAGGAAATTGAATAAAAACTGTTATTTTTTTATCCTCTGCGGCTGCCAGTCTTAATTGTCTATCGATTTGTTTAGGAGTGCCTAACGGGTAGAAAGAATAACCAGTCAAGTGTTTTTCTATTGATTTCTGTACGTGTTCAATGAAACACGAAATTATTCTGCGAATATCATGCAATATGTCATGAAAATTTGGGATAAGTACGTAAGTAAGAATCTCTCAATACTATCCAAATGTTTCAAAAAATTATTGTTAGTAATTTATTGGATACTATCCAAACTAATATGAAGTAAATGAATATTTTTGACCAGTTCTAATGAAAAACATGTAGATGCATAAACGTTATGCTCGCAAAACTCATTGAAATAAGCTTACGATGTGTATAATTGGTCCAATATTTGCGAAACACTAAATTTGACGACCTCCCTGGCGCAGTGGCGGCGCGCTCGGATTCGAGTGGGAGGTCGCAGGTTCGATTCCCGCCACGGGCCACTTTGGGATTTTATAATTTCTAAATTTTTTATAATTTTTCAATTCTGATCTGGTGGGGAGGCTTTGGCCGTGGCTAGTTACCACCCTACCGTTCCGGTGCGGTGTTGTGTAGAAACCGTTGGGATAAATTCACTTACCCTTCTAAGTTAGTATGATAACATCTCAGACTGCATCATCACTTACCATCAGGTGAGATTGCAGTCAAGTACTTACTTGTATAGAATAAAAAAAAAATAATTTTCGCACCCGGTTGTAACCGAAAAAAATCGGCGCGAACGGCTGGACAATATGAGACACAGCGGTGATAATGGTGACAACTATATATTTTCATGGATTACAAAACTTAATTGTTATGATCGTAGCATGACTTATTTTTTTTTTCCTTTTTTCTGTGCTTAAAACCCTCCATTGCCCTGATATGGCACCTGCTGTATCCAGCCCAGCTTCCTCGAGAAACCAAAGAGGCAGTTCAGGTTGCGTAGGGCTTAGAGGAAGGAGTGCAGCTGAGGAGCAAACTTAACTTATGCCTTGCTTTGGTAGACACACCCTTGCATTTGAGTAGTACTGGCGTCTCATCCCCCATGCGGTCTCTACGGGGAAGACTGTCTGTAATACCTAAATGAGTGTTTTTCATAAAGTTTTTAACGGGCGCGAAAAATCCACCAAAGTGAACGTTATAGTTCACCGTTCGCGCAAAAGCTTAATGAGCACCCTGATCAGTTTGTAGACTAGGAGTTATTAGTAACCCGCGGAAACCTATGAAGCTTATACTGCGCAGAAACTTTGTCTGACTCAGAGAGTTTTGCGCGAAGTCTAATATAGGTGTAAAATCAAGTGTGAAATGATTCGTTATGTTTAACTTAAGAACCTTTTTAGGGTTCCGTAGCCGAATGGCAAAAAACGGAACCCTTATAAATTCGTCATGTCTGTCTGTCCGTCTGTCCGTCTGTCCGTCTGTACCGTCTGTCCGTCTGTCCGTCCGTATGTCACAGCCACTTTTTTCCGAAACTATAAGAGCTATACTGTTGAAACTTGGTAAGTAGATGTATTCTGTGAACCGCATTAAGGTATTAACACAAAATTTAAAAAAAAGTAATAAATTTTGGGGGTGCCCCATACTTAGAACTGAAACTCAAAAATTTTTTTCTCATCAAACCCATATGTGTGGGGTATCTATGGATAGGTCTTCAAAAATGATACTAAGGTTTCTAATATCATTTTTTTCTAAAATGAATAGCTTGCGCGA
Organism: Coenonympha arcania; assembly: GCA_036785405.1. Lineage (NCBI taxonomy): Eukaryota > Metazoa > Arthropoda > Insecta > Lepidoptera > Nymphalidae > Coenonympha > Coenonympha arcania. The sequence goes on along the minus strand of CM072063.1, from coordinate 10,767,532 downwards.
GAGACACTTCCAAAGTGGTAAAATGTGTGTCCCCCCCCCTGTAACTTCTAAAATAAGAGTATGATAAAACTAAAAAAAATACATGATGTACATTACCATGCAAACTTCCACCGAAAATTGGTTTGAACGAGATCTGATAAGTAGTTTTTTGATATTTACAATAAAACCTCTAAAAACAAAGTCAGTTTTGCGGTTCGATAAGAAAAGTGGTTTTTATGGTATTATTCCTCCGGTTGTAGTACGGAACCCTCAGTGCGCGAGTCCGACTCGCACTTGACAGGTTATTTTAGTTACGGAGTGGGAAATCTCCCTGAGAGATACCTGGCTTCTTTGTAAGGCGCGAATTATGGGATTATTCGCGCCTTAATAGTCCTTCGTATTATAAAACCTAATGTGCAAAATTATCTACAATACGGAGGACTATTAGTGAATGAACGAAACATTGCCCGACTTCGAATTGGTGTACATTAAAAATTATTTCACTCTTTGTAGTGGCATTTGAAGTTGGTTTTTTGGAAAGAATTTTCCATTTTATTTTTTACTTTTTAGTGGAAAACAAGTAATGTGCAAGGCATCGGAAAAAATGCCCAAATCGCTGGAAGTATGCTTCTAAATCTGAAGAGTTCACTTAATTTCTCCAAGATCCCATCATCAGATTCTGACTTGATGAATACAGTCATTACTTGATGACTGCAAGGAAATGCAATAGTAACTATTAAAAAATACCTAAATCGCTTCAAGTAGATTCAAAATTTGAAGAGTTCCCTCGATTTTACCAAGATCCCATCATCACTTCAAGTGTGCTTATAAAATTTGAAGAGTTCCCTCGATTTCTCCAGGATCCCATCATCAGATCCTGACTTGGTGACTATGGGAACATCTGTGAACTATACCCTTTCAAACAAAAAATTGGTTGTCTGTAAAGTCGGTTTACTGACGATAGTTGAACGTGACAACTCTCGCTTGCACTTCAAGCCTTACATGGAACGCCTCAGAGTGAGGTAACGCGAGCGAGGTAACGCCGGTAACGTCGAATGAGTCATGTTTGTTTGTGCGTGCAGCCGGCTCTATCGATTTATAAGACGTTGTCACGTCAAAAAAGAATTTTCTAAATTGGTCCACGCATCTTCGAGTAATCGGGGAACATACATAAAAAAAACCTTCTCCTTTTTTGAAGTCGGTTAAAAAGGGGCCGACAGGCACGTGTTTTTTGTCCCCACGTTCTTTTGGTCTCAAAAGTAGAGTAACACCATTTCTTTTTTTTTCTTTCTTTGAAGCCATTTAATTATTTTCCTAAAAGGCTTACCATTTTCACTATCACATCACGTGTGGCTAGGGTCGTGGCTTTTATTAGGTATAGCGGCATTTTTCTAATGGACTACGTTGTTGGCCATTCCAAGTATTATGATAAGGAGTGGTCTTTATGGCCCGTTTTCACGGCGGCACATTTACTACTAGCGCTTGTGCACTAGTGGGAGCCGTGTCAGAGAAAATACCGATCAGCCCCGTCTAATTGTGGAAGAAAAGGCGTGTTTTTTCGTTACACACAGGAAGAACAAATTCTACTGATTACAATTACTCATTCTGGGATAAGGCGTAAACGAAAAAACCAACAATCTGTACAGCTCTGAGGGAAATTGTCTAAAAATACGTATTCATCGTCATCGTAATCGTAAAAAAATTCTTCCCACTCATCAGCAGAATCAGTTGTTTACTTTTTCCAGTCAATCAGGATTTGCATTACCTAATCAGCTGCATAATTATATTTGCTCGTTGCTGCTAAAAGTATTTTTGCAGAATCAAGTGGCAAGGCGCTGGAATACCCCGGTATCTAAGCGGCTAGCGTGCACTGACTGACGGCAAAATCCCTTGCCATCGTTTCCAGTAAGCGTTAGATTTCGGAGAATATTTTAACGCTATCGGTACAGGCTAGTGCACCATCACGTCGTCCCAATGTCGAATACAATACCGTTACACCATTACGCCATGGAAAGTGCTTCACCCAAATGTTGATGTTGTTTAGTCGATTAGTTTTATCGTTCACGCCACTAAACTATCATTGAGCTATGCTTTTCAATACGGAATGCGTAGATGATATTACTATCAATCTATAGAACTGCGAATTTCCATCAACCAAACCCTGTGAAATTTTATACAGCAGAATCAGCAAATATTCTTAGTTTAAGCCTGTTACACCACCGTCTGATACCAGTAGCTCATTCACAAGTCTTGTATTTGTGAATGTGAGTCAATTGCAAGTCTTGTAATTGTGATTCTTGTCTTGTACTTGACATTAAGTAACCAAGTGGCCAAAGTTGCGTTTGAGCTATCTGCTATTTGACACTTATCAGATGGTGAAACAACTCTTTAAAAAGGTAGCACTATGCAAGATTTGCGGGCACTTGATTTTATGAAAGTTTTGTATTTGATTTATTTTGTGTTATGTTTACAAATTGGTATACAAACTATTTATCAATTAACAGCGATAAAACATTATTAACATTTTAATTAACTTGCGTATTATAGTTAATGAAATTTGTAATATTAATAATAATTAACGTTCAGCGTTCGACTTGTGTGTCGCTAATGACTAGACTTAGAATTCATATATTAAGTTCGTAGAAACTAGGAGGCTCCTAACTCTAACATTAGACTCGGGTGATCTCTTATTTAGTCACCTTATGGTTTGAATTTTTATACATCTCTTAGGGTAGTTTTAGTAAATAAAATAGTTAAAGGTATAAATAGTAGTATATAGGTATAATAGTCTTATTTTCATTTTATAATTGTAGATTACTAACCACATTACTAACATTAAGTGAATTCATGTACTTATGACTAACAAAATATGAGCCTTTGTTGCTTTTAATAAACGAATTATTATTATTATATTGACATTTTCATTCTATGTTAGTCAAATTTTAGACAAACCCGATGGTAAGAAATTTTCAGTTTTAGCTTAGGGTAGAGAAGACTTGCCTAGATATGACCTGTGTTCACTCTACTTTTGAAAACAACGTACGTGGTACAAGTAGTTAGGAACACGGATGCGAGGGCAATTACGGTGGTTATTCACAACCATCAGGGCAAGGTTTGTATGAAAGAAAGTCCATGGAAAAAGTCGCTTCGAATGCTTTTCTTGTATGAAAGTCTCAATACAAACTGCGACTAAGTCCACGGATATTAATCAAAATAATTTCAATAGGGCACGAGATACCATTCCCGAATCCCGTTATTATTATGGAAGTAATCTATGTAATATTACGATACATCATGTTTTCGGTTTGATAACGATTATCATGTTTTGATTGTTGCCTACTTGCCTTATTGCATCATGTTTGTTTGGCTGGACATAGTGCGGGATAATTTACATCCATTCGACGACCTCCCTGGCGCAGTGGCGGCGCGCTGGGATTCGAGTGGGAGGTCGCGGGTTCGATTCCCGCCACGGGCCACTTTGGAATTTTATAATTTCTAAATTGGCTCAGGTCTGCCCCTAGATTGAGTAACAATAACGTATTAATCGTAATCGTAATCGGAAAACAATTTTGCCCGCTCATTGGTTCGCTGATTTACGTCAGCCAATCGGGCGCTAGAATTCGCAAACAATTACGATAACGATAAATACGTTTTTCTTACGCAGTCGGACCCCTGGTCTGGTGGTAGGCTTTGGCCGTGGCTAGTTACCACCCTACCAGCAAAGACTCACCGCCAAGCGATTTAGCGTTTCGGTGCGATGCTTGTAGAAACAGTTGGAGTAAATTTACTTACCTTCCTAAGTTAGTACGATAACATCTTAGGCTGCATCAGCACTTACCATCAGGTGAGATCGCAGTCAAGTATAGAGTAAAAAAACTCGTTTTCAGTTCTGAAATATCCCACTTGTGAGTATAGACAAACTCCCTTATAAAGGAAACGAATGAAGCAAGTTAACCATAGCCTTTTCCCGCTGCTTCATAACTGATTAACGAACCTAACTATTACTAACGTTATTAAATGATAGTAATATGCAACGGCATAACGTTCTCCCCGAGGTATTGTGGCGAGGCACCGCTTGTAATCCTCGATCTGTTTGGTGTTTTAAGCACTGGTTGAGAGTACAAATTACAATATAGGCTTTTTAGATTTGAGCAGTTATGCAATAAAGGATACTACTGAGTTAAGTAAGTTTCTGACAGCAAAAATAAGGTTTTAGTTTTTTTTATTGCAATTTGCAATAATACTAATAATATCACCAAAACATAATTTTCATGTTTTTTTTGCTAAGAGGCTAAAAAGGTATCAGGTCTTATGAAAGGTTTCCTCTACAAGAACGAACTAAGTAAAAATCCTATTTCTTGGATAGATAAAGGTTGATAATTGGCTACGCTGTCCGGTAATAATAAACCTAGCAACTAGGAAGTAGCAACACTATAAAAACGGTAAATCTATCTCTAATATATAAAATTCTTGTGTCGCAGTGTTTGTAACCAAATTCCTACTAAACGGATTGACCGATTTTTATGAAATTTGTCTACTTTCAGTAGGTCTGAGAATAGGTCTTTCTCTCTTAATACTTCTATTTATGGCAAAACAACGTTTGCCGCATCAGCTAGTGTATATATATATATAGATATGATATGTACACGTACAATGTACATATATGTGTACCTAATATCTACGATACGTCCAGCAAGCGCTCTTATCTGGCTTGTCATATCCAAAATTAACTAGATGTTGCAATCAAGCAGAGATGTCTTTATTAAACGGAATAGCGGAACAGCCAGCGTTTCCCTGATTATCACACAATGTATTGCCCACAATGGTTCAACGTAAATTAATACCTACTCGTACTTTAATCAAGCTTCTTTTTGTGTTTTCATTTCATTTTCCTTTTAATAATCTTTGATGCTCTTCGGTATAAATACCAGGCACATACAATGCCTGCGCGGTGAATACGACAGTGAATCCCGTACTTCCGCCAGCGGGTCCGCCGTGGAAACAGATAGTTTTAGTGGGTGCAAGCCCCACATAACCCTTCCGTTTCCCCTGACGGGGGGGTATGCGTTAGGCATTTCTGTCTATAAAATAAAAAAGGCACATATACCTACAATGCCTCTTAATAGTTATGTTTTCGCACTTGGCTGGTTTTGTTATTCTGTGCTTTAAGGGTGCGTTTACGGACATTGCAGTTTTCGTGGAGTTTTCGGTACATATTGTGACTAGAATAAACAAAATATAATGGAACTAAAAATAACAACACAAAGATTGGTCTTTTATCTACAATTCGTGGTAGAAAAATTGATTAAAAATCTTTACTTTTAGTACTATAAAAATAGTTTAAATCATCTCTTCTCACAAAATTGGCGATTTAGGAGTGAGTTTCGGTACATTTTTCTGTAAAAACATACCGATTTTATGTCTTTTAAAAATATCAACTGACAGTAGATATGTTCATCTATACACGGTGGTAGAAAAAATAACAAAAAAAGACAAACAGTAAATGAAAAAAAATGAAGTTCGCGTGCATTGTTTTCACATATTTTGCTTACAAGCGTAAATCTTAAAGAGGTTACAATAAGGGTTATTTTATTTTACTCGGTCACAGGTTTCTACTATTTCAAAATTCAAATATCAATCAGTCAGCCTTTGGCTGCCTTCGCGAGTGGGACTGCACGTCGTTTGCGAGCAGTTGCTGATTGAAAAACATCGCTGTACGTACACGGATATTTGGCAATAACTATCTTGATACTTTACGTAATACTGTCCTGACATATTTTTGAAAAGGTAAGCACCTACAGTACCTACAATATTATATTTTATTATAATTAGCTAGAATTGAGTTTATTTATTTTATTCCATTTATTTTATTTGTTCCCCAAGCGTACTAGTGACCTGAAGGTATACTTCGAAGACTACTACTGGATCTCCTAGACGTATAGAGCTAGCCGTGCCGAGTTTGGGCTCGTTTTGTTAGTTATGAAAAGACCTTTCCACTTGACTTGGTTGAGTGACCTGAAGGTATACTTCGAAGACTACTACTGGATCTCCTAGACGTATAGAGCTAGCCTCTAGCTAGCTGAATGATTTATGACCGAGTCTGCAGCGAGATAATTACACTACTATAGTAGTGCAGCCTCCGTGTGCAACATATGCGGGGAGGTGAGAGGCTGCCAACTATAGTAGTGTTATTATCTCGCTGCAGACTCGGTCATAAATCATTCGAGTGTCTCGCTCACCGACATCGTGCCGGCCGACGAGCGCAGCCGCGTGTGCAACATATGAGGGGAGGTAAGAGGCTGCCAACTATAGTAGTGTTAATATCTCGCTGCAGACTCGGTCATAAATCATTCGAGTGTCTCGCTCACCGACATCGTGCCGGCCGACGAGCGCAGCCGAGTGTGCAACATATGCGGGGAGGTGAGAGGCTGCCAACTATAGTAGTGTTATTATCTCGCTGCAGACTCGGTCATAAATCATTCGAGTGTCTCGCTCACCGACATCGTGCCGGCCGACGAGCGCAGCCGCGTGTGCAACATATGTGGGGAGGTGAGAGGCTGCCAACTATGGTAGTGTTATTATCTCGCTGCAGACTCGGTCATAAATCCTCCGAGTATCTCGCTCACCGACATCGTGCCGGCCGACGAGCGCAGCCGCGTGTGCAACATATGCGGGGAGGTGAGAGGCTGCCAACTTTAGTAGTGTTATTATCTCGCTGCAGACTCGGTCATAAATCATTCGAGTGTCTCGCTCACCGACATCGTGCCGGCCGATGAGCGCAGCCGCGTGTGCAACATATGCGGGGAGGTGAGAGGCTGCCAACTTTAGTAGTGTTATTATCTCGCTGCAGACTCGGTCATAAATCATTCGAGTGTCTCGCTCACCGACATCGTGCCGGCCGACGAGCGCAGCCGCGTGTGCAACATATGCGGGGAGGTGAGAGGCTGCCAACTATAGTAGTGTTATTATCTCGCTGCAGACTCGGTCATAAAGCATTCGAGTGTCTCGCTCACCGACATCGTGCCGGCCGACGAGCGCAGCCGCGTGTGCAACATATGCGGGGAGGTGAGAGGCTGCCAACTATAGTAGTGTTATTATCTCGCTGCAGACTCGGTCGTAAATCATTCGAGTGTCTCGCTCACCGACATCGTGCCGGCCGACGAGCGCAGCCGCGTGTGCAACATGCGGGGAGGTGAGAGGCTGCCAACTTTAGTAGTGTTATTATCTCGCTGCAGACTCGGTCATAAATCATTCGAGTGTCTCGCTCACCGACATCGTGCCGGCCGACGAGCGCAGCCGCGTATGCAACATATGCGGGGAGGTGAGAGGCTGCCAACTTTAGTAGTGTTATTATCTCGCTGCAGACTCGGTCATAAATCATTCGAGTGTCTCGCTCACCGACATCGTGCCGGCCGACGAGCGCAGCCGCGTGTGTAACATATGCGGGGAGGTGAGAGGCTGCCAACTATAGTAGTGTTATTATCTCGCTGCAGACTCGGTCATAAACTCGCACAGCAGACTCGGTCACATGCGGCTGCGCTCGTCGGCCGGCACGATGTCGGTGAGCGAGACACTCGAATGATTTATGACCGAGTCTGCAGCGAGATAATAACACTACTATAGTTGGCAGCCTCTCACCTCCCCGCATATGTTGCACACGCGGCTGCGCTCGTCGGCCGGCACGATGTCGGTGAGCGAGACACTCGAATGATTTATGACCGAGTCTGCAGCGAGATAATTACACTTCTATAGTGGTGCAGCCTCTCACCTCCCCGCATATGTTGCACACGCGGCTGCGCTCGTCGGCCGGTACGATGTCGGTGAGCGAGACACTCGAATGATTTATGACCGAGTCTGCAGCGAGATAATTACACTTCTATAGTGGTGCAGCCTCTCACCTCCCCGCATATGTTGTACACGTGGCTGCGCTCGTCGGCCGGTACGATGTCGGTGAGCGAGACACTCGAATGATTTATGACCGAGTCTGCAGCGAGATAATTACACTTCTATAGTGGTGCAGCCTCTCACCTCCCCGCATATGTTGCACACGCGGCTGCGCTCGTCGGCCGGTACGATGTCGGTGAGCGAGACACTCGAATGATTTATGACCGAGTCTGCAGCGAGATAATTACACTTCTATAGTGGTGCAGCCTCTCACCTCCCCGCATATGTTGTACACGTGGCTGCGCTCGTCGGCCGGTACGATGTCGGTGAGCGAGACACTCGAATGATTTATGACCGAGTCTGCAGCGAGATAATTACACTTCTATAGTGGTGCAGCCTCTCACCTCCCCGCATATGTTGTACACGTGGCTGCGCTCGTCGGCCGGTACGATGTCGGTGAGCGAGACACTCGAATGATTTATGACCGAGTCTGCAGCGAGATAATAAATAAGCTTAGAACGAAGTTATTTCGTTATAATAAAATACCTAAATGACAAAATATAAAATTGTATCTCAAAGTATCAAAATCGCGTTGATTCACTCATTTCGAGGCAGCTTTGTGTGAGTGTAGGCCGTGCGTATGTATTTAGTCCGATTTGATACCTATCTATTTTGGGAGCACATCCTTAAGCTCTTTTCAGACTACGTTATAATATAATAGTATATAGCATATAGTTCATAACTCAATATCGCGCACCATACATTATTATGGACGCGTTCACACTTCACTGTATCTACTATATATTATTGGTATTGTATGGTGCGCGATATTGTTGTGCTATGGACTATATGCTATATACTATTATATTATAGCTTAGTCTGAAAAGAGCTATAGGTACTCAATATTCGCTCAAATTAATCACCTGAATCTTTGACTTGAAGGTTGTAACAGTGCAACTATATTTAACGGTTGCAATTAGACACGTACTTACACTTAGAATAGAATAGTCTAGTGTCTAGACTACAGCTAGACCTACACAGACATTTGAACTGTTTTGTTCTAATTTATAACCGCTGTAACTTTAAAATAAGCGCCGCGACGCCACTCGTCTGCAAAGTTGGTAATTGCTTAATTCAGATTCAAATATGTAGTTTATGTAGTTTGAGTTGAACCCGGTGTTAACTGCTTCAGTCGTTTTTTCAGCACTTTGATGTAGATAGTCCATTAAAAAAATTGCTATTTAAAATATAAAAAAAGTCCTAAGCACGGATACACTGATTTTATTCATGTTCTTCTTCATACGAATACTTTCCTGGGTGCGATACGCAGCGTTGCGGAAGAATATACAAGAAAATCGACGTTTTACCTAATTACTGAAAAACAAAGCCAGTTATCAAAAATCGGTTCAAGAGCGTTTTTGGAACTAAAAATCCCACCATCTTCGGCCATGTTATGATTATTTCATATCAGGTGATATTGGGCTCAAATGCAATAATAAATCTAAAGGGCTACATTTATCAGGGTAATATAAAAAATACCAAATCGCTCTGATCGACCTGTATTTGTTTACATTAAAACTAACATCTTTTGTTCTTTGACTTTTTAAAATTCCGTATTAATTTATTTCATACAAAAAATGTTATTTCTGTAAAGTGACATTACACTGTTGCGGTTTCGAGCCGCGATTCGCGTGCCGGCTGCCGCGCCGTGCGCCGCATCGTTGCCACTTGTCGACGTTACATTACAGAGTAGGAACAAATAGAGTATCTCTGTAAAATATTGAATATTTGATATTTCTCAAAATATCGATTAAAAAAAGTCGTAGAACTAAAGTTATTAGTTTTAGTGATAAACAAATACAGGCCGAGAGCGATTTGGTATTTTTATATAACCCTGTATAGGGCATGAGGAAAGCCCTCATGCCCTAGACCTGGCATTCAAAGTACGTTCATATGTGTTTGTACAGTAATTGTGCACAAAATATGGGTCGGCATCGCACGCTTCAAAGGGGTGTTTATCTGTTTACACTGTCTAGAGATGTATGTAACGAATGCGCGACCTTACGTCTCGCTGGCATTGTGGAGGGGTTTCTAGTTTAAGCAGCTTTTATATTTACGAGCACCTGTGTGCCCATGCCGTCTGTGTCACGATGCATCGCTATAAATAGAGTCGCAATTTTCACGAGACTTTCAAAGCAACTGGATGCATACTAGAATATAAAAGTACGTATTATTTTGATACTTGCTGCAGATTCGTCTTTTTGAAATCCGATCATAGTTTATGACTTTCTCTGCATTTAAGGCCCAAGACGGTTTTTTTTGGTCCTCCTTGCTCTTATACGAATACCCTGGTGGGTGCGACAGGTAGCATTGCGGGAAAATATCACAGAGAAACGACGTTTTATCTAATTATGTACTATAAAAAAATTTTGTGGTTTTAGAAATTATTCTTACCGGCGCTAATTGAAATAATTCTATGACTTGTGTTAACCTTGCTTCATACCATAGATACATTGCATAGATTTTGAGTGTAGATGGTCGTAGCTTTCAATTTATGGGCTTTTTATGTTTTGGTTTTTGGTAATGAAATAAATAAATATAAACATTACGAAATTTCGAAAGTGCGGTCAACCTAAACACAAAGGAGACAAAGATAGGGATTTCAAAAACAAAGAAGATGTATTATTATATTTGTGGGTCGAGTTAATAGCCGGAACGGAAAATCCGCCAAAAGTTATTTTCATCGTCGAGTACGATAACCTTTTCGAGCAATTCGAAATTTATATCCACGTCACCAGTGCTTTGTGTGGAAAGCATTCTCGTTACTGGAAATATTGAAATAACAAGTTTCCACGTTTTCCGAGTCGATATATTTGTCTGACTAGATATACGATCTGTTTCCTATCAAAGAAATCGGAAACCGATTTCATATCGCTTCGAAAATCGAAATACACTTAAAGTACCTACCTCAAATCTCTAGTCACAGAATATCTCTTCGTTATGTTGATTTAATTTTTCCTGTTAAATATACATAGGTGAACCTAGCACATAACATAATATTATTTCATATCCATCGATATACCCTCAGATATACCATTCTAATTGGTATATCGATGTTCATATCGCACAAATATATCACAGAAAGTCTTATAGTTATTTTTATATAATTTTTCGTGTAAAATATACATAGGTAAACCTCCATCGATCATAATATTACTTCAGAATAACAGACGCCCGCGGTTCCGCTAGGCGTGAATTTCGGTTTTTCACAAATCCCGTGGGTACCACGTATTTTTCCGGGATAAAAAGTAGCCTATGTTCTAATCTAGGGTATAATCTATCTCCATTCCAAATTTCAGCCAAATCGGTTCAGTATAGTTGCTGAGTAGCAAACTTCAAGAGATAAAGTTGAAACGGTATTTTTTCGACATTTTGCACGATAAATAAAAAGTGTTAAGAATAGAAACGGTATTTTTTCGACATTTTGCACGATAAATATAAAACTATTAAGAATTAAAATAAATAGAAATATGATTCAGAATGCCGTTTCATATTATATTATTCAATTCAATATAGTTATGTCGGGCTACTAATACTATGTACCTATAATTCTTAGTGTTATTGTAATAATTGACAGTGACAAACCGATGGACGGACGGATGAAGTCGCAACATAAGGGTTCCAATTTTACCACACACATGGAAAAGACTTCTAAAATCTTAGTGTGACCCAGAACCGATAACGATCGGCCCACCTACTCTTAGAGAGACTTTCTCGAAATAAACTCCAAACTGCATGTGAATCGATTGAGTTTACCTTTTTAGATAGGCTGACCGCTGGCGCGACAGACTTTACAAAATTATGACCTACAAAATAATTGGCAGCGCGATCGGATTTGAGCCGGAGGTGCGGGGTTAAATTTCCGGTACGGGCAACTTAGAATCACACTAATATTATAAAGGCGAAAGTTTGTGTGTGTGTGTGTGTGTGTGTGTGTGTGCGTGTGTGTGTGTGCGTGTGTGTGCGCGCGCGCGTGTGTGTGTGTGTGTGTGTGTGTGTAAGTGTGTATGTTTGTTACTCCTTCACGCCACAACTACTGAACCGATTTGGCTGAAATTTGGAACATAGATAGCTTATAACCCCGGCTTTTTATCCCGGGAAAATCCATAGTTTCCATGGGATATTTAAAAAACCCTAATTTTCAACAGTAATCTATAGCTACATAACGCGGGCGGAGCCGCGGGCAAAAGCTAGTTTTTTCTATAATAATCTGACTCAGGTCTGGTTTGGTTACCAGCCTTCGGGCGCGGGTTACCACCCTCTCGAATCTCGACAAAGACGCCCTGCTAAGAGAATTAGCGTTCCGGTGTGATGCTGTATGAATTAGGGGTAACTTACCCCTTCCAAGTTAGTAGGATAGCATCTTTAGCGTGCATATTACTTAGGTAAGATTGCAGTCAAGTACTAACCTTGTGTAAAAAAAATTTCGACGTGACTACGTCTTTTAACGTGCTTCCATAGTGGGAAACAATTCAGAAAACTGATGATAGCTAAACCTAGGGTAGAGACTAGATTTTTACCGTGCGGACTCACGCGAACATTGCATTGACCTAAGTACCAATTTGAAGTCTGATGTTTTTATACCCCACTGCTGTTTATGCTTTGTGCTTCCTTTCGGATACTAAATAATGATGCTTAGTCCTGCAATTAAAAAAAAAAACTAATACTGTTGAAAGAGTTACTATTTTTAAAGAGTTTAACGAAGACTGTTACTATTTTTTTAAAGCCTTCGGAGCTACCAGCGAAAACCGACAAATCATCAATTCAGTACGGTTAGTACAGGTTTTTGGAAACATTTTTACAGGAAACATTGTAAACTAAGCTTTCGGCGGTTGTCCGCTTGGGCGCTGGCTGGAGAAATCCGTTCCGTTTATTCGAAGCGAGTCGACTCAAAATTTGTACAAAAACCTGCACTGACTTCTGATGAGACTGTGCTTCGAAAGTAAGGATAAGCTCTTTGTCTCTAAATGAGAATGTCGTGTAGGCACCGTAGGCAATAAGAAACCTCAGGACATGGGCATCCAAACGATTTACGTAAACCTTTTTCGTCCAAGCAAATAATATCTGTCAAAATTCTATAATAGGTGGCTGCTGAGCGAACTACAGCGTGGCCTTACTGTTGGTGGCAAAACGAGCATTTTTGGCACCGATAAACTGGCGACATTTTTTCGCGCTGTCTGCCCTGTCCAGGGTATAATATATGTCTATTCGTGTAGGTAATTTAGGTACTAGGCTCTGGCGCTGTTCATATCAAGTTACGGGCGTGTATTTATTTTTTTATACCCGACCAAATCAGACCCAATTTGTCTCAATTGATCCAATTATGTTATTGGAAATGACGAAACCAATTTGGGCGTGTTTGTGCTCTTTTCTTTGTGATTTATTTTACGGCGTCGACGTGGAAAATGGCAATCTTGGAGTGTCCATTTTTTATCATTGTACAAAAAATCGTAGGAATAAGATTAGTTATTAGGGTTTTGTACCATAAAATAAAAAAACGTAACCATTATAAGATCAATTAAATTAAATTTTAATTTTTAAATTATATTGTACCATCCCGCGCTTCATTCCACTAATCATCTTTCCAAGGGTTGCCTGGAAGAGAATGCTCTAGCAATAAGGCCGCCTTTGCGCTCACTGTGTTCCGTTGTATTGTGTTTCTCTATCTGTGATTTTTCTGTATGTTTGTGCAATAAAGCTATATAAATAAAGATCACTTTGTTGTCCGTCATGTCTGTCTGCCACGACCCTTTATTTCAATAACTATGCAAATTGCAAGATATCGACATGAAATTTGGAATAGGTTTAAGGTAATGATGGCCCGCTGTCATTGCAACCATAAAAAATTGAAAAAAGTTTTTATTTTTATTTAAAAAGGCAGGAAAACCGAGACGTCGAAATTTCAAAATGTGATAACAATATTGAGTAACCCCACTTACATCATATACCTACTTAGAAAGTTTGCAGTTCTGTAAAAAAAGTAATTCTTATGGGTTTACTTTTTTTAATATAGTACGGAACCCTTGGTGCGCGAGTTCGACTCGCACTTGGCCGATTTTTTTTCTATATGTGTTAGTACGTTTTAGAACATTGTTTTGAGATATTTTGCATGCTTTTCCATCTCATATCTTTTTGGTATTTAACTCGTTTGTAATCCTGTTAGTGTAGAGACACACTTGCCGCAGCGTTGACTTAACTTTTGGTCGCGTAAGTTGCTAAGCATAATATTGTATTGAATGAGCAGGAATACTCGCTTGACGGATGGATTTAAATTACGCAGGAATGTCCCGACATTTCATCCGGTTTATAAAAACTGCCCGTGGCAACTTTATTCCTGTCCAACTGGAGGATTTTATTCTATTATTTATTTACGGGACGATTTCTTTTGGTATTTTGTTTTAAAGAGTAATGGATTTGGAAATGCTAGAAATATTTGTATTCTTACAAGATATTATTTGCTGTCTATGTTTTTTACTTTACAGATTTTATCCTAATGTATTTATGTAATAAAATATTGTATTTTATTTTACATAGTCCTTCGCGATTCTCGCAGGTAGGTGGGGTAGGATACACTTGGCTTTATCATTCAATTACCTTGACATGAAAAGGTAAATTAATGCCCTGAGGGGCGGAAAAGCAGACACGGAATATAGGCCTCGTTTGAGCGGCCTGATGGTTCCGAAAATCTTAAACATTTGCTCACTAAAGCGAAACTAATCGCGATTGCTCGTGAACAATTCAACAGATTCGATAGCTAAAGGCTGCATGTCCACCAAAGATGTGCTACGTTACTATGCTATATGTTTCTGTGTCTTATGCACCATAGAACCGTTCGATTTTCATAAACTACTAGCGGAAGCTCGCAGCCCCGCCCGCGTGAATTTCGGCTATCCAAAAATTCCGCGGGAACCATGACGTTTTCCGGGATAAAAAGTAGCCTATATGTTAATTTAGGGTATAATCTATCTTCATTCCAAATTTCAGCCAAATCGGTTCAGCAGTTGCGGAGTGAAGAAGTAACAAACATACACACACACACACACACACACACACACACACACACACACACACCTACACAGAAAATTTCGCCTTACTATAAGTGCCTTTACGTCGCTATACCGTACTACTGAAACCGGTAAACTGTAGATCTGATCCGATCATAATGTTATGTGAAACACCAATGAGTATTTGTTTTCAGTGAGTCTATCTGTGAGAAATACAGATTCGTACTGAGAAAAGCTGGCAGGGTGTTCCTGTTTACCTTGCATAATAATAATGTATTTCTTATGGGTTAAAATATGTCATTCCAAGCTTTAACTTAGCATCCCAGCGAAATATCTTGGGTGTGTTGTGAAAGCCAGCTAAAGCTCACGTTCAATAGAGACTCAAAGTAAAACAACTCTATGGGTATAAATGCCTGTTTAATAAGAGTAACTACTAAAAGATTCATTAAATATCCTTTGCAGCCGTTTTCTAATCGATTCGTTGTTTCAATATCAGTCTACTTTGTTTCAGTATGATATAGTTATTTCATTTAATTCGTCAGTAAGTGGTGTGCGTCATGTTTACATTAATGGTTGATTATATACTTGTAGCTAGTAATCTGTGCTTGTAGCAAACACACGCTGCCCATGCCGCAATAAAGAGGGAGAAACAGACAGGAGGCAGCCGCGTCCTTTTTCCTCATTTTTTGTCCCTCAGGCAGCGACTATTTGCTGAATAACAGATAACTTTTATTACACGCGAGTTGAATACAGTCGGCAGCATAAAAGATACATTACATAAGTACCTACTTGCGATCGTTTTTTTATTTATTTTTTCTTCAATCATCACTGAGCGAGCTCTAATACCAACGTCGCGTCGTCGACATATCAGTACACACTAAGCAAGTTCGTCTTTTCTTATGCATGGGTTTCAAATTCTCTCCTGAAGTCGGTGTTTCCACAACCTAGGTACGTACCACTAAAAATGAGTGAATAGGTATCTTCTAGGTGAGTAGGCTCCATTTCGACCACATCGTCACTTTACATCAAATGAGATTGTGGTCAAGCGTAACCCTAAAAAAAAGACATGCATTTTTTTATTTATTTCCCCCATCTATACACTCGCGCATCTCTGCTCGAGAGCCAAACGGCCATCGATATGCCATTTACTCTTGATATATTCCCTCGTATAATTCCTCATTGTCCCATCCGAAAGCTAACCTTTTTTGTTGTACATTAGCAGCTATGTACTGAATTGGATAATCCAGTTCGTTATTTATCGCCCACGCCCCGCAATCGTTGCCGCGGATTGCACATCTCACCGGAACACCCGTGATAATGGCCCACGGCCGTGCGATGATAGCATCAACGTGGCCGTGGGTCAGGACACAGGAACACGAACTAAATATAACAGTAGGCGTCGTTTGACCCGTAGGCAGTAGCACGTAGGTAGAAGCTACATACTAGAATCTAGGTACTGTCTACCTATATAATTCATTGTCCAGTAGTGTCCTCAACAAACGAGTATATAAGTAGTAAGTACTTAGTAGTTAGTAGTAGAGTATTGTGCAGACCTGAGAACAGCGGCACAAGGATCAGATACCGACGTGGAGGCCCATAACTTGATAGCTCGCATGCTGTCGGGGGAAGAACCTTGGCAGCGATATAGCCAAATGTTGAGAAGGATAATGACCAGAAGAGAAGATAGGGAAAAAGAAGAAAAGGAGAAGAACGAGAACTAGAGGGGTCAACACGAAGTAATGCTTTGCGGTTCCGTGCTGACTCAGAAGACGGGGAGGTTGTTTTAGTCCGTGCGAGTCGGACATACCCTGCCGAGAGGCAGAAGTCCGTGAGGGATTTTTTCCTCCCCGAAAAAAAAAAAGTTAGTAGTAGAGTAGCTTAGTAGTTAGTAGGTACTAATACTAGTAATTCATACTAAACACATTGAAAGTAACGGTAGGCTGAGACGCCAGGGGATCGGGGACTTGAGCCCCGGGCATGCAGCTCGGAGTCTTCGGAGTAATTTGCGTTCGTGGAAACTAAATATCGAACATATGAGGAAACCTGTACGCCGGAGAGGTCATCTAATAATCTTCTAAATTATATGTGAAGCTATATCCCGACACCTACCTCATAAGAAAAAAAAAGATTCCGACGAATTGAAAACCTCCTCCTTCTTTTTGAAGTCGGTTAAGTTAAAAAGGTTCGTAAGTGGAGGACACATACTAAAATTTGTTATTGTACCCAAGTAAAGTTTGGATGAGAAATCTTTATAAACCATACCGAATTCTATGCTAATGAAGTTGTATCCCATGAATTCTGAATTCTCTTTAACAGCGATAAAAACGCCAAATAAATCTCGGCGTTTGTTTATTTCATCTTGTTTATTATACTTGTTCTGTACGTTTGTGATAATTGAAGCTGCATAAAAGCTATTTTATAGAGCAGCCGACAGCTGTCCGGTTGCGTCTCGTAAGATTTTTATGATCTCCCTGAAATTGGGGGTATCGTTGCCGTCGGTGTGACAAAGCACGCTTGGCAAACTGCACTCAGGTGGCCCTGTGTGGATACCATGTGCAAATCAAACTATTCATTATACATCTATCATACCTTTGACAACCTATTGTCAACTATTCTGTTTGACATTCCTATTTATTATTGTACAAGATTTTTTCGTAATAAGTTAAGGGTCGCTTCCATTACAATGGAACATTACATTGTAAATCGTTGTATAAGTACCTATAACTAAGTGTTATTATATTGTGCATGTTAATTAGAGGAATGTGCAGTATCCAGACAAGCCATCTAGGCTTAAGGGTATGAAGTATTTATATTGTATTTTCTTTTAGATTTAAGAAATAAAATAAATAAAATAAAAAAATTAATCATTCACTGGTTTGACGTTTGAAGGTAAGTTTTTATTTCATGAAGTATAGAGAAGAATTTGACGAACATTATTTTATTGTAAAATAATGTTTTCTTCTTTTTTATTATTAGTTTTTTCCCCACATCGGCCAGACTCAGCCTTTGTGTTTGACAATTTAGCTGTTTGTCAAATTAATACTTTGACAAACGTTGTTTGTCAAACCATGGAAATTCGGTGCCGTCGCTAGGGATTAAAATGTTCCGACCGTGTTAAATTGTTGATTTATTTCCAGATGCTATTTAATTTGAATTTAACGAATAAAATACAGAAACAGTTGTTAGTTTGGAAGAAATGCGTAGAAAAAATGGAGACGCCACTGTCTACATAGAGTCGATTGAAATTCAATTGATTTGGACAATTTCACTAACGATTTCACAATCAAGACCGGTTGCTTCTAAAGACATTAATGACGACTAAGTGTTGAAACACACCATGCCGAAAATACGCGACCGAAGTTCCGTGGCTGATTTTACGTTCCGACGGATTCAGCTAATATGACACACGAGAGCCGAAATTACGCGGCCGAAATTACGCGGCAGAAATTCAGTTGCGTAACTTTGTATGGGTATTCAGTTTGACAATCGAACCGAACTTCGGTCGCGTATAATGTGTTGCTCAAAACATTGCCGCCGAATCGCTGCTGAACTTACGCCCGACCGAAGTTCGGATGTACGCTATAACGCGACGTAATTTCGGTATGGTGTGTCATCAGTAATTTAATTTGTATTGCCGGCGTAGTCACGCCGAACTTCGGCCGCGTATTTTCGGCATGGTGTGTTTCAACACTAAGGGCCGATTTTTCAATCGCCAGATAAACGTTAACTGAGGAATAAATATGACGTTTTGACAGCTTTTGTATGGCATATGTTTCAAATTTATTCCTCAGATAGCTTATCTGGCGATTGAAAAATCGGCCCTAAGTAATTTATCTATCACTGCAAGATACTACTACAAAAACGGTCCACTTTCCAAACCTTTTGACCATGTGGGAAAGTTACTCCTGTTAGGACAAACAAGTGACTTTTTCGTACACGGTCCGTAACGAAAAATTTAAAATTAAAGACATAAATTTGGGAAAACATTGGGAAACATAAAAATGGTGCTAATTGTGTTGTACAAAACCTCGAAACTAAAATAATTTAAAATAGTGATAACTGCTGCATATGGTAAAGGATAGCGCTATTTTGTTTAGAGATTTTGCAAATCAGAATCGACCGCAGTATCTATTTTTCTGACATCTTCCTTAGAATTCGGTAAAAATGCCTACTACATCTTGTACCTATATGTGTTGTGCTGTGTGCAACCCTAAAAGTTGGTACATTTAAAATGCTGTTAGTCCGTAGTAATCAAACGTCGTATTTCATTGCGTCTCATATGATGCGAGGATCCATTTTCCCATTATTATTTTTGTCCATAAGCGAACTAGACTGCAATATCATTACGGAGGGAGACTCGTTTTTTCGCTTTTAACTTTATTAAACACGTCTGTTATTCATAATGTAAAACATTTCACTGTCTCTACTAATTGTACGCTGGCTTTATTTAAGCTCTGTTGCTCTTTTATATTCGAGTAATATCTAGACAGCTTTTAGCCCCAGGAAAAATATATTCTAGAATTCCTTTTGAGACTTGTAAAGTTTTGTGTCTTCTATATGTGGTATTAAAATGGGGAAGAGTGAATTACGCATCAGAACTTAACTTCTGGTTTTTATAACCAAGCAACGGGAAATGATAAAAAGCTTCTTGGTATGAAATAAAATTGATTAGGTACGAGTTTTGACGACCTCCCTGGCGCAGTGGCGGCGCGCTCGGTTACGAGTGGGAGGTCGCGGGTTCGATTCCCGCCACGGGTCAGTTTGGAATTTAATAATTTCTAAATTGGCTCAGGTCTGATCTGGTGGGAGGCTTCGGCCGTGGCTAGTTACCACCCGCAAAGACGCATCGCCAAGCGATTTAGCGTTCCGGTGCGATGCTGGTAGAAACCGTTGGGGTAAATTTACTTACCCTTCCAAGTTAGTACGATAACATCTTAGGCTGCATCATCAGATCGCAGCCGAGTACCTACTAACTTGTATAGAGTAAAAAGAAAGTCTCGCGCACTGAGGGTTCCGTACTATCAAGACTAATTCCAATCAAATCACCTCTACCCACCGAATTCAAAATGAGCAAAAAAATCACGTTTGTTGTTTCTTGTATGGATTATAGCCGACAACACAAATACATCATCTGTGAATATTTCAAGCACAGATTAGTAAATGAGCGAGATTGACCCTATGAATCAAATTTTAACCCTGCTGTCGCCAGTTTTCCCCACCACTTGCTACAAATACACATGCAGCAATAGATGTGAAGTCTCTTACACACCACGCACACCGATAGATCAGTGCAAAGTGGTAAGAACAAATATAGTCTTTGTTGTTTACAAAACAGCACTCAATTTAGAACACCGTGCAGATGCACACAAACAAATATCAACCGTGGTGAAACGCCAATGAAAGCCATCGAAAAGCCATTAATTTTAGTGAGTGACTAAAATTTAAAGTTATCGATTCTTAAATTTTTTAATATTCTTGTTTACATAATATCTCTATTCTCTATTTTTTTATGTATAAAAATCAATCCCAAAATCCCTTGGTCACGACATCACGCGTGAACGGCTGGACCGATTTCAATAAATATTTTTGTGTTGTGTTTCTTATTGTCAGGAGTAGGTTCTTACGAAAGAAAAAAGAAAAGAAATAAAGAATATAACCACAAAGTAAAAAATAATATCTATTTCTACACACTGGTTGAAGTAGGGTGAGTATTAATAATACTTCAATATAAATAATTTTTACAGTATCTTTCAAAAACTTTTCAACAGTTCCTCAATTCCCACAGCTTAGGAGTGCAGCATCAGGATTGAAGAGTTTGGACTTGGGTTTAAGTATGAAGTCGTTGCTTGATATTTAAAATATTAATTCATTTATCAAAAGTTCTTGAATTTCATTGGTTAAGGAGTTCTGTACTCTGCTGTTCAGGATTGAGGAGTTACACTCAGAACCATTAATAAAATATTTTCAAAACGGTTTAGAAATCTTGAACAAATGATATAGATAGGTACGCAAAATATGTATCACACAAAATAAATCGTTAAAAATATCGAAAACATCGCCCATCTCTAGTTTACGCAAGCCCACAGCGGCCTTACCACGAAACACACCACGAAACGTGCAAGTGAAAATCGGTAAAGCACACTCAACCATTGCGTCGTAAGACCGGCCGGTTCATTGATTGATTTATAGTAAGCAAGCAATGGTTTTTGTTTATAATGTGATACAAAGTTGTCACTTTACATATTTTGATACTGCTAAATAATGTTTTATTGATTTTTATGGAAAATTACAACAAAATACATGTACTTACGAGTGAAATGAGATGCCATCTTTAGTATTATTCACTTTTTTGCTTGATTTTTTGCAAACAACCACTGAACAACACGGCATTTTTATAAAAATCGAGAGCAGTGAAGCGATCGTTGGACGACACTCCACTAAAGACAAAAACGGTTAGGAGGTGTATTTTACACTATATAAGTTCGCACGGACCACACCTCCTTGGCCCATCTTGCTCTTTTACTAATCTGTGATTTCAAGTATCTAGCTATCACGGTTCAAAAGATACAGCCTGGAGACAGACGGACGGACGGACTGTGAAGTCTTAGTAATAGGGTTCCGTTTTAACCCTTTGGGTACGAAACCCCTTAAATCCAAAATTCATGCAGTCGAAGCTGCGAACAACATCTAGTTCGCTATGAAAATACTTCTTCCAAACTATGACGGCTATCAGTGGTGAGATCGGTTTAATTTTTAATCTAGATTATTATTATCACTTGATGGTGATGAATGTAGTCCATATTCTGTCCCATTTTAAGGTAAATGTATTATGGGTAAACATACCCTCGTTAATGTCCGTATACGGGTAGGCTAAGGAAGGCCGTCGTTTCAAGGGTGGAGAGGACACTTTGCGGTTTAGAATATGTATGCCGAAGTGTTTAGCTTGGATCATGCGTGCGAAAGATCAGAGCGCGTACAATCCAAGGGCCGAGACCCTTTTCGGATACTGGTATCTACGTAGTATAGGTACTATAGAGAGGTTGGTAGGTAGGTAGGTAGATGTAGGGAGGTGTCGTTTTCGTCCCCGTATTTATTATTTCTATTTTATTAACTATATGTAAAGGCTTTGACTAGATCTAGACTTTGACTAAAGCGCTTGACTGATAGTATAGAGCAGGACAGATTAATTTGTTTTGCTATAATCCGCTACTTGAAAAGAATGTATGTATGTATGGTCCAATATGCAGGAACACTGTCGTGAAACACCTGATACGCACTGCAAAGATCTGGAATTCACTCCCAAGCCCTGCCTTTCCCAATTCAAAATGTCTATTCACTCTTCTCTTGAAGACACCCAGATTATAATTGGCTACGAACATGAAATCTGGGAGGGTGTTCCACACCACACCTATCTACTATAAAAAATATGGACTCAGGGAGGTAGTTTTGGGCCATAGTTGGTTCCAGCCTTACCTAGCCGCGGCTTGCCGTGGCATTTTGAAGCATAGCAATTTATATCGTATTTCTATACCCGTACGTTTGAATTTGGATTGGTAAAAACTTGAAATATCTTGGCATGCCTTGACCGTATGCGGTAGCCCTTACTTTTTACATCAAGAGAACGTCTTGCTCGTCCTACCATTCTTTCTTAAAAAATGTGTTTTCTCTCCACTAAAATTTTGTTTTAAAATAGCAAATAAAACTGAATGTTTCTTGTTAAGTTTGAGTAGCAACATTAAAGTCTATACTTGAATAAAATATACCTAGTTAGAGTTTGAAAATGAGAACGCAAAAACTTTTGTTATGAAGAAAATTCTGCCCGTGAAGTCTGTCCTAACTTCTGAAATACTTGCGGTATTGACTAAAAGAAACCGTAAAGCTTTTATCGATGTAGATAGAATTTAAACCTGAATTGTTTTACAATATTGTTTTAAGATAAATATGTTACCACGTTTGCCTCAAAGGCGAGCCAAAGGCCCACTTACGGAGTAACTAAAATTTTCAGTTCCCAAGACCAATCCTAATTTAACAAACGCAAAAGTATGAGATAATCGTGAGACATGATAGATAGTTTTTTTGAGTTATAAGCGTAAAATTCTTTTATCTCAGAAAATTCAACAGTTCCCACAAAAATTCCTAATATACGAGCAGGTACTCAGACTTTTTAATTTTGATGTAGACACGTTTGCCTAATTTCTGTGGTTCTATGTCCAATCTTACTTCTTGGGCAGCTGGGCACAAAACTTAGCTCAAATCATGCATTATTAATTACATATTTAATAACCAACGAATTTAAAAATTAATTTGATTATTTTCATCGTCATCTAAATTCAGAATGCATACCAATTCTCATATCTAATATTTTCAAGTCTTCTCAGTAGGTAGCTACGCTTTTATTTCCAAAAGTGGTGTCATCGCTACAATAGCCTTAATTACTGTTTCTGTGTCCATTTCATTTGCTAATGCACGTCCTGCTGCGCGGTAAACTGGTAAAGTAGGTAACTGGGTGTCGTAGGAAGATTTACGAGTGAAGGCGCCTCTGTCCCTGTTTCAACCAGATATATTTTTCCTATTCCAATTCGTTTATTCTGAACGTAGGTAGAACATTTTGTTACACTACGTATGAAAGAAATAACACCCCATCTTGATATACATGTTCGTATTTTATTGAAGGCTCAAATATTGGTAGCGATTCTGTTTTTAAAGTCTCTAAATTTAGTGTGTCTAAGAATCTATTATCTCTTTCACTACGGTACCTCCCGGGCAGCGACTCTGCCACAGCAATGGTAGGGGATTATTTTCCCTAGGGGAAACGACAAAATTTTATCCCCTTCTTCGTTTTTACCAATCTTTTGGAGATTGGTAAAAATGGGCATGGGCGCATTAGTGGATATAAATCCCCCTTGGTTATGTAAGGAATAAAGTTCACCTGCAATATGTCAATTGTCAACTCAATATCGCAGATTTAAGATTTAGACAAAACCGCAGAAAAAAGTAACATTTGAAAATGTCAAAAAGTTCAAAATTTCTGACTTTAATTAGTAGCGGGGGATATACGTCCATGTGAAATGTCAGACGGGTATAAATTTCTCGTTTCCCCTTTGGCCATGCTTTAGCAGTTATTTTCTCCCCTGTCAGAGGATTAAGTCGGGGAGATATGCGTTGTTATCCATTGCCCATGCTAGCGGTGCATGTTCCGTTTGTGCCATATTATATCAATGACCGATTTCGAGACCGTCACTTTAAGGTGTTGTCTGAAAATCAGCGCTGCAGCTGGTAATCACTGCAGCATCATGCTGAGGCAGAAGCCTTTTCAGCACAACACATTTTAGTTTAAGTTTTAATGTTAATTTTAGTATAGCTAGTATAGGGGTGTCAGTTCTCCAGGGCATAGCTTATTAGTCTTATTACCCTCGCGAGTGGACTGCGGAAACGCGACGGCCAGGCAGTACTTCTCGGTCAGGCAGTCGTTGGTCTGGAGAACTGGCATAGGCTTAATTTGTATTTTAAAATTTCTTTGTAATTTGTGTTAAGGTGAATAAATGATTATTTATTTATTTATTTTATTTATTTATTCTTTGTTGCAGGACCAGAAAATCAGAAACGTCGTGCTGATAGGCTCGCAAGGCTCGTTGGAAGAGAAGACGGTCACCGTGTGCCATGGGTTTGACTTTGTCAATGTCACCTTCGTTAACTTTTGCTGCACCAGGAAGGACATTGCACAGGTGAGCGCTGACCTTATGACTTGAGACTCCATGCTGAGTGTTTTGCTCTTTACATTAAAAATAAGGTTTAAAGGCTCCCACACAGGCGCGTTATTAATATCGGTCGATAATATCGCAAGCGTTATTGCGATATTTGTTTTCAGTACATTTTGTATTAGGATGGTCATATAGTTACATACTGCGATAATAACGCCGCAATGGAAGTAGGAGTAATTATCGCAATAACGCATGCGATATTATCGACCGATAATAACGCGCCTGTGTGGGGGAGCCTTAATACGTCAGTTCATTCGTATTCTTCTCTTCAAACCCTTTTCATGGGGTCGCCATCTTAGACCATCTGCCATATTGGATTTAGAATTCATTTAGTTATCCATGCAACTGCGTTTTCATTCAAACTAAACAACCATGTACTCATAAACGCTTTAAAATTCAGTTGCAAGTGTTGACCCAAACATACATACAAACATCGCAAGTTAAATAAAAGCTTGTAAAAAATTTGTCGAGTCAACATCTTCGATGATGCTCCGATATCGAGGGATGGAGTTACGAGTATATTGTAGAAGAATAGTTTTTGAAACGTTGTTGTGTTACTTATAGGTGATATTACAGGTATATCAGATGTTGCGGAGTATAGCAAAACAATTTTGCGGTTCATTGATCAAAATGTCACGCTCCTAAACCCAGACATCTTTTTGTATTGAGACAGAACGAGTTTCGAATTCTCTCTAACGAATGAAGCTTCGATATTGAACTTGGTTTAACTCTTAGTAAATCTTCAATAGAGCTGCACTGAAATGTAAACCTTATTTAATTTAACATTTGGTTTTGTAACAGTACCTTAATAATAACGTATTTTATCTATTAATGAATAATTCGTGTATATAATTAATAATTTATTTATATTTAAGATATTATGGTGTATCTTGGTGGTTTACCTATAGGTTCATATAGATTTTTATTTATTTAAAAAAGCAATTTATAAAAGTTAACAAAAATACAAAGAAATGTTGCACTAATGAATGTTAATTTGTGTGCACTGTGTAGATACCTATTGTCGTCAAGTAATCAACTGTAGCCTCAATTTTTTTGAGATGGCGCTGATAAATTTTCCAAAATAGTCCTAAAAGCTTGCGGTCACCCAGGTCCTAATACGGGTCATTTTACACACACACAATAATCTAGCCCCAAAGTAAGCGATAGCTTGTGTTATGGTACTAGATAACTGATAAATATACATACATACTAATATAGGTACATAAATACAATATATTGAAAAACACCCAGACACTGGAAAACATTCATGCTCATCACACAAACATTTACCAGTAGTGGTAATCGAACCCACGACCTCCGGCGCAGACAGCAGGTTCGCTACCACTACGCCATTCGGTCGTCATATAAGTATGGGATACGCTTTTACAACAAACTCCCTAATGAAATATTAAATTTATCCCTCAATAAGTTCAAAGTGGGTGTAAAAGCTTATGAATAAAGTTTACTATAGTATTAAGGATTATTTACATGAATTCAATCCTTGGGAGTGAATGAACTGCTGTAATTATACTAGCTCATTTAGTTTGCTCATTTAGTTTTTAAGAGCCTTTGTGAAGTGGTGATAACAGAAAACTAAACCCGGCTGAGTTTGTTGTGGGCTTCTTCTCAGTGCAGGGCGCGGTTGAAGCCTCGTAAACTTAGTTCTAAGTCGACTTGTAGTTATCGCCATACATAATATGCGACAATATTTCATATTGACGTTTTACAAGAGCCTGTACGTCAGGCCTATGTGGAATAAAGATATTTTGAGTTTGAGTAACCCATCCCAAATACGTTCTATATATATGTAGCAGACTACATATTTTATAAGTCTCATGACTCATCCATGTGAATTCGTGACAGAACACCAATTTCGCGAGATTGGATTGGATTTTCCGGGGTAAAAAGCAGCTTGTGTTATATTAAGATTGTAGCAATTATCTCGGTTCCGTAGGTACTTTGTGATGTGATTTAGTATCAAACTTGCAAACTCAAAAACTTACAAACTTTCAAATTCAAAACAAAGGACAAAAGACAATGTGTATATTGGTTCTGAGCTCAAATTCCTATTCTAATTTTGAATCTTACACAACACATAGTATGTGCTCGCGAGATAAGTCTATTCAATTTCTTAGACAAAAGCCTGGCATCCTGTTCTTATGCAATGTGTATAGCGTGAAATAACGTTTTCAGCTTTGTATTCGTTTATACTCTGTCACTTTTAGATACGAGAACGGGCTTGTGCAATTTGATTTTTATAGTGTACCTAGTAGGACTAGGAAATAGCACATTACTACAGCTTTCAGCAAAAGAGGGATTGATGGACGAGGCGAAGCCGAGGCACACTACATATGTCCATCAATGCCTAGTTATGCGCAAGGCTTTTAATAGTACTTTCCTCGAACAAGGAAATTAAAATCAATTTGTCTATGTAGGTTTATTCTACTTCCAACCGCCTGTCCTTCGCACATCATTGGCATTTTAAAGAAATGGCATTTTAAAGAAATTCACACCTGTGTCAGCGAGAACAGTTTGTTTCAGTAAGCAGCTTTGTAAATGTTTCGTTTTTTTTAGCTATAACCATATAAATATATAGACCACTATAAGTCTTGTCTTTAAGATTTATCGAACTTATCATATTATTAGTCGCTGATTAAAACATGGAGTTGATCACATTCTGCGGTTGAAAAGTTTCACTCACAAAGCAGACGAAAATGTGACTTATTACGTTACTTGTCAGACCAGACTCTACCGACGCGTCGCGGTAATAGATTATCTACAACTTTAGCTTCTAAGCGAGACGATTATTCCTATAATGTTTAGAATTACACGCAAACGCGCTATATAACGTCTGTTTCGGAACGGAGCTCGGCGCCGTAGCGTAGCTTATACCCTAATATATTACATTTATCTCATATTCATTACAGAACGACATATTTCACCGCACACGTCTCGTAAATTTGTTACTCCCCGATGTTCATACATTTTAGGTAACGCCGCGGCTAATTAGGTATACGTATATGAAACCAAAATCAGGCTAATATAAAAATTCTTTTCAAAAAACCGACTTCAAATGCCACTACTAAGAATGAAATAATTTTGATGTAGGTGCACCAATTCGAAGTCGGACGATTGTCTATAATATCGTCGTTTCTAAGCACATCGAGTAAGTATTGTGAAGGACTATGATTGTACCTTACATACATCGTCCGACTTCGAATTGGTGCACCTACAACAAAATTATTTCATTCTTAGTAGTGGCATTTGAAGTCGGTTTTTTGAAAAGAATTTTTATTATTTACTTTTTAGTGGAAGCTGTTTTCCTAGCTTGGATTGAGTAGAAACTTGAATTTTAATACTTCCAAGAAACTATAGAACTTATCTGAATTGTTTAAAAGTCTCGTGTCACCGTGTTTGTTAACGGGTCGACCTATTTTTGGATTTTTCAGGGTATATTCGATAGGTCTGAGAATAGGACGTTAACAATTTTTTGTATCCCTAATGGCAAAATAACGTTTGCTATTAGGGATACAAAAGGCAATAGGAGTGCCAGCTATAGTCTATTTATATTATAAATTGTATTTCTTGTCAATTTCTACCTACTTGATAGCTCTTACTTTGGGTTTTAGTTCATGAATCGGCCGTTCCTGAGAAAAAGAGTCAAGTCACAGACGTTTTAATCGGTGCCTTTAATGATATGCTGATAATAATATAAATAAAATCTTAGGTATACCTACCTTTTTTCACATCTAGTGACGAGTGAACCATCATCTTACCTCAATACATGCGAATTAAAAAGTATAGTCTGACAAGGATCTCTTGGCACTTGAATGACATTGTCAGGAGGGCGCAGTCGGAGAACAAATTAGATGATGACTATTAAGAAATGTAGACTTTCTTAATAGTCTACATCATCTACATTTGTTCTCCGACTGCGACTATGAGACTATGATGGAACTATGGCAGCCAGCTAATAAAATTTTCTCAATAATAAACCAAAATAACACAAAATACTTGCAACATACTGACAAATATACCGACGGAGCGAACTATCAAACAGCGTCACAAGATAGCGGCGTTAGTTCCGATTTTGACCACGCACCAAGATAGCCTTGTCGCACTTGTAATTTGATGCGTTCGTTGTTTACAAAAACCTATTCCGTATCTCTGCCAGTTATAGCGTGATGTTCACTGTTGTCTATGGTGAGTTATACATTGCTGCTTTATTAAGTGAAACGAAAGTAAGATTTTGCGGAGAACCTTCAATAGATAAAAAAACATTATGTCACAGAGACATTATCACTGAGATACAGAATAAGGGTCCAGGCCCGTCAGTTGTTGCTAAGCAATGATTTGTTTATTAGTAAATAATAAATTATTCTAATTTGACATAAGATTTGGCAAAATTCCAACAAAATTCCCCTATTTTTAAAGATAATTTAAAAAGTAGTCCACCAATTTCGACCAATTCGACACTAGTTTCTATCGATCTAATGTAGAACCATGAAAATCAGTTGCGTATTATCGGAGAAATTCGTGAACATACATACATAATAAAAATAAAAATAAACATACAGGCTGAATTGATAACCTCCTCCTTCTTTTGTTTTTCGAAGTCGGTTAAAAAGGCTTTAAGTGACTGACTGACTACCTACAATCCAAACCCAAAATAAGTTCGTTGATGTGTTCAGTAATTCAGAACTTATAAAATAGAATGAGAGTTTGTATGGCATTCTGCCATATTTTTAATTGAGTTTATGAATACATTACAAGGTCGTTAAGAAATACTTGTTAAAATAAGGATTGTTAAAATCCCAAATTTCCGCTAAGCCAAAAAAAAGAGCTAGTGCAGTTATAATCCAGCTGATAAAAATAGGCCTGCTATTATTAGACCCAGACTTGTCCTAGGCAAGCACTTCCAAAGTTACGTTATTATCTTCAGGAAAGAATATACCTAAATATCTTCGCAATGACGATGAAGAGTTCCTGTAATATGAGATGATAAGTGCTGACATTACCTGTTCTTTGTAAGACTGCACGTGGTTGGTGCAGAGAAAAATAGCGAAGAAATAAAGCAATTTCCTACAGACTTGAGCCTTTAGTTTGTATGCTATAAATGTAATATGTATTTATAGAAGAAAGACGATGCCGTCTCCTCTTAGACAATATGATTTTTACCTTATTATCTTTAAATATTAAAGTTAAGAACGACTTTCTGAGACTTTCCTCGTCGCGTGTTTTTCATATTTTAATCTCAAAGAAAGATCCTTTGAGTGTGCAAATATAAACATAGTAAAAATACCATCTTAAGTGCTTATTAAAAAGATAATTGCTTCCATTTTCATTTTTATATGGCCATTTGGATGTTAATTGAAATTATGATTAAAATCGTACTAGATGCTGCCTGTGGCTCTGTCCAGGTTAAAATCGGGTTCTTACAAATTCGGTGGGGGTGGTTAACAAAAAAAAACCATCACCGTACAAAACCAACTACTATGCGACAAAAGTGAAATAAGCAGAAATAAACCACGTGACAGGGCGCCAGTGTCCCGTTTTCAAGCTTTAAGGCTAAGTTCATATGGCCGCGCGGTACCGCGCGGAACTACGAACCGCGCGGCACAAGATCAATATAAACGATAATTATCGTCTACATTACCGCGCGGTACCGCACGCCAACGCGCGGCGCGCTCTGACCCGCGCGCAAGATCTAGAACCGCGCGCTGCCGCGCGGCACAAGTATTTCAAACCTGTATCGACCTGTTCAGTTGATCCGCGCGCCTTGAGACGGAAAGACACATAGATCGATGCAATGAGTACCGAAGATGACATTGTGCCTATCGATTTGCTTATCGACGAAATCGAAAAAAGAGATGCGATTTGGAATCTTAACTCTAAGGATTATTCAAATAAAATATTAAAAAGAAGGTCTTGGGAAGAACTAGTTTTAATTTTTTGCAAAAATGATGATTCCGAAGAAAAAAAGAAAAATTTGGGTAAGTTTTTTTTTAATTAGTTTTATTTATTTAAAATAAGTTTTATAAAATCATAGGTAGGTACCTATTACACCATTTTATCTTGCCAATCTAATTTACCTTCAGTAACAAAATAATTTGTGAATTTAGTTCGAATATTATCTACTTCATGGATTGCTCGTCCACTGTTAGTTGGATTCACATTAGGTAATGGCGCTGGATTGATCATATCGTCCTGATTTATACCATCTCTCATCCTTACCAAGTTATGTAAAACACAAATAGCTTTGACGATATCAACAGCAAAATCTATCTTCACGTCTATTGGCCGGTGTAAGATACGCCACTTGTTACACATTATGCCAAATGTACATTCGACATACCTTCGTGCTAAAGAAAGGCGGTAGTTAAATATTTTTTTTTCTTTTGACAACATTTTACCACCATAGGGTCTCATCAAATTTTTAGTCATAGCGAAAGCCTCGTCAGCTACAATTACGTATGGTAGTTTAAATGCATCGCTCTCATTATTTGTGATAGATCTAGGCTCTGGTAAGTTCAACGAATTTTCTGAGAGTTTTTTGAATAATGACGTTTCCTTGAAAACACCCGAATCACTGTCTTTTCCGTAAGCTCCAACGTCTATCCATATGAAGCAATAGTTAGCATCACATAAAGCCATTAAAACTAATGAGAAAAAGTGTTTGTAATTGTAATACATTGATCCTGATTCTGGTGGCTGTATTAAACGAACGTGTTTGCCGTCCAACGCTCCAACACAATTTGGAAAATATGCTTTATTTTCAAATTGTATAGATATTTGTGTCCAGATTTCTTTTGTTGGTGGACTCATGACCAAAGTTTTTAAATTTCTCCATAAAACTTGGCACACTTGCTTAATTATACCCGATATCGTAGACTTGCCAATTTTATAACCATATTGTAACTCTGCAAATGAAGAACCAGTTGCTAGGTACCTGTAACATAATAGTTATTTAAGATACACGTGCATAAAGTAGATCTTTACCGAATAAGTGCTACAGTGAAAACACAAGCATAGCGAGTGTTTACAGTGTGGCACGCGAGCATAAAGTGCATATGCTCACGTGCCACGATAAATATTCCATTTCTATTCCTACTCCTATTCCTCGTCAAATTCCTATTCCCATACCTATTCCTACCCCTACTTCCTACTCCTATTCCTATTCCTAATTCTATGTCTATGTCTATTTCTTTTAAGTAAATCTTTACTGAATAAGTGCTACAAAGAAAACACATTCATAGCGAGTGTTTACAGTGTGGCACGTGAGCATAAAGTGCACAAAGTACAATTTGCATAAAGTAGGTCATAAGGACTCTTTATGCACCCGTATCGTACAACATTTTTCAATAGTTTTGCAATGAAAACTAATAATTAATTATTTACTTTCTAGGATCGATTTTGCAAAAAAAATGGAAAAATTTACGAGATGCCTATGTAAAAGAACTTAAGAAAACAAAACATTTGAAGTCCGGTTCCTCAGCATCAACACCATCTTCATTTGCGTATTTCCAAAGATTGTCATTTCTTAAACAAGTTGTCCAGAAACGAAAAACTGACAACAGCCTTGATGTTGCGGAAGTTACAGAGAATCCTGATTTGGATAGTGCAGTTAACAGCAGCGGCGTTCAAGCTTCAACAGAAAATGTGCTCCGGAAAAAATTCAAACTTCACCCTGCCGATGAACATTTTGCAAATCTTTTACAACAAAGCATAAATACTCGAAATAATAATGCAGCAGAAAAGAAAGATGACGATGAAGATAAATTATTTTGTCTTTCATTGGTTAGGGAAATAAAAAAAGTTCCTGAAAACCGGCGTTTAAAACTGAAAATTGAAATTTATAATTTATTAGAACGATACCAAGCTACACGAGCACAGCCACTTGAAGATTTTAACTACCCGTCTACTTCATATAGCTCACAACGACCACCCAGAAACTATCATGCTTCATTTCATAGTTCTCAATATAGCAACCCAATGCAGTACTCTGATAGAGAATCAACACAATATGGCTATACAACTAGTTCATACACTTCACCTCCCACAAGTTCATCGCAAGTAACATCACCCCCGGGTGATGTTACTTGTGACCCGTCATACGAAGATTCTCAAGAATTAGATCTGTTCAATTAAACTAAAAGTTAATTTGCCAAGAAGCCTCGCTCATAATTTCTTATTTTTTATAATTTTTACTGTGATTATGATTAATAAACAGTTAACTTACCGCAATGTTACAATGAGTTTTTCTTTTGGTGATATGCAATATCTTACAGCATTTTCACTGGATTTTAAATCATTTTCAATGAAATCGTATAAAAAATCAAAGGTTGCAACTGACATACGGAAATAATTAAAAAATTTTTCTTCATGTAACCTCAACTCAGGGTATAAGGTGACAAACAGGCTTGAAGAAAGTCTGTCACTTAATATTGGATGCACCCAGTATCGCCTTTGTCGTCTTCTGCGACGTCTCAGTCTTCTATATAAAATCCACAAGCAAATTGCCTCCTCCACGTCCATTGTATATCAATGTTAATGCCAGACTGGCGCTCGTATATACCCTGTCATGTGAACTCTAACATCGCGCGGCGGCGCGCGGTGCCGCGCGGCCATATGAACTTAGCCTTAAGATGAGAAAAGCGGGTGAAAGTGTGGTGGTGTGAAGTGGTGGTAAAATGAAACGGCATAAATAAACTAAAAAATATTTATTTGCCGTAAGTGCCTGACTCACACGATCACCGCACTAGCTCAGGGAGCACACAATTTGTAGGGCGTGGGGGAAGCCTTTCTGTATTTCACTTAAGTCGCAGTGGTTAGCACTTCCCTTGGTTTGAAAGCGGGAGTGAAAGGATCGCTCGGCGACGGCGGTGAGGCGGGCGCTGGCTCAGGAGGCTGCAACCCGTAATCTGGACGTCCAGTAGAAATGTGGTAGCCCGTGCGTATTTGTGGGCCGAACGTAGATGTGAAGCCCGAGCGTAGATCCTGGAATTTGATATAACCAAGCCTTAATTGGTGGCATATCAAATTCCGTTCTGATATCCTCCACTCCGGCACGGAAACTCAAAGAAACTACTAAATCGCAGAAAGTTTGCCGGCGTGGTAGAAAATCAGAACGGAGTTACAATTCTGAAGTTAAAAAGCAAAGCTGAAGGCCGGGAAATATAAAAGTAACATATTTTTGACAAAAATTAACAAATTGAAACCGTTGTGACGTTTAAAAAAATGTGATGCAATATGCCTAATGATTTGGAAATTTACGTTAAAAAAAAGGAAGATTAAAAGAACAAATGAATATCGCGAAGTTAACGTTAAATTATTAAGGCAAAGCTGAAATAAGAACATGATTAACACTATAAAACAGAATAGATATGAACATGTAAAAAAAACAATGAGGTTAGAATTTTGTGTGGTTTTTATTGTGCCAATTCAAAAACTTACCCTAATGCGGGATATCCATTTTCTACGTACGTGAACTATAATTATATTAATATTTAAATAATCGGGCCTGACCTAATGCGGTCGGCCCGGAAAATACTTGCGCGCGGCCGTTCGCTAATGCGCGAACGACCGCTGCGCGCCGCGTTCGGCAATCTGAATGCCGCCGCGGTGCGCGCTGTGTTGCCACTCGCAATCGTCAATCGCGATTCGCGACCCACACGGAAGTTATAAGAACTCCAGTGTGGCCATAAATAAAAAATAATAATACTAAATAAATAAATAATACTATTAAATATTATTTTACATACGTAATAATATATGAATTAAGATAATATATATAACATTAAGAAAAAAATATTAATAAACTTACATACTTTGTAACGTTTCGTTACAATTTGACATTATCAATATCTCGTTCCCGAGTAAAAGGGCTGTAAATTCCTTAGACAAACAGACAGACTGTTATGTTCTGTTGTCTAGAGTCCGGAACCTTAAAATCTCCCTCTGAATATTTTTTGTCGTTACAAAGATTATTTCAGAGTCAAGTCACACCCGGGGCTTATATTTTTATAAATTTTAGATGTGTTGCCACGGCAGCTTACAAGAACTGGTGCTATTAAATTCTCAGCCAACAGAAGGAGAATCGAAAATTTATTTCAAAGAAGCTCTGAAAGTATTTGAAATTCGAATGTGCTCGTTAGAAGCAAGGTGTGAACCCGCGTTTTACGCGAATATGTGTAATTAATTGTTTGATGGTTTAGCAATCAACTGATGTACTTAATATTGGATGATATTGGATGTAGATAGATATGTAGCTGCACTATCAATTTGTATTTTACTATTTTTTCATCGATTTTCTGGATTTGATTCGTTCACTGGAGCCGTATACGGACTAAAAAATTTTTATAACAAAAGTAAAACTCGCAATCTTCTTCATTGCATTGCGGCAAAAAGGCTTGTGTTTTTCACTTCTCCTGACTGAATACTTGACGTTTGGTGTATACGATTTATTTTGTATGAGATATACGTTTTCCCCAAGGCTTCGTTTGTATTCGGTTTTAACACGCGACGCGCGAAGGTTGTTGCTTCATGATATTTCTGTTATGCCGGGCATAGACCATCCATTATATCTCGTCCAATCGGCGAATGTCAATTCAGTACCGTGGACCTTCGAGGGGGGCGCTTCAAATCGGCACAATAAATGTCAGTTGTATAGAATGTTTGATCCGTTGTACATTATAGACATCATTGTGATCATCCATATTAAAATTGTCAAATAGGCAGCGAAGTTCAAATAGTAGAAACCGTGGCATCACCAGTGAGAGACGACGATATTTTCATCCAATCGGCATGATCAATCCAAAACAATTGAAATTCGATTGTGCCGTCAATTGTATAAACTTTCATGCCGATCCACGCCCACAGACAGTCAGTTCTAAATGATCCAATCAGCAGCTTCATACCGATTGGACGATAGAATGGATGGTGTATGGCCGGCCTTAGCTGATCCTTTCTGCCTCTCTCCTTTGTGCTGGGATCAAATATAGATAATTATAGACACCACTGTGGACCAACTTTGTAGCCAGATGTTATATTATATACTTAAACTCATTATTATCGTCCGAAGGTTTTGTTTTCACAATGTTATATTTATCTTTTAACCGAAAACTAGCATAATGTATATACAGTTTCGGTTAATCTGTTTTGCCATATGATTCGGTAAGTCATAAACTTTTAACTTGTATACTTTAGCAATCATAAAGGCACGTGTTATTTGAAATAATTGTGTTTCATACAACATATCTTTGCAAGATTACCCCTCAGTGTAGTAACATGCAAGAGAAAAGAAATAATGTTTTTTTGTACAATTATTTTGTAGCTAGTCGATCATCAGTTCCGTATTTTCTTTATATCCGCCTGACTGGAACCACCTTGAGCTACTTGACAATACTCAACTAACTAACTTGTTTCAATAGGTATTGTATAGCTTCA
Organism: Coenonympha arcania; assembly: GCA_036785405.1. NCBI lineage: Eukaryota > Metazoa > Arthropoda > Insecta > Lepidoptera > Nymphalidae > Coenonympha > Coenonympha arcania. The sequence goes on along the minus strand of CM072063.1, from coordinate 10,731,399 downwards.
TAAAACCCCCTTTTATTACAAACTTTAGTAATAAACACTTTACTTTCCCCCCTTCGTCTATTGATGAGGTAAGTGTAATCCTTTTGCGTCCATTCCAGCAGTTTGTAACAAAAGTTTGCAAACTTCTTGCTAAGAAATGATAATAAGAATAAAAATCTCTTATCATCAATGCTTATCATATGTAATGATTTAGGTTTGTGCGCTTAATGATGTGAGTGTAGTTGCCGATTTAACAGGATTGTACAAAAAAGGAAAGGATCTCATTATGCATAAAAGTTGACAGTGTAGAAAAGGGGGAAGTGAGTGAGGGGGCAGTAAGTGGGTGTGTAAAGAAGTTGGGGAAATTCCCTTCGGCACTTTACTCTGTAATAGATATTAACCACGCTATACGGTCTGTCTTTAGCTTCGCTTGGAGACATTGCGTTGCAAGTCAGGATCGGCTTAAGTCTTTTACAGCAGAATTCATATACGAAAGACGTTATTGGTGAGTTACGTTCAATTCGAGGACAAATGAGATTTTCCCCATTTGTTGCCACTTGGGGAAAAATATCGGACAAATAGCAAGCCCTTGAATGATTTTGGTGGTTTGACTGTCTTTCTTAATTTTAATAAACATTGACATATTTTCTTGTGATATATGTTTATAAGCCGTGGTCGACATGACGCGACGTAACATCATATCACTAATATCCAGTTTATGATCTAAAGTATTTGGCTAGATTCCAGATTAATTCCATACATATTTGGGCGTAACTCAAGCTTAATGTTCCATCATGCTTGTTCCCGGATTATAATAGATTCATGTGACGTAGTATGACCCTTTATGTCGCTATTTTGCCCTTTTAACATTGTGCGGGACGAATATGCGTTGTGTTTAACAATAAATCACTCTTTGTGATACAATATTTTTATTGTATGGGAAAATCTTGGGTCATACATAATATTATTATACTTAAATGTATTCTCATATTCCATAACATTTCCAATGTATAAGGCACTATATTGTGTTATTTGGCCACATACTAGCATGTTTCCTGAAATATTTGATAATAGTTATTGGTTATGTTGTATCGGAGTCTATTTATTGAGTAGCTTTGGGAAACTTATTAGGCTAATTTACTTTTGAATTATGCGCTGACTTGACTCGCATTAATTTCATGGACTTTATTAATTCGGTTAGTGGAAATATTATGTTTTTCCACGGAATTAAAATGTTGGTGTAGAATGAAGACATGAGTTAACTTAAAACAAATGTGAGGAGGAAACACCGAAGTTTCTGCTGTTTCTCGTACCTATAACTTTTTTAATTTTGGCAAGAAGCTAACTTTGCCATAAAATTGTAATTTAGTTTCAGTTTATAGGTAGCATTATGTTATTTTACCAGAAAACAATGCTACTTTTGATCCAAACGAAAAAGTTTTACTTGCTCCTTTATCAAACTTCGACTCACCTTCCTTTATAATTGAGTTCATACCTTTTTCCAGAATTTGGGTGGAATTTTTGAGATAATACCTTCCTTTATGGGATTTGTTTGCTTACAATAACGTCATTCGAAATCCCTTTTTTTTTGTTTATTTCTGTCTCTATAATTTTAAAATAGATAACAAAAGCTAAGTAATAGTTAAACGATGCCTATCATACTCAAATCACTGTTTTTAGAATTTTTTTCTGTCTACAAGTCAGAATGAAACTCAAACGAATGGAAAATGCTAGTCCAAGTTAATTAGACGACGATGAATAAATATTATAATCTAAATTATGATTTTCGTCGGAAGATTTAACGCGCATATGCCTGAGAGGTCGTCGTAACTACTCGTATTACCACTTTGTATAATTCAAGTGATTTCTTGGCCAGATTCCAGGTTAAAATATTGTTTGTTCATTCATAAATTACACCAATTGCTCTGTTCTGTCTGCTCCTTCTCTTGTAGCACGAGTGTGACCAACCTTAAAACCGAAAACTTAAATCGTTTTCTTGGAGCTGGATATTATAAGTATCAGTGAACTAAAATTAATCCCTGTAGATTTTGATTAAGAATATATAATTATTTAAGCATATCACTAAGGGCCGATTTTTCAATGGCCAGATAGACTATCTGACTAATAAATTTGAAACATACGCCATACAAAATCTGACAAAACGTCCTTATTCCTTAGTTAACGTTTATCTGGCGATTGAAAAATCGGCCCTAAAATCCTTTATGGGATTTGTTTGCTTACAATAACGTCATTCGAAATCCCTTTTTTTTTTGTTTATTTCTGTCTCTATAATTTTAAAATTGATAACAAAAGCTAAGTAATAGTTAAACGATGCCTATCATACTCAAATCACTGTTTTTACCCACGACGGAACGGAGTAGGGTATATGCGTTTAGGGTGAGAGACCGTTTGTACATTACTCTATTAAAAAGATTTTATGTTTGTTTGTATGTTAAATTGTTCACAAAAACCAATAATGCAAAAATATTTTTGTTTGTTTGTTTGTTTGTTTGTTTGTTTGTTTGTTTGTGTGTTCGTTTGTGCACATCGATGTTCCCATTTATTTAAAAAACGGCTTGACCGATTTAGATGCAGTTTTCTGTATAATGTTTGGTGTTTAGCGGCAATGGTTCTTAGATAGTTGTTACGAACATCGATCACCAGGGGGCGCTATAAAATACATTTATATTGCAAACGAATGTTCCCATTTATTTCAAAAACGGCTTGACCGATTTAGATGCAGTTTCCTGTATAATGTTTGGTATTCATTGGCGATGGTTCATTGATAGTTGTTACGAACATTGATCACCAGGGGGCGCCATAAAAACATTTACAGTGCAAACGAATGTTCTCAATTATTACAAAAACGACTGAACCGATTTGGATACAGTTTTGTATAAAATATTAGTGAGTCATTGGCAATGGTTCGTAGATAATGGTTCTTGTGATTGAACAGCAGGGGGCGCCACAATAAACGTCTCTTGGACTTGGAAGGGATGATGCCTTCAAACGCTGCTAGAGGAGCTAATGGCTAGTTTGAAGATTAATTTTCATTTTTTAATAATAATACAATTTAAATTACATTAATATGTTAATCGAAAAACTATAAAACAAGTGGAAAATTAAAAAAATTTAAAACACCCACGACTTTTGCAGACTTGTAATTGAAAAAGGATTAAATAATTTTTTTGAAACTCCCCGACTAAAGGAAAGTAAGAACTAAGAACCTATCAGTATAATTACAAATCCAAGAAAATCCGTCGGAGCTGCCATTGCTATTTTCGTTTCCAATATCAATTAATGTAATTAGTAAGTATTGATAAACTGCCGGTATATCAGAAGTATCAAGAAATTGAATTAGTCATCAACTGGTAAACAGCACCATCAACACCGTCATAGGCAAAACACAGCAGCTCCGGCGGATTTTCTTGGATTTGTAATTATACTGATAGGTTCTTAGTTCTTACTTTCCTTTAGTCGGGGAGTTTCAAAAAAATTATTTAATCCTTTTTCAATTACAAGTCTGCAAAAGTCGTGGGTGTTTTAAATTTTTTTAATTTTCCACTTGTTACCCACGACGGAACGGAGTACGGGTATATGCGTTTAGGGTGAGAGACCGTTTGTACATTACTCTATTAAAAAGATTTTATGTTTGTATGTATGTTAAATTGTTCACAAACACCAATAATGCAAAAATATTTTTGTTTGTTTGTTTGTTTGTTTGTTTGTTTGTTTGTTTGTTTGTTTGTTTGTGTGTTCGTTTGTGCACATCGATGTTCCCATTTATTTCAAAAACGGCTTGACCGATTTAGATGCAGTTTTCTTTATAATGTTTGGTGTTCAGCGGCAATGGTTCTTAGATAGTTGTTACGAACATCGATCACCAGGGGGCGCCATAAAATACATTTATATTGCAAACGAATGTTCCCATTTATTTCAAAAACGGCTTGACCGATTTAGATGCAATTTCCTGTATAATGTTTGGTATTCATTGGCGATGGTTCTTTGATAGTTGTTACGAACATCGATCACCAGGGGGCGCCATAAAAAACATTTACAGTGCAAACGAATGTTCTCAATTATTACAAAAACGTCTGAAGCGATTTGGATACAGTTTTGTATAAAATATTAGTGAGTCATTGGCAATAGTTCGTAGATAATTGTTCTTGTGATTGAACAGCAGGGGGCGCCACAATAAACGTCTCTTTATGACTTGGAAGGGATGATGCCTTCAAACGCTGCTAGAGGAGCTAATGGCTAGTTTGAAGATTAATTTTCATATTTTAATAATAATATAATTTAAATTACATTAATATATTAATTGAAAAACTATAAAACAAGTGGAAAATTAAAAAAATTTAAAATACCCACGACTTTTGCAGACTTGTAATTGAAAAAGGATTAAATAACTTTTTTGAAACTCCCCGACTAAAGGAAAGTAAGAACTAAGAACCTATCAGTATAATTACAAATCCAAGAAAATCCGTCGGAGCTGCCATTGCTATTTTCGTTTCCAATATCAATTAATGTAATTAGTAAGTATTGATAAACCGCCGGTATATGAGAAGTATCAAGAAATTGAATAAGTCATCAACTGGTAAACAGCACCATCAACACCGTCATAGGCAAAACACAGCAGCTCCGGCGGATTTTCTTGGATTTGTAATTATACTGATAGGTTCTTAGTTCTTACTTTCCTTTAGTCGGGGAGTTTCAAAAAAGTTATTTAATCCTTTTTCAATTACAAGTCTGCAAAAGTCGTGGGTATTTTAAATTTTTTTAATTTTCCACTTGTTAGAATTTTTTTCTGTCTACAAGTCAGAATGAAACTCAAACGAATGGAAAATGCTAGTCCAAGTTAATTAGACGACGATGAATAAATATTATAATCTAAATTATGATTTTCGTCGGAAGATTTAACGCGCATATGCCTGAGAGGTCGTCGTAACTACTCGTATTACCACTTTGTATAATTCAAGTGATTTCTTGGCCAGATTCCAGGTTAAAATATTGTTTGTTCATTCATAAATTACACCAATTGCTCTGTTCTGTCTGCTCCTTCTCTTGTAGCACGAGTGTGACCAACCTTAAAACCGAAAACTTAAATCGTTTTCTTGGAGCTGGATATTATAAGTATCAGTGAACTAAAATTAATCCCTGTAGATTTTGATTAAGAACATATAATTATTTAAGCATATCACTAAGGGCCGATTTTTCAATGGCCAGATAGACTATCTGACGAATAAATTTGAAACATACGCCATACAAAATCTGACAAAACGTCCTTATTCCTTAGTTAACGTTTATCTGGCGATTGAAAAATCGGCCCTAAAACAAATTTAATGAACTGTAGGTAAATTGTAGGACACACACCCGCCATTGCAGATGTATGGAAGGGACCGCATATTTATTTAGATGTAGAAGTATGGATTAACTTTGAACCGAATTCGATTTTCGACATTTAAGAAAACACGTACTAGGAGTGAGGAATTACATAAGACTCACATAACTCCGAAGCAGTGGCAATGTCCGCTTGATTAAATTTCGGAAATGCGCAATTTATGGCAATCGCACTACATCAAATATGATAGAGTAGACTATCTATACAAGCAAAATTCTTGTTAATAATCCCAAAAATTTATTGAAGGTGTTTTTTTTATTACCAACAAAAGAAATCGCCTGTCTGTCGGTATTCTTTAGTATTATTTAGTGCGATGAAATTCGCGTAATAAAGGGGCTATTCTGTTTTGCCATCAGATGTGGACGGAGGAGCTGTTCAAGCTGGCGTACAACCTCAACCAGTTCAACAACCCAACGATCAAGTTCCTCGAGAAGCTGCACACGAAGATCGTCCTCAGAGCTGACAAGACTGGAAAAATACTTGTCAAAAAGTGAGTACAGCTTTTCCTTCTTAGAAAGAAGAAGTGACACCACCACCAGCAAAGACGCACAGCCAAGCGATTTAGCGTTCCGGTGCGATCCTGTGTAGAAACCGTTGGGGTAAATTAACTTAAACTTCAAGTACTAACTTGTATAGAGTAAAAAAAACAATACCGCTGGCGCAATTTATGAAGTGGTAGTATATTTGCAGTTTGCACCCAGATGGTAACAACTGTATTGTACCGTTAACATAGGCGAAATGACAGATCTTATTGAGACTAAGAAATTTATATCCTCGAATGACGAGCACAGTGCAGTGCGTCATATTATGGGACGCAAAGTTCTAGGACGCACTGTATCTAACATGGGCAGGCGTGTCACATAGCTTCAGGTGAACGTCTTCCTCGTCCAATCTTTTCTAATATTTACTCAAAAAAAAAAACGAATCTTACCCTTTTAAGAATGAATATCCGTACAAGTTTATTACTCAAGTATGTAGGTACACTGTACAATACGTGATTAAAAAAGTTTTTTTTTATAAAGTAAGTATAATTTTCCCGTACCTATGTCGAGTGAAAACAATATGCACGCCACAGTTTTTAATCATGCCAGCGTGGAATGCTATCATGATTGCTGACTACGCCCCCCATTCTGAATCGCTAAGCTCTTACGTGCGCGGGTATGTGGAACGTTTTTAATTTCCGCTTTTAATTTTTTATCTATTTTATTAAGCCGTTGCCATAGGTTTAGATGCGAGTCGCAATTCCACGAAGACGCGCCCCGCTCCTTCAAAATTGCTTATAATCGTATATTTCATGCGATTCGTAAGGAGCAAGGCCTTGAGTGAACTCACTATAAGCATCGTCGTCATTTTTATAATTTCGGGCAATGAAATCTCGATAAACTTTTGTTGTTCAAGACAATCGATGTCATCGACATTGATAAGTCTTCAGGGACAGCTATTCTAGCACCATGGTTTTCAACCCATAAAGCTACAAGCATACAATAGACACATTAGACCCTGGACAGGGAGGACGGTGCGAAAAAATTGCGCCAGTTTATCGGTGCCAAAAATGCATGTATTGTCACCAGCAGTAGTTCACTCCGCAGCCACCTATAGAATGTGAGATTACTGTTTGCTTTTAAAGCTAAGTATGAAAAAGTTCACCGTTATTCAACAAGAACAATTTTATTAATAAAAATGGATATTCAGTTTCGGGCCAATGAAAACTTCTAAAAACCAACACCAGATGATTTACTTGCTATCTATCCATCACGGACGCTGACATATTTTTCTATTTCCGTCGAAACGAAACATTTTGGAACGGATATTTTTAGTGGGAAAATCCAGGTAGCACTTTACCTGTCGCTAACGCTTATTGGAAACACCGACATGTATTTTGCATGGTTTATGGTTTTAACAATTTTTTGTTTTCAAAATTTTTAGGGATTTGTACCTCAAAAGGAAAAAAGAAACCCTTATTTAACTACGAACTATAGCTAAGCCGATGGACTTGGTCCTGCCCTTATGAATATAATTGTGCACATAAACCATCGCGAAGTCCACCAAACAAATTGAAACTGATTAGGCCATTTTCGTGCTTTATATAATCAAAACAGTAAATTCATACAGACTTTCAGGTGGTTTCAGCATTATCAAAAGAAATTGGTACCAATTCAAACGATCTTCACAATAGTTTTGATTCCAATATTTTATCAGTATCATCACCATCTCAGCTTGCGGAGGCCCACTGTTGGACTTAGGCCTTTCCAAGCGCGCGCCACCATGCCCTGTTCTCAGCCTTCCACATCTAGCCGCTTCCCACTACCCGCTTGCGTCATCGGTCCAACGAGCTTGCGGTCTCTTCTCTTCTCTCGTTCCTGGGATTTTCCGCGATTGGGCGATTATTTCGCCCGTTGCGCGTGGAGTCGCCGATGCGAGTCCTCGCCGGATCATTCCAGCCAGACGAGCTCACTCCAGAATCCGAAGAGGCCTCCCAGGTCGCACGGGATATCTTGGAGTGTTGCTGAGGATCCCAAGTAGCACTCCAGTGCATGAGCTTGAGTCTTACATTATATGCTTGCATGATATATTACACTGTATACGCGGTCTGCACTTTAAGACTTTTCGGCTCCAACTCAAATATTCGATCAAGATGCGAATATTTTGACTAAATAGATGGCAAATCCGAAAAATGTAATCTTTTATCGAATCATGTTATCGAAGTGGCGACGCCTGTCATAGGACAAAGTTTGCGTCGCGAACGTTGAAAGAATTCGTCGCGTATTTGCATAAGTGACATAATCTTGACGATTATGCCTCAATACTTGCTAATATTTGTTCAATTGATAATAATTGATTATCACTTCTTATCCGTACACTTACGTACTCTATTTATAGTTTGGGTGTTGCTTTTTATGATTATTGCATAGACTGATCGCATTGAGGAAAAATAAACCTCTTTCTTGAGCAGTTTGATAAAAATATAATAATGCCACAGTTTAAAGATATTCTTATATTCTAATAATACTTTTGAATTGTCGTCCGATTTACACATCCATGCAAAAATTCAGCTCAGTCGGTATCCGAGAAGTGCATCAAATTGAGCTTGCTAGTTTTGATTACAGACAAACAAACAAACATCGGGACAGGTGAAACTAAATAAAAGCTTGTAAAATGGAGCGTTTGGAGCAACTTTTCGGAAAATTCTCTATGAGAATTTTTTCATTCGTATTGCTGTCTCGAAGCGATAAATTCGCTTTTAGATTATAGACTAAAAATGCATGACGTTTAAATGCAGGCCACTACGAGTAAAAATCGCTTAAACAACCGTTTTAGCCCGTTTAAGTTCACGTTGTTTTGTTGTTGTTTGTTCTCCGGCGCAATTTATTCTGCGCCACTGTTTACAGTGCCCTGTTTTCATTACAATACGATGTCTACAGTCCATTACCATACGATGGTTTAGTCATATACGATTCTCGATTCTACGCCGCGTCTCGTGGGTAAAAAGGTCAAGAGAGACTCGAATTTGAAATCCATGTATTCCGTTCTATTTTTGAAATATTTTGACAACTTTTAACTTGTTTCCACAGTGGCAGGCAATTCAAAATAATGATGATTTCCAAATCAGGGGTTACGTTTAACACACGGTCAGCTGTGTCCACGACTACATCTCGCTGCTTGGGAGGCAATAAAATGATATTCTCATGGATTTCCACAGTCCATAGTTGGTTTGGTATTGTTTAGTAGTTGATAGCTCCCCCATAAGCTCGTTTTACTATAACATCAACTAGCATATTATGCGGTCTAAATGTAAACCCAAACTAAACTTGAATCTCTTTTTTATTCCGTTCCTCAAAAGAAAAAAAAAACTGAACTCTTGTAAAATCACTTTGTTTTCTGTCTGTCTATCTGTCACGATCTGTCTTTATTTCAGTAACTTTTTAATCTATCGCGCTGAAATTTGGAATAATTGTAGGTAATAGTGGCCCAATGTCATTGCAATCATGAAAATTTGAAAATAATAATTATTTTTATTTAAAAAAGGGGGGAAAACCGGGGTGTCAAAATTTCAAAATGAGATAGGTAAAAATATTGATACCATAATAAGAAAGGGTACTTCAGTACTTGAACGATCTAAAACAGAATTTTCTTTATTTTTATGCCTAATAAATTGGCCTCAATTTGGGAAGATCCCTGAACCAGCTTCGAACAAATCTAACTTAATGATCTGTAGATAACCCTCGCCCATTAGCTTAATGATGGCCAGGATTACTACGAGTTGATTATCGGAAATCTGATATTGACTATACAGCCTCACATATCGATGATATGATCTGTTTATTGAATACTCTCAATCCAGGGTCTTTAATCTGTATGTCAGTGATCTTCACTTAGCTAATTTGACATACCTTTTATGTATTGAAGGGTTGCTACACAATATTTTTTCCGTTTCAATTATTAAAGCAGCAATGTATAACAAACCATAGATAACAGTGATCATCACTGCAGGTATAAATTTTAACTTTTGATCAGTGACGAATGAAAGCTCAAAGGCAAACTATTTACATCAGTTTTAAATTATAATGCACTATGACTAAATACTCAAACATATTAAGAAAGATACCATTGAAACCTTTGATTCAGTGGAAGGTAGGTCATCCCTTAAAAAAGATTGATTAACCAGTTTTTGTTTTTCGTAGTGTTGCCATCACCGTCAACCCTTTTTTATGTTCTACAGCTGGGCACGGGTCATAGCCCACTACTCTGGCCAAGTGCGGGCTTAAATTACCGTTGAGAACATTATAGTGAACTCTCCGTTACTTGAAAAGAATATCCAGGAACCAATATGCAGGAACACCGCCCATATGAAACACCACACACAGTTCTTCTAACACTTTCTTCGACGTACGTCTCGTCCCGACATCGGGACAACCTGAGGGGACGTTGACATCACAATGCAAAATCATAGAGACGGGACGAAACGTGTGACGGAAAGAAAGTGTTGGAAGAATTATGGTGTGATGTTTCATGTGGGCGGTGTTCCCGCATATTGGACCATTCAGATTCTTTTCAAGTGGCGGATTATAGCAAATTAATCTGTCCTGCTAAATATGGATATAACGCCTGCAATATTTAAAAGCACGTTTGTATCGTGGGTTTACACTTGACCAGTGAGTAACCTTAAAAATAAAAACATGGCGCATAGACCATTGACCCCTGATTGAGCGTTGAATTGAAAAACTGTTTTTCGATTCACTGTGATAATATTTTCATTGCATTTGCAAAACGGTGGCGCTTGTTTTGATTTGTGGAAGTCCGTGGAGTGTTTTGTTTATTTTGTTTATGCTTTGTGGTTTTGTGTTGAGACTTTTTATGCCCGTTTTTTTAGGGGTCCGTTGCTGCTACTGTGCCAAAAAACATTTTTTTAATTCAGTATTATTCATGATATGAGTTTCATTCTTTTGTAGGTGTAAATAATTCCATGATGCACACATTTTTGAGATTTGCTTAAACGTTTTGCCTTATGAAAGAATTTCGATAGCCTTACGACTGGTCAGACTTTGGTTTTGGCAGCATAAAGCGTGCATACATTTTTATTTGTTTTTTCAATACAGATACTCTCAGCATAGGTCCCCATCGCTCGATGTATAATAACAAGCTTTGTTAAAGCTCATATTTAATGATCTCGTTTCCGAGCCGAACAAAATTCACAATGTGCCTAAATTCTAAAGACCAAATAGTTTCTAAAGGCGGAATGCCGTCGATATATAAATTGTATTGAAGCTTGATGTTGACCTATTAAATTCTGAACGAACGCTTCAGATTTTCTCTATTCAGGCATCAGCCTGCATTCAACCGGAAATTTATTGTAACTGGTCTAGATATGGTTAAACTGTACCGAGTAACGATAGATCTGTTGTATACTTTACTCTTGAAAGGTACGAGAGATCAGAAAAGGAAATGAAATAAATACAATAGCCAGATATATTACAAATTACAATATATTTATTCCTAAGGAAGCTTTCTACACAAATTAACGGTCATATATTTTCAAATTATCTTATTACTGTTATTTGACGGACTCTCAGTGTCGAGCTTAGAGAAGGTAAAAACTTCTAAAATATCCTAATCTCATTGTGAGACGGTCCTAGCTGCAGCATCAGGTTTCCAATATTTTAAAAAGACAATCATCATCGGAATTGATAATATTCATCAAATTTCAGCTTGAATACCAGATGAATACAAAGAAGAATATAATAGGGAGAATGCTACAAAAGTTGTTCTAATATTTTGAACCAGAAAGACCCGAACGTCTTTCTGGTTCAAAATATTAGGACAACTTTCATAATAAAGCAAGTTGCATAAAAGCTTATAAAAATTGAACTGAATAAAACATGTGGCGGTAAAAACTCCCCGGATTTCATCCCGTCAATGAGGGGCATTCAACTAGAAGTTTATTGCAGCTGGCTAGTCAGCCTCGCAGTTGGTGGACTAAATGTTTTACCCGTGCCGTCCTCTCGGTTAGTTAAGTTTTGTCACGCGGCTGTGAATCGTGTGGATTTTCTTAATGTTTGGAAGTTTTTAGTTATAACCTCTCGTTTGAGTCCAAAAAATGTATTCCAAAAGATGCAGCCATTTATGTCTCTATCTATACTCATAAATTGTCTCCTTAAACCCAAATAGGTAATAGGTAGGTACAGGAAAAATTCCCTGCACGGTGATGATTGAGGCGAAATGTAAACCTGCAAAGCTATCTCTAATGACCTATTAATGATATCACCTCATCATCGTCTTCTTCACGTCAGTCTGCGGACGCCCAGTGATGGACATAAGCCTTCCAAACCACACTCTGTCCTCAGTCTTCTCCATCCAGCCGCTTCTCGCCACCTGCTTTATGTCTGGAGGGCGCCCCCACAGGGCACCCTACATACGCTTCCTTATACATCTTGATGGTCTCCATCCAGGAAATTTCAGCTCCACCGGCCATCGCCATGAATAGCGTGATCTGCCCACTGCCATTTTAGCTAGCTAATTAATAGATATATTACCTATATTGATAAGACTATCCTAAAAGACTCGCCGAAGCACTTGACCCGATATGTACGAGGAACGCAGGTCTGGATTGCATAATCTCGCAGTAATCTCGTAGTGCCAAATCGTAAAAATCTGTCTGAATAAAACATGTGACCGTAAAACTTTCCCGATTCTATACAGTCAACGTGGATGGAGTGGCATTCAAAAGTTTATTGCCACTGGGCTAGATGTACCTGGCTGGAGATCTAGAACTTTTACCTGTGCGGACCGCTAGCACTGTTTAGTGAAGTTTTGTCATATGTAAGTGAATAGTGCGGGTTTTATAAATAAATGTTTGAAAGTCGGTGCTCTCGTTTGAAGTTGAGTGTGTTGGAAAAGTTACGCCATTCACGTCACATATATTTACTTGGAGAGGAGATTGGTCAAAAATAATTGGGTACTTCCTGTTGCTCTAAAATTATGAAATTCGACAATTAGAATTAAGACATTAGAACTACTGTATAGAGCTTTGAATATGAAAGTTCAGAGACAGCATACCTGAAAAAAAAAGACAATTAGTATAGGCTACATTGGGGGTCTACCAATAGTTACTCGGTGATGGTTGCCAATCCATCATTTGGGTCGTGCATCGAGCACCCGGTTCTAGGCGACTGTTCGGTGACTGCGGATCCCTTTTTGCTGGTGTTGGAGGCAATAGGGACACATCCTAGACAGGTTTTGCCTCGGGGACGATATTGCCGACAATAAAGTGGTGACTCCGCCGAGATTTGTTGTGTTGTTGAGGTTGTTGCGTGATCTACAGTCGGTGTTCGCCTTTTGTTGATGATATCAAGTTGGTAGATAGTTACCCGATACACCCTCATTCCTGATGTGATCGCGTAGAGACACTCTGTGGGCTGTGGTATCGTTCAGTTTGTTAGTTAACATCCTTTACTGGGTTATTCATTAACAAAACGGAGGCAAAAATCCTATTTTGGTATTCTTTGCACAATTTACCAACTCGGTTGGATGGTTTCATGTCAACATACCATGCTAGTTGCTTCCGTTTTCTGAGTTAATAACCCAGAGAGGTTTGTTGACCAATAAACTAAATGATACAGATTACAGAATCAGCCCACTGATCATATTTATAAGCTTTATTATGAATTAACTAGTCATTAAAACAAATCTTGTTCATAAAATCCGCCTTCGAAATTACTGACTAGCCAGCTTTTTGAAATCCAGTAGCTCAAAATAATCGCTCAAAAGCACAGAAAAAAGAAAAAGGGATCAAAAGAGTGAAGTTTCTATTACGTAAGTAAGTATAATTTTCTTGGTTATCAGTGGTATTACTTGCGAACTCACTCAGCTGTAACTGAATAAACTATAAGTCAAATCCGGTATTGACTTTGTAAAGCCGTCTCAGCCGTAGCCATGTGCCCTATTGACTGCGACGGAGCCGCCTAGATCAAACTAATCCATTTCTGTGCTTTGAAGCGTATTACGTCATTAGTTTCCTGGGACCTAGAGTTTAGGATTTAGGACTGACGTGACTTTGATTTGACGTCTCTAGTTATTTAACATTTGTAGGTATTTGTTTGATAAAAACGAAATGCACCATATTCCTTTTTTGGAGTTTTACCGGTACATACTTATCTAATTTAGCTTTAGGGATGGTTCTAATTTAGCTTATTAACAATTCACCTAAATATAAAATTGAACAGGAAGGTCGTCAAGAGCTAAAGCTAAGCCGGCTTAAGTTCCCTAGTCAGTCCAGAACCGTGAGTTGAGTGAACCACTAAATAAGCTATCAAAGTTAAATGCGTAACCACCCAAAATTTCGTATTTGTGCTTATTATTATTGACCGTTAAAGAACTCATATCATTATCATCATCTCAGCCTATGTTCAACTGTGGATGTCTGCACATCCACAGTTGAACATAGGCCTTCCCAATCGCGCGCCACCACACCCTGTCCTCAGCCTTCCTCATCCAGCCGCATCCCGCCACCCGCTTTATTATATCGTCGGTCCAGGTCCAATACCCGAAACTAATAATTTAAGCTTGCAAAATTTAACTTAAACAAATCACAGTACATCTGCAAACACAGCAAGTTAAATAAAAGCTTGTAACAACAATGAAGTTATTATTATCAGACGCGCTAAATATAACGGGGCATCCCCGCTATGTACCGGCAGTAAATTAAATTGTCAACTCCGTTGGCGGGGCGTAGTTATAATTGCGTGTAATTGAAGCTATTGCACTGAAATAACTTAGTTCCAGGCAGCCACCGCGTTGCTCTGCCGAGGTTCCACCCGGTTGATTCAATAAACATTGCCGGTTTCAAATGATGGTATATCTAATCGATTTAGGGTTCCGTACGTAAAGAGTGCCAACGGAAACCGATTGTTAAGACTCGGCTGTCCGTCTGTCTGTCAGCGAGTAGCATCACGCGAGTGTACAATTAAGGGGATTTATTGAATTTATTTTTGTCTTTCTCACTCTCACGGATACTTTGGTAGGTGCGACATGCAGCGTCGCGGAAGAATATAACAGAAAAACGACTTTTTACCTAATTACTCAAAAACTAAGCTAGTTATCAAAAATCTGTTTCTTAGCGTTTTTGGATGTTAGTATTACCGACACATTAAAACAAAAATTACAATTACATCCATTGTAGTTTCCGATAAAAAGTAGAAAAACTGAGATTTTGGACCAACTTTTGGGAGAAATTTCTATCGAGAAAATTTTATCCAATCGTGTTTCTGCTTCTAAGCGATTTTAGATTAATTACCCAAAATACATAACGTTTAAATTTGAAAGTAGTCGTCTTTGTAGTTTTTGAATAAAACTTCATTCAAAATCGCTTAAATACCGCTTTTACGCCGTTAACTGTACTAAGCGTAGGGCAGTGCAGTAATTGACAGGCACAGTAGCAAATTACCTAGTTACGGTTTTGATGCCAACCTCTACTCAGTGCAGTCTGCAATTAAGTGTAATCACACCCGCGCCGCACCCCGTAGCGGCTTCGTAGACAATAATTACCTTAATTGCACTACGCCCGCCCGTAGCACTGATCTACGGCTCCCACTGACGCCTACAGCGCTCTACGATCTGCGGGTCTAGTAGGTACAAGTTGTTGGATAAACGATTCGAATCTCGATTCGGTTTCGCCATGAAATCATTATGCGGGGAGTTACCGAAAATGTATGACGTATAACAATTAATTAAGGATTAAGGAAGGATCGCTGGAAGCCTTCAAATAGTGTTGCTATAGAGCAGATCAAAATGTGGATGTAAAATAAAAAGAGTCACTTTCACCGTCATCAAGAAATAAGACCGCAGACATCGGTACCACTTTCTCTCTACATCGTATACAAGAATTGGTGTGAGTGAGCTTTTCGAAGCATAACCGCTCCAACCTATAACCTTAACGATAAATAAATTAGTTTATCACGCGTGTAATCACAATAGCAGTTTCGTAGACAATGGTGCTAATTCGGTTGTGCAAATCTCAAAACTAAACTAATTTGAAAAAATAGTGCTATCCTTTTCAAAATGCTCTCCATAGAAAAGGATAACACTGTTTTAATAAATTCATTTAGTTTGGAGATTTTGCAAAACAGAATTAGAACCTTAATTGAACTGCACCCGGCCGTAGCGCTGAGCTACAACTCCTACAGATGTCTACGGCGTAGGTACTACGATCGTAGAAAAAGCTTTTTTATAAATCTATGTTTTTAATATCTCGACATCATGAGTTTAAAATTTGTCTACGTTTCTAATCTGTTTGTTTCTAGTGTAACCGTCTAGTCTAGTGTCTCAAATGTCTTATCTGGGTGATGCTTACATACCGATGTATTATGATTTTAGTCAGCCCTGGAAATGAATGAAAGGTCGGGTCTGGGAAACTGACTCGAAACCTTGGTATATACGGTCCGATCTAGCCAATAACAACGCTAAATCAGTATAGATATTTCAATCCATGATGACGCGCCCCACTCTGTCAAACTCCATACGAATCGAGTGAAACATAAGCAATTTTGACAGAGTGGGGCGCGTCTTCGGGGTTTGAAATATTATCTATAACTGGCAGGTAAAGTTGTATGTTAACCAGTAACGGTTGCCATATGGCATCTGTCGCTCAATGCATTCTGTAATTAACTGCGATCACACCCACGCTGTATCCTGTTGACTTCGTAGCCAATTATTATTCACCCACTCGTAGCGCTTGCTACGGCTACGAATATCTACTGACATCTACGGCGCACGCGAACGTTAAAATACGAACCAAGCATTCAAACGAGAGATTCGAATTTGTCTGAAATTCTTGAACGCAATGCTGCTAGCTGTATATCCAAGAATTCCAGACAACTTTGAATCTCCCCTTAAAATTGAGTGCAATGACATAGGTGATAAATAATGATAAAGGTAAATTGTAGATCATTGACACATTGAATGTGCTTGGTACAATTATGATTATGATTAGTAAAATTAGTAAAACTAGGCTTAATACTAGTAAAATTATCGATATGGCTGTATAGGCGTATAGCTACATGATTTTAATGGAAGTTTTGCTTACAAATGACCATTTTAAATAATTAATCATTAATCGGTTATTATTTATTTTATTCGTATCATGGGTACTCGATTCTCGGATGTAAAATAAACACCAGTAAATAATTCAACATAAACATGAAAATGATACTTCCATTCCCCGAATAAAAAGCAAATAAAATTTTAATTGATTCAGTAATAACTCACTCGTAAAAACGGGAATTTAAATCTTAAAAGTCATAACATTTCACTCCCACCTGTTACCGTCGCGTCTCCTAGCACGAGCTAAACTGAAACATTAAACGGCTTTTTCCATTAAGATAATGCTTTCTTAACTACATCGAGTTAGGAGACAGTGGCTTAGGTGGGGACATTCAATTCATATGCAAATACGATTAAGCGCGCAATTTGCCTCCGCTTCGCCGGGGATTACAGCGCCGCGACAACCCAAGCTTACGAGTGTGCTGTGTTTTAAACTGATTTACTGGATAATTAATGCATTTGAAGTAATCTTATTATGTCCGTTAAAGCCGGGCGTTGAGTCCATTTGCACGGACGCGACGCGACGGGACGGCTTGATTTCATTTGTACGCACAAAACCATCGCCTACAGTCTACACGAACGTGCTTATAACTTATACGAATATACGAACGCGGCCTCTTACTCAGGGGATATATTATGAAGTTTGAATTTGATTTTTTTTAGATTTTAGGTTACGAATTTTTAGGCTTGACAGACATTTGAAAACACTTTAGAGACTAGCAGTTTGAGTTATGATTATTTCCTTCATGATTAGAGTAAGCGATTAGAGTAAGTGATTACGAATAACTTTGTGCCTCGGAATTGAATAATGTATCAATGGAATAGGAAGCTGAAATCAACTATGCTAATACATAAAATTCTCGTGTCACAGTGTTTGTAAAACTCCTTCGAAACGGCTTGAAGGATTTTTATGAAATTTTTTGTGTACATTCGGTAGGTCTGAAAATAGGTCGTTATCTATTTTTCATACCCCTAAGGGGTAGAATGACGTTTGCCCGGCCAGCTAGTTGTCTATAAATTCTTATTATACAATTATGCTTCTCGTATATTACCCGATGTGTATAATAATGTTTTTCTCTTTTGGCAGCATCGTCAGTCTTTTCGCCCAGAACAAAGAAGGCAAGAAAAGGGTAGAGAAGGCGTTAAGCGAGTCTGGTCTACCCACGGGGAAGAATGACACGATCAGTCAGTCCAAGTTTCAATTCGAAGACTTCTTCGCCTTCTACAAGAGTCTGACGCAGCGGACGGAAGTACAGAAGATCTTCAATAATCTGTAAGTTACAATTTCGGCTTTACCTGTGTGTTAAGTTTCTTTGGAGTCCGAAAGTTTCTTCTTTGGAGTTCCAAAGAAGAAGGAAATGTCTGGGCTTAATACCATGACAACGAAAGCTGGATTATTTCGTGGTTGCGGCATGAAGGAGTAACAAACATACACACGTACACACTTTCACCTTTGTAATTAGTGCAATAACAAGAAATTATTTAAAGAGTTACGAAGGTCAGCTTATGTTTAACCGACTTTAAAAAAGGTTCGCAGTTCAACTGCATTTTTTAAATGTTTGTTTACTCATAACTTCCAATTGGGTGAAGCGATTTTGATGATTCTTTTTTATTTGAAAGCTGGTGCTTCCCGTTTGATCTTATTTCAATTTCATCCGGTCTTATAGCATGCAGTATGTGGGCGACAAATGGACGAAAATCACGCCGACCGATATCGGTGATGCTTTATTCATTTGAAAGGTTGTACTCCAATGGTATTTTGATGAGGGTTAAAGGCGGTTTTTTTGTTAAGATTTTAAAAATATCAAACGCCTTAGTACCTACACTAAGCCCGTCATAGATATACGAGTACGCTAGATGTGTACGTGTCCTATTCGTTTCCCGGCTGATAAAAGAGCACCTGTTACAATCTGTTTCGCATTCCATTTATATCGTACCTATTTCTTGTTTATTGTTCGCGAGATTTCTGAATAGCTGAATATGTAGGTCGACGTAATATTCATAATAATATTACGTTGTTCCATAGATGTTATAGTGTAATACTTATAAACGCTAATACATATTTCATAAGGTTATTATGAGGGCAGTGATGGAATAATTTCGCTAGCGAATTTAGAATAATCTTCAGTCTTGATACCATAACTTTCTATCTCGATCCTTCTATGACTACGAGTGCATGCGTATTACCTACATACGCATACATAAAAGGACATAGATCATAAGTGATGGAATTACTTGGATGGATATACAATGAGCCCTAAGGCTAAGTGACCGGGAGTTTATTGAATATTTGGACAAAATTTTCGAAGAATAACTTTAAACTTGAGCTCTTTTTTTACCTTTGAGCTTTTTTTACAGATTTTTTGTTTTTTCACAGAAATGTCCGACTTGCTGCGCTTTTTTTAATTGTTACTTTTGTTTTTATAGTTTTTGTTATTCTGTCTCTTTCTAACTGCTTTTGTCTCTAATTTTTACTCTATCAATTCCACGTACTTACACGTCACTTAGCCCTGGGGCACATTGTATATTTGATAATAATTTAACTAAAATCGCCACTGTAAGATAATTTTTATACGTCTGTTGTACCTATACAGTTTGTAAATCAGCGGGACAGTTATATATTCAGCATCTAAAATTTATTAAAATTTTTATTAACTAGATGCTTACAGTAAATTTAATTTAAAAGTTTCGTATGCTTTACAAAGTTTACTGTTTGCACTTAAAAACAATGGACTTGAAACCGTTGAAGTCTTGATAAAACCCTCGCAACACGATTTAATTTAAAACCCGTCTCACGTTCCTCCCAACAAATTGAAATACAACAAAACGGAAACTCACTCCGAACTCTCCGCCGCAATCAAGAAATTTCAATTAATCCACGCGTTCGTTGCAGTTGCGATGAAATTTGACGTGAGGGTCACATGGCTTTGTCTTCGCAACACCTCGTCTCCCGTATGCAAAGTTGAATGTGGGTTAAAACTTATAACTTACGCTATTACAACATAAAAGTTGCGGGCTAGGCGAACAAAAATGGATTTATTCCGTCACGGAAATCCCGATATGAAAAAAGTCTACGAAAATCCAATCATTTATGCATTTTATCACAGAACACTAAATAGTACCAGAAGGTTCACTCCGCACGATTATTTAAAGAAATAGCGACTCTAGCGCTGACACAAAAAGTGCAATTCAATGCACAATAGCGCCTGGCCACGCCCTCAAAATCGACACGCAATAAACGCAATGTTGTGGTCTCTTTCTATCGCCTATCTTTATCTCTTACGACGTACTAGGGCTGCCGTAGTCAGACGGCGCGTAAAATAGACCGTACAGAACTAGCGCGTGCAACTCGGCCCGCGAGCGGCAACGATGAGGTCCGTACCCGTGTAGCCGGGGACGGCCACGTGATAAGTGAGACTGGCCTGATTTTATTTTCTTCCTTACCTTAGATTTTATCGGTTTCCCATAAAAAATAATAAATAAATAAATAAATAAATAAATATATACAGGACATTTGACACATCGCAATCTAGCCCCAAAGTAAGCGATAGCTTGTGTTATGGGTACTAGATGACTGATAATATACATACATACTAATATACATAAATATAATATATTGAAAAACACCCAGACACTGGAAAATATTCATGCTCATCACACAAACATTTACCAGTAGTGGGAATCGAACCCACGACCTCCGGCGCAGACGGCAGGTTCGCTACCACTACGCCATTCGGTCGTCAACCAAATAAAAAAAAACAAACAGATGGGATCCATCTGTAATGGCGGAATCTTGAGAGGCAAAGCGGAAATTCTTCGATTTATCGTATCAAGCTTTTATTTTTTGGACACCAGGCGTCAGGTCACTTGGCTTGGTCACGTTGACAGTCCAAGGTCCAGCTTACTTGTATAATAGAGGTCAGTGGGTTATAATATATAGACTATACCACCAGACCAATTTCACTTATCACGTAATCAAACGAGTAGCCGTCTCGACGTACTGATTACAGACGGCTACCGCACGCCGGCTAGGTTGCACGTGTTAGTTCTTGTAAGGCCTATTTCACGCGCTGCGTGCGCCCGATTACGAGGCAACTTTAGTACGTCGAAAAAGATAAAGTTATGCGATAGAAAGAGACCACAACTTTAGGTGTAGGCGGAGCCAGGCGCTATTGCGAACTGAATTGCACTTTTTTGTGTCAGCGCTAGGGTCGCTATTTCTTTATATCATCTGGCGGAGTGAACCTTCTGTACCGTTAGGTACTATTATGTATTCCGTGCCACTAATCTTCTTTACAATTTGTGCAGCACCGACGGCAAGCCACACCTGTCGGCCAACCAGTTGGTCGACTTCCTCAACGAGGTGCAGAGGGACCCGCGCCTTAACGAGATCCTGCATCCCTACGCCGACATCCAGCGGGCGAAGGACCTCATAAGGGCGTACGAGCACAACAAGTACCACCAGCAGCGGTCGCAGCTAACTTTCGATGGATTCTTGAGGCAAGTGGATTTTGCCATTCAAGGGGTAATACGGGGTAAAAATGTGTTTTTAACGTAAAAGGTCTATTGACTTACTCAGAAAGGACCCAAAAGCGATATGTGTACTAAAAAATTGATGTCTCTAAACTAATTTTGGAAAACGACGAAAGTCTAAATTCCTCATTTAGATAGATTGCTCGTATAGTGATGTTTCTGATTAGTTCCTACTCTTCTCGAGCATTTTCGGGGTGTTTTGAAAAATCATTGCTTATCCCTTGTGTAGCTTCAATTAAATTTTGTTTTCCATATATTACCGTTTGACAAACGTCATGGCTGTTTTATTTACTGTGTTAGGCGTCGCACGTCGCCCACTCAACTGTTTGCTCGACGTATACGTCTGTTTGTTTGTTTACCCGCAGGGAGCAGCTATAACGTATCGGTGCCTACACTGACCGAGTTAATTCGTATGCTATAATATGCAATAATACTTTACTGAAACCTTGTCAATATAAAATTCTTCGAACTTGAACCTATACCATTAGTAATTATTATTATTGGAACGAAGTTATCGCGCGTTGCGAAAGGTGGCTAGACGGGAAAAATTAAGACGAAAAGTTGTAACGACACCTTTTGCTATAGTAAGCTATTGTAAGTCTTGCGGCGTGCGCATGTTTCTCTGTCTATCTCTCTCTCTCTTATAGAAAGCAAGCCAGACATACTTCGTTCCATCCGGATGTCCCTTGACACCTCTCAAGTTTTTTAGTCTGTACCTGTACAATAGATAATACAAAATCGAATCACTTCAGATTTAACTATCCTCGCTCACGTTTAAGACAATTTGTTCATAAAAAAATATAAAAAACACCGCCTAATTAGTTTAGACGTATTTTTTTCAGTGAATAGGCTTGCGCTTGATCACAGTCATGCCTGAAAGAAAGCAGGTCTATGTTGGAGCGAGCTTGTCTAGAAAGTGCCAAATTATTATTTGTCTTCTATGTGGATACCCAATTATATATGGCTTATAATTTTCTGCGTTGTTCGTATCAGAAACTTAGAAGTGAACCGTTTTCTGAGAGAAGTTCTCGTAGAAAGTTTAAAGAAGGTTAAAAAAAGAATACATATCACTCTTTTTAACATTTATCAAAATAATTCAGCTTCAATACAAGCTGTTACCTCGAAATCGTTTTTATACCTTTAAACGAGAAATTCTTGTATATTATTATATATAATGTGAATCTTGGAAACGGCTCCACTGATTTTCATGAGATTTAGAATACAGGGGATTTCGGGGGTGATCAATCGATCTAGCTGGATTCATTTTTAGAAAATGTCCACCACTCAGAACTAATCTTGCTTCAGTAACTGTCAAGTAACAGTGTCTGTTAGGGGAATGTTAATATTGCTTCTGTAACTGTCATGTAAAAGCACATAAAGGCGTACGTTGCAGTTGATTACACCATAAACAAGTGTGTCTAAGGTATGTTGAGTAAGCAGCGCCTTTGTATGCATGTTGGTGGTGTATATAAACTAAGTTCTTGTGGGGCATGTAAATTCCTTCATCGGAGTAGTACAGGCAAAATAAATATGTCGTTAATAGAGCAGATTTTTTTATTGTTGTAGAAACTAACACACACTCAGTGTGGGTAAAATTTTTGAGGTAAAATTTTAAGCAACTTCCACCCAACCGATTGAGTTTAAAGTTTGACATACTAGCAGCTTGTTTCATAAATTTGTATAAAAGACATTAGTATAGTTATACGTTCGTAAATAAGATTGTAAATTATAGTTATGAGGATGCGCTGACTTTATTTTTGTCTTTCTCACATTTACGAATACGTTGGTAGGTGCGACATGCAGCGTTGCGGAAGAAAATAACAGAAAAAGAACTATTTACCTAATTACTAAAAAAACTGAGGCCGGTTTCCATCAAAGCGGAGCGGAGCAGAGCTGTGTTTGAGTAACCAATCAGATTATGTCATTTCGGCTCTCCATCAGATTCGGAAATGTCAAAATGACGGAATCTGATTGGTTACTCAAAAACAGCTCCTCTTTGGTCGAAATCGGGCCTAAGCCAGTTTTCTAAATTCCGTTCTGAGCGATTTTCGTTAAAAACTACAAATACATCCATTGTACTCGTAGTTTCTGATTTAAAAAATAGATTTTGGAGCAATTTTTGGGAGAATTTTCTATCGAGAAAATTTTATTCAACCGTGTTTCTGCTTCATCGGTTTTAGATTAAAGGTCCAAAATACGTTTAAATTTTAAAGTACTAATTGTCTTTCAGCTTTTAAACTGCGGGTCACTGAAATCGCTTAAATAGCCGTCTACGCCGTTAATATTGAAAAGCAGAATTTCACTTATAAACTTGTTGCTAAAATATCGCAATTTAGATCTGCGATATAATTGTATGACCCAATTCGGCGGCACCGTCGAACGCCCCTCCGATACTCGAGCATGTTAATTAAATTAATTATAATGCAGTGTTGAGATATTACCCCGCATATTAATGCTATCAAGCAATTTCGGGATTCGGAACCAATATAACATTTTCACGGATATTGAAATATGAACTCTTTTTCCACCGATATGAACGTAAGGATGAGCGCCATCTGTCAAATTTCCTACCAATACGCCACAATATGGCGGAAACCATTCCTGTGGAAACGCGCGTGAGGACTAATAATGAAGTATAATGATCTGAGGCGTGGATCGCGGTCCATAAACAATAGTGTGGACGGCTTACTACTATGCCGGTGTTGGGGGCAATAGGGAAATCTCCCTCCAGGCAGGTGTTATGCCTGGGGATCGCTTGTCATCCGAGCGTGTGACGTCAGAACTTCTATTTATGGAACGCTCGTCGAAAGCTTCGTCAGCGTGTGCTAGGGGACTGGTTACACCATCTATCGTCAGCTATCGGAGACCGCTACACTACTGACGCCGATGGTGTCAAAACAAACATTTTTGACACCAGTAAACTGGCGATATTCTTTCGCGCGGCCCGCCGGGTTATTTGTATACGTCTATTCTTTAACGGATAATGAAATACAAACTCTCTTTCGCAGGTTCCTGATGTCAGAGGATAATCCGATAGTCGCGCCGAGCAAACTGGACCTGTGTGACGATATGGACCAGCCGTTGGCGCACTACTTCATTAACAGCTCGCACAATACCTACCTCACTGGGCATCAGATCACGGGCAAGTCCAGCGTTGAGATCTACAGACAGGGCCTGCTGGCGGGCTGCAGGTAACTTTTCAGTTGCTATCACACTAATATTATAAAGGCGAAAGTGTGTGTGCGTGCATGCTTGTGTGTGTCTCGAATACAGAAAGTACAGAACCTCTTTTTTAGGTCGATTAGTTAAATAAAAATAGTGTTTGTTGATTGTACAGTTTGCTCACTTATTTCTACCATTATTTACTTATTCCACTGTACCTCTGGACTGAACAAATGTCCCTGGTTCTTTCCAATCTGGTCCACATCTTACCCACCTACCTCAATAATATCATCCTCCCATCTTTTTGTTTGTCTCCCCCTATTCCTCTTTTCGATTCTGGTACCCTATTACTTTTTAGACCGTTTTTCAATATTCGCTCTGATTGGTTGTTTGATGAATTTATCTTCTTTTTAAAATTTGGTTATCTCTTTTATGTTTTGTAGTTTTCATCTATCTCTCATTTGCTATTTTACAATATTTAACTAGTAATATGTGTATTTAACCTGCAATGTATATTTTAGTCTTGTAATTGAAGCGTATAAAAATGTTTTATAACCCATGTTCACGAATCACGACGTATTTGTTATTAGTACTCCGCTAGGATAAACATTTTTTTCGCCCGCGTGTTTTATTACTTAAGTAGTTACTACTAAAATGAATTAGGTATTTGGACTTTGTGTACGGTTTTAAACATTTTGCCACTCATTTAACCATTTTTTCTCAACGCCTCTTATATGCGTTTCTTTTCTTTAATATAAAAATCTTTATTATTACACTAAGTTTAAATAAAATAATAAGAGGATTTTAAAGATCGAGGTAATTTGAAGTAATATAATTGATATACCTAAGGTGACCGTAGGAAATTGATAAGCTGTCATTTTAATAGAGCGGGTATACCATTAAAAAAATGCATTGTAAATTGGCCTGGGTTTATTATTATAAATGACATAAACGTTTTTAGGCGAATAAAACGACTTATTTTTAAAACAGTAGAAAGACATAGTATTAAAGATTATTTACATTAATCAAATCCTTGAGAGTCATAGTGAACTGCTGTAACTGCTTTTAAATGCTGTTGTAAAAATGGTAATAACAAAAAGCTTTTTCTCAGTGCAGGTTCGTCTAGTAATTATAACCAAATACATTAAATCACAAACATCGTATTGACCTTTCGTAAGAACCTGTAAATTAGGCCTATGTGAAATAAAGGTATTTTGACTTTTGTCTTTTGATGCCATTTTTTATAGGTTTACTAGCTGACTCGGCAAACGTTGTTTTGCAATATAATTTTGTTCTCACTTAGGGACATAACATATAGATAACAACCCGACCTAGATAATATACACTGAAAGTTTCATAACGAGGTCTCGGAGGAGTTTGGGAACAAAGAAAAGCGAGAGATTTTTATATCTCTATATAACTATATATAAAAGAAAGTCGTGTTAGTTACACTATATATAACTCGAGAACGGCTTTACCGATATGGCTGAAAATTGGTGAGGAGGTAGCTTAGAGCCAGGAGCTATATAGGATACATTAATTGATGCTATAGGATTTTTTTTTAATAATTGATAGGCTTGCGCTTGACTACAATCAAGTCTGATGAACAGAAATGATGAGGTCTAGGATGGAGCGCGCTTGCCTAGAAAATGCCTATTCACTTGATGTCCCTAAAACACATTACATACAAGGAAGGATACATTTTTGATGTCCCTAAAAGCAGAGGAACGATTGCCCTGGCCGATTTAATTTTCCCATACAAATACCTAAGGTTGTACCGCTGTATGGTGGAATCAAACGAATCGCACATCAAATGAAAGAGCGTTAAAAATACTCGATCCGAGTCGACGACTTATATGTGGAGAATTAGGATTATCGAGTATTTTCAAAATAAAAATTAAATTAATAAATTGATTTAATGGCGTTGCTAAGTAAACATTTCATTGCTGTCAAATTTTTTTCACGTTCAATTATACGTCAGGTTTTTCCATAGATTTACTGTAGTGTAAGGTCCGACCTCTTTGGTCTATTTAATTTATGCAAATAACGTTATAAGATGCGATCAGTCCGATTGTAGGTTTCGGAGAAAATCGAAAATTACGTCGATGTATTTGTTTAAGAAAGGGTTAACGCTGAAACAGATTAATAAAGTAGGATCTCTAAGTGAGACATAATTAATAAGGCAAAACAACGTTTGCCGGCTCAGCTAGTAGGTTTATAATTTGTAAAGTAGCATTTTAAAAGTGCAGGTAACCCGATATTCTGAGAATTCATTACAGTTCAACATAGGTACTATACGCAATCGTTGTCACGGTGGCACAGCGATATTTCTTATCGTTTAATCAATTTGTGCTGTACAAAATCGCCCAAATTAACGTAATGCGCTTTTAATGCCGTAACAAATTAATATAAAATGCGCGTTATCGGGTCCAACAAACAACACGTCTGTGAGAAGACTCACAGTATAGCGCATTCGTTCACATTCCATTAGATTGAGAATATTAAATTAAACATATACTGGACAATAGACGTGACAGTAGAATGAATCACTGAAATTATGATTTGAAATAATAATATTGGATAGTCGCAGTAATATAAAATGACATGCTGTGAAGTCACACCTTTGTAAAACTTTTAAAATGTTGAAGGCTTTAATATAGAGAATGCAAGAGGATAGACAATAGATGTTTATGGCCCAAAAATTATTTCCACAAAATCGTTGCAATAACGGTTGTTCATATTCAGTTTGATATAGATACTATTCTACGAGTATGTTTGCTTGAAGTAAAGTTTTTTAGCAGTCATATTATAAGTTTTGGACCACAAGGCCCAGTGTTTTGGTAAGGAAATTTGCATGGTTCTTCTCCCCGTCGAAAATCGGGGGCCCTGCTCATTGTCGTTTTATGTTAACGACTCTACCCGGTGCAAACATAAACACTGAAGCCGCTTTATTGGATTTTTACGCGAGAGGTAACTGTTCGGACTAAATTATTTTTAGCGCATCCTGCCGATCGATATTGATTGGACGATGATCTAAAAACTTTCCGTCCAGTAAATTAGATTGACGTTGAGATATTTTGAGCTCTGATCTAATGTCTTTCAGCCACAGCTTTTTCCGCTTGAATGCGGATTTTCGCATAAAGCTAATTAACGTATGAATACTTTAGTTTATAGCAATGATGTGTTGATATTTTACAGATTATATGTGTAGTTTCAACGCATTGCTAACGCAACTGGTCTAACCAGCACCTCTAGCAATATGGCATTTTGCGATACGCTAAAAAGATGGAGATGGAGAAACCGTTGGGGTAAATTTACTTACCCTTCCAAGTTTTACTTACCATCAGGTGAAATCGCAGTAAAGTACTAACTTGCATAGAGAAAAAAAAATGTTCAAAAATATATTTTTTTTTTTTTTTTTTTTTTTTTTTATTGTAGATAGGCTTGCGCTTGACGACAATCATGCCTGATGGAAAGCAATGATGAGGTCTAGGATGGAGCGCGCTTGCCTAGAAAATGCCTATTCACTCTTCTCTATGATATGAAAATGATCGGTATATTGGTCACTTGATAGCCGCGCTATGTTATTTTTTGACTTTCATTCGAAAGCGATACTCCTTCACGCCGCAACTACTGAACTGATTTGGCTCAAAGGAATGGAGATAAATTGCATCTTGGGTTAACACATAAGCTACTTTTCATCTCGGGAAAATACATGGTTCCCGTGGGATTAGGGAAAACTAAAGTAGATTAAAATTTACGCGGGCGGAGCCGCGGGTATCTGCTAGTAGAACCTATAAAAATATTTAGTAGCTGGAAATATTTAGAATGCTGGAACACTGAGATTCCGGCTAACGATCTGAATACGTAGCGCATAGCTTGTTTTACTTCTGTACAGTTTGTTTTTACTTAACTACACAAACAGCAAGCGACCCAAACAATTCTACGAAATACAAGTATGCGACGACCGAATGGCGTAGTGGTAGCGAACCTGCCGTCTGCGCTGGAGGTCGTGGGTTCGATTCCCACTACTGGTAAATGTTTGTGTGATGAGCATGAATGTTTTCCAGTGTCTGGGTGTTTTTCAATATATTATATTCATGTATAATTAGTATGTATGTATATTTATCAGTCAAAATAAACATTTTTTGACACCAGTAAACTGGTGACTTTTTTCGTACCGGCCGCCGGCGCCGGGTCCTATTAAATATGTATAACGCCGCGCGCTAAGATGAGATGAATTTGTTAACATACTTGTAAAGTTTTACTAATTTCGAATACAAGTTTGAGTTTAGAGTGAATGTACGGCTGTCGACTGTAGTTTGTTCTAATTAATTTACCTCTGACATTTGTTACCACTCATGTTTCCAAGTTACAATAACCCCAGAGGTATAGAGGTAAAATTCTTCTATCCTTCAATTTCAACCGACTTCAAAAAAAGGAGCTTCTCAATTCGACTGTATGTTTTTTATGTTTGTTACCTCATCTTTTGACTGGGTGAATCGATTTTGATGATTCTTTTTTTATTAGACAGCTGACGCTTCCCGTGTGGTCCCATTTCCATTTAGTCCTGTTCTTCTTCTTATAGGTAATGGTATCCATGAGAAAACCCTATAAATTTTTAATTGGAAAGGATGTATTCAACAGTAGTTTGATGAGAGTTGAAGTCGGTTTTTTTGTTAATTAATTAACGTATTATTATTAGATAAGGGAAGTAATTTTTAGCGGATGCCTAATAAAAGCTGTCTGTGTGTGGCCGGGTTATAGGTTATAGGATCATCGCTCAGTCATCTTTGCCTGTTGTATACAGATAAGTTTTATTTTCCTAGATGCGTGGAGCTGGACTTCTGGAACGGGCGAACGGAAGAGCCGGTGATCGTCCACGGCTACACGTTCGTGCCGGAAATCAGCGCCAAAGAAGTGCTGGAGGCGATCGCCGAGAGCGCGTTCAAGACGTCCGACTTCCCCGTCATCCTGAGCTTCGAGAACCACTGCAACCCGCGCCAGCAGGCCAAGATCGCCAACTACTGCAGGGACATATTCGGCGAGATGCTGCTCGACAAACCGCTGGATTCACATCAGCTCGAGCCGGGTAAGTGGAACTACCGAGGAGAGACACTAGTGTGGAGCGGCTGTGGACACGGTGCAACGACTCATTCTGGACGTCTCTACGGGAGGCGCTGGTAGTGATCTTAGGACTAGACCTCTCTGTCAGTCATGGTTGAGGCCATGGTAGATAGTGATAGGTCTTAGAAAGCGGTGAAATCCTACTGTGAGGAAATGATGCAGAAGGAGGTCGCGGGGTGGTTGAGAGAGCATGACGTTCCACCCATCCGTCGCAGAAGGACTCGCCTGCCCCCTTAAGAATGGCCCTCATCAGGCGATAGACACGGGGAGTTTGTCGCCGAAGTGCCTCCCGTGGCACTTTAAATCCATAACGGACGTTCCACCCATCCGTCGCAGAAGGACTCGCCTGCTCCCTTAAGAATGGCCCTCATCGGGCGATAGACACGGGGAGTTTGTCGCCGAAGTGCCTCGCCGTGGCACTTTAAATTCATAACGGATTTCTCCGGCGACATATTCGGCGAGATGATGCTCGACAAACCGCTGGATTCAAATGCTCGAGCCGGGTAAGTGGACCAAAAGAGGAGCGTCACGAGTGTGGGGCCGCCATGGACACGACGCAATAAACTGACTGAGTGAGGGAGGCGCTGGTTGCGATTGTGGGACGAGATCTCCCCCGTCAGCCGTGGACAAGGCCAATAATCTTTTTGAGAGAAAGTATACTGCTCGACAAACCGCTGGATTCACATTAGCTCGAGCCAGGTAAGTGGGCCAAAAGAGGAACGCCACGAGTGTGGAGTCGCCGTGGACACGACGCAACCCACTGACTGAGTGCGGAAGGCACTGGTAGCGATTGTGGGACGAGATCCCCCTGTCAGCCGTGGACACTTCCAAGAATGCTTCCGTGAGAAAGTGATGCAGAACGAGGCCGCGGTGTGGATGGGAGAGCATAACGTGGGCTTTCATCCCATGCGTCGCAGAAGGGCTAGAGTCCAGCGTTGCCAGATGTCCCGTTTTTTAAATCAAAATTTATGCTATGATTGTGTGTCAATCGCACAAATAGAATCGCTTGATTTAATAAGCTATATGAAATAATAAAATGGACATTTCGGATTCTTCTCAAAACGTAGCGTATAGCAACGTAACATTTCTCTGGGAAACGGATTTTCAGAATCAGATCAGCTTTCAAAGTTTATCCTCTCCAAACATTCAAACTTCATCTCTTTATAATATTAGTATTGACGTAAAGAAAACATTTCCATCAAATTATTTTCGATACTTCCATAAACTCTTACTGGGGGAAAGTTTAAATGTCACCGCCTAATGTGATCGATGGATGGTGGCAGCTGTAATTCGAGCTTTCAAGACGCTTCAGATGCAAAGGTCGTGACGTGAAATTGTGCCGAAAACACTCGACGTCGAGTGACAAATAAAAACTTCGTGTCTGCCCAAGATAATTCAAGAACCTATGAACAACATATACGTCAAACAAGCGCAAATCTGTTCTATTTTCTATTTTAAACCCCCAAAATTTTTTTTTTCTATTTTTGCGTGAAAATCTTAATGCGGTTCACAGAATACATCTACTTACCAAGTTTCAAAAGTGAATTCTTATAATTTCGGAAAAAGTGGCTGTGTCATACGGACCGACAGAGAGACATAACGAATCCATAGGAGCTCCATTTCTTTGCCATTTGGCTACGGAACCCTAAAAATACAGTGTCTTGGTATTAACTAAATTTGACATGAACATGCGTTAGTTATTCTTTTTCATAAAAAAGTAAGTACATATTTCTTGTCTTGCCATTATTTATTTATTTACCACCTTACATCTATAGCACTACAGGATTTCCTAATTCGCTAGAAGTAGCTTTTAATATAGGTACCTTAAAGTAATACTTACAAACTAAACGGACCTTTAACCTAATTATAGGTATGTGCAGCATGTGGTAAATGGAGTATGACAAAAATATCGATAGAAATATCAGAAAAGGTTTCTTCAAAGTTCTAATATAGAACGTTCAACGTACACAGCCCAACTGCATTAGAAAGCGATCTATTCTTAGAACCGCCCCCGTAAAAGGTGGCATTTCCAAGAATATCGCAAGCGCGCCCAATAACGGCACTAAAAGCCTCATTTTCTTTGAACACCTGATGTTATTGGCGCCTGATCTATCGCTGACTCACGCGTAGCGTAAACAGAGACAGATTTTTCGCGAGAGACATTCCACTGGGGACGTGACTTTCAAACAAATCTCTAAGGTGCTCCATTCCATGTGGGACATTGAAAGTTCTGAAAGATCACAGGATAACACACGACAGAATGAGCGAAGCTTTAATGTAATAGGTACGTTATTCTGAAATATTGTCTTCTGTTGCCTTCACAGTTCAGACGCCTTCTAAATGTAGTGATATATCGAAATATAATGCTTGTAAAAAGTGCAGTGATGTGTGAAGTAGAAGAGAATAAGTGTATGACTGTTATGTATAGATATCAGAGGGTTATTCCGTAAAGAACTTTTCATTCGATCCCTTGGGTTATCAAATTCGTCTTTGTATTTTCCGCCTGTTGATGTTACTCGTGCCTATGTGCGTCGGGACACACCTCCGCAATTTACGTCGCCGAAAGTTTGGCTCCATAAGCTCGCAATGATTTTTAGGTAACCTGGGTTGTGTCGTGGAACAAACGTCGCGTTCGGCGACACGGTAAACGTGCATATTACATAGCAAGCGATATACCTAGCGACGCGTTAATGCTTGCTTGGGAGCTTTGCTTTCGTGCTTGAGTGGCGGCTTGGCTTGTTGGCACTTTGGCTCTTACAGAATAATTTCTGGTAACGGGCTATAGCAAAATATTACTTGTAGCCTTGGTCTCGCTATTATAACGAGTAACGCTGCGGTACGGGACATGCGGAGTCAGACACAAATTGTATAAAAAAAAGTGCCACATACTGCGACGGAACGAGAGACCAAAAAAAACGCAAAACGAGAACGACGCAAGCTGCGTTTTTCATACAATTATGCGTTGTGCGTCATGATCGCGAGACTAAGGCATTAGGCCGTATGTACACCGCAGCCGTCTGTATGACGTTACCAAGAACAAGAAGAAGGCGCCGAAGTAGCGATACATACATTTGTTATGCCCATATATACGGGCCGTGTGTCCACCGCTCCCGTCACTTCATCTTCATCACATACAAAAACAGTCTGAATCTCAATGCTGGCCGCGGTCATACGCAACCGAAATGTTGGCGTCTTGTAGGTGCGTAATGTCCAGCGCAGTTTCGATGTTTATTTAGTTCGCATTTCAGCGAAATGCACATCTTATAAGTGCCATTCTTAATTTTATCGCGCAACGCAAAATCCCTCACGGAGGAGTTAATCTCTTATCTACGATAATATGTTTCCGAGACGATGCAATTCCTTCGCAGCCCGAACGTAAACGATAGCGCATTGCCTCATAAATCGCTCCGTACCGAATGGCACGTAAACGCGCCATGATTATTATTGGAGTAGGTGCTTAGGGCTTTTAAATTAATCACACTTCGCCCCCAGCCGCACGTATACGTCGTTTTTACTCTGAGGTGTTACTTGTTTTACTTTACCCTGTTTAATACCCGGAGGGGTTTTTTTATTATCTTAAAATATTTTCGTTCGGTTCGAAGCGCGAGTTACTTACTTGCTACGTGCTTATACCTTGTTCTTATTTCGTAGGACTTGAGTCATTTTATAGTGTGTACGAAGGCTATATGGAAATAAAAATAATTTTATTAAGCTACTGCATAGCTTCTATCGCGGGCCTTGAGCGTGGAGACCGAATCCACAAATTCCGTAACGAAAATAACCTAACACCCCCCACTCCGACCGGCACAGCGGTGATACTTTTTAGTTTTGCCATCTATCGATGAGTAGCAGAACTTTTATTGACTTTTTGAAATATCACGCTTGTCTCTGTAGTTCAGCAACTCGTCTCTAGGTGGCATTGTGATAAAAACAGCTATGCAAAGCTTTACCGCGGCAGTCTCCGAGTTCCACACGTCTTTTTTATTATTTTGCACAGGAGGAGAGTTGCCGCCGCCGTCGCTGCTCAAGAACAAAATAATAATAAAGAACAAGAAGAAACACCACCACCACCACAAGAAAGAGGAAGTCGCCGCGCCCGAGGACGCCGAGAAACCGGACGCAGTGCCGCAGGGCAACGGCGAAATTGCACCCGAAACTGTAAGTCTTGTTCAAAGTCTCTACTTATTATTTATTCATCAAGTAATATTATAACAATGCTTCTTCGTTACAAAAAAGTAAGTGGAAGAGAGATATGGCTCGTATATAAAGGCAGAAGCGTTTTATATTCAAGGCAGAGATTATTTAAGGGGCGGATAAACAAATTTCTTAAGAGCCGGCAACGCATTTGCAGTTCCTCTGGTGCTGCCAATGTCCATGGGCGGCGGTGATTGCTTACCATCAGATGACCCGCCCGCTCGTTTGCGCGCGTTGAGTATATAAAAAAAAACATCCAACCATGAGTATTACAGAGTGGGGCGCGTCATCGTAGATTGAAATATCTATACTCGTATTTTGTTCGAAAGTGTGTCAGTCACGACAAGATAATGCTTGAGCTTGACGACAATCTTTGCTAATACTAATTTGAAAATGAAAACAAAGCAGTTAGGTCTGAGTTTGAAAGCGCTCGCTTAGAAAATGCGTTTTCTAGCGTCTAGATAGTGTCGGGTGTAATACAAAATTCACGAAAAAAGTGTCCCGAGAAAACCTATATATATATAAATAAACGAGGGTATGTGTATTTTTATAAACATACTAAATCATTGTAATTTATGTCTTAAACCATTATCATACAGCCTAATTTAACTTGCAACTACTCTCTCGCACTCGCACTATAGCTAACTAGCTATAGTGCGAGTGTCTCCCTTTTCGCGTTTTATCTCTCTTTCGGTTTGGACACTTTTTAGCGCTGACCCGTCATCCTAGTATTATTTATCTATGCGTATAGGTGTCTCCATCGCAGCTTGAACGTCAAGGGTCCAAGGAGTTATTCGTGTCATATGAGTCGGACAGTTCGAGCGGAGAAGAGGAGGGCGGTGCGGAAGCGGAGGGTGGCGCGACGGAGGTGGTGCGCGAGACGCACGCCGCTGCGGAGATCTCAGCGCTCGTCAACTACGTGCAGCCTGTCCACTTCTCCTCCTTCGAGAACGCGGAGAGTAAGTGTTACTTGTAGACTATAAGCAAGGAAACTATAGGCAACTATAGTGAAGAGGAGGTGCGGAAGCGGAAGGTGGCAGGGCGGTTGAGGCTGCGAGACTTACGACACGGCGGAAATCTCCGCGTTCGTCAATTACGTGCAGGCCGTGCACTTGTCCTTTGAGAAAGCGGAGACTGAGCGCTATTTGTAGTCTTAAACTACAGAGGGCGGTGCGGAAGCGAAAGGTGCCGGAGGCAGGTGCGGAGGTGGAAGGCGATCTCCGCACTTGTGTCCGTGCACTTCCCCTTGTTCAAGAAAGCTGGGTTCAAGTTCAAGTTCAAGAGGAGGGTGGTGCGGTAGCGTAATATTTTTGCACACAATTAGATTTCCACGGTTGTCAAATTGTGTGCAGTCTGTGCAATTATCTCTCGATCTCTACGCAATGTGACTTTGGAGGAGACTGCGCGACGATTCTTTATACGATGTTCTAGATTTCTAGATTTAAAGTATGTAGCTATGTCCGGTTGAGATCATAACAAGTATATCCCGGGTTTATTCCAAATGCATGCCAGTGAAAAATATTTACATTGTGGTTCGCCGATTCACACATGAATTAATTAGTACTTTGGCAGAGTTAATTGCATAGTTTCTAGGGTTCCGTTAACTTATTAAAATTAAGTTTTTTTGCGCATATTACATCATGCAAGTCGAAATAATGAAATTGATATAACTCAAGACTCCTATTTCCGACAGGTTCACTTATTTAACTGGTTTTATGAAACAACTATTATCTTTCGTTCCCACGAGTAATATGGTTTTAGCGTGTATTTACCACTTGCTTCGAAATGGTTTGTGTCTTAAGGTCCGATTTACACTTGTCAAGTGCAGTTCAAGTAAGTAAAGTCAGAAAGTTCAAGTAAGGTATACTACTGCCCTTACTTGAACTTTCTGACTTACGACAACTTGCAATTAGTCGATTCAAATTACTTATTTTTCTATGAGTTGCCAATAACCTTTTCAAATATCCCATGTCTAGTTATATCTATATACATGATTTTCCCAAATAAGGTAAGGCGTAAATGTAACAAACATTCAAACATACAAACAGAACTTTCACATCTAAAATATTAAAAAAAGATTGTTCACTGTAGTCACTCCCTCGGTGTGAGTGGTGAGCATGTTCGATTACAAATCAAGAGGTCCTGGGCTTGATACCCAGGCCGGGCCAATAAATAGTGTTAGATTTTTCTATCAGGAAATTCTTAAGCTTGGAAATTGGAGGTGTTACACCACGTGCCTCGGAGAGGACGTTAAACCTTCGATCCTATGCCTGATCTTGGGTCCTCTCATCGAATTATAAGGGAGAGGAATAGAGAGGACATCTGTGTTTGCACACACTCGTGCACACTCTCTCGCGCTGGTCGAATATCTCGGCAGAGATTGGCCGCCGAGAATTAAAAAAAACGGAAGCATAAATATCCTATTTTTGTATTCTTTCTTGCATAAGTTAGCAACTATAGTAGTGTTATTATCTCGCTGCAGACTTGGTCATAAATCATTCGAGTGTCGCTTTTGTTGTTCTTTGTTGAGTTGTGCATAATACCGAGTGCAGCGAGATAATAACACTACTATAGTTGCTAACTCAACAAAGAACAACAAAAGCGAAACGCTCGAATGATTTATGACCGAGTCTGCAGCGAGATAATAACATTTCTATAGCATATTATGTTGATATGAAACCATACCAACCTCGATTGGTAATTTGTGCAAAAACAATACATGAATAGGATTTGTGTTTGTTTGATTTTGTGTGTGTTTGCCTTGGTTTTGTTAGTTAATAACCAGTGAGGGTTGTTAACTAACACACTGAACGATACAAAATCAGCCCACTGAAGGATATTATTATTATTTTACTGGACTCGCCTACAGTACTTGACCGGTGTGAATCAGGCTTTAACTGTGCAACTGTCTGCAACGCAGTTGTAAGTCTAATTTAATTATCGCTTTTCACGTTTACGGGTACTGGGTAGGATTTTGGGAGCGATTTCTTGTTTCACTGAATAAATAGACTGATTAGTTCATTACTGTTATAATTTGTTAATTACTAATTAGCGTTAATTCAAGATGGAAATTACTCATTATGAATTAATTATAGAATCCCGTCTTCGTGTACTTGAGTTTTCGTAATTGTATACATGTTATATAAATTTTATCAAAATATCCAATATACCAATTCCAACTTTATTACTTTTCAGAGTTTTCTCCCGCTGTGAAAGTAAACTTAAAACCTTGTTTACGTCAAAAGATGTAGGTGCTCTTCAGGTTTATTTATCATCTATTTTCTAAATTGCAACTACCAAGGCTTTATGTCTTATTCTCTTTAAAAGGTGTAAAAGTAAATGAATGAGTTACATGGTATTTATTTCGATACCATAGTGTGGCACTACCACACACATTACAAAAATGTACAGTCGCGGAATGAAAATGTTCGCCACGTTAGTGTCGATTTTCCCTTGCCCTAGTACTTCAAGAGTCCATAATGTCAACATACTAAAACAATCGACTAGTGTAAACGAATCACTTTGAAAATTGACGAACCTTTTCATTCCGCGACTGTACTTACTTATGTATGGCCTGAAACTTCACCCACCTGAATAATAATTAAGACTTATTATTTCTTGTTAAATAACCCATTACCTAATAATTGTATTTTATTGATAATACTCAATTTGGGTGATAATGTGTGACGGAAGCACCAGACACCGCTTAGAGACAGCGTGGGAACAGCCCAGAAATGGGCTTCAACAATAGAGATATATCCTGGATATATCTGACGGCGCGAAAAATTGTCGCCAGTTTACCGGTGCCAAAAGTGCTTTTTTTTGACACCAGCAGTAAGGCCACGATGTTGTTAGTTGGCTCAGCAGCCACCTATAGAATTTTGTCAGAAGGCGCTACTGTTTGCTTGTACGAAAAAGTTTTACGTAAATCTTTCGGATGCTCTCCTCTTATCATTGGCCCCAAGACAGCATGACAGCTATGTGCCTGCAGATCTTCAGTTAGAATCGTTATTCGGGTTAACGGCGTACATCAAGCCGTATTTAAGCGATTTTGAATGAAGTTTTATATAAAAACTATAAAGACAATTACTTCCAAATTTAATCTACAATCGCTTAGAAGCAGAAACACGATTGGATAAAATTTTTATCGATAGAAAGTTCTCCCAAAAGTTGCTCCAAAATCTTAGTTTTTCTACTTTTTATCGGAAACTACAATGGATGTAATTGTAATTTTTGTTTTAATGTGTCGGTAATAATAATATCGTAAAACGCTTAGAAACAGATTTTTGTTAACTGGCTTAGTTTCTGAGTAATTAGGTAAAAGGTAGTTTTTCTGTTATATTCTTCCGCGACGCTGCATGTCGCACCTACCTACGTGTCCGTGAGAGTGAGAAAGACAAAAATAAATTTAATAAATCCCTTTATAGACCAGGGTAGAAGCCTTTAAAAATAATAAAAAGTGAAAAAAAATTACAGTAGGATTTTGGTTTCAAAAATTATCGCCCCTGGTCTATTAATACAAGGCCGATTGTCTGCTTCAGAGAAGAACCGCTTCTACGAGATGTCGTCGTTCGACGAGAAGCAGGCGACGACGCTGCTGAAGGAGCGGCCCATCGAGTTCGTCAACTACAACAAGCACCAGCTGTCGCGCGTGTACCCCGCGGGCACGCGCTTCGACTCCTCCAACTTTATGCCACAGGTTTGGTAATATTAGCGGTTGTAAATAAATAAATACCATACATAGTCGACGTACCAATGACAAGTACTGTTACGGACCTGCTTTCAAAAGTACTACTCTGTCTTCGAATTTGCCGTGTAAGCAGTCAGCAAAGATTCAGCATTATTCTAATATAAATATACCAATTTTTTCTATCTAAGACCAGATAGCATTTTCGAGACTTTTCCACCTCGAAATGCTGCTCCGGCTCGATTTAAGACCTTCCAAGTGAGAGATCCAAGTGTGTAGTCTGTGTCACCGAGAGTATATTAAAATCTCCACGTGAAAAGCTCGAGTTTTACTGTCACCGCCAACCTGCACCTAACAGTACGAAGCGGTTTGATTCCTCGTTCCTGGTACGCACTGCAAAGGCCTGGAATACCCTCCCAGGCAGTGTCTTTCCTGCCACTTACAACCCGGGTGCCTTCAAATCAAGAGTGAATAGGCATCTTCTAGGCAAGCGCGTTCCACCTTAGACTGTATCATCACTTTCCATCAGGTGTGATCACAGTCAAGCGCTAGCCTATATAGTATAAAAAAAAATAATAAAAAAAAGAATAAAATAGTCATTTATTTCATAGTGCGTCCATGACAACAAAAATAGGTAAATTGATCTTTCTTTTAGATAACTAATTTATTACAACACAATAATATGTCAACAGAAATATTTACTAAAATTTAGTTTTATGTCAGATTTTGATTCAGATTTAGAGATGTCTTTTCTGATGTCCGTAAAAGAAATAATTTAAAATTAAATATTACGCACTAGTCGCCTCAGCGGCGTAGGCCTCCCCCAACTTTCTCCAAAGCTCCCGGTCTCGAGCTTGCCTCATCCAATCCGATCCCACTCTCTCCGAGAAAACGTCTCGCCACCTTTTCCTTTGACGCCCTCTTTTTCTTTTCATATCCCTTGGTATCCACTCTTTAGCGGTTGTAAATACAATTCTAATCGAACAAAGAAACACGAAGTTACAAGCGTTTGAATTTTTGGAGTATTTGCCTTCTGTCCCTTCTCGCAAAACGAGAATTCGCATTGAGCTAACAAAGCTACTATGGCGTTACAGACACAATGACGTCACATTCCTCTGAGGCTGTCTCTTTCTAAAAGAAAGTATTGTATTAAAATACTTGTTACTATTTTGTTACCGGTGGACTGATATTTTCTTAGTTAATAACCCAGTGAGGGTTGCTAACTTAACGATACAGAATCAGCCCATTGATCAATTTCATTAATTAAAAAAAAAAACTGAATTTCATTTGATACTACATTATGGTTTGAGTTAAATACCTTATGCCTTTTGTAGCATTTTCATTTTTAAATTTATATCTTAATATAAACTAGTGTTCTTTAAGTCAGGACGAAGATGGACACACTCCTATAATATTGAGAAAGTCGCAAAGAGTCGCTAGCGCCAAACGGCGCAGGACCGCGGTGCTTGGAGATAATTTCAGGAGGCCTATGTCCGGCAGTTCACCTGTAGTCCATCGGCTGAAACGAAGACGAAAAATATATACATCTTGGGCTACACGAAATGTAAAACGATGCTTACTTAAGCATTTATTTATTTATTTAAATTAAGGGACAACAAACAGTCATGCACTACAAAATTAACTTAAATAAATTATATCTAACACTAATTACAAACAAATCAGTGCATGACCCACACCGTCGTCCTCAGGTAATCTGAAACGTATGCACATGGTGAGGGCAATGCAAATGAATTAGTATGACGAAGTACCTATCTATTTTTAATTTGAGGTTGTCTATGACCAACCTCTTGAAACTACCCACTCGAGTTGCAAAGATGTCTATATTGCCAAAGTGTTCGTTGTACGTCTGCGTCATCCTAAGCAGAGTTATCCTAACATACATACATATTATATCCTACATACAGAGACATCCTAAGCATAGTCATAATTCCAGGTGTTCTGGAACGCGGGCTGCCAGCTGGTGGCGCTCAACTACCAGACGCTGGACCTGGCGATGCAGCTCAACCTGGGCACCTTCGAGTACAACCGCCGCTGCGGGTACCTGCTCAAACCGGAGTTCATGAGGAGAAAGGTCACTTGCCGTTCCGAGCTTCCCTGATCTTGTTAGTCACGATAAGTGAAACGAACCACTGGGAAATCTCAAAGGAAAGAGTGATTTTAGTGAGCTTTAAATAGTCGTCATGCCTGAGCGTTCACAATAATGTTCTCAAATAAGTGCGAAACCCACCGACTTGCACTTGGTCAACGTGGTGGCCTACAGCCAAACCCCTCTAAATGTGAGACCTGTGCCCAGCGGTGGGACATAAAAGAGATTGAAGAATAGACATGTTTTATATACACTGGACATGG
This sequence comes from Coenonympha arcania, assembly GCA_036785405.1. Lineage (NCBI taxonomy): Eukaryota > Metazoa > Arthropoda > Insecta > Lepidoptera > Nymphalidae > Coenonympha > Coenonympha arcania. The sequence continues at coordinate 10,690,351 of CM072063.1, read as the reverse complement.
CAAAGCGCGCGAAAAAATGTGACCAGTTTATTGGCGTCGAAATGTTTATTTTGAATAAAGGGCGGGGATTTGGACCTGTTCGCCTAAAATGTTCTGATAAACGAACCCTCATGTTACTTACCGGTAATTAGAAGCACCGGTAAGAAGAAGTTGGGTCAAGTTCATTTATCCCTTTCTAGGATCGTCGCCTCGACCCATTCGCGGAGAGCACAGTGGACGGCATCATCGCCGGGTCGCTGTCCGTGAGCGTCATATCCGGACAGCTGCTGACGGACAAACGGACCGGCACGTACGTGGAGGTGGACATGTTCGGACTTCCGGCGGACACGGTCCGGAAGAAGTTTCGGACGAAAGTCGTCCAGAACAATGGCATCAACCCGGTCTACGAAGATGAGCCGTTTGTGTTCAAGAAGGTAAGGTTCCTTTACGTGCCTGCCGAACGTGTAGTGTTACAAACTCTGTAGAGTTAGTACAAGTTTTTGTGGAAATTTCGAGTCGATTCGCTTCTAATAATAATATACGTTATGACGTTAATTAATTAACAAAAAACCGACTTCAACTCTCATCAAACTAATTAAATATTAAAGACTTATATGGTTTTCTCATGGATACCATTATCAGAACTGGACTAAATTGAAATGGGACCACACGGGAAGCCTTAGCTTTCTAATAAAAAAGTATCATCAAAATCGATTCACCCACTCAAAAGTTATGAGGTAACATACATAAAAAACATACAGTTGAATTGAGAACCTCCTCCTTCTTTGAAGTCGGTTGATAAACATAACTAATTTCTCCATACAGTCAGCGCCCCAAGCGGAAAATGCCCGTTTATTAGGGTTCCGTAGCCGAATGGCAAAAAAACGGAACCCTTATAAATTCGTCATTTCTGTCTGTCCGTCTGTCCGTCTGTCCGTCTGTCCGTCTGTCCGTCTGTCCGTCTGTCCGTCCGTATGTCACAGCCACTTTTTTCCGAAACTATAAGAGCTATACTGTTGAAACTTGGTAAGTAGATGTATTCTGTGAACCGCATTAAGGTTTTCACACAAAATTTAAAAAAAAGTAATAAATTTTGGGGGTGCCCCATACTTAGAACTGAAACTCAAAAAATTTTTTTTCATCAAACCCATATGTGTGGGGTATCTATGGATAGGTCTTCAAAAATGATACTAAGGTTTCTAATATCATTTTTTTCTAAAATGAATAGCTTGCGCGAGAGACACTTCCAAAGTGGTAAAATGTGTGTCCCCCCCCCTGTAACTTCTAAAATAAGAGTATGATAAAACTAAAAAAATATATGATGTACATTACTATGCAAACTTCCACCGAAAATTGGTTTGAACGAGATCTAATAAGTAGTTTTTTTGATATTTACAATAAACCTCTAAAAACAAAGTTAGTTTTGCGGTTCGTTAAGAATAGTGGTTTTTATGGTTTTATTCCTCCGGTTGTAGTACGGAACCCTCAGTGCGCGAGTCCGACTCGCACTTGACAGGTTTTTGAAGAAGTGATTCGACTCGAAATTCGTACAAAACCTGTACTAACTAACCCTACTTCTGTTGCGGTTTCGCTGTTGACGATTGTGGTTGTGATGTTTCGGTCGTCACTTATTACTGTAGGCGTTGTTTATGCAGATGAAACTACACAATGAAAATAATAACACAACTCACTGTAAGCGATAATGGAGTACTTAGGAAACTGAGCAAATCAAAATTGCGACGTTCGCGTTAGTACTAGTTTTGGTCACTTAACAAGAAAAAGTTTGTTGCATTATACAGTGAATATAGTAATTCGGTTAGTATTCTCAAGTGTTAGGTTGCTTGTCCATCGATCGAGTATGTGCTGTGTTGCTATGCTAAGATGCTATATGTGTGTGTCAAACGCACCAAAAGAATCGCTCGATTTTCATAAGATGTGTAATCAATTGAAAGTATCACAGCAACGTAACATGTATCCGGTGGAAAAGCAAAGATTTAAATCGTATCTTTGTTGAAAAGCAACTTTCAAGATTTGCCTAATTTACTAGAAATCCAGGGACAAGTTTTTGAGAAAAAATCATCTTTGTTACTCTTTCACGCCGCAAGTACTGAATCTATTTGGCTGAGATTTAGAACATATTACACGGTAGTACAACGTATCTAGCGCGATTCGCTCCAGTTGTAGTGGACGTGGGCCTTAAGGCGCTGTGATCAGTCAACTTTGGCAAATTTCGTTCGTATAGCATCGTTTTATGTAAAATCTACAGATCTTATTACTGTTAAAAAAATATGTGGATACAATTGAAAGTATTTCTGACATGGTGGCTGATGCCGAAACACGATTTCGCAAACTTCACTCGATAGAAGAAAATGCCAAAGTTGCCTCGGCAAATACATAAATCTACATTTTTCTCAGAAATGGTTACATGAATTTTTGTGAAATTAAATTGGGTTGTGTGTTTTATTGTGACAGATATAATGGGCATTTTATATTTTTTATATTACGTCTGCATTGTCATTAATTTCACATTTTCTTGTTTTTTCGAACAAAAACTGCGGTGCGACATCCTTGTCTCTCGTATTAAATTAGACAGTGACCGCGAATCCACTGTTCCCCGCGCCTTAACGAAATATGGAATTTGTTTTGAGTGCAAAGTTAGTTGAAGCTACTTGCACTGCAATCTTTCTCCAGGCGCGCTGAGCTCCTTTAGAATTCAAATAACTTGACGGAAATTATCTTTGGAATACCTTAAAGCAGAGAATAAAAGTATATGAAGTATATATAAGAACTAAAACTTTTTACATAATCATTAATCAAATAATAATCATATTAATGTGACATCTTCAACCAACATCTCAAGAGGCTTTCGATCGACATATTACGCCTTCATGCCAAAGACGCTAAAACTATTTGGGTGAAATTTGGAATTAAAATAGATTATTTTCTAGGTTTAAGTGTTAATCTAGAAATAATAGTCTCAATTTTTGTGCCATACAAAAGTAAAACGTCGAAACAGGAAGACTAACCTAATTTACGAATAAAATCTAATCTAAACTTTCTTTGTCTCTCGCATACCTACATATAAAATTCTCGTGCCAATTTTTGTTACCAAACCCCTCCGAAACGGTTCGACCGATTATAATGAAATTTTCGTGTAGGTATTTTTTAAAAATATCCCTAAAAATATCCCTAAACAATGTTTTAAAAATATCCCTAAACAAAGTTTGCTGGGTCAGCTAGTAACCCTACAAGATTTGTATACAGATATACAAATCTTGTAGGGTTTTCTTTTGCTTATTATAAGAATGGTTAATCTGTACACAAAAGATAAAATCAATCTCGGTATTGAAGGAATATAATCGTTCAATGTACCTACATAAATATACAAAGCGGCGTAGGTAAACATTTGATTGTGCCGTAAATTCTCCCATCTATTTATTCAGTTTTGTTTTCCGAACAAGATGAAAGGTTTTTTCCTATGTTTTGTTATTTTGTTTAGTTATTTGCGGGCGTCTGAGATGCGTTGACTGTATTATTTTTATTTGCAAACACAAACTGATCTTTCAAAAGACAAAAAAAGTAGGGATATTTACGTACACACATAATGTGTAATAAATTCTTTGATTACTTCGTTTGTAAACGAAACCTCGATCACCTGTTGTTAATTGATAAAATAAATAATATGTTCACCGGATGTTAATTAATACCTCTGCCCATGTCATTAGCAGGACGTGCTACGGCTTTACATTACATTTTCATACGACTAACTGCACTGCGCTTATCGCCCTTAGTTAGTTCTTAGGTCTCATTTTTCAGTAATCTCGTCGGCTATAGTTTTCATTTACACCGAAAAACTTCTTTCCTTCTTGCCCAAAGGGTACAACGAGACTTTATTACTAAGACTCCGCTGTCCGTCCGTCCGTCTGTCTGTCTGTCTGTCAATCTAACATCAGGCTGTATCTCATGAACCGTTATAGTTAGACAGGTGATCACAGATGATGTATTTCGGTTACCGCTATAAAAAAAGTACCAAAGAACAAAATAAAACATATTTAATAAGGCTCAACCGACTCGTTCTTGACCAATTCGTTCGTTTCGTTGTTGATGTTTAGCTAAAAGTCTGGAATATAGCTACATTGTTCTCCGTCCAAACTTTAGCGAAGTTTGTTGCCGACGACTACAAAATGTTTACATTTTTGTTGTGTCAACAGTTTCAGAGTGTTTACTTTGGAACTATTAGAGCTATGATCGCTTTTAATGAAGTTGTTTCACTAATATTAATGTTGCCATCAAATACATGTTTGGGGTATTAATAAACAGCGTAAGATGTTTATACAAACATGTATATTTAGCATGTGTGTGTATGTGTTTAGATGTAAGGACGTAGCTCAACTTTTAGAACGAAGTTGCTTTTTGGCCAGTACGGCGGAGGGAGCCATGCGAAAGAAATTTTTTTAATACATTTGCTCAAAAAGTTGACATTTCCATGTGTGTAAAGCGTGCGCAAAGTTATTCTTTTCCGCACTAGTGCTTTTGTGTTTTCCTCCTACGCGGCACCGGAGCGGGCGCACCAGGAGCGCATGAACACGAACACGGCATGCAAACACAGCAGGCAAACACGTAAAACCAATATTTTTTTTTGCAAATGTATTAAAAAAACCTCGTTCAATGCACGTGCGGAATTGTCATTTTTACTCGTCCTTATAGTTGACCCTCGCCTTCGGCTTGGGTCAACAAACCGGGACTCGGAAAGAAATGACAAACTTTCCGCACTTATATTGAAATGTACTATTTTTGCACAAAAATGATGAATGGTTGACATTCCCCAGGTGGTCCTGCCCGAGCTGGCGATGCTGCGGATAGCGGCGCACGAGGAGAGCGGGCGGCTGCTCGGGCACCGCGTGCTGCCCGTGCTGGGGCTCTGCCCCGGGTACCGCCACGTGGGGCTGCGCACCGAGCTCGGCCTGCCGCTGTCCGCCAGCCTGCTGCTGCACGTGCAAGTCAAGGTGAGTCCTGCTAGCCAAGTGGCGATGCTGCGGATAGCGGCGCACGAGGAGAGCGGGCGGCTGCTCGGGCACCGCATGCTGCCCGTGCTGGGGCTCTGCCCCGGGTACCGCCACGTGGGGCTGCGCACCGAGCTCGGCCTGCCGCTGTCCGCCAGCCTGCTGCTGCACGTGCAAGTCAAGGTGAGTCCTGCTAGCCAAGTGGCGATGCTGCGGATAGTGGCGCACGAGGAGAGCGGGCGGCTGCTCGGGCACCGCGTGCTGCCCGTGCTGGGGCTCTGCCCCGGGTACCGCCACGTGGGGCTGCGCACCGAGCTCGGCCTGCCGCTGTCCGCCAGCCTGCTGCTGCACGTGCAAGTCAAGGTGAGTCCTGCTAGCCAAGTGGCGATGCTGCGGATAGCGGCGCACGAGGAGAGCGGGTGGCTGCTCGGGCACCGCGTGCTGCCCGTGCTGGGGCTCTGCCCCGGGTACCGCCACGTGGGGCTGCGCACCGAGCTCGGCCTGCCGCTGTCCGCCAGCCTGCTGCTGCACGTGCAAGTCAAGGTGAGTCCTGCTAGCCAAGTGGCGATGCTGCGGATAGCGGCGCACGAGGAGAGCGGGCGGCTGTTCGGGCACCGCGTGCTGCCCGTGCTGGGGCTCTGCCCCGGGTACCGCCACGTGGGGCTGCGCACCGAGCTCGGCCTGCCGCTGTCCGCCAGCCTGCTGCTGCACGTGCAAGTCAAGGTGAGTCCTGCTAGCCAAGTGGCGATGCTGCGGATAGCGGCGCACGAGGAGAGCGGGCGGCTGCTCGGGCACCGCGTGCTGCCCGTGCTGGGGCTCTGCCCCGGGTACCGCCACGTGGGGCTGCGCACCGAGCTCGGCCTGCCGCTGTCCGCCAGCCTGCTGCTGCACGTGCAAGTCAAGGTGAGTCCTGTTAGCCAAGTGGCGATGCTGCGGATAGCGGCGCACGAGGAGAGCGGGCGGCTGCTCGGGCACCGCGTGCTGCCCGTGCTGGGGCTCTGCCCCGGGTACCGCCACGTGGGGCTGCGCACCGAGCTCGGCCTGCCGCTGTCCGCCAGCCTGCTGCTGCACGTGCAAGTCAAGGTGAGTCCTGCTAGCCAAGTGGCGATGCTGCGGATAGCGGCGCACGATGAGAGCGGGCGGCTGCTCGGGCACCGCGTGCTGCCCGTGCTGGGGCTTTGCCCCGGGTACCGCCACGTGGGGCTGCGCACCGAGCTCGGCCTGCCGCTGTCCGCCAGCCTGCTGCTGCACGTGCAAGTCAAGGTGAGTCCTGCTAGCCAAGTGGCGATGCTGCGGATAGCGGCGCACGAGGAGAGCGGGCGGCTGCTCGGGCACCGCGTGCTGCCCGTGCTGGGGCTCTGCCCCGGATACCGCCACGTGGGGCTGCGCACCGAGCTCGGCCTGCCGCTGTCCGCCAGCCTGCTGCTGCACGTGCAAGTCAAGGTGAGTCCTGCTAGCCAAGTGGCGATGCTGCGGATAGCGGCGCACGAGGAGAGCGGGCGGCTGCTCGGGCACCGCGTGCTGCCCGTGCTGGGGCTCTGCCCCGGGTACCGCCACGTGGGGCTGCGCACCGAGCTCGGCCTGCCGCTGTCCGCCAGCCTGCTGCTGCACGTGCAAGTCAAGGTGAGTCCTGCTAGCCAAGTGGCGATGCTGCGGATAGCGGCGCACGAGGAGAGCGGGCGGCTGCTCGGGCACCGCGTGCTGCCCGTGCTGGGGCTCTGCCCCGGGTACCGCCACGTGGGGCTGCGCACCGAGCTCGGCCTGCCGCTGTCCGCCAGCCTGCTGCTGCACGTGCAAGTCAAGGTGAGTCCTGCTAGCCAAGTGGCGATGCTGCGGATAGCGGCGCACGAGGAGAGCGGGCGGCTGCTCGGGCACCGCGTGCTGCCCGTGCTGGGGCTCTGCCCCGGGTACCGCCACGTGGGGCTGCGCACCGAGCTCGGCCTGCCGCTGTCCGCCAGCCTGCTGCTGCACGTGCAAGTCAAGGTGAGTCCTGCTAGCCAAGTGGCGATGCTGCGGATAGCGGCGCACGAGGAGAGCGGGCGGCTGCTCGGGCACCGCGTGCTGCCCGTGCTGGGGCTCTGCCCCAGGTACCGCCACGTGGGGCTGCGCACCGAGCTCGGCCTGCCGCTGTCCGCCAGCCTGCTGCTGCACGTGCAAGTCAAGGTGAGTCCTGCTAGCCAAGTGGCGATGCTGCGGATAGCGGCGCACGAGGAGAGCGGGCGGCTGCTCGGGCAACGCATGCTGCCCGTGCTGGGGCTCTGCCCCGGGTACCGCCACGTGGGGCTGCGCACCGAGCTCGGCCTGCCGCTGTCCGCCAGCCTGCTGCTGCACGTGCAAGTCAAGGTGAGTCCTGCTAGCCAAGTGGCGATGCTGCGGATAGTGGCGCACGAGGAGAGCGGGCGGCTGCTCGGGCACCGCGTGCTGCCCGTGCTGGGGCTCTGCCCCGGGTACCGCCACGTGGGGCTGCGCACCGAGCTCGGCCTGCCGCTGTCCGCCAGCCTGCTGCTGCACGTGCAAGTCAAGGTGAGTCCTGCTAGCCAAGTGGCGATGCTGCGGATAGCGGCGCACGAGGAGAGCGGGCGGCTGCTCGGGCACCGCGTGCTGCCCGTGCTGGGGCTCTGCCCCGGGTACCGCCACGTGGGGCTGCGCACCGAGCTCGGCCTGCCGCTGTCCGCCAGCCTGCTGCTGCACGTGCAAGTAAAGGTGAGTCCTGCTAGCCAAGTGGCGATGCTGCGGATAGCGGCGCACGATGAGAGCGGGCGGCTGCTCGGGCACCGCGTGCTGCCCGTGCTGGGGCTTTGCCCCGGGTACCGCCACGTGGGGCTGCGCACCGAGCTCGGCCTGCCGCTGTCCGCCAGCCTGCTGCTGCACGTGCAAGTCAAGGTGAGTCCTGCTAGCCAAGTGGCGATGCTGCGGATAGCGGCGCACGAGGAGAGCGGGCGGCTGCTCGGGCACCGCGTGCTGCCCGTGCTGGGGCTCTGCCCCGGGTACCGCCACGTGGGGCTGCGCACCGAGCTCGGCCTGCCGCTGTCCGCCAGCCTGCTGCTGCACGTGCAAGTCAAGGTGAGTCCTGCTAGCCAAGTGGCGATGCTGCGGATAGCGGCGCACGAGGAGAGCGGGCGGCTGCTCGGGCACCGCGTGCTGCCCGTTCTGGGGCTCTGCCCCGGGTACCGCCACGTGGGGCTGCGCACCGAGCTCGGCCTGTCGCTGTCCGCCAGCCTGCTGCTGCACGTGCAAGTCAAGGTGAGTCCTGCTAGCCAAGTGGCGATGCTGCGGATAGCGGCGCACGAGGAGAGCGGGCGGCTGCTCGGGCACCGCGTGCTGCCCGTGCTGGGGCTCTGCCCCGGGTACCGCCACGTGGGGCTGCGCACCGAGCTCGGCCTGCCGCTGTCCGCCAGCCTGCTGCTGCACGTGCAAGTCAAGGTGAGTCCTGCTAGCCAAGTGGCGATGCTGCGGATAGCGGCGCACGAGGAGAGCGGGCGGCTGCTCGGGGACCGCGTGCTGCCCGTGCTGGGGCTCTGCCACGGGTACCGCCACGTGGGGCTGCGCACCGAGCTCGGCCTGCCGCTGTCCGCCAGCCTGCTGCTGCACGTGCAAGTCAAGGTGAGTCCTGCTAGCCAAGTGGCGATGCTGCGGATAGCGGCGCACGAGGAGAGCGGGCGGCTGCTCGGGCACCGCGTGCTGCCCGTGCTGGGGCTCTGCCCCGGGTACCGCCACGTGGGGCTGCGCACCGAGCTCGGCCTGCCGCTGTCCGCCAGCCTGCTGCTGCACGTGCAAGTCAAGGTGAGTCCTGCTAGCCAAGTGGCGATGCTGCGGATAGCGGCGCACGAGGAGAGCGGGCGGCTGCTCGGGCACCGCGTGCTGCCAGTGCTGGGGCTCTGCCCCGGGTACCGCCACGTGGGGCTGCGCACCGAGCTCGGCCTGCCGCTGTCCGCCAGCCTGCTGCTGCACGTGCAAGTCAAGGTGAGTCCTGCTAGCCAAGTGGCGATGCTGCGGATAGCGGCGCACGAGGAGAGCGGGCGGCTGCTCGGGCACCGCGTGCTGCCCGTGCTGGGGCTCTGCCCCGGGTACCGCCACGTGGGGCTGCGCACCGAGCTCGGCCTGCCGCTGTCCGCCAGCCTGCTGCTGCACGTGCAAGTCAAGGTGAGTCCTGCTAGCCAAGTGGCGATGCTGCGGATAGCGGCGCACGAGGAGAGCGGGCGGCTGCTCGGGCACCGCGTGCTGCCCGTGCTGGGGCTCTGCCCCGGGTACCGCCACGTGGGGCTGCGCACCGAGCTCGGCCTGCCGCTGTCCGCCAGCCTGCTGCTGCACGTGCAAGTCAAGGTGAGTCCTGCTAGCCAAGTGGCGATGCTGCGGATAGCGGCGCACGAGGAGAGCGGGCGGCTGCTCGGGCACCGCGTGCTGCCCGTGCTGGGGCTCTGCCCCGGGTACCGCCACGTGGGGCTGCGCACCGAGCTCGGCCTGCCACTGTCCGCCAGCCTGCTGCTGCACGTGCAAGTCAAGGTGACTCCTGTTAGCTAAGTGACGTCTATCTCAATCCAATATGTTGGACGGCCCAAGATGGTGGATATAGTTGTTATTTGTCCACTCCTGTACACCTGTATAATACGGGCATCAAATGAAAGGATGTGTAGCAGTTATTACAAGACATGCTGCATTGTCACTTATTACTAGATGAGATTGCAGTGAAGTATTAACGTGTGTGTTTGTGTTTCAATTGTTTGTCATGTTTATTTTAAATTATTGGCAGGCCTAGCTATGTGCCTTATCGATTCTACTTCTACGATCGTTAACGCTATAAAAAATAGTACTGACAGTATATTATTTCCAGGACTACGTGCCGGACCGGCTGTCGGAGCTGGCGGAGGCGCTGGCGAACCCGATCAAGTACCAGAGCGAGATGGACAAGCGCACGCAGCAGCTCGCCGTGCTCACGGACGACACCGACGAGCCCAGCGAGCCCTTCCCCGCGCCCGTGCCCGTGCCCGTGCCCGTGCCCATGGCGCCCACCGCCCCACGCGTAAGATCATCATCATCATCATCATCATCTCAGCCTGCGGACGTCCACTGTTGAACATAGGCCTTCCCAAGCGCGCGCCACCACACCCTGTCCTCCGCCTTCCTCATCCAGCCGCTTCCCGCCACCCGCTTTATATCGTCCGTCCAGCGGGCTGGAGGTCGCCCCACACTACGCTTACTCGTACGCGGTCTCCACTCTAGGACTTTCCTAATTATGAAGAGATAATGATCTGAGTTAAAATTTATCGGAAGAGCTCTAACGTCGTTGTTTCGTCAATCTTAACCACCCGATTGTTTGTGCACCCGATGCGTGAAATAACTGAAGACGCCCATGTATAATTTTTTTTTTGATACGCACTGCAAAGGTGGTGTACCCTACCAGGCGTTGTCTTTCCCACCACATACTACTTGGATGCCTTCAAATCGAGAGTGAACAGGCATTTCCTTGGCAAGCGCGTTCCACCTTAGACTGTATCATCATTTTCCATGATCAGGTGTGATCACAGTCGAGCGCTAGCCTATATAGTTAAAAAAGTATAAAGTTTTTACAGTAGTTTGCGCGATGCAAGTAAGTTATTAACCAGCCAATGTTTCTGAATTTTTGACGTGACAACGTCTTATAAATCGACAGAGCCGGTTGCACGCACGAAAAAACATGACAACGCGTTACCGGCGTTACCTCGCTCATGCGGCGTTACCGGCGTTACCTCGCGAGCGCGGAACGAGCGACAAAGAAGACGTTGTCACGTTCAACTATCGTCAGTAAACCGACTTTACAGGCAACCAACTTTTATGGTGGTCTATGTGACACACCCGTAATTTAGTAGATAGTGTTAGAAATGTTGCTTCGTGCAGTTTTTGAAACGAAAGTTTAGTTTAGTTTTTCAGTATTACAAAGCTAGTTTCGTATTTCTCCACTAGGAACGGCCGTCTAGCGGAATGGATGTTAGCCCCAAAATTACAAACAACACTGCTGAGAACCCGAAGATTGATGCAGAGGCACCAAACATCGACTACAGCGAAAAAGAACCTGCTAGTAAGCTTATTATTATATTTTTTCTATTTATAAAAGAAAAAAATAAATAGGCCACGTTAAATACAACGAAAGTGACCATTTTCACGTATGCTCTATATGAAGTTGTTATGACTTAAAATCTCTATTCGCTATATTTAGAAGAATTACCAAAAAAACTGTACTTGCTCTTTTCAAAATGTCTAGATCTCTGATAAGAAAACTCAGGATATAGGCTTTCGAACGATTTACGTAAACCTTTTTCGTGCAAGCAAACAGTAGCGCCATCAAATCAAAATTCTACAGGTACCTATCTCGACGTACTAATTCCAGACGGCCGCCGCGCGCCGGCTAGGTTGCACGCGTTAGTTCTTTTACGGTCTATGGTCTTTCATGCTCTGCGTGCGCCCGATTACGAGGTAGCCCTAGTACGTCGAAAGAGGTAAAGTTACGCGATAGAAAGAGCACAACTTTAGGTGCGTAGCGGAGGTGGTGCCAGGCGCTGTTGCGAACTGAATTAAACTTTTTTGTGTCGGCGTTAAGGTACAAGTTGGTAGCCGACTGCAGACAGCAGCAGCAGACGACGTGTCGTCGCTTCATGTCGTCGCAACACGTCGTTGCGTCATGTCGCTGCAGTCATGATTTCGAACCCGACTGCAGACGGCAACAGCAGATGGCATCCAGTTGATTGGATTGGCTCGAACGCGGTCGTTGCTCCAGCGTCAGCGGCACTACTGATCTTGGATTGGCTCGAACGCGGTCGTTGCTCCAGCGTCAGCGGCACTACTGAACTTGGATTGGCTCGAACGCGGTCGTTGCTCCAGCGTCAGCGGCACTACTGATCTTGGATTGGCTCGAACGCGGTCGTTGCTCCAGCGTCAGCGACACTACTGATCTGCGGTCGGACGACACTGGCGTCTGCCGCTCGGCGACACGTCGCTAGCTTCATGTCGCTCACTACGGAGGGAATTTCATAGAAATACATAGAAACCAGTAGTGTCGCTGTGACACGTCGTCTGCTGCTGCTGTCTGCAGTCGGCTACCAACTTGTACCTTTAGGGTCGCTATTTCTGTAAATCCTCTTGCGGAGTTAACATACCGTACCGTTAGGTACTATTGTTGTATTCGGTGCCTATGGTAACATATTGTTGAGAGCCTAGTGCTAACGCGAAGTTGACATCCCAATATACGTAAAATTACAGAGGAATCGGAGAAATGCAACGGCGGTACCACCGATGAGAAACCGGACGAGTCCCTCGAAATGTTGCTGAACAGCAAAGTGGTGAAGGAGAAGAGGGCGGAACTCGAGCGGAAACTGGACGCGCTGCGCCGGAAAAATACGCGCACGAAACCGGTCTCCGCCAAGTTCTTCGTGAAGAGGCTTTCCACTAGGAACATGTGAGTATTCGGTATTCTATAGAATATATTTCGGGGAGTGTGCTCAGGAACTTTTTAAATTGGTTCCCCCATCACCTTGCTACCATAGAACGGCAAGGCATCGTAAAGGCTTCCACCCATACATAGTCGACGTACCAAAGACGCGTTCGAAGCGGTTTGATTCCTCGTTCCTGATACGGACTGCAAAGGCCTGGAATACCCTCCCAGGCAGTGTCTTTCCTGCCACTTACAACCCGGGTGCCTTCAAATCAAGAGTGAATAGGCATCTTCTAGGCAAGCGCGTTCCACCTTAGACTGTATCATCACTTTCCATCAGGTGTGATCACAGTCAAGCGCTAGCCTATATAGTATAAAAAAGTGAGTGTAGACATACGAAGGACCCGTTTCCTCGAATTCATTTGAACTCATTGTGACATACACTTTTTATCCGTTGAAATTTTTTTTTTTTTTTTGTCGCTGGGAAATGCGTTTACGCATCCCGTCCGTAGACTGAGTGGGTCAAAACCGCGCAGTCTCCGGCCGGGTATGTGGGACTCGCTGACTGAGTCAGAATACCCACTAAAACCCAGCGGAGCCGCCTGCGTCCCAGATGGGGCACCAAAGGATCGCGAAAGCATGCACTTTGATGCCCGGACGCGCTCACCGTACCACTGGTCACTGGTTTCTACGGGGGTTGCAGAAGGTGCGCATATCGGCGCCTCCTTCTGCCTGGTCTTCTTCTGCGGAGCGGGAGAGCATCAGCCGCCTGCTCTCTCTCCCGCTCCAAAGCCTCCTTAATGTTCATCACCTCCTCGCAGTAGGAGGTGACGTGTGACCATCCGTCCTCGCTGTCGAGCATGTAGTTGATGACGCTTGACAGCGAGAGATCCCCGTTAAGTCTCGACACCAGCGAGTGTCTTTGTGGCGCCCATGACGCGCATTCTGCGAGGGTGTGGCGCGCCGTGTCTTGTGGCGCACCGCATTCATGGCAGGCTGGAGACGCCTCCCTTCTAGCAATACCGTGCAAGTACCCACCGAAGCATCCGTGTCCGGTGAGGACCTGCACGAGACGAAACGTCAGCATGCCATGACGCCGATTCAGCCACCGCTCTAAATGGGGCCGGACTCCTTCGACAGTCCAGGTACCAGCCGCCGGAGGCGCAATGTATGACCTACCTAACATAACTTAACCTAACTTTTTTTAAAGTTGGGAAATGCATTTACACCTCCCGCCCCGGGCAGTTCAATGGGGCGGGCATGTGGGACTCGATGACCGAGAAGCGGCCAGAATACTCACTAAACCCCGGCGGAGCCCTCTGTGCCTTAATGGGGCGCCACAGGATCGCTTTCGCATGCTACTGTGACGCACCGAACCGAACCTAACCTAACCATAAATAAAAGTGATCATCAAGCTCGCAACGCAATAAACAAGCACGCTTACACGCTTACACACAAACGCACACACACACTCACACCCACTCGCTCACACACCCTCACACACCCTCACACACGCTCACTCACGCACACACACAAACGCACACACACAATCGCTCACTCAAATAGTACATTTATAAGTTAAGCAAGTTTTTAAATTGTAATTGTAATTAGGTTTAAAATAGGAATAAAAAAAATTGGTTGTCTGTAAAGTCGGTTTACGGACGATAGATTTACGTGATTATGTCATAATCATAATCGTAATCGTTATCATAATCGTAATCTTAATCGTTATCGTAATCATAATCATAATCGTTATCGTAATTGTAATCGTAATCAGAATCATAGTCATAATCATAATCATTATTTTATGTAATTTTTATCGTGCCTCTCTATCGCTTGGTAACGTTACGCGTAACATTACGCGAAACGGTACACTTTTTCATGAGTGATGAGCTGGTGTTCATCAATTTATTAAACGTTATCACGTCAAACAAGTGTCTAAAATTAACATCCAGGAAGGATCTACCCTCTGCAACACAGGTTTTCCTTCCGCAGAGGGTAGGGCGTTCATTTGTTTGCAGTTTGTCATGTATTAAAACCAATAAATTATTATATATCTTATCTATAGAGATATCTTATATTCAGAATTATAATAAGCGCAAGTTTGTGGTATTTTCTGAAGGAGCGAGCCGTCGGGCGGGAGCGAGGACGCGGGCGCCAGCACGGCGGCGGACGAGCGCGAGCTGCGGCTGCGCTACCACCACGCCATCTACGCGGCGCTCGAGAAGATCCTGCGCAACGAGCAGCAGCAGCAGATGAAGGCGCTCTCCGTGAGTTGCACCGTGTGCATGCGTGCGTGTAGGACGAGACAGGATGTGTGTGTGGTAGGTGTACGGGCGGGAGCGAGGACGCGGGCGCCAGCACGGCGGCGGACGAGCGCGAGCTGCGGCTGCGCTACCACCACGCCATCTACGCGGCGCTCGAGAAGATCCTGCGCAACGAGCAGCAGCAGCAGATGAAGGCGCTCTCCGTGAGTTGCACCGTGTTCATGCGTGCGTGTAGGACGAGACAGGATGTGTGTGTGGTAGATGTACGGGCGGGAGCGAGGAAGCGGGCGCCAGCACGGCGGCGGACGAGCGCGAGCTGCGGCTGCGCTACCACCACGCCATCTACGCGGCGCTCGAGAAGATCCTGCGCAACGAGCAGCAGCAGCAGATGAAGGCGCTCTCCGTGAGTTGCACCGTGTTCATGCGTGCGTGTAGGACGAGACAGGATGTGTGTGTGGTAGATGTACGGGCGGGAGCGAGGACGCGGGCGCCAGCACGGCGGCGGACGAGCGCGAGCTGCGGCTGCGCTACCACCACGCCATCTACGCGGCGCTCGAGAAGATCCTGCGCAACGAGCAGCAGCAGCAGATGAAGGCGCTCTCCGTGACGACCCCTTGCCTGTCCAGACGAGAGCTCAGTTCCCGGGCCCATAGAGGAACGAGCCCGGACAGGTCGAGGGGGGACCGACTAGTGAGACTACACGGGATCACTAGTGTACGATCAGTCTCGGGTCGGATGACGGCATCCAATCCGAGTCGGATAGTAATCGAGTCTCACTAGTCGATCAGTGGAAATAGTAATCAGCGACTTTTACTAGACTACTACGGCAATCGTCAACTCGGGCAGCGACAGCCTTCGACAATAGAATCACATAGACAAGAAAAATAGAAGGACACTAACCTGGTTGATGCATGCGACGATACTCGATGCGACGCCCCCTGTAGTGGATGTGGGACAGTATGTGGCGTGAAAGTGTAAATGTGTGTGTAGGTGTGTGTGTGGGGCTTGCAACCGTAGGGCCTCTGCACCAATCAGCTCCCAGACACGTCAAACACGAACACAGCTCCAATCGTTCGTTCGCCTCCTATGAGTGGAGTGCTCAATGCAGCAGCACAGTGGATCACAACACGCAACAATGAACGCGACGGTTAAGATATGTCAAGCGTTCAGGCTGGCCTCAAACTCCAACAAACACTCAAGCGAATAAATAAAGTACGTGATTCACGACACACCACAAGGTCAACGGTTAATATCAGCGCGGTCCACATTTATTTAACTACCGCGAACTTTCTCGCCGCTCAGAAAGTATTTCAATAATTCGCAACAATGCACTATCTGAGCCTCGCGGCTGGACACGCGTGTTACTAGGTGGCTCCGGCGAGCGTAGCGAACTCCCAAAAAAGGCCGGGACAACCACTACTCAATGTCACAAACACGCGTGCAATGTCCAAAAAACCCAGCGATATCACAGCGCAAGTCGAGGCGGTCCCCAAACAATCAGGTCCGGGGAAAACAAACCGCGGCACGAAAACGACTCAGGCGCCTCAAAAACGGGCGTCCCGTTGCGCAGTTATTCGATAACTAAACACCCGCGCAAATATAAACGTGGCTACTCAAACGTAGTAATTTACGTCTCGCGACTACGCGTTTCAAAGACGACAAGTGATCAAATTACTTCAGCCACGCGCGGGGGACCGTTAAGTTTGTCGGTCGACAGCAGACTCGCTCCACAAGATGAGTTCACGAATACGCACAAAAGGTCGCGCCCCCACATAAAACTGTCTACAAGAATTGACGCGGTCCAAGAAGTACGTTTCTTGGGGTACAAACCGCCGGGGCAAAAGGGGCGCCGCAAAAAACCCAGCCGCACGCAAGGCTGTTGCTAGCTGACTCGTATCGTGCTTAATACTGGAGCGCACCGAAGTCGCCGCGTCATTGCAGGCATAAAAAATCTCGGCGACCGATGCGCGAGCGGGATAGGAAGATTGGCGTTTCCGCGAGTTGGAGCGGGAGCGCACGATTCGATACAAAAAACTCGCCGTAACCAAAGCGTGAGCGAGACGCGCGGATGAGGGCTTCCGCGGGTTAGAGAGAGAGAACACGATTCAATACAACACAATAGGCTCTGCGCTCGCGCCAGCTACTCTCGCGTAAACAATCCCCCGCTCCGAATCTAAGAATGTAGATTCGCTAATCAATAGGCCGTTGGGACAACGTGACCACGGCACGTTGCAATACTGAGTCCCCTACAAATACCTCGGCCACCCGCGGAACGCCATCCGATCCGAATAACAGTTTAACAATGCGTCCACGACGCAAAATAGTGGGAGTAGATTAGATTCTTTAAGCATAACAAGATCTCCCATTCTAGACATGGCGGTGCCTACACAGTGCTTGCTCTCAACAAGTAAGTCGACGACCTCCTTCAAATAACGATTGGTTCCCTTATAATTAGTCCAGCAGTCTGTCCGAACCAAATCGGGTAGGCCGCGACGGCTCACGAGGCGGCCCAGAGTGGCCACGAACGCCTCCGTGCTGAGGGCACTGACAAGTCCCAAGTGGACTGCCTTGGTTGCAAGGCAACCAAGGACGCACAAGTAGGCCTCAAAAGACCGAGCATTCTTAAGGTTAGAGCTCTTCACTAAGAAAGGACCGGCAAATTGGTTCCAACACCAGCGAAAGGTCGAGCAGCCTTTACGCGGTCCGCAGGCAGGTCACTCAGCACAAGCTATGCAATGGATGCCTCCAAACGATAGCAAGCAATACAGTTGAAGATCACGCTTCGAATGGTTCGTCGGCCTGCCAAATCCAAACTCACGCTGCAAATGGCTGAGAGGGTATTGCAACCCGCATGAGTATTTAAAATGCCAAGATTATGGACCGAAGTCCGGAGCCAACACAGGACAATCTCACTGTCCGACCACGCAAAAACGTCCACCATGTTTACCAGAGACTTCCAAGAAGCGTGGACGTGGTTTAGTAACCGGGTCAATAGTTGGCTCCACAAGTTCAACTTAGAGATTGTTAGACGAGACCTGATAGATGCAACCTTGCACTTAGCTAGGACAAGGTGCAATGAGACTTGCCCTGAAGCGCTCACCCACCACGACGACGCAATCCAGCGCTGTGATCCGAGATCTAGCAGCGCGCGTACCATTAGCCACTCACCCTTCGGGTTAAACACCCTGACCAAAGCCGTTGGTAAAAGTACAGTCTGGCAGACCGGCTTATGGTCGTTCAAATTGTCAGGTGAGGTGGCGGTGGTGGGAGCCAAGGCAGCAGTAAGTCAACGGGAGTTGCCCCTTTCGGGCAACTCCTCTAGCCTTGGGCGCTCGTAAGGGCCTTCTTGGGGAACTTCTATCACATCAAGAGGTGTGGTGCCCCCAGGGCACACCCAAGCGTCCCTCCCTGTCTGAGGGGGTCTGGCCTGGTACGACAGCCGCGGGACGACGTAGTGCGGAGGGGGGTGTCCAGACCATCGAGGGAGGTGTCGCTCCAGCCTGGGGTATTCAGCCAGAGGAGGGGAGGACCTCCTTGGATCAGGCTGAGCGACGGCGAAACCTCCCTCAGGGTTGACAGAGGGCGGAACGCCCCCGCCCCTGGAGGGCTGCACCCCCGCCCGAGGGGGGGGTGAAGCCCTATCAAAACCAGGGGCCGAACTGAAGGTGTCACCACGCCGTCTATCGGCTGGGCCTGTGACCGGTGAGGAGACTCCACTCCTGCCGGGTGTCTGCTCAACCACCTCCTGCCTACCGACGCCATTGCGGTCGAGGCAAAGAATAGGAAGGTGGTTGCCCTGACAATGTGGGCAAGGCCGTTGGTGCTGGCAGTTGCGTTGCAAGTGCCCACCTAAGCAAGAGTAGCACCAACGGCGCTCCCTTGCGATGGCCCTACGTGACTTGGGCGGTCTCTCCAAGAATTTAGGGCAGTCGGTCGTCGTGTGCGTAGAAGCACGGCAATAGTGACAGGGGGTCACCTCGGTCGCAGCAAGACCACTAAAGTTTAGAATTGGGCGGCGTCCAGTCTCCTGCGCTAATTCTGGCTGCTTGGAACCCCTGGTGGAAGTCGTGGGTTTAGAAGGTGGCGTCGGTCGAGCCGGCTCCTTTGCCGGTGTTCCCGAGGCCACGGCATTCTCCACCTGGCGGCTCTGTTCCTCAAGGAACTTTAAGAGGTCACTGAACGGGGGTATATAGTTAGCCCCGTCCCCGCCGTACCTCTCTTCAAATCGGATCCGCAGATCGAGAGGCAGGCGGGACAGAACCAGGTGAAGAAGCCAGAAGGACCACTGATCCACCGGTAAGTCAAGTTGTCGAAGGGCGTTGCAAGCAACCACGACTGGGTCAATGATCACCTCCCGGAGACGCGCTAGGTCTTTCAAAACCGGGAGGGATATTAACTCCATCATGTGCGCGTCAGCAAGGCGGCGCACATTGGCGTAGCGCCTCTCGAGGAGTTCTCTGGCCGTGGAGTAGCTGGCGTCAGACAACTTCAAATGGCAGACTACCCCAAGTGCCTCCCCTTGAAGGGAGGTCCGCAAATAGGCCATTTTTTGGCCTGGGGATAGGTCGCGGCGGGTATGGACTAGACTGTCGAAGATGGAGATGAACCCCATCCAGTCTTGAAGCCGCCCACCAAAGTGTGGAAGGTCCAAAGTAGGCAGCCGACCCAATAGGGCGGGCTGCTGCTGCGGGCGAGGCGACTCGCACAGAATGCTCTTTCGAGCCTCACGATTCATTTTGGCCCCAGCCTCGAGCACATCGTCTGTGAACTCGAAGAACTGCTCGTAGTCCTTCTGGGCCGATTCTCGCGCCTCGTCGTCCTCCACTGTAGCAAGGAATTCCGAATAGGCCTCTTCAAAATGGGCTCGTCTGGCTGGGAGCTGCTCAAGGCGGTGGAGCAAGCTAGCCGTCCTGTCTGGACGAGTAATAAGCGCATGCGCGCTAGCTGCCCACCGCAGCTCATCCTGCATACGGCGCACCGGAGGCTTATGCGAAGGCATGGCGAGACTGCGCGAAGATAATTACAAGGAAGCACGAAACCGAAAAATAAAACAACAAGGACGTAGAACAAGCACAGATGCAAACACCAACACGTGCAGAACGCTAATCAAGGTCGCGGTTAACAAACGCGCGGCACGCGGTAAATAAACGCGGCGTTGCTACCAAAAACGCGTGGTGTAGCGGTACAATAATCTGTGGCCGTTAACGCGGCGTATCGGTCCGACACGTGGCGTACCGCGCCTACAAACGTGTGACCGACAGAGATACGCGACGAATTAAATACGCGCAACAAATATAGATATCGACGCGCCGAACGTGTAAAAGCCGCTTAACCAAAAGGCGCGAAACCACGCTCTGCTACCACTTGTTACGGCCCCTTGCCTGTCCAGACGAGAGCTCAGTTCCCGGGCCCATAGAGGAACGAGCCCGGACAGGTCGAGGGGGGACCGACTAGTGAGACTACACGGGATCACTAGTGTACGATCAGTCTCGGGTCGGATGACGGCATCCAATCCGAGTCGGATAGTAATCGAGTCTCACTAGTCGATCAGTGGAAATAGTAATCAGCGACTTTTACTAGACTACTACGGCAATCGTCAACTCGGGCAGCGACAGCCTTCGACAATAGAATCACATAGACAAGAAAAATAGAAGGACACTAACCTGGTTGATGCATGCGACGATACTCGATGCGACGCCCCCTGTAGTGGATGTGGGACAGTATGTGGCGTGAAAGTGTAAATGTGTGTGTAGGTGTGTGTGTGGGGCTTGCAACCGTAGGGCCTCTGCACCAATCAGCTCCCAGACACGTCAAACACGAACACAGCTCCAATCGTTCGTTCGCCTCCTATGAGTGGAGTGCTCAATGCAGCAGCACAGTGGATCACAACACGCAACAATGAACGCGACGGTCAAGATATGTCAAGCGTTCAGGCTGGCCTCAAACTCCAACAAACACTCAAGCGAATAAATAAAGTACGTGATTCACGACACACCACAAGGTCAACGGTTAATATCAGCGCGGTCCACAATTATTTAACTACCGCGAACTTTCTCGCCGCTCAGAAAGTATTTCAATAATTCGCAACAATGCACTATCTGAGCCTCGCGGCTGGACACGCGTGTTACTAGGTGGCTCCGGCGAGCGTAGCGAACTCCCAAAAAAGGCCGGGACAACCACTACTCAATGTCACAAACACGCGTGCAATGTCCAAAAAACCCAGCGATATCACAGCGCAAGTCGAGGCGGTCCCCAAACAATCAGGTCCGGGGAAAACAAACCGCGGCACGAAAACGACTCAGGCGCCTCAAAAACGGGCGTCCCGTTGCGCAGTTATTCGATAACTAAACACCCGCGCAAATATAAACGTGGCTACTCAAACGTAGTAATTTACGTCTCGCGACTACGCGTTTCAAAGACGACAAGTGATCAAATTACTTCAGCCACGCGCGGGGGACCGTTAAGTTTGTCGGTCGACAGCAGACTCGCTCCACAAGATGAGTTCACGAATACGCACAAAAGGTCGCGCCCCCACATAAAACTGTCTACAAGAATTGACGCGGTCCAAGAAGTACGTTTCTTGGGGTACAAACCGCCGGGGCAAAAGGGGCGCCGCAAAAAACCCAGCCGCACGCAAGGCTGTTGCTAGCTGACTCGTATCGTGCTTAATACTGGAGCGCACCGAAGTCGCCGCGTCATTGCAGGCATAAAAAATCTCGGCGACCGATGCGCGAGCGGGATAGGAAGATTGGCGTTTCCGCGAGTTGGAGCGGGAGCGCACGATTCGATACAAAAAACTCGCCGTAACCAAAGCGTGAGCGAGACGCGCGGATGAGGGCTTCCGCGGGTTAGAGAGAGAGAACACGATTCAATACAACACAATAGGCTCTGCGCTCGCGCCAGCTACTCTCGCGTAAACAGTGTTCATGCGTGCGTGTAGGACGAGACAGGATGTGTGTGTGGTAGATGTACGGGCGGGAGCGAGGACGCGGGCGCCAGCACGGCGGCGGACGAGCGCGAGCTGCGGCTGCGCTACCACCACGCCATCTACGCGGCGCTCGAGAAGATCCTGCGCAACGAGCAGCAGCTGCAGATGAAGGCGCTCTCCGTGAGTTGCACCGTGTTCATGCGTGCGTGTAGGACGAGACAGGATGTGTGTGTGGTAGGTGTACGGGCGGGAGCGAGGACGCGGGCGCCAGCACGGCGGCGGACGAGCGCGAGCTGCGGCTGCGCTACCACCACGCCATCTACGCGGCGCTCGAGAGGATCCTGCGCAACGAGCAGCAGCAGCAGATGAAGGCGCTCTCCGTGAGTTGCACCGTGTTCATGCGTGCGTGTAGGACGAGACAGGATGTGTGTGTGGTAGATGTACGGGCGGGAGCGAGGACGCGGGCGCCAGCACGGCGGCGGACGAGCGCGAGCTGCGGCTGCGCTACCACCACGCCATCTACGCGGCGCTCGAGAAGATCCTGCGCAACGAGCAGCAGCAGCAGATGAAGGCGCTCTCCGTGAGTTGCACCGTGTGCATGCGTGCGTGAAGGACGAGACAGGGGGTGCGCGTGTGTGTGCCTGCGTCTGGGCGAGAGAGAGAGCATGCGTGCGTCCGGGTGTGAAAGGGTGCGTGCGATCAAACGTGCGTGTGTGCGGGTGTCTGGTCGGGAGGGTGCGTGCGCACGTGCGGCCGTGTGACAGAAGATGTGTGCGTGCATACGTGCGTGTGTGTGGATGTCTGGGTGAGAAGGTACGAGTACGTGCGTGCGTGCGTTCGCGTAGGAGTGGATGCGTGCGTGCATGCGTGCGAAAATGTGTGCCCGTGTCTGAACGGGAGGGGTTGTTGCGTACTTACGTGCGTGCACGCTTGTGTAAGACTTAATCGATGAGAAACATAAAATAACAATGAACCCTATTGCAGGATTCGCTCGAAGTTCGGAAGAAGGAAACCCTCAACAAGCTCGCGAACCTGCGGAAGGAAGATGTGAAAGCGCTGGCCAAGACCACTAATAAAGACGAAATATTAAGGAGAAAGAGAGAAATACATTCGCAGGTGCGGTATTTTTAAGTGATTCTTCAGGCTATTTTCAACCACTATTTTTGATGACAGGCACTTACCGAGCCGAGTAGGCTCGGGAACAGTTTATCTTCCTCTCTCGATTTAACAAGATTGACTATTAACACAGTGGAAGGCTGTAAACATTGCAAAGCCTATATTGCGTCCTTTTTTATTACATAAGCGCAATTCATTTTTCGGCATCACAGTTCTTTATAAGATGACACTTATGTATAACAACTCTCGCATAGTGCGATAGCTGAGAGACGCGGGTTAAAATCTGGCCGGATGTGCCATTTTTTTAACTATTCAAAATATGGATGTAACCTGTTGTAGTAATGTCGACTCTCATTGGTATAAATAACGTCACGTTTGGCTGCAGTCGGTGGTGCGCGGCGTGGCGGAGTGCTCGCGGCTGGAGCTGGAGCACGCGCAGCGCCGGGAGCAGCTGGCGCGCGCGCACGAGCGCATGCGCGCCGCGCTGCAGTCGCACCGCGACCAGGTACGCGTAGAGAAACAGTTGTGTTTGAGGCGACTGCATGGGTTTGGCTGCAGTCGGTGGTGCGCGGCGTGGCGGAGTGCTCGCGGCTGGAGCTGGAGCACGCGCAGCGCCGGGAGCAGCTGGCGCGCGCGCACGAGCGCATGCGCGCCGCGCTGCAGTCGCACCGCGACCAGGTACGCGTAGAGAAACAGTTGTGTTTGAGGCGACTGCATGGGTTTGGCTGCAGTCGGTGGTGCGCGGCGTGGCGGAGTGCTCGCGGCTGGAGCTGGAGCACGCGCAGCGCCGGGAGCAGCTGGCGCGCGCGCACGAGCGCATGCGCGCCGCGCTGCAGTCGCACCGCGACCAGGTACGCGTAGAGAAACAGTTGTGTTTGAGGCGACTGCATGGGTTTGGCTGCAGTCGGTGGTGCGCGGCGTGGCGGAGTGCTCGCGGCTGGAGCTGGAGCACGCGCAGCGCCGGGAGCAGCTGGCGCGCGCGCACGAGCGCATGCGCGCCGCGCTGCAGTCGCACCGCGACCAGGTACGCGTAGAGAAACAGTTGTGTTTGAGGCGACTGCATGGGTTTGGCTGCAGTCGGTGGTGCGCGGCGTGGCGGAGTGCTCGCGGCTGGAGCTGGAGCACGCGCAGCGCCGGGAGCAGCTGGCGCGCGCGCACGAGCGCATGCGCGCCGCGCTGCAGTCGCACCGCGACCAGGTACGCGTAGAGAAACAGTTGTGTTTGAGGCGACTGCATGGGTTTGGCTGCAGTCGGTGGTGCGCGGCGTGGCGGAGTGCTCGCGGCTGGAGCTGGAGCACGCGCAGCGCCGGGAGCAGCTGGCGCGCGCGCACGAGCGCATGCGCGCCGCGCTGCAGTCGCACCGCGACCAGGTACGCGTAGAGAAACAGTTGTGTTTGAGGCGACTGCATGGGTTTGGCTGCAGTCGGTGGTGCGCGGCGTGGCGGAGTGCTCGCGGCTGGAGCTGGAGCACGCGCAGCGCCGGGAGCAGCTGGCGCGCGCGCACGAGCGCATGCGCGCCGCGCTGCAGTCGCACCGCGACCAGGTACGCGTAGAGAAACAGTTGTGTTTGAGGCGACTGCATGGGTTTGGCTGCAGTCGGTGGTGCGCGGCGTGGCGGAGTGCTCGCGGCTGGAGCTGGAGCACGCGCAGCGCCGGGAGCAGCTGGCGCGCGCGCACGAGCGCATGCGCGCCGCGCTGCAGTCGCACCGCGACCAGGTACGCGTAGAGAAACAGTTGTGTTTGAGGCGACTGCATGGGTTTGGCTGCAGTCGGTGGTGCGCGGCGTGGCGGAGTGCTCGCGGCTGGAGCTGGAGCACGCGCAGCGCCGGGAGCAGCTGGCGCGCGCGCACGAGCGCATGCGCGCCGCGCTGCAGTCGCACCGCGACCAGGTACGCGTAGAGAAACAGTTGTGTTTGAGGCGACTGCATGGGTTTGGCTGCAGTCGGTGGTGCGCGGCGTGGCGGAGTGCTCGCGGCTGGAGCTGGAGCACGCGCAGCGCCGGGAGCAGCTGGCGCGCGCGCACGAGCGCATGCGCGCCGCGCTGCAGTCGCACCGCGACCAGGTACGCGTAGAGAAACAGTTGTGTTTGAGGCGACTGCATGGGTTTGGCTGCAGTCGGTGGTGCGCGGCGTGGCGGAGTGCTCGCGGCTGGAGCTGGAGCACGCGCAGCGCCGGGAGCAGCTGGCGCGCGCGCACGAGCGCATGCGCGCCGCGCTGCAGTCGCACCGCGACCAGGTACGCGTAGAGAAACAGTTGTGTTTGAGGCGACTGCATGGGTTTGGCTGCAGTCGGTGGTGCGCGGCGTGGCAACTTTTTTATTTTTAGTTCTACGACAAAAAGTTACTGGACCAAAGTTGTAGAAAATTTAATTTGCAACAAAAAATGTTTATAATTTTTTTTTATCAAATAAATAGTTTAAGATATATAGGTATCGTAAAAACCATTTAAACCCCTATTTTCAAGATGGCGGCCGTGGGACAAGGGTGGCGACTCCACAAACTTGGTTTTAGCTTTGCACTGACCCCCCTAAACATCAAAAAATTAAAATTGCGTCCTCTAAAAAACCCAACCCCAAATGTAACTTTTCAATGGACTAGCATGTTATAGCAGTTTTCATAAAAACACAGAATACATAAAAAGTTAAGTCCGGACTCGCTCCACTAAGGCACGGTAGAGTTTTTATGCATCTGTTTAATCTGTATCGCAGGAGCTGTTGGAGCTGGAGCGCCTGTGCGGCGGCGCGCCGGAGGGCTAGGGCTCGCAGCGCGCCGGAGGGCTAGGGCTCGCAGCGCGCCGGAGGGCTAGGGCTCGCAGCGCGCCGGAGGGCTAGGGCTCGCAGCGCGCCGGAGGGCTAGGGCTCGCAGCGCGCCGGAGGGCTAGGGCTCGCAGCGCGCCGGAGGGCTAGGGCTCGCAGCGCGCCGGAGGGCTAGGGCTCGCAGCGCGCCGGAGGGCTAGGGCTCGCAGCGCGCCGGAGGGCTAGGGCTCGCAGCGCGCCGCAACTGTTAATTTCCTTTAGGAATCTGTGATATTACCTCCTAAGGAGCGAAGCGGGGCCTTCGCCGACTCTCGTCTCCGCAATCTCATAGTTTTAGTTCGTTTTCGTAGTTTTTAATACTTGAGCGTTGTGTACAACGTTTCTATTGCTGTTAAGAGGGGGCTTAAGCTAGCAAAACTTGTCATGCGCAAAACATCGTTCTGGTACAAAAGAGCATGGCGTATTACGCTAAATAAAAATGTAATACACGCCATTTATAGTTTACTTGTAATAACTTTTAAAATACATAACTTAGAAAGAAAACGATAATGTACGTACTTCGTAATATTTATTGGAATTATAATCCTAAACTTTGGCTCTCTAGTACGTATAACATTGATAATAAATTGAAAATTTTAAAAAATTGGACTCTACTTCGGGAATTTTTTTTATCGACAAAAATTGTCCTTTTATGTTTTCACTAATACAGTTTCTCGAAAATATGATGTAATATTCGTGTGTTTTATTTCAGGTAGTTGAGACTTGATTTACTACTGTAAAAATCAAATCTTGAGCTGACATATTCAGTTACTACCCCCTCTTAACGCGCAAGCGGACACGCGAAATCCTACCTTGCGGTAACCCTGTTACCCACCGGGAACTTCCAAATCGTCACGTATTCCCAACGTTGATGATAAAGGTGGAAACATACTAGTATATAAGCAATTGATTAAGCAAGTTCATAAATATTTTCAGCAGTTTGGAACTTGCTAACCACAGCCATTTTTACAAGCTAAATTACAATGTATGTTTGTTCGGGTGGAATCTTGCAACTCAATTTTGAAGCAGAAGATTTGAAGATGTCTTGAACCCCGTCCCATATGTAGATATCGAATGAAAGGGTTTGCTGATAGGAATATAGATAAATTGCCGTATAAAAACTGTTTTTAAAAATACTTTTTGTGTGATAAAATGCCGTGATTTAATTCAGTGTTCTCACTAGATGGCGCTGTTTTTGCATTTGTCGCGTACCTTTGATTTTTAACCTGTTAACTGTTATATCAGATGAAGATT
This sequence comes from Coenonympha arcania, assembly GCA_036785405.1. NCBI lineage: Eukaryota > Metazoa > Arthropoda > Insecta > Lepidoptera > Nymphalidae > Coenonympha > Coenonympha arcania. Next base: position 10,663,605 of record CM072063.1, on the reverse strand, counting down.
TTTTTTGGTCTTAAAAGTAATTTGATAACACCAAACTCACTCTATCTTGATGCGTATGCGTATTTACGTATTTCAAGTAAATATAAACTGCCACGATGAAAGATTTTGTCTAAACGCGTGACTTATAAGCGTGTTCATGTGCGTTGCATGTTGCTAGTATGTTTCTACCTTAAGTCTTGAATAGTATGTATAGAAGTAACTCGTTATTGCATTTAACGTTGTTAGTGGTAATTGTTTGACGTACTAACGCTTGCGTTGCATCGATCAGCTAGTCACTATTTGTCGTAACGTTACGCGAAAATAGTGTAACGTTATCGATATCGATACTAAGTATAACGTTTTTTAACTTGATGGTGTTAGACGTACGATAGAGAACTAGTGGAATGCTAATTAACACAAAAGCCGCGTTGAATTGAAATGCAGGCATTAAATATACAATTTTTTTTAATAACCGTAAAGTGCATTTTTTAAATGATACAAAAATAAATGTTTTATAATCTCTTGCATTCATGAATTATTTTCAAAGAACTAAGGATTGGAATAATTTTTGGAGATTATTGTAATGTTTCCATTGTAAGATTTTAATGTAACTTATTAATTCTAATTCTACAATCGCTTACGCTTCAGAAACCTCAGAAATTAACGAGAATCATATTTGTAGCATAAGGGCATAAGCATATACATCCACTTATCGATATAATTTTAAATGTCAAAGTCATTCCTATGCATTTCCCAATTTTTATCGACCGATTTTTTTTTATCGCAGCAACAACATTGAAAGTGTAGAAATAGAATCGGTAAGTAATATTGCTAGCCCTTCAGTTCTTTATCGTGCGTCAAATAAAGTATTTAATTAATTCAATTAATTAATAAATTGCCTTCTGTCGCGTCGCACAAACCTGTAGTGTTAATACATATCTATGGCACAAACGCTATTTTTAATTCTTTTCCTTAATGTTTATGTAATTTTTAATATTACGTAATATTAATATTGTAGTTTACACTATTAATTATTATTATGATGATTATTCCAAAATCTCTGGTTAGTGAATGTGTTTTCATTTTTACAATAATATTATTAACTAACACAAAATTGTAATGTATTATTTTACATTTTTATCTATACATATATATTAGAATTTAAACAAATACATAATTTCTATTTGCATAAGTATTTTCCAAATTTTAAGAACTGTTGATCACTATTAAAACATTATGACTTATAGATTCATAATTTGTGAATTACTTAATTTCTAAAATAATTATAAAATAACTATAACTATTTTGCGAAAAAGTCAGTAACTAATTTATAAGGATTTTTTGTAACACTATTTTATTTCGCTCAAGTGGGAAAATGGCACAAAAATCTAATGATAATATTTTAATATCATTTTCATGATTCCTCTAAATGATTAAATGATCATGAATATATTGATATGTCACAAAGCTGCATAGGTTCAGAACTTTTAAGAAATGTTGCTTTTTTGCATAATATGTTTTGGGTTCTCCACTAACGTAACATAGGTTGTTATTAACATTCCACGCTTAGTTATAGTTACTTTTACAAAGCGGAAAAAACTCTCATCTAGTCCGATGATAAGATCTGATTTAAGTGAATAACGAAACTGAACTTTATTCACTCGTGACTGGTCTCAAATTTGTGTGAATAGATGTTGATTTTTAACACGTCAGCAAAGAAATTTAAGCGGCCATTTTTATTTAGTGAAATTTTAAGTACTTCTAGATATTTGTTTTCGCTTTCAGTTGGTATATTTGTAGTACTAACTCAGATGTTTTGCTCGAGAATTTTCAAGGCATCTTTTAAACGCGTATATGTATATTTTTGTGGTTCGAATTTGATACAAAGTAACTGAAAGTGGAAGGAAGAACATGAAACTTGACCCTTTAGATCGCGTTTAAATAAAATTTAGAAATGTAATAATATTTTATTAGAGTATGGTTTGCCTGATATAGGAATTAATTGACCGATCCAAATCTCATTGAGTGTAATCGGCCCTTTTCTCTGTAAAAATAGGAAAATGTTTTTTTTCCGAATTGAAACACAATTTTGATATTAAAGTCTGTAAAGACTGCAATACATATAATTGCAATTTTTATTAAATATCTTCATAAGGCTAAGATTAACTTACCTAGACAATCTATGATTAAAATCGGAGAAACAAAAGGTATAAAAACGGTATTTTTTTTTGCAAAGTAGGCAAAGATATAAGCCTTAATCAGAACTTAACAGAAATACAGTATAGCAATATTTGCTTGAAACACGCGTAATTTGTAATATTAATTTAATGCCATGTAATTGCTCAATTTTATGTTTGAAGACAGTTTAAAAGTGAGCTTATTTGTCAGATAACATTTATTTTTTTGCATCTATATGTAATATTTATATCTTAAAAACAATAGTTATCGAAATATCATATTTTATATATTATTATTAATACAAAGACCTCTACTTACACAATACTTTTTTTTAATATATAATGATTGTTATTATGATGTGCCATAATATTATTACGTGTAAAGTAGGATGTATGAACTATGTAAGGGTAGTATCATATTCATATAATCACGTTAAAATATATATCTCTTCGAAATCTGTCCTGTATTCTTAAGTATACCCACGAAGTAAAACAGGGAATCTCTACAACTATCGCCTATTCTGACGTATTTATTAACTTAATTATTATTATTATCAAATTATATTATTAATATAATGTAAGTGTGTATCAGGTTATCATAATACGATATAATCTGTATAGTATTGTATGTAAACCTAATTATCTACCGTTGTATTTGTAGAAAGAAACAAAAAAGTCTTAAAAGAGCCTTGTGTGTATGGGATAGACTTAAGCGATTTCACTGTAAAAAGTAAATGGATTAAACGTGATTAAACATGTATGTCTAAAATGGCTGCCTGAATTAATTAATGCATGATAGACAAATCGCTAGAATTCATCTCCGCAATTTTATTCATGTATCCATGTGTTTTTACGATTCCTTTGAGGTTCAGTAGCTAATTTGAATCTATTTTAATAATACCTATTTGTTTCCGATGTTCCTGTTTCTAATACTTCAATAAACTAAGAGTGACATTCCGTGAAGCGGGGTCGATAATGTAACTTACCGATTTAAATTGTCATTTACATACATTACTCACTATTCAAGCATTAACGGTTATAGAAACAGCGAAAATTTTCACTTGGTTAGGGCTCTAGTTCTAGCTTTAAAAAGCATTTTAGAGTCTTATCCACAAGAGATATGCTATGTTATTATAATATGTTTATGTCAAACGATATCAATTGAATAAATTGTTTTTTATTATCAACTATGAGATCAATGAAATTCGAGTGATTTTATTGGTGTTGTTTGACACAAACCGAAGAATAACTCCGATGAACGAGCACTTTTAAGTTGTGTTTACATTTTTTCGGGTATAACAAATGTTTGGTGGGGTTTTGTAGTTTTTTTTTTTAATTTTCGTTATACACGATAATTGCTTTGATCGGAAGGCTAAAATTAACTACCTACTAAACCATTTCTTATCCATTAAAAGATTGATCATTGACCGACAAAAGTGTCTTAACATTTCTAAGGGTTAATCCTGGAATTGAACTGAAATACACTGGCAATAAATTATACGCGATTTCATGTTATAATAAGTACGTGTGTACGTTTAAGACTGTATTATAAGTTGTAGTATGAATACGTAGACGGTAGGTTATTATTGTATGCGTATCCGAATGTATAACATATAACACCACAATAAAGCAATTTTTGAACGTGATTAAAGCTTGCCTGTACTTGTATAGTTTGTGATAGAATGATGACATTGCCCGGTAAAATTATATCGATATTTTTGTCGGTACCCAGGTGATAGGGATGCAACACTACAGTTATATTTGAGATTCATCGGGACAATGGTGCACATTCTGTTTAGGGACAATTTTAGCACGTCCGAAAATAATGCTAACCCTTTCACAAAGGTCTCTGTGAATAGCAGAGACCTTTGTGAAAGGGTCTCACAGAGACCTTTGTCTCTGTAATAGAGATAGCAGGAATAGTAATATCCGTTTCCACAGATTCCATTGTGCATCAATATGTGCTTATTCTGTTTCAGAGGCTTAATTTTCAGTTATATTATTTCCATTTGTTTATTTTCTCTTTGACACATAAAACAAATATAGCAATAGAGACCACCCTTACCTTTATCTCTCTCTGGTCCCTCGCTATTGCTATATCTGTTTCATGTACTTTCATGTGTCAAAGAGAAAATAAACGAATGGAAATAGTATAACGAACCCTCGTAAATTAATAATTTGAAACGTCTAAAGATAGTGCTTCTTTAAATAGTCCCTTGTGAATAAGGAAAACTCAGCACTGTTCTTAAGGTGCGTCAGATTAGCTTAGACATTAAACCCGAATAAGCACCATTGTCCCCAATAAGTACTAATGGTGCCCATTTACAAAATATCTAAAATTAACTGATATGGTACGTCTTAAAATAGCAGTGTTATCTTCATGGAAGAATTAAAAAATACCACTATTTTACACCATATGGTCTGCCAAATGAGTTGAGTGAATTATTGAACCCAAATGGGCACTATTGTCAATACTTTTTTCGAGTCCCTATAAATAATCGTGAATGCAACTGGCAGCCATGTTGTTTTACAGACAAAAATGTTTAGAGCCCTCTATCTGAAGTAGGAACAAACACTGCGTAAAATTTTAGGCTGTTAACACTTCAAGAAACATGTATGTATGTTGGTAGCTGTAAAAATTCAGTGTTACAAGTAGCTTATATAATATGCGCGCACGCAACATAAGTTCTTGCCTTGAATTAAAATAATGAAATGTCACTAAGTTAAAGTCTTAAAGTAGGTACGAAATCGTGTAAATCGAGATTAATCTTACATTTTTTTTTCAAATCGTCTTCCCTCTTTAAAAAAATAAGGCCTACATCTTGTTAATGTTGTATACATTTCAATCATTTTAAAGTATTTAAAATGTCCTCATTATAATAATTCAATCATTTAAGTAAAAAGTCAATCGCAAGAGTTCTTTGAAATATGCGTAACGATTTCGTAATGATGCACACAAAAAATAATATTACCAGTATATTTTTTGAACTTTTCTAATTATTATATTTTTGTCTACCTATTACCTACTATAATGAATCCAAAATTTTTAGTAAACGAAAGTGTATGAAGTAATTTGAATCACTAATTAGGGTCTTGCTACTGGTGTCTGATTGCCTAAGAAAAACGTATTCATCGTTATCGTAATCGTTAGGAAATTCTGCCTTCCGATTGGCTGACGTAAATCAGGGAACCAATCAGTGGGCAGAATTCGTAAACGATTACGATAACGATGAATGCGTCTTTCTTAAGCAAACAAGGGGCTGGTTTCTCTAAAGAAACAACTGAAACTTATACACAAAGTATCATAACTGTCATCGTTTACTAAAAATCCATATTCATTATAATATTATTATCTTTAAATTAAAAAAAAAAAGATTTTTGTAAAATAACATTTTTAACGAGGTTTCAAATTGAGATCATCTTCCTGAGATTTTAACTACTTTTTGAAAAATGTTTTCTATAATTCTGTTGTACACTGTAAGTATTTACACATGTATGTTGTATAACCTCGTGTACTCTGCCAACTAGATCTTAAGGGTTAATACGTAGAGCATAAACTGCAGCTTCGGATCGATTGATTAACTTAAGATATAACTGATTTAAACACTTTTAAAGATAATAATAGGAGGAACAAAAATTCTGCGTGTCATTTTTTTTTGTCTCAACCCCCGATTCAGAACCTTTGAAATCCTAAAAATTTTAGTTTCGTGCTCTTTATTTAGAGTGCACACACTATAAGTCAACGTATGACTGGGGGCGCTGAGGTGGCATTCTTAATATTTTTTTTTTTAATAAATCTTCAATGCGAAATTTGGTGTCTCTTTGACACAACACACAACAAAAATTTTATAACGATAAGTACATCAAGTTCTATATTTATCGTTTGCAAGCCGAAATAATATTTACAACTATAGTTATTATTTCGATGCAGACTCGGTCATAAATCATCCGACTGTTTCGCTTTTGTTGTTCTGCAGTAATGCACAACTCAATAAAGAACAAAAAGAAAAAAGCGAATCACTCCAATGATTTATGACCGAATCTGCAGCGAGATAGTAACACTACTATAAATAGCGTTTTAAAGACTACTGCTATCCCTTTCCTCTCCCATTTCATCTCTCATTGTTTCCTAAAGAAAGTAATAGCTTCCAGTCCAGTCGCCCAGTCTTGCTTCGGATCTTATATTTTTTATAGAACGCGTGTTGAAGCCTGCCTTAGCGTGTAACTTAACTGGTAATGCCACCTAGCGAAGAACCGCTACAATCTCAAAGAGACAAAAAAGAATAAAAACAGGACAATGTTACTTTAAAATACTAAAGCTACTTTCAAACCATTGTACATACCATTATATTTGTCATTTTTGTATAGACTCTATACCTCTAGACACTAGAGTTTTATGTGATTGAGACACTTATGAACTACTTGTAAGTACTTTGAGATGGGTTGTGAAAAATTAGAGATGCGCGCGAAGCTGCAGTAGTTTCTTTAGAGGTCCCGCATGATTTTACGCTAGCCGTCTAGATACAATTTTTGAAACGACAAACGCAGATTGACAAAACATAACATTTATACTTTAATTTGAGGGAAAAATCCTTACTTTACCTATCCATAATGTCAAACAACGGTAGCGATTCGGTTTTAGTCTTTTAAAGTAAGCCGAAAAATAGTACTGTGGATTTATTACTTTTGTGTTGTTAAAAAGGCTGTACTATTTTTAGAACGCACAAAATTTTGGAGACTCTAACACTCAATTGTTACCAGTGTCAAACGACGTTTGGTCCATAATATTGTGTCTAGCACTATTATAGGAATAACTGATAGGATTTCTGAGATGAGACATTATGGGCAGGTACATCCCTGGTCATAGTTACCATAGATTTTTCTTTAGGTACATAAAACTAGAGATAGTACAGGTTTTTGTATAAATTTCGATTCGAAGGACCGGATTCATCCATACATCTACAGCCAGCGCTCCAAACGGACACATTGTGAACTAAACTTTCGGCGATCGCCCGCTTGGAGCGCTGGCTGTAGATGTATGGAGGAATCTGATCCGCAATTCGAATCGATACAAAAACATGCACTAACCATACCGTTAACACTTTTCAACTGGAAATTATACTATTTTTGGACTGCAGGTTTTGTTAGATAGATGCTTATTCTGGTTGGCAAATTAGAGATTAACATAATTCGATACTTCCATAGTACTTTTCGAGTTCATTAACAGAGGGCAGTATTATTTTTAAACGGTCTAAATTCACTGTGTTCATGACAGAATAAGCATTTTTTTAAACTCGAACTGGAACCACTATCTACTTACTTTTAAGTTTATAATACTTATATTATGTGTATATATTGTGTTATTGAAATTAACCATGCATATTTTGGTTTTTTTCACACTGCTTACGATTATTTTTAAGTGCACGCACAATTAAAAAAAAATGGTTAAAACTGTGTAATGACTGACCCTGAATCTTAAAATAAAATGGCACCGAATAATGAACTACGCGTATGTACGATTTGCCTTACTTTAGAGATAATACGTTATGTTACTTATTGTCTGTACTAGAGCAATTCTAGGCTTATATCATTCTAAACGTTTGATAGGATAGATTGGTTATCGGGAAGGTCATAAGATTCAATACAAACTCAGCGTACCGATTCACGTATTCTTTTGACACACTAAGTGTGATAATCCACTCCACTTCACTAGACTTTACGCGCAGGGGGGTTTGAACACAGATCAAGGAATAATGTTTTATATTGGGTTGGAATGCGGAAAGAGTGGGGAGAGGGTAGTTCACGTGTAGTCTGTCTAAAGACAAGAATGCCGCACCGTTTTTTAAGTTTCACTTCACGAAATGCAGCCGACGATTTACGTGAATCTGGGCTAGGCATTATATAAATGACAATTCTATAATATTCGCACATGTATGTTTTTTGTGTGGTTTGTTTTAAGTATACAGTACAGTACAGCCAATTATTTTTCAGTATTTGTTTGATTACTTGTGTTTTTTTTTATTGCTAGCACGTTTGGTTTTTACTAAGTATTTTGTTAATTCAATATTTAGTTTTGATTTTTTACACTAAAAGTTATACTTACATTTATATTAATGTAAATATATTATAATATAATTGTATGTGTTTTTTTGTGTTGGAGCATATTTTTTTAAGCGCATGTAGATTTTAGAGACACAATGTATTTTTAATTTGATAGCAACGTAATGTGCCACAAATAAATGTATTTTTATTGAAATATTTTGTGAAAAGTTGTGATTTTGTTTAAATTAGGAATTATCATTTTGTATTATCTACTTATTGAACTTAGTAATTTTATTTGAATTATCAACACAAAGACAATTTTATACTATGTAGTAAATAACAAGAATATAACATACAAATACATAATAGAAAAGTTCCGTACAGTATCTTTTAATCTGCCGTTGAATTACTAAAATATGATCAACAGGTATAAAACTGTTTGCTAATAATTATAATCTACACACTCCTTATATGTAGTGGCAGCATGCCATTAAGCTGGCCTTACATCATCCTTCCTAACGTCCAATTGGCATGACGCTGCCGATCGACATGAATTTACCGAGTGCGGGCGTGGTTGCCATGACAAGTACAACTATCATGCCAAACAGAGCCCACACACGGTCAGTTCTGGCTGATTCCATCGGCAGCGCCATGCCGATTGGACGATACGATCGATGGTGTTTGGCCGACATTACATTTCTTTCATAGAGCTGGATATAATTATTACACTGAATGAACATTTCGAAATAGTTTCGGCCAATCCAATAACGACCTCGCGTTGGCAAATAAAAACATTTGATATTGGCGTAATATGTATTCAGTGGTCTCAGCGAGCTATCCCGTTAAGTATACCATACACCATTACACTTAACAGAGTATTAACTTGATTCAACAAATTGAACATGTACCTGGCCACAAGTAAATTCGCTGTAGCGATAAACCGTATCGACACGTCATGCGACATAATGCAGGCCATAAACTATCCTTTCTATAGTCCAAAAGACATGAGACAACAGATTGGATCAGTTAGAACTGACCATGTGTAGAGGTGGTTGGAATAAAAGATATAACTCTCATGCCAATCCTCAGTTCAATTCAACCTAATCCAATCAGTAGTATCCTGCGGTTTGGATGAAGAGGAAGGATGGCGTATGGCTTTCATAAGGAATGTTAACGTTCAGTGCAGAATATACCTACATAGTGTGTACCTATATTTCCAAACGGCGACTGGCGAAGATATCAGCGCGAGGTATAAATCGTCTAGTCTAAAAATGAATGCCCCTTCCACGTGTATATGCTTAGGTACACGTTGAAAGAATAATGTAGTGGAGGGACGTTCATATTTTTAAATAAGACGATGTCTACCACCTATCTATGCTTGTATTTCACATTTGTTTGCATCGGCGCGGATGATCGCTACAACAAATTTTCCCTGGGCCAGGCGGTTAAGCGTGTAGCAGGTCAAAATACAGAAGTTTATAGATATTTTAATCCACGAAGACGCGCCCCACTCCTCGACGACCACTTAAAAACAATATCGCTATCCTGCTTACTTTTGCAGAATCGCATGAAACCTAGTGCGGCACGCCTTTGTGGATTGAATTTTCTTGTCAATGGTCTAGGCGGCTTACACTCTAAATAGTTCTAGTCATTTTAATTCCTGTGTTGTACATTAAGGTATGCCTGTATCTGGGTAGACAATATAATAATAATCAACATGAATGTTATAATACTTTATTATAGGTGAAACTTATCTATTAAAATTTGATGTCTGTTCCATTTGGTGTTTTATTTATACAACCACGCATTTTTGCCCAATTCAACTTATACCAAGCTGAGATACGAGTTGATACCTACCTTAGATTATGTACTTCTTTATTCAACTTAGTTTTAGGTTGATACCTATCATGGTTGAATAAGTTGATAAGTACTGATTTGCGTTCTAGGATTGACGTTAGTAAATAAAGTAAAAGTACAAACGTTAAACTTCACGACCTCTCTAGAATACGAACTTGAAGCATGGTAAAACCAATGACAAAATACGCTACTATACCTTATCAAAGGGTAAAACCCACTTAGTTGAATACTACTACTTCGGTCAGATGTCAGCTATTTTTAAAAAGGTGATATACAAACTTATGAATTTTTCACTAAAACTTTATTCTTCATCGATCGATGCTCAGCTTGTATACTATACCAGTGGCTCTCTAATCTTACAAAGAAAGAAAGTACTATCCTTGACTTCATGTAGTTTAGGTATGGTTAAGATGTCGACTTTATACGGTTGTGTGAAGCCTGCCGACCTGCATTTAATCAATGTAAACTATCATTCTGAAGTGAAATGAGTGGAACTCACATTATACTTCTTTCTTTATCATATCAATTATCTGCGACTGACTTTAAATGCCAATTTTTGAATACAGTGTCAAAACCAGAATAGCTTTTTTTCATAGTTCATTCATTATCATAAATTCATTAAAAGTCGGTTGAAAATGTGGAAAAAGAAACCAATCATGCATTCTTAAATTCAAGTACTTAAATCGCAAAATATCACACGAAAAATAAAAACGTAACACTAATAAATCTGCAACGTCTTAAACCCGAGAAGCTATTCCACTATACATGCTTCCAAAGCTCTTGGATTATTTCCACCATGTTGGGACGGCTGCTGCGTGTGTCGAGGGTCGGATGCTCGGTGGTTCCGAGAGCTAACCACCACAACTACATCATGTCGGAGGTGCTGGCTCAGATAGAGAGGGATTGTGACAGATACTGCCACGTACCAAGGGTCCCTCCGCAAAAGGTAAAGACTAAGCACAAATGGATGGATAAAATTACCCAGCTAAAGCCTAAATTCCAACTTTATTTAGATTTTTTTGCAAAAACGGATACGCATTGCTGGTTTATGCTAATGAAATGGTTTTAATAACAACTTTGCTCAAACCTCCTCACTTACCTTCTTTATATTGGTTCCCAATTGTTCCAAATCTGGTTCTGCATCGACTTAGTATAGACAGTAGTTTTTTATTGAATAATATTGCCACCACTAAGTGAAGTTAAACCAAATCAATTTCAGGCTAGTCCAAATTACTCGAACTCGCCTTATCGGATATCTAATGAAAGGGCCATGGTTCGATATACACTTCTCCTTACTCCCAAATTAGGAAGAAATAATTAGGCACACCTTTTTATGACTTCGGAGCGTCAAACGAATAGGGGAACAAGCTACCAGCTGTAACGGTTTCGCTAGGTGACCGTGGTAGGTGCGGGCAGCGACGTGGGACGCATGGCGTGCTTGTTCCTCAAGCAGCAGAAGGTCATCAAGGTGCTGGCTCTGTACGACGAGGATTCAGAACACAACGTGCTGGGTGTCGCCACCGACCTTGCACACATCGACACCAGCACTGCGGTGGAGGCCTACCAGGGCAGGATGTTTATGAAGGACGCTCTGCATGTAGGCCATATTTTTCTATTTTTACTAAGGGATGGTCCACCAGGATCCTCTCGATGATCCCCCAAGGGATTAAAAGTTAAAGGTATTAGTTGTAATAGCTCGCTACACGCGGCCGCCTCTAACGCTCTCTGCAGATCTTAGTAACACATTGAAACCTTTGGAATATCCGATTTCTAGAGACGTTCTCTCCATGTGTAACGTTCTATCCGTTATTCAATGAGGAGGTATCCACCTTCCACTTTCTCTGTCTTTAAGAAACCTGAGGATACATAGGCATCCGCGCGATTTACGTAAATAAAAGAAAAAAACGCTACTGAGCGAACTACTTAGTCGCCTTACTGCTGGTGACAAAACAAGCATTTTGGCACCGGTAAACTGGCGACATTTTTTCGCGCCGTCTGCCCTGTCCAGGATATATACGATTATGTCTATTCATCCCTATGACCTGGATTGCTGGCAATCGACGACCACCCGGTAGGTATGTCAAATTCTTGTTTCTGCGCACGTGCAAACATGGAAAACATGGAATCTGCTACCAGCAGCAGATCTTCCTCATAGCTATAACATGGGATTATTCGAAAGGTAGATAAACAAACTCATAGGAGCTGGCGACACACTTTGAATTCCTGTGGTGCTTCAAAGGTTCATGAATCATCCGTCATCGTGTCACAGGCGTCCCCTGTTGACTGCAGCTGTGTGTCCAGGACGCGGACGTGGTGCTGATCTGCGGCGGACACTGCGTGAAGCCGCCGTGCTGCTGCGTGCAGGACCGCGACCTGTTCTTCCAGAACATGCAGCACGTGCGGACGGCGGTCATCGCGTGCGCGACCTTCTGTCCCCAGGCGGTCATCGCGATACAGACGCCCCCTGTTGACTGCAACTTTGCGCTGTGTACCGGTGTAAGCACTTGACTTCTTCTTAAATTTACTTGGATAGTACTTCGATATTTATGTACCTTGTACGAGTACCTATTCCCAATTGTGTCTGGAACATCTTACTGTGAATAAATTATTTTGAAAATTAATCACTTAATTAATTAACCTACCTACATTAGTAGGTACATACTTAGTCGCAGGCGTGAATCCAGCCCTCATAAAGTTATGGGCACAGCCATCCGAAAATTCGCTAAGCGCGGATTAGAGATCGTTGCATCCCGAATCAAGCACAATTCGGAAACTGGGCAATTTTGAGATGGGTAAAATTCATTGAACCCGTTACCGTAACGTAACCGATACTTCCTTCTGTTACCGTAACCGACACATCACACTATCATCGTAACCTACGTACAGTAGATACGCGCGGCGAAAGTTTGGCTTTGACCGTTATTGCGCAGAAATCAGAAATTGGGTATCAACCAATCAGAATTTGGGTACCCATGCGCAGTAATCCCCTCCACCCGAAGGTCAAAGCCAAACTCTCGCCGCGCGTACTGTATATAAGTTTTGGACTGTGCTAGTGTGACTCTATTAAGGGTTGTGGGCATGCCCGTAGTGCTCACAACGGGGAATCAATCAATCAAGCCGAGGTGTATTCCAGACGCTAAAACTGCAACGCGCATACAACAAGCGCAGAGTGCTGGGCGTGAACGCCGTTAACTCGATGCGCGCCAACCAGCTGTTCTGCGCGCTCACGGAGAGCGACCCCGCCACGACCGTCACGCCCGTGGTGGGCGGCACAGGCCGTTGCACCCGCGTGCCCGTCTTCTCCGCCGCCAGGGAATCCGCCAACATGGGCCTGTGCAATATCCCGCAGGTGAGGGATTTTCGACCACATCCACCGATATGAACCTAATGATTAGCCCATTTGACACACACTGAACACTTTACGTAAACCTTCTTTAAATACAAGGAAACCAGTTTCGCTATCAGTTCGGTCGAATTTCCCGCTAATAAGCCACAATATGGCGAAACCGTGACTGTGGAAACGCATGTGCGGATTAATAAGTGATCGACGATCGTTGGAGTGATCATAAACAATAGCTGCAGTCACAACAGTTTTGGCACCAGTAAACTGGCAACATTTTTTTGCGCTGTTTGCAGAGTCCTGTGTATTTGTCTATTGCCACATCTCAAGAAGGCTCTAATCAGGCTCTTAACTTTGATGTTGTGATTAAAAATAGATACATTTTTTTGACATTACACACATCGCAATCTAGCCCCAAAGTAAGCGATAGTCATCTCAAGAAGGACAGATGCCATCGAACATTTGGTGGTTCAAGGGCGAGTGGAAGGCACGCGTCCACGTGGTCGATCACCAACGAGGTAGACGGATTTATTCCGGAGTGCTACAAGTTCCTGCATCATCTACAGAGTGCTCTCGCAATGCCGCCAACAGGAGCCGCTGGACTCCTGTTGGCGGCAGCAGCAAGCAGTGACACATCATTGAACATCGTAACGAGTATAAACATACCCACGAGTCGTGAAGACAAAAAAGCCAGTCTGTCTGATATCTGGTCTATAGTGGGAGGTATCTCTATACTAACTTGCCTGCACTATTTCAGGCTCAGTTGGACTGCTTGACCCGTCTGGTCCGAGAAGCGGATGACATCATCTGCAAAGTGAAATGCAACAATGAACAGGGACATCTCTCAATCGGCTTCGCAACTGCTAGATTTGTACTCAACATTATGAAAGGTCAATTCACATAATTTCTATAAATATAAACTTTCTCTTAGTCCGTCCGATTCCTTTATGATGTTGAGAAGAGGTTTCTCAAACCACGATTATGAACCCAATCACGGTGGTGATATAATTTCAAAAAATCCTTTCTTAGTAAACATATTATGATGTTTACAGAATACCCTTAAATTTTCATGTTTCTACGTTCAGACGTTTGGGCTGTAGTTTTTCCATAAATCAACCACTCGAGACCAAGCGCTTTTAGTTTCAACCCCCGTTTAGAGAGTTAGAGGTAAAATTTTCAAAATCCCTGGGACACCAATTCTTTTATCCGGAATATATTTCTATAGTTTAATGAAAATTGGTATAAGTGAAATAGATAAATATATTTCACTTAGGTATACCAATTTTCATTAAACTTCAAAAATGAAGGACTTATACATATACAAACTTAAATCCTTTATTTAACCTGTTTAGGGGTACAATTAAAAAAAATACTTTCTTAGCATGCGGTTAGAGTTTACAAAGAATCTTCCCTGAAAATTTCAAGTTCCTAAGTTCAGCCGTTTGGGCTGTAGCTTGCCTGTCAGTCAGTCATTCAGGACAAAGCCTTTTATATAGTTATTGATATTAATATGCATCTGGCACCTTGTCGTTCGTTGTTACAGGTCTGTTCGAGTCGCCCGCGTTCATAGACAGTGCGCTGGTTGAGCAAGACCAGCCCGAGATGTGCTACAACATGCCGATTTGCGCCACGCCGGTCACTGTCGGCCGGCGCGGTATAGAAGAGTATGCGATCCCACAGCTCAACGACACGGAGAAACTGCTCTTGGAGGATGCCAAGTTAGTTGCGTCGATGAACCACAGAATTATTTAGCTGTAGTCGGATATCAGGTAAAGTCCTTTTCATGAAAGAAGTCTCGCGGTGATTTTTGGAACTAAATTTGACAGGTCGGTCATACTGTCGTTCGTCGATGTTATCAAGTTCGTTTGTTGTTGTGGTAGATTTTTGTGAGTTTTTAACTAACTTAGTGCATTTTAAAGATTGTTTACAGTGCCAAAACTTGCCAAAAAATGCCAATGTCACGCGAGTACAGCGCTGCGTCTGGGGGACTTCTTTCATGAAAAGGACTATAATCTGTATGACCCACAGACCAAGGAATAACTTTAGGTGACCCCTCAAAGTCTCAAACAATTCTTCCAAACTTTCTCTTTGAGCACATTTCGCCCCATCATCAGTAACTCTAGCCATACTGTGTATTATCCTGTATCCATGCATTTTAGGGTTCCGTTCCCAAAGGGTAAAACCCTTATTACTGAGACTGTTCGTTCGTCCGTCCGTCCGTCCGTCCGTCCGTCCGTCCATCTGTCACCAGGCTTAGTGTATCTCTTGAACCGTGATAGTTACACACTTGAAATTTTTACAGATGATGTATTTCCGTTGCCGCTATAAAAAAAAAAGAAAAGAAAAGAAAAGAAACTTTATTCTGAAAATGCCACACGTAACATAACAATACGCCTTACGTACTAAAACAACCTAATTATTTGGTAATAGTAGTAGGGTTAGGGTAGGTATGGTTTCAATCATCATCTCGCTACGTTTTGTAACCCTTCGTGCGCCAGTCCGCCAGGCCATTTTTTAGATTGCTATGGCATCGCTTTCAACTTAATTATATGAACATAATTATGTATAATAATGCGCGGGGTCCCTTGACGAATTTAGTGACCATTGCCATAATTTTTCTAATTTGGTTCCATTTCCATATGCCATACAATATGGCTATAGAGATCTAGACCATCAATATATCTTGTTGTTTGCCTCTCACGAGCAAACCTTGTCAAGCCAACATCTCCTGATAGTGCCTTCGGTGATCAATTGTGTTCAGTTGTCCTGTCGAGTGTTTTACGCAGTAACGAAGTTGGTGGAAAAGGTACCTAGCTAAAACAAGCGATTTTGTTTGCGTCTTCCTACATCATCTGTGAGTACCAGCCTGAAGGTGATGGACGTCCGTAGGTGATAAATAACAATAAGATAGTCAAAACTGCTTTCCGAACCTGGCGGTAGAGTTTTGACTTTTCATAAGAGCCTATTATCTAGGCCTATGTGAAAATAAATATATTCATTTTCATTTTCATAACATTATAAAAAAAAATGGTTTTTCACAATTCCCGTGAGTACCTACCATGGATTATACCGGGATAAGAGGTGGCCTATGTTTTAATCCAGGGTATAATCAATCTCTGTTCTAAATTTTAGCCAAATCGATACCGTAGATGCAACGTCAAGGAGTAACAAATAACATACACACATACGCACACACACACACTTTCGCCTTTTGATATTAGTGTGATACCAATAGTCGTTTGCGTTTCATTAAAAATCATAAGAGGTAATTAGTAATATCAAACATGTACTTCTCAGATGCGATTTAGAGGATATGTTAAACCTGGGAAGCTGTTACGCAATGGGCGAAGAGTACTGCCTCCACCCCTGCAAAACCTGCCCCAGCTGTTACTACCCCCCGCCCTGCAAGGTCTGCAAGCCCTGCCAGTGATACTGTGAATAGTGGAGTGACTTGCCTGTCCTTACTACCTCCCGCCTTGCAAGCCCTGCCAGTGATACCGTAAAAAGTGGAATAATTTGCGTGTCCAACAGAATGTAACCCGTCTCTGTATCAAACGCGAACAAGTAAATAATAAAAATAAATGAAAAATACATGCTCTTTAATAAAACGACTTTTTCTAGAAAAATATAGCCTATGTTACTCGAAATGATGTAAGGATTCGAACAATACCCCATGTGTCAAAATCTCTTTAGTCGTTCAGAAGTTATGGTGGACTAAAGAAACTCACATACGTACATACATACATGAACCCTAAAAACATTACACACTTTTCTTTGGGCAGTCGTAAAAAAATAAAATTTGTCACCAATTCCTTGACACCTTCCAGGCTTTTCTCCTTGACAGTCTTTTGCTTATGTGATCATACTCTATGTACCTATAGCTAATTCATTATTACATTCTATAACAAAACAAAAAATAAATTCAAATTACTTACCGAAGCGTATTTCGAAAGCTCTCACCCTAACTTCAGCAAACTGTAGCAACGTTTCAGAAGGATGGAATTTCGTTATTTTTGTAACTAAGCCATTCAGTTTGCATTTAAAGAGCCTCTGAAACCTTAAAAACAACATTTGAAAGGACGCGTGATGCGAAACCTAATTTTAATTTGCAAGAAATTTCGCAATTTTCAACTTTTCATTTGTTTCCCCGCTTGTATTTGACGGTTATCCTGGCACGGAGCTTGCCACCTGAGTACCATGGTTTTTACTCAAGTGACGACTTTACAAACAAAGTAAACATTTTTTTTATAATAATTGATAGGCTTGCGCTTACAATCAAGTCTAATGGACAGCAATGCTGAGGTCTAGGATAGAGCGCGCTTGCCTAGAAAATGCCTATTCACTCTCTTGAAGGCACCCAGATTGTACTTGGCTGGGAACACGGAAGATGGACGTGTGTTCCACACCTTACCGGTTCGTATCAGAAACGTGGAAGAAAAACGTTTCGTTCTAGTTCGCTGGACGTCAACCACATTTAAGATGCCACTTCTCTCTGTGTCTCAGAGTTCTATGGTAGAAAGGTGAAAGAGGTACAAGATTGTGGAGTTCTTGAGCAAACATCTTCTGATGCTGCGTCAGTGTCGGAGCGAAACGTACCAAAATCAAAATGTCTTTATGTCACATACTCCTAACGTACGACTCTTGTAAAACGTCAATATGATATTTTTCGCATATGTATATGGTGATAAATACCTACAAGACAACTTAAAATTAAGTTTACAAGGGTTCCAACGCGCCCTGCACTATGAGAAGAAGCACACAACCCTGTATTCTGAGCACACAACCCTGTAATATATGTGTAGTCTGAGCCCACAACAACCTCAGCCGGGTTTTGTTTTCTGTTAAACCCTGTGGTTATACCGTTTAGAAAATGGATTTCGGAAGTTTAGTGTGGCACCTACCGGCCTACTGTGAGATTTTATTCGAGAGTTATGGTGGACTAAGTATAGTTCGGTAGGTAACAAAATAATTCCAGTGTTCCACCGATGTCTACGTCAGTTAATTTAGTTGAACTTGTAGTTTGACCTCGAGGCGGTCTCTAGGGAGACGTCCATGATTCGCTCCCCCTCTGGGATTATCCTCGTCACTTGAGACGTGTCCTAACTCATGAGCAGCTAGCGGGATAACTCTCCATACAAATATAGATAAGTATTGATATTTTACCACAGACCAAGGAATACATGCTCCTTCTAGTGTATTTTGTTTTCTGTGTCTTTTACGATGACGCTCCCCACTCTGTCAAACGAATTGAATGAAACATAAGCGATTTAGACAGAGTGGGCTTTGTGGATTGAATTATCTATAACATTGTCGGTTCTTGTATCTTCCTTGTGTGTCCACGTGTGCACATAATTTTACTGGTTGGAATAGCTCGTTGCCCACGGTGCTGTAAAAAAGGGAAGTATGACGGCGCTTGTTGATTCGCGGGCCTGCCGTGAAGTCCGTAAGTGCGACAGAGTGCAACGGGCGATTTATTTCCCATTTTATTACACCCTTGGCAACGACTTGCAAGAGGCCTGTCTTTCCACAAATTATTATAACTTGTGCATCATTGGTAGAAACTTAGAAAGTTAGACGTGCAGATGTGGCCGTGTACACGCAAATAGAAATATTTCTTGAGAGATTAATAAACAAAACACTGTTTAGGTGACATTTTTGTGGCAATGCGCGAGAAATATAATATCCAATCCATGCCGCACAGGAGATATTGGAAGGATTTATATAACTATAGTTCTACGAACAAGTATGTAGGAAACTTCCGTGTATTTATATTAGAACACTTTTACAGTCACATATCCGTAGATTGTGACTGTATACTCTTCCGCTCTTGACTTGCACCTATTAATCCGTTGACCTTTACAGTTTCAATGTCATATACATTATGTTATGATACCCGATATAGTAAGCTGAACATATCGTATAACTTTCATACTTGATGGCAGGTTACTTTATAGCTATTGTCTAATTCAGTTCTAGAATTTAATAAAAGACAATCGCGAATGCATATTGATCAACGATCATATTACATGCTTCAGAGATCGTAGCCGCCTAGACGAACGGGACTCCTATTTTAGGTGGTAAAGAATGTTATTCCAAAAGTCTTCGGTGCGCTTCAGGAAATATGAAGAGAATCGTTATGTTTCAACATAAATAACAACAATTATGTACCTATCAAGCGGATTTATTGAATTTATTTTTGTCTTTCTCACAAATCTCACATACGTTGGTAGGTGCGACATGCAGCGTCGCGGAAGAATATAACAGAAAGACGACCTTTGACTTAATTACTCAAAAAATAAGCCAGTTTTTGGATTATATTATTACCGACACATAGACATATTGCTTTTAATACACATTATCGCAAACAAATTAACGCCCTACCCTCTGCGGAAGGAAAACCTGTGTTGGAGAGGGTAGGTCCTTCCTGGATGTTAATTAGACACTTTTTATTCTTATTTTAAACCTAATAATTACAATAACTGTTACTATTTCAAAACTTGCTTATCTTAAAATTAATGTACTACTTAAGTTGATATTACCGACACATTTGGATTATACTATTACTGACACAAAAATTACAATTACATCCAATGTAGTATCCGATAAAAATGAGAAAAACTGAGATTTTGGAGCAACGTTTGGGAGAACTTTCTATCGGGAAAATTTTATTAAATCGTGTTTCTGCTTTTAAGCGATTTTAGAATAAATATAGACCCAAAATGCATGGAGTTTAAATTTGAAAGTAATGTCTTTATAGTTTTTAAATAAAACTTCATGCAAAATTGCTTAAATACGGCTTCTACGCCGTTAAAATGTCGAAGTTTGCGATCACTAAATTGATCGCGTGATTTATCGGAGACACTGTCAATCTCGTATATTTTTTGAATTTTCTGCCATTTGAAAGATCGACTGGTTTTTGTGTAGATCGCAGTTAATTTATGTGGCTAAGACTGCAGGAATTTGCATTTCAATGTCATCCAACGCACTGATGTAAGTGCTCATCCCTCTAATTAAGGCATTAAGTATGCCCTGTAATTTTATACTGAAAATCTTAAACATATAAATTATATAGTTACGTAAAGTAACCCGCTGCGAGATCCGCTACCGCTTACGCTCGACCACCGCTGTTGCCGAAGCCGTGGCCTTCACCGCCACATGTTTGTCTGAATTTTTCGCTAATCGCACCGCTCTGAGCCTTGTATTGAATGAAGTAATGACAGCTAATGGGGCTGTAACTTCCTATAATGGCCGACAACTGATGAAGTTCAATGATGACGGCTGATTTCCCGAGGGAATTAGTGTGCGTGCGGCGAGCAAGGACTAAGTTTTGCACGTGTCAAGACAGAATAAAATAAATCTTTGGTAAGCGGTTAATGCCGGTTCCCAATATTCTATCTATTTTCTATTTGCCCTACTACATATGAATGTAACGTAAGCTCCATACAAGTTATGTCAAATTTCTATATCTAGTAAAGCAAAACATGCATAGATATAATCTTGGGAACTGCCATAAGAAGATGACCGTTGAACCAAAATATATTCCTCACCAAAAATTCTATTTTTCAAAAGAAAGTTAGAATATATTTTTAGAGGATTTCATTTTTCATAAATCATACTTGTGATGTACGAGTGAAGTCCGAAAAGTTAATATTCCTTCATGAGGTTAAAGTTCGTGGAAAATTTTATAAAATAGGTACTTATTTAGTTTTGCCGATTGGCGCTGACGGTAGATGTGGTCTGTGGAATGTGGTCCTACGGACTCCTACCTCTGGGTCTGGAGTCGGAGGTCATGGGTTCGATTCCTATAATTGGAAAATGTTTGTGTAATGAGCATAATCTAAACAACTGTGGTTTAGATATATATTATTTATTAAAGAATATTGTAAATTATGCATATACACCTACCTATTTAATTTATTTATCAGTTCTTTAGGCAATAACACAAACTATTGCTTACTATGGGGCTAAATTGCTACGTGTGGAATGACAGTGTTTCGTAAGTAAAAAAATCTTAAAAATAAAGAAAAAGGTTTATTTTTTAAGATTTTTTGTACAAAGGATATTTAAAGCAAATTTCTAAATCAAATACGTAAAACACTCGTCGATACCCGCCAATATACCTACGTCATACAGTTCGCACACGTTCAAGGTTCGCCAATGGGATGCGCCACAGGAACAGCGGGAAATAAGCTTATGAAAAAAATAACTTTGGTTCTAATAACACTTGAGTTTTAGTATACCTTTTCAACAATGCCAACCTTACGAATTATTTATGAGGCTTACCCCGAGTTGTTTAGTAGGTACTTAGTAGGTACTTATACTAATGTTATCGCAATCAATATCAAAAAGTTATGAGTTTTTGTAATTTTTTGTGATTACATTAGTTTGATTTAGTGCGAAATACCAAGAGTGAGAAGTACAAAAATAAATAAAAGTAGCAAGCTGTGTGTGCATATCAATTAATATCAGCAGCTGTAGCATACGACTCACCTCTTTAATTCCGAACGACCCAACAACCCACCAAACTTATTTGCAAGAGTGAGAAGTACAAAAATAAATTCAGTAAACCCTCTAAGATCACGCCCCAGTACAGTTTACTCCTAACAGCAGGATATCTAGAAATTTTTAATAGAAAGGGAAGAAATCCCTCCAAGGTTATTTCCAAGAATTTCTTTCCAAGGTTAACTTTAGAGGAAAAAATTGCCGAGAAAAGAACTCCAGCTCACCAGCGACGTCGATAGTTGGCTCAGATAAGGGGTGGACGGGTCTAACTCACGTTTAAAGTAGGCGTTGACCGCCAAACTTCGGTTCTAAGATGGCACGTAATTTCTCGTTGATTTTTATTCGATTTTGAATAACAAAAGAAGGAGGAGGTTATCAATTCGGCCTGTATGTTTTTAGGGTTCCGTACCAAAATGGTAAAATGGAACCCTTATGGTGCGACTTTCCCGTCTGTCTGTCCGTCTGTCTGTCTGTCCGTCGCACTCGATTATTTCAGTAACTACCGGAGCTATCGATATGAAATTTGGAATAGTTGTGTATATTAGTGGCCCAAGGACACTGGAATAAAAAATAAATGGAAATTATTTTTGTTCTTATTTAAAAAGGGGGGAAAATCGGAGGGTTGAAATTTAAAAGTGAGATAACTGTACTGTGTGGGGTATCATATGAAAGGGTTTACTTTGTACATTCTAAAACCTATTTTTAATTATTTTTAATCATGATAGTTTTTGATTTATCGGGGAAAATGTCCAAAACAATACCGTTCCCCCCCCCCTTATCTCCGGAGTTTACCAATCGAAAAATCTCAAATAATTATGGTCAATAGGAATTTACGTATATTTTACAGGAAAACTATAGCCAATGCTCTAACTAGCATAGTTTTTTTGATATTAACAATAAACCTCTACAAACAAAGTGAGTTTTGCGGTTCATTAACAAAGGTAATTAAAACGCAAGTTCTTCTAAGTACTCGTCGTCAAATAAACTTATTGGTTTTTGCCTGATTGTTTTGCTTCAGTACTTCTTGAGTACGGAACCCTCGGTGCTCGAGTCCGACTCGCACTTGGCCGGTTTTTTTTATTTTGACGTGACTACGTTTAATAAATTGATGAACACCAGCAACACACATGAAAAATAGTAACGTTCCGCGTAACGTTCCACCTGACCCTATGCGTGCAAGCGAGAGCGCGTAACAAGCGATAGAGAGGCACTATAAAACAAACGATAGAAAGGCCAATTATGACTTTATCACGTAAATCTATCGTCCGTAAACCGACTTTACAGACAGCCAATTTTTTTTTGTTCGTTTTTTTTTTTTAAAACGTTACGTTAGAAATCTAAAATCATAAGACCAAAGCTGCAGTTGATCGCCTTGCTTACATCTTACGTATAAAATCTCCCGCTTCTGAACCCGCTAGCAGTTACGCCGTGCTCGTGCAGTGTTGGCCGTGACGAAGGTCGTGGGCGGGGTGGTCGCGGCTCGCAGCCCCTGAAGCGTCGTATTTCAGCCGACCGCGCTCTAACGTTCACGTGTCGTGCTCTAAGGTACACTTGTTGATTCGTTTTGCTCTCTACGTAAGATCGTTACAGCTGAGAGTGAGGAGACAGTGGCAACTCCTCGAAGAATCTATAGACACCTTCCTTCAGCTAGGCAACAGGTAAATAGTATTTATTACTAATATCGGTGAATATAACTTAATTAAAATAAGCTTTCAGCAGGAAAAGAAAGAAAGATAAGCTTATAGTTGCTCACCAGTTTTGCTCCATTTTTCATCTATTTTAGCATCGTCTTTGTTAAGTATATCTTAACAAAGACGATGGTAAATTAGATTGTAAATTAGATGGTAAATTAGATTAGGTACTTAAATAAAAATTTATGGCCTAATGTGCTGATTGCTTTAGAACAACTGTTGCGAATTCTTTTTTAAACGACTTCTAAAAAAATCTCAATTCGTGGGAATCTTTTTTTTATTGCGTTTATACTGTAGATAACTATTAACTACATAGGGTTTGTACGGTAGAAGATATTTGGATACGGAAAATGACGGTTCCCACAGGACGTTATCGGAATCACGGGCAACGTTTATTTTTTAATTTTATAAACACATCATATTGTATGATATTTCCATTTATACTGAATGCAATATATTATTATTATTGAGCAGTGTCAGGCCTTTTAAATCACTTTTGATAATTTTCTAATCGAGATAAATGTAAAATTATATAATTAACATAGCGTATCGATGTCGACTTAGGTAATAAAAAGGAGGTATTCCTCTTTTTTATTACCTAAGTCGACATCGATACGCTATATTTTGGACTTCACGGTCTATGTCACCACGTATACGCAGCTAAGATACGACGCTTGACCCTGAGTTGTGTCCCAATGTCAAGATCAGAAGCACTTTTCCATTTGAGACAACGGCGATGCTCCAAATTACCGTTTGCACGTCCGGCCAAAGGCTTGTAGCTACGTATTGATAATAATTTTAGGGTGGGGGACCTGTTGCCCCACTTAGCAAAAAGGCGAAGGGTACTCGTGGGTGTGGGACCTCTATTTTGTCCTCTTAGGGGTTGTATTTACATTTACATTATCCTTCCTTTGATGATGCCTACGTCATGAAAGCTAAGTATATCCGATTCCGAATAAATAAGTGGTTTAAACCTACCTACTGTGTATAGATTAGTCAGTCAAACAGTCGCCTTTTCTTTTTATTTATTTGCTCTAGTAGATTTGACGACCGAATGGCGTAGTGGTAGCGAACCTGCTGTCTGCGCCGGAGGTCGTGAGTTCGATTCCCACTGCTGGTAAATGTTTGTGTGATGAGCATGAATATTTTCCAGTGTCTGGGTGTAATATATTGTATTTATGTATATTAGTATGCTCTAGCCTATCTAGCCCCAAAGTAAGCTCTCGCTTACTTTGGGGCTAGATTGCGATGTGTAAAATGTTTCGTATATTTTTTTATTTTTTTATACTATATAGGCTAGCGCTTGACTGTGATCACACCTGATGGAAAGTGATGATACAGTCTAAGGTGGAACGCGCTTGCCCAGAAGATGCCTATTCACTCTTGATTTGAAGGCACCCGGGTTGTAAGTGGCAGGAAAGACACTGCCTGGGAGGGTATTCCAGGCCTTTGCAGTGCGTATCAGGAACGAGGAATCAAACCGCTTCGTACGCGTCATTGGTACGTCGACTATGTATGGGTGGAAGCCTTTACGATGCCTTGCCGTTCTATGGTAGGAAGGTGATGGGGGAACCAAATTAAAAAGTTCCTGAGCACACTCTCCGAAATATATTCTATAGAATACCGACAGACAGGCAACCTTACGACGATGTTCAGGGCTTTGGAGTTTTTTGTGGAACAATGTCGGGTTGCCGATGAGTCTTCTAGCACGGCGATCCACCGAATCCAAAGCATCAAGCTGGTACTTGGCAGAGCCATCCCACAAGTGGCTACAGTACTCCATGCATGAGCGAACCTGTGCCTGGTATAAGGTTAGGAGCTGTTCTGAGGTGAAGTACTGTTTAACTTTATTTAGAATGCCGAGTTTTTTACCAGCTGTCTTTGCTTTGGATTCGATGCACCGGCCGAAGTTAAGTTTAGAAGACAGAGTGACGCCTAGAAGCTCAATACTGTCGGTAATCGGTATAGAAACATTTCGAAAAGTCGGAGTCAGGGGGAATGGACTCCTTTTGGCGGTGAACAAACACGCTTGTGTCTTGGTAGCATTAAATTTGACCAAGTTGGCGTCGCCCCAATTAGACACCCCATCTAAAGCCAAATTAATGCTATCTACCAAGGCCTCTCTACGCTCAAGAGTTTCAGCACCACTAGCCCGCGGACCGGATATATATCTCTCTGACACAGTGCTGTCATCTGCATACCCAAAGATACCGGGTTTCAGCAGATCGTTTATGTGCAGCAGGAAGAGTGTGGCAGAGAGAACTGATCCTTGAGGGACACCGGCGTTAATCGCCATAAGATCAGACGAAGAGCCATCTAGGACAACTCGAAATGATCGTCCACTCAGGAAATCTGATATCCACTCGCAGAGACCAGCTGGTATCCCATAGGCTGGAAGCTTGCGCAGAAGGCTCTCATGCCAGACCCGGTCAAAGGCCTTGGACACATCAAGTGAGACAGCTAACGCTTCACCACACTTGTCCATGGCCTCGCCCCAGATGTGAGTGGCATACACTAAAAGATCTCCCGTCGACCGATTCCGACGAAATATTAATTCCGAAAGAAGAAGAAAAGAAGTTTATTTATTCCGAAGATATTTATTTATTTATTATTTATTCGTGGATACATAAGAATAGGTCTGACTTTTTTTAATTTAATGTCTAATATCTGATAGCCAGACATGGCTGGTGGTAAGGGGTACTACCCAAACTGCGACGGCGGCGTGTGGCTCAGATCTTGCGAAGTTGAAGTGACAAAGCCTCTGGAAGGAGAAGTTACAGGTATTTTTTTATGAAAAATCTATGCAAAAGCTGAAAAGTTATTATAGGGAGCCCTTGAATCACATGACGTCTAATTTCCTCTTTAGGGGTTGAATTTTCAAAAATGGATTTTGACATCTAGTATCTGTAATACCTACTCAGTCCAATCCTCCAATCCATCTAAAAGTTTAAGTTGTGCGCATGCTATCCAGGCACTATACATGTTACGAGTATATTCTGCGGTTAAATTATAGCGTGAGGAATACGTATCTATTTCGTTTGCTCCTGACAATAAAAACTCTTATGAAATGTGAAAACTACCGCCAAGTTCAGAAAACATTGCACCGAGAACAACTAGGACGGCTATTTGATCTTAATCTTATGTTTCCAGGTGTAATACCAACTTGGCTGAACGGCACTCTACTCCGGAACGGCCCCGGATCACTGAACGTCGGTGCTATGAGGTTCAAACATTTGTTCGACAGCGCAGCCCTCTTACATCGGTAAGTGGAACTGCCTATAAAAATATACGTGATGAGTGTCGTCGAAAACTGGGTAGAAACAAAGTTTGGAATAACACCTAAAACAAAACCCCACTTAATTCCATGTGTGATTTCACTCATCGCTCGATAGATATTGCTGACTTCAGTTAGCTCGCGCTGACGAGTTCATCGTTCCAATCCCTATACGTGATTGCATGCGTGACCATTCGGTTGGCTAGTAAGAGTAACTTACATTCTAGATTTACCAAGATTTTTTTTTATACTATATAGGCTAGTGCTTGACTGTGATCACACCTGATGGAAAGTGATGATACAGTTTAAGGTGGAACGCGCTTGCCTAGAAGATGCCTATTCACTCTTGATTTGAAGGCACCCGGATTGTAAGTGGCAGGAAAGACACTGCCTGAGAGTGTATTTCAGGCCTTTGCAGTGCGTAGATATCAGGAACGAGGAATCGCAGGAACGAGGAACGCTTCGTACGCGTCTGCGTCTTTGGTACGTCGACTATGTATGGGTGGAAGCCTTTACGATGCCTTGCCGTTCATATGGTAGAAAGGTGACGGGGTAACCAAATTAAAAAGTTCCTAAGCACAATCTCCGAATCGACGATCATTTGTCCACCGTAACGATCCCAATGGTCATAAATAATAATAAAAGCAACATGTTAAAAAGTAAAGTACCCTAGGTATTAAGAGATTATTTCTGGATGGATAACGGCTGCGCTGGACAAACGGCCTGGTGAACGTCGTATACAATGCAAGGACTGCCATGACCTCAACCAAACAAGCATAACGCACAGGCATAACGATACTTATAAGGCAAAGGATAATATAAGTTCTAATTCAAAGTTGTTGTACAGAATCTATATGAAAACGGTTTTAATGTGCAGTTCCTGAACGATCATTTTTGCGCAGTTATCCAGATTTGGAACCATTGGGGACTAATATGTGGTAGCTGAGGATTTTAAAACTAAGTTATTATGGCAAGATTATCATTGCTATATCTCTACAAAGTGTAATTATTCTTTTATTTGTTAATTTTGCTCATCTACCCTAAATGTTTTTTCTAGCTTCAGCATACAAGAGGGTCGCGTCACTTACCAGTGTCGTTTCCTGCGCTCAAACACTTTCAAAAGGAATCGCGCCGCTAACCGCATCGTCGTCACGGAGTTTGGCACACAGGCCGTCCCTGATCCTTGTCACACGATATTTGATAGGTGCGTATAGAGAGTTACATGTGGCAAGAGAGTAAGATGATCCTCAGATGACTGAGGCCCGGCTTCCACCAAAGCAGAGAGGACAGGAGACGAGAGGAGATGCGCTGCGAAGCTGTCTGGTTCTTTCCATCAATGCAGAGAGGAGATCAGTAGCGGATTAAATATGTGATGAGCGGAGATGTGGAAGTAACCTAGTCTGATTGGTGATTCAAAACACGGCTCCTCCTCACTTTTATGGAAACCAGGCCTGAGTATAAAATCCATTGTTTGGCCGACACCAAAGAATAGTAGATCACATCAAACTTCATTGTGATAAAAATAGGAGACCCCCATCGCTCAAGCGTAAGGCCCGGTTTCACCCAAAGCGGAGCTGTGTTTGAGTAACCAATCAGGTTTCGTTATTTCGACATCTCCAAAACTGAAGGGAGAGGAGATGTGTTTGAGTAACCAATCAGATTTCGTCATTTCGACATCTCCAAAACTGAGGGGAGAGGAGATAGGTTACTCAAACACAGCTCCGCTCCACTCCGCTTTGGTGGGACCAGGCCTTACTCACTCTTGTACGATATTTAGCACATTGTATCAATCACAGGTGAAAATCGCTTTCCACCTGTGATTCATACATGTGCTAAATCTCTCAACTCTCTCGAGTTGATTCTCCTAAACTCTTGTAAAATACAATTTTCTCATACGTTACAAGTTATCTTAAATTGTAATTAAGTATATTTAAAAAATCCTCATCCCGTAAAATTCACCAAGTTTGGGCCAAGAGTTCAACCGTCAACGACTACGCACGTCGCACTTCCTAATATCTAGCTGACTAAAAGGAAGCAAAGTTTATTATTTAAGCAAGAAAAATTCTGGGACATACTTCCCATGATTCCCCAAATTTCACGGACTCCCCTTCTAGGAAGCCGTAGTCTGAACCCATTAATGGATCTTATCGTAGAGCATGTACACTGGTTACAGAGTGGCAGCGCTGTTCAAGCCAGGCGACGCGGTGTCCGATAACGCCATGATCTCACTCTACCCCTTCGGAGACCAAATGTATGCTTTCACAGAAGGACCAGTAATCCACAGGTAAGCAACCAGTAACATGGATGTGTAGGTACATACTCGTACTTACTCCTTTACGCCACAACTCCGAATCGATCCACAACGAGAATGCTATACTGTTAGGATTCAGAAATGAAACGCTTCACATCGCACATAAAATGACAATATTGTCTCTCCCACTCTCTCTCTCTCCTCAACTCGTATCGCCTCTCCTCGTCTCTTATCGACTCTACACGCCTACCCACGTCGCATCTTCGCAACTGCTCGTTACAATAGCCTTATTTCTATGGGTGATTGCCTGAATTAAATGAATTTTATTTTTTTATTTATTTTTTATTTACTGTGCGTGGCTGGCAAGGTAATAGAAAATAATTTCTCCACGGGAGATTTCCCTGTTTCCAGGGCTGAGCCGCAGGCATAAGCTAGTAATAATATCTATATTAAGCACCTAGGTACAGACAGACTGCTATACTATCAGTAACAATGTATAATTCCAGGATAGATGCTGTCACGTTGGACACATTGGAAAGGAAGGATCTGATGGAGTGTGTAGCGCTGGTCAACCACACTTCACACCCGCACGTCATGCCCAACGGTAAGGCTGTTGGCTATGGTACTGTTAATCGCTCACATACAATAATCAGCTTAAGGACGTCCACCGCTGGACTATGCTTTCACGAGAGCACGCACAGCCTTTTATGTTCTGGGGACACGGTAGTGTCCCCGCCAGACGAGTCAAGCGAAGCGCGAGGGCACTACCTATCTTTTCTCGAAGTGTTTCGCCGTATTTTTAAACTCTTATAACTTAGGCCAGAATTATTCCAGATAATCAAAATTCTCAGGAAATGATGTCGCCGGTAAACTTATTAAACGTAAAAAGGTTCAATATCACCGGTCTTATACTTTAGATTTTATTGACATCTGAAAAACCTAGATTTCGTCACTGACTGACTGACTGACTCACTGATGATCATCAAAATTCCTTCCTTCCTGAAGTCCTAGAAAGCTGAAATTTGGTATGTAAGCTAAAATTAGTATACAACCAACAAAAAAATTCCAAATGTTGTAAATTTAACCACCCAACCCCTTAAAATAGGGGATGGAAGTTTGTATGAAACTGCGGCAAATATTGATGCTAGAGGTCTCAAAATTGATATAGGGACTCTTCGTAATAAACAATTAAATACGTGTTTCAGGATTTTTAGTAAATCACCCCACATCCATCAAATTAGGGGGTTGGAAGTTCGTATGAAACTACGGCAAATATTGATGCTAGAGGTTTCAAAATTGATATAGGGACTCTTTGTAATAAGCAATTAAACACGTGTTTCTGGATTTTTAGTAAATCACCCCACATCCATCAAATTAGGGGGTTTGAAGTTCGTATGGGGTTTCCCATACGTATATAGGTACAAACTTAATTTCATGTTAGATATCTGCTAGTATACGTATGGAAAAACACGTAATTTTTTTTGGTAATTATAAGCGCGATTCCAGTGCCCAAGTGGCCAAGCGCCCAAGTGCCCAGTGCCCCGTGCCCATTAATATCGCACGTTTCAAGCCCAAGTTCCATGCATGTCATGTTTAACAAGCCCAATTTCATTGCATGTCGAGTGACCAGAATCCAGCGCTCAGTGACAAGAACCCACATTGAGCCCAGCTTGAGCTGTCGAACGTGCCAAGCGTCAAATCTCTCTGATTTTGAAGAGCGTTATAGCGCTCAGTGCCCAAACGGACGCGTCAAGCCCAAGTTACATACAGGCCCCGTCCAACGAGCCCAGCTCACAGTTCCCAGTGCCCAGGGTGAGATGAGTGCCCAAGGCCCAGTGCCCAGTACCCACAGTTAGCCTTCGGGCATGCCAAGCGTAAATTATATGAATTTTAACAGCGCCCCAACGTTAGTGTGCCCAGTACCATAGTGCACGCGGCAAGCCCGAATTCCCGTACCGAGCTCAGCGTATTCATTGCCCAGAGTCCACTGCTCTGTGACCAAAATGAGTTGTCAAGCGTGTCAAGCGTCAATTTTGAATTTCGAGAGCGCCTCAGCGCCCAACGAAAATAAAGACTATAAATAAAACAATATTTAAAAAACTAATAAACACACAAATCTCACCGATACCTTCTCAGACTTCCGTATATTTTTAATGGATAACAAGTAGTCTGTGTTAGTCCAGGATATAATCAGTCTACATTTTAAAATTTCAGCCAAATCAGTTCAGTGGTTGTGTTGTGATTGAGTAACAAACATCCAAACTTTCATTTGTATCTGACTTTGTGTTTTAATAGGTAAAATTTGAAGTTAGAAATTGAAATTTGGATCTATACATTACGTTTGATTATCATTTTATCTCGCTAAATGTAAAATTAGTTTCACTTTCGGTAGGCCAAAACTACTAACTTTAAATCCACTATAAGTTTTTTAAATTTTCAGAATATACTTCTAAGCAAAGTACGTATCTACTCGTAATACAAACATATAACTTCAGGTGCGCCTCTTTTCAAAGCCCACTCGGCTTTGAAAAGAGGCGCACCTGAAGTACAAGAAATACACAAAAAAAGAAAAATTAAGTTAATAAAAAACATTGTTTTAAAAAACTTACAAAAAGAAATGAAATCCCAACAAAAACATTTTCATGTAAAATGTTGCCAGACGAGCATATGGCTCACACTGTAAAAAAGTTATCAGATCTCATGTAGGGCAAGACTTCTGACTTTGTACACCCTTAAATACAAGCTCTAACTTCACAAACTCTACACTTTAGTTACAATAATGTCTTGACCGTTTGGCTACCGTTACATTGGGCGTAAAATCAAAAATTTATTCACTTTTCAGTACTCTGTAAGTTCTGTTAAATCAAAATTTGAAATCAGGAAAATGATTTTGGTGGGAAAAAAAATTCACTTTACGCCCATGTGACGGTAGCCAAACGGCCAAGACATTATTGTAACTAAAGTGTGTGAGTTTGTGAAGTTAGAGCTTGTATTTAAGGGTGTATAAAGTCAGAAGTCTTGCCCTACATGAGATCTGATAACTTTTTTACAGTGTGAGCCATATGCTCGTCTGGCAACATTTTACATGAAAATGTTTTTGTTGGGATACTTATTTACCGCTATAAGCGATCTTTCAGATCGTCCAACAGCCAGGAGATTGTCCTACGGTGCACTTACCGTAACGTGGTCTCCATCCTTAAAACGCGTATGCATGAATAGTCATCAATTTTGGAACAAGCATGGCCTGTGTAGCATTTGATTTTTTTAAGGACTCACTATAAGAATGAGAAGTATTTGGCCTTAGTTTTACTTAGTATTTAACGTCTAATTATTTATTAAATTGATTTGATTCTACTTATTTTAGGAGACGTATACAACGTGGGTATGTCGATTGTAAAAGGCAGCTTGCGACACGTGGTTGTAAAGTTTCCATACTCGGAAAAAGGTAAAGATGCTCACAGGCTGTTTCATAAAATTCTTATCTATGAATTTGTATTTGAATCTTCGTCTATAAGTTGAAATTCTCATAAAAATCATCCAGCTGTTGGTTTATAAAAATTTCAGCGAGTTAAATATTATCTAGCATTACTTACTTCTTCTATAGTTTTGTTCCTGTCTACGAAAGGTGGAAAAATCTAAAGATAAGCCCATAAAGACAGACATATATTAATAGAAATTATTTGGCCTGTGTTGTAGGAGACATGTTCAAAGAGGCGCACATAGTGGGCACAATGAAGAGTCGGTGGATGATGCATCCAGCGTACATGCACACTTTTGGTAATTTAGAACTAACTAGTAACTACCTGTGAATTAATATTTTGTTTTCGCGTGTGTATGTGTGTATGTGTCCTTTAGCTTTACGCCACTGTTTGAATGTACATAGATAAACTCTAGATTAACGCATCGACAACTTTTTATCCCGAAAAAAATCCACGTTTCCCGAGGGATTGGTGAAAAAGAGCCGCGGGAAAAGCTTGTAAAATTTACAACCCCTAGACCAGAGAAAATTGAATTTTCGCATTTAGCCGAAAACTGCTTAGCGTATTATTATTGGTAATAGGCCAAGCACCTTTCGCTGATGTGCCTATATCGACTGTGCTTATTCACTGTTGCTTGTTTAGGTGTTTGTCAAGCCGGTCATTCAATTGATTGAATTGCTCAAACTCACTGGTTTCAATTCCTCAGGCAATTTGTTGCAGCGTTTTATCACTCGGTTTATACTATAAGTGCTTGTAGGACTTTATTGTCGCTGACTGGAACTTTAACCTCATCCAAAACCCTCTTAGTTTGGGATTTTTTTTTATAGAAAATATTTCGTCATAGTTAGACGCATTATAAGAGTTGCTGAGAACTTTTTAATTTTCAATAAGGTCGACTTTCTCTTGCCTATGCTGGAGCGTGTTGAGACTTTACTTAGGCTTTATACTTATTTCAGGTATCACCGAAAACTTCTTCGTGATAGTGGAACAACCCTTATCTGTCTCGCTGTACGGCATGGTTCGCAACCAGCTGCGTAACCAGCCTCTCGCCTCCAGCCTCAAATGGTATCCAGAACATAAGGTACAGACCACCCCTCGGTCAAGTTTACACTAGCAATAACAATACAAGCTTATACTAGATCTATGTCAGACTTTCCACCTTATGTGTATCTCTAAATACAACATATTTAGGAAGTCCGAAATAATACTACACATCAGGCACTTACATAAGAGGCACATGTTAACTTAGACCTCAGACCAATATGAATAGTCTTTTCTTAAATAGTTTTTGGGTTAACCAAGGCCAAAAGTTTGTTTATAATAGATAAACATATATTATCTTACAAGTTACGCAATAGGACTCACCAGGCTAAGTGGTGCTCCAAGCGCTGTACCTATATTGAAACTTCTACTACTGGAATCTTAGAAACCTTTAATTAGTTCTTAGAAAGCTTTTTAGCTGCAGGTTTTATGAGTAAAGCTACCCTTGTGTATTCTGAGCAAATACTGGTTTTTATATATTGTATATGTTACGGCTAAAACCCGAAGCGCGGCTGCTGCTAGTTTTAGCCGGTTAGAACTAGGTGTATCCAATTACTCTTGGTTAAACCTAGTACGAGCCAATTGTTTTCGGGTAAAACTAGGTCTAGCCTTAATCATGCCGGCTACAACTAGGTCCAGCCATTCCCTGTTGGATAAAACTAGGTCTATCCGATATCATTCCGGCTAGAACTAGGTCCAGACAATCCCTGTTGGATAAAACTAGATGCTTTAAACTTGATCAAAGATGGAGGTTAAGCCTCTTTAGCCTTCAATCTTTCCCTTACTCTTTTCAAGGCTCGGTCGATAGTTCAAACCGGCTAAAACTAGGTGCAGCCGCGCTTCGGGTTTTAGCCGTAACATAATACATTAACATCCTAATGCTGGCGTTAAATGACTTGCCAAGAGTTCTCATCACCATTACAGACTCACGTAGTTCTGATAAGTCGTCACTCCGGCAAAGAGGTGAAGCGGTACCAGACCTCGACGCTGTTCTTCCTCCACATAGTGAACTGCTACGAGCAGGAGCGCGAGCTGATCGTGGACATCTGCGCTTACAGAGACGCCAAGGTGTTGGACGCCATGTACATTCACGCCATCGAGGTAAGCATATCTCAGGTCTGGTTTGCCGAAAGCCATTTCTCTCACTTCCATCACTCGCATCCCCTTAACGTCTTGCACTCTAGGTACTGTTATGACAGCTCATAACATCCTATCACTGTCAGCAAGTTATACCCGAACGAGTCATGATTCTACTTTATGAACACCATGGGGGTGGCACTGCAAAAATATTCCTCTAGGTTCGTGTTACTCCAGGAAACATGGTTGCCACTGGTTGATGGTGGTTTTATCATTCTACTCTGTGGCTTCTTCTTATAAATTACTTCTGAAAAATTCTGAAGCGGCTTAGCTGTTTGAGGATTCCCTTAAGATTTTACTCGCTTTTTTGATGGAAAGAAAATATCATCAAGATATCTTAAAGCCTGAGTGTTATCCATATAAATATTGTTTTCAAAGATGTGTCAAATGGGGAAAGTTGAACTCTCATTCTCTCTCAGCCCTTTGGCTCAATATGTAGTGATATTCTGGTGGTGTTTGCCTGTGGATCAAACCCTTAATTTTTTGAGGAGGCTCGAAGTATAGTGATCTGTGGCGTGGACCGCAGTCCATAAACAATACTGCGGACGACTTACTACTGACGCCGTTGGTGTCAAAACGAACGCTTTTGACACCAGTAAACTGGCGACATTTTTTGCACGGTTCGCCGGGTCCTGTGTATATAATATGTCTATTAGACCCGTGCACAGTTGTGGTCGTGGATATGGTTGAGACAATGCTAATCTTTGCCTTTGGTGTTGTGAATAGCAGCGTTTATAAGATTTTCATTATAAAAAACATAGGAGACATTCTTGTTTATCTTTCCAGACAATGCAGAGCAACGCAGACTACGCAGAATGGTTTCGCGCTAGACCGAAGCGGTTGAGGATCTGTCTGGACGCGCCTCAACTGACGCACATCCAGCCCACCCTGTTGGCGGACTTGGGATGTGAAACGCCTCGGATTCATTACGATTTGCATAATGGTAAAAGGTTTATAATAATGTTAAGGGCGCCACCAAGAGTGCTCGCACCTCCACAGTGTATAGGTACACAGGGATTCATTTTTCCATGAATCATTTCTTAGCGGATGCTTGCCGTTAATTTCAGGCCTTTTCGTTCAGTTTTCAATAATTTTAACAAAACTAAGCTAACTTTTAATTTCAGGTCGTCCGTACAGATATTTTTACGCAATTAGTTCGGATGTAGATGCTGAGCATCCTGGATCGGTAAGTTTTTTATTTAAGACGATTTTTTACTTTTCCCTTGAAATTCGTTATTCTTCTTGTTTCTAGAAAGTATAAATATACCGTAAAAATTTAAAGCAAATAGTGTCCCTTTAGTCTATACCTATAGATACGAAACTTATGCTTAAGCTCTTTGATACAGTGAAACCTTACCAATGTGCAGGTCGATTCTGTTGTGCAAAATCTCTTAACTAAATTAATTTAAAGTAGTGCTATCCTTTTTAAAAAGTTCAGAGATTTTGCACAATAGAATCAACCAAAAGGTATTGTATTCTTGGTGTCAGATCATCAAAGTGGATACAGCTACAGGCGGGACGAAGACATGGTGGGAGACGGACTGCTACCCGAGCGAGCCCGTGTTCGTTCCGCATCCCGATGCAAAGGTGAGGCGAAACAGTTTGACTATCACGGCCATATACTGCATTTTAGTACAATTCGCATGCCTAAGACCGACCAAATTGGGTAAAAATTTCCTAAAAAGCAAACCCTACCTACCTACATTATCGCTCAGAAAAATTACTGTGAATTCTAAAACTTAGAAGCAATTCTTATTCATGAATCTAATAAGTGAAATGACGTCCGCCACCTTGACACAAGAGAAATGCTAAACCGATCTTCACAAAGGAATCTTTTGTAGTATAGCGTCAGAAATTTTAAAAAACTTGTAAGACCTTGAAGAACCAAAAGGAAGAGGTCCTCAATTCGGCGCGTATGTTTTTTTGCCTGTAATGTAACCTTGTAGGTATAATGTCAAAATACCAATGCTAGTCGCAAGCTTGTGCAAAAAGAATACAAAAAAATAGGATTTTTGCCGCCGTTTTACAGGGCCGGGCCCGTGCAGGGCGAGTTGCTAACTAACGATACAGAATCAGCCAGTATTTTATTACTTATGAGGTTTGACTAAATTCGCATTTTTCCAGGAAGAAGATGAAGGCGTAGTAATCAGCGCGCTGGTATACGGTAGCGAAGAATGCGCGACCGGGCTGCTGGTATTAGATGCGACCAATCTAACTGAGGTGGCCCGGGCTCGCTTTCGAACTCCTTCGCCGGCGCCAAAGTGCTTGCATGGGTGGTTCCTGCCGAACAACCTGTGAATCAGCGCGAGGAATGCCCCACTGGGCTGCTGGTGCTAGACTCGACCAGTCTAAATGAGGTGACGTGCTGCGCGGGCTTACTTCTGGACTCCTTCGCTAGCACCCAAGAGCTTGCATGGGTGGTTCCTGCCTAACAACTTGTGAATCGGCGCGAGGAATGCGCGACCGCGCTGCTGGTGCTAGATACGACCGGTCTGAATGAGGTGGCGTGCTGCGCGGGCTTGCTTCTGG
Organism: Coenonympha arcania; assembly: GCA_036785405.1. Taxonomy (NCBI): domain Eukaryota; kingdom Metazoa; phylum Arthropoda; class Insecta; order Lepidoptera; family Nymphalidae; genus Coenonympha; species Coenonympha arcania. The sequence continues at coordinate 10,626,306 of CM072063.1, read as the reverse complement.
GCCCCTTGGCCGGCACCAATGCTTGCATGGGTGGTTCCTGCCTAACAACTTGTGAATCGGCGCGAGGAATGCGCGATCGGGCTGCTGGTGCTAGACTCGACCAGTCTGACTGAGGTGGCGTGCTGCGCGGGCTCGCTTTCGAACTCCTTCGCTGGCACCCAAATGCTTGCATGGGTGATTCCTGCCTAACAACTTGTGACTCAGCGCGAGGAATGCGCGAACGGGCTGCTGGTGCTAGATACGACCAGTCTGACTGAGGTGGCGTGCTGCGCGGGCTTGCTTCTGGACCCCATCGCCGGCACCCAAGTGCTTGCATGAGTGGTTCCTGCCTAACAACTTGTGACTCAGCGCGAGGGTTGCGTGACCGGGCTGCTAGTGTTAGATGCAACTAATCTGACTGAGATAGCTCGGGCTCGCTTTCGAACTCTTTCGCCGGCGCCCAAGTGGCCCTTACATTGAAGTACTTCTAAGTGTTTTTTGTGAATAATATTTATTTTAAATACTTATAACATGTACTTAGTATTAATTTAATAAAAATACATTCCGCCTGCACTGTAGTGTTTTTTTTCCTTTTATCCAAAATTGAATAAAATACTTAAGGTTTTTGAATTAGGCATTCATTTAAAAGAACAATTACAAAATTATAAGGAGTGAGTACAAAATCACGATTTAAATCTCTGATTAAGTATATCTCATATTTATCAGTTTAAACAAGTTAAGATACCTTTTGGAGCTCATCGCTAAAATTTATAGATAAAAACAACATAGGTGCGATAAAAAACATTTGCAAAAAGTCAGTAATATCATGCGGGTTATCGTTATCACACGAATGTTACTTGATTGGCTAGCTGTTGTGTAACTTCAATATTTACCATACATTCAATATTCAGTATTTGGACGGAAATAGTGCAAAATGTTATTGACGTTTATTCTTGGGTTTTTGATATTGTTGGCATTATGTCACCGATACAGCCGAGCTGGTCGGATGATAAGGAAAATACCTGGTCCTCAAGCGTGGCCTGTTATTGGAAACTGCTTGCTTTATTCCGTACCACCTGGTGAGTGATCTCTTGCTATTATTCTTGAAGAAACCCTACGAAATCAGCGATAAAAATATCTATACTTAAGTCTATATTTAAGTCAATGATGCTAATGCTAAGATTTGGTTAGAAAAATATCCTTTTCTTAATTACAAGATTCTCATAATATCACATTGTTTTTAATTGTAATTTATTAAACTCCTCCGAAACGACTAGACCGATTTTTATAAAATTTTGTGTATATTCGGAAGGTCTGAGAAGACGTAATCTAATATATTTTGTCATACCCCTAAGTGAAAAAATTAAGGTAAATAAAAATCATTTACCAGGTTGAATACTTTAATAAAAAAAGTCAGTAGGGAGTCACCTACTCGTATAGTCATTAAAAGGTTGAATAGACACCGTTGAATTTTATGAAGTACGTTGATTTTATGAAATTGTAGCCATCTGTTTCTAATATAGGAAATAACTACTATACAGATAGAGGCTACATAATATTTGGGTAGTTATATTTAAGTTTTTTTTTTTTTAATTTTCACAGCTCAGGCGTTTTCTGTTATGCGGTCTTTATCGAAGAAATACGGTCACCTCAATCAAATCCATGGTTTAAATGTCCGAATTGTTCATGTCTCTAATCCCGAAGATCTTGAGGTACAAGTATTTTTTACAAATCAATGTCGATTTGACTAAATTATTGCTAATTAAACCTCTGAAAAATCAATCAATAACAAGTTTTGCAGAATTAAAAAAAAAAGGTTTTTTCATTTATATCCATTTTAATGATATTAATATAACAATTAACGAAAATATTTATTCCAGTGTTGCACGTGCTTACATTTCTGTTAATTATTTAAGAAGCTACATTAAATTATGTTAAGATATATATTAATTATTTCAATTATATTTCAAGTAACATAAAAATAATTAATTTCTTGCTTCTAATTTTTTACAGTTTGCAAAAACGCTGATGAATAATAAAAAAATCAAAAAAATATTTAAAAGCCGTTTTTGCTTGACTCTATTTTTGGAGTATAGTACCTACCTGATAGGAAATTTACATTTTTTTCGGACTTACATAATTGCTTATACTTATTTCTTTTTTCAGAAAATAATGTCGATACCGGAGTATAACAATAAAAAAACTCCTTACACATTTTTTATACCTTGGCTTGCTGATGGATTGCTCGTGAGCAATGGTTAGTACCACTTATCAGAAAAGTAAGTCAATTGGTATAAGGATTACGATATACCTAGTCTAGTATATATAATATCACATTGTATACCTATTCCAGAAGATAACGAAAAATGTCCCGTATGGAACGCTATCCGAATGAAGATATTTTACGAGTTTTACTGGCATTACTAAAAGGCGAGATAGTTTGTTTCAGCCGACGTAGGTACCGCCCATTGGTAGACGTAGGCCTCCTAATTTCAAACGTGTGCTAAGCCTTCCAATCCTCACTTAATCAGCGCGAAGAGCTAGTCTAAATCCCACTTATTTTATGGCCTGTCCAATGTCCATTTGTGAGCCGCAAATACAGTTACATTAAAAATATTTAAATATCATTTGAGTCGCAAATAAAATAACACTAATTTATCTCTTCAAGGTAAAAAATGGCAACAACGTAGAAAAATGCTGACGCGAGCGTTCCACTTCAGCGTATTGAAGAAATTCACCGAAATATTCAAAAGTGGGGCGGAGAGATTCCTGAAGCGCGTGGAGAGAGAGACCTCCGCAGAGAAAACGGACGTGCTCGCTTTTATAAGTCCTACGGCGTTACGCGTAATGTGTGGTGGGTGATGACTTGAGATCAGCCTGGCGATTCACGTATTATTTTGACAAACTGAGTTAAATTCACTTCACTTATGACGACCGCAGATAAGTTACGTAGCTACTTATAAGTTCGTAGACATTGGCTAATGCTCCAGAGCCGATTCAGCACACATTTCTAGTATTTTGGAACCCTAGTGGTGTCTTTTGCAATCGCCCCGTCGTCGTCAAGTCGCTTATAGACCCCTGGACCTCTTTGAGAATCACTGGTCTAAAGGGTGGAAGGAGCCCTATAATTGCTCTCAGTCACCACTGTGTTTGTTTGAGTGTCAATTTTTCGGTTGTTGTAATGGGATGGGTTACCGACTTCACAGGATGTTACTTAGACCCCACCAACTGAGTAGGTAGATTAAAAAAATGTTTTCTTCTGGATTAAAAAAGCTGACGTCAATGGTAGGACTAATTTAGTTCTTCCTACGCAAAATTTTAGTGTTTATAGAAATTTGAGACGTTTGTGTACGTACCATTTAATAACAAATGCTGAAAACATTTTTAGAAACAGCAATGGGGCTCTCAATGGGCGAAGATACTCCTGCCATGAAGAAGTATTTCAATGCCATATTCGAAATAGGAGAATGCTTTGCGCTGAGAACGAGCAAAATGTGGCTACACAATGAAGTTGTCTTCGGTTATTCGCAAGTTGCGAAAATTCAAAAAGGCGTGATAGATGACTTGCACGAGTTCACGACGAACGTAATTAACGATAGACGAAAAGATGCTGGAAGACAAGTACGGCAAACATGACAGTGAAACGTATGAAACAAACGAAAAGTTGGCCATGTTAGATTTGCTACTTGAAAATGAGAAGATGGGATTGATAACCAGTGAAGGAATCAGAGAAGAAGTTGACACGTTTATGTTCGAGGTAAAGTAAAATATATTTAGGGCATCATCCAGTAAGCATCAGCTAGTTAATTTAAATATAGCTGCTCGTGCTGATTGACTGATTGATCACCTCTCCTGAACAATTTTGTATGAAATTTTTTTTTGCGGATGGAATCGTATAGAAGGGAAAAATTCATGAGGAAGAAAAATATAGCGAGAGCTGATGCTTGAGGATTTCGGAGACGGGTGAAGAGCACAGCAAGGGTATCTAAAATAGGTGCTCGACCAAATGTCATTCGAAATGTCATCCAATTGGCAGTGAGCTGAAAAAAAATTCAAAATGGCGGATTCAAAGTGGCCGCCATTTGAAAATCCTCGGGATCTCGGATAGTATAAAAGATAGAAGAACGGTTTCTTGACAAGAGGTGATCAGGACCCAAAGGTCTATTCGATGGATAGAAAAAAAAATTCTAGATGGCGGAATTTATTTTCCATAGAAAATGTATGGCGAATGTTGAAGAGACTAAAAGTTGGAAAGCAAATAGGGGGAAGACAGCCCACGGGCCACATGTGGCCCGCGCCTCCACGCGCCCTACTAGTATCGTCTTCATCGCTAATAAAAGAGAGAGAGAGATCTGGAAGGATAGAGAGCCCCAATTATAAATTAAGTAACGTAACAATGGGCTACTGTTACAAAAAAGAGGAACAAATAATAAGGTTTTTACATCTTTCAGGGCTTCGACACGACTTCCTTAACATTGACTTACATGATCATGGCGCTTGCAAATGAGCCTGAGATACAAGTGAGTTCAGCTAAATTTATTATATATAGGCTATATTTTTTCGGTTAAAGTCGTTTTACCACAGGGCATCGTGTTTTTTTTAATTTTTGTAATTATTTACATTTTTTTCGATTTTGCCTGAATGTGTTATGTGCAACCAAAATAAAGGCTTCTTTCTTTCTTTCCATTATTATTGACAATTCAAATAATATTCATGTATTATACAGTACAAAAATTACAATTTTTTACATTACAATTAAAATATTGTGTATTAACTTAAGTACCCCATTGGTCGTGATCGGTCTTATGAGAACTTGGGGCCTGATGCGTTTATCCTGGTTCAGTAGGATTAGTACAGGTTTTTGTATAACTTTCGAGTCGTCTCGTTTCGAATAAACGGAACTGATTTCTCTATATATCTACTACTATAACCAGCACCCTAAGCGGACAACCCATGAAAACTTAGGATTCACAATGTTTCCGCTTCAGCGAGGAAATTCCACTATTCCTTAACCATTCCATGCAGGCATCAGCAGTTACAGCAATGCTCGTATCAATGATTGTATCAAATGCGTTTGATGCAATGATTGTATCAAATGCAATCGCAGAAATAGATTCTGACCCTCATAATATGGTTAAGGCTGCAGGATTTGTACAGTCACTACAGCTGTATTAACTCAATTAGCGAAAAATCTTATTAATAGAAGAAATGTTTTGTAGAATAAAATCTACAAAGAGATGCAGGAAATTTTCGGAGATTCAGTTCGTATGCCGACGGCGGAAGATTTGAACGAGATGAAGTATCTAGAGAATTGCATAAAGGAGACGATGAGGCTGTACCCCGCCGCGCCGCTCATTGTCAGACATCTCGTGAACGACACGGTGTTAAGTGAGTTATAGTTATTAAGCAAATGAAAGTAAAACCCCATCGAACCAAAAATCAATCTAAAGCAGTCATAGTGCTGGGAGTAAGTAAGAAACGGACGGCATTCGACCAAATATAAAACTTTTGAATGTACAGTCGCGGAATGAAAAGGTTCGTCACCTTAGTGTCGATATTCGTTTGCACTAGTACTCTAGTACTGCAAGAGTCCATTATGCTAACATTCCAGTGCAAGAAACAGCGCTGCTAACATTTGAATAAATAATATGACGTTTGCTATCGAAATAGGTTTTGTTTGTTTTTTCTATCCCGTCAATGTGTTACCAAAACATTAAAACCTCATTAAAACCTTAGTTATTTAGGAGAAATTATGATATTTTGAAGTTATGACATTGACCGATTGACAATAGTTCTGAGGTTTTAACAGAAATAATAATGTCAGGTTGAATTAACAAGAAGGTTGCAGTTTATCCATAATAATCTTGTTGACAAGATAAATAGTCAAACTACCTTGATCTGAACAATTTTGAACTTTACTAACTAACAGTTAAACTTTATTTTCTCTAACTCGAGTCTATTCTGTAACATAGTTTCAAAACGTAAGATGTGCTCGTGATACGTTGAACGAATCAATTTGAAAATTGACGAACCTTTTCGTTCCGCGACTGTACACGTAACGCCCTATCATATACCCCCACTAGGTGAAGTTTTCTCATTTTACATCCTGCAGATTTCCCCCCTTTAAAAAAATATCGCTATGACGTCGGACGATTATTCTGTACAAGTAATTATTTCTCTCTGTATAGTATAGGATCCCGATATAAAACGACTTTCACCGAGATGTTTAAATAAACATCTAAATTACGTTTCATCAAATGATGAAACGTAATTTTTAATTATTAATTAATCATGTCTTGGACTGAATTTTGTTAGACAACCCATAATTATGTAATATATTAATTGATATATTAAATTAAATATAAAATACATTTCATCAAATAAACATCTCGGTGAAGGTCGTTTTATATCGGGATCTTAGACTAAGTAGTAATAATGTCTATAGTTATTCAAATAATCATCTGTGGACTGTGACAGAACGGATGAAGTCGCACCATAAAGGTTCCATTTTTACCATTTTAGTATGGAACCCTAAAACATGGAACATTCCGGTGCTATCATTTCAGGTGGTTACAACGTTCCCGCTGGCACAGACTGTTTCCTCTTCATCTATGACCTACATCGTCGAGAGGATCTATTTCCGGACCCGGAGCGTTTTGACCCGGATCGGTTTCTTCCGGAAAACAGTTTGAACCGGAGTCCGTACGCCTACATTCCGTTTAGTGCTGGACAGCGGAATTGTATCGGTAAGTTAAAGACATGAGAACATTAGGTGGACATACAATACCATGAGAGCCACTGGGAGTTATACTGGCTTCAGCCGGCACAAAATCATGGTACTAGGCGGTTATTTCAGGACGTCTATGTCCAGCAGTAGACGTCCATCGGCTGAAACTACGACGACGTCGATTTATGATAATACTATGATTAGTATAAATAATAAAACTATGGTTAAAATGGGCATAATTTTTTATTCAATCTTTGTTTATTACAGGACAAAAATTCGCAATGTTGGAGCTCAAGATTTTAATGTCAAGTCTACTCAGAAAATATCGTCTAGAAGCAGTGACCCGACCTTGCGATCTTATCTTTAAATTCGACATCGCGTTACGCACACAGAATCCAATTTACGTTAAATTTCGTTCTAGAAAATGAGCTAAGTATTTTACTGCTTTTAAATGTTACAAAATTATTGTAGTCTTACCAATTGTATTACATCTACTAAAATCTAGATAACAAAGGCTGTTATTTCATCAATTGAAAGATGATATACGAGATTTCTAATTCTAGGCATTGTCTAGGGTACCTAAAGACCTTTTAAGATTGATGTGGCAGCCTTTTCAAGATAAACTTATTAAGTTTGATGATTATGTTTATTATATTTATTATATTGTAGTATTATTACTTACGAGGGTTTCAGATTTTGTAAAAGGCCAATTAGTATTGGTATCTACATTAACTTTATTGGTTTCATTGTACTTCTAACGTTGATATTATTAATAAAATTTTAAAAAGCTGTGTGTTTTTTAATTTACGTACCTACTTGAGAATACTTTATAAAATTTAAATTTTGAAATACTTTTTCATTGAGTTATCCCCATGCCGCATTCATTAAGTTGTAGATTGTATATGCTTGGCGTGCCATCTGCAAAAATATTGCATTGTATTAGTTATAACTATTATATATTTCGGAAATTCATGCGGACGGAGACGCGGGCGTACAATAGTTAGTTTAGACCTGTGGTTTAGACATTATTAGCAGCGAAAAAGTGTTTGAAATCGCTGATCGAAAACTAATAACGTAAATAAACCTGTCGAGCGAGATAAGAAAAATAAATCTTGCATGTATAACGCAAATGAACAAAATACTATTTTATTTTCCTAGAATATTTTGGTTTTGTTCATGACAAAACTTAATACCACATTGGGTCATTCTTTTTTGAATTGTCCTATAAAAGTTTCGTTTTTCTCACAGGCAAAGTGTTAAAATAAGAATATCTTTAAACTGTGCTATAGGTACGGAATCCTTTATTATCTCTTTTGACAGGCGGTGTCTGATGCTTCCGTCACTTGGGCAATTATTGTTTTTTTTTTGCCCGAGTGGGAGAATCTTCAGGCATCTTTTTAGTACGTAAGTACTTTATGTTTTGTTACATGTGGCATAATTTTTTGAAATAAATGTTTTTCTTTCTTTCTTTCCTTCTTTCTTTCTTAAAGTATAGTGTGGCAATACCTCAGCGAATGTGTCCAAACACACGGGCTTGAAGACTGTTCTGAGGACCACCGACTTTGTAGTCCTGGTCAGCATCAGCAAGATTGTCTTCCGGACTCTGATGTCAGCTTGCAGCTCCCAACCGCAGGAGTATATCGCCTGGCGTAACTGTTCGCTCTGGAATAATAAACACTTTAATGGCAGCTGGGATTTTATCTTCTTATCAATGTATTAGTATAATTCACTGGTGGTAGGAGCCGCAGGACTCTTCTTGCGGAGTGCGTCCGGGAGTAGGATTACTAGATACAAAAATGAAAAGTCCGGAGAAAAGGAATGATTTCCATTGAAAATTCGTGAAATTAATTTTATTGCGCGATACGGTGGAAAGACTGTATTTCTTATATTGAAACACATTCAATTTTATACTCTAGAACAATAGACGTAAAGTAAGATAATAATAATAACTTCCTCGCGGGCAAGACTTGTATGAATAAGCACGTAAAGTTATTTATTCAGTGTTAATTTTTTATACTATTTCTTCTTTCACATCACTCAGTGTGTGAAATCGTTACGTGAATAGCCCCCCTGCTCATTCATATTTCCAATTGCGATTTGTGAAAAACCGCACACGGAGTCACGAGCAACATTTATTTTTCTTCCATATATGTATTATAATTTAATTTTTGTTTATTACCTTATCCATCAGAAGATTGCTGAAATAGCAAGGGCTGTAAAAGTGCAAAATGCTGCCGAAGAAGAATGATACGAACTCCACCGACACTCCATTATGCTTCGCGCCCTGTACAAAATACTCAAATCAAATAAACATCTAAAGGTACAAGTTGGTAGCCGACTGCAGACAGCAGCAGCAGACGACATGTCGTCGCTTCATGTCGTCGCGACACGTCGTCGCGTCATGTCGCTGCAGTCATGAATTCGAACCCGACTGCAGACGGCAACAGCAGATAGCATCAAGTTGGTTCCGAGTGCTCCGTGAAACAAGATGTCTGACGTGTTCGAGAATAGTGATCGCATTTTTTTATATCTTTTATTGGAAGAGGAAGAAGACGATGATGACTTGTTTTTATCATACAGAAAAAGACGAAAAGCCACACTGCTGATCAAAAACCATTTGAAAAGCGATATGAAAGAATTGAGAGAGTATTGTCGTTTAAATAAAAACATCCATTTTGAAAAGAAACACGCTCGAATGCAATCGTTGCTCCAGCGTCAGCGATTCGGAGGGAATTTTATAGAAATACATAGAAACCAGTAGTGTCGCTGCGACACGTCGTCTGCTGCTGCTGCCTGCAGTCGGCTACCAACTTGTACCTTAAGACTCAAAATATGAAATCAATAAATCATTTATTTAGGTATCTTACAGCTAAAGTAAAATCTAACATAGCTGGTTACCCTTATGCGATAGAGTATGTGGATGATAAAAAAGTGGTCAAGTGTGAGGGAGCTGATGTATAAAATCATCGCCTGCGATGTTATTAATAGCAATAATATCTTCTGTAGAAAGAAATAGTTATTTGTTATGCAAACCCTGAGCACAGCGAGGGGTTCAAAGAATAGAATCCTGAGCATAGCGAGGCATTCAAAGGACACGAGACCCAAAAAAATTTGCGGCCGTACATAACACAAAATTTTCATCTCACCACAGCGAGGAAAATTACTAGAAGAACACTGATCGGCATTGCGAGTTTGTTAGATGTCTTTAGTAATACTCTGCAATAACTTCACTCACTTAATTAAATCCACCTTAAATCATCACTCATCTAATATAACAAAACAGTAATGAATAAAAACAAGATATTATTATTATCATTTAAATCACGATTAAAAAAAATTGAGAAACTTTTTTTTTCTACTTTTTTTTTATGCGTTCAGAAATATCAATTTCTAAGAACCAAAGATAATAAAAGATTAAAAAAAAGAACAATAATTAGATAAACATTATGTAAATATCATGGATTTAATAAGGTTTCCTTTATAATTAATAAAACTAAATAGGAGTTATTATTTTTATTGATATTCTAAGAAAACGGAAAAAACAAAAAAGTAATGTACCTATACAAACTCTAAGGTCAAACTTCGTTACTGACCGTAAGCGTTATTTAAAAAAAAAGTCTTCAGCATATGACATTATAGATGCAATATGAGAGCACGTCATGTTCGAATTTGGAAATGCCTTGCGGCCCTAGGGCGAGAAGGGATTTTCATACTACTTTCCCGCCCTAGGGAGAAAAGAAAATTCTTTTGGGCCCTAGGGAATATAATAGCATTTTCCGCCCGCATTTTGGGCATTAAAAGTCCCTTTTCCGAGCGGGTGAGATGAAAATTTATTTATTCTGCTGTTGTAGAAGTTTTAAAATATAACTTATCTAGCTGACCAGTCAATCGTTGTTTTGCTATTTAAGTTATAATAATATACATACCCGTATGTTAGTTAATTAACAAAAAATCTGACTTCAACTCTCATCAAACTACCGTTGAATACACCCTTTCCAATTAAAAATTTAAGACTTATATGGTTTCCTCATGGATACCATTATCAGAACTGGACTAAATAGAAATGGGACTACACGGGAAGAGTCAGCTTTCTAATAAAAAAGAGTCATCATGATCGATTCACTCAGTCAAATGTTATAATGTAACAAGCATAAAAAAGACATAAGTACAGTTGAATTGAGAACCTCTTCTTTTTTTTGTCGGTTGAAAAACAACTTATTATAATACTCTCAGATCTACCAATCATACACAGAAAATTTCATAACAATCGGTCAAGCCCTTTCGGAGGACTATGGTAACAAAACTTGGCACTAGAGTTTTATATTTTAGAATTTACTTGTGCTATAAGACCCTACTTCTTGTCTTACAATTCAAAGTTTTGAACTATGTACCACCTACCACATAAGCCTTAAGTTTTTAAAAACGACATAAATAGCTGCTGTAGATAATATTTTTTGGGATAGGCTTGAACTTTTTCTACCTGAAGGAACCATATACCTTTGTACCTACATAAAATCAGTTTTGACTTGATACCTTTGCCCATTCGTTACGAGGCGGACAGATTGCCAGACGAACAATAAAGTGATAATATTAAGATATTGATTTTTTTTCTTGTTACGGAACCCTAATAAATAAAAATGCTTCAAACATTTGCATGCACGGTAGTAACATAATAAGTATAATAATATTATGATACAGGACGTAACAAACACAAAACGATTTCTACCTCTGCAATTTGGAAGGCGCTGAAAGACAGAAGAAAAGTTGTCGTTTTCAAGACGAACTCATAAAGAAATACAAAATTCTTCTGCACGATGTCTATTACTCTGGAAACCAAAAATAAATGTAATAAATACAATGTTTATTAAATACAAGGAAATATTCCTTATTGGAGACATTTTACATGGTGATGACAAACCGATAAATCTCCATCAGTTTGATGTTGATCAGTTTTAATTGTTCGTTTATTTCCTGTGTTGTTTTGGGAGCTTTAAATATTTCCAACATTCTGTCGCTCAGCAATTCCAGTTGGCCGCAAGTGTGGGCGACGATTACTGGCACGAGTGGGTCGAAGGAGATATACGCCGTGGCCGCGTACAGAGCGAAACAGGAGCAGGAGAGGAAGAGGATCCAAAACATCGCGGGGATATTTTTATACTCGTCTATGTACGGGTAACTTAGATCCATGAGCGGGACCAGTCTAAATTTCCCTTTCAAGAGGTAGTAACCCATCAGGACGATCGCTTTAACTGGAAACAGCAGACCGGTTATCACCGCGGTCACAACCCAGAATTTGCAGATTTTTGTCCCGAGACGCGCGTATTTTATCACGGTATCCTTCTGCTCGTCAGTGAAGTGTTCGGCTGTTTCATAATCTTTATCGATGACGTCGATAATTCCCCTGATAGATTGGCGGTGGCGAAGCAGAAGCAAATGTTTAATCGCCACTGTCAAAGCGACGATGGACATCACGCCGTTCCTGATAGCATCCGCGTATTTTTGACTCTTGAAGTCGTGGTATATAACCGAGTACAGCGATATGTAGCAGCATATGAAGGAAAACAGGGGCCAAAAAATATTTTTTATCCACCAAAGTTTGTCGTATGTTACTATTAAAGGACACGATCCATTGAGGCGACTGGACATAACCAAACTCTTAGCTACTTGCTCAAATTTTAACGGCCACTGTGTTTCAGACGCCATCTTGTTCACGTCACGGTTTGGTTTGCTGGTAAAGGGAAATGTCGATAAATTATGGGAAGGCGTAGAGTGCAACTGACAATCGAATCACAACAAGCCTGGTTAGTAATTGTTGAAAATTGTAATAAAAGGCTCTATCACATAAAGATTTGTTGATTTGTAGTCGCACAAATTTTCTTAATAGCTGTGGATTCAATTGGAGAACACGATTATTTCAAATAAAGGCTTCTTTGTCATTATTCTAATATGATGCCTAAGCAATTACAGTGTGTTGCAGATTTTATATTTCGTAAATTCCGTTCGTTTTAACCAATTTGGAAAAAGGAGGAGGTGATTTGCCATATAAGTATCATGATAAATAGATAAGTAGGAAAATGTACCTCAAAAAGTAATTAAGTAAGTGGCACAAAAATTAAGTTACTTGTTGGCACAAAAATTGAGTTACTTGTGGGCAAAAAAATTTACTTACTTGAGGTACTCGTACTTAGTTAATTTTTGTGTTAATACCTATCTACTTATGTTCTATCTTTTGTTTGTTCGTAATAAGTACCTACTGTTTGATGCGAAAATATTATATTGTTTTAGTGTTGAGGCCCATTATCTTTTTTGATGTACAATGTGTACAGGCATAATAATAATTTTGTATCATTACAATAAGCTTCATAGCAGGAAAGTGACAGTTACATCGGAAATATACAATTTTCTATTACAGAAACTGTTGTTTCAGAAAAAAAAATAGGTTGATTGTAATACCTACTTTAACACTTTATCCTCGATAGGTTTAATGTTACAGCTAAAAAGTACTAAATTTTGAATTTCGATGCCAAGGGCTAATAAATTGAGATTATGTTATAAAGGAGGAAGTTTCTCGGTCGTTGTGAGAAAAAAAATACCCTTTCCTGCACAGAAAATTTCATGACAATCGGTCGAGCCATTTCGGAGAAGTTTGGTTACAAAAATTGGCACGAGAATTTTATATAGTTATTAGAAATAATTCATGCTTAAGGGGTATATAGGTAGGTACCATCCGGGCGCGAAAATGCAAATTTTATTTAGTTTTCGCTAATATTGAGCCAATTGTATATTAAGACAATGAGTTTTGCGAGCATAACATTTATGTATCTACATGTTTTTAATAAAAACTTTGCTCAAAAATACGCATTTAATTCATATTGGTTCCGTATAGTTCAAAATGTGGGAAACTGTGAAAATAATCTTTCGGGAATAATATGTATTCACACTAATATTTGCGAAAAACTAAATAAAATTTGAATTTTGCGGACTAGTAGAGCCGATCTCTTTGGAATTCGTTATCCATCTAATTAGATCCGTTTTGGTGCAGGACAATGAAACAGACAGACATCGACAAAATGAAAAAAAAAAAAACTCAGTTTTGGCTCCAGTAGGTGTCGTTTTAAAAGTGCCCTCCAAAAATCTTGACCTGTATTTTTATTATTTAAAATCGTTATGCAATAGATACTTTTGGAATTCAAATAGGAAGCGATAAGTATGTTAAAAGTTCAAGGATTTTCAAAATTATTATTTGATTTAAAGTTCAGGATATTAGGCTAATAGTTCTTTGTACCATTTGACGGGGCCCAGAATGTAAGAATTAAAAAAGAAAATTTTGGCTTTTTTCTTTTAATTATAGATACCTTTTACGTAGTTACTACCTTATAGGTGCTACCTGCTCAGAGCCTACCTACATAATTTTTTACACACAAAAGTTAGTACTTCACAGCTATCTCACCTGATGGTAAGTGACGATGCAGCCGAAGATTTCATCGTAACTAACTTGGAAAGAGTAAGTAGCCCCTAACTGTTCATACACAGCACCGCAAAGGAACGCTAAATCATTAGCGATGCGTCTACGTGATAACTCGTATCTTTTTTTATCATATATAATAAAAGTAAATGATGTTAAATTATAAACAAAGTAAAGTAAATAAGCAAAAATGCATCGTTAAGATGAGATATTACCGTAATTAACATGTATCGAATAAAAACACAGAGATAAAAAATTGCAATTTACAATACATTCATATCATTAATTTACCAGTTATGATTTTTAAAAGGAATAGGTACCTATTGTTTTTGTTATTTATTTTATTTTCAACAGATAAAATATCTATACATACCTACCCAATTAAATAGGATTTTCACACAAAATTGTATTACTTAATCTCTTGTTCGTAAATTGTGTCATGTTTGCTAATCGTAATATGTTTGCTAATGGTTATAGTGTTAAGACTCAAATTCCTTGGGTAGCATGGATTTTTCCGGGATAAAAATTAGCTTGTGATGAGTTAATCAAAATCGATTCAGTAGTTGCAGCGTGAAGGAGTATCTCTCCATACAAACTTTGAAAGTTTGTACCTACCCTCTATTCATTTTCTTGGAGGGTGACTTTATAAAAATCGTTTCTGTACATCTAGACCTCTGGAACCTATGTGCCAAAGTAGTATGGTAGACACAGCGGTTTGGGCTGTGTGTTAATATTATGTCAGTAACTCACTAATCAATCAGTTATGTACTTTTATATATTTATTTACTAGCAGATACCTGCGTAAATTATAGTGTTCCCTATTCCCGAGGAAACTATCGATTTTCCGGGCTAAAAAGTAGCCTATATGTTAATCCAAGATACCTATCTAGGTATTTCCATCCTAAATGTCAATAAAATAGCTAAATCGGTCCCGTGTGTGGCGCTACACACACAAACTTTTGCCTTTGTGTCGTATAACTAGACTGATAGTTTCCGCTATAAAACTACCTAGTTAAACAACACGCAGTTTTGGGCACGCTCCAAGTTTATCATCGGCCATCGCTCTCAGTGGCTCTCAGTTTCAGTTAGTCACTTCACTCACTATACTATAGTGACGACTATAGTACCTATAGTCAGTGAAGCCTGAGCTCTCGGTATAGAGTATTGTGCTCTGTGAGTCATCGTTGCGAACGGATCTCTGCGCTGTTTTGTTTGGTTTTGTTTACCGCCTGCGTAAATTTACAAAGTGATAATAAAAGTGATAATAAATAACAATGTCAATTTTAACACTTGTTTAGCTTTTAGAGGGTAATTGAGTCCATAATATTGTTTATTTTAAAGGATTTTTTAATTCCTGAAATTCTCTGCAAATACAGGTTTGTAAATCTATTAGACCATAGAACAAATGCTCATTCTACCCTCACTTCTTCAAATTGTTTTCATATTATGATAGTATGACAAGGACAAAACATTCTTTGGTTATTTTATCTTTATCAGAGGATCTTATTTATGTTTTCAATCGACTTCAAAAAAGGGGGAGGTTCTCAATTCGACTGTTTATTTTTTCATGTTTGTTACATTATAACTTTTGACTGGGTGAATCGATTTTGATGATTCTTTTTTTATTAGAAAGCTTACGCTTCCCGTGTGGTCCTATTTCAATTTAAACTGGTATCCATGAAAAAACCATATAAGTCGTAATTTATTTCATTGGAAAGGATGTGTTCAACGGTAGTTTGATGGGAGTTGAAGTAGTTTTTTTTGTTAATTAATTAATTAAGTAATTATGTAAACTACCGGGTAAATTCTACCACAGTTTACTCAGAGATATTCTGCCATATGACACCTACGATTATTATCTTTAAAAACTGTGGTTACATACTTAACTTAATTCAAACAAACGAAAGTAAAAGTTATAAATTCAGACAATTATAAATTCATAGTTGATACTGATTTGATCACAGATTTCTATATTATTTTATCTGTGGATTCGACAATTATAATAGATATACCTAGGTATCTTAATATTCCAGTTTCACGTGTGTATGTTTTTATTAATCTAAAAAATAAACATCTTTAGTTTTAGCTTTGTAATCTGCACTACCATACTGCCGAATTCAACTTTATCAGAATAAAGAACAAATCCGTGAAAAATGGCGGATGAAAAGAAGCTTTACCCGAACTACGATATGGGTATTTGGTTCCGCACGTGCGACCAAGAAGTTACCGAGCCCTTAGAAGGAAAACTAACAGGTAAATAACTAATAATGCATAAAAAACCCAATTTTTTCCAAATTTCCACATTTCCACTAGCGGACGCTCGTCGCTCCGCCCGCGTGTTTTTCGGTTTTACACCAAAGATAATTATGAATATCTTTGTTTTACCAGGCCAGTCTCACTTATCACGTGACCGTCCCGGCTACAAGTAGAGTTTCGGACTACCATATTTCAGATGGTTGCCGCTCGCGGGCCGATTTGTACGCGCTAGTTCTGTACGGTCTATTTGACGCGCCGTCTGACTACGGCAGCCATAGTACGTCGTAAGAGATAAAGTTAGGCGATAGAAAGAGAGACCACAACATTGCGTTTGTTGCGTGTCGATTTTGAGGGCGGGGCCAGGCGCTATTGCGAACTGAATTGCACTTTTTGTGTCAGCGCTAGAGTCGCTATATCTTTAAATTTTCGTGCGGAGTGAACATTCTGGTACTATTTAGTGTTCTGTGGTTTTACACAAATTCCGCGGGAAACGGATTTTTCTAGGATAAAAATTTAGGTAGGTAGTAGGTATGTTGTAATCTTATTAATTTAGGATGTATAGGTAGGTATACTTATTCCAAATTTCAGTCAAATCGGTTCCGTAGTTTTTGCGTGAAAGAGTAACAAGCATCCATCCAAACATCCAAACTAACTTTCGCGTTTAGGAATAATAATATAATTGTCTTTATCCAGACTAGGATGCGAGGTGTAAATTCGAGGCGAACCAATGGCAGAAGATATTATCATAATACCTGTATAATATGTCGTGTTTTATACTGTCGGAGGTTTCCAGAACGAATTATAAAGCAGTGAATTTGCCGATTTATGTATTTATGCCCATTTAGTGTCGGGCCTCACCTGCGTGATCTACGTCGCCTCCGTAGAATTCTGTTGCCGGTAGGTGTGGTACGTTAGCCGAATTACGCGCCACACGCTGTGTCGCTTGCTATGTGCATGCGTATGTAAATGCACAATATTTCGATACCCGGCCGTGGTGCAATCAAATTGGGAAACAGGACGGTGCCGACAGGTAAAGCCGATAAGTGCGAAAGAGAGCGCAACAGACGCTCTGTTTCCCCATTTTATTGCACTGGTAGTTTCGGCTGATTTGACATCATTGCGAGGGTAGGTATCAGTCGAACTTTTATAGACCTAAATTACGCAGGTGCATCCCGACATGAAGATCAACCTTGGAAGTTAACGCTTGTGTATCTCGCTACTTACAGTTAGTGCCCTTCCACGCTCCACTTTGGGGTCATCCACAAATTACGTCACACCAATTTAGTGATTTTTGGCGCCTCCCGCCGTCCTTGTCACATTCTACTGGTCACATTTGTGAAACTCCCCCCTCCCTAGTATGATACATATTATGTGACATTTACATTTAGAAATTGCAAATTTACATTTAGAAATTCTTGAACGAAAACATCGGTTCCGAATTCAGTTTTATTTCAATTTCAATTTTAAATGTAGTTGTAGATAGTTGTAAATGTTTTTGAGGTTTTCGTATGGAAAAATAATTTAAATTTCGTGTTTTAACACTTAGATTATGATAAATTTTGAAATTTAACAACCCTCCCACCCCCTGGTCACACACTGTCACACTTCGTCGATCCCCTCGACTCGTTCGACTGTTCCTTCATCATGTGTATTTTGTTATTCAAAACAAAGACTTTTAATACGCAGGAACTAGTAGTATGATATGTTGCAGGGTCAATTCCTTCATGGATACAAGGCACTCTTCTGAGGAATGGTCCCGGGTGTAAGAAGATCGGGAATTGTGAGTTCCAACATGTGTTTGATGGAATGGCCATGATCCAGAAGTTAGTATTATTTCTTATACAAAATCAATAAGTAAGTACATACAAGACGAGGAAAGTTTGTCACATTCATCAGATGTTAAGTGATACGTCTACCCGCATCAAATGCAGTGCGCGATGGTCCCATGACTTGGGATATATTGCAACGCACTGCACTCATCACACGACATCTGGGGCCTGAGTCATATAATGACATATTGCAATTCCAGGCTTGATATAAAATGGAACGATATTCAATATACTAAATTGATCACTTGGCGTATAAATAACATTATTATGTAAATTATTTTGTAAAAAAAATTGAGAATGGGTAAATTGAATGCTTTTTTGGTATTTATTTATTTAAAATGGCACGTGTCTAAGGTCGTTTATTATACTTGCTAATAAAAAATATAGCTAAGTATTTTAGCAAACTCCGTCTGTCCTCATGAATAAATTCACATATTAATATGGCATTATCAGATTTATGATTTTTAATAATTGTTTATTAGGTATACCTACAGCGTGCTCATATTATCCTTGGTTGGTTGGTTAAATAATTATGTTTCTTCAGTTACAACCAGCACTCAACAATATGTGAAATTCGTACAATCATCTTTTTGTGAAGAATGTATGAATGCCAACCAATCGATGCCTTGGCTCCACAACCAATGCAAACATTAACCAATCAGTGCTTAACGACTCTACCGATGCAATTTATTTTATACATTAACTAATCAGAGAGGTTAGTACAGGTTTTTGTACGAATTTCAAGTCGACAGTTCACAGATGGCGCTGGCTGTAAATGTCTGGAGGCATTCGATACGTTAATACGATGCGAGTCGACTCGAAATTCATACAAAAACCAGGGGGGCTATTCACGTTACGTGTCGCCTACATTTCGTGATGTGATATGTTTAAAAAGGTGATGGTATTTACGTACATAAGCAGACGATATTGAATTCAAAACATTTTTTGCGAACACTGAAAAATTAATTTTAAGACAATTGACATAGAGCGTAAAATTGAATTTAGTTCAAAACGCCATATTGGTCGACAGTTCCGAGATTGAAATTACTTAAGCGCATCAAATTTGAGCATTGCATTTCCTATGATGAAATACATTCAATTTTACACTCTAAGCCAATAAGTGTAAAGTTCTTTTTTCAGTGTTAATATTTTCTTCTTTTTCTTGTATCACATCACTGAGTGTGTGAAAATGTTACGAGAATGTCATAGACAGACTAACACTATACTGTGCCTACGATGTAACTTCGTCGATGCAGTACCTAAGTAATTTTGCAGAATTCACAGCAGTAAAAGTCATAATAAGGGACCTTTCGGAATTACCAACTCAATTAGCAAGTTCTAGGATGTAAAAAAACTTCATGATAATTTGCAGATTCTTCGTGAAAGATGGCAAGGCTACGTACCAATGCAAGTTCCTGCACACAGACATTTACAAGAAGAACACCGCCGCGAAGAGGATCGTGGTCACGGAGTTCGGAACTAAGGCGGTCCCAGACCCTTGCCGGACTATTTTTGATAGGTACGAGTTTGTAACTGTAACTTAGTGTCGGGACACACCTGCATTATTTACGTGGCAGAGAATTCGGCTCAACAGTCAACATGCTCTCAATGTTTTTCATGTTACCTTATATCGTGTTCCACCGCTATTCTTTTGTATAGGCGACCAATCATGCGTTACGCTGGTCCTAACACTTAGGTATGCGAAATCTTTTGCTTTTATGCTGCTCTGGGGATTTTACGGTAGAATACTTTGCCTCGCTCCGAATTTAAAATGTACAAATAGCTTTTTATCGGTAACGGAACTACTTAGGAAATTATTTTATCATCGTTTTGAGTTTTCAATGAATTATTAATTTTATTTTCTGAGTTTCGTCGTGTTATCTATGTTAAATATAAATATTGATTTATTTTAGTTCAAATAGGTACTTACGTACTATACATTTTCTTTTTAAATTTTGACCTTTTTTCTTATAGATCTCTCGCGGCAAATTTTTCTTAAAATTAAGATTATAACATAATGCGCTTTTAATAATAATATTTAATGGTTCACCGCCTACTACGTTCTTTCTTGTATTAGAACAGCAGTTAACTGATAATGTGTATTTTTCAGAAATGCGGCTTAGGCTATTACAATCTATCACAATTCCAAATTTTAGCCAAATCGGTCCAGTCGTTTTAGCGTGAGGTAGTAGACACCTGCGTGTTGTAATGTTGCGTGGCTTATGATTTAGGTAGGTACTAATGCTAAACGCTAGTTGGTAACAGGTTACGCCCAAAATTATGCGATTACATAAAACATGAGCTGGTAGGCGATTCACGTAGCGCGTCGGCTACATTTCGTGAAGTGAAATTTTAAAATGGTCATGGCATTTGCGTATATAAGCAGGCGATATTGAAATCAAAACATTTTCTGCGAACACTGAAAAATTAATTTTACGACCATTGACGTATGTATATTAGCGTAAAATTTAATGTAGCTCAAAACGAAACATGGTCGACAATGGTGAAATTTACTGTGCGGGATTAGCATGAAAGATTGTATTTCCTATGTTGAAATACATCCAATGTTACACTCTAAACCAATACACGTAAAGTTAATTTTCCAGGGTTAATTTTTACTTTATTCGTGATTCACATCACTCAATATGTGAAATCGTTACGTGAATAGCCCCCTGCGATGACGCAATCATTCCATTTTAGCTCCCTCGCTCGACCGATAGCGTTTGTTCGCACATAAACAGATGTTTAATTTTAAATTCAAGATCAAGGACAAACTAAATCCGACCGCGAAACGTTTAGCAAATGCGATATAACATACTTGTGCGTAAGCGCATTCATAATATTATTCAGATATTCTATGGGTAGTTCTGTAACGTTAAGTATTTTTTGGGGTTCCGTACCAAAATAGCTGTCGTGTACTTTCATTGACTAATTATTATATATTTTAATTTCATGTCACTAATTTTATATTTAGAAAATAATTAAATTGTAAAATTTTCTTGCATTAAATAAATTGTAAAATTGTTGCTTCATTATATTAAGTAATGTATACTGTATATTGTTAGCAACGCCCTGACAGGGCCACATGTTAATGTTAAAATACTGTAACATGTAAGCTAATAACTACAAATAAACAAATAATGGTGAAACGAAACCCTTATGTGTTTGCGTTAACATTAACAAAATTTCTCTCAATTCTATTAACCGATGTTTATTACTGTATTAAGGCTATATTAAATATCGGTGCATATTTATATGAATGTTTGTCTACTCAATTCTCCGAAACTTATATGATTGGCTTGGAACCGTTTTAAATTTTTTTTCCTTTTCCAGTTTATGACATTTCTTCTAACGCTAGGCGGCATGTTATATAAGTATTATGTATCACAATTTGAGTATGAGTTTCATCAAAATCTGAGGCTCTGCAGAGAGAATTCATGATCCCTTTTTTTAACCGACTTCAAAAATACGGAGGAGGTTCTCAATTCGTCGGAATCTTTTTATTACATACGAACGCACCGCAAGCTCCCTTGCGCAACGTTGGGCTCA
This sequence comes from Coenonympha arcania, assembly GCA_036785405.1. NCBI lineage: Eukaryota > Metazoa > Arthropoda > Insecta > Lepidoptera > Nymphalidae > Coenonympha > Coenonympha arcania. The sequence continues at coordinate 10,604,501 of CM072063.1, read as the reverse complement.
CCTCTGGGTGACCCTTAACATTTGCCACTTTCAGGCAAGGTCAGGGTCAACCCCAAAGACTCAGGCTATGAGGGGTCTGGGATTGCTATCTACGGCATCTGTGAGAGGGATCAGATCTCTCTCGATCCCTCTCCGCGGTCTCCTTCTTCGTCCGTGATTCCTGGGGTGGAAAAGTATTGACTTAGCGGGCACTGCCGTGTTATCATGCCTATGATTACTCTTACTTCGTCTTTTCTAGTTTAGTTGTAGTTAATTTGTCGTTGCAGGATGTCATCGATGTTCAAGTTTGGTCTGGAGCGGACGGACAACACGGTGGTGTCTGTGTATCCCTTCGGAGACCAGATCTACGCCATGACTGAAGTGCCCGTACTTTACCAGTAAGTATTAATTCATCTTGACTTGCATTTTTAAGGGCTCCGAAGACAAAAGGGAGCCTTTTACTAATAATCCATGTCCATCGCTTCTATAATAGCAAATGATGAAAATGAAATGGGGTTTCTACTTTCTACAAAATAAACTTTTGCTCATACTTGTTGGTACGGAATCTTTGTGTGCAAGTCTGCTGCTTCGGAAGGAGAGACCTGTGCTCCGAAGAGGGATGCTGATATGCCGTAGGTAATGGATGGTTAGATGAGTAAGACACTAATGATTTTATTGCTTTCAGAGTAGACCCAAAGAGTCTAGATACCATAGGACAGAAGCGTCTTTCAGACTCTCTCATAGTTTTTCACACCGCGCATCCACATGTCATGCCGAATGGTAAGGAATATTTATTGTAAACCATAAACAAATCAGTAACTGGAAGCGGAATATAATTATGGACCCTCGAATACGAGGCCGAGGTCTTGTCTCATATTCGAGAGTTTGATACTTCGTAACCTTGAGCCATCAAAGTATCACTTGCTATTATAGCGGTAAAGGAAAACATCACGAGGAAACTTGAGAGTTCCTCGGAATTTTATCAAAAGGCAGACTGGACTATATGACCAATACGCGGTACCTTTAAGAGGCTCATCACCCGCACTTACCAAGCTATGACCCAAACTCTTCCTATGTTTCAATTTTAATTGGATTGATCCCATTTAGTAATTGTGATGCAATCGACTAATTTTCAGGATTGTTTGTTAATTTTTAAATAGTTTGGCACCTTGGACCCACTTGCGTCAACCTGGGATCAGACTCCGAGATAGACGTTGACTCTGGTCTAATCAAGTAAATATTTAACCCGTTGTTTCGCGCAACAGGGTCTAATTGGTTCCGTTAAAATTTGACCAAAAATTTCAATTCTTTACTTATTTCTATGTACCAAGTCTGGTGATTTTGGTTTATGGTTCGAAATCATGTTTCACTAACTTAAGTATAGCACTGAATTGTTTCAAAATATTAGTATCGTAGTCACTATCATGTTATAGTTGCTCATTACACTATATTGTTATCCCTTTAGGTGACGTTTACAATGTGGGCCTGAGTACTGAAAAAGGTTACGTTGTCGTGAAGTTCACTAACAATGGAAAAGGTGAGATTAATATCGAATTTCGACTTGCAGTCATTGATCGGTCTTTGTACCAGTATGTGGAGGGCAATGTTGATTTATAATTTCCCACGAAAAGTAGGCTAGCAGTCACGGAAAACTCGCTCAAATGGAACGAAAACTATAAAATGTGTGAATGAGAGTTGTCTGCGTGAGAGATTTTGAGCAATCGATAGTATTCTGCAACGATAACAAATATGTCATATTTATGGCTACGACCGCTGAAATGGGTTACAAAAAATTTGACCTGCGGAAGCTCAGTTCAGCAAGTTGTTTGCAGATAATGGCAGAATAAGTAAAAGAACTACTGTAAAATGTGTCTCCTGTACTACACCTGAAAGTGGTCGGCAAAGAGAGTGTATGATCTTTGATTCATGGTTTAAACTTTTAGGTGACATGTTCGAGACAGCAGAGATCGTGGGCAGCACCAAGCCAAGATGGAAACTGAATCCTTCGTACATGCATTCATTTGGTAATACTTGCTTGTAATGATTGATTTAGAATTGTAACATATCGACATTATCATTTCAATCAAACTTTTAGTAGATCCCGGCCCTTACTAAGAATCTCCTGATAGTTAAAAATCCAATACTATATTTTATTGGCCAACCCGGGAATTTAATCCAGTAAGTACGTAATAATTACCTTTAAGTAATATACATTCGCTTCAACCGACAAACATCCACTGCTGGACAAAATCCTCTTGCAATGATTTCCAACCGACACGGTTCTGCGCAATTGCGACTTCCCGCGACCCTCTTAATGACGTCAGACCATCTATTACTTACTGCCTACTTTAAGCTTTCCCGTAAGGGATCGCCATTCTGGTACTTTGGGCCCCCAATGTCTGTCGGTTCTACGAGCTATATGCCCCGCCCATTGCCAGTTCAGCTTCGCGATACGTTGAGCTATGCCTATGTCGGTGACTCTAGTTCGTTTACGGATCTCCTAATTTCTGATTTGATCCCGCTGAGTGACTCTGAGCCCATATGATGCCCATAGTAAATAACCATATCTCGGATGTGAATATCAATCCGTAATATACGTAATTATTGTTAATTGTAGGAATAACAGAAAACTACTATGTGATCATCGAGCAGCCCATGTGCGTGTCCGTGGTGAACATGATGCGTCGCTACATCTTCCCCGAGCCCTTCTGCAGCGTGCTGGTCACCTACCCGGAGCACGAGGTATCCTACCCCCCACTATGGGCACGGGACAATGTTATCCCCCAATTATATCCTTTGATGGGGAATAAAATTAATTTCTCCACCGGGTAAACCACGGTAAAAGGCGAAGCTTGTTGTTTTTATCCCCGAGGGATACGGATCTGTACCGTGTGCCTATGCTTCGAAAGTGGATAGAAGGGGAAACATTTATCCTCTAAATGGGGACAATTCGTCACTTCAAAAAAATTATCATGTGAATATTGAATGGAAGCAGGCGTTATTTTGCGGAAATCCATAATTTGCAGGACAGATTAATTCGTAGAGTCTACGATTTCGCATTGTGAAGTCAACATCTCCTGAGGATGTCCCAGTTCGGGACGAAACGTGCGTCGAAGAAAGTGTTGGAAAATTGTGTGTGGTGTTTCATGTGGGCAGTGTTCCTGCATATTGTACCATACAAAATCTTTTCAAGTAGCGGATTACAGCAAAACCAATTAATCTGTCCTGCAAATTATCATGTGTCCAAATCATTAATGTCCAAAAAGACGAAATAAATTTTTATACAGGGTGGCGGTATGGTAACAGTGTAAGGTGTCGGTTACTTTTCTGTAACGAGTTTAATGGTTTTTACCCATCTCAAAAACTTCCAAGATGTGTAAAGAAGTTTTCACTCAATCAAATACTAGCTGTTGTAGCGACACGTCGACGACAATTTGTGTTTTCGTTTAAATAGTTTCTTTTACAATTCCTCTCTAAAATCAGCGCTAGTGTCGCATGGATGGTAGTCGAGCGAACTGAAATTAATTGCAGAATACAATTTTGCATCCCATGTTCGGTTTGGCAGCTGTCTGACAGATGTTTCAGGGATGGACATTTTGAAGAATAGCACTGCTGATTGCAATGTTTTCCGCTTCACCATTTGTTTAGACACACGTCATCCTCATACACCGAGAAACGGGCGCCTCGACGCGGTACGCTACAGAGACTCTGTTCTTCATGCACATGGTTAACAGCTTCGAGGAAGACGGAAAAGTGATGGTCGACGTGTGCTCCTACAAAGACGCTAAAGTGCTAGACGCCATGCATCTGAAAGCTATCAAGGTATGTGCTTCGCGGCGATGAGATGACCACAGTATTGCAAAGAATAGAATAACTAGGAACATACTTACTTATAATTAAAGAATTTAAAAATTCCCACCATAATTCGCCATTTTGTGTTGGCGGCCATCTTGGATTTGATATAGTATGCATTGTGTATAGTATTCTACTAGTCAAGACCTTTTATTTGATTCCCATATTGAGAGAGTTGTGAAAAAATATGTAATCCGCCATTTTGTAGAAGCGGCCATTTGTAAAAATTAAAACCATTTGTAAAAATTCTCGCTAATTCGACACAAAATTGCGGAGACCGTCCCTGTGAAACTGAAAACGCGCGATTGGACTTACACGCTACAGACATTGACTTACTATCTAAGGACAACGGGTGTAATACGAAATTCACAAAAAAAGTGTCCCGAGAAAACCTATATATAAACGAGGGTATGTGTATTTTTATAAACAAACTAAAACATTGTAATTTATGTCTTAAACCATTGTTGGACAGCCTAATTTTACTTGCAACTAGCTATAGTGCGATTCTCTCCCTTTTCGCGTTTTATCTCTCTTTCGGTTCGGACACTTTTTAGCGCTGAACCGTCACCCTTATAAATGTATGGCTACAGATCACAAGTATTGTGATTTGTGTAAGTTTGTCCTTGTCCTGTGTTGTCTCTATGTATTTCATCACGGTATCATGAACTTCAGCAAGGAAGCACCTGCTTGTATGAACGAGTAATAAATAACCTGTTGAACAGACAATGCAAAGCAACCCAGACTACGGGAAGTGGGTCCAGAGCCGTCCCAAGCGCATTGTGATCCCGCTCGACGCGCCGCCGATGACCAAAGTTGAGGCCAAACTCCTCGCCGATGTGGGGGTTGAAACGCCGAGGATCAATTACGAACTGCACAACGGTAAGGCTGTAAATATTTTTAGTCTTAATTTATTTTTTAACATTTTAGTTTATTTAGTATAAATAAGTAATTTTCTAAAATTAAATGTACTTCTGAATCAAACATAATAAAAACGGTCAGGCTAAAATGGACTAAAGGCCGGTCAATGATAGTTTTTCGTATAAGACCTTACCAGTGGGCTGATTCTGTATCGTTCAGTTTGTTGGTTAGCAATTCTCACAAAACTGGTGCAAAAATCATATTTTTGCATTCTTTTTGAAAAAGTTACCTAGGCTGCTTTGGTATCATGTCAACATATCATGCTATTCGCCAACTTGTGCAAAAGGAATACAGGATTTGCCTCCGTTTTCTTAGTTAATAGTTCAGTGATAGAACAAACTAAACAGAATCAACCCACAGAAGGGGCCTATTCGCCGCGTAACGTATAAGCGAAATACGTATCTACTTGGCACCGATATATCGCGTTCAAAAGCACGTTACTACACGCAGTAGTTAGCTTAGCACCACTTGCCGTACCAGCCAAACAAGAAAGCCAAGTCCTCAAGCAAGCCTCAAGTCGATCTGCCACTTCCTGCACTCTTAAGCAACATTGCAAAAAAAAATCACACTACTCTCGACGCACGTTTTGCTCTAACACCGAATCACCTTGAAAAGATTGCTTTTTCTTTGCTAATCTTAATTGGTAATATTTCGTTGAATTATAGATTTAGGTATATGTATTGGTATTAATTGTTTTCAGGGCGACCATACAAATATTTCTATGGAATAGGATCTGATGTAGACACAGGACACTCTGGATCGGTGAGTAGAAACAGTTGTCCTAACCTAAAGTGTATCTTGTAGATAAAAGGAACTTTGATCTGAAGCTCTCATATGTAGTATTTTTAAAGTCGGACCACTAAAAATAAAACACATAATATTTTTAACAACTTAACTTTGTTTACAGATAATAAAAGTTGACACTGAATCGGGGGACTTCAAAATTTGGCACGAACCTCATTGCTACCCGAGCGAGCCGATATTCATCAGGCATCCCGACGCTAAGGTAATTACGATCCAAAACTACTTTACATAACTAACGTTGGTGTGTTACCTAGCTTCCTAAAATTTCATGCCTCAGCTATCTGGCCATGTGCCGATTTGCAGTCTTCATAGACCCATAGGAAGTAAATGGAGAGTTGAGCTTTACTGCAGTTTTCCTAAAAACTCCTATTTTTTATTACGCAAGTTGTAACTTTGCACCATAACATTACTCGTAACATACGGTACAGCGCTGCCGTCTTAAAAAGACTGTCCTTAATTTTTTAAAAAGGGCATTTAGAGATTTCGAAAATCTATTTGTCGATTTCATAATAAATTAATGCTAGTTAACTTGTTGCTTTCAGGACCTAAACATATGGGACATAATATTATGTTTTTATTAGCATAGAAAATCATGTCAAAGACTACATGTTTGATTAGTGACTGGGTGTTCGTTCCTAAACCACTGGTTTAAGTTATTCAGAAGACTGTCGTGCTCAGACTGTTGTAGCGTGCGGTGCACTATCCGGCGTATGCGACCTAGGTCGGCGAAGATGATTGTTCACCGCCACTTACCAACGCTGCACTGTTTGTCGAATAGAAAGAAAGGAGGTAGCTCGTGCCGGCTTTTGGCTTGAACCTTTATGGATCAAGGGCCGTTCTGGAATCCGTCACTCGTCGATGGCTGCAACTCCAGGGTTGTCGGGAATTAAATTAAACTAAGAGATTGATCAGAAAATCATTTACAATTGTATTCGGAATTTAAATTAGGTTAGTAATACATGCGCTTGGCTTAATGGCTAAAGTACTAGGCGACTAGTCTAGAAATCAAGACCGAATTATTCCCGTTTTCGACGGTAATTGTGTGGCGAATTACGCTAGCGGGAAGCGCTCGCGAAAATGGGGTAGATGAAAGTCCACAGAGAAAGGAAGAGTTTACGATACAGATTGTCCAGGATCCCGAGGCGCGCGTCGTGGAGGGTTGGCGGCGGCGGCCGGCCAACTAGCAGGGAGCGTACTGGGGTACGCGCTGGCGTCTCACTGCTGTACCATGGGGAGCAGGGCTGATGGTCTGGCTCCCGACCACGTGTCCTTCTGGGTGCAGCGCGTTCGTTCGCCTGGAGGCATCACTTATTTTCGACGATCACTTCACTTCACTGCACTGTGTTACTTATAGTTACTTTACATTGGCGGTAGGATCTCAAGAGCTAAACAAACGTCCACCAAAGCGCCGATTACGAAAAAGTACGGCCATTACGCGGCGTGGTCCGCCATGTTGGGATAAGTCGCTGGCACCTGTCGCGAAGTGCGAGCGAGTGGGGTTTAGACACCCGTTTTGAGGTGGTCGCGAAGCGACCGATGAACTTGTGCTCACTCCAGGGGGAATCTGGAGCCCTGATGCGGCTTCACATATCGAGCTAGTGAGCCGTTTTTAAGTTGAAGGGACTAGACGCGTCCGAAAGCGTCGGTTGTCCGTGTGCGACTAGCTGACCGAATCTACGTCCGGCTAGTGATGTACCTTTTTCCGTTTTACTATCTAGTGACGTGCCTTGGGTTTGAAGGTGGGCGTAAGCCACAGACGAGGCAACTGGTTGTCAACTTCTAGGTTGGGGTTACCGAAGGGGTTGATTGAGTGAGATGGTAGTGTATAACACTACAACTGTGCCATCTGTGTAGCGTGTGGTGCACTATCCGGCGTATGCGACCTAGGTCGGCGAAGATGATTGTTCACCGCCACTTACCAACGCTGCACTGTTTGTCGAATAGAAAGAAAGGAGGTAGCTCGTGCCGGCTTTTGGCTTGAACCTTTATGGATCAAGGGCCGTTCTGGAATCCGTCACTCGTCGATGGCTGCAACTCCAGGGTTGTCGGGAATTAAATTAAACTAAGAGATTGATCAGAAAATCATTTACAATTGTATTCGGAATTTAAATTAGGTTAGTAATACATGCGCTTGGCTTAATGGCTAAAGTACTAGGCGACTAGTCTAGAAATCAAGGCCGAATTATTCCCGTTTTCGACGGTAATTGTGTGGCGAATTACGCTAGCGGGAAGCGCTCGCGAAAATGGGGTAGATGAAAGTCCACAGAGAAAGGAAGAGTTTACGATACGGATTGTCCAGGATCCCGAGGCGCGCGTCGTGGAGGGTTGGCGGCGGCGGCCGGCCAACCAGCAGGGAGCGTACTGGGGTACGCGCTGGCGTCTCACTGCTGTACCATGGGGAGCAGGGCTGATGGTCTGGCTCCCGACCACGTGTCCGTCTGGGTGCAGCGCGTTCGTTCGCCTGGAGGCATCACTTATTTTCGACGATCACTTCACTTCACTGCACTGTGTTACTTATAGTTACTTTACATTGGCGGTAGGATCTCAAGAGCTAAACAAACGTCCACCAAAGCGCCGATTACGAAAAAGTACGGCCATTACGCGGCGTGGTCCGCCATGTTGGGATAAGTCGCTGGCACCTGTCGCGAAGTGCGAGCGAGTGGGGTTTAGACACCCGTTTTGAGGTGGTCGCGAAGCGACCGATGAACTTGTGCTCACTCCAGGGGGAATCTGGAGCCCTGATGCGGCTTCACATATCGAGCTAGTGAGCCGTTTTTAAGTTGAAGGGACTAGACGCGTCCGAAAGCGTCGGTTGTCCGTGTGCGACTAGCTGACCGAATCTACGTCTGGCTAGTGATGTACCTTTTTCCGTTTTACTATCTAGTGACGTGCCTTGGGTTTGAAGGTGGGCGTAAGCCACAGACGAGGCAACTGGTTGTCAACTTCTAGGTTGGGGTTACCGAAGGGGTTGATTGAGTGAGATGGTAGTGTATAACACTACAATACCCCGTTTTTTGGAGAAAGATAGCAAGGCTATCGGACAGGCCGGTCAGTTGTAAAAAGAGGATGACTCTATAGTAGAGTCTGTAGTTGGGTGTGTTATGTGAGTAGTGTGTGATTTAACTGTAATTTGTTTTATTTATTAGTTTTTGTTTTTAGATATTGTTAGGTTTCCTATGTGATTATCTAAACTAAATGGAACTGTTCCTTTCGTGCTAATCTACTCATGCATTCTTGTAATTTATTTAAATTTGATTGTGGCGCCTTTTAATTTTGAATAAGACTCTATCACTCTATTTTATCATTCATTCTATCTAGCATACTTGTTAAGTTCTAAATGGTTGAGGTACCTCATAGGATTGGAACAAAATTAGTTTTAATATTTGATGTTAGTGTTTGAATTAGGGGAAAAAAAAAATTAATTTTAATTTTAATTTGAATAGTATATTATATATTAATATTATATTGATATATTATGATTCAGTGTTATATGTAGTTACTGAATGTGTAATTTGTTTTTGGAAATTCTGAATTTTCCAAAATCATGTACTTCATAACTTGTGGAAAAGGGATGTGCGTAGAGTCGATCACCTCTCTTTCTTGCTTATTTTACTGAATAGAATTAAGTAGACTAAGATATTTTTTTTTTAATTATTGTTATTACCTACGGCATGCATTGTAGTTTGAAGAAAAGGTCGTTATTTAGTTAACTATGTCGACGCTTCTCGTTGAACTATAATTAAGTGTTGTGTGTTGCATATGCTTAAATTAATGTTATATTTACATTATAGATAGGGAATGTATATTTACAGTAGCCAGGGAAAGTATATTTGTAGTGGGAGGTTATGATTACTGTGGACAGGGGGGATGTATCCACAGTGGATAGGGAAGTTCCCTTTAATAAATGTTTGTAAATTGTAAAAACTTGGTTTTAATTTTTACCCGAAAAGTATTCATGTTTTTGTTATGAGTTTTTCTGAGTGTAAACTCTCTACAATGTGTAGTTACTATTTATTAAAAGATAGGCAGTGGCTTTTGACTGCAAGAACGAAAGTGACTCTTTTCTAAGTGGTCAGTTTTTATTAAAAGGAAGCGGTCACGAATGATTGCAAAAGAGGAGTGAATCTCTCGGATTGCTCCAAAATTAACCGGAATATTTTTTGGTTTTGGTAAGAGTTAAGTTGAAGTTGGGTGTATTACCTAAATTATGTTTTGTTTAAGAAAATTTGATAATGTCTTTTATGTGATATTTCCCTTGTGTTTTAGTGTTTAAGTCTTGTAGTATGTACACTAAATCTGAGAGTTTTTCTAGAACTCTGCATTTAACAAATCTTGGGGCCAATTTGGCTGAAAAGAAGTTAGTGGCATTAGACTGCACGAAATTTCTGCGCCAGACTATGTCGTTTGGTTGACATACTACGTGTTTCCTTCTCAAGTTGTATCTTGTAGCGTTTCTTTTGTAGGCTTCTGTTAATGCTGATTGTACGTTGTTGAAGATGTTTGACAGCTCGTTTAGTGCTACTGCCGAGTCTGTTCTGTCAGCGATTTGTAGGTCGTCTAACTGAGAGGGTAATGTGGAGTGAAACTTGTGCAGGTTGCCGTCTATTATTATGTCTCGACCTGTGGCGAGGAAATGTGGGGTGTAACCTGTTGCTACGTTAATGGAGCTGTTTAATGCTAGTTGTATTCTGGGTAAGTGCTTTGACCAAGTCCTTTGGTCTTGTTCTACCAATATAGATAGGCATGTCAGCACTGTTTGGTTGTATCTTTCTACTGTGTTCGATTGTGGTGAATAGTAGGCATTATAGAAGATTCTTGGTATGTTAAAATTTTCACAAAATTTTGTGAATTCTTTACTTTTGAATATTTTTGCGTTATCGCAGATTACTACATATGGAGTACCCGATTTTAAAATTATTTCATTTTCTAGAAATGTGGTTACGGTTTTAGTGGTTGCTGTCCTAAGTGGGTGCAGCCAACAGTATTTGGTGAAAATATCCACTACTGATAGGATGTGTATGTGGCCAGAATAGGATTTTGTTAAAGGGCCTATAAGGTCTATTGAAAGGGTGTGCATTGGGTATTTTACTATTTTTTGATTCTTCATAAGACCATGTGGTTGTGTGTTTGAATGTTTGTATGCTTTACATGTTTCACAGGTTTTGATATAATTTTTTATGTCTTGATGCATATCCTTCCAATAGTAGTACTTTCTTAGTTTGTGGTATGTTTTGTATATCCCTGGGTGTATGGATTCTAAGCTATCATGGCCTTCCTTTATACAGTTCTGTACTTGCTCTCTTGGGAGTACTATTTTCCAGTTGGTTTTGTCTAGTTTATGGACTGGTTTACTGTAGCGGTACAGGATATTATTTTCTATGAAATAATTTTTGAAGTTTTGGGGGTGTTTTAGGCAACCGTCATATATTTTTATGTACCAGTTGTCTTTGGTGTTTTCTGTGCCTCCTGCGTAGGATATTAAACTTACGGCTGCTCTAGATAGAGCGTCAGGGACTACATTTAGTGTGCCTTTCCTATGACATATGTCGAAGTTAAATTGGGATATTTGCATAGCCCAACGTGCTAAGCGACCAGAGGGGTTGTTCAAAGATTTTAGCCATTTCAGGCTCATGTGGTCTGTTATTACTGTGAATTTTGATCCTTCTATGTAGGGTCTGAAGTGGTTTATGGAGTCTACGACTGACAGAAGTTCTCTTTCTGTTGTGGAGAATAGGCGTTCATTTTTTGAAAGGAGCCTCGAGAAAAAAGCTATAGGGTGTTCGATTCCGTCGATTTCTTGTGTAATTGTGCTTCCTATGCCGACTGAGGATGCGTCGCAGTGGATTGTGAACCTCTTGGTGTAGTCTGGAGAAGCTAGGACTGGGGCAGTTGTTAATGCCTTTTTTAATTGGTTGAATGCTAACAAGGCTTCTTCTGACCAGATGATGCCATCTTTTCCCTTGCGTTTTCCTAACATGGAGGTCATTGGTGCTATTATGGAGGAAAAGTGTTTAACAAAGCGTCTGTAGTAAGAGCATAGACCTATGAATCCTCTTAACTGTTTTGCGGTTGAGGGTAAGGGGAAGTTTTCAATGCTTTTTAGTTTATCGGGGTCAGTCTTAAGACCTTTCTCGTTTATAACATAACCTAAATATTTTAATTCCTCTCTGCAGAACTTACATTTTTCTAGTTTGATGGTCAGGCCTGCTTGTCTAAGGGCTTCAAATACTTTATTTAAGATCTCTATGTGCTCTTCAAAGGTTTCTGTTGCTATGAGCAAGTCATCTAGATATGCAAAAACTTTGTCACCGAACTGGTGTAGTAATAGATTGTCTACTAATCTTTGCATTTCGGCACCGGCGTTTGAGATACCGAAAGGCATTCTGCGAAATTCGAAAAGACCTCTACCTGGGACTATGAATGCTGTTTTCTGACAGGACGAGCTGTTGTCAAGTTCGTTGTCTGATGATGAATGGTCGTTTTCTTCCAAGGGAATCTGCCAATAGGCACTTGATAGGTCAAGTGAGGTTAAATATCTCGCTCCCTTGAGATTGTCCAATATAGAGCTGATGTATGGGATTGGGTAGGAGTCTTTTATTGTAACATCGTTAAGCTTTCTTGCGTCTAAGCAGAATCTGAGGGAACCGTCTTTTTTTGTGGCCATGACAACAGGGTTGGCCCAAGGAGATCTGGATGGGGCTATGACTCCTAACTCTAGCATGCGGTCTACCTCGTCGTTTAGAGCTTTTAGCTTAATTGGTGAGAGTGGATAATATCTCTGTTTTATAGGGGGGCCTTCGGTTCTTATTTTATGTTTGATTAGGTTTGTTTTGCCGAGACCGACTTGTTCGTGTGAGATCTCTCTAAACTTTTCTATTATCTTGTTTATTTGTCTTGAGTGATGTGGCGCTAACTTATGTCTCGGGACTATAGCTTGGACTTCTGATATATTCGTGTCACTGGAGTTGATGCCGGATGATAATTGAGAAGAAAGGTTGTTTTTTAGTGCAAATAGATTTAACAGTTTGAAAGAGTATAAAAAGTTCATTCCTAATATTATATTTTTGTCTACTGAAGGGATTATCAGGAAGTCTAAAGTCTTTTCTGTTCCGTCATAGTGTACTGGCATTGTAATGGTTCCTAATACTTTGAGAGATGAGCCATCAGCTGTTGTTGCGTTGACGTATGTGTTTTGAATGGGGAATGATTTAGTGAAGATTTTATGGAAATTCTTGCCTAGGACACAGGTGTTTGCGCCAGAATCTAGCATACCTACCAGGTTGTGGTGGTGTATCTTAAAGTTGACGTATAATCTATTGTCTTTAGGTAATAAATCGTTATCCGAGGATACATCGTTATAGAGTAAGGAGGTTTTTGTATCCTCGGGGCGTACTAGTTTTTTTGGTTCCTTGTATCTTTGTTCGTAGTGGTATGTGATTTTTGCTGATTAGCTCGGTTGCACTTTGGGCAGGAGTGGGTAAGAACATTTGGGTTTCCGCATTTAAAACATAGGATACCTTTCACTGTGCGGCACTGTTTATAATTATGTCCCCGCCGGTTGCATTTTCTGCAGGTTTCCCAATTGGGGGTTTTGTTATTATCTGTGTTGTTATAGTTAGTGGTTCTGTTCGAATGAGAAGTGTCGGAGTGATTCCTTGACTCCTGAGTTGGTTTTGAGTATGCCTCGTAGTTGCGGCTGAGTGTTATTAGTTGTTCTATTGAATTAATTGTGTTGTTGGCTAGGAGTGGTGCATAATCTGGCAGCAGGTTGTGTTTAATTATTTCTAGTAACGAAGAGTCTGATATTGGAGTCATCACAATTCGAAAAGACCTCTACCTGGGACTATGAATGCTGTTTTCTGACAGGACGAGCTGTTGTCAAGTTCGTTGTCTGATGATGAATGGTCGTTTTCTTCCAAGGGAATCTGCCAATAGGCACTTGATAGGTCAAGTGAGGTTAAATATCTCGCTCCCTTGAGATTGTCCAATATAGAGCTGATGTATGGGATTGGGTAGGAGTCTTTTATTGTAACATCGTTAAGCTTTCTTGCGTCTAAGCAGAATCTGAGGGAACCGTCTTTTTTTGTGGCCATGACAACAGGGTTGGCCCAAGGAGATCTGGATGGGGCTATGACTCCTAACTCTAGCATGCGGTCTACCTCGTCGTTTAGAGCTTTTAGCTTAATTGGTGAGAGTGGATAATATCTCTGTTTTATAGGGGGGCCTTCGGTTCTTATTTTATGTTTGATTAGGTTTGTTTTGCCGAGACCGACTTGTTCGTGTGAGATTTCTCTAAACTTTTCTATTATCTTGTTTATTTGTCTTGAGTGATGTGGCGCTAACTTATGTCTCGGGACTATAGCTTGGACTTCTGATATATTCGTGTCACTGGAGTTGATGCCGGATGATAATTGAGAAGAAAGGTTGTTTTTTAGTGCAAATAGATTTAACAGTTTGAAAGAGTATAAAAAGTTCATTCCTAATATTATATTTTTGTCTACTGAAGGGATTATCAGGAAGTCTAAAGTCTTTTCTGTTCCGTCATAGTGTACTGGCATTGTAATGGTTCCTAATACTTTGAGAGATGAGCCATCAGCTGTTGTTGCGTTGACGTATGTGTTTTGAATGGGGAATGATTTAGTGAAGATTTTATGGAAATTCTTGCCTAGGACACAGGTGTTTGCGCCAGAATCTAGCATACCTACCAGGTTGTGGTGGTGTATCTTAAAGTTGACGTATAATCTATTGTCTTTAGGTAATAAATCGTTATCCGAGGATACATCGTTATAGAGTAAGGAGGTTTTTGTATCCTCGGGGCGTACTAGTTTTTTTGGTTCCTTGTATCTTTGTTCGTAGTGGTATGTGATTTTTGCTGATTAGCTCGGTTGCACTTTGGGCAGGAGTGGGTAAGAACATTTGGGTTTCCGCATTTAAAACATAGGATACCTTTCACTGTGCGGCACTGTTTATAATTATGTCCCCGCCGGTTGCATTTTCTGCAGGTTTCCCAATTGGGGGTTTTGTTATTATCTGTGTTGTTATAGTTAGTGGTTCTGTTCGAATGAGAAGTGTCGGAGTGATTCCTTGACTCCTGAGTTGGTTTTGAGTATGCCTCGTAGTTGCGGCTGAGTGTTATTAGTTGTTCTATTGAATTAATTGTGTTGTTGGCTAGGAGTGGTGCATAATCTGGCAGCAGGTTGTGTTTAATTATTTCTAGTAACGAAGAGTCCGATATTGGAGTCATCAGTTTGGAGTTTAAATCTCTTATGTGTGTTATATAGGCAAATACAGTCTGATTTCTTTGTTGGTATGTGGTTCGGATTACCTTCTCAGTTTTGTATTCAAAATCTACTGGTTGGAAGTTATTTTTAAACTGGGAGCAGATGTCTGCCCAGGAAGTTATGTTGTTTTTTATTTGTCTATAAAATTGGAGAGCTGTACCCTGAAGAAATTCTGAAAACCCTCTTAGCACTATTTCTATGTCGACATCCTTCGCTGCTCGCATTTCTTCTACCCTTGTGAGGAAGTCGTATACGCAGGTGTCTCCGTTGAATTTTATATTCCATGACTTGAGGTTGGTCAAGTTGTGCATATTGTATATTATTGGTCTTTCGGACTTCAAAGTGGAGTTCAAGTCATGGAATATTGGTGGTGAGTCCTTTTTTTGAGGTTCAGGTGGAGTGTCTGCTAATCTACTAGGTGTCGTGAAAGGTGTTGAGATTGAGTAGGTGACTTGTGTACCTGTTTGCGGGTATCGTTGTCGAGTGTTAACATATGATTGGGGTGGAAGCTGAGAGGTTGGGATGGTTATGGTTCTCGTTGTTGAACCAGTGGTTGAGGTAGTTGTTTTGGTCTCCGGGTTACCGGTGGAATCATTGTTTTGACTCATTTTTCGGTCTTTAAGTTCAAAGATTTGAATAAAATTTTGTAAATAATAGAATAGGGGTTACCTTAAGTGTATTTGTTTTTCGAAGAGACGCGGTGGGCCTGGTGGTCGTTCGTTGCTATCACAAATATGGGTTGGGATCCACTGTTATCACTAATTTAGTCTATTAGTGTCTAGTATTAATATTAAATTGTCACTCAGGCGTTTCACTCCGTTGCTATATTAAGTAATTGGAATTAGCAAAGACTTAAGTGTTTGTTTATTAATTGAACATCGAAGAAATCGATAAGATTTAAGTTTTAATTTAATAGAATAAACAATTGAAAACTTGATTGACGTATTGTCAGAAATAATAACGATGTCAAATTCAATTGACGTTTGCTTGTCATTAGAGTGAATGGAGCTGAAACGTCAGTGTGACTTAAGCATAGACATGGCATAGACACAGAATGACATTAGGTTACACAGATTAATATTTTCACAGATTTTAGTTGTATGAAGTTCGACTAACCTCTGAAGTTGCCAGACAAGCGAGTGACAGATGATACTTATCGTTCGGGCGCCATCTGTGTAGCGTGCGGTGCACTATCCGGCGTATGCGACCTAGGTCGGCGAAGATGATTGTTCACCGCCACTTACCAACGCTGCACTGTTTGTCGGATAGAAAGAAAGGAGGTAGCTCGTGCCGGCTTTTGGCTTGAACCTTTATGGATCAAGGGCCGTTCTGGAATCCGTCACTCGTCGATGGCTGCAACTCCAGGGTTGTCGGGAATTAAATTAAACTAAGAGATTGATCAGAAAATCATTTACAATTGTATTCGGAATTTAAATTAGGTTAGTAATACATGCGCTTGGCTTAATGGCTAAAGTACTAGGCGACTAGTCTAGAAATCAAGACCGAATTATTCCCGTTTTCGACGGTAATTGTGTGGCGAATTACGCTAGCGGGAAGCGCTCGCGAAAATGGGGTAGATGAAAGTCCACAGAGAAAGGAAGAGTTTACGATACAGATTGTCCAGGATCCCGAGGCGCGCGTCGTGGAGGGTTGGCGGCGGCGGCCGGCCAACTAGCAGGGAGCGTACTGGGGTACGCGCTGGCGTCTCACTGCTGTACCATGGGGAGCAGGGCTGATGGTCTGGCTCCCGACCACGTGTCCTTCTGGGTGCAGCGCGTTCGTTCGCCTGGAGGCATCACTTATTTTCGACGATCACTTCACTTCACTGCACTGTGTTACTTATAGTTACTTTACATTGGCGGTAGGATCTCAAGAGCTAAACAAACGTCCACCAAAGCGCCGATTACGAAAAAGTACGGCCATTACGCGGCGTGGTCCGCCATGTTGGGATAAGTCGCTGGCACCTGTCGCGAAGTGCGAGCGAGTGGGGTTTAGACACCCGTTTTGAGGTGGTCGCGAAGCGACCGATGAACTTGTGCTCACTCCAGGGGGAATCTGGAGCCCTGATGCGGCTTCACATATCGAGCTAGTGAGCCGTTTTTAAGTTGAAGGGACTAGACGCGTCCGAAAGCGTCGGTTGTCCGTGTGCGACTAGCTGACCGAATCTACGTCCGGCTAGTGATGTACCTTTTTCCGTTTTACTATCTAGTGACGTGCCTTGGGTTTGAAGGTGGGCGTAAGCCACAGACGAGGCAACTGGTTGTCAACTTCTAGGTTGGGGTTACCGAAGGGGTTGATTGAGTGAGATGGTAGTGTATAACACTACACTGTATCTAAAGGTAGACATTACCTATCTCTGTTTTTTTTCAGGAAGAAGATGATGGAGTGCTTCTCAGCTCACTGTTGTGGGGTACAAACCCCAACTCGGTCACATTGATAGTTTTCAATGCAAAGAACTTGGAAGAGATCGCCAGAGTGGACTTCGCTACCCCTTCGCAGACCCCCAAATGTTTCCACGGCTGGTACTTACCAGAGCCAACTTCCACATGATTGCATTTTTTTTTTTTAGTTTTTGGCGTTAAGTTAGTTTATAGTAAGCCTAAGGCTGCCAATAAAAAAAATATATATTGAACTTTTCTGAATATTAAAACTTATATTTTTTATTTTATTTCATTTACCTAAACCTCATATAATATTAATCAGAAAAGCTACGTTTCCATAGTTTATGAAGAAACATCTCGTTTTTCATGATACTGACAAAAAATTAAAATTGGCTTCAGCAAAAATTAGCTTAGGCTTCAGCAAGAGAAAAAATCAATTTTGCACTTTCTCTGGTCGTATCATAATTTTTTTTTTTTTCATATATTTTGCTCTGCATTTCCACGATTGGCAAATATTAACTATATTAACTATATATTGATTAACATATAAATTTCCAATTCTTCATAGGTACTCCTAATATTTTTCATTGGTAGTGATGAAATATATGTATAGTAGTAGTACATATCATTCGGGGGCCAAGGGGTGGGATGAAAATATCTTATTACGTAGGTACATAGAATGTCAAACCACTCGAGCCCGTGTAATTTTTGTGGTTTAGGTAAGTACTGCACTTGGAAAGTGGAACTATTTATGTTAGTAAATACCTACTCGAAGGTACGATTAAAAGTAAGTACCTATATTAAAGAATTAAATGATATCAATAATAGTGTTATTAACAATGATACAAAACCGCTATATTAATGTATATTTAATTGTCATATTAATTATATACAAAAAAGTATCTTATTTAAATAAACGTTGGTAACAGACATCATTGTGTTCCTGCTTGTCAGTCGCTTCACTTCTAGCACAATGAATACCGTAAGTTAGCGCTATAATATTTAATCTGGGTATTACACTACATTTGATTTTTGATTTTGATAAGAAATATATTATTATTACTTTATTATAAAACTTGAGAGTTGTCAAGGGACACCCGGATGGAACGAAGTATATCTGGCTGGCTTTCTATAAGATATAGAGAGAGAGACAGACAGTAAAAAATGCGTACGCCGCACTACTTTATTTTATTTATTTAAATTGAGGAACAACAAACAGTCATGCACTACAATATTAACTTAAATATATAACTAACTCTAATCACAAACTAATCAGTGCATGACCTCCTCCTCGTCCGTCGAGATCGTCGTCCTCAGGTAATCTGAAACGTATGTACATGGCGAGGGCAATGCAAATGAATTAGTATGACGAAGTATCTATTTTTATATTAGGTGACATAAATTGGCAGAGATGCTGACTAGATGGACATTGAGTACCGTTACGGATCCATTTTATCATGGGCAAGTTATAGTCGCCGGTCAGGTGAATATTGCAGTTGGGGCTTTGCTGGAAAATGTCATATAAATAGTCGAAATATGATAGGTAGACGTCGTAGCTTTGGTTAGGTGGGATGTACGTGACACCTACGATGTGGCGGCCGCTCGCCGAGGGCAGGTCGAACAGCACGTAGTCGACGATCAGCGGCGGCACCGGGGCGGCCGGCAGCACCAGCGGCGCGGCGCACAGCACGCCCCCGCCGTCCCGCCGCCGTCCCGCCGCCGTCCCGCCGCCGTCCCGCCGCCGTCCCGCCGCTGTCCCGCCGCCGCCCCGCCGCGGCGCGTTTCCTGTCGCAACGGTATACGTGGCATCGCGAGTCTATGAATTCGTTATCGAAAATTTCATTTGTTAACCAAGTCTCAGTCAGTAGTATTATATCATAATCGTACATGAGAATATTCATATAAAGCGTATGTAACTTAGTCCGCAAACCGCGGCAGTATGTATAATGCACTGGAAGAACTTTATCCATAGAAAGTATGTATGTTATTAATAATATGAGTTACAAAAAGCATAGTATATAACAGTAAGTATAAAACAGCATTACTTCATGTAATATATTAAAGTCACACAGGTTGTTTCTATTTTTAATTTTACACTTGTAGGTATATAATGAACTGTGAACAGGGTTACATAGAAAATACAAAATCGCTCTCGGCCTCTAGTTGTTTACATTAACACTTACAACTTTTGTTCTAAGACTTTTCAAAATTCAGTTTATTTCATACGAAAAAATGTTATTTCTCTAGTCTAAAGTGACTTTACACTCTTGCGGTTTCGCGCCGCCAGTTTGCGCGCCGGCGCGCCGTTGCCGCCTTGCAACAAGGAGAGTATCTCTGTAAAATATTGAATATTTGATATTTCTCAAAATAACGAGTAAAAAAAATCATAGAATAAAAGCGTAAACACATACAGGCCGGCAGCGATTTGGCATTTTTTTTATAACCCTGTACACAAAATTCTTGTGTCTCGTGTTATTACCAAACTCCTCCGAAACGGCTCACCCATTGTTATGTTTTGTGTATGTTCGGTGGGCCTGAGTTGAGTTGTAAGCAATTTTATATATCCCTAATGGCAAAACAACGTTTGCCCGGTCAGCTAGTCAATATAATTTATATATTGTTTTGAGAACTAAAACAAAAAGATAACTCAAATATTATTTCCGTTCCACAACGACTAGTAAACTTCCAACCTGTTTTTCATTGTAATGCACGATTTGTGTAATCTTTAATTTTTCGTCTTTCAGTTGTTCTTCCTGTTGGGCCTGCTCGCATGCGTGTGCATGGCGTACGCCGTTCCCGTGCTGGTCGCGATTCCTGATATTGGTGGTCATTTCAGATTTGAAGGTGCAGAGTATCGTCCGCAGGCTAGGGGTGACGGTTTCTATGGCACCATGGCTAAACTTTTCGGTTGATTTTCTTACTGTGTGGTCGAAAAATTGAAAAATTAAATCAGATATACCGATTTCTCGATGTTATTATTATTAAAACTTGTATAGTTCCCTAGTAAACTAGGAGCCCTTATAGTTTCGCCATGTCCGTCCTCGGTTTGGCTCAGTGACGATTAGTTTGTATGTAATAAGAAATAATTGTAACATGTTATTTGATATGAAAATAAGAAAAGTGGTTTTATGAAATCACTATGCAAGTGAAACTTTACATTTAGTGAATAATAAAAATACATATAGGAAGAAAGTAGTTATTATACCAGAGCCATCTCTTGACAGTTTATTAGGTGTAACAATTAAAGTATTAGTTGTGTGAATAAATGTTTGCAAGAGAAAAATTAACATTAATGTGCCACATAATATAGAGATGGTGCTTTACAATAAAATTACTACGCACTTAAAAAATTAAGGTGTAAAATAATAAACTCAATAAATTGGTTACAATTTTATTAAGTATGTGATATTTGTAGCCATGTGGTAGACTACTCAGTGCCAGTTACACTTACAACATCAACCCAGCTTGTCACTAACCCAGTTATAGGCTGAGCCAAGAACGTCGCCCATACCGGATACAATGTCGCCTACACCGGATACAATGTCGCCAACATCTACACCAGGAGGTATAACTAATCCAAATCTGTAATGTCCGTGACCATCCGGCATCGCGACCAGAACGGGCACGGCGTACGACACGCACACGCTTGCGAGCAGGCCCAGCGCGAACAGCAACTGAAAGAGGGATATGAATGGAAGATTAGACAAATGCGTTACAATGAAATAGTACATTGTTACCCTAGGGATGAAAGTAACTTATTTAGTCCCGAGACGGGGTTTGGCGCCCGAGCGTAGCGAGGGGGCCTATAGTTCGAGGGACTAAATAAGTCTTTATCCCGAGGTAAACACTGTGCTTTTCATTACGAATATAAGGAAAGTCAAAATAAAAATAGAAATTATCTAAAGAAAATTGAATAATTGTGTCAATAAAAATCACTGTTAAACAGAAGCCTAAACAAAACTCTACAACTCGAAAAACAAATGAAGATCGGATTGCCGCTTGCCACTTTCCCGCCTTTTTTTTTCTTTGGCCTAGCCGGCGGGCTATGCATTTAGCTTTTTAACAGTCAAGTATTGTCTATGATTGTCTATGAATGTCTATGAATCAGTTGTCTTTACTTTATGAATAAAGTCTATCTTTCTTCTTGTCTATGGATGCACTCGGGTATGTCGTGTTTCATTTGAACTCCAATAAAAATGTGACAACTAGTTTTTTTTAATTATTTGACAGCTGTCAGTTGAAAACGATTCTCCCTAGGGCTGCAAAGTATTACTTTCAACCCGCTTCTCAGGCAACTTCAGACCTACTTTCCGTGTATGAGTGATGAAAAAGAGGTTTACATTTACAAGTCATCTGTAGAAAGGAGATGTTCCAGCTTAACTTAATTGTTTAACTAAATAAATATATCAGGACTTTGAGGCCGTACCGCTATCTGTTATAGATTACAATAATACCGCTATATTATGAGAGGGTGGTATGGCCCCAGGACATTATACGCTTCGCTAAGTAAACGATAGCTTGTGTTATGAGTACTGAGCAGCACTACTATGGGCCTAAATAATACAAATCTTGATAGGATGATAGAAATCAATATGCAAAACTTAAAGCGGTCAAGTGGTCAGTTTTGCCCACTTAGGTACCACCAAATTATTATGGTTTTATTCTACTTAATATTATTTGTTTATATAGTAGCAAGACCATACGTTTGTATGGTGTAGACGTGACATGGCGAAACCACAAGGATCCTTCATTGCCTGTGGCCAGTTCTTTTTAAATCCTTTCGATTTTGTCAAATTCCACCCCTGAGGGGGTCACGTGGACCTTAACGCCTTAACTTACGGTATTCATTGCTTCCACTTCAACTGCGAAAGACGTACGAGTAAATAATACGCTGATCTGATACCGTTGCATTTGCCCAATGCGTATTTATATAAAAATTTAATCTACATTGATATATAACATTAAAAATACATCAAAAGCAAAGCCGGTTTTCTATCTAATGTTTTAAACAACTTTTAAATGTTTAACCGCTAGATCTTATAAATTCTTAGCAGGAAAGATTAATTTGTTTTGCTATAATATGCTACCTAAAAAGAATCTGTATGTTCCAACATTTGACGACCTAATGGCATAGCAGTAGCGAATCTGCCGACTGTGTCGGAGGTCGTGGGTTTGAATCGCATTACTGGTGTTGCGGCCAAAATGATGCGATAGTCTGGGATCAAGGAACGAACGCTCGGTGTTGTTCTCTGTGACCTTTGACAAGTGTCGACGTAGTGATTAGATATTCTGTGGTCAGGGGCTTGGAATTTTGAACGAGTCATGAACGGCTGAACTTTGTAACTTTTGTAAAGTTTAAATTGTTAATACATTATTGCATGCATATCGAAGTAATGGTGTAGTTATTTCCCCGGATTCCACCTCCAGCTCGCTGACGCCTCTACATGGTCCTCCTCGACGGATTCTACGCAGAAATTGGAAAGACAAAACCGGCGCAACATTGAAAAAAGCGGTTAGCGGTTGTGAGGGTTTGATGAAGAAATTGTGATCCTGGATAAAGACTGTATGTGTTTTTACTTATTTTTACCCATTACTCGATTAAACTACTAGCTATTGAACGTATTTGCAAAGTAATTTTGGTTGTATTTATCACAAAAACATATGAATAACAGAAAGGCCGTTCATAGAGGTCAGTGATCTGTAGTTATAGGCCAACAGTATTTACTGATTTATTTGACTTTATTTTGATGTAATTTGACATTTATTTCATATTTTGTATTGTTTTACGGATTATTTCTAATGAATTTGGACTAAAATAATGATTTTCATAACGATTCTTTGATATATACGTTTGAATAAATAACGGTTTGTCAAATGTGAATCTAATGTTTATTTTACATTTAATTTCAATTATTAAACGATTTGACACTATTTTATTGCATTAATATTCAATACAATTTGTTCTATTATGTGTTCTGACATTATTATTTTGATTTGATATAGAATTATTCTTAAATCATAAAGTAAAGTGACTTGGATGACCCAGACATTGTAAATTGATAGTTCATGATATTAAAGCGACATTTATCTTGATTTAGCAGACCCAACAATTGTAATTGTCATTGTAATTATATCGTAGTAACATAGAATATTGTATCAATTCCAGGCCTGCTCGTGCAACCCCAGGACAGCCAACATGAGTGAGAAAACAGAGAAAGAGCTTATTAAGACCCGTGCCAGCTTTAAGGGGCGTCTCACAGCATTCTCCAACTACCTGAATGGATTGGGAGACTCGCTGACTCCTGTGCAGGTGACTGAGCTTCAGCTGCGTACTGGTAAGCTTGACCATCTGTACAAACAATTCGACGAAGTGCAATTAAGAATTGAGTGCCTTGTAGATGATATTAATGTGGCACTCCCCGAGAGAAATGAATTTGAATCTGTATATTTTAAAGTTCTCGCGAGGGCACAAGATATTATCTCTCAGAATTCTGAGAAACAAAATGAGGGCTTATGTAGTGAGCGATGCTCGTCAAGACATGGCAGCCAATCCGTTAAGCTTCCAACTATTTCTCTGCCTAAGTTTTCGGGTTCGTGGAAGGATTGGTTGGCTTACCGTGACACGTTTTCTTCTCTTGTGGACTCGAATGTGGATCTTAGTGACATAAATAAATTCCATTACCTCCGGGCATCCTTAGAGGGCACGGCAGCTATAGTTATTCAGTCAATTGAATTGAGTGCGAAGAATTATTCTATAGCTTGGGGTCTACTTTGTGAAAGATTCGATAATAAAAGAATGCTGATTCAAAACCATGTTACTGCGTTATTAGAAATTGAGCCTTTAAATAGGGAATCTTCAGAAAATATAAAAGGTATGATAGATGCAGTGAATAAAAATCTGCGGGCTTTAGAGTCACTAGGGGAACCCACTTCACATTGGGATACTCTACTTATTCATATTCTTAGCAAGAGGCTTGATTCAAAAACTTTCCGTGAGTGGGAAGAGTTTAGGGGTAAATCAGATCAAGATATTAATTTAGATTTGTTCATGAAATTCTTGCGCAATCGAGCCGATTTGCTGCAAACTATTGAGGTCTCCAAGTCCACTGTCAAACATAGAGCTTTGCTGTCAAAGTCAGAACCTGTAGTTGAAAATAGTAATGTAAATATGAACCGTAGTAATGATTCTAAGTCAAAGTCTTGTCCAGCCTGTTGTAACGGGACATTCGTATACACACATAGGTCGTATTTTTTCTAGTATGGTTTGATCATAACATTGTTATCTAAGATCTTGAAAAATAAAAATTTACCTCAGAAATAGAACGCAAACAAACACGATAAGGCATTTTTTCAATATGAAAAATCGTAAACAGTCTAATCTTGAAAATTCAAATCGTGACAAGCCTCGTAAATCACGCTATTGTTCAGACAGGATGCCCTTATCTTGTTTTGAAGCAAAAAAAGAGTTCCGCACTGAAATTGTGTAGACCATAAAAGCAGAAAATATCTTCGATCGATATGGTCGATCGCCATACGGGGCACCTTTGTATAACAGCATTCATGCTTGAATGACTAAATACAAAAAGGGGACTAAAATTAGGGTTTGTAAAATTTCTTGATTTTCAGGACAAAATATAGGGAAATAGCTGTTGTCTAGAAATCCAAAAGGAGCCTACTGGGTTTATCATTTAGCTGAGATAAGGAATTCCCCGTTTCACCTCGTTTCAGAGTTGTTTTCCTAAAAGAGAAGAATAAAATTTCACTTACGGAACCCTCGTGGACGCGGCGGTTCTAACTTGGCCAATTATTTTTTCTTTCGTCAAGCGACGGCTATAAGAGTTAACGCGGGAACCATTCGGTATTATTTCGACTCAGTCATTCAAAGAGTTAGTTACTGTTCGTTAGACCAGTCGCTCGTCTTAATTTTTTGTAATCCAGAAATCTGGAAGATGGGGGTTTGACTCCTTGAGAAGCGGTACGCGAGCTGCACGAGGCCGGCGATGCAACTGGCATAGTTCAACCACTAGTTTGGCGGGAAATTTGGGAGTGCCATTTTTATGGTAAGCATTTTCTATTCCTTCATGTCGCTTGGGTATGCCAGGGCACCGGGGCAGCCAGCGTTTTGTACGGGTTTTATTTGTCGTATTTCTCTAAATTCCAGGTCGGGAAGTAAAGAAAAGGTTATTTCTTGTGGTTTTGAAATCCTGGATGGGTTAATCCTATCGGGATAGACATCGACAGCCTTTCGTGAGAAGGCTAACCTCGGGGTTCTGCGAGAAATCATCCGGCGCCTGTCGCCGCTGTCGCACCGCCAGCTGCGGCGGCCGCACGACACATCTTCGCTCCGCTTCGTGGCTTCGGTCGCGGCTGCGGGCTGAGACACTTCGCTCGGCGCGTCATCACGCAACGTTTCCCTTAGGGTAAACATGACCGGAGGTACCATCCTTGTTTATTCACGGTTGTAGAACCATTTAAAACAATATTTTTGATACTGGTATAGCCCGATAAAATTTTATTTACGGCTTGGTACAGTCAGGGACAATACGTGGTTAGAATAACAATTCTGTGAACCTACGGCTCCATCGATTGAGCATGTGTAATTATTAAATAAGATATATATATTTATAATAACAGATAGTTAGTAGGTATGTTAGCCAATTATCTAAGTTAAATTTTTTTTGTCTTTTAGCTTATAGTAAAGATTTCTTTGTGTATATGTTTCTCTTTCGTATTTGAATTACCATTATAATTGTAGATTAATTTCTGTGTTTCATTCCACTCCAATTCCACGTATAGGTAGGTAAATTCTCTGTGACGGGCATAAAACACCTTAGCCGGGGAGATTTATTATTTTTTGCGTTCGCCCAGTTTTATGCCACGTTACACTGTCACCGTGATCATTTTCTTCAGAATTGTGAGCAGTTTCGAGCCATGAGTGTTCAGGAATGTCGCAGGATAATACCACAGTACAAGATCTGTTTTTTGTGCTTCCGACCTGGGCACCGGGTACCCCAGTGCCGGGGACCAAGGTGCAGAAGGTGCCGGGGCAAGCATCACGGTCTGTTATGTACAGGTGAACGTTCAGCACCTCCATCAGATGTGCAGGTACCAGCTGATAATGATAGGGTTGTCACCCGAGCTGCACCCCAAGTGCAGGTGCGGTCGAGTCCTACCTTATGACGATTGACATCACGTGATCAAGACTTGAGTAAAGAGTCTAAATATGGGAAAGATGTCTTTTTATCAACAGCTGTTGTGAAAATTTATGATAGTCAGGGTCGTGAGAAGATAGTGCGAGGTCTGCTTGACCCGGGTAGTACATCATCTTATATTACAGAGAGGGTGTGTAATTCTCTTGATTTGCCTTTCTTGAATGTACATGAGCCTATCTTTGGTATAATTAATTCTTGTTCCCTGGCATCCAAGCTGTGTTGTGCATCTATGAAGTCTATTAATGAACGTTATTCTACTGATTTAGTGTGTTATGTTCTGCCTACGATTGCTGATGTTGTGCCTTGTCATGAGATTGATATCTCTAATTTGTTTATTCCGAATGATGTGGTTCTAGCAGATCCCCAATTTCATATACCTGATGAGGTTGACCTATGTTTGGGGTCAGATATTTTTTGGGATTTGTTAGGCACGCGGAGCTTTAGACAAGGCTATGATAAACCTGTCTTGTGGGAATCCAGACTAGGTTGGTTAGTAGGTGGACGATTGTTAAATAGGCATAAGTCAACTAATCAAGTATCTCAGGTTAGCTATTTGTCTACAGGTGATTCTGAGGTTTCAGCTATTCTCAATGAGGACATTCAAGCACTCCTATGCAGATTTTGGCAGTTAGAGGAGGTGAGCGTCCAGTCATCATACTCTGCGGAGGAGAAGGCGGCCGAGGAGCACTTTGTTAACAACATGTCACGTTTAGAGGACGGGCGATTTTGCGTCAGACTTCCGTTAAAGAAGTCACGTGACATGCTGGGTGATTCATTTGAACGTGCTAAACGGTGTCTCTTTGCAATAGAGCGTCGATTTAAAATGCAGCCGTTGTTTAGAAAGAGATATGTTGACTTTATGTCCGAGTACATCACACTAGGTCACATGTCTGAGTGTGACCCTAGCCAAGTTCAACAAGGGAATTTTATACCCCATTTTGGGATAGTGCGTGAAACTAGCAGCACGACAAAATTGAGGGTAGTTTTTAATGCAAGTAGCCCCAGTACTTCCGGCGTCTCGTGTAATAACCTGCAAATGGTAGGTCCGACGGTTCAGGATGATCTTTTGTCAATTTTGTTAAGATTCCGAACCCATAAAATTGTATTAGTAGCAGACGTTGAGAAGATGTATAGGCAGATTGTTGTGCACCCTGAAGATAGGGATTTGCAATTAATCCTTTGGCGAAGAGACCCCTCGGAGCCGATTAAAACTTATCAGTTGAACACTGTCACATATGGTACAGCTAGTGCTCCATTTCTTGCTACTAGGTGTCTTAAACAAGTTGGTTTAGAGTGTTCAGATGTAAAAATCAGAGAAATTATACTCCACGACTTTTATGTGGATGATCTTCTGACTGGTGGGAACTCGTTGACGGAAGTTAAGGAGATTCAGGAAAAAGTTTCAGCAGCGTTGTTGTCAGCAGGGATGCCTCTGCGGAAGTGGCAGTCTAATGACCCACTTGCTGTTGCGTTACAAGATGCCAATGCAACCGTGTGTTTGAACATGAGTGACTCTCAGGCTGGTAAAACGTTGGGTTTAGATTGGCGCGCAGGGCCTGATGAGCTTAAGTTCTCGATTGATGTTGGAGAGACAACTGTTTTTACAAAGCGAGGCTTGCTGTCTGTCATCTCACAAATATTTGATCCCTTAGGGCTATTGTCTCCTTGTATTATCACAATGAAAATGTTGTTGCAGAAACTTTGGTTGCATAAGTTGGCGTGGGACGATCCCTTGCCATTGGACATTGTTGGAACTTGGAGTTCAGTGTTGAAAAATCTGCCGTCTTTGAAAAACCTACGTATCCCTCGTCGTGTTCTTGGTGACTTTTATACTACTGTAGATTTGCATGTATTCTCAGACGCCTCGGAGGGTGCGTATGGTGCTTGTCTGTATGTCAGAAGTGTGGATGAGGCAAATAATGTCTGTGTCAGATTATTAGTTGCTAAGAGCAAGGTAGCTCCTTTGAAACCGAAGACTATTCCACAACTCGAACTCTGTGGTGCTGTAGTAGGAGTCCGGCTTTATGAGAAAGTTAAGTCGTCTTTGAGAGTTAAAATTAGGCACACCACATTCTGGACAGATTCGACAATTGTTCTAGGCTGGCTTAAAATGGTACCTAACAGACTCACTACCTTTGTTCGTAATAGAGTAGGAGATATTCTGGAAAGGACAGGGAAGGATTGCTCTTGGAGGCACGTTCCTACTTATCATAATCCAGCTGATCATTTGTCGCGAGGGGTTGACATAGCGTCTATCCCGACTCTTGAGTTGTGGTGGTCAGGGCCAAGTTTTTTGACAAAGGATGTGTCACAATGGCCATCTAATAATATTGTTGCTGAAGCTCTGCCAGATCTTCGGGCAGAGGTTTCTTTGCATGGATCTATTAATACTAATAATCATAGTGGAAATATTATTGACTTCGATAGATTTTCGAATTTCCTTAGGTTAAGGCGTTGCATGGTTTACGTGTTAAGATTTATTAAGGCATGCAGAAAACAAAGTATTAATACTCAATTTATATCAGAGGATGAGCTGCGACATGCATTGAATGTGATTATTAGAATATCTCAACGGGAGTCATTCCCTGAATATGACATGTTGGTCAGGAAGCGAAAATTATCTCCCAAAAGTCAACTTTTAAAGTTTAATGTTTTCTTGGACGATGAGAATATCATGCGCGTAGGCGGGCGGTTAGAGCATTCCCTGTTTGCTTATGATAAAAAACATCCCATTTTAATACAGTCCACACATAGATTTACGAAGCTTTTGTTTGATTATGAGCACAGGAGATTATTTCATGCAGGACCGCAGTTGCTTCTCGCGTCTATTCGGGAAACTTATTGGCCCATTGGCGGACGTAATTTGGCCAGATCATGTTACCATAAATGCATGTTATGTAAGCGTATGAAAGGGAAGGTGGTTGCGCCCCTTATGGGTAACTTACCTGCCACTCGAGTCATGCCTGGCGGTTACCCGTTCGAGTCCGTAGGAGTAGATTACGCGGGTCCTATTATGAGTGCGAGTAGACAAGGTCGTGGGTGTCGCCTTCTTAAAGTTTATATTGCTATTTTTGTGTGTTTCACGACTAAGGCGATACACATCGAACTTGTAGGGGACCTAACGAGTGATAATTTCTTGTCGGCTCTACGCCGTTTCATTTCTCGGAGAGGTAAGCCAAGAAATTTATATTGTGACAATAGTACGACGTTTGTTGGTGCATATAAAGAGATTGGCAAGTTTCTGGAGCGTAGCGGGAGCTCGGTTGCTGAAGCTGCAGCCAGTGAGGGAATAGCGTTTCATTTTATACCACCGTATTCTCCTCATGTGGGCGGTCTTTGGGAGGCAGGAGTAAAGTCTGTAAAGCATCATTTGCGGCGAGTATTGGGAAATTGTAATCTGACGTATGAACAGTTGTATACAGTGCTCGTGCAAATTGAAGGAATATTAAACTCTCGACCGCTAACACCGCTATCGTCGGATCCGGCTGACCTTCAGGCGCTGACGCCGGGACATTTTTTAATTGGTCGACCGTTGACCTCCCTTCCAGTGCCCAACTATGAAAACAGTGCCGAGTACAGGCTAACCAAATTCCAGCGCATAGAGCGACTGCGGCAGCACTTTTGGACTAGATGGAATAAAGAGTACATCAGCGAACTGCAAAGTAGATCCAAGTGGCGAACATCCCAATCTCCGTTAAAAGTCGATGAGCTTGTGGTGGTGAAGGAAGAAGGTCTTCCCCCACTGAAGTGGAAGCTGGGACGAGTTGTTGCCATTCATCCTGGTGCAGATGGAGTAACGAGGGTAGCAGACATCCGGACAGCTGGCGGAGTGCTGCGCAGATCCTTCAGCAGAATTTGTCCGCTGCGGGAAGAGTCTAGTTGAAAGCAGGCTTTCAACGCGCGCGGGCATGTTGCGGCCAAAATGATGCGATAGTCTGGGATCAAGGAACGAACGCTCGGTGTTGTTCTCTGTGACCTTTGACAAGTGTCGACGTAGTGATTAGATATTCTGTGGTCAGGGGCTTGGAATTTTGAACGAGTCATGAACGGCTGAACTTTGTAACTTTTGTAAAGTTTAAATTGTTAATACATTATTGCATGCATATCGAAGTAATGGTGTAGTTATTTCCCCGGATTCCACCTCCAGCTCGCTGACGCCTCTACAACTGGTAAATGTTTGTATAATAAGCATTAATGTTTTTCCACTGTCTGGGTGTTTTTCAATATATTATATTTATGGTTATTAGTATGTATGTATATTTATCACTTATCTAGTACCAATAACACAAGCGTTCGCTTACTTTGGGGCTAGATTGCGAAGTGTGTAATGTCCTGATAATTAAAAAAAAAACAAGTCTTCACTTAAAATAATTAGATACTATCCAAATTATAACCGCTACAGCCTATCTCAACATAGAGAAACTGGTAGGTAGTACTTAAAATTAAAGGTCAGTAGGGGTTAACATGTAAACCTTAAAAATACAATAAAGTCAACTGATTGGTTAAAATTTTATTAGATGATGTTTGTAAGCTGTAGCCATGTGGTTGACTACGCAGTGCCAGATACAAGACGCAGTTACAAGATCAACCCAACGCGTTACTGAGGTAGTTATAAGCTGCGGTAGCAAGTTCGCCGGCTCCTTGTAACACACCAAGTCCAATTTGTCTGTATTGACCGTGACCATCCGGCATCGCGACCAGCACGGGCACCGCGTACGACATGCACACGCACGCGAGCAGGCCCAACACTAGCAACAACTGAAAGAGGGAAAATGTATGGAAGATTAGACAAATGATGCGTTACAATGAAAAGAAGGTTTGCATTTACAAGTTGTCTGTGGAAAGGAGGAGTTCAATTGAATAAAATGAGTACATCAGGAAATTACCCACATCGCAATGTAGCCCCAAAGCAAGCGATGGCTTGTGTTCTGGGTACAACAGAAGTAGATAGCCGATAAATATACATGAATACAACATATAAAACACCTAGAAACTGGAAAATAATTATGTTCATTACACAAACATTTTTCAGCTGTGGGAATCGAAAAACCTCCAACGCAGAGGAAAGGGACTACCGCTGTGCCTTTCGGCGTCCAATCGTTTTAAGTGTGCCTTCCTTACATAATTGCACACTACTAATTCCGAAATGGCCACCTAATAACTTACAGCGTTCATTGTGCTGGGAGTGATGCGACTGCAGAAGCCGTGAACTAATCTTGTCTGCTGCCAACGGTTATTTATATGTCTATATGTAATTAATATCACAATTAAAAATACATAAATATTGTAGCGGTTTTGTATTTCATTGTTTCGTACTACAAAAGGAAAAAACGGAACCTTAAAATGATCACTTTATTGTCCGTTTTTCTGATTGTTTGTCAAAACCTATGATTTCTAGTCAAGACCATTTATTTCTATTATCTATATATATAACTAGCAGGGCGCGTGGAGGCGCGGGCCACATGTGGCCCGCGCGCTGTCTTCCCGCCTATAAAAGCAACTTTAATATTCTCCATACATTTTCTATGAAAAAAGAAATTTCGCCATTTTTAATTTTTTTCTATCCATCAAATAGACCTTCGAGTCCTGATCACCTCTTGTCAAGAAACGACTCTTTCATCCTATACAACTTTCCGAGATATCGACGAAATTCGAATTGCGGCCATTTTGAATCCGCCATTTATTTTAATTTTGACCAATAAATATTTCCTGCTTGTTGGTTATAGTTATACATTGATTTTTAAAAATACCATCGTCACAAAAAAGTTCAATATGATGGTTGAAAATGGCGGCCAAAAAGTTCAACATTTTTTAACTTTGACCACAAATTCCTTCTCTATGCTTGCTGCCATAGTCAGATATCGTTTTTCAAAGCCATCGGCCCAGTAACAAAAAAGTTCAAAATTTCGGTCATTTTTTTATTTTGACCACAAACGCCTTCTCTATGCTTGGTGCGATAGTCAGATATCGATTTTAAAAGCAATCGGCCCAGTAACAAAAAAGTTAAAAATGCCGGCCAAAAAGTTCAACATTTTTAAATTTTTGATCACAAATTCCTTAACTATGCTTGTTGCCATAGTCAGACGTCGATTATCAAAGCAATCCACATACAAGAATTTCGGAACACAATACGATGTTATTTGATCGTATTGTATGATAAGACCGATCACAATTGTTAGCGTGGTGTTCAAATTGTTGTTTAGCACTTATTTCATCCCACTGTCTCTGTGTTGATAAGGAAACCGGCAAACTACTGGGACTAACCAAGGACTAGGCATTTCTTGTTAAATTTGTAATATTTTTAATTTGTAATAAATTAAATTACAAATTATTATTTGTAAATTAATTTTTTTAAACTCTAAGTTGGTGGCGTGTCTGATTACCTCTATATCAGACTAGTAGGGCGCGTGGGGGCGCGGGCCACATGTGGCCCGCGTGCTGTCTTCCCGCCCATAAAAAATCCCTTTAAAATTCCCCATACATTTTCTATGAAAAAATTAATACCGCCATTTTGTTTTTTTTTTCTGTCCATCGAATAGACCTTTGGGTCCTGATCACTTCTTGTCAAGAAACCGTTTTTCCATCTTTTATAATTTCCGAGATATCGACGAAATTCGTTTGGCGGCCATTTTGAATCCGCCATTTTGAATTTTTTTTCAGCTCACTGCCAATTGGATGACATTTTGAATGACATTTGGTCGAGCACCACCTACCTAGCTTTGATACCCTAGCCGTGCTCTTCACCCGTCTTCGAAATCCTCAATCATCAGCTCTCTCCCTATTTTTCCTCCGAATGAATTTTTTTCTTCTATACGACCTCATTCACGAAAAAAAAATTTTTCATACAAAATTGTTCAGGAGAGGTGATCAATGAGTGAGTCAGTCAGTCAATCAGTGAATCAGCACGAGTAGCTATATATATATTAATAGTAGGGTGCGTGGCGGCGCGGGCCACATGTGGCCCGCGTGCTGTCTTCCCGCCTTTAAAAAAATCCCTTTAAAATTTCCTTACATTTTGTATGGCAAAAAATAAATTTCGCAATTTTGATTTTTTTTTCTATCCATCGAGTAGACCTTCGAATCTTGATCACTTCTTGTCGAGAAACCGTTCTTCCATCTTTTATACTTTCCAAGATATCGACGAAATTCGAATGGCGGCCATTTTGAATCCGCCATTTTGAAAATTTTTTCAGCTCACTGCCAATTGGATGACGTTTCAAATGACATTTGGTCGAGCACCCCCCACCTATATGCAATACCCTTGGCTGTGCTCTTCACCCGTCTTCGAAATCCTCAATCATCAGCTCTCTCCGTATTTTTCCTCCGAATGAATTTTTCCCTTGTATACGAAATGGTAATTGAAAAAAAAATTTTTCATACAAAATTGTTCAGGAGAGGTGATCAATGAGTGAGTCAGTCAATCAGTGAATCAGCACGAGTAGCTATATATATATTAATTAATTAATAATTAATAATTAATTAATTAATATATATTAATACAACACGTTACCTCGTAAGGCAAGATACCAAGGACGGCCATGTATTTAAAAAATTGTAATGCAATGTGTGTTAAAATATTTAACGCTATTCCCCCCACGATTTCAGTATTGCCATCTATTAAATTCAAAAAGAAACTGAAAGAATGGCTTTCAGACAAAGTACTTTACTCAGTGGAGGAATTTTTGCAAAATAAGACGTGTAAATAGATTAGCAAGAAATAATGAAGGTATTAAATTTAAATGTATTTTTTTAGATTCTCATCTTTTATGTGGTTTTCTTTTATATAAAATGAAATCAATAAGTAATTGTTAAGGTTGCATGACATGGGGGGCTCGCCAAGCAACCTCCACGAGTGCCCGAGTGCTACGGTGCCCCATCTGTAGCGCACGGGCCGGTGCTCCCTGGTAACGTCGGTTGATAACCGACGGCGAATAGCTTGGCCCGGCGGATAGGTGACGTTTCTTCGCGTGTCCCTCTGAGTCCCAGCAGAGGGCACAGTTTCGAAACGTCTACACCAACCCCGGAGGAGGAAGAAAACCTCATTAAAAAATTACAGGCGGGGGCGGAAACGCCCACAAGTCCCTTCGGGGCACTACGGGGAAGACAACCTCGTAAAAAAATCACCGAAGTGGGCGGGAACGCTCGTCGAGAGGGATATTTACGGCGGCACATCCCTCTCGCAGGTGACGCGCCGGTTGCTGGGGTGCGAACTCCTTCCTTCGGCGACCGGTGCCGGCCTGCGGGTGACGTATGTAAGGGGTTCTGGCGTCCGTCACCCGAATTCCACCGACAGGCCGAGGTGGTGGCGCGACCTGTTCGGGACGCGCCTCCCAGGAGGGTCGGCAGCGGCGAGGCTGCCGGCAGCAGCGGCGGGACCTGCCGCTTCGGTGGCGGGTCGAGGCCTGGCGGGAGCACGGTGAATACGCAAGTGAATCCCGTACTCCCGCCAACTAGGTCCGTCGTGGCAAAGCACAGGTTTTAGTGGGTGCAAGCCCCACATAACCCCTCCGTGTCCCCTGACGGAGGGACCCCTCCGTGTCCCCTGTCCATACGGAGGGGTATGCGTCAGGCATTTCCTGTGGGTAAAAAAAAAGGTTGCATGACATAATATTATATTAGACATTTTATATTGTGTAACTTTGAATTTTTTGTGTTTTTTTTTAATATGTATCTAATAACTGTGATTAATTAATAGTAATTCTATTGACTTCTATTGTTAATTAAAGACTGATTTTAATATTTGCATGCCTATAAATGGGCAAAACACTGATACATCACGTACCCTGTACGTGTTTTATGCAAATAAATGATATGATTATGAACATTTACTAAGTTTCCTCTAGGTTGAAAATGAAAAATGTAAAAAAAGCGTTTTGAAAGTGAATAAATGGGTAGTTCTTCAGGGACAAAATTTTTGATTTCTATGGTTATAATTCTCTAACCAAGTTACAAAATGGGTTGTAATTTTTTTATTTGTGCAGTTTAGCTTTATGCCTAACTGGGACAAATTGTATATTTGTATAAATTGTTGTCTAGATACAAAATAAAAATATTTGAAGTTCGTTCTTCTGATTCATATAGCGCGTCCGTTTGCCATTTTCCAGAGCAAACTGGCCGATATTATGTATAATTCTCTAACCAAGTTACAAAATGGGTTGTAATTTTTTTATTTGTGCAGTTTAGCTTTATGCCTAACTGGGACAAATTGTATATTTGTATAAATTGTTGTCTAGATACAAAATAAAAATATTTGAAGTTCGTTCTTCTGATTCATATAGCGCGTCCGTTTGCCATTTTCCAGAGCAAACTGGCCGATATTATGTTTTCTCTTTAATATATCAATATAAATCATAATTATACCGAAAGTAAATGAAGTGGCCTCTTACAAAAAAAATATGTATTTCTTATAACTTCGTTAGTTTTTACATAAATAAGTAAATAAGAAGTGTCCAGCGTATAATACTGATTAATGTGGCGTAAGCTGCGCTTGACCATACCTGGTCAGGTAACAGTAATGGGAGAGTGGCTCCCAGCGCGGCGGGAAGCCAGTCCTGCAACGGGTGAGCGAGAAGGTGTTCATGCGGCTGGTTGATTTGGATCCCGGTGTTATGAAGGTAAATATCTGATTCATCTGTGCTTGGTTCTGGTAATATTCTGATTACAATGCCTACCTTATAAAAAATATTTTATGGTTTCAAATCTTAAATCTTAGTTTGATGTGATGCTTTTGAGATATACATTCGTGTATAAAAATGACAATACTGAAGTCTGTATGGATAATGAGTTATGAATGATTGTAGGCAAAATCCTGATCCATCTGTGCCTGATTCATACGGCCAAAACCCCATAAGAATCATAAAATAAATCACCACCACCACGAAAAAAGCCTTTTATGCGTAATTTTCCTTGTCAAATTGTTGACCGTGTGTAAGTCAGTAGTTATAGTCTTATTTATATCATATTTACCAACTTAGATAAAACCTTTTAAATGATAAAAAACCACAGAAATATAAACTAATTCTATATACTAACTATGAATATTTTGATATGTTTTAATCATAATTATTTCAATCATACGTAATTCGGACTTATTACGAAAAATAATATCACGAAAAATAGTTATTTTAATATTGCAGTTAAAAACAATGCCACAAGCTCAAGATAAAAGGAAGGAGAAAAAGAGACTCGCAGAACGTAGAAGGATGGAGAACATAAGATATAATCACTTATATTAAATTAGTTCCATAAAAACAGATTTTTTTTCGTTGTAGTAATATGATCTTTTCTTAATACAGAGCCCATTTAGATATTTTTTTTGAATTTTTATTTCTATTCCTGATTCATCTGTAACAAATTCTGATTCATCTGGGCACAAAATATTTTAACGTCTGTATCTTGAAAACTACTTTACGAAAAGGAGTCCCAATTCAAAATTATATTATTTAGTATACCTTCTTTCATATGAACATATATTATAGAGCAGAAAGTTAATTAAAATTTTGTCCATATGAATCAGTCGAAGAATGAAATTTTGAAGAACTACCCAAATACTCTTGAAGGTTTCAAGTTTAGGATAACTTCAAGCAAGATTCTGTCAATTATCCTATACCTTTAAACGAGCAATTCTTGTATATATATATATTTCTATATAATCTGAATCTCGGAAACGGCTCGAACGATTTTCATGAAATTTAGTATACAGGGGGTTTTGGGGGCGATAAATCGATCTAGCTAGGATTCACTTTTAGAAAAGTTCGAATTTACCAAAAAAAAAATATGAACCCTGCTGCCATCTATTGGCAACCGAGCAAAGCTCGGTCACCCAGATATTTTAATATTAAATGGTATGTAAAGTGTTTCGACTCCTAACCTCGTAACTGAGCTTCTAGATAGATTAGTTAGTTCTAAAATGATTCCGATTTTGGACTTGATTATTACGTGCCTCCATGTATTAAGGTATCCGTCAGTTAAGTTATTTAACCTTTATTTGCTTTTTTTTTTCAAACGAAAACACCATCTCAGCCATTTTCCTCGAAATTATATTTTGATGCTTTAGTTGTGCTTGAAGTGCTCTCTTCTGGTGGGAGGCTTCGGCCGTGGCTAGTTACCACCCCACCCAGCAAAGACGCACCGCCAAGCGATTTAGCGTTCCGGTGCGATGCTTCTAGAAACCGTTGGGGTAAATTTACTTACCCATCCAGGTTAGTACGATAACATCTTAGGCTGCATCATCACTTACCATCAGGTGAGATCGCAATAATCTAGTACCAATTTGTATAAAATTTACAGTTTATTGTATGGTAATATTAATATATGTTCAAAATAAAGAATCGGAATATTTGTGTTTTAACACAATTATTAACTTAGTAAATAAGAACTGAATAAATAGAACACGAAATTGGTTTTGATATACCTACCTACAAAAAAAATTGGTTTCGGTGTGCTATGCATTATAAGTAATGCTAAAAATTGAACAGCATTCTATTCATTCAGGATATTCCTTCGTTCCATTATTATGATCACATGCAAGATCGCACTGTCATTACGCACTTTTACTGTCATAAGCCAAGAGTGTGTTATCAGCTCAAAAATTACGAAAAAAGAAAACCTATTTTTGGTCGGCAGACCGTTGCATTTTGCAAGGAGGCTGTTGCTAGGCTGTTCTTAGATATTTCGCCGTATCTACTAACATCGTTGTCTCATCTTCACAGACTCAGAGCCAAGCCAATTGCCCCGTGAACATTTACATGTAAGAGAGGTCTTATCCGTCGTAAAATTAAACGTCAGGATAATATGACAAAAGTTTAAATAAAAATACAATAAACTCAAGTTATTAGTTTATATTTCATTACATTGTGTCTTTTGGCTATGTTGCAGACTACGCATTGAAGGTAATAAAATCAACCCAGCTTGTCACTGATGTAATCATAACCCATGTCAACAATTTTTCCCAAAGGTCCGGGAAGAAAGTCAGAGGGCATAAGTCCAAGCCTGTATTGTCCGTGACCATCCGGCATCGCGACCAACACGGGTACGGCGTACGACATGCACACGCACGCGAGCAGGCCCAACACTAGCAACAACTGAAACACGAAATATTAAAGATTAGACAAACCATGACGATGACAATGAACAAAAGGTTTACATCAATCTCTATTAGTGGGAGTTAGTTTTACCCACTAGGGCTTCTGTTTCCGTTAACCATTAAGGTTTTATATTCCTTTTTATTATTTTTTGATATAGAGACAAAAAATTGAGCGGGGTACGTGAATATTGAAGAACTTAGGGGGTAATCCGCGAGTAGCGGTTGGTGTATTAGGTATAAAATACTTATATAAAAAAAGACTTATAGATATTAGGTATAGCCAACTTACGGTATTCATTGTGCTTCTAGTTCAATTGCTGAAGACGTAAACACACTGAATTGATGCGACTGCATATGT
Source organism: Coenonympha arcania (assembly GCA_036785405.1). Taxonomy (NCBI): domain Eukaryota; kingdom Metazoa; phylum Arthropoda; class Insecta; order Lepidoptera; family Nymphalidae; genus Coenonympha; species Coenonympha arcania. The sequence goes on along the minus strand of CM072063.1, from coordinate 10,565,631 downwards.
GCAACGTGTATTTATATCAAACTGTAATCTGTTTTTAAGATAAAAAAATAGTTAAAAATACATCAACTACTAATTTAAATAACTGTTAACTGTTTGAAACCGCAAGGAGTTATGACTTATTTAGTACTAGCTTTTGCCCGCGGCTTCGCCCGCATTAATTTCGGGCTTTACAAATACCGTGGGAGCCATGGATTACCTGGGATGAAAAGTAGCATAATTATGTGTTCACCAAACTTTGTTCTAAACAGTCAACTACGGGGCTCAATTAAAACACACATCGGCTTAGTAGTTTTACTGCCCTTACCACTCCTCCTTAATCGGTATAGGTTCAACTGCTGGATTCAACTTAACACACACATTGTTAACGGCGTAAACGTAAATTTTTTAGTGACCTGCAGTTTTGAAACTATGAAGATAATCACTAAATGGCATGTATTTTGGGTCTTTAGTATAAATTCGCTCTGAAGCGATTGGATAAAAATTTCACGATAAAATGTTCTACCAAAAACTGTCCCAAAACCTCAATTTTTCTCGGAAACTACAATGTAGTTTATTTTTGTAAAGGTTATTTTTGTTTTAATATGTCGGTGACAATAATTTCTAAAAACCATTAGAACGAATTTTTGAAAAAACTGTTTTCAGTAATTAGGTAAAGCGTCGTTTTTCTGTTATATTCTTCCTCAACGCTGCATACTCACTTAACCTAACCTAACCTGGGGTTCTTGCAATTTTAGAATCTAGGCAGGTACCCAATTTAAAATTTATAGTATTACTTTCCCATATCCCATATTCCACAGCTCCACTAAAACATACATTATTAGTAGCGAAACAGTTGTTAGTTCAGAACCTATATTATATAGGTACCCGTTTTCACATCTATAATATTATTTACCCGTATCTCATTCCTCAACTAAAACAAAAAATGCAAATAGTGAAACAGTGGTAAGTTCAGAAATTGGTTTCTAGTATTACAGTTACAATATTACTAACCCAAGCCCCTTTGCACATGGCATTATCATCATTCAATACTAGAAGATACCCGCGGCTTCGCCTGCGTAAATTTTAGTTTTTCACTTCCCTTTCCTTCAATTCCCTCGGGAAACATAGATTTTTCCGGAATAAAAAGTAGCCTTTGTGATTAACGATGAATCTCCATATCTGTTTTTCACTATTATCATAGAAACTATGGATTTTCCGGGATAAAAAGTAGCCTATATTTAATTAATCCAGGATATAATTTATCTCCGTTCTAAATTTCAGTTAAATAATAACGGCGTTAAAAGGGTATTTCTTCCGCATGAATATCTGTTTTTCTGTATTATCATAGAAACAATGGATTTTACCGGGAAAAAAAGCTTACAGAACAACTGAAAGTTTTTTTGCTAATCTTTATACTTCTGAAAGCTATGTAAACCTTTTTTTTTACCCACAGGTAATGCCTGACGCATACCCCTCCGTCAGGGGACACGGAGTGGTTATGTGGGGCTTGCACCCACTAAAACCTGTGCTTTGCCACGACAGACCACGTTGGCGGGAGTACAGGATTCACTTGCGTATTCACCGCGCTCCCGCCAGGCCTCGACCCGCCACCGAAGCGGCAGGTCCCGTCGCTGCTGCCGGCAGCATGACCGCTGCCGACCCTCCTGGGCGCGTCCCGAACAGGTCGCGCCACCACCTCGGCCTGTCGGTGGATTTCGGGTGACTGACGCCAGAACCCCTTACGTACGTCACCCGCCACTTCCTTTGGCGGCCGGCACCGGTCGCCAAAGGAAGGTGTTCGCACCCCAGCAACCGTCGCGTTTCTTGCGAGAGGGATGTGCCGCCGTAGTTATCCCTCTCGACGAGCGTTCCCGCCCACTTCGGTGATTTTTTTTTGAGGTTGTCTTCCTCGTAGTGCCCCGAAGGGACTTGTGGGCGTTTCCGCCCCCACCTGTAATTTTTTAATGAGGTTTTCTTCCTCCTCCGGGGTAGGTGTAGACGTTTCGACACTGTGCCCTCTGCTGGGACTCAGAGGGACACGCGAAGAAACGTCACCTATCCGCTGGGCCAAGCTATTAGCCGTCGGTTATTAACCGACGTCACCAGGGAGCACCGGCCCGTGCGCTACAGAGGGGCACCGTAGCACTTGGGCACTCGTGGAGGTTGCTTGGCGAGCCCCCCAAGCTATGTACAACTCAAGCAACTAAATAAAAGAGAGATTAGCTTGCAGAAATCAACTGTTGCAAGTTTTTTTGCATAAATTAAATTATAATTATTATTTGACTTTAATGGGACTTTATTGCTTAAATTATATCGAATATTCTAACAATAAATTAAATTACAAATAATTATTTTTAAAAACTAAGACCTGTTTACAAAAATAAAATTAAGATATGTAAAACAAAAACTTACTCTAAAGACTCATCGAATCCGAGGCAGAGAGGCATAATACCCAAAATGCTGGCGTTGCCTCTTTGGATGGCCAAACTTAACCTTTGGCCAATGTAGCTACCAGCTCTTGGATTCCCGGGAGACTCGATTACCCTTTTCGATATTTCACCGAAAAGGGAACGAGCCTTCGGGCCCCACAGCCTCAGGGTCTCAACTCTAAAAGGCGCAAATATGAAACTTCCATCAAGAGCTTCATATTTACGTTTCTTGGACTGTTCAACAGTGGTAGCCGCCGCGCCAGCCATGGAAGAGGACGCTTGAATGTGGGACGCAGCCAATGTATCAGCACAAGTTGCGTCCCACACAAGCGACCTGCCCAGCTTCCAAGGAACGAGCGTCATTCCATCAGGTTTCTTACCATCGCTGAGGTCAAGCCGTTCGGCTCCAAGACAGCTGGTATTTTGGCGGAAGCGAGAGACCTCCGGATGACGTCGTTGGTTTGACTGGAGCTATGGCGGGAGAAGCGAACAGCACTCTTCGAACTGAGACCGTGGTGACCGTAGATGTCTACGCGATCGCCGCAATGGCAACGATGAGACTGATTTATCTTGGTCACAGAAGGGAGAGCATGAAGCCAGTAACCAGACTCCTTCACAGAGACAGCGAGGAGACGAGCTTGATCTTTCTGTGTGTCAACTGTTCGAATTGTTGTTTAGCAATTATTTCATACCACTGTCTCTGTGTTGATAAGGAAACCGGCAAACTACTGGGACTAACCAAGGACCTGGCATTTCTTGTTACATTTGTAATATCTGTAATTTGTAATAAATTAAATTACGAATTCTTATTTTTCATTTTATTTTCTTAAACTCAAAATTGGTGGTGTGTCTAATTACCTTATTAGATACAACTTTTACTAAGTTTCCTCTAGGTTGAAAATGAAAAATGTAAGATCCTTACCAAAAATTAATAATCCAGTAAGTTTTAAGGATTTGCGGCCAATCAGCCTTTTGCCCTGTGTATCAAAAATCTTGGAAAAGTTATAGCCGAACCAGTAACAGAATATTTAGAGAGACATAGAATTTTACCAACTTTTCAATCAGGTTTTCGTAAAAGGCACAGTACGTCATCTGCCATCGCCACTGTAGTTCATAACATTATTACAGCACAAGATCAGGGTATGGGGACTATACCTACTTGTTTTGTTAGATTTTTCACGAGCTTTTGACTCTTTTAATACTGCACTCCTTGTAGCTCAATTCGTAGAGGTAACAAGTGACGATGGTACTCTGTCATCCTCGGAGCTCTCGCCAGTGGTCAGGGGAGTTCCGCTAGGATCTGTCCTTGGACCGCTGTTATTTGCAATCTATACTGCGGACATAATCAAATGCATAAAACACTGCTCATATCATCTCTACGCTGATGATACTCAACTTTACATCTCCTTCAACCCATCAGATACCGTGAACGCTACCGTGATCGAATAAATTTATGGGCCAATAAGAACTGCTTGATATTAAACCCTAATAAGTCCAAGTGCATGTTGGTTGGTTCGAAAAAAGTGGTTGATAAGATAAATATGCTTAATCCTCAAGTAGTAATCAACAATATTCCGGTCGATAAAGTGCAAGAGGCGCAGAATCTCGGAGTCATGTTCGACCCCTCACTGCGGTTTATTCACTTAATGCCCTGTATCGTTTAAAGATGAGGCCATACATAACCGTAAAGCTGAGAATACAACTTTGTGAATCTCTAGTGCTCTCAAGACTTAATTACGCTGATATGGTGTACGGGCCTAGACTGTTGAGTTGGACAAAAAAGATTGTCCAGCTAGTACAGAACACCTGCGCTAGGTTCTGCTTTAATATCCCCCCGCGCTCTCATGTCACACCATTTATTAATGAGGCAGGACTTCTGAAAATGGAGGCCCGTAGAAGGCTGCACCTCGCCACCCTGCTCTTCGGGGTGTTAAAATCGGGAATTCCAGAATACCTACGTCTAAAGTTGATGTGGCGTAGTGATAAGGCAGAACGGAAATCGAGATTCGCAAACTTATTGCTGATGCCAGTTCATAAAACGGCAGCTTTTAAAGGAAACTTCAAATTTGCGGCCACAAAGGGCTGGAACGATTTACCGCCAACACTTAAAATGCTTCAGCCCATCGGGGCTTTTAAAAGGAAACCTTGCAAAGGAACAAAAGCTTGTACCATTGGAAAGTGGCTTATTAGCATGAAACTGAATTATCATTCCAGCACCTAAGTAGGTAAAAGTATTTGCTAATATGTTGTAATATACATAAGTACCTTACGTGTGTGAATTGCATGACGTTAAACAATGTTATTTATTTATGTATTTGATTGTAGGTCGTATATTTTGTTTAATTTTACTGTTTGTGTCTAAATTAAGATCCTAATTTATTTTTGCTTATTTACAAATTATTACTTACTTTGTATATAGAAATTCTGGTAATGTACGGAATGACGTGCACCTTGACGGTCTTGTCGGTTACCGCACTCACCTAGGCTCCACTAAAAACCAAGGTATAAAGAGCTTGCTGCAGCTTTATGCTGAGTGGTGACCTTTGTTTGGTCACTTGGAATTATAAGTAGTTAAGTTTTATATTTTTTGCTATAAGTATTTTCTTTATTTGTTAGAGTGTTAAATGTGTGTATGAATTGTCACCAAATAAAAAGTTTTTCTTTCTAAAAAAAAAAAAAAAAACGTTTTGAAAGTGAATAAATACTCTTGAAGGTTTCAAGTTTAGGATAACTTCAAGCGAGATTTTCATTTTTACTGTCATAAGCCAAGAGTGTGTTATTAGCTCAGAAATTACGAAAAAAGTAAACCTATTTTTGGTCGGCAGGCATTTAACTTTAAAAGTATCTGAACAATTGTAACGGGACTTTGTCACCCAAGTACTTACCTATTTTTTCTAGTATAGGTTGACGTAAATATTGTTATCTATAACAATAAAATTCACTCGGATAAGAAAAGAGCAGACAAAACAAGATAAGAAACGATAAGCCCATTTTTTTTTTTTTTTTTTTTAATATGGAGTTTAGTAAACAAACCGTATCTTGAAAATACCAGCTCAGACGGCCCATAAATCATTCTATTGTCCAAAACGGATGTCGTTATCTTTTGGTTGAACGAAAACGGAGTTCCGCACTGATATGGTGTAAACCATAAAAACAGAAAATATTTTTGTCAATCACCATACGAAAACAACTTTGTATAACAGCATTCATGCTTGAATGACCTAATACAAAAAGGGGATTAGGAATTAGGGTCTGTGAAAATGCTCGATTTTCCGGACAAAAACATAGGGAAATAGCTGTTGTTTGGAAATCCAAAAGGAGCCTACTAGGTTTATCTTTTAGCTGATATATGGAATTCCCCGTTTCACTTCGTTTCAGGTTCGTTTTCCTAAAAAGAAGAATAAAATTTCATTTACGGAACCCTCGTGAAGGCGGCGGTTCTGACTTGGCCAAACTTTTCGACAGCGAAGGCTATAAAAAGCTAGCGCGGAAAGCTATTGGCATTAAACCAGGTCATCTCCAGGGACCTGCGCATGGAGAGCCTCGACGACCACGTTCGCCGCCTGAGCACCTCGATGTTCGCGCGCGCCGACGGAGCGCGGTCCCAGCGGGACATCGCGCCATACCATCGGCGGCCGCCGGATATTAGGGGTTTGCCACGTGACCTAACGTCGGCATAAGATTACACCGCTTCCTCGCCGCTGGCTGACGGGCGCCCTCCGGAACATCACTGGCGGGCACGACCTCGCTGAGCGGCGGGTTGCAAGCACCACCGGACTTACTCTCACTCCGCTGCGCTCGCTGATCGCTCGCGAACTCACGCGGGCTCGTATCGCAGCGCGGCGGAGTCACCGGATTGACTCCACGGACCAGCAATGGTCACACCTAGTGCCCCGCCTGTAGTTGCAGGCGGCGCTGAGACCACTGAGGGGGGCCATCGCCCCGTACAGTTACCCCGGGACCCGCAAGGGTCCGCGTGGACGACCCGGATGTATTGGCATTATTACGACTGCAGTCACTGAGAGAGAGCACTGCTCATTAGACCAGTAGCTCGTCTTAATTTTTATAATCTAGAAATCTGGAAGATGGGAGTTTGATTCCCTGAGAGGCGGTACGTGAACTGTACTAGGCCGGCGATGCAACTGGCGTAGTTCAACTAGTATTTTTGGCGGGAAAATTCGGGAGTGCCATATATGGTAAGCATTCGTTATTCCTTCATCTCGCTTGGTTACGTCAGGGCACCAGGTCGCCAGGGCCAGGGCCAGTGTTTTGTACGGGTTTTTATGTGTCGTATTTCTCTAAATTCCAGGTCGGGAAGATTGATTTCTTTTGTCTTGCAATCTTGGATGGGTTGATCCTATCGGGATAGACATCGACAGCCTTTCGCGAGAAGGCTAACTTCGGTCTCCAGGGTTCTGCGAGAGGTCGTCCGGCGCCAGGCGCCCGCGGTCGCGCCGTCAGCAGCGGCGGCCGCTAAACATCTCTTCGCTGCGCTTGGTGGCTTCGGTGGTGGCTTCGGTCACGGCTGCGGGCTGAGACACCTCGCTTGGCGTGTCGTCGCGGAACGTTTTCCCCGTAGGGTAAACATGACCGGAGGTACCTCATTTGTTTATTCACGGTTATAGAAACATTTAAAACATTATTTTGATACTGGTATAGACAGATAAAATTTTATTTAGGAACTTGGTACAGTCAGGGATATGACCTTTAGGCTATTATCGTTATTGTGAACCTACGGCTCCATCGATTGAGCATGTGTAATTACTAAATAAGATATATATATATATATATATAAACGGATAGTTAGTTGTATGTTAGCAAATTAGTTAAGTTAAATTTTCTTTGTGTGCACTGTTTCTTTTTTACTTGAATTACCATTATAGTTGTAGATTAATTTCTGTGTTTCATTCCACTCCAATTCCACGTATAGGTAGGTAAATTATTTGCGACGGGCATAAAACACCTTAGCCGGGAAGATTTTAGTACATTGCGTTCACCCAGTTTTATGCCGCGTTACACAATAATAGAACCGTTTTCCCCCCGAAGGGTAGAAAACGGATATTTAGGTTTCAGCCGTAGCTTGAACCACTTGAGATTACGCTTCCGTGAATCCACAGCTATCTCATTCTTTCATACGTACCGTCCTATGGAATCGGCTATGTTGCTATCTCTTTCCCTCAATGCAGCGCGGGTGTGCGGCGCGAGCGCCGCGGTCTCTTCAGTACCGTTGAAGGGGCCGGCAAGGATCCTGAAGTGGTGGTTCAAGCTACGGCTGAAACCTAAATATCCGTTTTCTACCCTTCGGGGGGAAAACGGTTCTATTTAGGTGTTCGAGCCTGCGCTTGAACCACTTGAGACGTGTTTCTATTCTGCCGGCGCTGCTAGAGCGTACTGTGATTTTTAATTATGAAGGTACAAGGGAAAAATTAAAGCAAAATTAATCGCACTTATATTTTAATGTTTGAGATCATGAAGTTCTGGAAATACCTAATAACAAACTCGTCGTAAGAGAAGAAAACAAACATAATCAAATAAATCATGATTTTGGGTTATCTATCCCACAAAATAAAAATTATGAATAAAATAACAAATAATCAAATAATTTCCTCTATAAACAATTAATATTAGGTCCTTACATATGAAATTGGCGTTTTGTCTTATTGGCCACTTTGATCTCAAATATCTCTTCTTTGGTTAGAAATTCCAATTTCAAATTTATACAGCTATTTACTCATGCTTTTGTGTTTTGAAAATCGTAATTCATTTGTTTTTTTCTCTTTTGGTTTTTTTTTTGCGCCACTCTGTTTACAAAATGGAAAACTTGAAATATCGCGTTATTTACGAGTACGAGTTCCATCGTGGCACCAGTGCTGCAGAAACGGTTCGAAGGATTAATGATGTGTACGGCGAGGGTGTCGCAAAAGAAAACACTGTGCGTTTTTGGTTCCAACGTTTTCGTTCTGGAAATTTCGACCTGCAGAACAAGCCCCGTGGACGGCCGGAGACCAAAGTTGACAATGAAGAGTTGAAGGTTATTGTGGAAGCGGATCCATCGCAAACCACGTCCGAGCTAGCTGCAGGCTGCAGTGTTTGTGATAAAACTGTTTTAGTTCACTTGAAGCAAATTGGGAAGGTGAAAACGCTTGAAAGGTGGGTACCTCATGAATTGAGTGCAGCAAACCGACAAACGCGCGTAGACTGCTGTGTTACATTACTCAACCGGCACAGTAATGAAGGGATTTTAAATCGAATCATTACCTGTTATGAAAAATGGATCCTGTATGATAATCGGAAACGCTCATCGCAATGGTTGAACCCTGGCGAACCAGCCAAATCCTGCCCCAAACGAAAATTGACTCAAAAAAAATTACTTGTGAGCGTTTGGTGGACTAGCGCCGGCGTCGTTCACTACAGCTTTCTTAAATCTGGCCAGACGATTACGGCGGATATCTATTGTCAGCAACTGCAATCCATGATGGAAAAGCTAGCTGCTAAACAACCGAGGCTGGTCAATCGTTCTAGGCCACTGCTGCTTCAGGACAACGCTTGACCACACACTGCACAACAGACGGCTACCAAATTAGAGGAGCTTCAATTGGAATGCCTAAGACATCCACCTTACTCCCCGGACCTTGCTCCAACAGATTACCATTTTTTTCGAAATTTGGATAACTTCTTACAACGGAAAAAATTTAACTCCGATGAGGCAGTCCAAAGCGCTTTCAAAGATTTTATTGATTCCCGTCCGAATGGCTTTTTTAGTAAGGGGATCAATGAACTACCTATAAGGTGGCAAAAGTGCATAGATAGCAATGGTACATACTTTGATTAAATATATATATTATATTTAAAAAAAATCGACTTAATGTTCCTCCCATACAAAACGCCAATTTCATATGTAAGGACCTAATATTTGACTTATAACGTTGAGAAATCATCGCTTATATTTCTAATGGCGGAGCTAGAAATGCCACAATTACTTGAAGCGGGCGTTTCCCTAAAATAATGTTTAAAGAACGTGGTCTTCGACCTCCAGTTTCCCATTTTTAGTATTTCATCGATGTCATATCTATTGTTTGTCCAGTTTTCGGACGCGACTGCAGCCCTAAAACTACCCGCAGAGGCGGAAATGCCCGCCTCACGAAAAATGGTGCGAATCCATCCTGCTATAACGCTGCGTGATGCTTTTTTCACTGCACCTCTTGTAGTTATAAATAAACGGTCAAGCTTTTTGTTAGTTCGACGCGCCTGGGAAGCGGAGATAGATTTTCTAATCCACGACACAAGATTAAGGCGACCATCATTATTATTGGCCTTCAATACCCAACCGGATTGCCTGTAGGTTCCCGAAACGGTCTTGGAACCGAAATCTGGCCACAAGATGATTTCATCTTGACTGTCCATGAGTGAACCTTTTCTAATGCTTAACAACGTGAGATCGTGAACTCTTCTTCCTGAAGCTAATAGGAGAAGAACACAGGTGTGTCTAAAGATCTGGAAAAGACTATTCTCGTCTATATGATAGGACCTCAGGAAATCTAGAAGGTCGTTCACTTTCCAAGGTATAGGTTTCTTTATTGTAGGTTTTTTAGAGAAAACTGCTTTCAATGCATGTTTTACCAGGCCACTCGAACTAAGTTCCTCTGTGCGTTCGGGGTTGGCTAGGGTAGTGACAACAGATTTGTGTACGGCTATAGTGCGTGGTGCAAGTTTTACATTATTGTAGAGGTGGCAAATATATTTTGCTAGATCCGCCGGACTAGGGTCATTAACTGGTATTTTGTTGTTATCAGCCCACCTCTGCCATCGGAACCAAGCAGGTTTGTACGTTTTCATCGTGGACTTTCTCCAGGATGCCTCGAGGAGGTTCAGATCCTCTTCTGACCAATTTTTTAGGTGAGCTGTCCAGCCTGTACTTTCCAAACCAATAAATTTAGATTTTCTACGTGTGGTGGTGGAAGGTTCGTCCGTAGGTCTATTAAGTTCATGTTCAGGTTCTTTATTTGCATTGGTTGGCAAAGGGCTCGTCTCTTGAGGTCGGCTTCCCAAAAAGCTTTGTTCCAGCTCGGGGCCACTATCAGGTATGTGCCTCTTGATGAGTCCAGGTGGCGTATTACCCGGGGTATCAAGGTTGGTGGTGGGAAAATCCATCCCAGTTTGAACACCCATGTCTCGCTGAAAGCGTCCGTAAATATGCTGTGTGAATCCCTCGCATCTTCGCTGACATAGATCGGGACCACAGCCGACCTCCTTGACGCAAACAGGTCCACTACCGGAGTGCCTAGCTTGCGGAATATCTCCAGAGTTGCCTGAGGCTTGAGATGCCACTCCGGGAGGCCTTTTTCTCGTGAGAGGCCGTCCGCCAACCCGTTGTAAACTCCCGGTATGTAGCGAGCAACCAGATGACAGTGATGAGTCTGACAAAGTTCCAGGATTTTCCTTGCACTTTCTAGTAGCCTCAATGATTTGGTTCCCCCTTGCTTCGTTAAGTAGGCTACCGTAGTTCTGTTGTCTGTCTGCAGCATAATAGTCCGGTTCTTTAGCGTTGGTAGAACTTGGGATATGACTTCGTATACGGTGTAAAGTTCTTTTTGATTGCTGTGCCAACTCCAAAGTCGTCTCTTTATTAAATGTTCTAGGTGACGTACGAGATGATCTTTCTTTTCCTGTGATAGTGACTTCCGGTTTAGTTTCGTATCCCATGTAATCCCAAGGTATTCTAATTTCGTTGTAGCCGTTTTCGATGACTTTTCTTGATTTATTCGCCAACCTAATTTCTCTAAGTATTTTACGACATAATTGAATTGATTTTGTAGAGTATCTGGGTCTTTGTGAATGACAAGGAAGTCGTCCAGATATACTACTACAGTTATACCTTGCCCCCTTAGCGTGTGTGCAATCCAATTTGTAACTTTCGCAAAAGCCGCTGGAGCACTGGCCAGGCCGAATGGGAGGCACGTCATTTGATATACTTTTCCTCGATAGCTTAGGGACAAAAAGCGTTGATGACTGGGGGCGATAGGCAGGTGAAAATAGGCTTGCGATATGTCTAGTTTCATCATATAACTGTTCGCGTCCAAGTGAGGAATCTTCAGGTGATTTGGGAGTCGAAATTTGGGCGCTACATACTTGTTTAACTCTTTTAGGTTGAATATTGGACGAAAGGTGCCGTCTGACTTCTTTCGGAGAAACATTTCGGACAGAAAACCAGTTCGGCATTGACTTATTTGAATAGCGTTCGACTCCAACAGCTTCTGTATTTGCTTTTCCATTTCTGAGACTCTGGTTCGAAACCGAAAGATGTTTTCGCGAGAGAACTTCCGAATCGGTGGTTTTGATTTGAATGGGATTCTGTATCCCGTAATAAACCTTTGAATCAGATCCGGAGCTACCTTCCAATATTCTGCGAAGTTTTGTAAGCGCCCCGCCTGGAATGAGTCATTTTCTTTTAACATCTCCCCAGGTCTTCTTAGTTTGTTGTGGTCCTTGTGCTCGGGACTGTCTGTGCGGTTGCGGCCTGTATTGATGTTTAGTAGTGGAACGTGAGGCTCCTCCCCCCCTTTTGAGTTAGTGAAAAGGCGGCCTTTATCCCTTTCGGATTGATGTGGTCGTCTTGCAGATTGATGCGGTCTCTGTCTGTCTCCTGGTTGTTTTGGTTTGTTTTTGTTGTTGTAGGGAAAAAACTTCCGTATATCACTATTGGAGCAGTCTTTTACAGCTTTAGCCAAAGCTTCATCGGAGAAGAGGTGCGTCTCGGAAGGTGGTATTGCGTGCAGGATTTCATTGAGCGCTTTATTTTGTACTTTGAAGGCTCCCCTCCTCTGTTCAATAATTTCCGCCCTGCGGCCACAGACATATTGCAGTATAGTCTGTTCCAAAACCAGGCGGAAAAAAGGACATTGAACTTTGACGGTATAACAGGGGTATTCAACCTTTGTTTTTCAGGTTTTGTTTTTTCATCTTTGTATCATTATTCTGTATTCTGAGGTATGATTGTTCATCATCAGTGAAAGATTAAATGCAGAGTGCGAAGTCCTTCGCAGGCCCTGTGTCTATAATTATTGTTTTATTATGAAGGAAGGAGATTGACCTGTACTTATACGAATGAAAAAGCAAATGAACATTTATTTAAATATTTTTATTTATCAATAATAGAGTAGTTAAAGTTGTTGCTATCCCGTTAACATTATGTAAGTAGGTAACGTAACACGAAATGAATGTGGTAATAATAAATGTTTTTAATATTCATTAAAAGTTATTTAACGTCACTTCTACGTCTTTTTTTATCAGAAAAATCAGAATATTGCATATTATGAGAAAAATGTACAAAACGTAATTACTTCTTGGCAGCCGGGTAAAATGGCGAACTTCATGCTTAGCATTATTTAACAGTCAACCTTGCATGCATTAAACTTCATATAATAGGTTTTCAGTGACACTTGACAGGCTATTCTGTATCTATTTCAGAATCATTTTCTGATGATGAAGATGTGGAAGAGTCCGTTACATTTATTATAAAACTACCCGTCACTAGGCCACGTGTCTTTTACATATTTATAGACGTTCACTATCATTGTTTTTTCGTTTTCCGAAACATGCGACGCGACATCTTACGCTTCTTGCGAGGTGAAGTGAAATCTTTATAAGATTTTGATGTCGATGGACCCGATTCCATATCGGTGATAATATTAAAAAAAGTCACAAAAAATAACAAAAACTTCAATACAAAACGTAACAATAAAACAACGTTAACAAAATAGAAAACAATAAAATAACAACAACAAAAGCAGAAAATTTAAATCTCAAACACTCCACCCGCAAACGCATTCGAAAGCCGAATGAGTTTGTTTCACCCGCCCGCACGACGCGATAACAGCACATCATGCCAAAAGTTTGTTACCTCTGAATGACCGCTTCGCTCACACCACCCCGTACCACGATACACGTTCAGAGCGTAACGATACGTAATCGACAGCGAATTGTATGGATCTTATACCTACCGTTTTATTTCGAATGCTAACATAATACTTTGTGTCAATGTCCTTTTTTCCGCCTGGTTTTGGAACAGACTATAGGTCATCTGATTTTTTTCCTGAATTTCGAATCTGAGGTTAAGAACTTGGAGCCTATTTTGTTCTTCAACTCCTGGGGCAGTTGGTCCAATAGCTCCTGGAAAATTTCCCTCTGTTGCAGTAGGCCGTGCGTGATGGCGCCTAGCGTGTTATCAAACTTCTCTAAGATCGAAGCAGACTTCCAGGTTGGGGCCACCCCAGCAAGTAAGCTATTAATTTTAAGGGCGCAAAACGCGGGAGACGCCAGGAATTGTTTTTGTGTTTCCGCAAATCTGACATTTCGCCAATTTTCCTGATCGAACTTCTGGCATTCTATACCTTGTTTAAGGAGTTTTGGCTCGGTTACGGCAATCTTGGGTTCAACTATAGATGTGCCCGGGCTGAAGTCGAAGGTTTCACACTTTGTTTGAAGACTCGCCAGCTCCCTCTGGGCCTTTGCTATCATCGCTCGTAAATCTGCTTCACGACTTGAAATATTATTGGTACACTCTGTCGGCAAACTGATACTTTGTTCGACTGGTTCATCTTCATTATCTGAGTGCGTACTGTTGGGTATAGAATCGAATGACGTATCTGGGTCCGCAGGATTACTGGTGCTTGCGTCTCCCTGTGGGGTAATGTTTGAGAGAATGCGTTCTATATTTTCGTTCTGTTTATTCTGTGTATGCATGAACCGACTGAATAACTCCATCTGCTGGTTTAAAACCGCTACCAATAGATGATCATTGCTACCTTGGCCTTGCGAGGTAGAACGGCGTTTAGACGGAGTAGCTTGCGTCGTAGTGTCTCCTTCAAGTTGCCGCTTGCCCTTTGAAGAATGATGGTCTTGTTGTATTTCCGATGATGCCTTATTGCGATTTGTTAACTTACTGCGAATGCTCCGAACTGCTTCCACAAAAGCGTAATAATGTTTGCCTTGGCCGTGAACTTTCGCCATTACATTATGTGGTGCGTAAACTAGGGCCCGCCCTAGGGGCCATTGTAATATCTTAGCTCTGATGCCTCTATATTTCCTCTCAGATTGGGAAGGTGAATCAGGAGCAAAAGCCCGGCCCAGGTCGGCCGTTGGGATAGCGAACCTCAATTTGCCTTCAATGTTTTTTGAAAGTTCATCCCCAAAGAGGTCGTGAAACGAAAGGTCATTAACCTCCCAGGAACGCCAATTTTCAGGGAAATTGTCGTCTAAAATCTTTATGATCATTGAAAAGGCGTCCTCCTCTCCCGCCGGACAAGGTCGCGTGGCAAGATCTCCCATGGTAGTAATTTCGGCTGCCATGGTCTGAAACAAATGACGACGGCTTTAATCTTTTAAACTGCATAACTGTATGTAGTATCGGTTGATATTTTGAGGCGTAGTTCCGAACAACCGGCAATAGTATCTTTGCAGCCGATCAAGTCGTCGCCTGGTGTCGATTTAGACAAACGACACTGTATCGTTTCAAGCCAACGACGTTACGTCGTGTCGCCTGAGGCATACAGTCATGTCGCCTCCATCAGACGACGTCGTTTCGCCGGAGGCATAAAGTCGTGTCGGCTCAATCAGACGACGTCGTGTCGCCTGAGGCGTCGTGTCGCCTGTGGTACACAGGCATGTCGCCTCGATCAGACGACGCTATGAGCCTCGAAGATAGTGTCGTGTCGACCTAATATGTCGTGACAGGTAGGTCATACGACATGCCGTCTCGATCCGGCTGAAGGTGTCAAAGAGAGCACCAGACGTCGCTGGGCCTAAGGCGCCGAGCGGTATGCAGTTTTATAATTTTAAACAGGTACTCACGGTAGAATGCGGAGCACTAGACACGTGCGAACTCAACTGGATTCAAAAGCGTACTGAAGAGACCGCGGCGCTCGCGCCGCACACCCGCGCTGCATTGAGGGAAAGAGATAGCAACATAGCCGATTCCATAGGACGGTACGTATGAAAGAGTGAGATAGCTGTGGATTCACGGAAGCGTAATCTCAAGTGGTTCAAGCGTAGGCTCGAACACCTAAATAAGCTTATTTCAGTAATTCTTTTGTATGACAATGCCTTGTGGGGAACAAGATTGAGCGGTTATTGCATTTTGCAAGGAGACTGTTGCTAGGCCGTTCTTAGATATTTCGCCGTATCTACTAACATCGTGGTCTCATCTTCACAGACTCAAAGCCAAGCCAATTGCCCCGTGAACATTTACATGTAAGAGAGGTCTTATGCGTCGTAAAATTAAACGTCAGGATATGACAAAATTTTAAATAATAATACAAAGACAAATTATTAGTTTATATTTCATTACATTTGACTTTGTTGTAGACTACGCATTGCTGGTAATGAAATCAACCCAGCTTGTCATAAACTTTGTCAGCAAATGCGCCCAAAGGTCCAGGAAGAAAGTCAGAGGGCATAAGTCCAAGCCTGTATTGTCCGTGACCATCCGGCATCGCGACCAACACGGGCACGGCGTACGACATGCACACGCACGCGAGCAGGCCCAACACTAGCAACAACTGAAACACGAAATATTGAAGATTAGACAAACCATGACGATGACAATGAACAAAAGGTTTACATCACTGATCTCTTTAAGTGGGAGTTAGTTTTACCTACTAGGGGTTCTGTTTCCGTACCACCAAAACCATTAAGGTTTTATTTTCTTTTTTATTATTCCTTGATATAAAGACAATAAATTGAGTGGGGTACGTGAACCTTGAAGAACTTAGGGTTAGGTAACCCACGAGTAGAGGTTAATGTATTAGGTATTTAGACTTATATATATTAGGTATAGCCAACTTACGGTATTCATTGTGCTTCTAGTTCAGTTTCTGAAGACGCACTGAATGATGTTCACACTGAATTGATGCGACTGCATATGTGCAACGGGTATTTATATAAAACTGGAATCTGTTTTTAAGATTAAAAATAATTAAAAATACATCAACTACTAATTTTAATAACTGTTAAATGTTTGAAACCGCAAGGAGTTATGACTTATTTAGTAATAGCTTTTGACCGCGGCTTCGCCCGCATTAATTTCGGGCTTTTACAAATACCGTGGGAGCCATGGATTACCTGGGATGAAAAGTAGCATAATTATGTGTTAACCAAACTTTGTTCTAAAACGTCAACTACGGGGCTCAATTAAAACACACATCGGCTTAGTAGTTTTACTGCCCTTACCACTCCTCCTTAATCGGTAGAGGTTCAACTGCTGGGTTCAATTACTAAACACACACATTGTTAATGGCGTAAACGTTAGTTTTTAGTGACCTGCAGTTTTAAAACTATAAAGATAATCACTGAATGTCATGTATTTTGGGTCTTTAGTATAAATTCGCTCTGAAGCTATTGGATACGCGATAAAATGTTCTCCCAAAAACTGCCCCAAAATCTCCATTTCTCTCGGAAATTACATTGCATGGTGATAATAATATCTAACTAGAATCTAATTTTTGAACTAATTTTTGAAAAAACTAAGTTTTCAGTAATTAGGTAAAACGTCGTTTTTCTGTTATATTCTTCCTCAACGCTGCATACTAACTTAACCTAACCTAACCTGGAGTTCTTGCAATTTCAGAATCTAGGTAGGTACCCATTTTCACATTTACATATTTAGGTATTATGCCATATTATATTGCTCATCTAAAACACATATTGTTAATAGCAAACCAGGTGTAAGTTAAGATTGAATTTAATTTTTTAGTAACTATGTAAAACGTCGTTTATCCCATATATTCTTGCGCAACGCTGCTACTGACCTATCCTTACCTAACCGGGAGTTCTTGCAATTTCAGAACCTATTTAGGTACCCCTTTTCTAATTTATAGTATTACTTTCCCATATCCCATATCCCACAGCTCCAATAAAACATACATTATTAGTAGCGAAACAGTTGTTAGTTCAGAACCTATATTACTATATATATAGCTACTCGTACTGATTCACTGATTGACTGACTCACTGATTGATCACCTCTCCTGAACAATTTTGTATGAAAAAAATTTTTTTCAAGGATGGTGTCGTATAAAAGAAAAAAATTCATTCGGAGGAAAAATACGGAGAGTGCTGATGAGTAAGGATTTCGGAGACAGGTAAAGAGCACAGCCAGGGTATCAAAAATAGGTGGGAGGTGCTCGACCAAATGTCATTCGAAATGTCATCCAATTGACAGTGAGCTGAAAAATTTTTCAAAATGGCGGATTCAAAATGGCCGCCATTCGAATTTCGTCGATATCTCGGAAAGTATAAAAGATGGAAGAACGGTTTCTTGACAAGAGTTGATCAGGATCCGAAGGTCTATACGATGGATAGAAAAAAAAATTCAAAATGGCGGACTTTATTTTTTTCATAGAAAGTATATGGGAATATTGAAGAGACTAAAAGTGGGAAGGCAAATAGAGGGGAAGACAGCACGCGGGCCACATGTGGCCCGCGCATCCACGCGCCCTACTAGTTATTTATATAGGTACCCGTTTTCACAGCTATAACATTATTAACCCGTATCTCATTCCTCAACTAAAACAAAAAATGCTAATAGTGAAACAGTGGTAAGAAATTGGTTTTTAGTATTACAGTTACAATATTACTAACCCAAGTCCCATTACTCAACTAAAACACATGTTGTAGATAGCAAAATAGTGATAAGTTCAAAACCTGTATAGGTACCCATTTTCACATATCCCATATCCCATTGTTAAACCAAAACACATATTGGTAATAGCGAAACAGTTGTAAGTTCTTGATCTATATTGTGTTATAATATTACTAACCCATATCCCATTGCTCATCGAAAATACACATTTTTAAAAGCGTACAATGCTGAGTTCAGACCCACATAGTGCCCATTTTCACATCTGTACTGATCATAAGTAGCTGTAGGTATCATATATTAGCTTTTTCTCGCCGCCTCGCCCGTCTTAAAAATTCGCTTTTTTACAAATCCTGAGGGAAACGTAAATTTCCCGTCCCATTCTCTATTCCCTATACCTACCTACTTTCTGCAAGAAAGTTTGCTTGAGCAATCTACCTATAGGTGTAGCTATGGATTAGTGTTGAAAATTAGGGCTTTTTAAATATCCCATGGGAACTATGGATTTTTCTGGGATAAGAAGTAGCCGATGTTTTAATCTGGATTATAAGCTATCTATGTTCCAAATTTCAGTCAAATCGGTTCAGTAGTTGCGGCGTGAAGGAGTAACAAACATACAAACATACACATTACACACTTACACACACACACACACACACACACACACACACACGCGCGCGCACACTCACACACACACACACACACACACTTCAACACAAACTTTCGCCTTTATATAATGGGACAAAAAACATCGTCACACTAATATTATAAACGCGAAATATTAGTGGGACGATGTTTATTTTCTCACATATAAAAAGTCTCTGACATGTGAATGGTTATGGGATAACCAGTTAGCTTTAAGTCTGAGCAGATAGAAAATTAGTTATTTTCGCCGTATCTAACATCATGGTAATTGATACGGCGAAATATCTTAGAACATGCCTTGCAACAGCATTCTTCCAAAATGCAATTGAAGCTCAATTTTCTTAGGAGCTTCTTTGCAGATGGCACTATCATCATTCAATACTAGAAGATAACCGCGGCTTCACCCGCGTAAATTTTAGTTTTTCACTCCCCTTTCCCTCCAATTCCCTCGGGAAACATAGATTTTTCCGGAATAAAAAGTAGCCTTTGTGTTAATTAAAGACGAATCTCCATACCAACTTTCAGCCAACAATTTTCAGTAATTGCGGCGTGAAGGAGTATTTAACCTGTATGAATATCTCTTTTTCACTATTATCATAGAAACCATTGATTTTCCGAGATAAAAAGTAGCCTATATTATATTAATCCACGATATAATTTATCTGCGTTCTAAATTTCAGTTCAGTTATAACGGCGTAAAGGGGATTTAAAATGCCCAAAATGCGGGCGGAAAATGCTATTATATTCCCTAGGGCCCAAAAGAATTTCCATTTCTCCCTAGGGCGAGAAAGTAGTATGAAAATCCTTTCTCGCCCTAGGGCTGCAAAGCATTTCCAAATTCGAACATGACGTACTTTCGTATTGCGTCTATAATGTCTAAAGCTGAAGACTTTTTTGACGTGACAACGTCTTATAGATCGATAGAGCCGGTTGCACGCACGAAAAAATTGGTTGCCTGTAAAGTCGGGTTACTGACGATAGTTGAACGTGACAACGTCTTCTTTGTCACTCGTTCCGCGCTCGCGAGGTTGTGCGTGCAACCGGCTCTATCGATTTATAAGACGTTGTCACGTCAAAAACATGACTCATCCGGCGTAACCTCGCTCATGCGGCGTTACCGGCGTTACCTCGCGAGCGCGGAACGAGCGACAAAGAAGACGTTGTCACGTTCAACTATCGTCAGTAAACCGACTTTACAGGCAACCAATTTTTTTAATAACGGATACGGTCAGTAACTAAGTTCGACCTTAGAGTTTGTATAGGTACAGTCGCGGAACGAAAAGGTTCGTCGATTTTCAAATTGATTCGTTTAATGTATCACGAGCACATATTACGTTTTGAAACTGTGTTACAGAATAGACTCGAGTTAGAGAAAATAAAGTTTAACTGTTCGTTAGTAAAGTTCAAAATTGTTCAGATCAAGGTAGTTTGACTATTTATCTTGTTAACAAGATTATTATGGATAAACTGCAACCTTCTTGTTAATTCAACCTGACATTATCATTTCTGTTAAAACTATTGTCAATCAGTCAATGTGATAATTTCAAAATATCATAATTTCTCCTAAATACTAAGGTTTTAGTGAGGTTTTAATACATTTTGGTATTATATTTGGTTTAATACATTGACGGGATAGAAAAAACAAGCAAAACCTTATTCGATAGCAAACGTCATATTTATTCAAATTTTAGCAGCGCTGTTTCTTGCACTGGCATGTTGGCATAATGGACTCTTGCAGTACTAGAGTACTAGTGCAAACGAATATCGACACTAAGGTGACGAACCTTTTCATTCCGCGACTGTACATTACTTCTTTGTTTTTTTTCCATTTTCTTAGAATATAAATAAAAATAATAACTCCTATTTAGTTTTATTAATTAAAAAGGAAACCTTATTAAATCCATGATATTTACTTATTGTTTATCTAATTATTGTTAATTTATTATTAATTTTCTATTATCGTTGGTTCTTAGAAATTGATATTTCTGAATGCATTTAAAATAAAAGTAGAAAAAAAGTTTCTCAATTTTTTTTCTAATCGTGATAAATGATAATAATAATATCTTGTTTTTATTCATTATACTGTTTTGTAATAAGATGAGTGATGATTTGAATTTTGAGGTGGGTTTAATTAAGTGAGTGAAGTTATTGCAGAGTATTACTAAAGACAACATCTAACACATTCGCAATGCCGATCCAAGTGTTCTTCTAGTAATTTTCCTCGCAGTGGTGAGATGAAAAATTTTGTGTTACGTACGGCCGCAAATTTTTTTGGGTCTCGTGTCTTTGAATGCCTCGTTCTGCTCAGGATCTATTTTTTGAACCCTGAGCGCAGCGAGGTACTCCTTCGCCGCTCAGCATTCAAATTTGAAACCTGGCCCAAAAATCCATTTTGCGGCCTTGCATAACAAATAACTATTGCAAGTTTTGTTGCTTAAATTAAATTATAACTTTTATTTTACTTGAATGGGACTTTATTGCTTAAATTATAACGAATATTCTAACAATAACTAAATTACAAATAATTATTTTTAACACTAAGACCTATTTACAAAAATAAAAATTAAGAAATCTAAAACAAAAACTTACTCTAAAGACTCACCTCTTTGGATGGCCAACTTTTGACCAATGTAGCTGCCAGCTCTTGGGTTCCCTGTAGAAAAGGGAATGAGCCCCCGGGCCCCACGGCCCCAGGGTCTCAACTCCAAAAGGCGCAAATATGAAGTTTCCATCAAGAGCTTCATATTTACGTCTCTTGGACTGTTCAGCAGTGGTAGCCGCCGCACCCGCCATGGAAGAGGACGCTTACCATCGCTGCGGGTCAAGTCGTTCGGCTCCAAGACAGCTGGTATTTTGGCGGAAGCGAGAGATCTCCGGGTGACGTCGTTGATGGAGCTATGGCGGGAGAAGCGAACAGCACTCTTCGAACAACTGAGACCGTGGTGACCGTAGATGTCTACGCGATCCCCGCAATGGCAACGATGAGGCTGATTTTTCTTGGCGCCAAGCCCAAGACCAATCACAATTGTTACCGTAGTGTGGTCTAATTACGTGCCCAGGTTCGCAGAAAAGAGAGCATGAAGCTAGTAACCAGACTCAAATTGTTGTTTAGCAATTATTTCATCCCACTGTCTCTGTGTTGATAAGGAAACCGGCAAACTACTGGGCCTAACCAAGGACCAGGCACTTCTTGTTAAATTTGTAATATTTTTAATTTGTAATAAATTAAATTACAAATTCTTATTTGTACCTAATTTCATTTTCTTAAACTCTAACCCCCTCACAAATAAACGTGGAATAGAGGTGGAATAGTTATACTCTGTTTTGTCTTATTCCTTCGAATGTCAAATTACTGATGACAGAGAAAGACATAACACAGTATAACTATCCATCGCTATTCCACGTTTATTTGTAAGACGGTAAGTTGGTGGTGTGTCTGATTACCTCTATAACGGATACAACTTTTATTAAGTTTCCTCTAGGTTGAAAATGAAAAATGTAACAAAAAACGTTTTGAAAGTGAATAAATACTCTTGAAGGTTTCAAGTTTAGGATAACTTCAAGCGAGATTCTGTCTTTTATTTAATATTAACTGGTACGTAGTGTTTCGACTCCTAACCTCGTTTCTAGATAGACTATAATAATAAGCCTTTATTTAACAATCTTATTAAAAACATTTTATGCAGGTACTAAATTGACACCAGTTTCACGAAGATTGTCTTGCTACTCAGCATAGGCCTAGATAGATTAGTTAGTTCTAAAATGTTTCCGATTTTGGACTTGATTATTTCGTGCCTCCATGTAAGGTATCCGTCAGTTAAGTTATTTATCTTTTTTCACTCACTTGCACGCAAGTATGCATGTATCGCACGTTCAAAAATGAACATGGAAGAAAAATGGCTGAAGACGGTGTTTTTAAACGAAAACACCATCTCAGCCATTTTCCTCGAAATTATATTTTGATGCTTTAGTTGTGCTTGAAGTGCTCTCTTCTGGTGGGAGGCTTTGGCCGTGGCTAGTTACCACCCTACCAGCAAAGACGCACTGCCAAGCGATTTAGCGTTCCGGTGCAATGCTTCTAGAATACTTACCCATCCAGGTTAGTACGATAACATCTTAGGCTGCATCATCACTTACCATCAGGTGAGATGACAATTATCTAGTACCAATTTGTATAAAATTGACAGTTTATTGTATGGTAATATTAATATATGTTCAAAAGTGGTTCAAAATTACGAATCGGAATTTTTGTGTTTTTACACAAAGCAGATAGATTAACTTTACTAATAAGAACTGAATAAATAGAACACGAAATTGGTTTTAATATACCTACCTACAAAAAAAATTGGTTTCGGTGTGCTATGCATTATAAGAACTGCTAAAAATTAAACAGCATTCTATTCATTCAGGATATTCCTTCGTGCCATAATAATGATCATTCACCTTTTTTTTTTAACTTGCAAGATCGCACTGTCGTGGTCATTACGCACTTTTACTGTCAAGAGTGTATTATCAGCTACGAAAAAAGTAAACCTATTTTTGGTCGGCAGACCGTTGCATTTTGCTGTTGCCAGGCTGTTCTTAGATATTTTCCCGTATCTACTAACACCGTTGTCTCATCTTCGCAGACTCAAAGCCAAGCCAATGGGGAGGCACGCTGCCGATTTATCCCGCTAGGTGTCGCATCGTCGCTGCAGCGACGATGCGACACCTAACCTAACACCATGGTGTTGAATAGCTGTCGAAAACCATACATAATTTTTCCGAAAATTGATTAATCTCACATAATTCGGCAAAATGGCACAATGCTGTGCCTTCCGGTGTAATAATAAAGGCGCACATCGTTTTCCTGCCGATAAGCAGCAAAGAAAATTGTGGGTCAAAGCTTTACGCCTAAAAAATTGGAAACCAATTTCTTCGTCCAGGTTATGTAGTGATCACTTTAGACCTGATGATTTTCGTGACGAGAGCACATACACTGGTTAGTTTTCTTTTCAGGAAATCATTGACGTTGATATATCTACATCTACTAATAATAAATATTATTAAATATGGTATATTGTTGATGTTATTTCTAACTTGGTTAATGTCATTTAAAACATCGAAGTAAAATATAATATTGCTAACCTCTGGTTGCCTCTTGAATTGCAAATATTGTTTTTATTCTTTAAAGGCTTGGAACATCAACGTAAAAATCTGAAAAAAGGAGCTGTGCCCTCAGTTTTTTCGTTTACGACGCACTAGTTACCTAAATCTAGAAGACAGTTGAGATATGAAGCACGATCTACCCGAACAAGTGAACCAAGCACATTTAGTGTCAGAAGACCAGAGTTTTGAAATGTCCTAATCTTTTGTACTAAATAATGCCTGCATTTTTCAGTAATACAGTAGTGTGTATACCTATTCTTAAGTGTGTGTGTATGTGTACCTTTGTAGTTGTATCTCTATACTACATTAATTGGTCAGCCATTTTTAAAGACTATAAAAGTAGGAGACAGACAAGTATGGATTTTTTACTTTCAAAATAAAAGTTTACATTAAAATATCATGGTTTTGTTTATTGAACTATTACAATGAAACTTATCGCTAGCTTATAATATTTACTATATAAGTCTTACTTATGTGGAATGGTGCCATGAATACTGGCTGCATTTCCGCATTAAACAGCAAGGCTGATTCATTGCGCAAAAATTAGCAAGGCCTTCTGTCACCAGATGAGACTATTTACTGTAGGTATACAAAAAGTACTCTGTTTTGCTTTTCCAACAGTCTTGCCATACCTAAACAATGTCAATTTAACATATTTTTAAAATGTATTATTTGACTCATAAGTCAGAAACAAATAATAAGAACACATCAATCACCGTTCTATAAATCCCTGTATAAGATGCCTGTTGAAAGGTGGAAGTTTAGAGTTCGCATTTACGTCTTTGTAGGCGTTATCGGGGGGAGTTACAATTGAACTTTCAGGTTCATTTACAGTCCCACCGTCAGTTACTCCGAAATTTTTGTCGTAATCTTCCAATCTATAAAAGTAAATAAAGTTGTTTAAAAAACTTATGCAAACAATAGCAACGAAATTAAAAGATTGTTAATATCACTAACCTTGCGATGAGATCCGATTTTTTTCCAGTTACGGAAGCATTCCGTTTTCTTAATTCAGCTTTTAAATCAGCCACAGTCATCATCGAATACATTTTTTGCGTTTTAACACGATAAAGTTACAAAAATCTGTCTAATTCTGTCTGACAGCCGACAGGTACCAGCGGGGGTGGCGCCATCTGAGATTAGTTTTGCCCGTTCCTCCCCATTGCCCCGTGAACATTTACATGTATTGTGATTTATGTTTAAGTCAATTTTTAAAAATAATGTACTTGATCTTTGTACTAAAAGCATTTACCTCGAAAACATAGAATATAGACCACAAAAAACAAGACAATATAAAGATATTCTTTGCTCTGTGGTATAGACGACCGATGACAGATCGGTGTTATAACGTTTTTAAAATACATAATTATTAGATTAGAAAGGGATAAGTACCTACGGGGTTTTGAGGTGGTTGTAATATATTATATCTAATTGTTTCGGCTAGTTAGAATTAAAAATAATAAGTGTTATTACATACGTAATAGTTGTTTGATTTTGACACATGTTAGAGAGGTCCGCATCGTAAAATTAAACTTCAGGATATGAAAAAAAGTTTAAATAATAAAAATACAATAAAGTGAAGTTATTAGTTTATATTTCATTACATTGTGTCTGTTGGCTATGTCGCAGACTACGCATTGCCGGTAATAAAATCAGTGACAACCCAGCTTGTCACCGATGTAATCATAACCCATGTCAACAATTTTGCCCAAAGGTCCAGGAATAAAGTCAGAGGGCACAAGTCCAAACCTGTACTGACCGTGACCGTCCGGCATCGCGACCAGCACGGGCACGGCGTACGACATGCACACGCACGCGAGCAGGCCCAACACTAGCAACAACTGAAACACGAAATATTGAAGATTAGACAAACCATGACGATGACAATGAACAAAAGGTTTACATCACTAATCTCTATTCTATGGATCTCAGACTGTCAACGTAAAAATGAAGACACTTGATTTTCGCCATTTTGGCGCTGATTATTATGTAACCTGGCGTGAGCAACCATGGAAATAAAATAAAATGACATTCAAAACGTCAATCTCTACCAACAAATGTCAATTTAGTATGTACCATGGAACTTCGAGAGGGGCGCTTCAAATCGACAGAAAAATGAACTGTCAAATGTTTGATCCAGCCTGTAATAGAGATCAGTGGTTATTATATTAACAAACAAAAAAAAAATAATGAAAGAAAGAATATGTATTAATAAAGATTAGACAAATGATGCATTACAATGGAAAAGAAGTTTACATTTGCAAGTCTTTGGTGTATAGCAGATTTTCTTTATATAGAGATAGTTTAACTGAAATCGGTTTTAGTGTGCCTGAACAGGTCAAGTGGGAGTTAGTTTTACCCACTTAGGGGTTCTGTTTCTGTACCACCAAAACCTTTAAGGTTTTATTAACCGACTTCAAAAAAGGAAGGAGGTTCTGTATTCGACCCATATGTATGTATGTATGTATGTATGTAAATTATTTTGTGTTTTTCAGTGGGTTCGTTTTTTGAAGGCGGTTCCTTTTTTTAAAATAAAAGCAAATGAAATAATTATCATGTGTTCTGATTGGGATTTTTTTCCTTTTTATTCATGATAAAGAGGCAATAAAATTAAGCGGGGTACGTGAACCTTTTAAAACCTAGGGTTTGCGTGAGCGAAGCCGAGAGTAGCGGTTAGGGTATAAGGTATCTAGACTAATAGATATTATAGCCAACTTACGGTATTCATTGTGCTTCTAGCTCAACTGCTCAAGACGTAAACACACGGAATTGATGCAATTGCATATGTGCAACGTATATTTACATCAAACTGTAATCTGTTTTTAAGATTAAAACAAATTAAAAATACATCAACTACTAATTTTAATAACTGTTAAATGTTTGAAACCGCAAGGTGTATGACTTATTTAGTATTATTTAATGAAAAATATCTGGGTGACCGAGCTTTGCTCGGTTGCCAATAGATGGCAGCAGGGTTCATATTTTTTTTGGTAAATTCGACATTTTCTAAAAGTGAATCCTAGCTAGATCGATTTATCGCCCCCAAAACCCCCTGTATACTAAATTTCATGAAAATCGTTCGAGCCGTTTCCGAGATTCAGATTATATAGAAATATATATATATACAAGAATTGCTCGTTTAAAGGTATAGGATAATTCGTGATATCAAATTGTTTATGTATTAAAGTTCAATCGTTTAAACTAGGCTCATGTAATTGCTACTGATCACTGTACTATAGCAATGACTCTGGAATGGAGTGTAGAGTTAACATTTTGTGTACGGTCGTCAATGTAGAGCCAGTGAGAGATGTAAGCTCTGAGAATCTAGTTCTTTCACATAATATTATGTAGTTACTTACTTTTTCTATCTGTGGGTGTGAAACTTATATAAATACCTAGGAATCAGATATGCTTTGTATTAAGAGGACCCAAGCCAGCACTTTGTTCATACAAACGTAGAACAGTGATTACTACATTATTTGATACTAGAACAACGGCTTTAACTCACTCTCACTTGGTCTGGATCGCCCGACCAGTTTCAGACCCATCAGGGGTCCTTCTTCAGGGGCATAGTACACGCGCGGGACGCCCGAGTTATACTGCTGGGATGCGGCCGGCACGACGCGCTGCACGCAACGCGCGCTGCGAAGGCGGTGGCTGAGGCGCGCGGGGAGGTGACACCCCACCCGCCTCTGACTCTTGAAGATCTTGTCCTTTACAATCCAACCAAGTGAAAGTGAGTTAAAGCCGTTGTTCTAGTATTATAATGTCCACTCACGGAAGTCTTAATTCTAATATACATTATTTGATGTGGTAGGTTCAAAATTAATTATAATATCGATTTATTTCATCATTATCTAGGTTTATTGATATATAAAAATGGAAAAATATAATATTGATTTTAAAGCTTCGAAAGATTCACATTTTTACATTAAATATATGGCAACTTTGAGCGTGAATACATAAGATTAGGAGTATCCTATACCTTTAAACGAGCAATTCTTGTATATATGTATATATATATATATATATATATATATATATATCCTATACCTTTAAACGAGCAATTCTTGTATATATATATATTTCTATATAATCTGAATCTCGGAAACGGCTCGAACGATTTTCATGAAATTTAGTATACAGGGGGTTTTGGGGGCGATAAATCGATCTAGCTAGGATTCACTTTTAGAAAATGTCGAATTTACCAAAAAAAAATATGAACCCTGCTGCCATCTATTGGCAACCGAGCAAAGCTCGGTCACCCAGATATTATATATAGATATATATATATATATATATATATATATATATATATTTCTATATAATCTGAATCTCGGAAACGGCTCGAACGATTTACATGAAATTTAGTATACAGGGGGTTTTGGGGGCGATAAATCGATCTAGCTAGGATTCACTTTTAGAAAATGTCGAATTTACCAAAAAAAATATAAACCCTGCTGCCATCTATTGGCAACCGAGCAAAGCTCGGTCACCCAGATATTAATACCTTTAAACGAGCAATTCTTGTATATATGTACCTATATATATTTCTATATAATCTGAATCTCAGAAACGGCTCGAACGATTTTCATGAAATTTAGTATACAGGGGGTTTTGGGGGCAATAAATCGATCTAGCTAGGATTCATTTTTAGAAAATGTCGAATTCACCAAAAAAAAAATATGACCCCTGCTGCCATCTATTGGCAACCGAGCAAAGCTCGGTCACCCAGATATTGAAAACTTTAAAGAAAATAGTTTATCTGTTCATTAAATGAAATAAGTTTACTTTGCAACTACTATTTTACTCTATCGCGAGCTTCATTTCGGAGAAAATTATCATGCCCTCTCACCCAATAAAAATTCTTTTTAAAAAACCGACTTCAAATGCCACTACAATTACAAAGAGTGAAATAATTTTGATGATGACGGTTGTCTATAATATCGTCGTAGCACATCGAGTAGGTATTGTGAAGGACTATGAAGGACTACATCGTACGACTTCGAATTGGTGTTCCTACATCAAAATTATTTCACTCTTTGGAGTGGCATTTTAAGTCGGTTTTTTGAAAAGATTTTTTATTTTTTACTTTTTAGTGGAAGCTGTTTTTCTAGCTTGGATTGAGTAGAAACTTGAATTTTAATACTTCCAAGAAACTATAGAACTTATCTGAATTGTGTAAAAGTCACCGTGTTTGTAATCTCTAACACAACAAATTCATCCAAAACGGCTCGACCTATTTTTGGATTTTTCAGGGTATGTTCGATAGGTCTGACAATAGGTCGTTAGCAATTTTTTGTATCCCTAATGGCAAAACAATTGTCAATTTCTACCTACTTGATGTTAGAAATCTAGATTAGGTTTCAATTTCATGTAAGAAATTGATAACTCTAATTAAGATAATATTTTGTATTCTGTGGTATGTCCATAGACCATCCATAGTCATTACGTTTACACACATTGGTTTACACTCTCTCTGGTTCTACCGCTCTGCGCCTCATGTCCGCCCATCAGCCTTCAGCATAAATTAAATTAGTATAATAATGTATTAGCTCTAATATCACTGAAGTAAACTTAACAGTTTGATTCCACTTCCACTGTGTATTTATTTTTCCCCGTAATAAGAGGTTATGGGGCCCTCACTGAAGGAAATCTAAGGTACACAAGTCACGACAACGTGGTTGAGCGGCGTGCCTTCGCAAAGCTTGTGGCGTCTGCCATCTACCCGTGTGGCGTGAGTACATTTCGCAACGTGAAATATGGCTTCAGGAGCGTTATCATCGAACCATCTGCATCATCACAATCTACCGTTCGAAAAATTAGAAGGTATGAATAATTATAACATGTGGAAATTTAACATGCGTCATACTTTGATTGTCCCGTTTATAAAAACTTTTAAAATGGAAAAGCGGTGAAGGTGTGGTGGTGTGAAGTGGTGGTAAAATGAAACGGCATAAATAAACTAAAAATATTTATTTGCCGTAAGTGCCTGACTCACACAATCACCGCACTAGCTCAGGGAGCACACAATTTGTAGGGCACGCCCTACAAATTGTGTGCTCCCTTGGGAAGCCTTTCTGTATTTCACTTAAGTCGCACTGGTTAGCACTTCCCTTGGTTTGAAAGCGGGAGTGAAGAGATCGCTCGGCGACGGCGGTGAGGAAGCGGGCGCTGGCACGGGAAGCCGCGTGTCAGCCAGAAGTCTGGACGTCCAGGGTAAATGTGGAAGAAGGCTCCTGCGTAAAGCCCGAACGTAGTTGTGGGCCGAACGTAGATTGGAAGCCCGGCGTAGATTGGCTCCAGCGTAAAGCCCGAACGTTGATGAAACCCGAATGTAGTTGGAGGCCGAGCGTGGATCGGAAGCCCGGCGTAGATTCTGGAATTTGATACAACCAAGCCTAAGTCGGTGGCATATCAAATTCCGTTTTGATATCCTCCACTCCGGCACGGAAACTCAAAGAAACTACTAAATCGCAGTAAGTTTGCCGGCGTGGTAGAAAATCAGAACGGAGTTACAATTCTGAAGTTAAAAAGCGAGGCTGATGGCCGGGAAATATAATACTAACAATAATTTTGACAAAATGAACAAAATGAACTACTGAATTGACATTTGAAAAATATGACGCAATAGGCATGATAATGTGCAATTTAGGTACGTTATAAAAAAGGAAGATGAAAAGAACAATTAATATGCTAAAGTAAACGTTAAATTATTAAGGGGCTGAAATAAAACACGATTAACATACTACAAAACAAAATAGGTACATATGAAAAAAAACCTGTCAAGTGCGAGTCGGACTCGCGCACTGAGGGTTCCGTACTACAACCGGAGGAATAAAACCATAAAAACCACTTTTCTTATCGAACCGCAAAACTAACTTTGTTTTTAGAGGTTTAATGTAAATATCAAAAAAACTACTTATTAGATCTCGTTCAAACCAATTATCGGTGGAAGTTTGCATGGTAATCTACATCATATATTTTTTTTAGTTTTATCATACTCTTATTTTAGAAGTTACAAGGGGGGGGACACACATTTTACCACTTTGGAAGTGTCTCTCGCGCAAGCTATTCATTTTAGAAAAAAATCATATAAGAAACCTTAGTATCATTTTTGAAGACCTATCCATAGATACACATATGGGTTTGATGAAAAAAAAATTTTTGAGTTTCAGTTCTAAGTATGGGGCACCCCCAAAATTTATTACTTTTATTAAAATTTTGTATGAAAACCTTAATGCGGTTCACATAATACATCTACTTACCAAGTTTCAACAGTATAGCTCTTATAGTTTCGGAAAAAAGTGGCTGACATACGGACGGACAGACGGACAGACGGACAGACGGACAGACGGACAGACGGATAGACGGACAGACGGACAGACGGACAGACGGACAGACGGACAGACGGACAGACGGACAGACAGACATGACGAATTTATAAGGGTTCCGTTTTTTGCCATTCGGCTACGGAACCCTAAAAAGTGAGGTTATGTCGTGAACTTTAAAGTGCCAAACAAAACTTACCCCTAACGCGGGATATCTGGGGACACGGTAGTGTCCCCGCCAGACGAGTCAAGCGAAGCGCGAGGGCACTACCTATCTTTTCTCGAAGTGTTTCGCCGTATTTTTAAACCCTTATAACTTAGGCCAGAATTATTCCAGATAATCAAAATTCTCGGGAAATGATGTCGCCGGTGAACTTATTAAATGTATAAAGTTTCAATATCACAGGTCTTATACTTTAGATTTTATTGACATCTGAAAAACCCAGTTTTCGTCACTGACTGACTGACTGACTGACTGACTCACTGATGATCATCAAAATTCCTAGGTACTTCCTGAAGTCCTAGAAAGCTGAAATTTGGTGTGTAAGCTAGAATTAGTACACAACCAACAAAAAAATTCCAAAAGTAGGGAATTTAACCCCCCAACCCCTTAAAATAGGGGATGGAAGTTTGTATGAAACTACGGCAAATATTGATGCTAGAGGTCTCAAAATTGATGTAGGGACTGTTCGTAATAAACAATTAAACACGTGTTTCAGGATTTTCAGTAAATCAACCCACATCTATCAAATTAGGGGGTTGGAAGTTCGTATGGGGGGATGGAAGTTTGTATGAAACTACGGCAAATATTGATGCTAGAGGTCTCAAAATTGATATAGGGACTCTTTGTAATAAACAATTAAATACGTGTTTCAGGATTTTTAGTAAATCACCCCACATCCATCAAATTAGGGGGTTGGAAGTTCGTATGGGGGGATGGAAGTTTGTATGAAACTACAGCTAATATTGATGCTAGAGGTCTCAAAATTGATATAGGGACTCTTCGTAATAAAAAAATAAATACGTGTTTCAGGATTTTTAGTAAATCACCCCACATCCATCAAAATAGGGGGTTGAAAGTTCGTATGGGGGATGGAAGTTTGTATGAAACTACGGCAAATATTGATGCTAGAGGTCTCATAATTGATATAGGGACTCTTTGTAATAAACAATTAAATACGTGTTTCAGGATTTTTAGTAAATCACCCCACATCCATCAAATTAGGGGGTTGGAATTTCGTATGGGGTTTCCCATACGTATATAGATAGGTACAAACTTAATTTCATGTTAGATATCTGCTAGTATACATCTGGAAAAACACGTAATTTTTTTTAGGTAATTATAAGCGCGATTCCAGTGCCCAAGTGGCCAAGCGCCTAAGTGCCCAGTGCCCCGTGCCCAGTAATATCGCACGTTTCAAGCCCAAGTTCCATGCATGTCATGTTTAACAAGCCGAGTTTCACTGCATATCGAGTGACCAGGATCCAGCGCTCAATGACAAGAATCCACATTGAACCGAGTGCCTAGTGCCCAGCTGAGCTGTCGAACGTGCCAAGCGTCAAATCTCTCTGATTTTGAAGAGCGTTTAGCGCATTAATACCTGCTCAGTGCCCAAACGGACGCGTCAAGCCCAAGTTACATACAGGCCCCGTCCAACGAGCCCAGCTCTCAGTTCCCAGTGCCCAGGGTGAGATGAGTGCCCAAGGCCCAGTGCCCAGTACCCACAGTTAGCCGTCGGGCATGCCAAGCGTAAATTATGTGGATTTTAACAGCGCCCCAACGTCAGTGTGCCCAGTACCATAGTACACGCGGCAAGCCCGAATTCCCGTACCGAGCTCCGCGTGTTCATTGCCCAGAGTCCAGTGCTCTGTGACCAAAATGAGTTGTCAAGCGTGTCAAGCGTCAAATTTGAATTTCAAGAGCGCCTCAGCGCCCAACGAAAATAAAGACTAAGTATAAATAAAACAATAGTTAAAGACTAATAAACACACAAATCTCACCGATACCTTCCGTAGATTTGTAATGGATAACAAGTAGTCTGTGTTAGTCCAGGATATAATCAGTCTATATTTTAAATTTCAACCAAATCAGTTCAGTGGTTGTGTTGTGATTGAGTAACAAACATCCAAACTTTCATTTGTGACTTTGTGTTTTAATAGGTAAAATTTGAAGTTAGAAATTGAAATTTGGATCTATACATTACGTTTAATTATCATTTTATCTTGATAAATGTAAAATTAGTTTCACTTTCGGTAGGCCAAAACTACTAACTTTAAATCCACTATAAGTTTTGTAAATTTTCAGAATATACTTCTAAGCAAAGTTCGTATTTACTCGTAATACAAACATATTAGAGAGTGGGCTGTGAAAAGAGGCGCACTTGAAGTGCAAGAAATACACAAAAAAAAGAAAAATTAAGTTAATAAAAAACATTGTTTTAAAAAACTTACAAAAAGAAATGAAATCCCAACAAAAACATTATCATGTATAATGTAGCCAGACGAGCATATGGCTCACACTGTCAAAAAGTTATCAGATCTCATGTAGGGCAAGACTTCTGACTTTATACACCCTTAAATACAAGCTCTAACTTCACAAACTCTACACTTTAGTTACAATAATGTCTTGACCGTTTGGCTACCGTTACATTGGGCGTAAAATCAAAAATTTATTCACTTTTTAGTACTCTGTAAGTTCTGTTAAATCAAAATTTGAAATCAGGAAAATGATTTTGGTGGGATACATTTTTCACTTTACGCCCATGTGACGGTAGCCAAACGGTCAAGACATTATTGTAACTAAAGTGTAGAGTTTGTGAAGTTAGAGCTTGTATTTAAGGGTGTATAAAGTCAGAAGTCTTGCCCTACATGAGATCTGATAACTTTTTGACAGTGTGAGCCATATGCTCGTCTGGCTACATTATACATGATAATGTTTTTGTTGGGATCCATTTTTCGCTTAGTAATTGTGTTGGTAATGAAAATATATATTAATAACATTTAAATATACGTGCCTGACCTAATGCGGTCGGCACGAAAAAAATTTGCGCGGCCATTCGCTAAAAAACGCGAACAGCCGCGCGGCGTACGGTAGGTAATGTCAATCTGCCGCGACTCGCGCTGTGTTGCCACTCGCAATCGTCAATCGCGACCCACACGGAAGTTATAAGAACTCCAGTGTTTTTTTTTTTTTTTTTTTTTTTTTCATTTCGTTACATGATCATCGATGATTTATGGTCATGCATTGAAGGTATAGGTCGCACAACGAAAGTTGAGGCGAACACGGCACTCACACTAACGTAATATTTGCATACAAGGTGTTTCATTTTTGTAAGATGTAAGACGGGACATCAGTTTATACAATTCAGTCATAATTACATTAGATCTGTCTTTTTTACGTTTTCTTTAAAATAATTGAACACATTAAATACAATTTCACGACTTTGTCGATGTTGTTTTTGCATCCTGTTGTAGAAGAAGATGTTATAGTAATACCGCCACAAAATATTGTTACGTGCTGGGGTTTGAAGATTGGAATGAAAACACTTGATGACCATTTTATTTTGCACTTCTTATCCGAAATGTATCTCTTGATCGCTTGTAGTTTGATTGACTGATTGACAGAATGACTTAGCGTAAGGTATAAATTATGGTATTCTGTGTCAATAGGTATAGAAATAACAAGTATTTAATAATAAGTAATATATAAATCTAACGTTGTATTGTTATAAAAGCAAAATCACAATCAGAACAAAATTATAACTCAATTTCTATTTAAAAAAGTGAACCGCCTTCAAAAAACATACCATAAAATAATTCTAATAATGTAAGCACAAAATAATTTTCTAATAATAATTATGTGGGTATTAAGTATACCCATTTTTTTCATATAACACTCTGTATCATTCTCTGTCAAATGTCAGCGCATCGGCGTATACAGACACAAACTTTGCTTGTGTTGTTCGCCTCAACTCTCGCTGTGCGACCTATACAGAGCCCATCGATACATCTAAAGATCTACGCGCACTGGCCCGCATTAGTTTGGCTGTGAAACCGATTTGTGTGCAATATATTAGAAATGCAAATACAGCTAAACAAGCTTGGGATCAACTAAGCGCAGTCTTTGAAGATAAAGGTTTCGGACGGCGTGTAGCATTGTTAAGACAGCTGCCCCGTGCTAGTTATGCAGATTTTGATAGTATGAGTGCATACTTTGAGCATATAAGTATAACGACTCTTGTTCAGCAGTTAAGTGATATTGGCCGAGCTATAGAAGATGCTGAAGTTGCGGAGATTGTCTTGAGTGGCCTTCCACAGGAGTATGATATCATCGTATCCAGTCTCGAAGCTGTCGCCTGCACAGGTACAATTTCAAGTGATTTAGTCCGTACTAGATTGTTACAAGAAAAAGAACGCAGAAGACGGACAGAAAGCAAGGAAGACATGGCCCTGCTGTCTAAACAAAAGACTAAGAAGGTATTTGTTTGTCACTTTTGTGCCATGACAAAAAACGTGACTGCTTTAAGTTTAAGAAGCAGAAGACAGATAAAGCAACAGCATTGGCGGCTATATGTTATGGAGTCTTCGAGAGTAAGGATTGGATCGTGGATTCCGGCCCTCGACGTATATATCCAGAGACTTACAGTGGTTTATCAAGATAACAGAATATGATAAGACTGTAGTTGCTAATGGTAGTACCCAGGTGTCCTAGTAATGGTGATGTGATGATTCCTATAAAAAATAACAAGTCTCAACTCTGTGACTGTTAATGTTACTCTTTCAACAAGAAAACATTAATTAAAGATTATGTTGTCTCTTTCGTTTGCGTGCTGTTTCGTATCTTTTGTTCTATTTATCAGTGAAACTTGTGAATGTGTACGTACGTGTGTAATATTGATGTGACTGTGTGCGTGTAGCTGTGGATTATAAAGTCTATTCAAATTGAGTTAGGCTAAAAGGTAAACAAACTAACCTTTCGGCGTACACTTCATTTCGAAAACACTTTTCACGATGTTGAAGCAATTAAATGACACACAAACTGCTTTCTGTCCACAAACAACATCTCAAGTAACCTTACGTGTAATATTTTTGCTATTTTATCCAGTATTTTAGCAATATATATAAGAAAAACTAAATCAAAACACAAGTAAAGTATGACAGATACTAAAATCGTAGATTTGACATTGACTTTTTATTTATCCTCTTTCCTCCTTATATCTCTTTGTGTTTGTCTTTGTATATAAGTGTAAACTGTAACCTCATATTTGTGTCTAACCGTATAACTAACCATAACTAACCCTTCTATTATAGATCATCTCAAAACTGTGCCTCCCTCAAGCTACTCGACATTGACGAAGTGCATTGTGCTGTTTTGGCACTACAGAAAGCCATAAAGCAAGAAAAGAAGAAAATTATTGACCTGAGTGTTGTGCATATGCGCAATTGCAATCACAGACAAAAAACGAATGACTCACCTTGGTCAGTTACATCGATTAATTCGTTCAGAATCGAAATCACGTTAGTTTATTATAATTCGTTTACGTATATTTCAAAATTATCCTATCATGTTGTAAAGTCTGATGTTATAAAATTAAATAACAACAATATTGCTATAAACTTTTTACAGGGGCGATATATAAAGACGTTTTGACTTCCTTGATATTTGGTAGGTATCGAGACGGTATGAAATAATAGGACTAGCGGTACAGTTATTGGAAGTTTAAGTTATTTTATGACTATAATTGTCCAGCAAAATTAAAATAACGAGTTGGTATGAACAATTTTTGTTTGACTTTAATATTTGACAATTAACTGTACTTAATTACATATATAAAAACACATGTAACATTTTTCTATAGTTTTGCTGTTAAAACCAACACAAAAAAAATCCTTTAAAAATTATAATGAATAAATGACTGCCATTTTGATTTTATTTATTAATGGATGTAATCGATATCTCGTTGTCGTGCTTATCCTAAAAAAAGATCCTTCGTTCCTTAAAAGGGTCTATTATACAGGGTTATATAAAAATACCAAATCGCTCTCGGTCTGTAGTTGTTTATATTAAAACTAACAACTTTTGTTCTACGAGTTTTTTTTAACTCGATATTTTGAGAAATATCTAATTTTCAAAATTACCCTAATTGTTTCTACTCTGTAACGTAACACCGAACACGGCAAGTAGCAACGGCGGCGGCGAGCGACATGCAAACTTACGGCGCTGATCCATTGTATTTGGTGTCAATGTCACTTTTCTGAATTATCATAATTTATTCATTTTCAACCGACTTTAAAAATAAGGAGGTTCTAAATTCGACTGTATTTTTTTATGCTTGTTACCTCATAACTTTTGACTGGTTGAATCGATTTTAATGATTCTTTTTTCATTAAAAGCTGACGCTTCCCGTGTGGTCCCATTTCAATTTAGTCTAGTTCTGATAATGGTATCCATGAGAAAATTTTAATTGGAAAGGACGTATTCAATAGCAGTTGACACAGAGCAAAGAATGACTTTATATTGGCTAATAGAGTTAGCATGATGACGATCTTCTTAGGAAACCAGTGTCGCTAAACTCACATATTTACAAGTCACGCACACCATAATCCTCCACATTAGATTGGTCAAAAAAATGACGTTATTTTCAAAATATATTTCCATTAAAGTCAACCTTATTAACACAGCTATACAATTTATATTGCAAAAATTTACTTCAAATATGTTTAGTTCCGCTATTGCCCGCATCGGCAGTAGTAGATTCGTTTTATAAAGATTTTTTGAGAAACTCTGTTTATATGAAGTTAAGATTAAAATTTGAATGGCAAAGAACAAACTTCAATATTTGATAACTGTCAAAGTGTAGTGATGCATCTTAACCGTGAATCGTAAAATTATCGATAAAGTTGAAATAAAAAGCAATGTTATATTAATATGTACAGAAAAAAAACCAATTTAATTAATTTCCGTCTAGTCATAATAAACCACATAAAATAACACATTATGGTAA
This sequence comes from Coenonympha arcania, assembly GCA_036785405.1. Lineage (NCBI taxonomy): Eukaryota > Metazoa > Arthropoda > Insecta > Lepidoptera > Nymphalidae > Coenonympha > Coenonympha arcania. Next base: position 10,527,461 of record CM072063.1, on the reverse strand, counting down.
AAAAATAAATAATATTTAATGAATAAATAATATTTAATGAATAAATAATATTTAATGAATTCCGTCCTGTTAGCGTTCCGCCTTCTGACTGTACATTAGATGTTTCATTTTTGGAAACTTCAACCTAAGTACAGGAAGTAATAGCTGTTGTAATAATGATTATTGATTTATTAAGCAAATATAAAGGAGTAACCGTATTTAGAAAGAATCTACGTGACCATATCAAAGTGATTAACATAGTCCAATAGCTAGCTAAAATAGCAGTGGCCAAGCTATAAAATTATCATAGAACTGAGGGCCGTATACCCCACACGTACTTATGTTTACTTTGAAGTAAAAACCGCGCAGGGCACAACAAGAACCACATCGTACGACAGGCTACAGAACTTGCGATCTGAAGATAGTTGCTAGTGGCAAGAGATATCCCGTACGTGGAGGTGTAAGTTTAGAAAAGCCTTCACCTAGCTCCAGCAGTGGACGTCTAAAGGCTTATCATGTCATGTCATACTTTCTATATATTTTTGAGAGTAAATTACTTAGTTATGACTGAATTTGTGACGTGTATAGACGTACCAGTGGACGATGAATTAAAAAAAATTTTTACGTGGTTCTGCTCCAGTTTTAATGTATTTATTACCACTTTTCTTAACAATAAAATCCTCTTCCAAAAAATGATCGTAGCAGATTGTACCTACTTGCTTTTGAAGGGAACCAATTAAACCTTCCAGTAGCTTTGATCCATTTTTCTTTTACAAATGGCTCCCTAGGGAAACTGAAATAGTAATATTTTTAATTTTTAATTTTCTTCTTACAGCCTATTATCGTAATGAAAACCTATTTTTTTCCTAATATGGATAAGCGTGCGAACAGTAGTGGTGAATTTCTTAACTCTTGAGATTGCTCTGAACAGATACGGCAATACGCGGAACGTTTTAATAAAAGTCGATAATATTTTATCGATAGTTACATGATACAGTACTGGCTGAGTAGCGAAAGTTGAATGACAACGTTCTAGAAGAAAATTATTAGTAAATGTGAAATCAACCGTAAAGTTCATATTTTAAGGATTATTTTAAAATGTCTTGAAGCCCTATAGAAATTTAACACAATTTTTCACGTATTTATACTTAAAACTAGTAAAATTCAAGTTACCGATGGTAAGTTATCCCTCCAAGTAAACGATTATAGGTCTTGCTACGATTTTTACACACTAATACAGCGCATTGAGCCATTTTAATATTTTTTTATAGCACTTTATTGTATGCATTTTTGACAGCGACTGAGTGTGCATGTCGAGCAAGTAAGGTAAATTACCCTACTAGTGGCGACACGGGTAACACCCACATGCTACTTCTAGTGTCTTTTGTTTTCTGTGGCAGTTGATGAGAGTTGAACTCGGTTTTTGACGTGACAACGTCTTATAAATCGATAGAGCCGGTTGCACGCACGAAAAAACATGACTCATCCGGCGTTACCGGCGTTACCTAACTCATGCGGCGTTACCGGTGTTACCTCGCGAGCGCGGAACGAGCGACAAAGAAGACGTTGTCACGTTCAACTATCGTCAGTAAACCGACTTTACAGGCAACCAATTTTTTTGTTAATTAATTAACATATATAATATTATTTGGTATGAAATAAATTAATATAGAATTTTGAAAAGTCGTAAAACAAAAGTTAGTTTTAATGAACTACAGGCCGAGAGCGATTATACGACTCATTATAAAATCTTCACAACGATCTCACACATCGGCCCTGGACCCGGGCAGGTGAGATGTAGTCGATGTAGATAATGGCTGAACAAAATTTTAAATTACTATGATTTCGGTCGACTTTCGTTATACCAAAATTGATGATTGAAAACTCGTAACTTCCTTTATTATCTGATGTTTTTCTTTAACTGGACGATAAAAACTGTGCTCCTATACAAATGAAACGAGATATAGCGTTGTTTTCATTACAAAACAAATAAGCAGAAAATATCTCCTTTTTGACGTAAAAATAAGAAAAGCTAAATTACTTTACATTTCGTTTAATAAAAGTATCCAATAATAAAAAAAGCTCCATCTTCGACCACATCGTCACTTTCCATCGGGTGATATTGTGGTCAATCGTAAACCTATATTGAATGAATATAAAAGTATTTCGGAACCAAATATAGCCAGGAGTATAGATTATTACTATATGAATCTGAATTTGGTATTACGAATGTATGGAGACCTCGCACGCCATGTAACTCATAAAGCGCAGAAAAAAATCAATAGGTTAGATTATAATCAATCTTTGGCCGATACATCTATCACGGATTAGTAAGACCGATAGTACTAAAAATTAAAGGTATATAAAAATGTATCAATAACACAATAAAGTCAAGAAATTGGTTAAAATTTTATTATTCTATCTTTTAGCCATGTGGCTACCACCCATTGCTGTATAGTTATAAATTCAACCCAGCTTGTCAGCAACCCAGTTATAAGCTGAGGTCGCAGCGTCTTTAATGCCGCCCATAACTGAGTTAATGGCAGTAGCAGTTGGTGAAATCAAAATTTCTTGGGGCGACGCGACCAGCACGGGCACGGCGTACGCTGCGCACACGCACGCGAGCAGACCCAACACGAGCAGCAACTGAAAGAGGGAATACGTATTGGAGATTAGACAAATGATGCGTTACAGTGAAAAACAGGTTTACATTTACAATTCGTTGGTAGAAAAGACATATTCCAGTTAAACTTCAATGGAACAAATTTTATCATGACACTACACCTATGTGTAATAAAGTATTTTTAACTTTGACTCTGTATTCATGGTTCAAGATGGAATGCACTCAGCTTTTTTCCTAAGATCTGGAGAGGATGATACTAATCGAAATGAGACAAGTCAACCGGTCAAATGCGAATCAGTTCTGCCCACTTAGGGGTTTCTTACCACCAAATCCATTAGGGTCTTCTTTTTCTTTTATTTTTTTGTTGATAAAAAGAGGCAATGCCATTCGTTTAATAAAATCTTGTTGATTTTTAAAAATTCTACCCCTGAGGGGGGGTCAGATAAACCCTAAAGTAGGGTTCACGTAATCCCGTCACGGTAGGTGAATCCGCGAGGTAACTATTTCTAGACTAATAGATAATAATAGCCAACTTACGGTATTCATCGTGCTTCTAGTTCAGATGAAGACGTTAACACACTGATATGCAATTGTGTTGGTCTAATGCGTTTTATATGAGACTGTAATCTGTATTTAATATAACAAAATTAAAAATACATAACGAAGCCGGTTTCGTAATGCTTTAATAACAATTATTTTCAAATTTAAACGTTACATGAAGTTTAATTTTTAAGTAATTGTCTTTATAATTTTTCAAGAAAACTTCATTCAAAACCACCTAAATACTTAAAATTATTATTTTTGACGTGACAACGTCTTATAAATCGATAGAGCCGGTTGCACGCACGAAAAAACATGACTCATCCGGCGTTACCGGCGTTACCTCGCTCATGCGGCGTTACCTCGCGAGCGCAGAACGAGCGACAAAGAAGACGTTGCCACGTTCAACTATCGTCAGTAAACCGACTTTACAGGCAACCAATTTTTTAATTTACATCTGGATTCTAAAGTTATACGCATATCAATAAGTTGTACATACTTCTTAATAAAATCTGTATAACAGGAAATTTGCATTGAAAAGAAAGTAACTTTTTGTATGTTTCGTCCGTCCGTCCATCTGTCACCAGGCTCTCTCATCATCTCATCTCTTGAACCATGATAGCTACAGACTTAAAATTTTCATAGATGATGTATTTCTGTTGCTGCTATTACAAAAAATAATAAAAACTAAAGTAAAATAAATATTTAAACTCCATAGAACAAACATGATTTTTTTTGCTTGTTTTTGCTCAATATTGATAGCGGTAACAGGCAGACGCTTAAATTTTTTATAGAATTATTTTTTTTTATAGAATTTTTTTTTATATTTGCTAAAGAAACTATCAAAAAACTTTTATTGCATGGCAGTAAAAATTTTCAATCGTTTATCAGACAAAACCAAAGGAATGTCAATAAGAAGCTTCAGGGGTCACATTTTCAATCGCCTTAATACAGAAACCGTCTATGACGTAGACGATTTCTTCAAATTGGACTAATTAAATAATTATTTTATTATTATTTACATATTTAAATTAACTCTCACACCCGATACACGATAAATATATATAAAAACCAAAGACATACAATAAACTTACTTAAATACGCGAAATTTAAATAAACATACATAAACGTTACACACATACATATATGTGCCGGGCGGAGGACTACACCCCGGCAGGGGAGACCAAACGGCCGGGGGTCAGGGCGACAGGCTAAGAAACCGGCGGACTATCCTAGCCGAGTCGAGCACCACCGCCCTCTGCATCTTGGCCGCAAGTGAATTGCCACAGAAACCCAGTCGCCGCAGATGGTGAGCGAGGCTGACTGGGATTAAACCATTGGCAGATATCACGATTGGAATGGTTTCAGTTGACTCCACGTGCCACATGGCGGAAACCTCGTGAGCCAGATCTAGATACTTTCGTTTTTTCTCTGTCTCAGCCCTCACGAGATTCTCGTCATGCGGAATCGTGATGTCCACCAAAAACACCCGCGACTGTGCCCGGTCCATCACCACGATATCAGGCTTGTTAGCCAAGATCGTCCTGTCCGTGATGATTGACCGGTCCCAATAGAGCCGGACGCCGCCGCGCTCGAGGAGTATTTTGGCTGCTTGGTTGTGCCTGTGCAGATACTCAGTGTTGGCAAGCGCCGAACACCCCGAAAGCACATGTCTGAGTGACTCACCGGGATGGCGACAGGCTCGACAAATGTCGTGAGTGCCATCCTTCAGAATGTACTTTCGGTAGTTCCGCGTCTTAACCACCTGATCTTGTATTGCACAGACAAAACTCTCGGTTTCCCCAAAGAGGTCACCGAAACGCAGCCACAGCACGGACGCTTTTCTATCTACGTGGGCCTCATGAAGGGCCTTAAAAAAGCGTCCGTGCAGCTCCTTCCCTTTCCATACGGACTCCCGGTCAGAGGTGCTAAGCACAACCGGTCCCTGCCACTCTGTGCTGGCCAAAGATAGGGGGGTCAGTCCTTTATCACATTCTATGACTTCCCGATGCACCGGGGACTCCCTCTTCGTCATGAAGTAAGTTCTGAGGCTGGATATCGATTGCGCATGGTCTTGACATTGAGCATGCCTCGACCACCACACTTTCGGGGGATATACAACCTCATTACAGAAGACTTCGGGTGGTGCATACGATGGGTAGTCATAGTTGTGCGGACTTTCCTATCCAGGGCATCTAGCTCGGTTTGAGTCCATCTGAGCACGCCAAAGGTGTACATGAGGACGGGCATGACCCAGCCGTTATAGGCTCGGACTTTATTATTATTATTATTATTGACTTGATATTTTGAATATTTAAGACCTAAATTAATACGATATTCATGAAAAAAATAAATGATTTATGATTTATGAGATAAATATTCAAATTAAAATAGAATAAAAAATTAAGGGAGCCTCCCATACAACAAACGTGATTTTTTTGCTCGTTTTTGAAATTGGTGAGCAGGGGTGTTTAGTTTTTACTTTAATACTATTGAGAAAATAGGTCTTGATATTACGGAATCCTCAGTTTGCGAGCCCGATTCGCACTTGACCAATTTTGTTGTAAGAGGAAGTTTTCCGCTAAAATGTTCAGACGGGCTAATCAAAAGGTTCATATCGGTGAGTATACCTAATAATAAACTCGCCGGCATATTTAGCGGAACATAAAAAAGGTCCATAATTAAAAAAATATGGTTTTATTTTAAAATCTACTAACTACACTTCTATTGTTATATAAAGTTTCATTTGTTTTACTTAAAATCACATTAAGAACAGATTTTGCGAGTAAAGGCTATTTGTGAAAAATGCTTTTTGAACTTTTTATGTAACCGGGAAAAGTGAAATTTAATATTAAAATAACAATTAATTAAATGAGAAAAATGGTGATTCATATCGCGTATATCCTCCACGTGCTCTTATTTAAGTTTCTACCCATATAGGCATACTGAGAATGATGTTATCGATGGTCTCCTGGGATAGTCTCCGCCATTCCTCAACTACGGCGATTCGCAGTTCACCCACGTTGGCAGGAGCTGGAATTCTGGACTTAACTTTTCTTTTCAGCAAGTCCCGAACGTGTTCTATTGAATTCATATCCGGTGATCTCGCCGGCCACTCTATAACAGTGATATTCATATCAATAAGATAAGCTTGAGTTACCCGAGCGGTATGCGGCCGAGCATAATCCTGCATAAAAACAAAATCATCACCGATTTATGGGGCAAACGGTACAACATTTTCTTCTAAAACTTCTCTAATATAGCGGTCTGCAGTCAGACTCCCTCTGTCAATCACTACCAAGTCTGTGCGAGCTCCCAAACAAATGCCCGCCCAAACCATTATTGATCCACCATCGTATGCAACTGTAGTTTCAAAATATGTCTGAATGTATTGTTCTCCTATGCGTCTGTATATTCTTTGCCTGCCGTCAATTTGATTAAGGAGAATTCTGCACTGATCACTAAACAACGAATCAAAAAACACGACTGCACTGTGGTAAAATGGTTTTTTGAATGAAAATGGCGCCTCACATCCACCATGTTGATTTTTTCCAAAATATATAGCCTGTGTTACTCGGAAGGATCTAAGGATTCTAAGGATACCCCATATGTCCAAATCTGTTCAGCCGTTCAGAAGCTATGTTGGAATAAAGAAACATCACATACATAGGTACAATACAAGGTGAAAAATTAATGGTTTTCAATGTTAAGCAGGGTGAATCAGTATCAGCAGTACTATCGAATTACCTACACTGTTTCGGAAAAGTAAGCATTTTTATTTTTATTGCAAAAAAAATAATCGAGATAAACTCGAAAATGTGATAACCAATAGTAGTGACTACGCGGTAGGTGGAGGTACACATGACACAATCTCTGACAAAATGCCGACCGAAACCGCGCCAATCGCGGGGAATTCCCGCATAGTCCTTTGAGATTAGCCGCCGCCGGCCGCAAGCCGCCGCCCGCGCCGCCTCATCGCCCGCGTAGTGTTGCCAACTTAGTGGATTTACCACTAACACTGGTGGTTTCGTTTCTTTTTAATGGAAGAAGTAGCTAGAGGAGTTTTCTAGTACACCACTAGTAGAATTTCCAGTTTCATAAATAATGGACGACATTTACACATTTAAATGAATAAAATTAATAAATTAGCTTATTTTTTTAACTTCATGTGCCTTCGAAGTCTGCACTTAGAGGTAGGCAATACTGATCCTGCAAAATGACGTGATAACAATTGTTTTTTTATGTTCCTGATCTTGACTTGTGCTATTTGTATGTTGATTTGTTTCGTTAGTTAATAATAACTTAACGAAGAAGGTTCTCACTTCTCAATCACAATACCTTTTTCTTTCAATAAGTCGGTATAAAATTGTTTAGTGGTAAATTTTGCGGATTTGAAGCCGTTTTCGTTAGTGGTTTTCTGATGTTTTAGATGTCGAGTCTGGTGGGGGAGTTCATTTAACATTTTGGCAACACTGCGCCCCCGCCGATTTCAGTTGCCACCGTACCGTAGTATGATGCACGCGCACGTCGCACGTGCGAAAACGCGCGAAAATGAATCGGCACTATGAATATTCAAATTTGGAATATCTACGTATGGTGCAACTGTACGCTGTTGCTGGATTTAGCGCATTAGAAGCCGAACGGGGGACCAGTTCCACGTCCCGGCCAGTTAAAGGCTGTGATAATAGACGCTTTTAATGTAGTGAGAAGTGATAGAGACACTTTATTAAAACTAAAAGACAATTGTGTGAAACGAGCTCAAATTTGCATTCAAAGAAACGGTTTGCATTTTGAACAGCTGCTTCGTTATCATTGACTGTTATAATCGTAAATAATAAATACCTACATACTCGTAAGTGTAGTGTGACTCAAAGCTTTTAGTTTTTACGAGTAAATTGTAAATAATGAACTTCGTGTACAGTGATATTACGTGTGCTTAAAATTTGTGGTAAGTTTGAACACCGTTTTCGAATCATTACGTTTAGTTGAATGACCGTAGCGTAGGTACACAGCTGATTGCCGCGCCGCGCCGCGCTTCTCTACAGCGCCGGCGCGGGCGGCCGGCGCTGTAGAGTAGTAGGTACGTAGGCGAGCGCGGCTTGCGGTACCACTACTACTAGTTTGCGAATTTTTGAAAACAAAATTTCTCGAAAAAAAAAAATTTTATTTTACGACTGGGGTCAAAATAAATTGCAAAAATTTAAAGTACTGCGAATAGCGATTCACCCTGCTTAACATCAAAAACCATTAATTTTTCACCGTGTATATATGAACCCTTAAAAACATTACACTCCTTTTTTGGGCAGTCGTGTAAAAATATATTTGTAATTAGTAGCTTAATCCTAGCTTTCTCTCATTTTTGCGTAAAGGAATAAATGTACAGATTTTACAACCTTAATGATTTTAGAATAGTTTAGTTTTAGTTTAGTTAGAACCTAGTTTAATTCGTAATCAGCACACTTGTTAATGTCTTTATTAGTTTTCAAACTTGCAATAAATGTGATTTACCTGAATAAAGACTTTTATTTCTTACCTATGTGCATATTTTCAAATTTCAATCAAGTTTCCACTCTGTGACTGTTAATGTTACTCTTTCAACAAGAAAACATTAATTGAAGATTATGTTGTCTCTTTCGTTTGCGTTCTGTTTCGTATCTTTTGTTCTATTTATCAGTGAAACTTGTGAATGTGTACGTACGTGTGTAATGTTGATGTGACTGTGTGCGTGTAGCTGTGGATTGTAAAGTCTGTTCAAATTGAGTTGGGCTATAAGGTAAACAAACTAACCTTTCGGCGTACACTTCATTTCTAAAACACTTTTCACGATGTTGAAGCAATTAAATGACACACAAACTGCTTTCTGTCCGCAAACAACATCTGAAGTAACCTTACGTGTAATATTTTTGCTATTTATCCAGTATTTTAGCAATATATATAAGAAAAACTAAATCAAAACACAAGTAAAGTATGACAGATACTAAAATCGTAGGTTTGACATTGACTTTTTATTTATCCTCTTTCCTCCTTATATCTCTTTGTGTTCGTCTTTGTATATAAGTGTAATCTGTAACCTCATATTTGTGTCTAACGGTATAACTAACCATAACTAACCCTTCTATTTATAGATCATCTCAAAACTGTGCCTCCCTCAAGCTACTCGACATTGACGAAGTGCATTGTGCTGTTTTGGCACTACAGAAAGCCATAAAGCAACAAAAGAAGAAGATTATTGACGTGAGTGTTGTGCAGATACGCAATTGCAATCACAGACAAAAAACAAATGACTCACCTTGTCAGTTACATCGATTAATTCGTTCAGAATCGAAATCACGTTAGTTTATTATATTTCGTTTACGTATATTTCAAAAATTAATTTCAAAATTATCCTATCATGTTGTAAAGTCTGATGTAATAAAATTAAATAACAACAATATTGCTATAAACTTTTTACAGGGGCGATACATAAAGACGTTTTGACTTCCTTGATATTTGGTAGGTATCGAGACGGTATGAAATAATAGGACTAGCGGTACAGTTATTGGACGTTTAAGTTATTTTATGACTATAATTGTCCAGCAAAATTAAAATAACGAGTTGGTATGAACAATTTTTGTTTGACTTTAATATTTGACAATTAACTGTACTTAATTACATTTATAAAAAATTGGTTGCCTGTAAAGTCGGTTTACAGACGATAGTTGAACGTGACAACGTCTTCTTTGTCGCTCGTTCCGCGCTCGCGAGGTAACGCCGCATGAGCGAGGTAACGCCGGTAACGCCGGATGAGTCATGTTTTTTCGTGCGTGCAACCGGCTCTATCGATTTATAAGACGTTGTCACGTCAAAACACATGTAACATTTTTCTATAGTTTTGCTGTTAAAACCAACACAAAAAAATTGGTTGCCTGTAAAGTCGGTTTACTGACGATAGTTGAACTTGACAACGTCTTCTTTGTCGCTCGTTCCGCGCTCGCGAGGTAACGCCGGTAACGCCGCATGAGCGAGGTAACGCCGGATGAGTCATGTTTTTTCGTGCGTGCAACCGGCTCTATCGATTTATAAGACGTTGTCACGTCAAAAATTGGTTGCCTGTAAAGTCGGTTTACTGACGATAGTTGAACATGACAACGTCTTCTTTGTCGCTCGTTCCGCGCTCGCGAGGTAACGCCGGTAACGCCGCATGAGCGAGGTAACGCCGGTAACGCCGGATGAGTCATGTTTTTTCGTGCGTGCAACCGGCTCTATCGATTTATAAGACGTTGTCACGTCAAAAAAAATTGGTTGTCTGTAAAGTCGGTTTACTGACGATAGTTGAACGTGACAACGTCTTCTTTGTCGCTCGTTCCGCGCTCGCGAGGTAACGCCGGTAACGCCGCATGAGCGAGGTAACGCCGGATGAGTCATGTTTTTTCGTGCGTGCAACCGGCTCTATCGAATTATAAGTCGTTGTCACGTCAAAAAATCCTTTAAAAATTATAATGAATAAATGACTGCCATTTTGACGTGACAACGTCTTATAATTCGACAGAGCCGGTTGCACGCACGAAAAAACATGACTCATCCGGCGTTACCGGCGTTACCTCGCTCATGCGGCGTTACCGGCGTTACCTCGCGAGCGCGGAACGAGCGACAATGAAGACGTTGTCACGTTCAATTATCGTCAGTAAACCGACTTTACAGGCAACCCATTTTTTGATTTTCTTTATTAATGGATGTAATCGATATCTCGCTGTCGTGCTTATCCTAAAAAAAGATCCTTCGTTCCTTAAAAGGGTCTATTATACAGGGTTATGTAAAAAATACCAAATCGCTCTCGGTCTGTAGTTGTTTATATTAAAACTAACAACTTTTGTTCTACGAGTTTTTTTAACTCGATATTTTGAGAAATATCTAATTTTCAAAATTACCCTAATTGTTTCTACTCTGTAACGTAACACCGAACACGGCAAGTGGCAACAGCGGCGAGCGACATGCAAACTTACGGCGCTGATCCATTGTATTTTGTGTCAGTGTAATGTCACTTTTCAGAATTATCATGATTTATTAATTTTCAACCGACTTTAAAAAGAAGGAGGTTCTAAATTCGACTGTATTTTTTACTTGTTACCTCAGAGCTTTTGACTGGTTGATTCGATTTTAATGATTCTTTTTTCATTAAAAGCTGACGCTTCCCGTGTGGTCGGAACTCAATTTAGTCTAGTTCTGATAATGGTATCCATGAGAAAACTTTAATTGGAAAGGACGTATTCAATAGCAGTTGATGAGAGTTGAACTCGGTTTTTTTGTTAATTAATTAACATACCTATATTATTTGGTATGAAATAAATTAATACTGAATTTTGAAAAGTCGTAAAACAAAAGTTAGTTTTAATGAACTACAGGCCGAGAGCGATTATACGACTTATTAGAAAATCTTCACCACTTTTTAATAATTTTCAACCGACTTTATAAAGAAGGAGGTTCTAAATTCGACTGTATTTTTTATGCTTGTTACCTCATAACTTTTGACTGGTTGAATCGATTTTAATGATTCTTTTTTCATTAAAAGCTGACGCTTCCCATGTGGTTCCATTTCAATTTAGTCTAGTTCTGATAATGGTATCCATGACAAAACTTTAATTGGAAAGGACGTATTCAATTTGTCGCAGTTGATGAGAGTTGAACTCGGTTTTTTTGTTAATTAATTAACATATAGTATTTGGTAAGAAATTACAACAACTGCCAAACAATAACGAGAACAAAAAAGAACTTGTAAGCCTAGATACACGGAAACTTCTAGAGGAAAGAATGTCTTTATACAAAGAAAAAAGAACAAAGGAGACAAAACAAAAAATAACAGATATTAGTAAAAAAATAAACAGAAAAATTATCAAAGAAAAGAAAGAACATCGCCATGAAACATTTGTAAAACATATAGAAAAAAGAGGTGCTTTACGAAAAGCACTTAAAAAACTTAGGGGAGTGTCAGAATGGACCGCTAGTATAAAAAATAAAAGTGGTGATTTAATATCTAAACGTTCTGACATCATAAACGAAGCCACATCTTTCTACAAGACCCTGTACTCAGCGCAGGAATCGAAGCCCATACAGATACAAAACTATATAGTCCAGGGGTGGCCAACAGGTCGATCGCGATCGACCGGTCGATCGCGACTGTTAGTTCAGTCGATCGTGGCAAGGCAAAAAATATAAATACGTAGACCAGACTGTCCAACGTAATCACCTACTGCTGGACGCATCATGCATCATCTTGTATAATTTTTGAACAATTGTGAACATCAAGGATCATATGGAAAAACATCCTACCTACAATTTAATTTCTGAGAAATATACGATAGAAATTAGGGCAGTGGTAGCAGGCTTCCAAATTCGCTTTGGTGATTTCACAAAAATTGAGAACTTGGTTCAATTCATCAATTATCCGTTCAATGATTCCATTGATCATAGTGATATCTATGAATTGGCTACAAAATTTGCACATTTCAAATGGAGCACATGATGTTACAAAACGAAATTATTACTCTGCGCTGCGACATATTTCTTAAAGCAAGGTAATCCTCTGGTCAAGATTTCTGGGCATTGGTTTCCAACGAAAAATATCCAAATTTGAAGAAATGTGTTGAACAACTTGCTAGGTACATGATTGTGTACTGAACTATGCGGTTTCATTTAAGATTTCTAAAAGTATGTAAGTGGTAGATCGCACAGGGTCTCGTTAGTGAACAAGAGATCCTGGGTCCAATCAAGTTGGCCACACCTGCGTATATACACTCAAACGATAACTCGATGCCAATACCACCAATATTGAAATCTGAAATAGAGCATGCTGTAAAAACACAGAAAAATGACAAGTCGCCGGGGGAAGATAAAGTCACGAACGAAGTGCTAAAGTCTTTACTAGAAATCTTACTGAGTCCTGAAATACTATTCAATAACATTATGAAGGCACAAAATACACCTAAACAATGGTCTAAATCAACAATCACTTTGTTACACAAAAAAGGAGATAAAAATGACTTAAACAACTACCGTCCCATCAGCTTAATGTCAAACATTTACAAAATATTCTCAAAAATAATCCTAAACAGGATTAAAAAAACTTTGGAAGAAAACCAACCACCAGAACAGGCAGGTTTTCGGAAGACATTTTCAACCATCGACCACCTCCAGACGGTAACCCAAATCATGGAAAAAGCTAACGAATATGGAATAACCTTATACTTGTGTTTCATCGATTTCACAAAAGCATTCGACTCACTGAGCCATAACGCAATATGGGAAGCACTCTTTAACCAAGGTATTGCTATACAATATATTAGGCTTCTACATAGCATTTACTCTAAAGGTTCAGTAAAAGTCAAAATGGAAAGAGAAGGCGAAGAGTTCCCCGTAGAAAGAGGCGTGAGACAGGGAGACCCTATGTCCCCACAAATCTTTGCTGCAGTATTGGAATCAGTTTTCAGACAACTCCATTGGGAGGAACGGGGTGTCAAAATAGACGGAAAATACTTAAGCCATCTACGATTCGCAGATGACATTATCTTATTCGCTGAAAATGCTAATGACCTGGAAAACATGATAATTGAATTCGAATCCAAAAGTAGAAACGTCGGCTTAATGTTGAATGCCACCAAAACTAAGATTCTTACAAACGGACAAATCAAAGATGTCACCGTCGTTAACAGAAAAATAGAGTTTGTTGAAGAATAACCGATAATAATGATGTTTGTTTGTTAACCTAGGACAGACAGTTTCATTTGGAAACCGAACTGAAAAGGAAATACATAGAAGAATTGCGTTAGCGTGGAAAAAGTACTGGAGCTTAAAAGAAATCATGAAGAACAAGCAATTTAGCACTAAGATTAAAAAGAAAGTTTACGAAAGCATAATTATGCCATCACTCACATATGGCTGTCAAACTTGGGCAAGCAGGAAAGAGGATGAAACTAAAATAGCAGTCTGTCAGAGAAAAATGGAACGAAGTATTCTAGGTATAAAGCTGAATGATAGAATTAGTAATACCAGCATACGAAATAAAACAAAATTTTACGACATATCAAGGAGATCAAGACTATTAAAATGGAAATGGGCAGGTCACGTATGCAGAATGGAGGACACAAGGTGGACAAAAAGACTGACTGAATGGATACCCAGAAACAAAAAAAGAGGTAAGGGACGACCAAAGAGAAGATGGTGTGACATTTTTAGACAAACATGCGGACCAAATTGGATGACTTTAGCAAGGAACCGCGAACTCTGGAGAGATTTGGGGGAGGCCTACGCCGACGAGGCGACTTCTACCGTGAACATAGGTACATAATACACTTAACAAAAAAACTTGACAATACTAATACAAATTTAAAATACAATTTTTGTACACGATTGACTGCTGAAATTGAAATTGACATAAATCATGAATTGTGAGTATTGTGTTCTGACACCAGCACCAAAAATTGTATAACATATATAATATTTCAACAAGATTATGTGGAAAGTTACGGACGAAACGAACGAAGAATAATATTATAAATAAATAAATAAATAAATTTTTTATTTCTCATAATTCGTTACAGTACCTTTATGCCACTATATATTATAACTAGTAGGGCGCGTGGGTGCGCGGGCCACATGTGGCCCGCGTGTTGTCTTCCCGCTTATAAAAAATCCCTTTAAAATTCTCCATAAATTTTCTATGAAAAAAAATAAAGTCCGCCATTTTGAATTTTTTTTCTATCCATCGTATAGACCTTCGGATCCTGATCATTTCTTGTCGAGAAACCATTATTCCATCTTTTATACTTTCCGAGATATCGACGAAATTCGAATAGCGGCCATTTTGAATCCGCCAATTTGAAAATTTTTTCAGCTCACTGCCAATTGGATGACGTTTCAAATGACATTTGGTCGAGCACTCTCCACCTATCTGCGATACCCTTGGCTGTGCTCTTCAGCCGTCTTCGAAATCCTCAATCATCAGCTCTCTCCGTATTTTTCCTCCGAATGAATTTTTCCTTTATACCTATACGAAATGGTCATTGAAAAAAAAAAATTTCATACAAAATTGTTCAGGAGAGGTGATCAATCAGTGAATGAGTGAATCAGCACGAGTAGCTATATATATAGTAATAATTTCTTATATGACATGAAATGACATGACATGATGACATAATCAGTATAATTAGAGTTCAACGGTAGTTGTCCTTGCTAGATTTGTTACGATCTGTGTTAAGGACAACTAGCCCTCTCCCTCGTATCCTACAAGGTAACATAATTATATTAGGAATAGGTACAAGAGCAAATTGAGTAGATATAACAGAAGTAAAATTACTATCTTAAGACTATGCAAGTTTTGTATGAGTGTAGTGTTGCCCAAATGCAAGAACAAGACGAGACTCAGCCAGTCTTGGTCTTGGTCTTGCGCCAGTACATCTGGTCTTGGTCTTGGTCTTGTTCTTGCACCCCCAGTCTTGGTCTTGGTCTTGGTCTTGCAGCAAGATTCTCGCAAGTCTCGCAATTACCTGTTAGCCTATTGCTATTTATTAAACGGTAATTTACATGTGAGAACAATGTAACATTTTGAGTAAGTATACATTTTGAGTTTGAATTAACATAGCTTTTTTTTAATCACTACAAGTTAGTAGGTACTTGACTGCGATCTCACCTTATGATAAGTGACGATGCAGCCGAAGATGTTATCGTACTAACTTGGACGGGGTAAGCAAACCCTAAAGGATTCTACACAGCATCGCGCCGGAACGCTAAATCGCTTGGCGGTGCGTCTTTGCTGGTAGGGTGGTAACTAGCCACGGCCGAAGCCTCGCACCAGACCAGACCTAAGCCGGCTGCATCGTCATTTACCATCAGGTGAGATCACAGTCAAGTACTTGTAGTGTGTAAAAAAAACGGAGCTCGGCCCGCGAAATTCAAATTTTATTCTGTTTTTCGCCAATATTTAACTAGTACAATGAATTAGGCTTATGGCATTCATTTTGCGAAAATAGCAATATCATCTTCATAGGTTTATATAAAAATCTTTACTAGAAAGCGTCCAGTTTAGGTATGTACCTACTCGTAGTTCAAATGCCGAGTTTGAAATTTTGCAAATTGGTCGACAATCGAACTACATTCCTAAACTGGACACTTTCAAATACCTAAACATGTTTATATAAAACTGTGAAGATGATACTCTTATTTTCGCAAAATGAATTCCATAAGTCTACTTCGTTGGATTAGTTAAATAATTGCGAAAAACAAAATAAAATTTGAATTTCGCGGGCAGAGGGTGCGATTTCACGTTAACTGCAAGACGCAAGCACAGAGACGCAAGAGTCTCGCAGGCTTAGTCTTGTTCTTGCTCAAATCTTGCACTGCCAGTCTTGTTCTTGGTCTTGCTAAAATTAGGCAGTCTTGGTCTTGGTCTTGTTCTTGCAAAAACGCAAGAACAAGACCAAGACTGCAAGACCAAGACTGATTTTGGGCAACACTATGTATGAGTGTGTGTCCCATGTGTATGTTAGCGTGTGTGAGTATGCGTGTGTGTGTGTGTGTGTGTGTGTGTGTGTGTGTGTGTGTGTGTGTGTGTGTGTGTGTAAGCTGGTTGAACAGAAAGTAAGTTAAATTAATTTTGAGTTTTAAAGAATTCCTCAATTTCGTCGTATGTTTTGTCAATAAGAAATGATATAACTTTTTGTTTGCACTTGGTATATGACAAATTGAATATGGGTAATGTAAGATTAATTTTATTATATAGGTATGGGCCTAGGAAGTAACAAAATCGTTTGGTGAAGGCAAATTTAGGTGCACGCATTGTAAAAATTATGTTTTTACGTCGACTTTCAATGTTTCGGTATGGAGTTAATTTATGTTGATATAGAATTAAATTTAAGATAAAAAGTTTCCTAACACTGAGGACTCCACAATCTGTGTATTGTCACGACCTATGGCTAGGTCGGAAACGATTGTGTGTCCCTAGCTTAATGATAGAAATTGACAGTTTACAGTTTAGTGATAAGAGCTTTCGACTACTCGATAATAGATGGCAATAGTGTATAATTAGAAAGAGAAGAATGAAAATTCCGATGTGTTAGAACAAGATGCAAACCTTTCAGTGAATAGATGAACACAGAGCAATAAGTTTTAGGGATGATTTAAATTTAGAACTAGTTATTTGAAATTTGAAATGTTCTGGAATTCGAATTATTGCCTGAAAGCGGCTGCAGAAAGCATGGTGAGGAGGAAGGTGCGGCCTAGTAGCAACATCGCAAGTATCCCGATTGCTGTACGGCGTAATTGCATCAACGCCAGACGATCTACATTATACAAGAAGAACCGAAAAGTATTACATGGTTGTGACAGCGGTAAACGATTCGTTGCAAGAGTCAAGATGAAGAAGGAAGACCAAACTGGGTGCGACAGGGTAAATCGAATGACGACAAAGGTAAAGATGAAAGGAGAAATATGGCCCAGCCATGACATGGTGATGTTCATGCTCGGGACGAGCATGTCTTAGGTGGGGGCAGTGTCACGACCTATGGCTAGGTCGGAAACGATTGTGTGTCCCTAGCTTAATGATAGAAATTGACAGTTTACAGTTTAGTGATAAGAGCTTTCGACTACTCGATAATAGATGGCAATAGTGTATAATTAGAAAGAGAAGAATGAAAATTCCGATGTGTTAGAACAAGATGCAAACCTTTCAGTGAATAGATGAACACAGAGCAATAAGTTTTAGGGATGATTTAAATTTAGAACTAGTTATTTGAAATTTGAAATGTTCTGGAATTCGAATTATTGCCGAGTATATAAGGGGAAGTTTTCAGGATCATGAGTCAGTCAAGTAATTCAGTTCGATAGATTCAAGTCCGCGGTACAAAAGCAACACGAAGTAAGTGAAGAAGAAGTAAATGTACTAGTTATGGTGTAGTACTGGTGGTGGAGTCTTCGGTTAGTCAGTGGTGCTCGTGCTCCTAGGCACACCGAAGTTCGCGCGGTGCGGCCTTAGGAGCTGAAGAGGGACCAGGGACTGTCTTTGTGTTGCTGGTCACGGCGCTACGGCCTGTGAGCCAGGTATCGGACTTTGAATAAAAGCACATAAACAACGACATCGACTTGTTCTTCCAATCCCGAACCCCGGTTCGCAACAGTATAATAGTGTGGTGGGGAAAAGGATAGGCCGAAA
This sequence comes from Coenonympha arcania, assembly GCA_036785405.1. Taxonomy (NCBI): domain Eukaryota; kingdom Metazoa; phylum Arthropoda; class Insecta; order Lepidoptera; family Nymphalidae; genus Coenonympha; species Coenonympha arcania. The sequence goes on along the minus strand of CM072063.1, from coordinate 10,509,141 downwards.
AGTAGCTACCTTTAAGACAGCCCGTTGCGCGACTTCAAGGGGCTTAAGTATGGTTTTTGCTGTGCCACCCCAACATGTGATGCAGTATTGAATTATAGATTGGCACAAGGCAAAATACACCTTACGGATCATCTGAGAATTTGCAACATATCGTAGGTTTTTAAAAATAAAGATTAATTTGCGGACCCTAGCAGTAAGCAAATCATCATGATCTTTAAAGTTTAGATGCTTATCCAAGACAATGCCCAGGTATTTGATGTTATCAGTGGAAGCTATGGAGGGACACTGGCAGTTTGTACTATACTTATCGTAACAAGTGTGGACTATAAGCGTTAATGGAGTTAAAGGCTGTGAAGTTGAGCGGATCGAATAGGCTATAAGCTTGGTTTTGGAGATGTTCAGCGTTAAAGAATGTGAAAGAAGCCAATCATAGACGGTATCTAATCCTCGTTGGGCAGTTTTTTGAAGCTCAGGCCATGATTTGCTATAAAATGTTATGGCAGTATCATCAGCAAATGTTACTATTTGGGCATTAGGTATAAGAAGGTGACAGAGATCGTTAATAAATACTAGAAAAAGAGTCGGGCCTAAAATGCTGCCTTGTGGAACACCGTAAGAAATTGGTAGCTCATCACTCAATTGATTGCAAATTTTAGTCATTTGAGTCCGACCAGTGAGGTAGTTGCGGAAGAAGTTTAACTGAACACCACGAATACCCATTCCTTCGAGCTTTATTAGGAGGATTGGGATTGGTACTGTGTCAAATGCCTTGGCAAGGTCCAAAAATATAGTCGTAACTTTATCTCCATGATTAAGATGGTCAATAACTGAAGGGGATCAATAATAAAAACTTCAGCGTGATCTTCTAGTGGACTGTATTCTTGTTCTAGATTCAAAGTGGTTCTTGTTCAGAGTACTTCTCCGGTCGGGAGATTGTACCGGAATGCGTTGATCTTGTTCAGCGTCGTGCTCCGGTCGGGAGATCGTTCCAGAATGCCGTGGTTCTTGATCAGAGGTCTTCTCCGGTCGGGAGATGGATCCGGAATGCGTCAAACTTAAAAACTACGGCTTATTTATCTAAATCCTCCACTCGACACCCGCATGCGGTATTGTCAAGTGGGAGATGGGCGATCGCGGGGGTTGAGGGGTTAGCGGGGTGAAGCGGCGCCGGCGGTCGACCAATCAGCGCCATTCACTGCTGACGCCACGCGACGCTCGTAGCTCCCGTCCGCAACATCTCTCCCCTCAGCGCAGCTCCGCGCAGCTTCCTCTTCCGTGGTCAGGACGGCGAGCTTTCTCGTAGGCCGATGAAATACGCCGCCACGGGTTCTCACAGTTGCGCTGCGTACTTCGCCATCAGGTCCAGGATGCACTTGCTCGACAACACCGCGAGGCCAGACGTTTCGCGGTAAAGCGGGATCTACGATCACCACTAGATCGCCTTCTCGGAGTTGTCGCTGGGTTGATGCTGGTTGACCACGGGCAACGAGTGTAGGGAGGTACTCGTGTACCCAGCGACGCCAAAAGCTGTCTGCCAGTGCTTGAGCAGCTCTCCATGTTCGTCGATCGGCTTGTTCACAGGGCCCTGTATGCGGCAGGCCCATCGATGACCCCAACAGGAAGTGGTTCGGTGTCAGTGCCTCGGGGTCAGCGGGATCCACTGACACGTGTGTCAGAGGGCGAGCATTTATGCTGTACTCAGCCTCTGTCAGCAATGTGTGAAGTACCTCTTCTTTCGGCACTTTTTCTCGAAGTGTAGTGTCGAGAGCCACTTTCACAGAGCGTACTAGACGCTCCCAAGCTCCACCTTGGTTCGGTGCTCCTGGCGGTATGAAGCGCCACTGCGTACGATAAGTCAGCCCCAAGTCTCGTAGGGCAGGTTCCCAGTCAGCATACGCCTTCTTGAGTTCAGCATCAGCTCCTCGAAAGTTCGTTGCGTTGTCGCTGTATATTATTGACGGCCATCCTCTTCTTGCTGCCATGCGCCGAATTGCCATTATCGCTGAATCGGTAGATAATGATGCCACAAGTTCAAGGTGCACGGCGCGCGTCGTCAAACAGGTGAAGAGGGCGCCCCAACGTTTTTCTCTTCGTCGTCCTACTGCCACTTGCATAGGACCGAAGAAGTCCACACCGCAGTTGGAGAATGGGCGGTGGAACGGATCCAGTCGCGCTGCAGGCAAGTTTCCAGTTGCCGGTATGTTCGGTGTTGATCGGCGGAGACGGCAAAGGAAACAATCACGTGCCACTTTCTTCACTGTAGGTCGTAAGTTGATCACCCAGTACTTCTGCCGTACGTCGTTTACGACTCGCTCGTTGTTGGCATGATTCGCTCTTCGGTGTTCACGAGCAAGCAGCAGTCTTGTAAATGGGTGGCGGCCATCTAAGATGAAAGGCCGCTTCGTCGAGTTAGACACACTTGCAGCGTCTATTCTACCGCGGACTCGCAGTAGTCCATCTTCCAGAACGGGATCAAGCTTGGCCAAACGACTTGATTTATGTATCGGTTGGCCGGCGTGCAGACGGTTCAGGTCATCTGCAAAACTTTCTTCTTGTGCCGCACGTAGCCACAAGTTTTCAGCTTGCTCGATGTGTCTCACTTCCAAACTTATGCTTCGCTTTCTGCACATATCAGCGAAGGCTAATAAACGGGCCGTTGTTCGTATCAACTTCTCGTATGATGAGAATCTGCTTATGTCAGGCAGGCTCGATACTACGCGGTTCTTGGTCGTAGTGATATGCGCGACGAGTTCTTCGTGACTATCTTCACTGTTCGGATCTTCGTCTTCTTTCCGCATCTTCGTTTTGTGGGAGATGCCGATAGCGTCCAGTTTAAAATGAGAGCGGACTAAAGCGTCGAGTCTATCGTCGCTGTTTGGTTCTGTCCGCGTTCCTGTTCTTACATGAAGCACGCGATCTTGGTCGTGGCTGAGCGTAACTTGCGGGGCTGAGCCGTGTATCACCCAGCCTAATTCTGTTCTTGATGCTGCAGGTTCGTGTCGTCTTCCAGTTAGTAGCAGCTTGGAGACGATGAGCTCCCAGTTGTCGGAGCCGATGAGTACTCGTGGTTGCGCTTCTAGATAGCACACGCTGCTCGGTTCTAGGTTCTGGAGATGCGGGTACTGTAGTAGCTGAGTCGGTATCGTTTGACTCAACAGCTTGATGTCCCGTACGGTTCTGGCCCGAATAATATGAGAGGCCTTTGATCCTTTGCCCCTCAGCTTCAATCGGACGGTTCGACTGGTTTCTTCTCGTTGTGAAGAGTTGACCCCATGTATGTTAAGAGCCTTGGTAGGCCCTTCCAAGTTCAGTTCATCGGCGAGATCTTCATCGATGAGAGTGATAGTTGAGCCCTCATCCAGCAAGGCGTACGTTTGGATCTCGACGCCCTCACGGTTCGAGACGATGATTGGGCACACCTTCAACATCACGTTGCTTCCAGGGTTCAGGTTGGTAGCAGTTGATGCTACTATCGCTTCTGTTTGCTCCGCAGGTGAAGCATCGGTGTTCGTAGAGCTTCTTTGATGTAACAGTGGATGATGAGAATGAATGCAGCCGTCAATGTTGCACTGCTTCGCCTTGCATGCGGTGCGCCGGTGCTTCTCAGTAAGGCACTTGAAACAGATCTTCTTTGTTTTGGCCCACTCCCAGCGTGCGTTGACGGTCATCTCCTTAATCTTCTTGCATTGTGGTGGTTTGTGGTCACCACCACAACACAAACACTGCTTCATCTCGCTCGCATTGTAGACGTTGGCGTTCTTCGTCGATCTCGTAGAAACTCTTGTAGACTTCTGGTTCGGTTCATCCCGAGTTGACGTAGTTGAAGTGGCGGGCTTCGAATACGTAAACTCCAAGCTCATTGTTGCCTCGTGGTTCAAAAATCGAGACAGGATCACAATATGCGGTTCCTCAGGACGGCGGTTCTCTGTTGCGTACCGGGCGAAACTTCTTCGGAGATCCGGTGGTAGCTTCTCTACAATGTCTCTGGTGAGCATTCGGTTCTGGAGACATCCTTGGAGACCTTCGACGTTTGAAATCGTTGACACGATGTTTCTCACTTTTACGGCGAAGACATTTAATTCTGTCGCCGATGGTCCCAAACGTGGTAGTAGCTTGATCTCGTCCAGTGCTTTGTCGATCAATGCTTCCGGACGACCAAAGCTTTGTTCTAAAGCTTCCATGATCTCTGCTGGGTCACTTGCAGTATAAAGAAGTGAGGCGACGGCGTCCCGGGCTGCTCCTTTCAGTGCGGTTCGCAGGCGCTGCATGTTTTCAATCGGCGAAAACTTGTGAAGCCGCGTTGAATCTCGCATCGATGCTTTGAACGCCATCCACTCGTTCTCAGAGCCACTAAAGCTAGGCAGCTCTGTTGATGATCGCGGCGGTGGCCGGTAGTGACTTAGCCGTTCCAAAGTCTCAGCTAGGGCCTCGATGCTGCGGTTCCGCGAGCGGCTCGGCGTTGGCGAACGGGTTCGGCGATCTTCGTAGCCACGATGCTCTGTTCGGTGATCTTCGTGACTGCGATACACGTTGCGGCGAACTTCGTATCCGCGATCACGTTCGGTCGGTGTCGGATCTCTTCGGGCGACAGTGGTTCTCGGCGTTGTTGCATCGTGACAGGTTCGGGTCTCTCGCGCAGGTAATAAACCGGAGGAATGCTCCCCCCGTGCAGGATCCGTTATCTGCTGTAGCCAATCTTCGGTGCGTAGGCTCGTGTTCGGCTCTTCTTGCCCACGTGTGCTGCCCTGGTCGTCGTCTTGTATAAACGCAACTTCAGCTTCCAATTTCTTTTGCGCCAAATCGGCTTCAATTTGCATCTGCTGTTGTTCAAGTTGCAGCTGACGCATTTTAATAGCAGCAAGTCGTTCCGCTGCTTCTAGCTCCGCTTGCTTGATGCGGGCAGTTGTGCTCGCTGTTGACCGTTGCGAACGGGTTGATCGCGTCGGTGATGGAGGTCGAACGCGTTGTCCAACGTCGGAGGTTCGGAGTCTGGTGGCCGACTCTTGCCGAGGTTCGCCGACTCTTGCCGATGTAGATGGCTCGGTGAAGCGAATTTGAACAGGGCGAGCTGGGTTCGGCGTGCGCGGGATCGGTTCGTGCGACGCTGTATGCTCGTCGTGTTCATCTTCCGGGATCTGGCTTCGGGTTCGTACCATCTTGATCGTCAAGCTTCGGGTCTTAGGGCTTCGGTTCTTGAGGCTTCGGGTCTTGCGCCTTCGGTTCTTGAGCCTTCGGTTCTTGAGCCTTCGGTTCTTGAGCCTTCGGGTCTTGAGGCTTCGGGTCTTGAGGCTTCGGTTCTTGAGGCTTCGGTTCTTCAGGCTTCAGTTCTTCAGGCTTCAGGGCTTCAGGCTTCAGGGCTTCGGTTCTTCAGTTCTTCATCCGACTCGATGGACCAGAATGAAGGGGATCAATAATAAAAACTTCAGCGTGATCTTCTAGTGGACTGTATTCTTGTTCTAGATTCAAAGTGGTTCTTGTTCAGAGTACTTCTCCGGTCGGGAGATTGTACCGGAATGCGTTGATCTTGTTCAGCGTCGTGCTCCGGTCGGGAGATCGTTCCAGAATGCCGTGGTTCTTGATCAGAGGTCTTCTCCGGTCGGGAGATGGATCCGGAATGCGTCAAACTTAAAAACTACGGCTTATTTATCTAAATCCTCCACTCGACACCCGCATGCGGTATTGTCAAGTGGGAGATGGGCGATCGCGGGGGTTGAGGGGTTAGCGGGGTGAAGCGGCGCCGGCGGTCGACCAATCAGCGCCATTCACTGCTGACGCCACGCGACGCTCGTAGCTCCCGTCCGCAACAATAACATTATTAGTGAGTTCAAGAACATATTGTTTGTATTGTAAAATAATTAATTATAATATTATGTAATTGAAATTGTAAAGGTAGTAGAATAAAAGGCTTTTTTATTTTATTTTATTATTTGGTAAGAAATTAATACTGAATTTTGAAAAGTCGTAAAACAAAAGTTAGTTTTAATGAACTACAGGCCGAGAGCGATTATACGACTTATTAGAAAATCTTCACAACGATCTCACACTACGGACCGGGTAGGTGAGATGTAGATAATGGCTGAACAAAATTACTATGATTTCGGTCGATTTTCGTAATACCAAAATTGATGATTGAAAACTCGTAACTTCCTTTATTATCTGATGTTTTTCTTTAACTGGACGATAAAAACTGTGCTCCTAAACAAATGAAACGAGAGATAGCGTTGTTTTCATTACAAAACAAATAAGCAGAAAACATCTCCTTTTTGACGTAAAAATAAGGAAAGCTAAATTCGTTTACATTTCGTTTAGTAAAAGTATCCAATAATAAAAAAGCTCCATCTTCGACCACATCGTCACTTTCCATCGGGTGATATTGTGGTCAATCGTAAACCTATATTGAATGTAAATAAAAGTATTTCGGAACCAAATATGGCCAGGAGTATAGATTATTACTATATGAATCCGAATTTGGTATTACGAATGTATGGAGGCATAGCACGTTATGTAACTCATAAAGCGCGGAAAAAAATCGATAGGTTAGATTAAAATCAAAACTTTGGCCGCTATATCTGTCTTGGATTAGTATGACCGATAGTACTAAAAAAATTAAAGGTCAGTGATGAAATTCTCGTAACGTTTTCACACACTCAATCATGTGATTCAAGAAAAAGAAAAAAATATTAACACTGAAAAAATCAACTGTACACCTATTGGCTTAGAGTGTAAAATTGGATGTATTTCATCATAGGAAATACAATGCTCAACATTGACGCGCTAAAGTTATTTCAATCTCGGAACTGTCGACCAATTTGGCACTTTAAACCACATTCAATTTTACGCTCTATGTCAATTGTATTAAAATTAATTTTCCAGTGTTAGCAAATAATGTTTTGAATTCAATATCGTCTGCTTATGTACGTAAATACCATCACCTTTTTAAACATATCACATCACGAAATGTAGCCGACACGTAACGTGAATAGCCCCCCTGTATATAAAAAATGTATCAATAACACAATAAAGTCAAGAAATTGGTTAAAATTTTATTATTTCATCTTTGTAGCCACATTGTCGACTACCCATTGCTATATAGTAGCTAATTCAACCCAGCTGGTCAGCAATCCAGTTATAAGCTGAGGTCGCAGCGTCTTTAATGCCGCCTATAACTGATTCAATGGCACCAGCAGTTGGTGGAATCAGTATATCTTGGGGCGACGCGACCAGCACGGGCACGGCGTACGCTGCGCACACGCACGCGAGCAGACCCAACACGAGCAGCAACTGAAAGAGGGAATACGTATTGGACATTAGACAAATGATGCGTTACAGTGAAAAAGAGGTTTAAATTTACAATTCGTTGGTAGAAAAGACATATTCCAGTTTAACTTCAATGGAACGAATTTAATTATTATGTAATGCTATTGTATTTTTAATTTAATAAATGGAACGAATAAATTTATCATGACACTACACCTATGTGTAATAAAGTATTTTTAACTTTGACTCTGTATTCATGGTTCAAGATGGAATACACTCAGCTATTTTCCTAAGATCTAGAGAGGATGATACTAATCGAAATGAGACAAGTCAACCGGTCAAGTGCGAATCAGTTCTGCCCACTTAGGGGTTTCGTTCCACCAAAACCATTCGGGTCTTCTTTTTCTTTTAATATTTTGTTGAAAAATACAGGCAATGCCATTCGTTTAATAAAAATTGGTTGCCTGTTAAGTCGGTATACGGGCGAAAGTTTTACGTGACAACGACTTTGAGTGGTAAAATAATTTTAATGTGAATATTCATTCGTATAGTAGGAAGAAGGATGAAATAATAGTAACAATTTAAAACATTTATTTATACAAAGAATTATATTTAAACGCGTGCCTTTCACTTTTTATGTCTGTCTCTCTCGCTCTTAGGCGGGCTAACCATGCCCGAGTGGAAGGGACGCGTGCCTCTCACTCGCTCTCATTGTGAGCGCATAACGTGAGCGGAGCGTAACGCAGTTTCTTGAAGTGTCACCCGGCAAACCAATTTATAAGACGTTGTCACTTGTCACGTCAAAATCTTGTTGATTTTTAAAATTTCTACCTCTGAGGAGGGGTCAGATAAACCCTAAAGTAGGGTTCACGTAATCCCGTCAGGGTAGGTGAATACGCGAGGTAACTATTTCTAGACTAATAAAATAAATATATACGGGACATTTTACACATCGCAATCTAGCCCCAAAGTAAACGATAGCTTGTGTTATGGGTAATAGATAACTGATAATTATACATACATACAAATATACATAAATATAATATATTGAAAACACCCAGACACTGGAAAACATTCCTATGCTCATCACACAAACATTTACCAGTAGTGGGAATCGAACCCACGACCTAAGGCGCAGACGGCAGGTTCGCTAAGACTACGCCATTCGGTCGTAATAGATAGTAATAGCCAACTTACGGTATTCATCGTGCTTCTAGTTCAGGTGAAGACGTTTACACACTGATCTGCAATTGTGTTGGTCTAATGCGTATTTATATGAGACTGTAATCTGTATTTAATATAACAAAATTAAAAATACATCAATAACGAAGCCGGTTTAGTAATGTTTTAATAACTTTTAAATATTACTTCATTACAACGATATAATTAATAGATCCAACGCTTGCTCTTTATTGTATCATTTAGCAACTCTGGGAAACAGTTTAAGTTTAGTCTTTTTAGTGTGTGTGTGTGTGTGCAATATTTTCTTAACACTAGAGATGCCACGAATATTCGGCTACTATTCGGTATTCGGCCTATTCAGCCACTTTTTTTTTTATAAATTAAAATTCTAAATTGTAGACAAAAAAGACAGATCATATTACTCAAGTATTGTATTTATTACCAAATTATAATATTTTAATAAGTAAAATTAATCAGCGGTAAGTTGTGATGGAGAAAAACAAGCAATACAGGTATACGCTATAGGTACACGCTACTCCCGGGAGAAGAAAGATAAACTTTAGCAAATTTGGAAAGGTTTGAGTATTGCTTTTCATTTGCTGACCACCACTTGTAAGGATTAGCTTTCCTATCTAGGCGAGTAGTTTTCAAATAAAAATCTATCTCATTTGCCACAGTATTCTTCTCCATGTTCTCCTCATTATTACTACCTCGCATATTATCAGTAGCGACTTCCTCAAAGCAGTTCCAGAAACTGTCGTGTATTTCAAATGTCTTATCATTTTCATTCAAGTTTCTTTTCTTATGAAGTGGAGAAGAATCTTCATCAGTACTACTAGATTCATCATCATCGACAAGCATGTACTTAATGCCGAATGTTCGGCGGCCGAATATTCGGCGCTCCGGCCGATAGCGTTGCCGAACATTTGGTATTCGGTATTCGGCTAAATCACTATTCGTGGCAACTCTACTTAACACACTACCTACATGCCTATCAAGTTTATCGTCGTTGTCGTCGTTTCAGCCGATGGACGTCCACTGCTGGACATAGGCCTCCTGAAATGACCGCCAAACACCACGATCTTGCGCCGCCTGGCGCCAGCGACTCCCCGCGACCCTCTTAATGTCGTCCGTCCACCAGATAGTATAAGATAATGAACCATTACTTTTTTTTTAAGTAATGGAACCATTACTTTTTTAAGTTTGTTCTTGTGGGCGGGGTGGGCTCGGTTTTTCATAAGATTCAACGCTTTATAGTGCTCAAATTATTATTATTAGTAAAGTTTCCCCTGAATTAAAGAATAATCATGTGGGTGGACAAAACTTAGTCTACGATAGAATCTGTGCAACAACTGCAAAGTAAATTACTTTGCAGTTGTTGCACAGATTCCGTAACTCAAAAGGGAAAAAGCAGAACTCTTATAGAATCACTTTCTTGTCCGTCTCTCCGTATGCCTGTCTGTCGCCGCCAATTATTTCAATAACTAATAAAGCTATCGACATGAAATTTGGAATAGTTGTAGGTAACAGAGGCCCGACGTTATTATAATCATAAAAAATTTAAAATTCAAAAAGGGAGGTAATCAGGTCATGTTCCAGAACATTTTGCGAAAAGCTTTTTTATGGCTCGTCTTGGTGGTTGTACCGTCGTCGTATCCCAGATTTTGTTATGTTTACTCTAATGTCACAGTTCAATGTTATTTTAATATTTACCAACAAATCGTTGCTTAGCAACTTTAAAGGATATTATGCTTGTGTGGGTGCTTGTCCGTACGATCTCACACATCGGCCCGGGTAGGTGAGATGTAGACACAGAAAACAAATATAAAGTCATTCTTTGCTCTGTGGATATAGATAATGGCTGATCAAAATTATTATGATTTCGGTCGATTTTCGTAATACCAAAATTGATGCATGAAAACTCGTAACTTCCTTTATTAACTGATGTTTTTCTTTAACTGGACGATAAAACTGTGCTCCTGAACAAATGAAACGAGAGATAGCGTTGTTTTACAAATAAGCAGAAAACATGTCCTTTTTGACGTAAAAATAAGGAAAGCTAAATTCGTTTATATTTCGTTTAATAAAAGCACAGTTTAAAGATACTTAAGATCTTTTAATGCGTTAGTATTATGCTTGAGTCAAAATTTACGATTTCCGAAGGAACATAAAATAGTTATGTGTTCAATTATAGATTAGATAGTTGAATTCATATTATTTGGCATCTCATAATCTAGAACTTGTCTCAATTATTTTTTTAAATATGTGTATAACTTTCTCACTAGAACAGTTTTTGTATAGGCTGTTTGCTAAAATAGCGGTTGACGCTCTACGCAGATGCAAGATATTTGCCATGTTTCTTAACAAAAACTTATAACAATGACATATTTAGAAAATTAATAACATTTACTAAAAAGTGTCTCAAAAAAAACACGATTTTCCTAGATTTTCATTCAAAAACCATAAACCGAAAAGTGCCATTTTTAGCATTTTTCGATAAATTAAACGTATTATTTTAGGATAAAATCCAAGATATTTTGTTATTTCTGAATTATAGTAATTTAATTCAATTTATAGTCAATGTCACTGGTAATTTACTATTTTAATAAGTTGTATATTTATTTAACTATAAATTTTTTTGTAATACCATTTTCCGCGCAAAATTGCGTCAGCGGGAACGGAATTCCTTTTTTGTATGAAGCGACACGCGATTCAAACCGTGCCGCATAAACGCTCTTAACACTGTGATAAAAGTATCCAATAATAAGAAGATGGAGCATCTTCGACCACATCGTCACTTTCCATCGGGTGAGATTGTGGTCAATCGTAAACCTATATTTGAATTGGAAAAAAAATTTTAATTGAAAAAAAAAGTATTTCGGAACCAAATATGGCCACGAGCATAGATTATTACTATATGAATCCGAATTTGGTTTTACGAATGTATGACTATGGAGGCATCGCACGTCATGTAACTCATAAAGCACGGAAAAAAAATCGATACAATCGATATTATAATCAATCTTTGGCCGCTACATCTATCACGGATTAGTAAGACCGATAGTACTAAAAGATTAAAGGTCAGTATATAAAAAATGTATCAATTACACAATAAAGTCAAGAAATTGTTAAAATTTTATTATTCCATCTTTGTAGCCACATATTGTCGACTACTCATTGCTACATACTCGTAGTAACAAATTCAACCCAGCTTGTCAGCAACCCAGCCTATAACTGAGTCAATGGCAGTAGGATATGGTGGAAAAGCCTTAACGACGGGCACGGTGTACACTGCGCACACGCACGCGAGCAGACCCAACACGAGCAGCGACTGAAAGAGGGAATACGTAAGATTAGACAAATGATGCGTTACCATGGAAAAGAGGTATGGAAGATGCATTTACAATTCGTTGGTAGAAAAGACATACACCAGTTTAACTTCAATGGAACGAATAAATTTATCATGACGCTACACCTATGTATAATAAAGTATTTTTAACTTTGACTCTGTATTCATGGTTCAAGATGGAATGCATTCAGCTATTTTCCTAAGATCTAGAGAGGATGATACAAATCGAAATGAGACAACTCAACCGGTCAAATGCGAATCAGTTCTGCCCACTTAGGGGCTTCGTACCACCAAAACCATTCGGGTCTTGTTTTTCTTTTAATATTTTGTTGAAAAATACAGGCAATGCCATTCGTTTAATAAAATCTTGTTGATTTTTAAAATTTCTACCTCTGAGGAGGGGTCAGATAAACCCTAAAGTAGGGTTCACGTAATCCCGTCAGGGTAGGTGAATACGCGAGGTAACTATTTCTAGACTAATAAAATAAATATATACGGGACATTTTACACATCGCAATCTAGCCCCAAAGTAAACGATAGCTTGTGTTATGGGTAATAGATAACTGATAAATATACATACATACTAATATACATAAATATAATATATTGAAAACACCCAGACACTGGAAAACACACCTATATTCCTATGCTCATCACACAAACATTTACCAATAGTGGGAATCGAACCCACGACCTAAGGCGCAGACGGCAGGTTCGCTACCACTACGCAATTCGGTCGTAATAGATAGTAATAGCCAACTTACGGTATTCATCGTGCTTCTAGTTCAGATGAAGACGTTAACACACTGATCTGCAATTGTGTTGGTCTAATGCGTATTTATATGGGACTGTAATCTGTATTTAATATAACATAATTAAAAATACATCAATAACAAAGCCGGTTTAGTAATGCTTTAATAACTTTTGAATATTATTCTTCATTACAACGATATAATTAATAGATATAACGCGTGCTCTCAATTGTATCCTATGGTCAGGCAAATATTTCCTTAAGACACTTTTTAACTCCATTCCTATCAAGTTTATCGATGTTGGCTATTCAGTATTCAATATAAGTTTTTGTACAGGAACGGCCCTAAGTGATCAAAGTATTGCCTAGCAAAAGTTGTTTTTGTTCTGGATAACAAAATGTAAGTTCTGTGACCTCGTCCTCGTCGTTGCAAAATAGGGCATGTATAAAGAGTTGGCGTACCTACTGTCAGAAGTTGCGAATGCAGTTGATCGGTGGGGTATCTTCTCGGTTTTCACAGCATCTCTTTGATGTGGTTCTCTGAGCTCTTTCCTAATCATGTGGTCGAAGATGGAGCGCGCTTATATAAAAGATGTCTATTCATTCTTTTTGTAAAGAATGTGAAATCCTGTTGGGCTGTGATGCTTATGATATATACTGTAATAATTAAATTGTGTTTTCGTCGCACAAAGAGATTTGCTACTAGGTTTCCGATACGGATTCCTCGCTTCGCAGATATTTGTGTCTCTTTCGAGAAAGAGCCATAAAATAAGATGGCCATGTCATCAGCAAAGGTAAATAACTATGTCACCGTTATTAACTTGTAGCTTGCAAATATTATTCATATATGCCAAGAATAAGGTCGGGCCAAGGGTTACTGCCTTGTGGAATTCCATGAGTAATTTTTCTGCTCTCGCTACTCACACTATAGCCTCTCACTACTTGGCTCCTATCTAGTAGGTATTCCTTAAACTAATTAAGTGACGTTCCACGTTTTCCACGATCTTCAAGTTTTAAGAATAGAGGTATTGAAATTGTATCGAAGGCTTTTTTAGATCCATATATACCTAAGCAGTATTTTCTATGATCCATATATCTTGACAGTAAATGAGAATGACCAAAGGTGGTATAAAGTTTTCTCATGAACCGAAACCAAAATAGTCTAGGAAAATAAAATAGTGTTTATTAAAAACCAGGAGGCACTAGGAATTTGTTTTTCATAACCGGAATTTAATTTGCACACAAAAAGTTTATTTTCGATGAACATTCCTTATCACACTGATTTTATTAAGAAGTAGATACTACTTGTTTATCTGCCTATAACTTTAGAATCCGGATGTAAATAAAAATAATAATAATTGTAAGTCTTAATGTGGAAACCGTAGTCTATGAAAAGTAAAGTTTGGGATTGATTCAGCTTGATACGTTGACTTATAAGTACGTTTACTTAGTAGTAGTCGACTTATTAATATTAACATCAATGTTGATACGGGATTTCATACATCCATGGTGATTATCCTTTGTATATGAGATCACTGCATCTTCAGTTGATCTGCAAAGAGGCACTGTAAGAAAATTTAGCGTCTATTGCATTTGACAAGGAGGCTGTTGCTAGGCTAGGATATTTTGCCATAATTATCTACTACCATCGTTGTCTCTAGCTGCTCAGACTCAGAGCCAAACCAATGGTTACTCCATAGCCATAACCATACACGTGTTCGGTGTTTTAAAGGATTTATGCGTGGAAAATTTTTCTAAACATCGATTGTGTTAGTTAGTCGAAAGTGTCGAAACTTTTGCCGTCACATCTTTCTCGGAATAGTAAGACTGATATCGCACCGTCAAACGATTTAGCGTTCCGGTGTGATGCTTGTAGAAACCGTTGGGGTAAATTTACTTACCCTTCCAAGTTATCACGATGACATATCTTAGGCTGCATCATCACTTACCATCAGGTACGACCGAAGTCAAGTACTAACTTGTATAGAAAAACAGAAGTATACTTTAGATAGGTCGTCACCGACACCGGTACGTCCTCAGAAAATGTTGACTTCTCAATGCGAAAGCGTAGAGACTCTACGTTTAGGTCTCTTTTAAGTAGCGGATTATAACAAAACAAATTAATATGTCCTGCTAATTAGGGATTACCGCAAAATAACGCCTGCTTTCATTCAATATAAACTAAACTATACCCTGCCCACCAAATAAGAAATGAGTGAAAAATCCTCCTCCTTACCAGAAGACTTATTCTGACGCTATTGAGCCTGTCCAAAGGCGACTTTTAAGAATTCTTTCATTCAAATTAAATAAAAAGCTCGTTAATGCGTCTTTTAACGAGAAATAGAATTGCTTCAAACTTGATCCATTACATATGCGTCGTACTTTTTTGGACAGTATGTTACTACATAAAATATTAAGTAATTTTACCGACACCTCTCTATAAGATAAAGTCGCTCGACTCGCACCTGGAATGTATTTAGGACCTCTTTCTGTCGCACCAATGTCGCATACCACTCTTGTATTAATCGAATATGTCGCCAATTCAATGCTCTTCACCATTAAAATAGTCAGCTCAGCATTTTCAACTCTCTTTCGTCGTGAAGTCATGTACTCCCTACGTAGGGGAGTCTGATAATGTTGAGTTTTTCCTGTTCTTTTTTTCTATAGTATTAATTTTTTTTTTTTTTTTTTCTCTAGTTTTATAATTCTATCTGAGATCAGTCTTTTAACCATAATCAGATTTGAGGTCTACAATGTTAAATCAATTTTGGGTTTTGCACATCCACTAATGCAGCATCCCTTATATGAAAGTCTTATACTATGTTGGCCAGTCGACTCCTTTTTAGGCGAAATGTGTATTCTCTGGTGTCGAGAAGTTTGACAGCCAGACTGTTTTTATGTCCTTCTAGCCTCTTTTTGTAGGATTCAAGTGCTCTCTCTATTTCTTCCTTGACGGTTGGCATGGCAAGATAGTGATGCACTTCAGATATTTTGGTGAACCATGGAGCATTGCATATGACTTTCAGTACATTATTTTGAAAGCGCTGTAATATTTCTATATTGGAGTGACTAGCAGAACCCCAGAGTTGGATGCCGTACGTCCATATAGGTTTGATAATACATTTGTAAATATTGAGCTTGTTTTCAAGGCTCAGCGATGAATTTCTTCCTATTGAATTTCCAGTTAGCTTGGTCTCTTTTAGCTTTTATGTGATCTTTCCAGGTCAATCTTCGGTCCAGATGTATTCCCAAATATTTCACAGTTGTATGGTGTGGCAGGATACTGTTGTCCAGTTTCACAGGTGGGCAGTCCCCCTTCTTTAGTGTGAAAGTTATATGACTTGACTTGGCTGGACTAGCTCTGATTCTCCATTGTTTCAGCCAGGAGTTCAGTTTATTTAAGTGTTGCTGCAGTTTAAGAGATGCATTGTTGGCGTCCTTGTCACAAGCAAGGATAGCAGTGTCATCGGCGTACGTTGCCGTTATAACATGTTCAGTCAGAGGTAAGTCTGCAGTGTACACTGTGTACAGAACAGGGCCCAGCACAGATCCTTGCGGCACTCCTGCTTCAATTGGGTACAGGGACGAGAAACTGTCTTCACACTTGACCTGGAAAATTCGCTCAGACAGATACGACTTAATAAGCATGTAAGCCGTGTTTGGTAAACAAAGTTTCAGCTTGTAAAGAAGGCCTTTGTGCCACACTCGATCAAAGGCTTGTTGAATATCAAGGAATACAGCAGAACAGTATTCCTTTCTTTCCAATGTTTGTCGGACTGTGTGTGCAACTCTGTGAATTTGTTCTGTCGTTCCATGCTGAGATCGAAAGCCAAATTGGTGGTCTGGTATCACATTTTGTTCTTCTAATATGGGTCCGATACGTTTTAGTAGTATTTTCTCAAAGACCTTTGACAGTATTGGAAGTAGGCTAATTGGCCTGTATGAAGACACTTCTGTAGGAGGCTTTCCAGGTTTAGGTATCATGTTTATGATAGACACTTTCCAGAGCGATGGGAAATATTGCAACCTTAGTATCGCATTGAACAATATTGTTATCAGAACGAATCCTTTTCTTGGCAATTGCTTTAAAACCTCAGCTGTAATGAGATCATACCCCGGTGCCTTTTTTGACTTCAGGTTGTTAATGTGTCTATGGACTTCCTTTGGTGTTACTGGGCGCAGCGGAAGCGACATTTGTTGATCACTTTCAATTATATTGTTGATCTCATTTTCTGGGTATGATGCGTCAGGATCATTGGGTTTAAACACTCCATGTAGAAATTGGCCAAACAATTCCGCCTTTTCCAAACAATTTCTAGCCCAATTACCATCCGACATCCTTAGAGGCGCAACGTGATCCGTTGTTTTCCTGAGAGGTTTAGTCATTACTATATATATAGCTACTCGTGCTGATTCACTGATTGACTGACTGACTCACTCATTGATCACCTCTCCTGAACAATTTTGTATGAAAAAATTTTTTTTCACGTATGGGGTCGTATAGAAGAAAAAAATTCATTCGGAGGAAAAATACGGAGAGAGCTGATGATTGAGGATTTCGGAGACGGGTGAGGAGCACGGCCAGGGTATCGAAGATAGGTGGGGGGTGCTCGACCAAATGTCATTCGAAACGTCATCCAATTGGCAGTGGGCTGAAAAAAATTTCAAAATGGCGGATTCAAAATGGCCGCCAAACGAATTTCGTCAATATCTCGAAGAGTATAAAAGATGGAAGAACGGTTTCTTGACAAGAAGTGATCAGGACCCGAAGGTCATTCGATGGATGAAAAAAAAATTCAAAATGGCGGAATTTATTTTTTCATAGAAAATGAAAGGGGAATTTTAAAGGGATTTTTTTATAGGCGGGAAGACAGCACGCGGGCCACATGTGGCCCGCGCCCCCACGCAACCTACTAGTTAATATATATATAGCTGCTTGTGCTGATTCACTCACTCACTGACTGATTGATCACCTCTCCTGAACAATTTTGTATGAAAAAAATTTTTTTTACTAATCCTGTCGGATAAAGGGAAAAAAATCATTAAGAACAAAAATATGGAGAGAGCTGATGGTTGAGGATTTCGAAGACGGGTGAAGAGCACAGTCAGGGTATTGAAGATAAGTGGGGGGTGCTCGACCAAATGTCATTTGAAACGTCACCCAATTGGCAGTGAGCTGAAAAATTTTTCAAAATGGCGGATTCAAAATGGCCGCCATTCGAATTTCGTCGATATCTCGGAAAGTATAAAAGATGGAAGAACAGTTTCTTGACAAGAAGTGATCAGGACCCGAAGGTCCATTTAATGCACAGAAAAAAAATCAAAATGGCGGAATTTATTTTTTTTCCATAGAAAATGTATGGCGAATGTTGAAGAAACTATTGAAAAGTTGTGAAACATGTAGTACTTTGATGCGATTTTTTGGAGGGCTCTCAGAGAAAAATATGGAATGAAATGATGATTAAGGGTTTTGAAGACTGTCGAGGAGCACGGGCAAGGTATTATAGTTAGGTAGGGACTGCTCAAACAAAAAATACTCGGAACCTCATGCAATTGGCAGTGAGCTGAAAAAAACATCCAAAATGGCGGATTCAAGATGGACGCCATACAAATTTCGTGTTGTTCTATCTCGGAAAGTATAAAAGATAAGAGAGTGGTTTCTTAGCAAGAGGTGATCATGATCTCAAGGTTTACGGGATGAATGGAAAAAAAATTCAAAGTGGCGGAATTTATTTTTCGATGGAAAATGTACCTACATTCCACAATAAGTAGGGAACTATGCAAGTCATTGACGCAGTTCTAAGGAGAACCGCCAGAGAAAAATATGAGAAAAGATGATGATCTAGGATTTGGATGTTAATTGAGGATAATTAATTTAGGTAATTTTTTCAGCCCACTGCCAATCGGATTGCAATTGGCGATGGACATGACGACGATAGTTTTATGGGTGGGAAGACTGCACGCGGGCCACATGTGGCCCGCGCACTCACGCGCCCTACTAGTACTATATATATAGCTACTCGTGCCGATTCACTGACTGACTGACTCATTGATCACCTCTCCTGAACAATTTTGTATGAAAAATTTTTTTTTCAAGGATGGTGTCGTATAAAAGAAAAAAATTCATTCGGAGAAAAAATACGGAGAGAGCTGATGAGTGAGGATTTCGGAGACAGGTGAAGAGCACAGCCAGGGTATCAAAGATAGGTGGGGGGTGCTCGACCAAATGTCATTTGAAACGTCATCCAATTGGCAGTGAGTTGAAAAAAAATTCAAAATGGCGGATTCAAAATGGCCGCCAAACGAATTTCGCCAATATCTCGAAGAGTATAAAAGATGGAAGAACGGTTTCTTGACAAGAAGTGATCAGGTCCCGAAGGTCTATTCGATGGATAGAAAAAAAAATCAAAATGGCGGAATTTTTTTTTTTCATAGAAAATGTATGACGAATGTTGAAGAAACTAAAAGTTGGGAGGCAAATAGGGGCGAAGACAGCACGCGGGCCACATGTGGCCCGCGCCCCCACGTGCCCTACTAGTTAATATATATATAGCTGCTCGTGCTGATTCACTCACTGATTGATCACCTCTCCTGAACAATTTTGTAGGAAAAAATTTTTTTTCAATGACCATTTCGTATAGAAGGGCAAAATTCATGAGGAGGAAAAATACGGAGAGAGCTGATGATTGAGGATTTCAGAGACGGGTGAAGAGCACAGCTAGAGTATCGGAGATAGGTGGGGGGTGCTCGACCAAATGTCATTTGAAACGTCATCCAATTGACAGTGAGCTGAAAAAAATTTCAAAATGGCGGATTCAAAATGGCCGTCAAACGAATTTCGCCGATATCTCGGAAAGTATAAAAGATGGAAGAACGGTTTCTTAACAAGAGTTGATCAGGATCCGAAGGTCTATACGATGGATAGAAAAAAAATTCAAAATGGCGGACTTTATTTTTTTCATAGAAAATATAATATGGGGAATTTTGAAGGGGTTTTTTATGGGCGGGAAGACAGCACGCGGGCCACATGTGGCCCGCGCCCCCACGCGCCCTACTAGTTTTATATAAAGAGTAGTCTTCTGATTTATATGGGGATAATTTGGATAGTTTGTCTTGAAGTGTCTTATTTTCGTTTTCATCTAGCATTAATTTTAGGTCTTTTTGTGCTTTGTTGAGAAGCCGTTTATCGTGTGAATTCCTACTTAAGTGCCATTTTCTTCTGAGACGCCTTTTTTCGATAATCTTATTCCGAATTGCTACTGTGTAGTCTCTGGCATATGGCTTAGGTTCTATGTATGGCGTAGACAACCATGCGGCCTCTTGGATAAGGTTAGTAGTATACCAGGCTGCACTTTTAACGTCTTCTTCCGTCTTGAGAGGCATTCGTAGATTTATTTTGTTTTCTATGTAGTCTCTAAAGGCTTCCCAGTCGGTCTTCCTGTTATAAAGAGTGTCCCGTGGCTCTTTAAGAATTACCATGGTGCTTATAGTGCATATAACTGGAGTGTGATCAGAGGATCCATCTAAGCATGATTCAGTTTTTGTGTACATGCCTGACATTCCTTTCGCAATAAAAAAGTCAATAAGGTCAGGAGTTTTGTTGCGATCAGTTGGCCAGTATGTTGGTTCACCAGACGACAGTACGTTAAGGTGATTTTCACCTACTGCCTTCTTAAGTTCACGTCCTCTAGTGGTGGTCAATCTTGATCCCCACGAGGTGTTTTTGGCGTTCCAGTCACCACCAGCAATATACTTGTTACCAAGAGTGTGGAAAAACTCACTAAACATTCTATCGCTGATTGTATGTCGGGGTGGACAATACACTGCAGCAACATTTAGCATTCCTTGCCAGTCATCTAGCGATAATATAGAAGCTTGGAGACATTCGTGTTTGAAGTTCGGGAGAGCATGTTGTTTTATATTTTCTCTTATTACTATGTGTTAGTTAAACCTATTTAGGTACACCCACATTCTTCTTAAATAGTATGATGTGAACTGTCACTGTGAAAAAGAATATTTTTATTATTATAATGGTGGTCATGAAGAAAGCATTTTTATTTTAATTATTAAGAGGTTATGGGCTTTAACACGCAGTAATGAAATGTAAAAGGATAATATAAAGAATGGCTGAATTAAAGGAAATGGAATTCAAAATAAAAACTAATCAATATGGTGTAACTCCATTTGCCGGTGCAGACTTTAGTAATTGGTTTTTTAGAATTAAAACAATCCTAGAAGAAAAACAACTGCTAAAATATATAAATCAAAATATAAAATCTAAAGAGCTTAATGAAACTGAACAAATTGAAAACGCGAGAACAAAAAATATTTTAATACAATGTATATCTGATAATTACTTAGAAATAATTAAAGACTGCACACTAGCCATCGAAATTGTAGAAAAGCTAGAAAAAATATTTGTCAGAACAGGAATTTCATCACAATTACTAATACGCAAAAAATTGCTTACAATGAAATATAAAGAAAATGAGTCTCTTTCAGAATTTATTTTGAATTTTGATAGAGTAGTGAGAGAACTAAAGTCGTCAGATGCTAAGCCTAGTGATAGCGAAATAATATGCTACCTATTATTAGCTATGCCAGATTCGTATGATAATGTTGTAACAGCAATAGAAACATTATCATCAAGTCAACTGACGCTAGAATTTGTTAAAAGAAGACTATTAGAACAAGAAATTAAAAAAAATAAATAGAGAAAATACACTTGATACTCCAGAGGATCATAGAGTATTCTATCAGAACAATGCTTCTCAAATGCGCTGTTACGGCTGTGGAAGACAGGGTCATCGTCAATCCCAGTGCCGTATGCGCGGAAATTACTTTAACTCTAGATATAGAAAGTCGCGGGCTAATACCGCAGAAGAAACTAAGGAAGTAGCTTTTATGTGTGGAGATACAGGAAATGAAATAAAAGGTCAGTTCCTACATTTTTATGTTGATTCTGGTGCCTCTGATCACTTAATTGGTACTGATGAATATTTCTCAGATTATTTGAAGTTAGAAAATCCTATAAAGATCAATATTGCTAAGAAAGATCAGTACCTTTATGCTACAAAAATTGGCAACATACAGACTGACACTTGCAAATTATTAAATGTTCTTTATGTACCTGAATTAAGCAATAACTTGTTGTCTGTAAGTCGTATTGAAAACAATGGATATGGTATTAAATTTGAAAATAATGTTGTTAAAATTCACAGAAATAATTATGTAATTCAGGAAGGTACAAGGAAAGGTAATTTATATGATATAAAATTTAGAATCTCAAAGACAATAGCACAAAAAGCCTACGCAATACCATCCTCTGATGAGATATGGCATAGAAGATTGTGTCATACGTCAACACAAAAAATGAAAATATTAAAAGATAAGAAATTAATAGATTGTGAATTATTGTCAAATTATGATATACTGTGTGAGCCATGTTTAAAAGGACGTCAAACGAGATTACCATTCAATAATGATTACAAAAAGACAACTAGAATTCTAGAACTTATACATAGCGATCTATGCGGTCCGATTAGACCTGGAACACATGACAATAAAAAATATATTTTGACATTTTTGGATGATTATAGTCATTTTATGATTGTCTATCTGCTGGAAAATAAAAAGGATGTGTTAAAATATTTCAAAATATATTCCAAAATGGTTGAGGCTAAATTCAATTATAAAATATCGAGATTTCGTTGTGACAATGGAACCGAATATATAAACCACAATTTCAAAGAATACTGTCAACAGGAAGGAATTCAGATAGAAACTACTTTAGTATATTCACCACAACAGAACGGAAAGGCAGAGAGATTAAACCGTACATTAGTAGAAAAAGCTAGAACAATCTTAGCAGATTCAATATTTGATAAGGATATGTGGGGTGAAGCTGTGTATACAAGTGCATACGTAATTAATCGTTTGCCTACAGTAGATAATAAGATACCAGCAGAACTATGGTATGGTGAAGTATGTAACTATCAAAAATTAAAAGTTTTTGGGAGCGAAGCATACTGTTACATAAATAGAGTATACCGACAAAGTAAAATGTCAGAAAAGTCACAAAAATTGTACATGATTGGATACTGTAACAATGGATACCGCTTATGGGATCCAATAAAAAAGGAAATAATTGAAGCGAGAGATGTTATATTTAATGAGGAAAGAATACAAAATAAAAAGGTTCATATAAATACTGAAATATTGACGGATATAGGAAATAGTACTGATAATAATATTCAAGATGTGGAAGAATTAGAAAATGAGAAAGCCAGCACTTCAGAACAGAATACATTAAGAAATGTTTCTGAAGAAATAACGGAAACAGAGAACAAGAGGACGAAAAGGAAACCATTTTATCTTCAAGATTATATATGTGATGAATTCCATGAATGTGATTTTGTTGCTCTAAGTGTAGATAATTTAATCAATGATCTCAATGTTCCAAGAAATTTGAAAGAAGTATTAGAATCTAAAGAAAAAGACCAGTGGCTGAAAGCTATAGATGAAGAAATGAATTCACATAGGAAGCACAACACATGGACTGAGGTAGAGAAACCAAGAGATAAGGAAATTATTCATAGTAGATGGGTATTTAGAAAGAAAAATAATAACACTTACAAAGCAAGACTGGTAGCAAAAGGATATGAGTCTTCAGAATGGAATGAAACCTATGCACCAGTAGGAAAACTATCTACTTTTAGAACACTTTTAGTATTAGCAAATAGAAATAGTATGTTTATTGAACAAATGGACGTTAAAACAGCTTTTCTGCATGGAAATTTACAAGAAGAAATTTATATGTTTTTACCGGAAGCATCAAATAATAATAAAGTATGTAAATTAAATAAATCATTGTATGGCTTAAAACAAGCACCTAGATGTTGGAATGATACGTTTCATGAATTTATGTTGCAAAAAGATTTTAATAATTCACTGCACGATACATGTCTTTATACAAGAAGGGACAATTTTTATGTATTCTTATATGTTGATGATGTTCTTCTTATTCATAGCGATAAGAGTGTGATATGTAATTTCCAAAAAGAATTGAAGTCGAGGTTCGATATGGTAGATTTGGGTCCAATAAAAAGGTATTTGGGCTTAGAAATAGAGAGAGATCATAAGAACATCACCATTAAATTACATCAAAAAACGTATATCGAAAATCTATTAAAACGATTCAACATGTTAGAATGTAAAGGTATAGCCACACCTGTAGAGAAAAATCTTAAATTGACTAAGGAAAATAATACTGAACTCTTTACTAAGAAACCTTATAAAGAATTAATTGGCTGTCTGATCTATTTAGTTGTTGGCACAAGACCTGATTTAAGTTTTGCAGTTAGTTTCTTTAGTCGCTTCCAAAGTTGTGCTAATGATAATCATTGGAACTATTTAAAAAGAGTATTACAATATTTGAAATTTACTAAAGATTTAGGAATTTATCATAGAAATGACATACATGTAGAACATGATGTAATTGGTTATTGTGATTCAGATTGGGCGGCTGATTGTACTGATAGAAAAAGTGTTTCAGGATTTTGTCTAATGTTGTATGGAAATGTTGTTAACTGGGGAACCAAAAAGCAAAAAACAGTATCACTTTCAACAGCCGAATCTGAATACATTGCTCTTAGTTCATTAATTCAAGAATCTTTATGGTTTAAAGGATTGTTAAAAGATTTACATCTAAATTGTGATAACGTTCTAATATTTGAAGATAACTTAAGTTGTATTCATATAGCAAAAAATAGGGAAAGTAAAAGAGTCAAACACATAGATATTAGACATCACTTTATTAGAGATACAATACAGAATGGTAGTGTAATTTTGAAACATGTATCTTCTTCAGAACAAAAAGCAGATATATTCACAAAGGCTATAAGTAAGGAATTGTTCACTAAGTTTAAGAATGCCTTAGGTTTGTTGAATTGTTAAATTAACTATAGGTAACTAGGCAGCTTATTATTTGTTTCAATGATACTTATGTGTTAATTATTTGTTTTGTTCATGTAATGTTTTGTTTTAAGTTAGATTTAAACTTATTTTCGTTTGTCCTTAAGAGTCATATGTAAATGTAGTATTATGGGGAAGTAGTCGTAAGAAGAATGTGGTGTTACGGGGGAGTGTTAGTTAAACCTATTTAGGTACACCCACATTCTTCTTAAATAGTATGATGTGAACTGTCACTGTGAAAAAGAATATTTTTATTATTATAATGGTGGTCATGAAGAAAGCATTTTTATTTTAATTATTAAGACTATGGCGGCCCCTCCATGGGATGTTCCGTCTGGGTGGTTAGTGAAGTAAGTATTGTAGCCCTTAAATTTTACTGTTCGTTCGTCTGTCATGTGTGTTTCTGACAGTAAAAGGATGTCTATTTTATTGCTATTCATAAAAGTTTCTACCTCTTGCTTATTTGGAGATAAGCCATTGATATTCCATGTGGCGATCTTTAGGAATTTCTCTGGTTATATTGGGCTATTAGAGTTGTTAGAAGTCCCATAAGGGTCCCTAGCTGCTGTATAAGGATATCTATCTTTTCCGATTGTTTTATTATGATTTGTTCTAACAAATTTGTTGGCTGAGCTTGAATGCTCTGGTTTTGACATGTCCAGTGTCCAGTTTCTATGGATTCAGGTCTATGTGGTGGATATCGTTTATCGTTAGCTGTTGAGTTCTGCCCAGTACTAGTCTTTTCAAATTTCGAATTTTGTTTATTAGCTGTTTTGTCAGCTGTTGAGTTTTGTCTTTTGAGTGTCCTGTCAGTTATCGAGTTCTGTCTAGTATTTGTCTTTATCTTGTCAGCTATGGAGTTTTGGCTTTTAGTTTCCCAGTCAGCTGTCGAGATTTGTCTTTTGTCTGTCTTATTAGCAGTGGGATTTTGTTTATTATGACTCTTGTCGACTGTCGAATTTTGTTTTGAGTATGCTTCGTTCGTCCTTAGTACTGGGAAATCACCTGGGGTGAAAGGCCTTTGTGTTGTAGTTTTCTTAATTTCTTTGTAATTAGTGTCTCGCTTGTAACCGCTCAATTTTCTGACTCGAATTTCTTTGTAAACCTGACAACCTTTGTAATTGGCTGGATGACTTCCAAGACAAAGAGTGCAAGTAGCTGGTGAATTCCTATCCCTTTTCGGGCAATCTGTGGTTCTGTGTCCTTGAGCACATTTGACACATCTAAAGGGGCGCATGCAACTATTTTTATTGTGCCCATATTGTTGGCATCTGGTGCACTGTGGAATCTCATTGGTTTTTCTTGGATCTTCAATTTTAACTTTGGTGTTATAAATGACTTCAATTTCCTTTACTTTTATATTGTCTTCACTAGGTTCTAAATTCACAAAAAACATGTTTAATGGCATCTTATTTTTTCTGGATTTTGCACAGATAACCTCTCCTCTCACAGTGTTACCGGATTTTTCTATTTCTTCTACAATAGCTTCTATTGGTGTTGTATGATGAAGGTTTTTAACAACTATTCTGTAACATTTGTTCTGTTTTTGTGTGAATGTATGACCAATAAGGTTATTTTGGCGCATTAGTTCGATGACTTTTTTATATACTTCGGTATCTTGTGTGGTAATCCTAAGTTGATTTCTGTTAATTACTTTGTAGGTATAACTGTCACTTGGTATTGCGCTATTTAACAATTCAGATAATTTTGATACATCATCAATTCCATACAGTATGATAGGTGGTGGCTTGATTACTTTTTTTGGGTATTCAATTTCACTCATTGGTTCATCAGCTGTTAAGTCTATGGGCAGTCCACTAAATCGGTTAGAAGTACCCAATCCTACATTAATGATATCTTCTGTTTCACTGGCTGGCGGACTTTTAGATAACTTTTTCCTGTTTGGGTTTCTAGCTGGTAATCTTTGCCAGGAGGGAGAAAGTTGCCCTTTTGTTTGATCGGCGTTGTTTTTTGTGTTTGGATCCACAGTGAGTATACTGTTCTCTGACCCTTCACATGTGGATATGTTATCTAAGGATGAAGATCTAGGTCTTGTGACAAAGAGGCCTCGATGGAATGCCTGCTGAACAAGTTTTTTGGAAGTCCCAGTAGCATTAACTGACACAGAAGCCTGGTCGGCCACTCCTGTGTAGTCTTCGGTAGCAGATTTCACACTGTCAGGCCCGGGTACCTGACAGCGCCGGGGGCTAGCCGGAGTGCATGGCAAATCGCTCTCATTATTACTTGACATTTCCATTGTACAAAAAAGAAGGGGTTTAGGAAAAATTCTTGTAGTACTTTCCTAAGGCACTACTGCCACATCTTTTTAGAGGTGATTTGGTCCCTCAAGGCTTGTGGTAGCCCAGGTGCAGGTTATCAATCGCCGCCCGCTGTTCGGCGTTATCGCTAGCTTGGCAAATAGCATCCAGTGGATGTGCTAAAGGTGATCTTCGTAGTATACGTTGACTCCAGCGACAAGGGTTTTGATGGAATACTAGTAGTAGTTAGACCAATTACTACTGCCACATCTGTTCAGAGGGAATTTAGGCCCTCAGGGCTTGTGGTAGCCCAGGAGAACGGGTTACTTGACCGCCGCCCGTTGCTCGGCGTTGTCGCTCGTTTTGCACCACCCAGGGGATACGTGTAGGGTGGGCCTATAGGAATAGGTGGTAAGTCCTACGGACGCGAGCGACGCCATCCCCCTATAGTATTAATTAGATTAAGTAATTATGTATATGTATTTAGTATTGAATGCTCGGGCTATTATGTATCCATTATTTATTATGTATATTTTAAGCTAATTAATGTTGTTGTTATGCTCGAGTGTTGTTGGCAAATCCAATAAATAAATAAAATCACGTTTGTTGTATGGGAACCCTTTCAAATATTTTATTTTATTATACTTGTGTGGGTGCTTGTCCGTACGATCTCACACATCGGCCCGGGTAGGTAAAATGTAGATAATTGCTGATCAAAATCATTATGATTGCGGTCGATTTTCGTAATACCAAAATTGATGCATGAAAACTCGTAACTTCCTTTAAGCTCCTAAACAAATGAAACGAGAGATAGCGTTGTTTTCATTATAAAACAAATAAGTAGAAAACATGTCCTTTTTCACGTAAAAATAAGGAAAGATAAATTCGTTTACATATCGTTTAATAAAAGTATCCAATAATAAGAAGATGGAGAGTCTTCGACCACATCGTCACTTTCCATCGGGTGAGATTGTGGTCAATCGTAAACCTATATTTTAATTGAAAAAAAAAGTTTAATTGAAAAAAAAAGTATTTCGGAACCATATATGGCCAGGAGCATAGATTACTATATGAATCCGAATTTGGTATTACGAATGTATGGAGACATCGCACGCCATGTAACTCATAAAGCGCGGAAAAAAATCGATAGGTTAGATTATAATCAAAACTTTGGCCGCTACATCTGTCTCGGATTAGTAAGACCGATAGTACTTAAAATTTAAAGGTCAGTAAGTATATAAAAAATGTATCAATAACACAATAAAGTCAAGAAATTGGTTAAAATTTTATTATTCCATCTTTGAAGCCACATTGTCGACTTCCCATTGCTATGTAGTAGCAAATTCAACCCAGCTTGTCAACAACCCAGTTAAAAGCTGAGGACACAGCGTTACTAAGGCCGTCTAGAACTGGGCCAAATGTAACCTCCAATTCTTGTGGCGACGCGACCAGCACGGGCACGGCGTACGCTGCGCACACGCACGCGAGCAGACCCAACACGAGCAGCAACTGAAAGAGGGAATACGAATTGAAGATTAGACAAATGATGCGTTACCATGGAAAAGAGGTTTACATTTACAATTCGTTGGTAGAAAAGACATATTCCAGTTTCACTTCAATGGAACGAATAAATTTATCATGACACTACACCTATGTGTAATAAAGTATTTTTAACTTTGACTCTGTATTCATGGTTCAAGATGGAATGCACTCAGCTATTTTCCTAAGATCTAGAGAGGATGATACAAATCGAAATGAGACAACTCAACCGGTCAAGTGCGAATCAGTTCTGCCCACTTAGGGGTTTCGACTTTCGTACCACCAAATCCATTAGGGTCTTCTTTTTCTTTTAATTTTTTGTTGATAAATATAATAGGCCATGCTATTCGTTTTATATTCGAGGTAACTTTTTCTAGACTAATAGATAATAATATCCAACTTACGGTATTCATCGTGCTTCTAGTTCAGGTGAAGACGTTAACACACTGATCTGCAAATGTGTTGCTCTAATGCCTATTTATATGAGACTGTAATCTGTATTTAATATAACAAAATTAAAAACACATCAATAACAAAGCCGGTTTAATAATGCTTTAATAACTTTTAAATATTATTCTTCATTACAACGATATAATTATGTAATAGATATAACGCGTGCTCTCAATTGTATCCTTTGGTCAGGCAATATTTCCTTAAGACACTTATTCACTCCATTCCCATCAAGTTTATCGATGTTGGCTATTCAGTATTCAATAAAAGTGTCTGTACAGGAACGGCCCTAAGCTAAGTGATCAAACTATCGCCTAGCAAAAGTTGCTTTTGTTCTGGATAAGGAAATGTAAGTTCTGTGACCTCGTCCACTCTTTTGGAAAATATTATGTATAAAGATTTGGTGTACTGACAGAAGTTGCGAATCCTTATACAGTTGATCGGTGGGGTAACTTCTCGGTTTTCGCAGCATCTCTTTGATGATGGTTCTCTGAACTCTTTCCTAATTTATCATGTGGTTAGGTTAGGTTAGGTTAGCTACGCTCATCACTATTTCCCACGCTGCTTGAGTGGTGAGGCAGTGATCTAGCCACCGGCGGCTGCCGTGGGCTTCGCTTTTAAAAGTAAACGTGTCAGAATCAATGCCCAGTTTCGTAATATCCGCACATATCCACTCCTGCTCGTCGCAAAATTCCTTAAGCTCGTTCCCAAAACGGGCATTCGGATGGGCATTAAAATCATCTAAAATATAAACAGACGCCACGCCACACTCTTCGACAATTGCATTTATTTTGGCTAAACAATTAGTGAAATCGGGAATGTTATCAATTTCATTAGTCGGCATGTACACATTGAATACCAAATACGAATGTATACCTAAAGTCATTTATGTAACTTTACTCTTATTTTTTGGTCTAATTTGACCGGACTAACCGATATTACCCGAAAAAATTAAAGGTCAGTATATAAAAATGTATCAATAACACAATGAAGTCAAGACATTGGTTAAAATTTTATTATTCCATCTTTGTAGCCACATTGTCGACTACCCATTGCTATATAGTAGCAAATTCAACCCAGCTTGTCAGCAACCCAGTTATAAGCTGAGGTCGCAGCGTCTTTAATGCCGCCTATAACTGTGTCAATGGCACCACCAATTGGTGGAATCAGTATATCTTGGGGCGACGCGACCAGCACGGGCACGGCGTACGCTGCGCACACGCACGCGAGCAGACCCAACACGAGCAGCAACTGAAAGAGGGAATACGTATTGAAGATTAGACAAATGAACGCATCATTTACAGTGAAAAAGAGGTTTACATTTACAAATCGTTGGTAGAAAAGACATATTCCAGTTTAACTTCAATGGAACGAATAAATTTATCATGACACTACCTCTGGGTAATAAAGTATTTTTAACTTTGACTCTGTATTCAAGGTTCAAAATAAAATGCACTCAGCTATTTTCCTAAGGTCTGGAGAGGATGATAAAATCGAAATGAGACAACTCAACCGGTCAAGTGCGAATCAGTTCTGCCCACTTAGGGGTTTCGTACCACCAAATCCATTAGGGTCTTCTTTTTCTTTTTCTTTTTTTGTTGATAAAAGAGGCAATTCCATTCGTTTAGTAAAATCTTGTTGATTTTTAAAAATTCTGCCCCTGAGGGGGGGTCAGATAAACCCTAAAGTAGGGTTCACGTAATCCCGTCACGGTAGATGAATCCGCGAGGTAGTTAACTATTTCTAGACTAATAGATAATAATAGCCAACTTACGGTATTCATCGTGCTTCTAGTACAGGTGAAGATGTTAACACAATGATCTGCAATTGTGTTCGTCTAATGCGTATTTATATGAGACTGTAATCTGTATTTAATATAACAAAATTAAAAATACATCAATAACAAAGCCGGTTTCGTAATGCTTTAATAACAATTATTTTGACATTGACTTTTTATTTATCCTCTTTTCTTCTTATATCGAAAGGTATTGTGCTGTTTGTGGTAAGGACGAAGTGCATTGTGCTGTTTTGGCACTACAGAAAGCCATAAAGCAAGAAAAGAAGAAGATTATTGACCTGAGTGTTGTGCAGACACGCAATTGCAACCACAGACAAAAAACTAATGACTCACCTTGGTCAGTTAAGTACATCGATTAATTCGTTCAGAATCGAAATCACGTTAGTTTATTATATTTCGTTTACGTATATTTCAAAATTATCCTATCATGTTGTAAAGTCTGATGTAATAAATAACAACAATATTGCTATAAACTTTTTACAGGGGCGATATACCTATAAACACGTTTTGACTTACTTGATATTTGGTAGGTATCCAGACGGTATGAAATAATAGGACTAGCGGTACAGTTATTGGACGTTTAAGTTATTTTATCTACGCTCATTGCTTAAAGTTCGAATTATGAAATCGAAATGTGTCAAATAATTACCTACTTTATTCACGGACTTCTATAATTATTAAAAAGTTATTCATAATAACATCGCTCTACTATGGAAATATTTAAAGAAAGTTGTATAAAATCCATAACGATACACGGCTCTGGACTCCTGTATTTGTATCTGGGGTAATATTTTTTATGTAATATTTTTTTAAGTGAATCCACAGACAACTTATAGTTGGTAGTCATTGCCGAGAGTATGGATGGGCCATGATTGACCATAGACAACAACACAATGTCTATGGGGTAATATTTTTTATGTAATATTTTTTTAAGTGAATCCACAGACAACTTATAGTTGGTAGTCATTGCCGAGAGTATGGATGGGCCATGATTGACCATAGACAACAACACAATGTCTAACGTTCCGCGTAACGTTCCACCTGGGCCTGTGATTATGATTACGATTACGATTACGACTACGATTACGATTACGATTACGATAAAGATTACGATTATGACGTTATCTCGTAAATCTATCGTCCGTAAACCGACTTTTCAGACAACCAATTTTTTTTGTTAATTAGTCAAAACTTTGCGCTGAAAAATGTATAGCAGTGAAACCTACTAAAGAAAATTTCACTCCACCTGACATCTTAGTAGTTGCAATGATTTACGACAAACGTTAGCAAGATTTTATGATTTGGGTAATAATATGAGCGTAGATAAAGTAGTGTATGAAACTCTACATAATTAGGTATTAAAACACTCGTGTGATACTATTAAAAAACTCGCCTGCGGCTCGTTTTTTAAACTCACACTCGTGTTTTAATACCCCCCATTATGTAACCGTTACATAAACTACTATTATGACTATAATTGTCCAGCAAAATTAAAATAACGAGTTGGTATGAACAAAAATACTTTAATATTAGAAAAATAACTGTACTTAAATACATAATATATAAAAACACAGTAACATTTTTTTTTAGTTTTGCTGTTAAAACCAACATAAAAAAATCCTTTAAAATTATAATGAATAAATGACTGCCATTTTGATTTTCTTTATTAATGGATGTAATCGATATCTCGCTGTCGTGGTTAACCTAAAACAAGATCCTTCGTTCCTTAAAAGGGTCTATTATACAGGGTTATATAAAAAATACTAAATCGCTCTCGGTCTGTAGTTGCAACTTTTGTTCTACGAGTTTTTTTTACTCGATATTTTGAGAAATATCAAATTTTCAAAATTACCCTAATTGTTTCTACTCTGTAACGTAACACCGGACACGGCAAGTGGCAACGGCGGCGAGCGACATGCAAACTTACGGCGCTGATCCATTATATTTGGTGTCAGTGTAATGTCACTTTTCAGAATTATCATGATTTATTAATTTTCAACCGACTTTTAAAAGAAGGAGGTTCTAAATTCGACTGTATTTTTAATGCTTGTTACCTCATAACTTTTGACTGGTTGAATCGATTTTAATACTGAATTTTGAAAAGTCGTAAAACAAAAGTTAGTTTTAATGAACTACAGGCCGAGAGCGATTATACGACTTATTAGAAAATCTTCACAACGATCTCATACTTCCCGGGTAGGTGAGATGTAGATAATGGCTGAACAAAATTACTATGATTTCGGTCGATTTTGGTAATACCAAAATTGATGATTGAAAACTCGTAACTTCCTTTATTATCTGATGTTTTTCTTTAACTGGACGATAAAAACTGTGCTCCTAAACAAATGAAACGAGAGATAGCGTTGTTTTCATTACAAAACAAATAAGCAGAAAACATCTCCTTTTTGACGTAAAATAAGGAAAGCTAAATTCGTTAACATTTTGTTTAGTAAAAGTATCCAATAATAAAAAAAAGCATCTTCGACCACATCGTCACTTTCCATCGGGTGATATTGTGGTCAATCGTAAACCTTTATTGAATGAAAATAAAAGTATTTCGGAACCAAATATGGCCAGGAGTATAGATTATTACTATATGAATCCGAATTTGGTATTACGAATGTATGGAGGCATAGCACGTTATGTAACTCATAAAGCGCGGAAAAAAAATCGATAGGTTAGATTAAAATCAAAACTTTGGCCGCTACATCTGTCTTGGATTAGTATGACCGATAGTACTAAAAAAATTAAAGGTCAGTGATGTCATTCTCGTAACGTTTTCACACACTCAGTCATCTGATTCAAGAAAAAGAAAAAAATATTAACACTGAAAAAATGAACTTTACACCTATTGGCTTAGAGTGTAAAATTGGATGTATTTCATCATAGGAAATACAATGCTCAACATTGACGCGCTAAAGTTATTTCAATCTCGGAACTGTCGACCAATTTGGCACTTTAAACCACATTCAATTTTACGCTCTATGTCAATTGTATTAAAATTAATTTTCCAGTGTTAGCAAATAATGTTTTGAATTCAATATCGTCTGCTTATGTACGTAAATACCATCACCTTTTAAAACATATCACATCACGAAATGTAGCCGACACGTAACGTGAATAGCCCCCCTGTATATAAAAAATGTATCAATAACACAATAAAGTCAAGAAATTGGTTAAAATTTTATTATTTCATCTTTGTAGCCACATTGTCGACTACCCATTGCTATATAGTAGCTAATTCAACCCAGCTGGTCAGCAATCCAGTTATAAGCTGAGGTCGCAGCGTCTTTAATGCCGCCTATAACTGATTCAATGGCACCAGCAGTTGGTGGAATCAGTATATCTTGGGGCGACGCGACCAGCACGGGCACGGCGTACGCTGCGCACACGCACGCGAGCAGACCCAACACGAGCAGCAACTGAAAGAGGGAATACGTATTGGAGATTAGACAAATGATGCGTTACAGTGAAAAAGAGGTTTAAATTTACAATTCGTTGGTAGAAAAGACATATTCCAGTTTAACTTCAATGGAACGAATTTAATTATTATGTAATGCTATTGTATTTTTAATTTAATAAATGGAACGAATAAATTTATCATGACACTACACCTATGTGTAATAAAGTATTTATAACTTTGACTCTGTATTCATGGTTCAAGATGGAATACACTCAGCTATTTTCCTAAGATCTAGAGAGGATGATACTAATCGAAATGAGACAAGTCAACCGGTCAAGTGCGAATCAGTTCTGCCCACTTAGGGGTTTCGTACCACCAAATCCATTAGGGTCTTCTTTTTCTTTTATTTTATTGTTGATAAAAAGAGGCAATGCCATTCGTTTAGTAAAATCTTGTTGATTTTTAAAAATTCTGCCGCTGAGGGGGGGTCAGATAAACCCTAAAGTAGGATTCACGTAATCCCGTCACGGTAGATGAATCCGCGAGGTAGTTAACTATTTCTAGACTAATAGATAATAATAGCCAACTTACGGTATTCATCGTGCTTCTAGTACAGGTGAAGACGTTCACACAATGATCTGCAATTGTGTTCGTCTAATGCGTATTTATATGAGACTGTAATCTGTATTTAATATAACAAAATTAAAAATACATCAATAACAAAGCCGGTTTCGTAATGCTTTAATAACAATTATTTTGACATTGACTTTTTATTTATCCTCTTTTCTTCTTAAATCGAAAGGTATTGTGCTGTTTGTGGTAAGGACGAAGTGCATTGTGCTGTTTTGGCACTACAGAAAGCCATAAAGCAAGAAAAGAAGAAGATTATTGACCTAAGTGTTGCGTAGACACGCAATTGCAACCACAGACAAAAACTTATGACTCACCTTGGTCAGTTACATCGATTAATTCGTCAGAATCGAAATCACGTTAGTTTATTATATTTCGTTAACGTATATTTCAAAATTTATCCTATCATGTTGTAAAGTCTGATGTAATAAATAACAACAATATTGCTATAAACTTTTTACAGGGGCAATACATAAAGACGTTTTTGACTTACTTGATATTTGGTAGGTATCGAGACGGTATGAAATAATAGGACTAGCGGTACAGTTATTGGACGTTTAAGTTATTTTATGACTATAATTGTCCAGCAAAATTAAAATAACGAGTTGGTATGAACAAAAATACTTTAATATTAGACAATTAACTGTACTTAATTACATAATATATAAAAACACATGAAACATTTTTCTATAGTTTTGCTGTTAAAACCAACATAAAAAAATCCTTTAAAATTATAATGAATAAATGACTGCCATTTTGATTTTCTTTATTAATGGATGTAATCGATATCTCGCTGTCGTGGTTAACCTAAAACAAGATCCTTCGTTCCTAAAAAGGGTCTATTATACAGGGTTATATAAAAAATACTAAATCGCTCTCGGTCTGTAGTTGCAACTTTTGTTCTACGAGTTTTTTTTTACTCGATATTTTGAGAAATATCAAATTTTCAAAATTACCCTAATTGTTTCTACTCTGTAACGTAACACCGGACACGGCAAGTGGCAACGGCGGCGAGCGACATGCAAACTTACGGCGCTGATCCATTATATTTGGTGTCAGTGTAATGTCACTTTTCAGAATTATCATGATTTATTAATTTTCAACCGACTTTTAAAAGAAGGAGGTTCTAAATTCGATTGTATTTTTTATGCTTGTTACCTCATAATTTTTGACTGGTTGAATCGATTTTAATACTGAATTTTGAAAAGTCGTAAAACAAAAGTTAGTTTTACTTAATGAACTACAGGCCGAGAGCGATTATACGACTTATTAGAAAATCTTCACAACGATCTCACACTTACGGCCTGGTTAGGTGAGATGTAGATAATGGCTGAACAAAATTACTATGATTTCGATCGATTTTGGTAATACCAAAATTGATGATTAAAAACTCGTAACTTCCTTTATTATCTGATGTTTTTCTTTAAGTGGACGATAAAAACTGTGCTCCTAAACAAATGAAACGAGAGACAGCGTTGTTTTCATTACAAAACAAATAAGCAGAAAACATCTCCTTTTTGACGTAAAAATAAGGAAAGCTAAATTCGTTAACATTTCGTTTAATACAAGTATCCAATAATAAAAAAAGCATCTTCGACCACATCGTCACTTTCCATCGGGTGATATTGTGGTTAATCGTAAACCTTTATTGAATGAAAATAAAAGTATTTCGGAACGAAATATGGTCAGAAGCATAGATTATTACTAAATGAATCCGAATTTGGTATTAAGAATGTATGGAGGCATCGCACGTCATGTAACTCATAAAACGCGGAAAAAAAATTGATAGGTTACCGTTAGATTATAATCAAAACTTTGGCCGCTACATCTATCTCGGATTAGTAAGACCGATAGTACTAAAAATTAGAGGTCAGTATCTATAAAATGTATCAATAACACAATAAAGTCAAGAAATTGGTTAAAATTTTATTATTCTATCTTTTTAGCCATGTGGCTACTACCCATTGCTGTATAGTAATAAATTTAACCCAGCTTGTCAGCAACCCAGTTATAAGCTGAGGTCACAGCGTCTGTAATGCCGCCTATAACTGTGCCAACGGCAGTACCAACTGGTGGAATCAACATTTGTTGGGGCGACGCGACCAGCACGGGCACGGCGTACGCTGCGCACACGCACGCGAGCAGACCCAACACGAGCAGCAACTGAAAGAGGGAATACGTATTGAAGATTAGACAAATGATGCGTTACAGTGAAAAAGAGGTTTACATTTACAATTCGTGGGTAGAAAAGACATATTCCAGTTTAACGTCAATGGAACGAATAAATTTATCATGACACTACACCTATGTGTAATATAGTATTTTTAAGTTTGACTCTGTATTCATGGTTCAAGATGGAATGCATTCAGCTATTTTCCTAAGATCTCGAGAAGATGATACTAATCGCAATGAGACAAGTCAACCGGTCAAGTGCAAATCAGTTCTGCCCACTTAGGGGTTTCGTACCACCAAATCCATTAGGGTCTTCTTTTTCTTTTATTTTTTTGTTGATAAAAAGAGGCAATGCCATTCGTTTAATAAAATCTTGGTGGTTTTTTAAAAATTCTACCCCTGAGGGGGGTCAGATAAACCCTAAAGTAGGGTTCACGTAATCCCGTCACGGTAGGTGAATCCGCGTGGCAGTTAACTATTTCTAGACTAATAGATAATAATAGCCAACTTACGGTATTCATCGTGCTTCTAGTACAGGTGAAGACGTTCACACAATGATCTGCAATTGTGTTCGTCTAATGCGTATTTATATGAGACTGTAATCTGTATTTAATATAACAAAATTAAAAATACATCAATAACAAAACCGGTTTCGTAATGCTTTAATAACAATTATTTTGACATTGACTTTTTATTTATCCTCTTTTCTTCTTAAATCGAAAGGTATTGTGCTGTTTGTGGTAAGGACGAAGTGCATTGTGCTGCTTTGGCACTACAGAAAGCCATAAAGCAAGAAAAGAAGAAGATTATTGACCTAAGTGTTGCGCAGACACGCAATTGCAACCACAGACAAAAACTTATGACTCACCTTGGTCAGTTACATCGATTAATTCGTCAGAATCGAAATCACGTTAGTTTATTATATTTCGTTAACGTATATTTCAAAATTTATCCTATCATGTTGTAAAGTCTGATGTAATAAATAACAACAATATTGCTATAAACTTTTTACAGGGGCGATACATAAAGACGTTTTGACTTACTTGATATTTGGTAGGTATCGAGACGGTATGAAATAATAGGACTAGCGGTACAGTTATTGGACGTTTAAGTTATTTTATGACTATAATTGTCCAGCAAAATTAAAATAACGAGTTGGTATGAACAAAAATACTTTAATATTAGACAAATAACTGTACTTAAATACATAATATATAAAAACACATGAAACATTTTTCTATAGTTTTGCTGTTAAAACCAACATAAAAAAATCCTTTAAAATTATAATGAATGAATGACTGCCATTTTGATTTTTTTATTAATGGATGTAATCGATATCTCGCTGTCGTGGTTATCCTAAAACAAGATCCTTCGTTCCTTAAAAGGGTATATTATACAGGGTTATATAAAAAATACTAAATCACTCTCGGTCTGTAGTTGTTTATATTAAAACTAACAACTTTTGTTCTACGAGTTTTTTTTAACTCGATATTTTGAGAAATATCAAATTTTCAAAATCACCCTAATTGTTTCTACTCTGTAACGTAACACCGAACACGGCAAGTGGCAACGGCGGCGAGCGACATGCAAACTTACGGCGCTGATCCATTGTATTAATTGGTGTCAGTGTAATGTCACTTTTCAGAATTATCATGATATATTAATTTTCAACCGACTTTTAAAAGAAGGAGGTTCTAAATTCGATTGTATTTTTTATGCTTGTTACCTCATAATTTTTGACTGGTTGAATCGATTTTAATACTGAATTTTGAAAAGTCGTAAAACAAAAGTTAGTTTTAATGAACTACAGGCCGAGAGCGATTATACGACTTATTAGAAAATCTTCACAACGATCTCACACTTCGGCCCGGGTAGGTGAGATGTAGATAATGGCTGAACAAAATTACTATGATTTCGGTCGATTTTGGTAATACCAAAATTGATGCATGAAAACTCGTAACTTCCTTTATTATCCGATATTTTTCTTTAACTGAACAATAAAAACTGAGCTCCTAAACAAATGAAACGAGAGAGCGTTGTTTTCATTAAAAAACAAATAAGCAGAAAACATCTCCTTTTTGACGTAAAAATAAGGAAAGCTAAATTCGTTTACATTTCGTTTAATAAAAGTATCCAATAATAAAAAAGCTCCATCTTCGACCACATCGTCACTTTCCATCGGGTGATACTGTGGTCAATCGTAAACCTATATTGAATGAAAATAAAAGTATTTCGGAACCAAATATAGCCAGGAGTATAGATTATTACTATATGAATCCGATTTTGGTATTACGAATGTAGGTATGGAGGCATAGCACGTCATGTAACTCATAAAGCGCGGAAAAAAAAATCGAAAGGTTAGATTATAATCAAAACTTTGGCCGCTACATCTATCTTGGATTAGTAAGTCCGATAGTACTTAAATTTAAAGGTCATTATATAAAAATGTATCAATAACACAATAAAGTCAAGAAATTGGTTAAAATTTTGTTATTCCATCTTTGTAGCCACATTGTCGACTACCCATTGCTATATAGTAGCAAATTCAACCAAGCTTGTCAGCAACCCAGTTATAAGCTGAGGTCACAGCGTTTTCAATGCCTTCTATAACTGCGTAAACGGCAGCACCAACTGGTGGAATCAACATTTCTTCGTAATCTTTGTGCGGCGCGACCAGCACGGGCACGCACGCGAGCAGACCCAACACGAGCAGCAACTGAAAGAGGGAATTCGTATTGAAGATTAGACAAACGATGCGTTACAGTGGAAAAGAGGTTTACATCTATATATTAGGTCCTTACATATGAATTGGCGTTTTGTCGTACTGGCCACTTTGATCTCAAATATCTCTTCTTTGGTTAGAAATTCCAATTTCAAATTTATACAACTATTTACTCATGCTTTTATGTTTTTAAATCGTGATTCATTTGTTTTTTTCTCTTTTGGTTTTTTTTTTGCGCCACTCTGTTTACAAAATGGAAAACTTGAAATATCGCGTTATTTTCGAGTACGAGTTCCATCGCCAGTGCTGCAGAAACGGCTCGAAGGATTAATGATGTGTACGGCGAGGGTGTCGCAAAAGAAAACACAGTGCGTTTTTGGTTCCAACGTTTTCGTTCTGGAAATTTCGACCTGCAGAACAAGCCCCATGGACGGCCGGAGACCAAAGTTGACAATGAAGAATTGAAGGTTATTGTGGAAGCGGATCCATCGCAAACCACGTCCGAGCTAGCTGCAGGCTGCGGTGTTAGTGATAAAACGGTTTTAGTTCACTTGAAGCAAATTGGGAAGGTGAAAAAGCTTGAAAGGTGGGTACCTCATGAATTGAGTGCAGCAAACCGACAAACGCGCGAAGACTGCTGTGTTACATTACCCGGCACCGTAATGAAGGGATTTAAATCGAATCATTACCTGTGATGAAAAATGGATCCTGTATGATAATCGGAAACGCTCATCGCACTGGTTGAACCCTGGCGAACCAGTCAAATCCTGCCCCAAACAAAAATTGACTCAAAAAAAAATTACTTGTGAGCGTTTGGTGGACTAGCGCCGGCGTCGTTCACTACAGTTTTCTTAAATCTGGCCAGACGATTACGGCGGATATCTATTGTCAGCAACTGCAATCCATGATGGAAAAGCTAGCTGCTAAACAACCGAGGCTGGTCAATCGTTCTAGGGCACTGCTGCTTCAGGACAACGCTAGACCACACACTGCACAACAGACGGCTACCAAATTAGAGGAGCTTCAATTGGAATGCCTAAGACATCCACCTTACTTCCCGGACCTTGCTCCAACAGATTACCATTTTTTTCGAAATTTGGATAACTTCTTACAAGGGAAAAAATTTAACTCCGATGAGGCAGTCCAAAGCGCTTTCAAAGATTTTATTGATTCCCGTCCGAATGGCTTTTTTAGTAAAGGGATCAATGAACTACCTATAAGGTGGCAAAAGTGTATAGATAGCAATGGTACATACTTTGATTAAATATATATATTATATTTAAAAAAAATCGACTTTATGTTCCTCCAATACAAAACGCCAATTTCATATGTAACGACCTAAATATAAAAGAGTGAGGCATTTTGGTTGTTCCAGGCATTCCAGACAAACTAAAAGTCGTAAGATCTGAAACTTTGTACCTAGGTAGATATTAGGTCATGATTTCGTACTAAGACGGGGATTCCAGAAATTCCATGTTTAAGGGGTAGAAATAGTACATTAAAGGGATTTCTCCATACAAGATTGTAATTTTTTTCGTTGTTCCAGGCATTCCAGAAAAACTAAAAGTCGTAGAGATCTGAAATTTGGTACCTAGGTAGAAATTAGGCCATGAATTCGTACTAAGACGGGGATTCCAGAAATTCCATGTTTAAGGGGTAAAAATCTTACATTTAATTTTGACGACCGAATGGCGTAGTGGTAGCGAACCTGCTGTCTGCGCCGGAGGTCGTGGGTTCGATTCCCACTACTGGTAAATGTTTGTGTGATGAGCATGAATATTTTCCAGTGTCTGGGTGTTTTTCAATATATTGTATTTATGTATATTAGTATGTATGTATATTTATCAGTTATCTAGTACCCATAACACAAGCTCTCGCTTACTTTGGGGCTAGATTGCGATGTGTTAAATGTCCCGTATATATTTATTTATTTATTTATTTATTTATTTAAGGGATTTCTCCATACAAAATTGTAATTTTTTTCGTTGTTCCAGGCATTCCAGAAAAACTAAAAGTCGTAGAGATCTGAAATTTGGTATCTAGGTAGATATTGGGTCATGAATTCGTACTAAGACGGGGATTCCAGAAATTCCATGTTCAAGGGGTAAAAATCTTACATTTAAGGGATTTTCCCAAAAGTGTATTTTTGCGTTATTCCAGGGATTCCAGCGAAATCAAAAGTCGTAGAGATCTGGGTACCTAGGTTGATATTAGGTCAATTCGTACTCTAACGGGAATTTTTGGAACTAAAATTTTGAAGAGGAAAAATTTCGAACTTTTTTGTTACTGGGCCGATTGCTTTGAAAATCGACGTCTGACTATGGCAGCAAGCATAGAGAAGGAATTTGTGGTCAAAATTAAAAAAAAGGATGAACTTTTTGGCCGCCATTTTGAACTTTTTTGTTACTGGGCCGATTGCTTTGAAAATCGACGTCTGACTATGGCAGCAAGCATAGAGAAGGAATTTGTGGTCAAAATTAAAAAAAAGGATGAACTTTTTGGCCGCCATTTTGAACTTTTTTGTTACTGGGCCGATTGCTTTGAAAATCGACGTCTAACTATGGCAGCAAGCATAGAGAAGGAATTTGTGGTCAAAATAAAAAAATGGCCGCCATTTTGAACTTTTTTGTTACTGGGCCGATTGCTTTGAAAATCGACGTCTGACTATGGCAGCAAGCATAGAGAAGGAATTTGTGGTCAAAATTAAAAAAAAGGATGAACTTTTTGGCCGCCATTTTGAACTTTTTTGTTACTGGGCCGATTGCTTTGAAAATCGACGTCTGACTATGGCAGCAAGCATAGAGAAGGAATTTGTGGTCAAAATTAAAAAAAAGGATGAACTTTTTGGCCGCCATTTTGAACTTTTTTGTTACTGGGCCGATTGCTTTGAAAATCGACGTCTAACTATGGCAGCAAGCATAGAGAAGGAATTTGTGGTCAAAATAAAAAAATGGCCGCCATTTTGAACTTTTTTGTTACTAGGCCGATTGCTTTGAAAATCGACGTCTGACTATGGCAGCAAGCATAGAGAAGGAATTTGTGGTCAAAATTAAAAAAAAGGATGAACTTTTTGGCCACCATTTTGAACTTTTTTGTTACTGGGCCGATTGCTTTGAAAATCGACGTCTGACTATGGCAGAAAGCATAGAGAAGGAATTTGTGGTCAAAATTAAAAAAAAGGATGAACTTTTTGGCCACCATTTTGAACTTTTTTGTTACTGGGCCGATTGCTTTGAAAATCGACGTCTGACTATGGCAGAAAGCATAGAGAAGGAATTTGTGGTCAAAATTAAAAAAAAGGATGAACTTTTTGGCCGCCATTTTGAACTTTTTTGTTACTGGGCCGATTGCTTTGAAAATCGACGTCTAACTATGGCAGCAAGCATAGAGAAGGAATTTGTGGTCAAAATAAAAAAATGGCCGCCATTTTGAACTTTTTTGTTACTGGGCCGATTGCTTTGAAAATCGACGTCTGACTATGGCAGCAAGCATAGAGAAGGAATTTGTGGTCAAAATTAAAAAAATGATGAACTTTTTGGCCGCCATTTTGAAATTTTTTGTTACTGGGCCGATTGCTTTAAAAATCGATATCTGAGTATCGCAGCAAGCATAAAGAAGGAATTTGTGGTCAAAATAAAAAAATGATGACCTTTTTGGCCGCCATTTTGAACTTTTTTGTTACTGGGCCGATTGCTTCAAAAATCGATATCTGACTACCGTAGCAAGCATAGAGAAGGAATTTGTGGTCAAAATAAAAAATGGCCGCCATTTTGAACTTTTTTGTTACTGGGCCGATTGCTTTAAAAATCGACGTCTGACTATGACAGCAAGCATAGAGAAGGAATTTGTGGTCAAAATTAAAAAATGATGAACGTTTTGGCCGCCATTTTGAACTTTTTTATTTCTGGGCCGTTTGCTTTGAAAATCGACGTCTGACTATGGCAGCAAGCATAGAGAAGGAATTTGTAGTCAAAATTAAAAAATGAAAACTTTTGGGCCGCCATTTTGAACTTTTTTGTTACTGGGCCGATTGCTTTAAAAATCGATATCTGACTATCGCAGCAAGCATAGAGAAGGAATTTGTGGTCAAAATAAAAAAATGGCCACCATTTTGAGCTTTTTTTTTACTTGGCCGATTGCTTGGGTACCTTTTTACACTTTGGGTACAGAACCCTTAAAATGGCCACCATATTGGGCTTTTATGTGACGATCGATTTTTTCAAAATCAATATATAACTATAACCAGCAAGCATAAGGAAATATTTAGTGATCAAAATTAAATGGCATAATAAACAAGAATTTTGGAAATGCCTGAGGGAATAAAGCAGAAGTTTAACGTGAGCGAAGCCGCGGGCGTTTGCTAGTTTACAATAATTGGTAGAACTGGCATATTCCAGTTAAACTTCAATGAAACGTATAAATGAGATGGCCAAAAAAGTACATTCCACGTACACAACATAGTAAATATTTATTAAATATTAAAAATAGAAAGATACATTAATACGTAGTTTTTATGCTCTCTGAACTTGTCAGTTTTTATTTCAAAATATTAAAGATTACAAGAAAAATTCGTCAAC
This sequence comes from Coenonympha arcania, assembly GCA_036785405.1. Taxonomy (NCBI): domain Eukaryota; kingdom Metazoa; phylum Arthropoda; class Insecta; order Lepidoptera; family Nymphalidae; genus Coenonympha; species Coenonympha arcania. Next base: position 10,465,080 of record CM072063.1, on the reverse strand, counting down.
TTCCGCCATACTGTACCATAATGGACGTTCCTCACCATGCGTATTACCTATGTAGATACGTTATTTGGACGACAAATGCTTTTATTAGGAACATTTTATTCATATCGAAACTACATATTGTGTCCCGCTCACTCGTACGACGTTGCGCGCACTTGAGGGTCACCGCTCGACTTACGTGCCGGGGGGTTATACTACTTAATGTAACAAAATATTTTTATTTATTTTCTCTGATAAATAAGTAATTGTTTTACTATTTTGTTTTATTTTGTGTTTGTAAACAACCTTTGCAATAAAAAGAATACGACCGGTGAGAAGGGGGCCGCTTGTAGAAGCTTCCCCTCTGTACCTATCTACTCGTGTGCCTTTACCTTGTTTTAATGCCTATTTATTACTAAAACCATATCAGTTTACCGTAATAATTCGCAACTGTTCGCTATTTTAAAGCGCCTTAAGTTTTTTAATCGTAATCTGAATTCTTTGTCGTAATCTATACTCGTAGACGTTTACGTCTAGTCTGTTGTAATGACAAGTTCGGTGAGTTTTATATTTATAGCAATTTAATGTGCTTGTAATCACGAATTTATAACACCAAAAGTCATTGATGTACACTAAGTTCACACGCCCATACAGAAATTGGCCATGTCCTTTATCATGACACTAGACCTATGTGTAATAAAGTATTTTTAACTTTGACTCTGTATTCAAGGTTCAAGATAAAATGTATTCAGCTATTTTACTAAGATCTAGAGAGGATGACTCAAATCGAAATGAGAAAACTCAACCTGACAGTCCGAATCAGTTCTGCCCACTTAGGGGTTTCGTACCACCAAATCCAGGGTCTTCATTTTCTTATAATTTTTTGTTGATAAATAGAGACAATGCCATTCGTTTAATAAAATCTTGTTGATTTTTAAAATTTCTACCCCTCAGGAGGAGTCAGATAAACCCTAAAGTAGGGTTCACGTAATCCCGTCAGGGTAGGTGAATCCGCGAGGTAACTATTTCTAGACTAATAGATAATAATATCCAACTTACGGTATTCATCGTGCTTCTAGTTCAGGTGTAGACGTTACCACACTGATCTGCAATTGAGTTGGTCTAATGCGTATTTATATGAGACTGTAATCTGTATTTAATATAACAAAATTAAAAATACATCAATAACAAAGCCGGTTTCGTAATGCTTTAATAACAATTTTTTTGATATTTATATCGAAAGGTATTGTGCTGTTTGTGGTAAGGACGAAGTGCATTGTGCTGTTTTGGCACTACAGAAAGCCATAAAGCAAGAAAAGAAGAAGATTATTGACCTGAGTGTTGTGCAGACACGCAATTGCAACCACAGACAAAAAACTAATGACTCACCTTGGTCAGTTACATCGATTAATTCGTTCAGAATCGAAATCAGGTTAGTTTATTATATTTCGTTTACGTATATTTCAAAATTATCCTAACATGTTGTAAAGTCTGATGACTGAGCTATACGAGTCATATCTCCCTGCGGTGAAATTTTCGATTCGTATTATTGGGTCCTCAGGCAGGACTAGCGTCATCTATTGTGAAACGTAACAGTTTCAAACTAATTTCGAAGGCTCATAATTGCATATGAAGCTAGCTTCGAACGAGAGATGACACATTGCCGTTTTTACTAATTATCTTTTTGAGTAGTGTTTTACACACTTAGGAAATAATTCCTAAATCAAAATTTTTCACTCGCACCGGGATTTGAACACTATTCAATGTATTATTATTTTAAGTTTATTATATTTCGTTAACGTATATTTCAAAATTATCCTATCATGTTGTAAAGTCTGATGTAATAAATAACAACAATATTGCTATAAACTTTTTACAGGGGCGATACATAAAGACGTTTTGACTTACTTGATATTTGGTAGGTATCGAGACGGTATGAAATAATAGGACTAGCGGTACAGTTATTGGACGTTTAAGTTATTTTATGACTATAATTGTCCAGCAAAATTAAAATAACGAGTTGGTATGAACAAAAATACTTTAATATTAGTCAATTAACTGTACTTAATTACTTAATATATAAAAACACATGTAACATTTTTCTATAGTTTTGCTGTTAAAACCAACATAAAAAAATCCTTTAAAATTATAATGAATAAATGACTGCCATTTTGATTTTCTTTATTAATGGATGTAATCGATATCTCTCTGTCGTGGTTATCCTAAAACAAGACCCTTCGTTCCTTTGTCTATTATACAGGGTTATATAAAAAATACTAAATCGCTCTCGGTCTGTAGTTGTTTATATTAAAACTAACAACTTTTGTTCTACGAGTTTTTTTTAACTCGATATTTTGAGAAATATCAAATTTTGAAAATTACCCTAATTGTTTCTACTCTGTAACGTAACACCGAACACGGCAAGTGGCAACGGCGGCGAGCGACATGCAAACTGGGCGCTGATCCATTATATTTGGTGTCAGTGTAATGTCACTTTTCAGATTGCCGTTTCACATTATATTATATAATAGATTCACAGCTGTCAAACTGACAAGTCGTAAAATCTTATACTCCTGTTATAAAAATTAGTATTTTAAAAATATTTTACAATAATTAGCAAAAATAAGTGCTTTTTGTACATCAAGATAAACTTATGGACCTAGAATAATAAATCTTGTAAAAAATAACAACAGTTTTGAAAATCAAGTGACGCGCGGAGGCGGATTTCAAACGTCAACGGCTTAACCCGGGGAGTATTTCTTCTTTTTTACATATTTAATTTATAAATTCAATGTTTTACTGGTCTATTTATGTCACTTATTGTTTGGACTTTTATAGTGAACAATTTTATATAACTCTTTTACACGCACATACTCGATAAACTCGAGATACGTCACTAACCTCATGAACTGGTAGAACCTTTCTCAACTTACTTGACTAATTTGTGGAAGTAAGTTTGATGAATAACATAAACTGCCTCAGACAGCACAAACTTTCACACCTTCATATTTATAACCAAATTAAATATTGTATGATGTAAATATTGTTCTATTTTTGTAGTGTTTAAGTTAACAAAACAGACTAACACAACACAATTTGGTTTTCTTTTTTAACATCAATGAACATTACCCATTAAATGTAATTTGCACAATAGTAGCTTACTAATTGTCTGTTAGTTCCATGGGACACTACACTTTACATAAACTAAATTTAATTCAGTACTAAATCTAACCATGTACCCTTACAACTATTTATAGTAAATCAGTAGGCAGGTACTGCTGTGTGTAGGCAATAATATTTGTGCTCCTGTTACCATTCCCACACTGACACTACTTCTTGCACATTTCAGATATTGAGACATATCACAATGAAGACCCGCAGAGCAGCCGGTGTGGAAATGCAGATGAAACTTCAAAATGCCCTCGAAGAATTGAAGGCTTCGAGGGAGCACTGCACCCAACTAATGCTTGAACATGAACACAGTGAGCTGGAAATTAAACAAACAATCGACAAGAACACCCAGTTGAAGGCAGAGCTTGCTGAGCTGCACTGCACCCACTCCGCAGTCCTTCTCGAAAGAGATCAGCTGCGGGAAGCGGTTTCTTCTTTCAGTCAATGTCTTGAAACATATGAGGAGGCGTTGTCGAAGATATCCCAGCTAGAGAGTGAACTTAACAGTGCTCAAGTGTTGATTTTTGACTTGCAGGCACAGATAGACAATCATGCACTTCAGCAGACGGACTGCCTATATAATGAATTATTCCCAAATGAATATGCGGTGTGTGATTCTGAGTTACTTGATTTACCCTCCACCACCCCTAATGTGAACTTGGATCTGAAGTGTGAAAGCTCAACACTATCAAATCTCCATAGTAAATTGGTTAAAAATCACCTTAGTCATAAAAAATTTAAGAAATATGTTAAAATAAATAAATTTATTAAAAAATCTTTACAATTGAAAAAGAAAGAAACTGTTTTTAGAAACCAGCGCCGCCGGATGCTCAAAAAATTAAATAAATACCACATTTTGGTCGATGAAAATAATAAAAAACATGAATTTCATGTAAACAGTCTCAACGACCAAATAGAAAAACTCCAAAATTCTCTGGAAAATCTGTCAGCTCAATATGAGCTTTCCCAAATTCAGATCCAGGAGCACATACGAGCTGCTGATGAGTTGCTTACTATTGGTAACTATAACATGGAGAGGTTTGACTCTATGGTGAGCAAATGTCAGTGCTCAGGGAAGCTACCAACGGTGGGCACTTCAGAAGATCAATGCTTTAACAGTAGTCCTAAGCAATTAAATAATAGTAAGTCTGTGGGAAACAAAAGTAACAAAAGTAATAGAAGTAAAAATGTATCTCCCACCGTGCAGCGTAAGACTTTTGTTGTTTCAGACAATATTGGCAAAAAATTTGGCCACTTATTGAGTAATAATTTAGACCAAAAAGTCAGTAACCTATGTTGTCCCGGGGCCTCTTATGAATATTTAATTGAAAATATTCCAGCTGACCTTTTAAATCCATATTCAACTATTGTTTTAATGATAGGAGACAGTATGAATGTGACTAAAAAACTAATCATCAAAAGTTTTGAGTATTTGGTCTCCTTACAAATGAAATCTGGGTGCAAATTCATAATATGCACTTTTCCCTACTCAGACCATTTGACCCAGAAACAAAATGAGCATGCTCACAAGCTCAATGCAGCCTTGTATAATTTGGCATTGAGTCATAGGGATGTTTTTCACATTTTTGATATAAATAAATTTGTAAATAGAATTCATATGACAGAAGGTATGATGTACCTACCTTTTATTTATAAGAAACGAATAGCTACTCTTGTAGCTTGTAATATTGTGGACTCGGCTATATTTAGCACGAAGCCAGTTGACTTAAGTACATGTTGTACAAATAATAATATTGACATAATTAGTAATAATACTAATTTACCTATTTTTACCTCTATTAATAGTAATCCTACTATTGTAAATGTTGACCTAAATAATACTTTAAACTAAATAATTCGACAAAGGATAAGCTCTGTAAAATCTGTTTAGTCCATCAAAATATTCAGGGCTTACCCGGCAAGGAATATGAAATAGAATTGTTTGTTAATCAATTCAATATTGACATTCTTTGTCTTACTGAGCATTGGCTAAATAAAAGCCAATTGCAAATATATTTAAATAATTACACTTTGTCAAGTGCCTTCTCAAGAAAGACAGCAATCCGGGGTGGGTCTTTAATAATAACACATAACCATCTCAATTGTAAGGAACGAAAAGATATTGTCAGTCTTTCCAGAGAACGCATTGCAGAACTATCTTGTGTTGAGATGGAAAGATATATTGTGGTTTGTGTCTACCGACCCCCCTCAGGTGACCTTAAACTTTTTGAGGATATAATGGAGGATGTACTCAAGCGACTGTCGACTTCAACTAAAAAAGTATTAGTATGTGGGGATTTTAATATCGATATTTTATTGAGTAATTCAAATACTGTTCAGTTGCTTAATTTATTTAAATGCTTTAATCTAAAAAATGTGTTCAAGGAGCCCACTAGAGTAACACAAACCTCAGCCTCCTGCATTGATAATATATTTTGTAACTGCGAGATTGTGGATAAGGCTATAGTAAATAAGCTTAGGTCTGATCACTTTGGTCAACAAATTAAGGTCTTGAATAGTTCTGTTAAACTCAAGCAAATAGTTACATGCAGACCTATAACTAAAAATAAGTTAATGCGGTTCAAAGATAAAATATCTTCTACAGTTCCTGCCTTAGTCTTTGAACATGAGCACCCTGATAGCATTTATGGGACCCTATTCAAAGCAATAGATTCGGAATTTAATAATATTTTTAAATTAAAAAAGATAGATATTATGAACAATAAATTAAAATTCAGCGATTGGGCAACTATCGGGATTCATAAAAGTAGAAAAAAGTTATATGAGCTTTATGAAGAACGACAATTTAATAAATCTGCAATTTTCCTAGTACAGGTTAAAAATTATTCAAAAATTTTCAAAAATGTGTGTATTCAAGCTAAATCACTGCATATTAAAGAAAAAATTACTCAATCCGATAACAAGATAAGAACCACATGGAATATAGTCAACAGGGAAGCAGGAAAAACCAAATCGCGCAACCCGAAGATTGAAATAGTTGCAAATGGTAATAAAATAACATCCGATTTGGAGGTCGCGAATACCTTTGAAAACTATTTTCAAAATGTTCCTGTTTTGTTAACGGATTCTCTAAAGTCATCGCCAACAACAGCTCAAAAACTTTTAAGAGAAAACGTAAAAGAGTGCTCTGCCTTATTTAAATTTGAACATGTCACTGCAGCAGACATTAAAAAAACCTCCCGCCTGATAAAAATTAAAAGAACTGGAGACCTTTGGGGAATGTCTGTGCAAGTAGTTTTTAACATAATTGACTCCATTGCCCCTTATATGGCTGTATTATTTAACCAATGTATCGACCTAGGAATTTTTCCAAATTTAATGAAGCACAGTAAACTTATACCACTGTTTAAATCTGGGGATAAACAGGACCTCAATAACTATAGACCTATTTCAATCTTACCAACTCTGAGTAAGATATTTGAAAAAATCATTCTTGACCAACTCCTTAGTCATTTTAATTCTAACAAAATTCTTCACTCCGAACAGTATGGTTTTACTAAGGGTAGGAATACAACTGATGCAGGTGCCAAGCTTTTAAGCCATATCTATGATGCCTGGGAACAGTCTCAGAATGCCATCGGAGTCTTCTGTGACCTGTCCAAGGCTTTTGATTGCGTTGAACATCAGACACTACTATTTAAACTTAGCCATTACGGCATCAAAGACAGAGCTCTTGATTTCGTTGCCTCTTATCTAAGTGATCGAACACAAAAGGTATGCATAAATGACATAAAGTCGCAGGGTTGTTCCCCCATAATGGGTGTGCCACAGGGTTCAATATTGGGCCCTTTTCTATTTTTAGTGTACATAAATGATTTGCCGCACCATGTAAACGGTATTTGCGAGATAGTATTGTTTGCTGATGACACTTCTTTGGTTTTTAAAACTGATAGAGGTAATGACAACTTTGACGACGTAAATTATGCTATCGCGCATGTATCGCATTGGTTCACTGTAAACAATTTACTTTTAAACTCAAAAAAGACTAAGTGTATTGAGTTCGCACTACCAAACGTAAAAAACGTAGCTACCAACAAAAAGGTGATTGTGAATGGTGAAACACTAAAAATGGAAAACTCTACAGTATTTCTGGGGGTAACCTTAGACGATAAACTACAATGGGGCGCTCATATTGAGACTCTGGCAGGTAAACTTAGTTCAGCTGCCTATGCTGTGAGAAAAATTAGGCAGTTAACAGACATTGATACAGCCAGGCTTGTCTATTATGCCTATTTCCACAGTGTTATGTCCTATGGTATTCTATTATGGGGCAAAGCTGCTGAGATTCAAACTATATTTGTATTGCAAAAGAGAGCAATTAGATCTATATACAAAATGAAGCCACGCGAATCTCTTCGCCAAAAATTTAAAGAAATAGGTGTTCTTACAGTGGCATCTCAATATATTTATAATTGCTTACTCTTTGTACGTCAAAACATTAATAATTATAAGCAACGTATAGATGTAAGTAACCGTCCAATTAGAAATGGCGGACACAAGTTAGTTGTAGTACCACACCGTTTACGTAAAGTACAGAAGTCCTTTGTGGGGTTGAGTGTACGCTTCTACAATATGATCCCGAAGTCTGTTTTGGACTTACCTTTACACAGGTTTAAAGTCACTGTCAAAAAACATCTAATAAGTCGGGGTTACTATACTATTGAAGAATTTTTCAATGACAAGAATTGTTGGAATGATAGGGATATATTTCCATCTCTTCACGAGATATCTTAAATATTATGTATTAATTATTGTTATTATTTAAGAAATTGTATATAATGACATTTTTTTTTTGAAAAGAGCAAGTGCCGAGTTTCTTGCCAGTTCTTCTCGGTGCAAACCTGCTTTCCGAACCTGGCGGTAGTTTTGACTTTTCATAAGAGCCTATTAATTGGGCCTATGTGAAAATAAAGATTTTTCATTTTCATTTTCATTTTTCAGAATTATCATGATTTATTAATTTTCAACCGACTTTTAAAAGAAGGAGGTTCTAAATTCGACTGTATTTTTTATGCTTGTTACCTCATAACTTTTGACTGGTTGAATCGATTATAATACAGAATTTTGAAAAGTCGTAAAACAAAAGTTAGTTTTAATGAACTACAGGCCGAGAGCGATTATACCTACGACTTATTAGAAAATCTTCACAACGATCTCACACTTCGGCCCGGGTAGGTGAGATGTAGATAATGGCTGAACAAAATTACTATGATCGATGATTGAAAATTCGTAACTTCCTTTATTATCTGATGTTTTTCTTTAACTGGACGATAAAAACTGAGCTCTTAAACAAATGAAACGAGAGATAGCGTTGTTTTTATTACAAAACAAATAAGCAGAAAACATCTCCTTTTTGACGTAAAAATAAGGAAAGCTAAATTCGTTTACATTTCGTTTAATAAAAGTATCCAATAATAAAAAAAGCATCTTCGACCACATCGTCACTTTCCATCGGGTGATATTGTGGTCAATCGTAAACCTATATTGAATGAAAATAAAAGTATTTCGGAACCAAATATGGCCAGGAGTATAGATTATCACTATATGAATCCCAATTTGGTATTACGAATGTATTGAGGCATAGCACGTCATGTAACTCATAAAGCGCGGAAAAAAATCGATAGGTAAGATTATAATCAAAACTTTGGCCGCTACATCTATCTCGGATTAGTAAGACCGATAGTACTAAAAAAATTAAAGGTCAGTATATAAAAAATGTATCAATAACACAATAAAGTCAAGAAATTGGTTAAAATTTTATTATTTCATCTTTGTAGCCACATTGTCGACTAGCCATTGCTATAGCAAATTCAACCCAGCTTGTCAGCAACCCAGTTATAAGCTGCGGTCGCAGCGTCTTTAATGCCGCCTAATACTGCGCCAACGGCAGCACCAGATGGTGGAATCGGTATTTGTTGGGGCGACGCGACCAGCACGGGCACGGCGTACGCTGCGCACACGCACGCGAGCAGACCCAACACGAGCAGCAACTGAAAGAGAGAATACGTATTGAAGATTAGACAAATGATGCGTTACAATGAAAAACATGTTTACATTTACAATTCGTTGGTAGAGAAGACATATTCCAGTTTAACTTCAATGGAACAAATAAATTTATCACGGAGTTCAAGTAGAAAGAGTTTTTGCAGCCCGCAATTTGGGATTGACGATTGACGCTAAACTGCACTTTGAGAGTAATGTGCAAGAAATTGCTCGAAACTGCTTCTATCGATTAAAGATCCTTTACAATATCCGTGACTACATACACACTGACATGCGCACTAAGTTATGTGAAGCACTTATATTGTCCAAGCTGAACTACTGCATCAGTGTGTATAGTCCGTGTCTGCTGCAGCGGTCCTTGCGACTCATACAAAGGGTACAGAATGCGTGTGCCAGATTTTGTCTGAATATACCGCCTCGCACTCATATAGGTATCTCCATATCTTAATGACGCTGGCATCCTTAACATGAAATCACGTATCAATTTGCATTTCTCCACTTTGCTCTTTGTTTGGGGTTATCAAAACCAGGACTCCAGATTATCTGTATGATAAACTCTGTTGGCACATGGCAAATTTCTATAATAGAGTCTTCGGTTAACCTACCCACGCGGAAAATCTGCAGCTTCTCGTGGTAGTTTCCGGTATCTAGCTACTAAATTTTGGAACAATATACCGTTCCCCCCTGAGGGATTTGAGGTCAGTCGCATCTTTTTAAATTAAACTTAAAAATAAATTACTTGTTGACCAGAAGGACAATACCGGTTGTTTTATAAGCTAGGCTCGATTCTACTGATATTTATTGTTATTTTGCCTTAATTTTAGGAATGTATCATGTAGTGTTTATAATTTTTCTATATGTTAGCCTCTGTATGTTATTGTATTTATATATATTATCAGGCTATAGGCCTGAGCTTTCATGCTGAGACGCCACCGTTTCAAATTTATAGGAATAGGGTTTAATGTTAATTTTGTATGTTTAATTTTTGTTTTTTCTTATTTCTTTTAGTGTTATACTTTAGATCCTTTAGATCTTTTAGTTTTTACGTCTGTGCTGTGCCTATTTCTATAAATTTATTTTCTTTGTTTCTTTCTTTCTTTCATAACACTACACAGTGTAATAAAATATTAACTTTGACAATGTATTCATGGTTCAAGATGGAAAGCACTCAGCTATTTTCCTAAGATCTAGAGAGGATGATACAAATCGAAATGAGAAAACTCAACAGGTCAAGTGGGAATCAGTTCTGCCCACTTAGGGGTTTCGTACCACCAAATCCATTAGGGTCTTCATTTTATTTTAATTTTTTGTTGATAAATAGAGACAATGCCATTCGTTTAATAAAACCTTGTTGATTTTTAAAATTTCTACCCCTGAGGAGGAGTCAGATAAACCCTAAAGTAGGGTTCACGTAATCCCGTCAGGGTAGGTGAATCCGCGAGGTAACTATTTCTAGACTAATAGATAATAATATCCAACTTACGGTATTCATCGTGCTTCCACTTCAGTTGAAGACGTTAACACACTGATCTGCAAATGTGTTGCTCTAATGCGTTTTTATATGAGACTGTAATCTGTATTTAATATAACAAAATTAAAAATACATCAATAACAAAGCCGGTTTCGTAATGCTTTAATAACAATTATTTTGACATTGACTTTTTATTTATCCTCTTTTCTCCTTATATCGAAAGGTATTGTGCTGTTTGTGGTAAGGACGAAGTGCATTGTGCTGTTTTGGCACTACAGAATGCCATAAAGCAAGAAAAGAAGAAGATTATTGACCTGAGTGTTGTGCAGACACGCAATTGCAACCACAGACAAAAAACTAATGACTCACCTTGGTCAGTTACATCGATTAATTCGTTCAGAATCGAAATCAGGTTAGTTTATTATATTTCGTTTACGTATATTTCAAAATTATCCTATCATGTTGTAAAGTCTGATGTAATAAATAACAACAATATTGCTATAAACTTTTTACAGGGGCGATATATTATAAAGACGTTTTGACTTACTTGATATTTGGTAGGTATCGAGACGGTATAAAATAATAGGACTAGCGGTACAGTTATTGGACGTTTAAGTTATTTTATGACTATAATTGTCCAGCAAAATTAAAATAACGAGTTGGTATGAACAAAAATACTTTAATATTAGACAAATAACTGTACTTAAATACATAATATATAAAAACACATGTAACATTTTTCTATAGTTTTGCTGTTAAAACCAACATAAAAAAATCCTTTAAAATTATAATGAATAAATGACTGCCATTTTGATTTTTTTATTAATGGATGTAATCGATATCTCGCTGTCGTGGTTATCCTAAAACAAGATCGTTCGTTCCTTAAAAGGGTATATTATACAGGGTTATATAAAAAATACTAAATCACTCTCGGTCTGTAGTTGTTTATATTAAAACTAACAACTTTTGTTCTACGAGTTTTTTTTAACTCGATATTTTGAGAAATATCAAATTTTCAAAATCACCCTAATTGTTTCTACTCTGTAACGTAACACCGAACACGGCAAGTGGCAACGGCGGCGAGCGACATGTAAGCTTACGGCGCTGATCCATTATATTTGGTGTCAGTGTAATGTCACTTTTCAGAATTATCATGATTTATTAATTTTCAACTGACTTTTAAAAGAAGGAGGTTCTAAATTCGACTGTATTTTTAATGCTTGTTACCTCATAACTTTTGACTGGTTGAATCGATTTTAATACTGAATTTTGAAAAGTCGTAAAACAAAAGTTAGTTTTAATGAACTACAGGCCGAGAGCGATTATACGACTTATTAGAAAATCTTCACAACGATCTCATACTTCCCGGGTAGGTGAGATGTAGATAATGGCTGAACAAAATTACTATGATTTCGGTCGATTTTGGTAATACCAAAATTGATGATTGAAAACTCGTAACTTCCTTTATTATCTGATGTTTTTCTTTAACTGGACGATAAAAACTGTGCTCCTAAACAAATGAAACGAGAGATAGCGTTGTTTTCATTACAAAACAAATAAGCAGAAAACATCTCCTTTTTGACGTAAAATAAGGAAAGCTAAATTCGTTAACATTTCGTTTAGTAAAAGTATCCAATAATAAAAAAAAGCATCTTCGACCACATCGTCACTTTCCATCGGGTGATATTGTGGTCAATCGTAAACCTTTATTGAATGAAAATAAAAGTACTTCGGAACCAAATATGGTCAGAAGCATAGATTATTACTAAATGAATCCGAATTTGGTATTAAGATTGTATGAAGGCATCGCACGTCATGTAACTCATAAAACGCGGAAAAAAATTTATAGGTTACCGTTAGATTATAATCATATAAAACTTTGGCCGCTACATCTATCTCGGATTAGTAAGACCGATAGTACTAAAAACTAAAGGTCAGTATCTATAAAAATGGAAAATTCTTTCCAAAAAACCAACTTCAAATGCCACTACAAAGAATGAAATAATTTTTTATGTACACCAATTCGAAGTCGGGCAATGTTTCGTTCATTCACTAATAGTCCTCTGTATTGTGAATTGTCGATAATTTTGTCGTTTCTTGTTTTATAATACGAATGAATGAACGAAACATTGCCCGACTTCGAATTGGTGTACATTAAAAATTATTTCATTCTTTGTAGTGGCATTTGAAGTTGGTTTTTTGGAAAGAATTTTCCATTTTATTTTATACTTTTTAGTGGAAAACAAGTAATGCGCAAGGCATTGGAAGTATGCTTCTTAAATCTGAAGAGTTCCCTCAATTTCTCCAAGATCCCATTATCAGATCCTGACTTGATGAATACAGTCATTACTTGATGACTGCAAGGAAATGCAATAGTAACTATAAAAAATACCTAAATCGCTTCAAGTATACTAGCAAAATTTGAAGAGTTCCCTCGATTTTACCCAGATCCCATCATCAGATCCCGACCTGAAAACCATAAGACTACCTGGAAAAATTACTCTTTCAAACAATACCCAAATCACTTCAAGTGTGCTTATAAAATTTGAAGAGTTCCCTCGATTTCTCCAGGATCCCATCAAATCCTGACTTGATGACAATGGGACCATCTGTGAACTATACCCTTTCAAACAAAAAAAGAATTAACGAAATTGATCCACGCATCTTCGAGTAATCGGGGAACATACATAAAAAATTGGTTGCCTGTAAATTCGGTTTACTGACGATAGTTTAACGTGACAACGTCTTCATTGTCGCTCGTTCCGCGCTCGCGAGGTAACGCCGGTAACGCCGCATAAGCGAGGTAACGACGGATGAGTCATGTTTTTTCGTGCGTGCAACCGGCTCTATCGATTTATAAGACGTTGTCACGTCAAAAAAAAAAAAAAAAATTGGTTGCCTGTAAAGTCGGTTTACTGACGATAGTTTAACGTGACAACGTCTTCTTTGTCGCTCGTTCCGCGCTCGCGAGGTAACGCCGGTAACGCCGCATGAGCGAGGTAACGCCGGATGAGTCATGTTTTTTCGTGCGTGCAACCGGCTCTATTAATCCGGATTTATAAGACGTTGTCACGTCAAAAAGATTCCGACGAATTGAGGACCTCCTCCTTTTTTTTTGAAGTCGGTTAAAAATGTATCAATAACACAATAAAGTCAAGAAATTGGTTAAAATTTTATTATTTCATCTTTGTCGACTACCCATTGCTGTAGCAAATTCAACCCAGCTTGTCAGCAACCCAGTTATAAGCTGCGGTCGCAGCGTCTTTAATGCCGCCTATAACTGTGCCAACGGCAGTACCAACTGGTGGAATCAACATTTGTTGGGGCGACGCGACCAGCACGGGCACGGCGTACGCTGCGCACACGCACGCGAGCAGACCCAACACGAGCAGCAACTGAAAGAGGGAATACGTAGTGAAGATTAGACAAATGATGCGTTACAGTGAAAAAGAGGTTTACATTTACAATTCGTTGGTAGAAAAGACATATTCCAGTTTCACTTCAATAAAACGAATAAATTTATCATGACACTACACTTATGTGTAATAAAGTATTTTTGACGTGACAACATCTTATAATTCGATAGAGCCGGTTGCACGCACGAAAAAACATGACTCATCCGGCGTTACCGGCGTTACCTCGCTCATGCGGCGTTACCTCGCGAGCACGGAACGAGCGACAAAGAAGACGTTGTCACGTTCAACTATCGTCAGTAAACCGACTTTACAGACAACCAATTTTTTTAACTTTGACTCTGTATTCATGGTTCAAGATGGAATGCACTCAGCTATTTTCCTAAGATCTAGAGAGGATGATACTAATCGAAATGAGACAAGTCAACCGGTCAAGTGCGAATCAGTTCTGCCCACTTAGGGGTTTCGTACCACCAAATCCATTAGGGTCTTCTTTGTCTTTTATTTTTTTGTTGATAAAAAGAGGCAATGCCATTCGTTTAATAAAATCTTGTTGATTTTTAAAAATTCTACCCCTGAGGGGGGGTCAGATAAACCCTAAAGTAGGGTTCACGTAATCTCGTCACGGTAGGTGACGCATTTTTTTTTTATCCGCGATGAATCCGCGAGGTAACTATTTCTGGACTAATAGATAATAATAGCCAACTTGTATTCATCGTGCTTCGTCGATAATTTTGTCGTTTCTTTGCACATCAAGTTTTATAATACGAAGGACTATTAATGATTGAACAAAACAAACCCCGCGTTTTTTGTTAAACCCCGCGAAAGTTATTAGTCCGCACGCGAGTTTCCGCAGGGACGAGATCCACCATGTTGCGGCGTAGGTATTAGCGGAAATTTTGACAAATGGAGCTATTTTTCCTTGTATGAAGAAGGTTTACGTAAAATGTTCAGATGGGCTCATCCCGGTGCTCACAACTTTTCCAAATTGCATATCGATATCTTTAATAGGTAGTTACTGAAATAAAGGGTCGTGACAGACAGACGTAGGTACAATAAATTAAAAAAGGACATAAAAACCTGAAACTCTAAAAAACGCTAATGTCTTGCGTTGCTGCAATTGAAATTTCGAGTAGAAATTAACGTACTTATTAAATATATTAAATTATATATTTAATAAGTACGTTAATCGAAGGTAATTAGCAATATGAGCAGAGGAAAGTCACCAGGGCACGATGGGCTCAGTATCGAGCACATGAAGTATGCAGGCATTCACCTACCTAGAATATTGGCTATGTTTTACTCCATAAGCTTGAGTCACTCCTACATACCCAGTGATATGATGCGTACTGTGGTTGTTCCTATTCCCAAAAACAAGACGGGGGATGTCTCAGATAAGACCAACTACAGGCCGGTGTCGTTGGCTACCGTTATGGCCAAAGTATTTGACAGTTTGCTTGACAGCCAGTTGAAGCGGACATTGAATATCCATGATGGACAGTTTGGCTTTCAACGCGGGTTATCGACGGAGAGCGCGATACTGTGCCTTAAGCAAACTGTTAAATATAACACGGAAAGACAGACACCGGTATATGCTTGTTTTCTGGACCTCTCAAAGGCGTTCGACATGGTGTCATATGATGTCCTGTGGGAGAAGCTCAAGAGGGCGGGCATACCACTGGAGGTGAGGAGAGTCTTAAGATACTGGTATATGAACCAGACCAATTGCGTTAGGTGGGGTAATGCTCTATCTTCTGAGTATAGACTTGAATGCGGTGTGAGGCAGGGCGGTTTGACGTCTCCCATCCTGTTCAGTCTATATGTAAATGATCTGATCGTTGAGCTCAGCAGAAAACATGTCGGTTGCTGGATTGACAATGTTTGTATAAATAATCTAAGCTACGCAGACGACATGGTTTTGCTGGGGCCAACGATCGGGTCTGTTAGAGAATTGTTGAGGACGTGCGAGGGGTACGCGGGCAGTCATGGGCTTTGTTACAATGCAGGGAAAAGCGAGTACATCATCTTTAAGGCCAAGGGTACATCACGAAAAGAGTGTCAGGTGGAGCATAATATAATGTTGAACGGTGCTCCCCTAAAGCGTGTTGAAAAATTCAAATACCTAGGGCATGTTGTAACCGAGGACCTTAAAGATGATGAGGACATAGAAAGGGAGCGGAGAGCGTTGGCAGTGCGGTGTAATATGTTGGTCCACAGGTTTGCACGTTGTAGTAAAGATGCAAAAATTAGTTTATTTAAAGCTTTTTGCCAAAGCTTTTACACGGGATCCCTGTGGACCAACTTTACACAGGCATCGCTGAACGCAATTCGGGTTCAATACAATAACGCCTTCAGAATGTTGTTGGGCTTGCCGCGCTATTGCAGTGCGTCAGAGATGTTTGCGTCCTCTAAAACAGACGATTTTCATGCTTTATGGAGGAAGCGTATAGCATCTCTGATGCGAAGAGTGTGGGCGAGTGGCAACAGCATTCTGAGGGCGTTAGGAGAAAGACATGACTCTCCAGTATATAAAACGTACTTGAAATTGCATGTGAATTGATATATTGATATTTGGTGATAATAATTAGTATAATTTAATCATTTAAGTTGTATAATTTTGATATGTTGACATTATTTTAGCTATAAGTAATAATGTAATTTCTCTGGGGGCCATAGTTGCCACGAATAAATGAAATAAATTAAATTTAATTAAAAAACATTAAATTAAATTAAATATGTTGTAATAAATTTATTGTAGTTAACTTACGGTGTTCATTATGGTGCAAAGAAAGAACTGCTGCGGAGACGTAAACACAGTGATGGTATTGTCTTTGGCCAGCGTATATTTACTTATATGAAAATATTAATTGATCTATATTAATTAAAGTGACAATTAAAAATAGCTTAAATAATATTGTCTACACTGCATTGTCACAGCAACAGGTTTTCTATATTTTAGTACTTTTTAATGTGCAGAACTTGTTTAAAAGTGTTTTTTTTAAAAGACCCTTTTCTATGAGACTAAGTATAATCAGTTTCTGATGTTATTGGGTAAGTAGGTAGGTTTCTATTCTGCATACTTAACTGGAAGTTTTTTTAGAAGTTTTAAAGGAGACATATACCGTCATTGGTACATAATCTTGCATAACTCAACGCTCTAACTAGTATAATACTTCTCCATACATTTCAAGCCAGCGCCATCTATGGAGAACCGCTGACATGGGGCCGTCCATAGATGGTGCAACGATTGCGAGCGGGCAATGACGGAGACGAAGATGACGACGCGGGGTTTATACAATCGGACCCCATCATCCAAGCGCAGGGCGGTGACACAATCTGACCTCGAGGGGCCACCAGACTCACCACTCATCAGTCAAGCCAAGAAGGCAAAGGCTTAGCCTCTTACCGGGGCTAAAAGAACAACCTGTGAGCGCGGCGCCTCCGCGACACAACGCCCGGATAAGGTCTCGAGGCCTCGTTCCCCATGGAGAAGACCACAACACACTCGACGACTACGACTCGACTCGGTACAAAAACCTGTACCTACTAACCCTAGGCCGTTTGCACATCATCCGACACGAATGCCAGACAAGAAAAATGTCTTGTCTTGTGTATCATAACACAGTCTGCAAAGCTGTCTTATCCTCGAACTGTAACCATAATTCACGAAGGATAAACGAGGACCAAATAGGCCTAAGTTAATACTGATTTATCGCTATACTGTTATCGACTTCTTTCGATATATAATATATTGATATCAATTTTTTTGAAAATATTCTTATTCAGTGTAATCTGGTATGTTATTTCTTTTGAGGATAATATTATCGATATTTTTAAAAAAAAACTCGTAAGTCGCATCCCTCAGCACGCGCTAAGCAAGTCGTCATGCGTACGGCCGCCCGTCATCAGACACAAGAAAAAAAATCTTGTGTAGTGTACGGTCGCATAAAATTACATTAATTGCGAGTGGATTTCTTGTAAGAAATTTCTTGTCAGACACTGGAAATTAATATTAATATATATATAGCTACTCGTGCTGATTCACTGACTCACTCATTGATCACCTCTCTTGAACAATTTTGTATGAAAAAATTTTTTTTCAATGACCATTTCGTATATAAGGAAAAAATTCATTCGGAGGAAAAATACGGAGAGAGCTGATGATTGAGGATTCGGAGACGGATGAAGAGCACAGCCAAGGGTATTGCAGATAGGTGGGGGGTACTCGACCAAATGTCATTCGAAACGTCATCCAATTGCCAGTGAGCTGAAAAAAAATTCAAAATGGCGGATTCAAAATGGCCGCCATCCGAATTTCGTCGATATCTCGGAAAGTATAAAAGATGGAAGAACGGTTCCTTGACAAGAGTTGATCAGGACCCGAAGGTGTATACGATGGATAGAAAAAAAATTCAAAATGGCGGACTTCATTTTTTTTTCATAGAAATTGTATGGGGAATTTTTAAAGGATTTTTATGGGCGGGAAGACAACACGCGGGCCACATGTGGCCCGCGCCCTCACGCACCCTACTAGTATAATATATAGCTACTCGTGCTGATTCACTGACTGACTCACTCATTGATCACCTCTCCTGAACAATTTTGTATGAAAAAAATTTTTGTCAAGGATGGTGTCGTATAAAAGAAAAAAATTAATTCGGAGGAAAAATACGTAGAGAGCTGATGAGTGAAGATTTCGGAGACGGGTGAAGAGCACGGGGAGGGTATTCAAAATAGGTGGGGGGTGCTCGACCAAATGTCATTTGAAACGTCATCCAATTGGCTGTGAGCTGAAAAAAAATTCAAAATGGCGGATTCAAAATGGCCGCCATTCGAATTTCGTCGATATCTCGGAAAATATAAAAGATGGAAGAACGGTTTCTTGACAAGAGTTGATCAGGATCTGAAGGTCTATACGATGGATAGAAAAAAAATTCAAAATGGCGGACTTTATTTTTTTTCATAGAAAATGTACTTATGACGAATGTTGAAGAGACTGTTGAAAAGTTGTGAAACATGTAGTACTTTGATGCGGTTTTTTGGAGGACTCTCAGAGAAAAATATGGAATGAGATGATGATTGAGGGTTTTGAAGACTGTCGAGGAGCACGGGCAAGGTATTATAGTTAGGTGGGGACTGCTCAGACAAAAAATACTCGGAACCTCATGCAATTGGCAGTGACCTGAAAAAAAATCCAAAATGGCGGATTCAATATGGCCGCCATACACAGTTCGTGTTGTTATATCTCGGAAAGTATAAAAAATAAGAGTGGTTTCTTAGCAAGAGGTGATCAGGATCTCAAGGCTTACGGGATGAATGGAAAAAAATTCAAAGTGACGGAATTTATTTTTCGATGGAAAATGTAGGTACATGCCACAATGAGTAGGGAACTATGCAAGTCATTGACGCAGTTCTACGGAGAACTGCCAGAGAAAAATATGAGAAAAGATGATGATCTAGGATTGGGATGATGATTGAGGAGCACGGTCGTGGTTTTAAAGATAGTTAAGGGCTGCTCAAACAAAAATACGCTGAACCTCATCCGATGAGGTTCAGCGGTATTTTTTGTTGGAACAGCCCTTAACTATCTTTAAAACCATGACCGTGCTCCTAAGTATTTTTTTCAGCCCACTGCCAATCGGATTCCAAAAACTGGCGATGGTGATGACGGCGTTAGTTTCATGGGCGGGAAGACAGCACGCGGGCCACATGTGGCCCGCGCACCCACGCGCCCTACTAGTTACTATATATATAGCTACTCGTGCTGATTCACTCACTGACTGATTGATCACCTCTCCTGAACAATTTTGTATGAAAATTTTTTTTTTCAATGACCATTTCGTATAAAAGGGAAAAATTCATTCGGAGGAAAAATACGGAGAGAGCTGATGACCGAGGATTTCGAAGACGGGTGAAGAGCACGGGGAGGGTATTCAAGATAGGTGGGGGATGCTCGACCAAATGTCATTCGGAACGTCATCCAATTGGCAGTGAGCTGAAAAGAAATTCAAAATGGCGGATTCAAAATGGCCGCCAAACGAATTTCGTCGATATCTCGGAAAGTATAAAAGATGGAAGAACGGTTTCTTGACAAGAAGTGATCAGGTCCCGAAGGTCTATTTGATGAATAGAAAAAAATTCAAAATGGCGGAATTAATTTTTTCATAGAAAAATGTATGACGAATGTTGAAGAGGCTGAAAGCTGGAAGGCAATTATGGCGGAAGACAGCACGCGGGCCACATGTGGCCCGCGCCCCCACGCGCCCTACTAGTTTTTTTATAATGTGCAAAGGCCATATAGAGGGCTCAATAATAGTAGGAAAGGTGGGACTGGGAAAACGAGGAAACAAAGGTCAATGACACTATGCTTCATAAACACAATGAGTGCGAGCGAGATAGACTGATTAAAAAGATTTATTGCTCAACGTGCGCACTATAGTAACATTATAAAATGTGAGTTAGTGGGTTTGTATGTTCGTTATTCAATCATGCCACAACTACTAAACGATTTCACTGGATTTCCGAGATGACGCGGAGTCGGACTGGTTGCCCAAACCCCGTGCCTAGATAATTGCGTTAGACCGAAATCCGAATCATATATTGATATTGCAATCAGTAAACAGAATAGCCAACGTCCCGATATTACCAGGACCGTCCCGTATAGATGTATTTGGTCTGACCTGGCAAACGTTGTCTGACTTGACTTTAACCGAAACGTTATAGTTAATTATGGCGGTCTGATCCTTATTTCGAAAGACATAAGTGTCAGGCCGCCATATTTAAAAGTTTCGGTCAAAGTCAAGTCAAGCAACCGGGCCTTTAGTGGTATGAAAAATAGTTTAAGTGAATGACTCAGGGGTCTGATTGCGTGAGAAAAACGTGTTCATTGTTATCGTAATCATTAGCAAATCCTGCCCCCCCGATTGGCTGACGTAATTCAAGGAACCAATCAGTGGGCAGGAACCTTGTAAACGATTGCGATAACGATGAATACGTTTTACTCACACAATCTAGGGGCTGGTCCCCAAACCTAGAAGGCTAGAGAATATCCACAAAAAAAATCATAAATGTCGGTCAAGCCGCTTCGAAGCAGTTTTGGTTACAAACTCTGCGACACGAGAAACTGGTAGTAGTTACTCTGGATGATTAATTATTTATTGGTTCCGTTCATGACCATTCGCTAAGAAAGGTTTAAAAAAATGTAACCCTAAAAATAAGAATATCCTGGACGCGCGTGGCGGACGGAGTGAAAAAATGTCACCAGTGTAACGGTGCCAATAATACCAACAGCGGGGCTAGACAAAGTCACAAGCGTTTGGCGTTAACGCTAGTCGACAAAAATGTATGGACAAAACAAATGACTGTAGAAAAACCACGATAATAATTACTAAAAAAACCGGCCAAGTCACTAAAAAAACAAGGCCCTCGGTGTGCGAGTCGGACTCGCGCACCGAGGGTTCCGTACTCAAGAAGTACTGAAGCAAAATAAGCTTAGGTAGTTATAGCTAGGTACTTTTAAGATTCGTTCCTACTAATGTAGATGTAACACGACCAAAACTGTAACGACCAAAGATGTAAAACGGTAATAATTACCTTTGTCAATGAACCGCAAAACTAACTTTGTTTGTAGAGGTTTATTGTTAATATCAAAAAAACTGTGCTAGTTAGAGCATTGGCTATAGTTTTCCTGTAAAATATACGTAAATTCCTATTGACCATAATTATTTGAGATTTTTTGATTGGTAAACTCCGGAGATAAGGGGGGGGGGAGCGGTATTTTTTTAGACATTTTCCCCGATAAATCAAAAACTATCATGACTAAAAATAATTAAAAATCGGTTTTAGAATGTAAAAAGTAAACTCTTTCATATAATACCCCACACAGTACAGTTATCTCACTTTTAAATTTCAACCCTACGATTTTCCCCCCTTTTTAAATAAGAACAAAAATAATTTCCATTTTTTTTTATTCCAGTGTCATTGGGCCACTAATATACACAACTATTCCAAATTTCATATCGATAGCTCTGGTAGTTACTGAAATAATCGAGTGTGACGGACAGACAGACAGACAGACGGACAGACAGACGGAGAAAGTCGGTGCATAAGGGTTCCATTTTACCATTTTGGTACGGAACCCTAAAAACGCTGTGTTTGATACTGTCGGCTGTCAATTGTCAAGCGAAGTACGCTAAAGTTATCTACAAGGTCCGCGAGAACGCCAGCGAGCGTTCAAGTTGTCGTAGTTAATTATTCAAACACAGCGTGTTTAGTACTATTATTACCGTGGTTTTTCTACAGTCATTTGTTTTGTCCATACATTTTTTTTATAGTGTTAACGCCAAACGCTTGTGACTTTGTCTAGACCCGCAGTAAGGCCACTCTGTAGTTCGCTCAGCGACCACCTATAGAATTGACAGGTGCCGCTCTGTTTGCTTGTACGAAAAAGGTTTACGTAAATCGTTCGGATGCCCATATCCTAAGGTCACTGATCAGTGCCCAGGAGGCAGTTTTTCCTGTTTAATATTATAAATTTAAATTTATTCAAAAAAATTAAAAATCTACATTAATTAACATAAAAGTTTAAGTAAATAGGTACAATATTATTTGTTAGTTTGTATGTATTATGTTGTTAGTTCACGCCGCAACTATTGAACCGATTTGGCTGAAATTTGGAATATAGATAGATTATAACATACTTACATAGTCAAAGGTTCCAGAAAAATCAAAGGTTCCCACTTGATTCGTAAAACCCGAAATTCACACGAGCGTTGCCGCGGGCGTTCACTACCAAATAAATTTTAATAAGTAATAATATTATTATAGACGATTTCTATTATTTTTACTCACTCGATGGTCACCGAACAGTTGTCCCGATCTTTGTACTCAGAAAAGTGGTGACAGCAAAATACTAGCGCGTCGAGTTTTCCTTATTTTGCTGTATAACCTAATCACTTACCTACCTCAATAGAACTTCATCACTAGAGCGCTTCCTGAACCCTAACATGTTGGTCGTGTGTACTCTATTGATCACAATTTCACTAATACTTATAAGACTGTATTTGAAATCACGTGTGAGGAAGTGTAAGTGTAAAAAGTCTTTTACTGGCAAAGTGGTTATAGTGACAGGTGCGAACAGCGGTATTGGATATCACACGGCGTTCAAACTAGCTGCCAAGGGTGCCAGAACGATTCTCGCTTGCAGAAATGAATCCCGAGCGCGGATAGCTCTGGAAAAAATTAGAAAGGGGACTGGTAATCCGCAAGTGATCTTCAAGCGGCTGGATTTGACGACACTGCAATCCGTCCGGGACTTTGCTGGTGACGTCCTCAAAACAGAAGATCGACTCGATGTACTAGTAAATAACGCAGGTGCATGCGCCCTCAATAACCAGTACACAGCTGACGGCATTATCGAAGGAATGCAAGTAAACCACTTCGGACCGTTTCTACTGACCCTACTCTTAATACCGCTACTAAAAAAGTCACAGCCGAGTAGGATTGTGAACGTCAGCTCTTTGATTTACTTGTTTGGATTCGTGAACCTGGAGAAGTGGAACGAGAAAAGGTTCAATAGAACCATGTTATATGCGGATAGTAAGCTCTGCAATTTGGTGATTCAGCAAGAGTTCGCGAGGCGTCTCCAAGAAACGGACGTGACAGTTAACTCTGCACATCCTGGGATCATTTTGACAAACATTTTGGGTAAATCGCATCCGTTGTTTGAAGCGTTCTTCAAGTTTGTCTGCTGGGTAAGCCCTAGGACAGCAGATGAGGGCTCAGAGACAGTTGTACATATAGCTTTATCTGAAGAATGTGGTAACGTTACGGGAAAATTTTATATTGATTGCAGTGAAACGTATGTGCTTCCTAAAGGCAGAGATCCTACGATTGCTAAAAAACTTTGGCAATTATCTGAAGACGTTGTTAAGGAATATTTATAGCCTAGATTTTTAAAATGAATAAGATGAAATTGCGTATGTGTTTTAGGCACAAGTGGTATGTAAGTGATATTTGACCTAACAGAGCAGGACATTATTTCAAATATAGGTTTCGTTGTGTAATGCATTCCTACATTGAATTTTCAAACAATTTCCTGTAATTAAATTAGTCACAATATAGCTATAATAATACCGAAACCAATTAAATTAATCACAGTGCAAGTATACATTACGAGTGTGCCCGCAAAATTCAAAATTTTCGTGTTTTTTTTTTTTAATTTTACACAATTTAGGTATAATATATTTAGGCTTATGGCATTGAAATTGCGGAATGGCTTTATCATCTTTACATGTTTATATCAAAATCTTTTCTTTATAATGTCCATTCTAAGAAATTAGTCCGAGTATCGAAAAGTAAATCTCGCAAATTTCAGACTAATTTCTTTAACTTTTTATAGGTATATTAAAGATTTTAATATATTAAATACATAAATTATAATATATTACTAGTTGAGTGACCGAGCTGTGCTCGGGAGTATTACAGCTACTTACCTATAGATAGCAGCAGGAGTTTGCTGTAATAGTTTTACTCTATCGCCAATAGATGACAGGTATAGATTTATATTTTTTTTGGGAAATACGACATTTTTTAAAAATGAATCCTAGCTAGATCAATTTATCGCCCCCAAAACCCCTTGTATACTAAATTTCATGAAAATCGTTCGAGCCGTTTCCGAGATTCAGATTATATAGAAATATATATATACAAGAATTGCTCGTTTAAAGGTATAGGATTAGCATACAAATTGCGCAAAACCACAAAAAATTTGAATTTTGCGGGCATACTCGTAGTGTGTAGTGTGTACCGAGGAAATATAAAAAAGTTATTACATAATTCTATTGTCTGTGTGGTAGTTATGTAGGTTATAAGTTTGTCCTTCACTCGAACATAATAATTATGTATTTACATTTTCGTCAGTCAAGTCACCAGATCGCTTTAATAAAATCAATACAAAAGATGAAAAGATTTTTTATCTACGCTCATTGCTTAAAGTTCGAATTATAAAATCGAAATGTGTCAAATAATTACCTACTTTATTCACAGACTTCTATAATTATTAAAAAGTTATTCATAATAACATCGCTCTACTATGGAAATATTTAAAGAAAGTTGTATAAAATCCATAACGATACACGGCTCTGGACTCCTGTATTTGTATCTGGGGTTTTGAAGGAATTGATTACAGTACCGCTATCGGCAATACAACGGTTAGCGGTTACAATTATTATCTGGGGTAGGTAATATTTTTTATGTAATATTTTTTAAAGTGAATCCACAGACAACATATAGTTGGTAGTCATTGCCGAGAGTATAGATGGGCCATGATTGACCATAGACAACAACACAATGTCTAACGTTCCGCGTAACGTTCCACCTGGGCCTGTGATTATGATTATGATTACGATTACGACTACGATTACGATTACGATAACGATTACGATAACGATTACGATTATGACGTTATCTCGTAAATCTATCGTCCGTAAACCGACTTTACAGATAACCAATTTTTTTGTTACTTAGTCAAAACTTTGCGCTGAAAAATGTCTAGTAGTGAAACCTACTAAAGAAAATTTCACTCCACCTGACATCTTAGTAGTTGCAATGATTTACGACAAAAGTTAGCAAGATTTTATGATTTGGATTTATGATAATAATATGAGCGTAGATAAAGTAGTGTATGAAACTCTACATAATTAGGTATTAAAACACTCGTGTGATACTATTAAAAAACTCGCCTGCGGCTCGTTTTTTAAACTCACACTCGTATTTTAATACCCCCCATTATGTAACCGTTACATAAACTACTATTACGGCGTCGCTGATTTACTGATTTGATTTAGCAAAAAAAAAAGTTCAATTCTAAACTCGCCGGCATATTTAGCGAAACATAAAAAAAAGGTTTGATATCAGTATCATATAAGGTTGCTGGCTGGTTAAAATACGTCATTTAATTTCAAAAGAAATATTTTCAAATTAAGAAAACAACTGAACATCACATTTTATGCAATTGTTTTAATTTTATTCAAATACACCTTATCTGGAGCGAACTTCGAGTATTTCTTCCTTCTAAGTTTGATTTAAAATTTCATTGAAATACTGTTTTTTGTTAGTTTTTTTTAATCGGGTATCTTTCTGGAGTTGATGTCTGAATTATGCCTGACTTAGCCCAACGGAGATTGCCAGGGTACTCGAAATGCGAAGAAATGGTCAAACCTACAGAGTGATATCCAGAGATATTCTGGTCGCTTCAACGATCCATCGCAGTATCCAACGGTTCAGGGAGACCGTTACTTACGCGAGAAGAGCAGGACAAGGCAGAAAAAGACGCACTTCGAGTAGGGATGATCGTTTCACTCGGCTTCGTGTACGTAGAAACCCCCGTTTGACGGCCGTTCAAGTCCAATTTGATACTGGGTCTGCATGATGGACCATCACACTGGCCTACTAAGGTAGGCGCTAAGCTAGGCCAGCGTGTAAGAGACGTAGTACCACAGATTAGTAAAAGCGTAGTACCTAGTGACAGAGGGCTGGCTAATGGCGCGCGGGCTGGCATGGCGATGACATGGCCCCGGTTTTTCGTGTGAACCAGGGCATACACGTCGCCCATTTCACCGTGCGTGCTCTATACTACGCTATTCTACTAATAGATGTAAAAATTCATTGTCTTAATTTTATTTCTGATTTTACGTTACTGAGCAAAAAATAGTCCTCATGATAAAGCTTATCGATCGGTATGTTAAATCGAAAGGTAATTATTTTTTCTCAAATTATCACTCGTATATTATATAGAAGTACCTAGGCTCCTATTTCACGTCAGACCTGGATCATTTACACGAGATAAAGAGCCGAATCAGCCAAGCTAAAATAATGTTTCACAAAATGTCCAATTCTCTCTGCAGCCCAAAATTAAAGTTGGACTTAAGGTGTCGTTTAATGAAGTGTTATGTTTGGTCCACTCTCTCATATGGATGCGAAACTTGGGTATTAAAAAAGGAAGCGAGCAACCGAATTTAAGCATTTGAAATGTGGGTATACCGGAAAATGCTTAAAATCAAGTGGAACAGTTTCACATCTAATAAGAAAGTACTAGAAAGAGTTGGAAAAGATCGAGAGCTAATGTCCACCATTATGCGCAGAAAAGTCGCTTTCTTTGGCCACTTGCAAAGAGGAGAGCAGTTTTCCTTCCCGAGACTGGTTTTAGAGGGAAAAATTGCTGGGAAGAGGTCTCCAGGGCGCCAGAGACGCAAATGGCTGGACGATATAAAGGAGTGGACCGGACTTACCTATACCCAGAATTAAAGAAAGAGGCACTTAATAGCAAGGCTTTTCAATTGTTGACCGCCAAACTTCAATTTAAGGAAGAAGGCACGTGATGATGATGATATTATATCCGTATATGTATATTATACTCGTATTATATTCGTATATGTATGTATTATAAATACTTATTTGTAATATTAATTATGATACTCGTTAGATCGTGCTAAGTTATAACATGGTCAATGTAACTTCTGTATAAAAAAATGTTTTTTTTTTTAATTAGAATAGTCTTCTTTCAGTAAAATGTTCCACCTACAAAGTTACTTCCCTTCCATTTTCCCTTTCGGCTTTGGTATAGCGTGGCACGCCCTGTATACCTACTGCTGTCGTGGCTAAATGATTCCACGACCATCTCGTATGACTGAGAGATCACCAACTGAACTTGGCCGTCGTGTAGATATATGCGTTCCAACTTCCAAGTTCCAACCATCGCATGGCCATCGCCTGGGCCAGCGCTGCCCCATCATGTACTGGAGCCAACGTGTTGGACTGGAGACCGTGTAGGTAGGTACAGGTAAGCGCTGTGTGTGATGACCTTCTGCCTTCTTGGCCTACGACCTTGGAAACGGTCGCTGGCGGAGGACCGTGTCTGTACGCGCGCTCTCGAAAGGTCCTATATCACTGACTTGAATTTTGCAAGTACGCTGGACTAATTAATTATTTTATACAATTGACAGTTCCTTTTTTGTGCCGATTTCAAGCGCCAGGTCAAAGGTCCACGGTGCTAAAATTGACATTTATAGATATTTCGCGCCCCACTCTGTCAAAATCGCTTATGTTTCTTTCGATTCGTACGGAGTTTGACAGAGTGGGGCGCGCCGTCGTAGATTGATATCTATACCTACCTTAGTTTTGAATGCCATGTTATTTTATTTCCATGGACAGCAAGCATCAGCGCCAAAATTTCGAAAATCTGGTGTCTACATTTTTGCGCTGAAAGTCTGAGGTCCAGCGTACTTGTATAATAGAGGTAATTGGCCTATATCTAGTAATGGATGTCTATAGGACGATGAAGTAAAGTAATAAGTCAATATTCTGCTAAAGTGTCCATAAGAATTATTATCAGAACAATCTTATGAAACAATTTTGAATCTTCGAATCTGGCATTTATAATACCAGGCAAGAATACCGTCAGGCCTGTCCATTAATGTAATTTTAATTTAAAAATAACATCTGGGAGTTTTATTTTCGTATACGCAAAGTAGTCCAACGAAATAATTTAACCTTATTTCACTTACACAACAACATCACAACAACATGACTAAACGTTAACCTTTTCAGGGTTTCGTGTTTAAAATTAGAAAACGGAACTCTTAAAGGATCATTTTGTTGTTCATCCATAATACGTAAGTGTGTCCTTTTTCCATTTGCACTTGGAAACGGGGAAGAACCCGGGGTGTAAGGTCTCGAAAATACAAAATCGTACATCGGCCGGCCAACTATCGACGGTAACCATAGCAACGCAGCCATCAGCAGCCAATTGTCGCCTTGGCTGCTTAACTGATGTAAGCACATAGATGTTAGCTTGTCGCTGCTATAAGTATTTTTTTTGAATCTAGGGGAGTTATCAATCTAAAATTGATAACAAGTATGATCCCTTATGGTTCTAAAAACTTAAATTAAATGCATGAAAATGAAAATGCATGAATTAAATTGCATGAATGTCGATGAACAACAAAGTATATCCATAAAGTCCACTGTGGTTTTGGGTTACAAATCCAAGGTAGCACCCCGACCATGACAGATCGTGCATATTTTGTCACTAAAACCTGTCTAATACTAAAATAAGTAATATAAATCACAAACTGCACGAGATCCTAAATAGGTAAGTAGGTAATGAAAAGCAAATAATCTCTTATGGTTCTGGTGGTACGGAATCCTTCGTGTTTACTTACTACACTACGTGTACTTGTCGTTTTCCAATGTAAGCACAATACCTGTCTGCTTTCCAAAACTAAAAATAACCACGGTTGCCAATGTTTATTTTTATTTTTAGTTCACGGCCATTGGCCACTGGTCAGCCTCAACTTAACTTATTGTTAAAAACTTAAAAATAAATATTTAATTAAGTACCGAGATATGTAATCACCGAAGTTGTATAAAATGGCTATAATTCTGTAAGCTACCAGACATTGTTTTAATGTTGCAAATGAGTGTTAATCTTGAAATAAAATTCTTGATGTTAAATAAGTAATAAATTAATTAATAGGATTTTGATACACGACATACCTTGCGGTAAGTCAGTTGGGTAAATTAATCATTACATTGAACTAATTAGAAAATAAGCACCTTAATGAGGATATCGTTTAGTACCTGGTAGCAGTAAGTTTTGCGAGCATACCGCTTATGCATAGCTACATGTTTTTCATTAAAACTTTGCATCACTCATTCACTTTATATTGGTTCCCGATAGCTCACGAACTGGGAAACTGCACAAAATAATCTGTCGGGAACCATTATGAGATGAATGAGAATTTATGAGCAAAGTTTTCATAAAAAACACGTAGATGCATTAACATTAGTAATTTAGTATACTCAAAAACTCATTGCCATAAGTAAGCCTACGATGTACATTAGCCTTCTATTATATTAAAAACTAAATATTTAAATTTCGCGGGACTTAGGCCTAACCCATAAGTAATTGACTTTTATTAATTTCGTTGACTTTATTCCTTAGTTACTAAAGAAAACAAAAACTTGCAATCCTCAAATTAGTGACAATGGCGTTCGCTGGTTATTATAATTAGTTGATAACAAACAAATTATCGATAATTATCAAATCGCCCTAATTGATGGTCTATAGTTCTTTTAGGGTTCTTTACTAAAATTGTAAAAATGGAACCGTTATGGTGCGAAATCATCCGTCTGTTTAGACAAACAGTATATCTGTAACAGTCAAATTATGTTAAGTTAATAAATATAAAAGCTTCCGACATGAAATTCGGAATAATTTCACAGTAAAAAAAAAATAATATTAAGTATCCCCATTTATCGCCGAGGTTTACCGATTGAAAAATGTGATTAAAGATTGAATTTTTTGTGTTACAATAAAACTTAGGTGTCGCTAACTTATTCTAATTACTGAACAAGTCTTGCCCTTTTCAGTAAATTGATTTCCACGCTGAACAGCTAGGCTGATTCGTTGCGCAAAAAATTAGCCAGCTCTTCTGTGAACCTCGATAAGACTTAAATGTATTTTACAGAAAAATTAAAACCACCTCTCTAATAAACACATTTCAATACATTATAATAACAAACCTCTACAAACAAAGTTAGTTTTGAGTGACTCTACTTCTTTTGTATAGTAGACCCTTCGATGCGATCGCGTGCGCAAGTGAGGGTCGCACTTGGCCGGTTTTTTTTGGGTTTAAATAAGCTAAAGCTTTAGTTGGAAACTACGAGTTGCGGACTTCGGTTGTACCTTAAAAAAAATTGGTTGTCTGTAAAGTCGGTTTACGGACGATAGATTTACGTGATAACGTCATAATTGGCCTCTCTATCGTTTGTTTTATCGTGCCTCTCTATCGCTTGTTGCGCGCTCTCGCTTGCACGCACAGGCTCAGGTGGAACGTTACGCGGAACGTTACTATTTTTCATGTGCGTTGCTGGTGTTCATCAATTTATTAAACGTTATCACGTCAAAAATTACTTAATTAATATTTGGGGATTGTAAATTGTAAGTAGTTTTTACCTATACATACCAAGTGAATATCCTTTACCATAATTAAAAATTAATTCCGCTTTCCTCACCAATGGATAGAGCATCCTGGAGCGAAAATACAAATTTTATTTATTTTTACGCAAAAAGTGGGCTTGTTAATTATTTATACTTCTGCTATTTATAAATGCCGTTCGGCAATAAAAGTGATGCGTATGGTTTTGCGTTTTTTATAGTAGTACGGAACCCTAGGTTCGTGAGTCCGACTCGCAATTGACCGGTTTTATTTGTCAAGGATTTTAAAAAGAAAGATCATTTTCAGCAGTTTCCCAGATTTGGAGTTATTGGGAACCAGTATGAAGTAAATGAGTATTTTTAGCAAAGTGTCTATGAATAATACTTGTATGTAGTTAAATAATATTGTTCTCGCATAACTCATTGCCATAAGCCTACGATCCTACGATGTATAATTACCTACTATTTGCAAAAATCTAGCTTACGCAGCCGTATGTTCTCATATACCTTAAGGAAAAGCCTAATTTAAGAGGACCCTTCCCGGACCATCCAAGTACAACGACGACGTGGTCTACAGGCTTGCTGTTTCGTCTAATGCAATCCTAGAAAAAGACTCCTCCTATCCTAGAAACGAGATATATTGTGTCGTCGATCGGGCGTTTAGGAGAAAAAAAATAGCGCGGCAATTTCATGAAACTTATTCCAGGAAATACGTGATTTTGAAAAGCCTTACAAGTATGTGTAAATTATGTTTGTTATTTCGAATCTTTATTAGTTGTACGAGGTTTCTATACAGTTGTATTTTTTTACTTTTACAACATATGAGCTGAGTGAAACGACCAAAGTGAATGTAAAGTTTCAGCAAGAAAGCAGATTTTTGGAGGCTCGTACTGAATTTGTTGCTAATAAATTTTAATTTTTGTTTCTATACAAACCTAGATATAGTGTGCAAGGTACTTGTTAAAAATATTTTAATAAAATTTTGTTAAAACGTCATAATCGCGTACGAGCGTTTGTATGAAAAAATCCACCGGGCAGGCTGCTCTTAAGCGTTTAAAGAACACTGTTATTTCACTACCGTAAGCTCATAACAAGTTATCTAAAATATCTTAATAGTTAAATGTCTTCTCTGTCTTTTAAAGTCTTGTTCTCTGTGCTTGCGATTTTATCTAAACGTCTTAGTAACTTACAAATTGCGAAAAAACAAATAAAATTTGAATAACGCGGGTGCACCGTTTAGTTCGCCTTGGACTTTTTAAAAAGAATATGATATAAAACTCCATTTTATATTAAACTAGCTGGCCCGGCAAACGTTGTTTTGCCATATAAATTTCTCTCGAACGGAGTAAATAGTATCCTATGTCCGTCTCCTGGCTCTAAGCTACCTCCTCACCAATTTTCAGCCATATCGGTAAAGCCGTTCTTGAGTTATAAATAGTGTAACTAACACGATTTTCTTTTATATATATATAGATCTTAATATATAAATCTCGTGTCACGATGTTTGTCCGCGATGGACTCCTAAACTACTGAACCGATTATAATAAAATTCGCACACCATGTGCAGTTCGATCCAACTTGAGAGATAGGATAGTTTAAATCTCAAATTATAGTCGCAATTTTAATTTATTAATATAACAAAAACTTTAGCCACAGCAACGCGTGGCCGGGTCAGCTAGTAATCTTAATATATATAAATCTCGTGTCACGATGTTTGTCCGGGATGGACTCCTAAACTACTGAACCGATTTAGTTCAAACTTCGTGAATATCTGTCATTTGGTCCAACTTAAAAGATAGAATAGTTTTTATCCCACGCGGAGGAAGTCGCGGGCATCAGCTAGTAGTTTTATATGGATTTTTATAAGAGTGACACGTCATTTGAAAAGTCATTCTCTTATGAATGAGTTATACAAGTTGAAAAATTCGTAGCTATTGTTGAAAAAATATAAAGCCCGATTTGGCGTTTGAGACAGACCATAGAACGTCACTTGGAATGAAACTGAAAGAAACAATAACATACCTACTAACTTTTTACATCACGTGTTTTTAAAACCAGTTACGTTGTCCGTCTTTTTAGGGTTCCGTACCAAAATGGTAAAATGGAACCCTTATGGTGCGACTTTCTCCGTCTGTCTGTCCGTCTGTCTGTCCGTCTGTCTGTCTGTCTGTCCGTCACACTCGATTATTTCAGTAACTACCAGAGCTATCGATATGAAATTTGGAATAGTTGTGTATATTAGTGGCCCAATGACACTGGAATAAAAAAAAATGGAAATTATTTTTGTTCTTATTTAAAAAGGGGTGAAAATCGGAAGGTTGAAATTTAAAAGTGAGATAAATGTACTGTGTGGGGTATCATGTGAAAGGGTTTACTTTGTACATTCTAAAACCGATTTTTAATTATTTTTAGTCATGATAGTTTTTGATTTATCGGGGAAAATCTCTAAAAAAATACCGTTCCCCCCCCCTTATCTCCGGAGTTTACCAATCGAAAAATCTCAAATAATTATGGTCAATAGGAATTTACGTATATTTTACAGGAAAACTATAGCCAATGCTCTAACTAGCATAGTGTTTTTTTATATTAACAATAAACCTCTACAAACAAAGT
Source organism: Coenonympha arcania (assembly GCA_036785405.1). Lineage (NCBI taxonomy): Eukaryota > Metazoa > Arthropoda > Insecta > Lepidoptera > Nymphalidae > Coenonympha > Coenonympha arcania. The sequence continues at coordinate 10,431,413 of CM072063.1, read as the reverse complement.
TAGTTTTGCGGTTCATTAACAAAGGTAATTATTACCGTTTTACATCTTTGGTCGTTACAGTTTTGGTCGTGTTACATCTACATTAGTACGAACGAATCTTAAAAATTCCTAGCTATAACTACCTAAGCTTATTTTGCTTCAGTACTTCTTGAGTAGGTACGGAACCCTCGGTGCGCGAGTCCGACTCGCACTTGGCCAGTTTTTATTTAAATTTAGTGTTGTAAACACTTAATTACGAATTTCACCTGCAGTTTCATTCTATTTTAATAGTAATCGATTATTGTGTACCTAGTGATCTTTAGTGAAATATTAATAATAGTTTATATAATGTAAGAATGAGCTTGACGACACTAATTTCTATAGGATGTGTTGTTGACCAAGCAGCACGTGACTTTCTTTTCTGAGGAAAAGAGCCACAAATAGTAGACAAAGCAGACGGGCCAAAGGGTTTCGTATTTCTAGAGCGTGCGGCACGGTATGAATCGCGTGTCGCTCCATACAAAAAAGGAATTCCGTTCCCACTGACGCAATTTTGCGCGGAAAATGGTAGGGGAAGGTTGGATAATGCCGCGCCCTTAAGATAATATAGCTATAATTTTCTATTAGTGCAGATCATATCGACTCCAGCTAGATTTTTAATATTACAGGTTACCTAGCAATCAAATTTAAATACAATATTTACTTTTTACAACACCTATGTAAAAATAAAGGAAGAAAAAGAAAACTTATGAAAGCGCGGCATTATCAGACTGGTTTGAGAATAGCGTGCCCCGGTTTGATAATACCGTGCGTTAAAAATAATAGGCGATACATAGGTTAATCAACATTTATTTAGGCATCATTCGCAGCCATTGTACATTACTAGGTATAGTGCTTATATTTATCTTAATGATAGTCGCAAATATAATTTTCTGCCGTTTCTTTTCTACTACATTACATACAACTAACAACCAAATTTCATTGTTGCGTCCGAATTCACCATATAATTTACATATATCATTAGTATTGCCATTTTCAGTGTCTGAGCTTATCTCATCGTCATCATCATCATCACATAATTGTGCTAAGGGAATGTCATTGCTTTCTTCACTGCTAGAAATTAACACTCTTCTCTTCACAAATTTTCCTTTTGCTAAAGCTTTTCCTAACACTCTATTCATACTTGTTGGCTCCGGAAGTCGTAAAGAGATCCTAGAATTTATTTTTAAAAATGCATACACCCAGCATTTACCAGCCATGCCCTTCCTTCTCTGTTGAAAAAATGTTTTTAATATTTTTTGCAACCGCAAACTCATAAGCCAGTTTGCGTAGCTGTTGCTGTGAGATTCCAAAAAATGTTTTAGACAACATAATAATGTGGTCAGCTAACTCCTTTTCATCCTCTTTTGAAAATGTTGCCTTTCGGCCAAGTCGAGGGTCATAGTATTCTCCTTTTTTTAATCTATCTCTTATTGATGATTCTGGAAGCATAAATGCTCTTGCTACTTGCTTTATTTTCGTCCCACTATTTACAGCTTCTAAAGCAGCTTTCATTTGAAATGGATCTCAAGACCCCTTTTTTCTTTTTGGTGCACTTTCAGCCATCTGTAAAAGAAAAATAATAATATTATATGCAATTGATAATACCGCGCCCCGTTTGACAATACCGCGCCTTGAGCGCGGTATTGTCAGCCTACGTCATTTTGTTTTGCCACCACAATAGAATTTTACAAGCAACATTTTGGCCCTAAAACTCATATCTACTTTAAGTAACACTAAATTACGCTACAAATTACATTACTACAACATAATTTAGCTTAAAAAAAGAAGGACATACCTGGATTCATCAGTCACAGAAAAATTATAAGAAACGCACTCGAAAGTTCTCTGCATACGTATCATTCGTACCATTGTTTGTGGGCCACTGACGGGCGGAGAGGGGTTTCTCAATCGCATGGGCGATCACGTGATGCATACACAGCTAGCTTTCCATAGGTAGATATTATGTTACACTGGGGCGCGGTATTATCAACCGCGCGGTATTATCATACTCTCCCCTATTACAAAAAAAATTATAGTAAAATAAATATACAACTTATTAAAATAGTAAATAACCAGTGACATTGAATATTAATTGAATTAAATTACTATAATTCAGAAATAACAAAATATCTTGGATTTTATCCTAAAATAAAACGTTTAATTTATCGAAAAATGCTAAAAATGACACTTTTCGGTTTATGGTTTTTGAATGAAAATATAGGAAAATCGTTTTTTTTTTGTGACATTTTTAGTAAATGTTATTAATTTTCTAAATATGTCATTGTTATAAGTTTGTGTTATGAAACATGGCAAATATCTTGCATCAAAATAGAGCTTCCACCGCTAAGTGAGTAATTAGCCTTTACCTTAAACTTTCTAATTAGAAAGTTATACACATATTTTCAAATATTTTTGAGACAAAAACTAGATTATGAAATGCCAAATAATATGACAGCAATTATCTAATCAATAATTGTACACATGACACTCTTATGTTACGTTGAAAATTGACAATTTTGACTCAAGCATAATACTAACGCATGAACCGCCTTAACACGTTAGCTGCGGCACCAATTTTTGCATACTTTCCGTTCCTGCGGCACGAGGTATAATCGGCCCGTACCGTGACCAGACGTTAGGGCGACACGCGGTCTATTAGACCCCACCTCCTTTTACAGACTAAAATCCATTTTCTGGCGCGAAATCAAAGATAAATGAGAATTTTGGTCCTTATTGATATAGACAGTGAATTGATGAACCCTAATCCACCGTCGCCCCGGGATCTGATGGCTAGTTTAGGAATTATTAGCAAAACAAAATATGGGATCTTATACACCTCGTAACGCACTGAAATAGGGCAAATTTTCGCTGCCATTAGTGATGGGAAAAATAATATCGACGTTTTTAAACTGTCTTAACTACGCAACGACTTGACCGATTTTGATCAATTATATCTAAAACCTGGCAAAACAACACAAAGCTATCAAAGGATACATTTTTTTTTAAATAATCTAAATTGTGCTTGAAGGCGCCATAAAGAAAAAAAAACCGGCCAAGTGCGAGTCGGACTCACGCACGAAGCGTTCCATTCTATACCATTAAGAGGCACCTATTACAAACTTATTATTGGAAAATAATGGATTACGGTTTATGCATAAGCTCTCCAATCGACGTGATGCACAACACTGGTCGCGGGAAGCTCGCGTTGAGTGCGGTACGAGGTCAGGGGGGATATGGGACGTTTTAGCCTCGTTCCGCACTGCATTAAAATTATATTAATTCAGTGCGGCACGAGGCCTAAGACATCCGGTACCAAGGTAGGTACACCACCGAGTCCGGAACCATTAGTGATCTCAAATATATATTTATCTCTTTCCTACACTGGACCAAACCAAAGCTATGCCATTCGCACGACAGAGAAATTCACTTTTTTGCTTGCCGCACCACAGGGAAGTTGCATCAGGGGTGATTTAGGCCTCGCTTCGCACTTAACGTGTTAACAGGTACGGACTGCGGAATGTTGATATTAGTAGATAACAATTTTAATGCCCTACACAAGTCTGGGCCAATCATAATCGCAAAACGGTAGTATAATTTAGCAGTGATTAGTGATTAGGTAATTAATTGTTTGTTACTTAATAATCGATAAATTAGTCTAAGTAACAGTGTGTTATCAGAAATCAAATATTTTCCGTAGATTAATTCGGTGGTAATATACTCGCCTCATTGGCTTAAAATATTTTCTTTAGATAGGTGCGTTGTACCTATGTTACATTTTCAGAGCATTGCATCTGGGGCAGCGAAGCATTTAAGACTCGTAAAGAATTATTCCAAAATGGCCAAAACTGAGAAACTTCGACCGGAATATGACATGTCTCCGTGGCTGAGGAGTTGCGAAGTGGAAATCAGGAAACCCATGACTGGAAAAGTTACAGGTGCGTATTTTTACAAGCTTTTATTTAAAAAATAATAATTTTATTTAAAGACAATATAATATAATGGTAGGCACATAAAACTAACTTAAGGCTTGAAGAGACGGCAAACTGGTTCTTTTTTATGATGTTTGAGTCAAATTGTTTAAATAACTGATCATCGAATACTTACAGAAAAAATATGTAACGGAAAATAAGGGTTAAATGAACAATCTTTATTGACAAGAAAATGAATTTTCTCAAACCCTCTTTGATCAGTCTTGACCAATACTTTATATTAGTCAATATAAAGTTACTCCTTGAGTTGGTCTGTATGAGGTCCTAAATTTTACTTATCGCATTTGTTGACGACCGAATGGCACAGTGGAAGTGGCCCTGCTCTCTGCGTCGGAGGTCGTGGGTTCGATTCCCACGACTGGAAAATGTTTGTGTTATTAGCATGAATATTTTCCAGTGTTTTTGTATACCTATATTGTACTTTCTTGCCAGTCCGTCTCGGTGAAAACCTGCCTTCCGAACCTGGCGGTAGAGTTTTGACTTTTCATAACAGCTTCTGTTTAACAGGACAGATTAATTTGTTTTGCTGTAATCCGCTACTTGAAAAGATTCTGTATGGTACAATATGCAGGAACACTGCCCACATGAAACACCACACACAATTTGCCAACACTTTCTTCGACGCACGTTTCGTCCCGAACCGGGACATCCTCAGGAGATGTTGACTTCACAATGCGAAATCGTAGAGTGACTCTCGTGTCAGCAACGCGTTTAAGCCTATATGAAAAATAAAGATTTTCATTAGCATTAAGTAATCTAGTACTTACAATACAAGCTATCTCTTACTTTGGGTACCTTTTGGTACCGTAGGAGACAACTGAATGGCGTAGCGGTAGCAAACCTGCCGTCTGCGTCGGAGGTCGTTGGTTCGATTCCCACTACTGGTAAATATTTGAATGTTCAACACACAATGAATGTTCCAGTTTTTGGGTGTTTTTCAATATATTATATTTATGTATATTTTTATCAGTTATCTAGTACCCATAACACAAGCTATCTTTAGCCCTTTAAAAATCGATCGAGCCATATTCGAGATTTAGCAAACGGCGATTGATTCTTATAATATCGATAAATACGTAGTACGTACATATACCTACAAATAAAATATAATAGGTACCTATTCCGCCTGCTGGTACCTATATTATAACAACTTACTCGCAACATTATAATTATTATAATCCTTGATAAGGTGTTAAAGACCGGGTAAAATCAGAGATTACAAGTTAATTAAGTGGCTAAATTGCGAGTTTAAAGTGCACTGTTTATCAGACTATGCCGATTTTGCCAACGTAGCTAATCTCTACGTGTAGCGAACTACGCAGCAGGAATAAGGCACATAATATTTTTTTTTATATAACGAACGCAGGCAAATGTTGTTAAGGGGATTTGTTGAATTTATTTTTGTCTTTCTCACTCTTACGGATACGTTGGTAACTTGGTAGGTGCGACATGCAGCGTCGCGGAAGAATATAACAGAAAACGACCTTTTACCTAAACAGTAAAACAAAAATTAAAATTACATCCATTGTATTTAGTTTCCGATAAAAAACAGAAAACTGAGATTTTGGAGCAACTTTTGGGAGAACTTTCTACCGAGAAAAGTATATCCAATCGTGTTTCTGCTTCTAAGTGATTTAAGACCTAAAATACATGACGTTTAAATTTGAAAGTAATTGTCTTTATAGTTTTTATGTAAAACTTCATTCAAAATCACTTAAATGCCGCTTTGCGAACACCGCCGCCCATGGACATTTGCAGCACCAGAGTAATCGCAAACGCGTTGTCGGCTATTGAATGGGAGCAGGCGTTATTTTGCGGCAATCCATAATTAGCAGGACAGATCAATGCGATACTTGAAAAGATTCTGTATGGTACAATACGCAGGAACACCACCGACATGAAACACCACACACGATTCTAACATTTCTTCGACACTCGAAATCGTAGAGTTCGCATTGTGAAGTCAACATCTCCTTAAAACATACATGACCTGCCCACTTCAGCTTGCGAATGGTTTGGGCTACTTAGGTCAGTGACTTTTGTTCTCCTGCGGATCTCCTCATTTCGGATTTTGTCCCTTGCAGAGAAACTCCTAACTTACAAACCTATCGGTCGCTAATACGTATCTTCCTGATACGAAATTCAAAAACATGATCTATGGAGATTACATAATACCTATCTGTGGGTTGATTCTGTATCGTTCAGTTAAGTAACCCTCACTGGGTAATTACTTAACTAAGAAAACGGAGGCAAAGCAAACTTTTTGCAAAAGTTACCAACCTAGAATGGTATGGTATCATCTCCACAAACCATGCTAGTTGCTAACTTGTGCAAAAAGAATACAACAAATAACCTGTCAAGTGCGAGTCGGACTCGCGCACTGAGGATTCCGTACTACAACCGGAGGAATAAAACCATAAAAACCACTTTTCTTATCGAACCGCAAAACTAACTTTGTTTTTAGAGGTTTATTGTAAATATCAAAAAAACTACTTATTAGATCTCGTTCAAACCAATTTTCTGTGGAAGTTTGCATGGTAATGTACATCATATATTTTTTTTAGTTTTATCATACTCATATTTTAGAAGTTACAGGGGGGGGGACCCACACATTTTACCACTTTGGAAGTGTCTCTCGCGCAAGCTAAGCATTTTAGAAAAAAATGATATTAGAAACCTTAGTATCATTTTTGAAGACCTATCCATAGATACCCCACACATATGGGTTTGATGAAAAAAAAATTTGAGTTTCAGTTCTAAGTATGGGGCACCCCCAAAATTTATTACTTTTTCTTAAATTTTGTGTAAAAACCTTAATGCGGTTCACAGAATACATCTACTTACAAAGTTTCAACAGTATAGCTTTTATAGTTTCGGAAAAAAGTGGCTGTGACATACGGACGGACAGACGGACAGACGGACAGACAGACATGACGAATTTATAAGGGTTCCGTCTTTTGCCATTCGGCTACGGAACCCTAAAAATAGGATGTTTATGCCTACGTTTTAGTAAAAGGTTATAAAAGTTACACCAAAAACGTGTATTACTGAGTAGTTCTTTTCAAAAGTTCTATCTAAAATTAAATAAAATCTGCAGCACTACACGTACAAATGTTCATCTTTTAAAGTTGACTCATTGCAACGGGATATGTAAAAACTGAAATTCATGCGATAACTCAACTGATAACTCAATGATTCAAAATCCTACCTCCTAATTTTCGGAGTCATGCATACAGGTTTCCGATGTTATGCTTTTGAGGTCCGGAAAACAAAAGAAAATAATGCAAAAACTACTAACTTTTATTTCAAGGTACAATACCAAAATGGCTGCAAGGCACGTTAATCAGAAATGGACCCGGCTCTATCAAATGTGGCTCAGACGAATTCGCGCACGTTTTTGATGGACCAGCACTATTGCACAGGTAAAATAATAATATGGTAAATAAACACCAAATTAAAAAAAAAACAAACTTAGGTATTAACTAAGTTATGGAGCCCATGAAGTGTTAGAGAAAATTTGTTACAAACCAAAAATAAAGCGTGACGACAGAGCTGGAATTTTTGATCGAACTAATATTTTTATTGAATTTTAAAAGCGGAACACTACAAGCTTCGTCAACATTGGTTCGGTATCTGTTGTGTGATATTAAATGTACTGATAAATAATACACACAAAGGTGTTAAAATACGATGTATTTAACTTTTAGTCTTTCTCCATTAGATCTCGTAGCCAGATCTTATTATTTATTATTTTATGTTAAAACATACTTATGTCCGATTCCGTCGTGGCCAGATTTTATTATCACTTCATAAAATGGCCATCTTTTCCCACATTTCTGCACAGCTAGAGTACGTAGAACAGTAGGTATGGAAATCTCCACAGATTACGAAAAACCAGTCAAATGTCTTCATGTTAGATATGGGTAGTAAATTATTTTATAAATAAATACAAAAAAAGACGTGTGGCACGCGGATACTGCCGCGGTAAAGCTATTACATAGCTTATTATTTATACAACCAATGCCACCTAGAGACGAGTTGCTGAACTAAAGAGACAAGCGGGATATTTCAAAAAGTCATTAAAAGGTCTGCTATTCATCGATAGATGGCAAAACTAAAAAGTGTTAGGTTATTTTCGTTACGGAATTTCTGGATTCGGTCTCCACGCCCAAGGCCCGCGATAGAAGCTATGCAATAGCTTAAAAATTAACAAAAATCATAAATTGTTGTAGATTTGCTTTGAAGAACGGCCAGGCCACTTACCAGTGCCGTTTCCTGAAAACGGACACTCTCAAGAGGAACAAGAAAGCGCAGCGCATCGTTGTCTCTGAATTCGCCACAAGATCTGTACCGGACCCGTGCCATACTATCTTCGATAGGTATTTGTTACTAGTCTATTAAGGGCCGATTTTGCAATCGCCAGATAAGCTATCTGAGGAATAAATTTGAAAAATATGCCATACAAAAGCTGTCAAAACGTCATATTTATTCCTCGGTTAAAGTTTATCTGGCGATTGAAAAATCGGCCCTAAGTGAACTATTGTGTTCTTTGTTGAGAAATAAATACCAATTTTAGAATCAAAAGGAAAAGGACCGAACAGTTATTGACATAAAGGTGTACCCCTATCTGTGATTTAGTTCTTTAACGTTTTAAAACATATCGTCCAATGCGGATTGTCATAACCACTCGTGACGAAATGTCATGCCTAATTTCCACACATGTATCGAAATATACCTACTATTTCCACCGGCTCAAGCACAACCAAAGTGAAAAAGACTATTTCTGTATATTTTATCAAACGTGGATACTAATTTTACCACTCACCAGTGCGGCCTGGAAGTGGATAAAACTAGGATACTAATTTCACCACTCACCAGTGCGGCCTGGAAGTGGATAAAACTAGGATACTAATTTCACCACTCACCAGTGCGGCCTGGAAGTGGATAAAACTCGATATCTGTGATAAAACTGTAGGTATAAGGAAAAACATACAATCTTCTTCCGTGTAAAATTTTCCTCAACCCCCATGCTAGCCATGGTGAGCTTATATATATTTCAGATGCTCTTACGTTTGGAAGGGAAGTGACATTAAACAAATATTCGTAATTATACTCTTCCATTCGTTTATTTTATCTTTGACACATGAAACAGATATAGCAATAGCGAGGGACCAGAGAGAGATAAAGGTAAAGTGGTATCTTTCTGGTCCCGCGCTATTACTATAGCACGGTCGCGGAACACGAAGAATTTCGTACATTAACCTGTTACTACCTGTCTCTGTCACTCCCGCGTCAAAATAAAGCGGTCACGCTCGCACAGATGCAATGACCCCGTCCTGTGCGAGCGTGACCGCATTATTTTGACGCGGGAGTGACAGAGACAGGTAGTAACAGGTTAATGTACGAAATTCTTCGTGTTCCGCGACCGTGCTGTTCTGTTTTATGTGTCAAAGAGAAAATAAACGAATGGAAAGAGTATAAAAGTTTTATTTCTTCCAGAGTCGCTTTGCTGTTCAACCCCTACAACGCTGTGACAGATAACGCCGGCGTCTCAGTCATTCCTTTCGGCGATGAGGTGTATGCTATGACCGAAGTGACCAATGTTTACAAGTAAGACAACTTTGAAGTCAATATTTCTTTCTCCTCTCCTTTGCAGCCAATCGAAGCAAGTACTATCTGAGTGCCTTCAAGTGAAGAGGCATTAGGCATTTGCAAGGCAAGCGTGCTCCAACCTAATAGACCTAATCATTGGTTTTGTGATGATTGTCGTCAACACTGATAAGGAACCTGAGGATATGGTCATTAAAACATTTTACGCAAAACTTCTTCATACAAGAAAATAGTAGCGCCGTCTGTCAAAAGCCGGAAACCGCCTCCCTGGAAACGTTCTTGCAGACAATCTGTGGCGGGAACCGCGGCGTATAGACAATACTGTGATTGGCTTACCTACTACTCACGCTGTCGGCGTCAAAACAAACATTTTTGGCACCGGTAAACTGGTGACACTTTTTCTCGCGGCACGCGTCGGTAAAGGTAATGTAATGGAATGACGACCGACATGTTTCTATGACGATATCCCAGCTATAACTCTAGACTGCAGGCATCAATTAATTATCTTTGCTGCAGGTTATAATATAAAAAATTGGTTGTCTGTAAAGTCGGTTTACGGACGATAGATTTACGTGATAACGTCATAATTGGCCTCTCGTTTGTTTTATCGTGCCTCTCTATCGCTTGTTGCGCGCTCTCGCTTGCACGCACAGGCTCAGGTGGAACGTTACGCGGAACGTTACTATTTTTCATGTGCGTTGCTGGTGTTCATCAATTTATTAAACGTTATCACATCAAAATTAAAAACTTCAATTATTTATTTACAAATAATTGAAATAATGTGTGTTACAGGATTGATCCAGATACATTGGAAACCCTCGAGAAGGAACATTTGTTCAACGCTTTGATCGTGTGTCACACGGCGCACCCGCATATTATGCCGAACGGTAAGTAAAAAAGGAATCTTTCAACAGAATGAGAGCGAATCCCGTACCTACTCCCACCAACGTCGTGGGAGCAAGCCCCAAACCCCTCCGTTTACCCTGTCGGAGGGGTATGCGTCAGTCATTTCCTGTGGGTAAAAAAAAGTAGAAAGAGGGCCCGGAGCCCCCAGACATCAATTATTTTCTAAAGGACAAAATGTGGTACTTAAGGTAGGTCCCGCATACATGCTAAGTTGGTGAGTCGGCTAATTCATATCATAGCTGATAATATTAGATGAGAAATAAAAATAGGGTTAACTTTACTTTTATTTATTTTTACGTAATATTCCATAAAATGGCATACAAAATAATATTGAACGACGCGGGTTCAAATCCCGCTGCGAGTGAAAAATTTTGATTCGTATTTAAATTTATAGGAATTATTTCCTAAGTGTGGAAAACACTATTCAAAAAGATAATTAATATTGAACGTTTCCAATTAAGTACATTGAGTTGGCCATCACCCCCACCAGACGCAATAGAGCGCCCAAATCACTCTCTAAAACATTGTTACTTCACTTACAATGAATTACCAGACATTCATATTAATACGACGTCGAATTTATACTATTTCAAACATAATATGAACAATGAATATTTCATTCAGCCAGACCAATCATGTCCCAGACATAAAAAACATTCAGATTTCAGCCCATCTGACATTTTATCTTCATACCTTAAACAATACTGAATTATACTTAATGTGTTTTGCAGGGGATGTGTACAACGTTGGTTTGAACATTGTGAGGGGGTTGATGAAACATGTGATTGTGAAGTTTCCCTACAACGAAAAAGGTATAGATATAAAAAAGTTTAAAGAAAATTTGGTTTAATTTAAATTTCAATAAATATAAAAAATAAATTATTTAACCCATAAAAAAAAGAAAATTTTGTTGTTTATAAAATGTCTTGTAGTACGACATTGATTTTTTTAGGTAACATGTTCAAAATGGCGGAAGTAGTTCACACAATTGACCCCCGGTGGCGTTTCAATCCGGCTTATATGCACGCATTTGGTAAGTAATAGTATTTTATCACACCATTTTTATGGTTCCATGTAACCAAAAAGATACAAATTTAACCCTTATGGTGATACTCTCTCCATCCGTTCGTTCATTCGTCTATCACACTCGATTATTTCAGTATTGAAGTTATCGACCTGTATGGAATAGTTATAGGTCATAGTGGCCGAACATCATTGCAATCAGAAAAAAATTGAAAATCGTTTTATTCTTATTTAAAAAGGGGGGAAAACCGTATTGAAATTTCATAATCTAATAACAATATTGCGTTGCGTTTCCACTGTTTCCGGAGCGGATCGTGAATCGGCCAGTGACATACAGATTGACATATTAAAACCAGCGGAGATTTTGGCCACTATAATTGGCCAATATACGGTCCCCTTTGCTTCTGTGAAAACGTACCCTAAATGTGTATGTTACTCCTTTACGCAGCAACTACTGAACTGATTTGTCTGAAATTCGGAATGGAAATAGACTATGCCCTGGATTAAAACATAGGCCTTTTTATTTCGGAAATAATCCATGGTTAGTACCTTAAGTGTGTATGTTTGTTACTCCTTTACGCAGCAACTACTGAACCAATTTGTCTGAAATTCGGAATGAAAATAGATTATGCCCTGGATTAAAACAAAGGCCTTTTTATTCCGGAAAGATCTATGGTTCATCCACGCAGCGACGACTGAACCGATTTGTCTAATATTTGGAATGGAGATAGATTAGGCCTATTTTACCCCGGACAAATAACGGATGTGTTTGTATGTTGCAGGTGTGACGGAGAATTATTTCGTGATAATAGAGCAACCGCTGGCGATATCCGCATTCACTATAATGAAGAACCACGTTTGGAAGAGTCCATTCTGCAGTGCTTTGAGCTGGTACCCTGAACATGAGGTATACTGCAATTCACTATACACAGCGACTGTACCTACTGTACACTAGTGTTGTTATGGATATCCATATCCGTAACCGAAACTATCGGATATCCGAAATAAAAAAATATTCGTAACCGTAACCGAATCCGTAATAAAAGTTTTGGATAGTTTCGGATAGGGCGGAGTCTAACTAAATACTACACTCGTACGAATTAACTGTGCACTCCGCTGGAATGCGACACCTCTCCCGCTACCTAATAACGTCACAGCGCGAGGTGCACAGCTAATTCGTACGGGTTATACTTTATAAGTTTATAGTAAATATTCGTGTTGTTATGAATATCCATATCCGTAACCGAAACTATCGGATAATCCGAAATATTTTAATATCCATAACCGTAACCGAAACCGATATTATTTTTTACCAATATCCATATCCATATCCGGATCCGAAATTATATATCCATAACATCCCTACTGTACACTCTCGACGAGGGAGCGCTAGGCTTAGCGAGTTCGAGAGTGTACATTGTATCACTCGCTTCGTCTCGCCTCGCCTCGTGTTCTCGTGCTCTCCGCGTCGGTATTTTGTGCGCGAGTCAAAGGGCCTCGCTGCAAAGAGTCGCGTGTGCATTTCTGTACACTCTCGTCGTTCAGTGTATGCTAACATGTGCCGTAACTTGTAAGACGTCCATCTTCCTCAGTGTTCGCAACCGTATACTCTATGGTACTGAAAGTAATGAGAGTGTACACTATACAGCTGTTGTACTCTACAGTCTACTCGTCATTCCGGCTTCTCGTACTCGGTGAAACATGGCGATTGGCGAGAGCACTCGCGGAGAGTGTACTGTCGCCATAGATTTGTAGGTAATTTTAGTAGTTCCCGTCGCTGTATGTTATTCCAGTACGTTGCTAGCAAATAAATGAGCCAGCTTTCAGTATTGAAGATAAGGTAAGTTAAGGTAAGGTTCTCATATTCATTTTGTTTTGAATGGAAAAGTCATAGATTTATAATAATAAGTCGACGAGTGAAATTTTTATTCGTTAGTCAAAAATATCGTCAGCAAAGGTAAATACCTACCTTATTGATGGCTATGTGAAAAAGCTTGAAGAGGTTGTAATATGTGTCATGAACCTACATTTATTCTACATTGAACAGCTTTAAATAAAAAGACGTGACTGTCGACAGAAGTGAAAACTCGAACAGAGGTGTCGGTTATGGTAATAGTATTCTTAACAAGTTCAATGTTATTTCCCATCTCAAAAATCCCCAACGCGTCTAAAGAAGTTCCCCGTACTTGCATAACAGAAGATTCCAATATATATAATTATACCTAATTCCAGACCCAAATCCGCCTAGTGAATCGCAACACCGGAGAAGAAAAGACTTACCGCTCTGAGACGTTCTTTTTCATGCACACAATCAACAGTTATGAGAAGGACGGGAAACTGATCCTTGATGTGTGCGCGTACAAGGACGCAAAGATCATAGACGCCATGTATGTGGAAGCGATAAAGGTAGGCCACACAATACACATCCTTCTTTATCATCCTATAAAGACGCTAAAATCATAAACGCCATGTATAAAATATATAACGCAATAAAAGAAGTCACATCTTGTACCGTCCTCTTTATCGTCCTAAAAAATCTCAATCATAGTGGCCATTTAAATGTCTTCTCTTCTTGATGACACGGCTGTATATTTCTCTTCACCTTTTAGTGTCCTATTGTGTTCAGATTTTCCTCCAAGTCCGTTTACCGCTAGATCATTACGTCTTTTGCAGGCATATACTTGACCTCCTCTGGGCGGGAATGTACCGCCGTCTACGTAAAGGCATGGCATTGTTTCTAGTCCATTGAAAAGTTACATTTGGGGTTGCGTTTTTTAGAGGACGCAATTTTATTTTTTTTATGTGTAGGGGGGGTCAGTGTAAAGCTAAAACCAAGTTCTACGACAAAAAGTTACTGGACCAAAGTTGTAGAGAAATTAATTTGTAACAAAAAATGTAAACAATTTTTTTTATCAAACAAATAGTTTAAGAGATATATCGTTAAAACCATTTAAACCCCTATTTTTCAAGATGGCGGCCGTGGGACAAGGGTGGCGACTCCACAAACTTGGTTTTAGCTTTACACTGACCCCCACTACACATCCAAAAAATAAAATTGCGTCCTCTAAAAAACGCAAGATAAGGCCTAAAAAATGTAACATTTCAATGGACTATTCTAGGATTTGCACAGCAACCCAGACTACGGGCAGTGGAGCCAAAGTCGGCCCAAACGGATCACGATTCCCCTGGACGCTCCCAACAACTCCATGGTGGAGGTGACGCAGATCGCTGACGTGGGCATTGAGGCGCCGAGGATACACTACGATCTGCATAATGGTAAGAGAACCTTCCTCCTGTTACAATAACATTGCGATCCGATAGATGGAATATAAACTCAAAAAATTTATCAATGCGCGGAAGTCTCTTTCAAGTACAAAGGAGAATGACCAAAGGTGGTATCAAAACCAAAATAGTCTAGGAAAATAAAATAGTGTTTTTTTAAGAACCATAGGCACAAGGAATTTGTGTTTCATATCCGGAATTTAATTTTGCATACAAAACGTTACTTTCTTTTCGATGCACATTCCGTTTCATTCTGAGTTTACTAAGAATTGTAAAGTCGCTTCTACACAATGGCATGTGATGGGCCATGCTTTGCAACGCACAACTGTAGGCCACGATCACTTGGTGTTCACACAATGGCGCATGGCTCATTGCTGCCCGGTGAGGCACTTGCGATGGACGTGGTAGTAGTTACAGCCGCGGCTATTTAATTGCAGGCTCAGACTGGTATAATTCTATAAATTTAAAAGTCTCTTCATTGCTCCACGATATTGACATTTTTGGCGATCTGAGCAATGGGTCATTGTGTGAACACCACAGACCACGCAACGCCACGATTCCTTTGAAGTGTGCGCCAAAAACCGACAACTTCCCGATCGCGCGCCATCGTTGACCATTGTCCGCCATTGCATACCATTTCCCCCTATACACAATGGCGATGGCCTGCAGTGGGCCAGCATACGCCATTGTGTAGAGGCTACTTAAGGGGTCCGCAGGTTATGTGACCATCACACACCACCCATCCCCACAGGCATCGTCAATGTGTCGATGTACTGCACGGCGCAGTTCAAGAATTCGCATAGACAACAGTTTTATATTGGGGAAAAACGCCTCTAGAGGGTGCATCTCAACACATACAGCCTCCGCGCCCAACCACAAACAAGCCCTAGGGGGCGCAGCGCCGCATATGAAGGGCGAAAGTTCTAGCCAGAAAACAGCCTCCCAAGGCTAGATTTCATCGAAAAACGCCTGAGCCAGAAGCCTCAATTACTATCTACTCCAGTGATAACTTGGATCATTTACATTCATTTTTTTTTAATACTATATAGGCTAGCGCTTGACTGTGACCACACCTGATGGAAAGTGATGATACAGTCTAAGGTGGAACGCGTTTGCCTAGAAGATGCCTATTCACTCTTGATTTGAAGGCACCCGGGTTGTAAGTGGCAGGAAAGACACTGCCTGGGAGGGTATTCCAGGCCTTTGCAGTGCGTATCAGGAACGAGGAATCAAACCATCATAACAAATCATAAAGTTTTAATGTTATATAGGTTTACCTATCTATCCTATTATTTTGTTTATAGGACGACCATACAGATACTTTTATGGAATCGGATCGGAAGTGCATTCGAAATATGCTGGTTCGGTATGTACAAAATTTTCTTTTTCACGCAAGTTAAGTAGTACCTATAGATATTTCAAGCCACGACGTCGCGCCCCACTTTGTCAAAATCACTTTTGTTTTAAGGCTCCCCACACAGGCACGTTATTATATAATATCGCATGCGTTATTGCGATAATGCGTCCCGATTTCTTGCACACAGCTGCGTTTTTATCGTGTGATATTTCTTACGAGAATATCGCATGACGGACGCAGCGTCCTACTTCTATTGCGGCGTTATTATCGCAGCAGTGTGTAACTACTTGATCATCCTAATACAAAATGTACCTACTGAAAACAGATATCGCAATAACGCTTGCGATATTATCGCCCGATAATAACGCGCCTGTGTGGGGGAGCTTTTATTCGATTATTATGGAGTTTGACAGAGTGAGGCGCGCCGACTTATACTTCACTGCCATCTCACTGAGTCACACAAGCCCCAAAACAGCACTTATATAGTCTTTTTGCTCGCGAAACATACGCATAATGATAAAACTCCTCTTACTAATAACGTATTAACTTTTACCCGACTGCCAAGGATGGGTTATGTTTTCGCACGTGTCTTGCATGTTTGTTTGTTTGTAAATTTCTTTATTACCTCGTATCTTTCAACCGGCTGTATGGAGTATCGCTATAGATTCGTCTCAAAAACCCAAGTGTCCTTAGAAAAAACTAAATATCTAATAAAAAAATAACCAAACCTATATCGAGTGGGATATCAAATTGAAGGAAATTAAAAGTAGATTACAAAAAATTAAAATGTAATATTTACAGTCTTTTAGTGCATTGTTTGTAACTTAAAAAGTTGTCATTTTTGCGGTAGGGGTTTTCAATGTTTTTAATTTTTATTACGTGATTTTTAGGTAATCAAAATAGATTCGGAGACAGGCGAGGTTAAAACTTGGCACGAGTACGACGGATGTCCCAGCGAACCTTTGTTTGTGCCTCATCCCGATGCAAAGGTAAGGAATTCATTAAGAAACTGTATTAAGTATAGACATTTCAATCCACGAAGACGCGCCCCACTCTGGCAAAATCGCATATGTTACATTCGATTCGTACCTATCTAGTTTGACAGAGTGGGGCGCGTCATCGCGGATTGAAATATCTATACCTACCTAGTTCAATGTGGTACTTAACGCCCTTATAAACTGATTTTATATTTGTCCTCTTCCCCCTTACAAATCCATCGGTGGGTGCAGCATTGCGTAAGAATATCACAGAAAAACGACGTTTTATTTATTTACTAAAAAAAACTAAGCCAGTTATCAAAAATCTGCGACGCCGCATGTCACACACGCCCACTAACGTATTCGTAATAGTGAGAAGGACGTAAATAAGCTCAGTTCATCCTCCTAATATTAAAAAAATATACTTTTTTAATACACTTGCCTTAAAAGTAGACATTTCCATGTGCACCTGTAGTTGCGGAAAGTTCTTTTCCGCACTAGTATTTTGTTTTCCTCCTGGGCGGAGCGGGCGCACCGGGACGTGCCACCGCGGCCGGAACCAGACAACGGCACGCAGACACGGAGCAGACAAACACGTAAAACCAATATTTTTGACGTGACAACGTCTTATAATTTGATAGAGCCGGCTGCACGCACAAAAAAACATTGACTCATTTGCCGTTACCTCGCTCTGAGGCGTTCCATGTAGGTAAGACTTGAAGTGCAAGCGAGAGTTGTCACGTTCAACTATCGTCAGTAAACCGACTTTACAGACAACCAATTTTTTTTTCGCAAATATATTAAAAAACGTCGTTTAATGCACGTACGGAATTGTCATTTCTACTCGTCCCTATAGTTGGCCCTCGGTTTCTGCTTGGGTCAACAAACCGGGACAAACTTTCCGCACTTATATTGAAATGTACTATTCCAGGACGAAGACGACGGCGTTCTTCTAAGCGCGCTCACGTGGGGCAAGGATGCCCACGCGGTGACCCTCCTGGTGCTCAGCGCTCGGGACCTGAAGGAGATTGCACGCGCGCACTTCACGACCCCCTCGCCGGCACCGAACGCCTTCCACGGCTGGTTCTGGCCCGAACAGAATGTATAAAACTGTACCTACTAGCCCTGTAATAGTAGTGTTATTATCTCGCTGCAGACTCGGTCATAAATCATTCGATCGTTTCGCTTTTGTTGTTCTGCAGTAATGCACAACTCAACAAAGAACAACAAAAGCGAAACACTCGAATGATTTATGACCGAGTCCGCAGCGAGATAATAACACTACTATAGTAGCTAAATCACTGTAGTTTCGAAACAAAGCGAACTCAACAGGGGAGTTAGTACAGGTTTTTGTACGAATTACGAGTCGACTCGTATCGCACGAACGAATTGAATTCCTCCATACAATTATAGCCAGCGCCATCTATTGACAGCCGCATGTCCATAGATGGGGCTGGCTGTAAATGTATGGAGGGATTCGATTCGTTTGTGCGATGCAAGTCGACTCGAAATTCGTAAATTCGTATAAAAACCTGTACTAATTATCAGTAGCCAAACCATTGTAGTTTCGAAGCAAAGGGAACTCAACAGGTCTGCCCGCAAAATTGAAATTTTTTTGTGGTTTTTCACTAATCCCCATAGTATGTCCATTTATGACCATTGCTGGCCCAACCATAGAGATAACAGAACTATGGAGGCGTCCTATTTCTTCATTCTAGCCTAACCTAGCAGTTGCGTGACATGCAGCGCCATATGATGAACGCCAAGATTTGTTGTCAAATGTTCGTGTACTGAGTTACTAGTCTTACTACCTTAATACTACCCTAAGTGACGCAATCTTACGCGCCATTAGGGGCTTGTCCTTAGTATTGTTTCCTAGGTCTGTGGGTCTAACATCCAAGATTCATAGGTACATGCCAGTAGTGCCAACTTAGGTTAAAATTTTCATCTATCTATTGTATTGTTTGATTATTTATTATATGTTTTTATAGATGAAAATTGAAAATTAATTTATTACACCAATTAAATCTTGTTTGAATCATATTATGTATTTTTATTCATCATCTGACTTGATAAACAACATTCCTTTTATGTCCACTGTCTCCTTTCATAATGAGGGTTGGCGGGCTTCACATACCTTTAAAAACATAGTGAATCTCAGGCATGCAATTTTCCTCAAGATCGATTCACCGTTAAGCAAGTGCTATGTAGTTTTCACTAAGCACATTGCCATAATAGTTGCTACACAGCATCGCACCGCAGCGTTTCATCGCAATAGGGTGGTAAACAATCGCGGCCGAAGCCTCCCACCAGACCAGGCTTGAGCCAATTAGGATATTATGAAATTCCGAACGACGAACGAAACGAAACATTCTGAGTTTTACTTTTTCAATAAAACAAGTTTACTTCGTATTGCATTCAATTTTTTTTTAATTTTACAAAATTTGTTACCAAACTCCTCCGAAACGACTTGATCGATTTTTATGAAAATTGTTTGTCCACATTCGGCAGGTCTACCTAAGAATAGGTCGTAAGCAATTTTTCATTCCCGTAAATGGCAAAACGTTGTCTCGGTATTTCTATATAAGTTTCTTGAAACTGTTCCTAAGATACTTTATACATGGTGCTTTATTTTATACATACACAGTTTTTCCTATTTAACTACGTCATAATAGTCTTATCGTAACCACAAACAGTAATCATACTTAAGGACTTAATTGGTCCGCGAACGACCCTAATAATCAGTTTTTATCTAAGCTTACTTTTAGTTTTAAGTAACAGTTTATACTTTTATTCTGACCATATTATAAATACATTCATCATTTCATTATCAACATAAACTCAATCATAAAATGAAACATTCATCTATAAACTTTTCAGCAGTACAAAATATGTACCATAAGCATTTACCATTCAATGAACCAGACAAAATAGATGTCAATTACACTTACACATAACAACAATACATTTTACACATAATAACAATAGATACATTTTAGATTACTAATCGCGTGGGAACCATGAACTATTTGTATATAATCCATTATGCCAGGCTATAATTTATCTTTGTCTAATCGGTTCAGTATATAGTAGCGGCGCGGCGTGAAGAACTTACACATACACACTTTTACAAATCCACACCACCGTCTTTATAATACCTTGATTAGTATGATTTGTTCTGCTACAATACGTGCAGGTAATTTCGTATCCATGCATAAATAGTATCTAAATCCATTTAACTGTCTCAAGTTTCGATCCTAACCATTTCTTTGCCTAACAAACCATTCTGTTGCTCCGAGCAAAACACTATGTCCTTGTCCTCATACCTATTGTCTTTAAAATAAAATTGAATCTCCTGTAGCGTTCTACCTTTTGTCTCTGGCAAGTAGAAATAAAGATATATCAGACATCCAAAGACTATTCCAGCATTGCATAAGAATACTCCGTGGTAACCTATCACAGAAATCAGTTGACTGGCTAATTTGATATTTAGAAACTGTAGTACGCCAGCCACGGCTCCCATAACAAAGATAGATGACGCTTTTATATCTAAAGGATGCAGTTCCGATAATAACGTCTCAAGGACAGCATACGGCCCCGCCGATATCAACACACTGTAGAGCGCTAGAAGAGAGACCTTTATCCATCTCACATAGAAACCATTATCCGTCCAAAGATACAAGCATAACGCCAGGATGATCTGAATGATATTCGCTATAGGACCAGACGTGAATAGCAGCGTTCTCATCTGTAACCTACTCACGAAAATGCAGGATACACCCGCACCTACTAGAGAGCATCCATCCACTAAAAGCGTGGAAAACAGGATGTCCGAAGTACCTGTTATATCCTGGAGCATAGTGATTATTAAGGTGTTAAACATTATCCGACCGGCCGCTACTCTGTACATGGCTATAACCAGCACTAGGACGGATATGCGTCTGTAATATTTTTCTCTGCACGCCTTCACGTATGTACTTACGAGTGACGTTAGAACGTTTCCACTCTTGGCATTACAGTTTCCTCTTTGACTGTTGACTAACACTTTCAGTTCGAGCTCGGCATCTTTGTCTTGAATTCGAAGTTTCTTAAAAGCTATTTCGCACTCTTCAAACTTCCCCTTGGTCGCTAACCAGGAAGGGCTTTCCACCCAAAATAAAGGCAGTATTGCGGAGATCGCGGTCGGTAGTAAGCCAATTAAGGCAACATTCCTCCAATGTAGAAAGAGACTCAGTATATGGCCGAGTAACGTACCGGCGGATGACCCGAAAGCTGACATTAAATTTAAGCACAGTGATCGAATAGACGGCGTGACGTACTCAGCAATGTTTATGTAAGTCAACATCAAGACACCTCCGTAAGATGCTCCTACTATCGCCCTCGATGCGAGAATAGTGTACTTGTCTTGAGCGAAGTACACCATGATCCAGCAAACTAAAACAAGCGTGGAGACGATCGTGATTGTTTTCCTCCTTCCGAACATTTCTGTCAGTATTGTTATCACGCCGAAGCCGCAGAAACACGTGATGTTGATTGTAGACGCTGGAAAAAAACAAAAACAAATCATTAATTGAGTAGATACAGCTACAGCCTATAAAGTAACATGTATAGCTGAACTAGATCCAAAATTTTACGTCAACTTGTAACAATATCTTATAAATATTTAGACTTTACAGTACAATTATTATTGAGTGATAGTAAAAATGTAACCAGCTGCAAAGATAAAGGTGCTGGAATGGCGACCACTGACGGGGAAAAAGCAGTGGCAGTGGCAAACCTCCCGCTAGGTGGACGTATGAGATCGCTGTAGTTTCAAGTAATCCGAAAACGTGGTGTTTGGCGATCATTTCAAGAGCTATTTTTAGGGTTCCGTACCAAAATGGTAAAATGGAACCCTTATGGTGCGACTTTCTCCGTCTGTCTGTCTGTCTGTCTACCTATTCTATGTCTACCTGTCTATTTCAGTAACTACCAGAGCTATCGATATGAAATTTGGAATAGTTGTGTATATTAGTGGCCCGATGACACTGGAATAAAAAAAATGGAAATTATTTTTGTTTTTATTTAAAAAGGGGGGAAAATCGGAGGGTTGAAATTTAAAAGTGAGATAACTGTACTGTGTGGGGTATCATATGAAAGGGTTTACTTTGTACATTCTAAAACCGATTTTTAATTATTTTTATTCATGATAGTTTTTGATTTATCGGGGAAAATGTCTAAAAAAATACCGTTCCCCCCCTTATCTCCGGAGTTTACCAATCGAAAAATCTCAAATAATTATGGTCAATAGGAATTTACGTATATTTTACAGGAAAACTATAGCCAATGCTCTAACTAGCATAGTTTTTTTGATATTAACAATAAACCTCTACAAACAAAGTTACTTTTGCGGTTCATTAACAAAGGTAATTATTACCGTTTTACATCTTTGGTCGTTACAGTTTTGGTCGTGTTACATCTACATTAGTACGAACGAATCTTAAAAGTACCTAGCTATAACTACCTAAGCTTATTTTGCTTCAGTACTTCTTGAGTACGGAACCCTCGGTGCGCGAGTCCGACTCGCACTTGGCCGGTTTTTTAATACTCAACGCGAGCAAACGAGTGGGCGGATCACCAGATCGTAAGCGATCACCGCCGTCCATGGACATTTGCAGAGGAACTGCAAATGCGTTGCCGGTAGTTTATCCGCCCCTTGAATGGAGGAATGGATGGAACATGTTTCTACGCCGGAGTGTATGCGCAGAGAAAGTAGAAGGAGGAATCATTTCAAACAGATCTTCAGAGCACTCCCCATTGAACAACCGACAGAACACACATAGAGAACTGACGTCTCTACGGTGTTCTATAGGTTCCAGCTTGATACTAAGCCATTTGTAGAGCCAGCCCATCAACTAAGACGATGACGACGACAAAACGTTACCAAATGAAAAGATTGGTTATCAAACCTACGGGGCAGTCAAAATAATCTCCACTTACCGATCCAAGATATTTCGTCATCGGTCAAAGGTATAGAGTCATCCTTCCCGCTCAATGCGTCGACCATGCCGGACATCTGTCCAAATATGAACCCATCGGACAGGCTGCAGAATGCCAGGCCTATCACCACCAGCCCCTGAAATCGTAGAAAGACTAATTATTTTCCTTGATTAGTGTTCACACACTTTGGGATTATAATTCCTATAAATTTACGAATCAAAATTTCAACACGCAGCGGGATTCGAACCCGCGTCTCCTGGATTTCGCGCCCAGGTGCCTTACCGCTTGGCCATACGAGTCTTATCCCACTGCGATGAAATTTAGATTCGTAATCTAGTGTGAAGTATTGCAACTTCAATCAAATTTCCGAAGGCCCATTATTGCAAATGGAGCAAGCTTCGAACAAGAGATGACACATTGCCGTATTTTACTAATTATTTATTTTCGTAGAAAGACTCTTTTAGTGATGGAAGTTAAAGCATCAGTAGAAGCAGTGAAATAGTCTTGTGGTTGAAGCTTCGAAAATGTGCCACAGACTTCATACGTCATGTATGAATTTTAAGGTATCCAATCATTGACTTACTATCTAAGGACCTCGGGTGTAATACAAAATTCACGAAACAAGTGTCCCGAGAAAACCTATATATAAACGAGGGTATGTGTATTTTTATAAGCAAACTAAAACATTGTAACTTATTTCTTAAACCATTATTATACAGCCTAATTTTACTTGCAACTAGCTATAGTGCGTTTCGCGTTTTATCTTTCTTTCGGTTCGGACACTTTTTAGCGCTGACCCGTCATCCATAGTATTACATATCTATGTATCCAATGGGCTGATTCTGTATCGTTCAGTTTGTTAGTAAGCAACCCACAAAGCAAGAATGGAGTGCTTTAACTTTGTGGGTTACCTTTATCAATACCGCTCTTACTTCAACAATATGATTAAAATATAGAGGCAGATTCGCGTGGGATTTGAAGCAAACATAAACTTACACATAGTACGTACCTAAGCAAAAAGAAGAAAAAACCTTGATGTTTAGATACCTGTACGTATCGTACCAAATAAATTTTCTTTGAAATGGTTGGTTCAAAAATACGTTCTCAATAATTTTAGGTTAGGTAGTGCCTACTTAATCAAGATAGTCTAGAAATAAAATTTTATTACCTGCCGTAACGCCTGCACAGTTTTCATGCCCGTGCCTTTCCTATAACAAAACATAAAAAAAATAAAAATTATATGTAGGTATAAATATATTTGTATCCATATTACAACGATAATAATGCAGCTCTAGCCATATGATATTTTGGAATATTCTAAAAAGATGGAAATGGAACTAAATTCAAATATACATATGAAAATAAAAAAATAGTCAAGTGCGAGTCGGACTCGCGCACTGAGGGTTTCGTACCATCAAAACACATTCTATTTTATTTTTTCTTTTTATTATTTATGCACCAACAACATAATATAAGAAAACATACAAAGAAGCATAAATGCTTAGGATACCTTATCTCTATACATTTATACATACATTTTTTTGAAAAGAGCAAGTGCCGAGTTTCTTGCCAGTTCTTCTCGGTGCAAACCTGCTTTCCGAACCTGGCGGTAGAGTTTTGACTATTCATAAGAGCCTTATTAATTGGGCCTATGTGAAAATAAATATTTTTCATTTTCATTCTCATTTTCATATTATATAAATAAGAGGTTTCTTCCAGCTACCCTAAGTGTGAGTAAGGTGAAGAGAAAAATGAGAGCATTCTCAATAGTATTAAAGTAAACTAAACACCCATGCCCACCAAATTCAAAAAAACGAGCAAAAAATCACGTTTGTTGTATGGTTTGTTGTAATGGCTTTTTTTTTCTTTTTTTTATACAAGTAATACTCGATATTGGCATTGGCCTACATTTCAAAGTGAGTTTGGGGTCATGCTGTCTAATTAAAGAACTACTAACTTCAGTTAGATACTAATAAATGAGTTTGGTTTCCGGCCTGAAATGTCTTCTTGATACGATGGAGGGCGCGGCACAGAAAGCCCTAAGTACCTAATAGTAATTTTACGTAAGTGGTAAGTAAATTTACCCCAACGGTTTCTACACAGCATCGCATCGGAACGATAAATCGCTTGGCGGTGGGTCTTTGCTGGTAGGGTGGCGACGGCTGTAACCTCCCAACAGACCAGACCTGAGCCAATTTAGAAATTATAAAATTCCAAAGTGGCCCGTGGCGGAAATCGAACCCACGACCTCCCACTCGAATACGAGCGAGCACCACTGCGCCAGGGAGGTCGTCAAACGTTACGTTTCTACATGTTGCCGGATGCCAAATATTCCCACTTTTATAGTCCATCTTTTTGACGAGTAGGTACAGGTGTAATGTGACACATATTAAAGCAAAACCTACTTTCAGGTAGGTAGGTATTAGATTATTAAAATAATCTTTTTAGTAGGTTTGTTAAATTCTAAAGTATAAACCTTAAAATTCCATTTCTCAAAAAATGTTCTCCGTAATATTCTTAATTGCCTGTAAAAAATGATTATGTTACACACATTGTGTTATACATAAAATTATTAGGTAGAAAAGAATAACGAAGTCAATATTATTTTTAATGCGACCTTTAATAACCATCGCGTACAAAAATTTTAGGTACAGACGTTATAATTAAATTTGAAAATTGTCTTTTTTGCCAGTAATAATCCCAATGTTTATGGCAAAATCTCCATAAGTGTTTTAACAAAGTAAGTTGTGGTCCCCACACTAATTAATTATTTGCCTTATTTGACCCCTTGCTGAGTTTTAAAAGACACCCTGCTTAGCTAATAATTGTGCAAAGTCACAGGTAATCAAAAAGTGTTTTTGATTTTACGAGTACCTAACATTGCTTAGGTACATTTTTTACTATACAATTTAGTACTTGACTGCGATCTCACCTGATAGTAAGTGATGATGCAGCCGAAAATGTTATCGTACTAACTTGAAAGGGGTAAGTACGACCGGAGCGCTGGTATTGTGTAAACTAGCCACGGCCGAAGCCTCCCACCAGACCAGACCTCCAAAGTGGGCCGTGGCAGGAATCCAATCCGCGACCTCCCACTCGATCCAAGCGCGCGCTACTGGACCTGGGAGGTCGTCAAAATCGTCTATACGAGTGGATATCAATTAAGTAATAATTATTATTACTTTGATATAAGTATTTTTAAATTTTGACATATTTGCACGCTACTCTGTAAAAACAGTAGGTATAATGGAGTGGAGTATTATTTCCTCGCCATACCGGTATGTTACCACTAATTGCACTATTTGCAGAGAAGACAACGCTCGGTGAGTGACCTTTTTTTTATTTACATACTAAAATAATTTCTCAGGACAGATTATGATTTCGCATTGTAAAGTGAACTTCTCCTTACGACGTCCCGGTGTTGGGACGAAACGTGCGTCAAAGAAAATATTGGAAAAATTGTGTGTAGTGTTTCATGTGGCGGTGTTCCTGCATATTGGACCATACTTTTCAAGTAGTGCATTTTAGCAGAACAAATTAATCTGTCCTGCTAATTAAGGATTTCCGTCAAACAACCCCTGCTTCCATTAAATTCAATAATTTCTGTCAATATTTACTTACTCATAATTGCGTCTCCATAATTATCACGTCACGACGAACTACCAATATTTACGATATTTATAACGTAGGTATTTTATTTTACATCGTAAGTACACGGCAACCTTATATCCTTGTAAAATGACTACTAACTGAACACTTGGTTGCAAAATTAAAACAGCAGCAGGGCGATTCACGTAACGTCTTCACACACTGAGTGAAGTGAATCAAGAAAAAAAAATAACACTAGAAGATTAACTTTAAATATTGGTTTAGACTTAAGAATGTAAAATTTAATGTACTTAAACATAGGAAATATAGTTATTTCAGTCCACGAATGAAACATTAGAATGAAATATCTATACAACGCCTCAACCTTATCGTGTAACGTAAATTTAATTTTACGATTCTCGACCATGTTGCGTTTTGGACTACATTCAATTTTACGCTCTAGGTATGTCAAGAGTTGTAAAATTAATTTTTCAGTATTCTCAAAATATATTTTGGTTTTAATATCGTCTTATATACCTAAATGCCAACCTTTTAAACATTTCACTGATAGATTTATAAATATAGATCGTCGCTCGCGATTTCACTTCACGTTGCGTTCAAATGTAGCCGATGTGTTACGCGAATTGCCTACCAGGTGCGTAAAGTACCTAGGTACCTATATAAATTAAGCCTCCATATCATTTTTATTGTGAACGCTTTAAACCAAATAATTAGGATTCCGTGATAAAGCTTTCAGTGGGCTGATTCAGTACCGTTCAGTTGTTAGTTTACGAACAAAATAGAGGCTAAAATCATTTTTTTGCAATCTTTTCGCACGCCCTGCGATAACCATGCTATTTTCCGGACAAAATATTATAGTACTTACATTCCAATATAAGTGCGGAAAGTATGTAATTTCTTTACGAGTCTTGTTGACACAAGCCGTACCCGCGTGTCAACAATAGAGACGAGTGGAAAATAATTCCACATGTGCATTGAATGACGTTCTTGAATACATTTGCGATGATATAGTTATGTACCTACCCACATGTTTGTCTGAAGGGAGTTAACCAGGTACGTTCGAAGAACTTAGGAATTATAAAAACTGAACCTGGCCCGTGCCTGAAATAGAAACCGGGACCGTTTTAATTTGAACGCGCACCAATGCGATTTTATTATTTTAAAAAATTAATGCGTATTAAATCTTGTGTCTTAAATTTACTAACATTTATTAACAGTCCTGCGTAGATTAAACTATTGAAATTTGAATTAAAAAGAATCGCAATAATTTGTAGTAAATTAATAAAAACAATTTTTGTTGTCTCGCAAATTATTGAGTTATGGAGAAATGTATTACATCAAGTAAGCAAAAGAATTAAGTTGGGGCCAAAAATAAAAATATTATAATAGGAATATAATTTACACAAAAAAAAACCACAAGAATTGTCTACGGTCAACTGATGCACTCTATGACCTGGGGTCAGAATCTGGAAGTTATCATATCTAGTACTAATATTTTACAAAAAAAAAAATCCTAAAACAAATAATAATTCGTTTGTTATGCATTGCATTCCTTATCCGTATACTTTTCATGCATCGAGGCAAAATGTAAAATGACACGGGCCACGGCAATATACATTTTTCCTACAGCATATTATTGTAAATGGCGAATTTTTATAAACTCTCGGCGCTGTACCTATGTATATTATTTATATAAACAGCGGAATCATATTAAATGCCGGCGACATCAACATGACATGCTAGTTGCTAACCTGTGCAAAAAGAATACAAAAAAAAAATATAAATTTTGCCTCCGTTTTCTTAGTAAACAATCCAGTGATAGTAGGGGAGCCCACTATGCTAAATCGGTAGTTACTTGAGCGTCGTGAGGACCTATTACATTGCAAATATTAGGTGCTAAAATGAAAAAGAGGATATATGAAGTTTGCTATTTCAGTGGTGGGGGAAGCTAATACAGGTTTTTAAAAAATTAAATAAAAAATTTTGTTCATGAATATAGGTATACTCGAGCGCATCACATTTTTATACAGACGCTTCATCTTGATATGCTTGTCGTCCTGACCCACAATCAGACAAATATGACAAGGAATTTCCTTAATCTGACGGGTTCAAAATAAAATTTTGAAACCGGCAGATTAAGAAAACTACTCGGAATCTGACGCGTACGAGAAAAAAAATTCAGACTTTTTTTTTCATCCCCCACCACTGAAATAGCATAACATCCTATAACCTGATTTTTTAGCATCTAATATTGAAAATCCAATAGGTCCCCACGACGCTTGAGTAACTACCAACATCCCCTCTTGGGCTCCCCTACTATGAGGGTTGCTAAGTGCTAGGTAACTAAAATACTGAATAATACAGAATTAGACATCATAACAGTCAGTTTTATCTCGGAAGTTTTCAGAAGAACATTTACGAGCTGCTTGATTCAATACTTTTAGGATTCTATACCAAAATCGTCACTATGAAGCCTTTATGGGCCGATTTCATCCGTCCATCAGTTGTCCTTCTGTTTGTCAGAGTCGATTATTCCAAGAAGAAATAATCGAATGTGATAGACAGACGGCCGGACGGACAGAGAAAGTTTCACCATAAGGTTTCCATTTTTACCATTTTGGTATGGAAGTCTAAAATCGATTATTACAGATGATGGCAGACCAAGTCATACGGGTCAGATTTTTACAATTATTGTACAGAACTCTCAAAAACAACGCTTGGCTTATTTTACCAGTCGTTTGTTTTATAAAAAAAACGTTATAATATCCAAAAAAACAATGTACACGTCCGTAAAAACCACAGGTAAAAACCCGGATAGTAAGAAAAATAAAAAAAAATTATCATAATTGTATAATTAGTTTGTGGATAAGAAAAAATAATAAAAAAAAATATCATAAATTTAAAAATTAATTTGTGGATAAGACTGGATCAGGTTTACTCTATACTCTCAATAAATAATTATAGTATTTAACATTTTATGTGAAATATTTCGCGAATTTAAAATATCTATGCATAATGGAGTAAGTCCAAAAAATTTAGTGCGTAAGTACTTGCTTAATATCTTAAAGAGCCTATCAAGGTACAGTAGTAAAAGGGAAAATCTATGGTACCAATTTAGCTAAAACAAACCCATGTTAAAAAATCCTAAGTAGCTACTGATACAAAAGTTATTAATCTTATACAAATATTTTTTTTTTTAATTTTTTAAAAATGTTTTATTACCTCTTCTAAATAAATAAATAACTTATTTTCTTTCAATTGAATCTAAAAGGTGATACTCTGCCTAAACAAATAACTTCTTCACAACCTTCTTCATCCTTCGTCTTATTGGAAACGGATACAACCGAAGTTTTAACACTAATTAACTCTCTTAAAGAAACTAATTCAGCGGGATTTGACGATATACCGGCAGTAGTACTAAAACAAAATAAAGAAACTTTCACTGCAATTCTTGTTCACATTTGTAACCTTGCTATTAGGCATGGACAATTTCCAAATAAATTTAAAAATTCTATCATTACTCCAATACATAAAAATGGGGATCGTCAATTAATAAATAATTATAGACCGATATCTATTCTGCCTACGTTTTCCAAAATTTTAGAGCGCATTATTAATAACAGGCTTATTAATTACTTAGAATCAAACAAATTGCTTTCTCCCAACCAGTACGGGTTCCGTAAATCAAGATCTACTGCTGAGGCGGTATCTGACCTCACTAATATTGTCATACAAAAACTTGACTCAGGTAAGAAGTGCATCGCAATTTTTCTTGATTTAGCAAAAGCGTTTGACACTGTATCCCCACAACTACTTTTAATGAAGTTAGAGCAAGTAGGTGTTCGCGGATTGCAATTAGACCTATTTAAGGATTACTTAACAGGTCGAACGCAGTCCGTAAAAATAGGTGATCACAGAAGTGGGTCTCTTCCCGTTAAATATGGCGTACCGCAAGGAAGCATTTTAGGTCCTACTCTCTTTCTGGTCTATATCAATCAGTTATGTAACATGAACTTAGACAACGGTAGAGTTATTGCATTTGCAGATGACACGACATTGCTATTCTGGGGTGAAACCTGGGAAAGTGCTTACCACTTTGCCCAAAAAGGATTTAATATGGTTCTTACTTGGCTGAGGAACAATCTCTTGACATGTAATGCGGATAAAACAAAATACTTAACTTTTTCCATTCTTCGTTCTTCACAACCGCTACTGAACAAGTATTTTATAAGAGCACATAATCATGATTGTCATGCATTCCAAGACTCAATCCCGTGTGATTGCCCCCAGTTAGAAAAATCTGATAATACCAAATATCTTGGTGTTATTATTGATAACCAGCTATCTTTTGAACCGCATATTGTAGCGTTGACAAATCGAATTCGCAAATTAATAGCTATATTTAAAAACTAGTAGAGCGCGTGGGGGCGCGGGCCACATGTGGCCCGCGTGCTGTCTTTCCCCCTATTTGCCTTACAGCTTTAGTCTCAACACAGCCCATACATTATTTTTCTATGAAAAAAAATAAAGTCCGCCATTTTGAATTTTTTTTCTATCCATCATATAGACCTCGGATCCTGATCAACTCTTGTCAAGAAACCGTTCTTCCATCTTTTATACTTTCCGAGATATCGACGAAATTCGAATGGCGGCCATTTTGAATCCGCCATTTTGAAAATTTTTTCAGCTCGCTGCCAATTGGATGACGTTTCGAATGACATTTGGTCGAGCACCTCCCACCTATCTGCAATACCCTTGCCTGTGCTCTTCACCCGTCTCCAAAATCCTCAATCATCAGCTCTTTCCATATTTTTGTTCTTAATGATTTTTTCCCTTCTATACGAAATAATCCGTGAAAAAAAATTTTTTCATACAAAATTGTTCAGGAGAGGTGATCAATGAGTCAGTCAGTCAGCACAAGCAGCTATATATATATTAACTAGTAGGTTGCGTGGGGGCGCGGGCCACATGTGGCCCGCGGGCTGTCTTCCCGCCCATTAAAAATCCCTTTAAAATTTCCAATACATTTTCTATGAAAAAATAAAATTCCGCCATTTTGAATTTTTTTTCTGTCCATCGAATAGACCTTTGGGTTCTGATCACTTCTTGTCAAGAAACCGTTCTTCCATCTTTTATACTTTCCGAGATATTGGCGAAATTCGTTTGGCGGCCATTTTGAATCCGCCATTTTGAAATTTTTTTCAGCTCGCTGCCAATTGGATGACGTTTCAAATGACATTTGGTCGAGCACCCCCCACCTATCTTGAATACCCTCCCCGTGCTCTTCACCTGTCTCCGAAATCCTCACTCATCAGCTCTCTCCGTATTTTTCCTCCGAATGAATTTTTTTCTTTTATACGACACCATCCTTGAAAAAAATTTTTTTCATACAAAATTGTTCAGGAGAGGTGATCAATCAGTGAGTCAGTGAATCAGCACGAGTAGCTATATATATATAGTAATATTAGACACATAGCAGACAAAAAATAAATGAAAACGATATACTATGCTCTCTGTCAATCGCTTTTAACATATTGCATAGACTCATGGGGAGGTGCGCCGAAATCTAAGTTACTACTTTTAGAACGCGCACAAAGAGCAATATTGAAAGTAAGTTCATTTCATCCCTTCAGATTTTCTACAACTGCACTATATAAAGAAGCTGAAGTTCTCACAGTTCGTCAACTATTTATTTTTCATATAATCTTAAAACAGCATAAACAAATTGACTCGGTAATATCACAAGAATACATAGACAAGAGAAGAAAATACACAATCTGTGAAGTCTCTAAATTTAATACATACTTCTCCCGAAAATTTTTTTGTTTTCTTGGTGGCTTTTTATATAACAAATGTAATAAATCTTTAATTATCTCTAAGTTAAATTCCTATGAATGTAAATCTATTGTGAAAAAATGGCTTCAGGAACTTGATTATGAATCTACGGAAAAATTAATGGCTATTATAAAGTAAAAAATAACAATTTAAAATCTTCAGAATAGCAGAACAACATTACATTATATGACACTTATTCTCAAATACAGACACACACACAAACATACGCACATACACACACACACGCACACTCACACAATCACACATACACACACACACACTCACACACACACACACACACACACACACACACACACACACTCACATACGCATCCTTTCGTTATGGCATGTAATAAAATATAGGTATTAAGTATAAAGTAAATGTATCAATTTCTAGTTAATGTAGGTGTTCATTAAATAAGACAAAATTGTGAGGGGGGAGCTTTGATGCCTATAACACGAGTTATTTTATACTCATCGTAGGCATCAAACGCTCCACCTAAATTCTGATGTACTAAAGCTGGAAACAATAAATATTTATTTATTTATTTATTTATTTATATTTCATAAAACAATTTTCTCTTTACAAAAATAAAAATTAAGTAATCGAAAACAAAAACTTAGGTACTCTAAAGACTCATCGAAG
Source organism: Coenonympha arcania (assembly GCA_036785405.1). Classification (NCBI taxonomy): domain Eukaryota; kingdom Metazoa; phylum Arthropoda; class Insecta; order Lepidoptera; family Nymphalidae; genus Coenonympha; species Coenonympha arcania. Next base: position 10,398,179 of record CM072063.1, on the reverse strand, counting down.
CAAATTATTAATTGCTTTTTAATTGCCAATAATATCTGCAAGTGATCGCTTTTATTGTTTACTCAATATTCATTTGTAAAATCGCTTTTTTGTGATTAGAACTATTAATCGTCCTATCATTGATTTATAAATAAGTAGATACCTACATAATATAATAGGTACAAAAAAAATAAACAACAGTTAAAAATTATGTTTAAAATCTCAAGTACTCCGCCTACTCACAAGATGCTAATAAATCTGATAATTATTATTATGATTTAAAACGAAACTGTAAATTAAAAAAAAAAGGGGCAAGTGCCGAATTTCTTGTCCGTACTTCTCGGTGAAAAACTATTTCCGAATGTGGCGGTATAGTGCTATGATATATTTTCGTAACTGTAAGTTAGGCCTATGTAAAACAGTAATTTACATTTTATTTGGATTTTTGTATTATTTTATTTTATGTTATATATTTTAATATAATTGATCAATCGACAAGTCCATCAAAAATAAGAAAAATAAGTACTTACTAACCTTAACTTTTGTATCTTTTTGTAAATCTTCACCAATCCACCTTTACCTAACAAGCAATGGAACCTGACTGATCCTCAAGGTGCATAATATGTTAATACCTACTGATCAAGCTCTGAATGACTAAACAATGTCATTCATAACAAAATTAATTTTTATTGAATATAGAAATACCTACCTTTGACGAATCAAATTCTCTTCCTCTTTTCCTTCTTCCTGTAATTATTTATTATTTACTTAATTATACGTAGGTACCTATCCAATTAAAGATGAAATATAATAATAATGAATAGCAGTAATTGATACACTGCACGGCATGAATAAAATTACTTCATTAAATCTTACCCGATGCTTACTAATTTCAACACTTAAGGAGGTGTTTACAAATATTGCAGTTTTCGTGGAGTTTTCGGTACATATTATGACTAGGTTAAACAAAATATAATGGAACTAAAAATAACAACACAAAGATTGGTCTTTTATCTACAATTCGTGGTAAAATGTTTGGTTAAAAATCTTTACTTTTAGTACTATAAAAATAGTTTCCATCATCTCTTCTCACAAAATTGGCGATTTAGGAGCGAGTTTCGGTACATTTTTCTGTAAAAACATACCGATTTTATGTCATTTAAAAATATCAACTGACAGTAGATATTATGTTCATCTCAAAATGGTTTGATACCTAGCTATTTTGAGAATGCATCCTTAAAGCTGAGTTTCCTCGCAACAGGCCAGATTCAAAATAAGCGTGAAGTGGCATGAGAAGATAATAATTCTAGAAAACTCTACATTCATTCTCTTTGACGGTTTTTTAACCGACTTCAAAAAAAGAAGAAGGTTCTGTACTTATTCGACCCGTATGTATGTATGTATGTATGTTTGTCCGCGATTATTTCGCGTTTGGTTGAACCGATTTTGATGCGGTTTTCAAAAGTATTTGTTACATTCTGGAGAAGGTTTTAGTATATTAACTGACTTAAAAAAAGTAAGAGGTTCTCCGTTTGATCGATATGTTTGTATTTATGTTTGTCCAGGAATATCGCGAGTTCGGCAAAACCGATTCAAACAATTCTTTTTTTGTTAGGTATGCCATACATCAGAGGTAGGTATGGCACAAAATATCTACCACTAAAACAAACCAACATTTTAGTTTAGAATTTGGCACCGACTTCAAAAACTAAATAGTTATACCCAGATATATTAGAAAATTATTTTGTGCTTTTCAGTGGGTTTGTTTTTTGAAGGCGGTTCCCTTTTTTAATTAAAAAAAGAAATTGAAATATCATGTGTTTTGATTGGGATTTTTTTTTCTATTTTTTTATTATAGGATATATTTCGGGGAGTGTGCTCAGGAGCTGTTTGATCTGGTCATTCCCTCACCATTTTTCCACCGTACCGCAAAATATCGGGCAGGCTTTCATCCCTATGTCGTCGTTATACCACCAGTCTCAGAATACAGATTATTCTGTATTCTGAGCCACCAGTACGCACAAAGCGGTTCGCTTCTTCATTTTTAGTACGCATGGCTAAGGTTCGGAATGCTCTCCCAAAATCTGTTTCCCGCATCTTACGATCTGGGTACCTTTCCAAAAATAGTTAATAGGCATCTTATAGGCAAGCGTGCTCCATCTTCCACCACATCGTCACTTTCCACCAGGTGAGATTGTGGTCAAGCGTCTACATTGAATAGAAAAAACAACATTTAAACTGTTGATTAGTAGGTACTCTACATAGGTATACCTACCTCAGGCATGCAACACGAGTAAAATATTATGTATATTAAAAAGCTGGTGTCACAGTGTGTTTATAACAAAACCACTCCGAAACGGCTTGACTGATTTTGTTTTTTTTTGTGGAGGTATATTCAGTAGATCTAAGAACAAGGGCGTCCACTATTTCTATTAGTGAGACATAATTTAAGGCAGATCATTGTTTGCTGGGTCAACTAATGTAGAACTATATAGCTACTCGTATATTCTCCAATTATGTAGATCCAAAAGCACTGCATCTAACTCGGTTGGGCAGGAAGTAATGCCAGCAAAGGAGAGGGAAAACCAAACGGCGTCGTCCGTCGCCCAAAACATACACAGGCCAGAAGGTGAGGTCAGACCAAATACGGCAGCGCCCAGTCTGCCGACGAAGATGAGATCCTAATAATATGCCGAGTTGTCTGGTCGAGACCTGGCGGAAGCACGGTGAATACGATTAGTGAATCCTGTACTTCCGCCAGCAGTTCCACCGTGTAAATAGACAGTTTTTAGTGGGTGCAAGCCCCTCATAACCCTACCCCTGACGGAGTCAATAACGTAGAGACGTCAGCTCTCTATGTGTGTTCTGTCGGATGTTCAACGGGGAGTGCTGTAAAGAGCTGTTTGAAGTGCTCCTCCTTCTACTTTCTCTATGAATACACTCCGGCGTAGAAATTTGTTCCATCCATTCCACCTGGATGGCGGGCAATCCGCGACCACCCGGTATGCCAGATCTTTCTTTCCACGCACATGCAAACTATGGAACCAGCTATCAGCAACAGTGTTTCCTTAAAACTATAACATAGGGTTATTCAAGGGACGGATAGACAATTTTTTTAAAAGCCGGCAACGCATTTGCTGTTCATCGTGCTGCAAATGTCCATGGGCGGCGGTGATCGCTTTCCATCAGGTTAGCTCACGTTTTTTGTAAAAAAAGGATTTGTGATGGGTCGATGCATGATTTCTTCTCGTCCAATATCCATAATATCGTAAAGAAATGTCTTGTGATTGTAAATATTCAGATATTGATGTTGCTAGTAATGAGTTAACGAATTGAGGTTTAGAAACATGGTCGTGTTCTCATAAAGATTTTCAGAATCGCAAGGCGAAGGATGGAGAGAACTATGTTTGATTAAGTATATTATATGCTTTTTCAGGAAAGAATAGGTACACGTAGCTCAAATATTCGCGAAATTGCGGTGGAAAAACCCGGGGCCTGTTTATTAGTAAACAGTTACTTACTTAAGCACACCGATCATTGGAGAAAATTATAGGCTCCAAGTGATAAATGAAGACCTTGTAAAAATAGAAGAGAAAATAAAATTTACTGTTTACCTGTATACCCATTAATTAAATAGATAACATTGTTGTAACGTTTTCTTCATTATCTGAAGACATTAAAATCTTAAAACGACTCGCATAACAAAAACACTTAATTAAATTGAGTTGTTTTGCATATTTATTTAATTAAAGAATTAGCTTATTTTTAATTAATTATATACACGCACATACTAATACTATACTACTTACATATACGAGTAAAATGATTAATTTAACATATATACATTTTTACTCGACTGAAATATTTCAAAAACTGATGTTTCATTACGTTGTTGTATATTTAATACACATATATAAACATATTTAAGTAACTTTTTATTCCTAGATCCAAGTGCGACTGGTCCAGAAGCCAATATTAGTTCCGGGCCATGGGTTCTGCTTATAGAAATATCTCACATAATCATTCAATTATCTACTTGAAGAAGAATTAATTAATAATAATAATCAGCCTCGCTCACCATCTGCGGCGACTGGGTTTCCGTGGCAATTCACTTGCGGCCAAGATGCAGAGGGCGGTGGTGCTCGACTCGGCTAGGATAGTCCGTCGGTTTCTTAGCCTGTCGCCCTGACCCCCGGCCGTTTGGTCTCCCCTGCCGGGGTTTAGTCCTCCGCCCGGCACATAATTTAAGTATGTGTGTAACGTTTATGTATGTTTATTTCGCGTATTTAAGTATGTTTATTGTATGTCTTTGACTTTTATGTATATTTATTGTGTGCCGAGTGTGAGAGTTTAGTTAAATATGTAAATAATAATAATCTAATTACTTTACACACTATACATTATAATTCATTCAATAATTTAACGTAATTTTTTGCACAGACAAGCTGAACGCTTTTACTAGGTGTGACTTATTTGCCCTTACCAGCCGTCAGCCGAAAGCCGAAAAGTAGGGGACATTGTATAGATGCATGAAAAATTATGATAAGACATAAGCTCATATCCAGGGAGTTCAAAAATGTAAATGTATGCATGCATGGGTACCGCGGGCATGTTAAACTAATTAAACCACACCTTGTTCATTACGAGACATTGTACATTACAATATAAAGATAGAATATGTTAAGGATTATGTTTACCTTGGGGAAATTGTATCAACAGAAGACGCAACAAACAAAAAGATAATAACGTCGAACTACAAACGCATGGAAAAGGTACTGGATGTTCAAAGAAGTGATGAAATCGAAAACGATGCCGATTAAGAGTAAACATGTCAGACATGGTCTTTGACGCAAAAACAAGAGGAAAAACTAGCAATTTGCCAACGCTCAATGGAACGTACATGTTAAAAGATCACATAAAATAAGAAAGGAAACACTGAGGAAAGAAACAAAGATATTAGATGTCATCGTAAAAGTTAGGAAACTGAAGTGGAAATGGGCATGGCACTTATGCAGACACAGGCAAGACAGATGGGCTAAAATTGTTAACGAATGGTACCCAAGCGATGGAAAGAGGTCACGAGGAAGACAAAGAATGAGATGGAGTGACGAGTTTGTCAAAATGCTAGGCACAACCTGGCAAAGAATGGCACGTGACAGAGAAGTGTGGAAAAGACTGGAGGAGGCCTTCGTCCAAAGGGCGTACTGAGGAACAAAAAGACTCTAAAAATAAAATTAATATAATATTTATTTTTAAAAATTAGTAATCTTAGAATAAGTAATCATTTTGTTAATGTATTTTCTCTTCTTCAGTAATAAAGGCTTTATTTTTATTTTATTTATTTTTTTATATATTTTTTTTTGTACATTACGATGAAACCAACGGTTTCCGCGGAATTAAAAATAAAAACAACCATAAGCAAGCTGAAGTGGCAGTGGGCATGTCACGCTTGTCTTAGGAATAGGAGCCATGGCTGTGTGGCGGAAAGTCCTGGAGAGGAGACCGCGTACAAGTAAGCGTATAGCGTAGCTCGTTGGTTGTGGGAAGCGACTGGATGAAGCGACTGAGGAAAGCATGTTGTGGCGCGCTTGGGAAGGCCTTTGCCCAACAGTGGACGTAAGCAGGCTGAGAAATCGTGCCGACGAACACCGAAGCCGAGGGCCTACTTAGGGTCAATTTACACCGCGGCGGAATGGAATGGAAGAGACTTTTAGAAAGAAAAGAAAGAAAGAAAAAACGTTTATTCAGAACCACAAAACAGTAAGTCCAAAAAATACATAATACCTAGTATGAATTGTGATTCGTAAATGGAGTCCACTCAGCGTTTGATACAACCGTATCCAAATAATATCAGACGATTGATAAATTTTTAAGCTTATAATTATTTTATTGAGGAATATATTAAATAAAATTTTAAATAAATTAACTTTTCTCTTTCAAAAAAAACTCTTCTTTACCTTACATATCTGAATGAACTTTATGTCAACTGTATAAAATACAAAATAAACAATGCTTGAAAATGCGCGAAGATTCCACACAAGACGCGCAACCTGTTTTCGCTCCTATAGTTAAATAAATAAACAATTGACAAAAAAGTTCATTTTGCTATGTTCTTTATGTTAGATCCGTGATTCCGTCTGTTTAGAAATTCATGTAAGAGAATTCAGAACTGGAAACTGTTGAATTTTTCACTTTACATCGAAACATTTTGTAAAGGAACCGTAAAATATAACCATAATACTACTTTATGAATCGTTGTGAAATCAACGACAACAAATAACAATATTAACTGAAGTAAGTAAGGAGTCGAAACCTTGATCTAGTTCGTAGTTAAACATCATAAGAAATGTATATAAGGTGGTGTCAAATTATCTGCCACCGTTATAGGAGGTGAATGTGTCATACGTATACACTTCAATAGGGAAAAAATCTCAGTCCCCGGGTTCAATAAAATAATTTATTTTTTTAATTAAAAATTACAAACGTATCTCACCATGTTGCATAAGCACGTCCATCAGAGCATACTTACGTACAATTATAACCCGTCAACGCTCTCACGCCGCGCCCAGATACCTACGAATACGCATTTCCGTCGTTTTCGGTAAATCAAAGAAACTTACGTATCGTCACAGAACACTAAATAGTACTTACCAGAAGGCTTACTCCGCACGATAATTTAAAGAAATAGCGACTCTAGCGCTGACACAAAAAATGCAATTCAGTTCGCAATAGCGCCTGGCCCCGCCCTCAAAATCGACACGCAACAAACGCAATGTTGTGGTCCCTTTCTATCGCCTAACTTTATCTCTTACGACGTACTAGGGCTGCCGTAGTCAGACAGCGCGTAAAATAGATCGTAAAGAACTAGCGCGTGCAACTCGGCCCGCGAGTGGGTACCATCTGAAATATTGAGGTCCGGACCCCTACTTGTAGCCGGGACGGTCACGTGAGACTGGCCTGGTATCGTGAACAAGTGCTTAATTGCCTACCAAATATCTTCAAATACTCGGTGTTCGTGCAACGCAAAGCATAGTAGAATAAACGGAGGTATGTTTCAACAGAATCCAATACTTAGGTACTTACCAGATAAAACAGCTGATTTCCGTGATCAGGCGATTTTACAATCGGCGGCAAAAACCTGTAGGTACTAAACCTACTGTAATGACGCGCGGTCGGAATATCTTTGACTTCTTTTGAGAATTTGCCCCGCGGCGTAGACCGTTGACCTTGACCTTAGACCAAGAGCGTTGACCTTGGTTTATTGTAGGTAAGTTTGACTGATGGACGTGTTTATGAAACATGATGCGATATGTTAATAATGTTTAATAAAAAAAAATATTGATTCCGGGGACTGAGATTTCTTCACTATTGAAGTGTATATGTATGACACATTCACCTCCTGGAACGATGGCAGATACCTTGGCAACACCTTATATACTAAGAGGTGGGAAACACATTTTAATAAAGGTATTACTGCAGTTCTTGCATTGCAATTCGCAGTACATTTCAGTGCCATAGACATAGAGCAGGCTTTCTCAAACTTTTGGTCCCACGTACCCCTGCATTAAGGTTCCCAGGTGTCAGCGAACCTCCACCTCCCTCACCCCAAAACAATATGATCTTGTCGCTAACCCCCTATCGTCGAATGGCGAATCCTCTTGCTCTGCCATAGATAATGAAAGCCACACAACAAAGAGTTTTATGTAAAAATATGTATGTATGTTATAACTTTTCGGAGTTATAATTATTCATGGCTGCATGCATTTATATTGCTTATCGGTGAAGAAAAACTTTGTGTGAAACCTTGCATGCCTGACAGCCCATGCAATCTGCAAAAAATACACTTACATGCTAGTAGATTACAAACGGTTTTTTACAGCTATCTTAATATTTACAATGACTAATTTTTTGCCGTCGAGACTTGCCGAGTATCTTAGGAAATTTTATTCAGAATTTATAATCACTATTCTATAAAAAACATAACTATATACTCGTTATTATCTTCTTAAAACATAGCTAAAGTTACTGTACACTATAAATTATACATAGTTACTTATTATAATTATATTAATTAGGTACTTAGTTTATACAATTAATATTTTTTACGAACGTTTATTCAAGAGCACATTAAACTGTTCGGGTTTTGAGAATTCGTTACTATAATTAAAGGTATTATTTTTAAAGTAATACTCAATTTCATGCAGGCTTCTGCCCTTAGTTTCAGGCAAATAAAACCACATGTACGATAGGCATACGAATATGACTGATGCATTGAAAAAAAATATGCCGTGATACCCCATCACTGCCAACATGTTCGGTACCAATTTTATACTTAAAAACTGTAAAATGCCCGCTATTAAGCCAATGAGAATAATGAAAAAAGATTTAATTTCTAACGGAAATATTTCTGATAACAAAGTTTCCAGTACAGGACCCGGCCCGGCCAGCGTGATCACAAAATATAGACCAAGCAGGCAAACTTTCGTCCAAGATAAATAAACGTCTTTGTCTGGGAAGGTATAAAGACACAAACCGAGTAAAACTAAAATCAAATCCGCTAATACACCGCTCACGAAAAACAGCCCGCGTATTTTAAACCTGCGTAGAAAATAGCATGAAATCACAGAGCCGAATATGGTCATGCCGTCCACTACTAGGGTGTGGAAAAGGATGTCTTTAGACCCCGTGATATCTTGCAGCATTGTGATGGCCAATGTGATGAATAAAACGCGGCCACTCGCGACCCTGTACGCACATATCACTGCACCGAACAACAATATTCTCCAAAAGTAGGTTTGCTTCACCGCCGTCACAATTTTCCTCCCAAGAACGTCTTTATTTGAGTTTGTGGATGTCTCACTACGCTTCTTCCTTTCACATGCGATCAGCAAGCGTAATTCATTATCCGATGCATCGCTGTTAACGTGTAAGGAGTTGAAAGCTTCCTCACTTTCTGCAAATCGGCCCTTTGACGCCAGCCACGAAGGAGTCTCTTGCCAAAAGTAAGGCAGGATTACGGATAATCCCGATGGAATGACGCCGACCAACGCGACGAGTCTCCAATTCATCAAAATGCTCAGGACGTGTCCTAAAGTTGTTCCCACCTGGGATCCCACATTTCCGATCAGGGTTATGGACAGCGCCCTAATTTTTGGAGGCTGATACTCTGCAATGCTTGTGTATACCAATATAAGGATGCCTCCAAAGGAAACTCCAAGTACAATCCTTGCGACGAGCAAGATAGTTTTGTCTTGGGCGAAGTATATGAGAACCCAGCAAGCTGCCACCGGTAAGTTTACAATGGCGATGGTCTTCCTTCGGCCCAGGAGTTCCATTAACGCTCCCACTAACAAGATGCCGAACACGCATAGGATATTGATTGATGACGCTGAAAAATGAGAGAATCATTATTTTAATAAACTGCTTTACTCCTCCTAGAGGTCCACACCAATAGGTACTACTTAATAATGACAGAATCTAAGTAAAGATGCACTCGAAGATATCGTACTTATTTCAAAGGGTTTATTACATCTAACGGTTGCTACACAACATCGTATCAGAACTCTAAATCGCTTGGCGGTACGTGTCAACGACCGAATTAAAATGAAATTAGTAATATTATGGATAAAGTTTGTTTGTTTATAGGAGGTGATTACTAAACCAATTTTAAACATTTCATCTCTATAGCAGAGAGCTAGGTACTACCTACTACTGCTACTGTACCAGTAAGCTTTAGTCCAAGAGAAAAAAATAGTCCTCGAAAGACGCGCAATTATTATCGATCATCCATTGACGCTTGCTTGAAAAGCCCAACTAGGCACCAAAAGTAAACGTCCGCAGGCTGAGGTGATGAGGTAAAAGTTAAATATAGTACAAACCCATCCACGACAAGTCATCGTCAGTAAAGGATATCGCGGAGGAGTCCTCACTTAACGCATCGATCATCCCGGACATCTGCCCGAAGATGAAGCCATCGGAGATGCTGCATAACGTCAAACCCAAGCCTATGAACACCTGTAAATATACAAGAATGGATTTTTAGCGAAATTTTGGTGTTGCGCCCGTAGATGTAAGAAAAACGTATTCATCGTTATCGTAATCGTTTACAAAATCACGCGCTGATTGGTTGTCTGATTTACGTAAGCCATTCGAGGGGCAGAAAAGCGTGGCCTTATATTGTTGGTATTATTGGCACCGATAAATTGGGCGACATTTTTCACGCCGTCCGCCCTGTCCAGGGTGATGTCAATTTATACGGTCTATTTATTGTTATTTTGGACCTAATGTTCCATCACAAACTTTATGTAGTCTGAGGGTTCCGTGATAGGTATAGGGATATCTCAAAGTAGGCGTACAAAAGTCTTTGACAAAAGTTTTCACAGTTAAAGTACTTACAAGGTAATCGATTCTTATCGTATATTTGGGAAGTTTTTGAGATACATAATATTATACATTCAATAATACTTATTAAAAAAATTTTGTATGGACTTTATGGTACGATTAGTATTAAATTACAGATCGTTGAGGCAAACGATAGCAATTAAATTATATTCAAACAAGATAATTAAATCAAAGATTCAGTTCGGTCGGTTTTCCTTCATTAGGACATAATTTATATTCTAATAAGTAATAAGTATGTTGGTATGTCGAACTCATAAAGTCTGGGCGATTAATAAGCTAAATAAGCAGTCGTTTTAACATGGTGTTAAATTATTGCTTCATTTGTATCGTAGTTTCTACAATGCAAGTCTAGGAAGTTACTTTGTTTTGTGTGTGTTTACCGCAACTTCATACCGAGGTATCATTAGGGTTTCGTATTTTTAGCGTTACATTGTAAGGGTCTACTCTAGAGTTCCGTAACAAATAATGCTATAAACAAACTTACAACTCGGTGGTGATTGCTTCAATACTTCCTTCTACTTACTTCTTCTATTCTTTCAAATATTTCATGAATGAAAAGTCAACACGGACTGTCAGTTCGAATAAATACGAACGGAAAAGCAAGGTACTAATCATTTATGTATGTGGAAAATTTGATACCACCTACCCAGCTGTTGAGGTTATCTACCTCAATGTATATAACATCTACATCAATGTATATGTAGGAATAATGTCCAAATTCTTCTTACCTACCTCAACTGGCGGATTTGCATGATCATGATAGTTAATATTCGTATTACAAATTGTACCTATTTCTCAGCTCAGTATAGTTTGTGTGTTTTTGTTGTTTTTTTTACTTTCGTGTGGTGTACAACTAAAACTTTATCGATCTAGTTTCTTTAATCCCTAACAGTATACCTACCTACCTAATCAATAAACTAGAAAACCATTTCCATTTTATGGTTCGTTATGTACCTAGATAGTCGAATAAGTACTGAATCTATCTGAATGGGTTGACAGTATGGCTTCTCACTAGAAAACTAGTTTTGTTGTATCGTTCGTTCGTTCGTTTCAGCCGACGGACGTCCACTGCTGGACAAAGGCCTCCTGCAATGCTTTCCAGCCCGCACGGTCCTGCCGTCACTCCACCTGGTCAGTTTTGTTGTATGGTTGTAAGTATCTATATTCTATAGGTAAACCGCTATAAACTTCACCCTCCTGATGGTCTGCGGGACGCGGGGCGGGTGATGCGATTGGCTATAACGATACGTCAGCGCTGCCGGCGGACAGCGACAGACTTGCTGATTGGTTAGCGGCTCCCACCCCGCGTCCCGTAGACCATCAGGAGGGTCGAGTTAATAGCGGTTTACCTATAGTATCTACGTTTGACAGTTGTTACCAAAGTACCTATCACCATAAATACGAGTCTCAAAAAAATCCAATTTTGTGTGACTAAATTTTTCACGTAATAACGTTTAATAAATTGATGAACACCAGCAGCACTCATGAAAAATAGTAACGTTCCGCGTACCGTTCTGCGTACCGTTCTGCGTAACGTTCCGCGTGCAAGCGAGAGCGCGCAACAAGCGATAGAGAGGCACGATAAAAATTACATAAAATAATGATTATGACTATGATTATGATTACGATTATGATTACGATTAAGATTATGATTACGATTATACGATTATGACGACGAATATGATTATGATTATGACGTTATCACGTAAATCTATCGTCCGTAAACCGACTTTACAGACAACCAATTTTTTTGGAATTTTTGTATGATATGTATGGGCTGTGACTTTTAGGTGTGGTAAATTTCGCGATTCAATGTTTTATTTATTTAGCTGTTGCCCGCGGTAGGTAGTGTGTTTGATTTGTGTAAAACTGATATAATATGTAGATACCTAAGTATATTTCAGTTATGTAAGGTAAGTATCTCGGCAACTTTGGTTCAGCTTTTTGGCGTAAAGGACTAGGTTACAAGATAAACACAAATATAAATCCTAACATAAACATTGATCTCATGAAATTTCGCAAAGTAACTCAACTAAGTCTATAGTCAGGTAGTTACTAGTTAGGTAGATATCTATCAAATCAATGCCACATAACAAAACCCTGCATTGTCGAATCTCACAAAACGTCACTTGGCAGCAAGCAATATTACGTCTTAGGGTCCAGAATTTACAATAATTTAGATGAAATCCTAAATCTTTGCGCACTCACATCACGAGAATGTAAGAAGTCCTTGAATGACTATCTATTAAGTCTAACTTATGAAGAAACCGAAAAATTACTAGTGAGTTAAAATAAATTATAGTGTTAATTCTCTGTTACACATAGACTAACATCCACTTAACCACGCACACACACACACACACTCACACACACACACACACACACACACACACACACACACACACACACACACACACACACTCACACACACACACACACACACACACACACACACACACTCACACACACACACACACACACACACACATTGTTCTTTATTTTGTATCAGTAATTATTTTTCTTTTTGATCACATTAACTGTCATTATATTATGCTCCTTTGTATTTTTCATCTGTGCAATCTGGAAGGTTCTGACCGCTGAAACACAGTTTTCACTAGTTCAGTGGTCAGTGCACAAATTGTATACGTATAAATAACTTTAAGTATAAGTATAAGCTTACAGGTTAAAATACTGTAAATAAATAAATAAAATAAATAAAATCAATGTCACTGTTAAAAATGATAATATGAATAACTTGAAAAATATACTATGCAAATAAATAAAATTAATATAATCTGATATTGCATAAGCTCACAAAATATATTCTAAAGGAGAAAGTTTGTAAAAAAATAAATAATAATATTGCGAATAATGATCGAAATGCGGCTACAGAACCCCCTTCATGCGTAAACTCGTCTCGCACTTTACCAGTTTTTTCATCTCAATATATAAAAGAATACTGAGTCTAGAGACTCCAAAGGTACGTTTCGTAGATACAAGGTCTAGACCCCCAAGGGGGTGAAACAGGGGTCTTAAGTTTGTATGGAGAAATACTCCTTCACGGCTGAAATTTGGAATGCAGATAGACCTACTATATCCTGGATTAACATTTAAGCTAAATAGCAGGACAGATTAATTTGTTTTGCTATAATCCGCTACTTGAAAAGATTCTGTATGGTACCTACAATATGCAGGAACACTGCCCACATGAAACACCACACACAATTTTCCAACACTTTCTTCGACGCACGTTTCTTCTTCTTTTCGAGAGTGCTAGGACTCTACAATTTCGAATTGTGAAGTCAACATCTCCTGAGGATGTCCCGGTGTCGGGACGAAACGTGCGTCGAAGAAAGTGTTGGAAAATTGTGTGTGCAGTGTTCCTGCATATTGTACCATGCAGAATCTTTTCAAGTAGCGGATTAAGTAGGTATAGCAAAACAAATTAATCTTTCTTGCTAATTATGGATTTCTGCAAAATAACGCCTGCTTCCATTCAATATATTTTGAGCTAAATTATAACCCTGAAAAATTCACGGTTACCGCTGGTATGAGACAAACTGAAATTCACTCTTTTATTTGCGTCCGCTCGTAGGTATGTACCTATATGTAATAGTATATAGGGGCAGATGGGAATATACATGAAAAACTATTGCCATTTCTCCCGGTTAACGATCACACGGAGGCTACCGGGGTGGATGGGATTTCCCCCCATCCATCCTGGTAATGAGGTAAAACCGGGGTGGAAATAATCAACCCGGTACAAGGGTTTATACATCAATTTCACTCGTTTCATTAATGGTGCCTTATCTATAATTATATTTATCTTTCTAATACATAAAATTTATCAGCCAATTTTTGTTACCGAACTCCACTGAAACGGCTCTATTGATTCTTATGAAATTTTTTACTTACGTTCAGTAGGTCTGAGGATATGTCGTAGGTACCTATTTTTTATATCCCTAAATAGCAAAACAACGTTTGCTTTGTCAACTTGTTAGTTATGTATAATAAATAGGTATTAGTAATTCAGCAAATGCGAAACCTCTATAGATATTTCAATCCACGATGACGCGCCCCACTCTGTCAAACTCCATACGAACCGAATGACAATACGAATCAAATAACATAAGCGATTTTGACAGAGTGGGGCGCGTCTTCGTGAATTGAAATATCTATTCTATAATAATTACAAATAGTAGAAAAGGTTGTCTGGAAGAGATTGCCTATGGCAATAAGACCGCCTTTTGCGCATTATGTTTTGTATGATTTCTTGTTTGTTATGTTTTCCTTTCTTGTAATGTGCAATAAAGTATTAATTCATTCATTCATAATAATAGTTTAAAAAACTAAAAAAAAAACACGCTCTATCTCTCTTACTCGCATGCAAAGGATGCGGAAAGAAATTAATTAATCCTGGCGATTGGATATTTTAATCGAATTATTGCATTGTCATCGGTCTTTGACGGGTGTGCAAAGTTTGAATCCCAACAAAAACATTTTCATGTAAAATGTTGCCAGACGAGTATACGGCTCACACTGTCAAAAAGTTATCAGATCTCATGTAGGGCAAGACTTCTGACTTTATACACCCTTAAATACAAGCTCCAACTTCACAAACTATGCACTTTAGTTACAATAATGTCTTGGCCGTTTGGCTACCGTCACATGGGCGTAAAGTGAAAAATTTATCCCACCTAAATAATTTTCCTGATTTCAAATTTTGATTTAACAGAACTTACAGAGTACTGAAAAGTGAATAAATTTTTGATTTTACGCCCAATGTAACGGTAGCCAAACGGTCAAGACATTATTGTAACTAAAGTGTAGAGTTTGTGAAGTTAGAGCTTGTATTTAAGGGTGTATAAAGTCAGAAGTCTTGCCCTACATGAGATCTGATAACTTTTTGACAGTGTGAGCCGTATACTCGTCTGGCAACATTTTACATGAAAATGTTTTTGTTGGGATTTCATTTCTTTTTGTAAGTTTTTTAAAACAATGTTTTTTATTAACTTAATTTTCCTTTTTTTGTGTATTTCTTGCACTTCAGTTGCGCCTCTTTTCGCCGCCCACTCTCTATTAAGTTTGTATTACGAGTAGATACGTACTTTGCTTAGAAGTATATTCTGAAAATTTAAAAAACTTATAGTGGATTTAAAGTTAGTAGTTTTGGCCTACCGAAAGTGAAACTAATTTTACATTTATCAAGATAAAACGTAATGTATAGATCCAAATCTCAATTTCTAACTTCAAATTTTACACAAATGAAAGTTTGGATGTTTGTTACTCAATCACAACACAACCACTGAACCTACTATCTATTACGATCTATGCACTGAACTGATTTGGCTGAAATTTAAAATGTAGACTGATTATATCCTGGACTAACACAGACTACTTGTTATCCATTAAAAATCTACGGAAGGTATCGGTGAGATTTGTGTGTTTATTAGTTTTTAACTATTGTTTTAGTATTTAAAGTCTTTATTTTCGTTGGCCGCTGAGGCGCTCTTAAAATTCAAATTTGACCCTTGACACGCTTGACAACTCATTTTGGTCACAGAGCACTGGACTCTGGGCAATGAACACGCGGAGCTCGGTACGGGAATTCGGGCTTGCCGCGTGCACTATGGTACTGGGCACACTGACGTTGGGGCGCTGTTAAAATCTATATAATTTACGCTTGGCATGCCCGACGGCTAACTGTGGGTACTGGGCACTGGGCCTTGGGCACTCATCTCACACTGGGCACTGGGAACTGAGAGCTGGGCTCGTTGGACGGGGCCTGTATGTAACTTGGGCTTGACGCGTCCGTTTGGGCACTGAGCAGGTATGCGCTATAACGCTCTTCAAAATCAGAGAGATTTGACGCTTGGCACGTTCGACAGCTCAAGCTGGGCACTCGGCACTCGGCTCAATGTGAGTTCTTGTCATTGAGCGCTGGATCCTGGTCACTCGACATGCAGTGAAACTCGGCTTGTTAAACATGACATGCATGGAACTTGGGCTTGAAACGTGCGATATTACTGGGCACGGGGCACTGGGCACTTGGGCGCTTGGCCACTTGGGCACTGGAATCGCGCTTATAATTACAAAAAAAAATTACGAGTTTTTCCAGATGTATACTAGCAGATATCTAACATGAAATTAAGTTTGTACCTATCTACGTATGGGAAACCCCATACGAACTTCCAACCCCCTAATTTGATGGATGTGGGGTGATTTACTAAAAATCCTGAAACACGTATTTAATTGTTTATTACAAAGAGACCCTATATCAATTTTGAGACCTCTAGCATCAATATTTGCGGTAGTTTCATACAAACTTCCATCCCCCCATACGAACTTTCAAACCCCCTAATTTGATGGATGTGGGGTGATTTACTAAAAATCCTGAAACACGTATTTAATTATTTACTACGAAGAGTCCCTATATCAATTTTGAGACCTCTAGCATCAATATTTGCCGTAGTTTCATACAAACTTCCATCCCCTATTTTAAGGGGTGGGGGGGTTAAATTTCCAACTTTTGGAATTTTTTTGTTGGTTGTGTACTAATTCTAGCTTACACACAAAATTTCAGCTTTCTAGGACTTCAGGAAGTACCTAGGAATTTTGATGATCATCAGTGAGTCAGTCAGTCAGTCAGTGACGAAATCTGGGGTTTTCAGATGTCAATAAAATCTAAAGTATAAGACCTGTGATATTGAAACTTTATACGTTTAATAAGTTCACCGGCGACATCATTTCCCGAGAATTTTGATTACCTGGAATAATTCTGGCCTAAGTTATAAGGGTTTTAAAATACGGCGAAACACTTCGAGAAAAGATAGGTAGTGCCCTCGCGCTTCGCTTGACTCGTCTGGCGGGGACACTACCGTGTCCCCAGATTAAATCTGATCGTTCAAAGTAGGACAAAATCGAGCTCAAAGGAGTCGGTTATAAACATACAGGTGAAGCTAATAAAAGCGTGTTAAAAATATATATGGGTACCTGACGAAGAGTTTGAGGATGGACCATTTTTATTTTGAGGGAAGATATTCTTCATTACTATTAAAATCACTCTCTTCATACCACGTGAGCAGGACACACTGTTTTGTATCACTTTATTATTTTTTAGTCGACCATTTCCATTAACGCCGAATGTCGATCTAAGACTAAGGCCCCATTCACGTAAGACAATCGAACGCAAGAGATGTGTTAATTTAACCAAGGTGTTTTATTTTGCATATAGAAACGGCGTGTAAGAAATTAGGTAGTTGACTGAAATCAAAATATTGACTTTTTTCATTAATTTTTGAAACAAGTTTTAATATTAAATAAATTGGGAAAAAAACTGAATTAATTAACCTGATAAAAGCATTTAAATATTTATAATTAGACAGCGCTGTATTCCTCTTCGTATGCACGCGGACTCGTCCGTAACTCAGAGAATATCATATTACTAGATATTGTAATTTGATATGAGTAATTAAATTTAAATAATATTAATCACGCCAGTAAAGTAGTGTAATAAAATTGTGAAATATATATTTTTTAGGATACCGACCTTTTGATTTAGTTAAGGAGTTAGCTATATTTGATTTTTTTAAGGTAGGTACCTAAGTTATAACCAGCAGGGCTAGACAAAGTAACAATCGTTTAGCGTTCACGATAGTAGATAAAAATGTATGACAAACAACGTGACTGTAGAAAAACCACGACCGAATAGAAGAAAACACGCTGTGATTGATAAAACTAAACGACTTAGGTACTTTAAGTTGCGTATTTGGTACCTAGTATCTATACTTATATTTTAAAGCTGAAGAGTTTGTTTGTATGTTTGTTTGCTTGTTTTATTTGTACGCGCTTATCTCAACGACATACAGGCTAAGGCGCTCAACGAGACGCGTCCCGCCGCGGTGCGCGGAGCGACAGATAACGCGCGCGGTGACGGAGGCGCAGATCTGCCTCTTAGCGGTGTAATCTGCTCCCCCGCGCGGTGATGCAGATTACGACGGCCTCGCGCTAAATAAATTCGTATGTTCACTGTGCTGTCGATCGTCGTGGAGAATGGACGAACTTATTCAATTTCAAGATGTTGCAGTTATATTATCATTTTAAGGTTTTTGTATACTAGAATTAAAAGACACTGCGTCCATAGAAGATTTTGGACAGTATCAAATCACGTCCGGGACTGCGGAGCCGGTGTGTCATACCCCGCGGCACGCCCCGCGCTCCCGCGCAGATTGGCAGAAACTGCGCGCGGCCGCCTTCCCGCGCGTTTTCGCGTCGCCAGTGTGTTGTGCTAGGCGTGATCTTACAAATTGAGATACTTGCATACAATGGTAGAATCTGCCATCCCGCGCTACGCGACGGGACGCGGTGCAGTGGGTAGAGCGCCTTAGTATGTCTTTGTTGACTCATTAAAACGGCATTTGGTAAAAACAAAAAGTCACGAGGGTGGAGCCGCTGGCAACAGCCAGTATTAAGGGTACCGTACTATCAAGACTAATTTTGTTTTTACCATTACATAAGTATTGATTTTATGCAGATTTTACAGTGCCAAAAGAAATACATCATCAGCAAATTTCAACTTGCACAGTTCATGAGATACAACCTGGTGACAAATGCACAAACGGACGGACAGCGGGGTCCCATTTTACCCTTTGGGTACGGAGCCCTAAAAAAAATATTTCGGCAGTTTTAGTCTAGGTAGGACAAATGATCATCCAGCCTACAGTAACAGTAGGTACATATTATTATTTTGAATTCATAGATAGACGGATAGGTTAATTATACCTATAGGTATTAAAAAACATGCGTGGTACCTGCCTTGCTTTTGTAACGTAACACCTAGGCAAACAAATCGATTATAAATTATGATATTATTGCAAATTGAAACTTAAAATTTGTGAATATATTATATACTAGTATACTTCTATTATCTATACCTACTAATGTTATAGTTTGTTTGTTTGTTTGTTTGAACCTTGTTTGAACGCGCTATTCTCTGGAACTATACCTACCTACGGGTCCAAATTGAAAAAAATTTAAAAAAAGAAAGACCAACTTTCAACTCGGTAACGAGTTTTCTAATAAAACTATACCTACCTACATATATTCTTAATGTACCTACTGATATGAATATAAATAAATTACCTACTTAATATAAAAACTTATAAAAATATCTTTGTGGGCCAATGGACCTACATACATTCTCAGAATACGGAAAATCTGTATTCTGAGCATACATTATAATATGGCCATAAAGGATCGTCTAGCTGTAAATTTTCATACAAAAAGCGATAACGTTTTACTACCCGTAAATGTACGTATCTAGTCCGATTTTCATAATATTTAGAAATGTTGCAGATAGGTTGTACAATGAAGAGCTATGCTCGTACCTACCTACGTTTTAATTTTTAAGAAATATTGGCGTCAAATATCCTGGATATTTTTGACATGAAACTTTCTCGTTTATTTTTAATATACCTACTTAACTAAAATACTAAAAATATAAAACGTACGAGCCATGATTAAGGTGAGCCTACTGAATCTAATGGAACTAAAATTTTTGTCTAATTCGGTAAATGTTTTGGGGGGTAAAACGTTATCACCCGTTATTTTTCACATAGGCTTAAATATAAGCTGTTATGAAAAGTCAAAACTCTACCGCCAGGTTCGGAAGGCAGGTTTGCACCGAGAGGAACTGGTAAGAAACTCGGTAGAAGAACTTGCAGCTCTCTCTAAAGGTACCTTCGAGCACAGATATAATTTTTGAAAATACTTACTCACGCTGCGCCTCGTTACTAGACCTTCCCGGACCATCCAAGTACAACGAATACCTACGTGGTTTACAGGCTTGCTGTTTCATCTAATGCAATACTAGAAAAAGACTCATTGCGAAAAAAATGAGATAACGCCTGTGTCGTCAATCGCGCGTTCAGGAAAATAGCGCGGCAATAGACAAGTTTACATCATGTAAGAAAAAATATAAAAATGCATGTATAAGATAGATTTTGAAAAAAGTAAACGGGAAACGTCACTATTTATTCATAAAATTGCAATGTGAATTTTATAATTCCATTTTAAAAATCGTCTTTTTTTATCTGTCCAAAAACGCCATCCACCTTAACGTGACGTCACACCGACAGTACCGTGACAGTACACGTCTAGTTTTGTGGTCTGTGGTACACATATACAAATTACTCTATGGGTATTACACAACCTAGATTATCGCCACAGAGTACATCACAGACCACAATAGGGTATTTTACATCATTTAAGAAAAAATATAAAAATGCATGTTTAAGGTTTGTGGCGTTTTTACACTTGTATTTTTGCATTCAGGCACAAGACACCAATGATAAACTTTAGAACTCATTATATACTTCGTCTTTTGCAGGGCTCTAACAGTTGTAATATTTTTATTTTTTTCCTGTTTCCAATGTATTGGAGCCACAGATCACGAAACTTGGAGCTTTTAATCAACAAGTGTTTCTTGTACTGTTAGAAGTCTGTGTTCGATCTATGATTGCGCTAAAGATAAAATAGATTATGTGTTCGTTCGTTCGTTCAGAGTCTGCTACAAATCTAATTTTTTTCTTTTCAGTCCACTTTAAAGATTTTATTACTGTATTCTGAACATCACCATCCGACGTTTGACATTTGTTTTACTCTTTGGTTTTACTCAAGATACAGTATCATTAATCTGTGGTTATACTACTGTTGATTGTCTAGCTCTAGTCTATGGTTACTAACGGAGTGACGTCACGAGCCGTTTCCGCGCGAAAATTAAAAATCGTAATTATAAAATCGTTTTTAAGGCTTTTATTGGTTTTGAAAAATTGAAATAAAAATTCTATTGGTTTATTACGATCACAGGATTAATTTAAAACAGTTTTCAAAAAAAGGTGTAAATGTCTATTTCATGAAACTTGTTTCAGGAAATACGTGATTTTGAGAAGGCCCTACAAGTATGTGTAAATAATGTTTGTTATTTCGAATATTTATTAGTTGTACGAGGTTCCAATAGAGTTGTTCTTTTTTTTTCTTTTACAATGTAATGAGCTGAACGAAACGACCAAGGTTTATGTAAAATTTAAACAAGAATGCAGATTTTTGGAGGCTAGTACTGAATTTGTTGCGAATAAATTTTATTTTTTGTTTCTATACAAACCTTGATATAGTGTGCAAGGTTGTTACAATATTCCAAGAAAACGTCATAATCGCGTACGAGCGTTTGTATGAAAAAATCTACCGGGAAGGCTGCTCTTAAGGCGAAATCAACGAGTTTCTCCGCGAAAATTAAATTTTTTTGTTTTTTTTTGCAATTTGTTCGCTAATAAGACATAATAGGCTTATGGAAGTAAAATTAAGGGCGTAGGTTTATAAACGTCGTTACTCGCGCTCCGATTACGGGTATGGCAGTATCATTCCTATAAAAATACGAATCAAAATTTTACTCGCAGCGGGATTTCCCAAGCTATTGCGGCTGGGTGCTCTAACTACTGAGCTATACGAGCAATTATCCCTCTGCGATGAAATTTAGATTCGTAATAGGTAGGTATTAGGTCCTTATGCAGTATTACAGTAGGTACGCGCGGCGAAAGTTTGGCTTTGACCGTTATTGCGCAGAAATCAGAAATTGGGTATCAACCAATCAGAGAAATCAGAAATTGGGTATCAACCAATCAGAGAAATCAGAAATTGGGTATCAACCAATCAGAATTTGGGTACCCATGCGCAGTAATCCCCTCCACCCGAAGGTCAAAGCCAAACTCTCGCCGCGCGTACTGTATACCTATTTACCTAAACAATACCTAAAAATATCTGAGTGAATTTTTTTGGTAAATACGACATTTTCTACAAGAATCCTAGATATATCGATTTATCGCCCCCGAAACTGCTGTATACCTACCAAATTTCATGAAAATCGTTGGAGCCATATAAACAAGAGTTGCTCGTTTAAAGTTATGTATATCAAAATGTCCATTCTAAGAAACTAATCCGAGTATCGAGTTTGAAGTGAGTAACTCGCGTCGCAAATCTCGGACTAACTTTTTTAACTGGACACTTGTTTTTTTTATATAAACATGTGATACTGTCATTTCCGCCATGCCAGTATCACATGCCTTATTAGCTTAATCGCTTAAAAATTGCAAGACACCACAAAAACGCGGGCACACCCATCGCATGCCTCTTAAAACCTATTTTAAACCACTTTTTTTTTTTACTCTCTACAAATTAGTACTTCACTGCGATCTCACGTCTGATAGTAAGTGATGATGCATCCTAAGATGTTATCGTACTAAACTTGGAACTAAGTAAGTAAACCGTTGGGGTACCCAACGGTTTCTACAAGCATCGCACCGAAACGCTAAATCGCTTGGCGGTGCGTCTTTGCTGGGAGGGTGGTAATTAGCCACGGCTGAAGCCTCCCACCAGACCAGACCTGACCTGAGCCAATTTAGAAATTATAAAATTCCAAAGTGGCCCGTGGCGGGAATCGAACCCGCGACCTCCCACTCGAATCCGAGCGCGCCGCCACTGCGGCAGAGAGGTCGTCAAATATACATAGTAGAAGATATATCAATGATGGGTTATTTAAACCAAATAAAACAAAAGCTATTTCATTATATAATAATTTATTGCATACGCATATAATATGTATGAACGCCCGGCCGTTTTAACCGAGCGCACCGCCTTAACACTAGTTAAAAAATTGGCATACAATAAAAATATATCTCTATTCATTATTCACTCGAGGCACAATAATATTTCATTTATGATACACGCTTAAACCTACCTTAAGTAATTGTATGTTCCGTTTACGTTTGTAAGTTTCACTTAAACATAAGTATTTCACAGTTATAGTTATTAGATAGGTAACTTGTATAATTAAAATTATAGCGCAAGAAGGAATCTGGCATTTTCACTAGAAATTTTTAAAAGAGATTAACAAAATCACCATTCACTATGCAATAATGTCGGTTCGATGACAATCTGTCCCAAAATGTGTCCCCGCACACGGGCCATTAGCCACAACCACAAAACGTATTTCCTGTAGATTTCATACATTATACTCGCCGCACACGGTGGCGCTGCGCTGTCAGATCAATAACCTACTCAGCCGCTGAAAGCGACACAAAAAACGCTAGATTTGATAAAATTCGTGGATCAAGAAAGCGCTGTTGAATCCGCTAGATTTTGATATGGGATTTTCATATTAACTACTATGTATGTGTATTTCTCACATATCATCTGTGATTTGTGGTTTTCTCTTAGGCTGAACTTTGACTCTATTATGATATTTAAAATAGAGTGTAGAGATTACGAAAACTGTCTTATAACGCGAAAGTTTGTATGTTAGTGAGTATGTTTGTTACTTGTCCACGACGCAACTACTGATTTAGCTAAAATTTGTAATTGAGTCACATCATTACACCTTAGATTAACACATAGGCTACCCTTTGCCCCGGAAATTCAACAAATATCCAAATCTAATCTAAATAAAATTCTCTCGATTTTCTTTGTTACCAAACTCCTCCTGGAAACGACTGGACCGATCGTTATGAAATTTTCAGGGTATGATCTCTGGGTCCGGGAGCGGGTTGTTATCTATATTTTATGTCCCTAAGTGAGAAAAAAAATCATATGGCAAAACAACGTTTGCCGGGTCAGCTAGTTGTCATAATATTAAAAAAACACCGAAAGCGTTAAAATGGCAGCACTGGGCGGCGTAGTGGCCTCCACATGCTGCAAATCACCGCTGGTCACTTCTTGTGGCCCGCACCGGTAACAAAACGCTACTCACGCAATTAAAACCTTCTTCGTCAGACTCCATTAGGATACTGCGGTCGCCACAGACCACAAGTGGCTGTAACGCGCTTCCAGATACCTTAGTGGCCGCTCCTAGCTCCTATAGTATTGTTATTATCTCGCTGCTCGGTCATAAATCATTCGAGTGTTTCGCTTGATTGTTGTTCTGCAGTAATGCACAACTCAACAAAGAACAACAAAAGCGAAACACTCGACAATGATTTATGACCGAGTCTGCAGCGAGATAATAACACTACTATCGTGGCGATGTTTGTGGGTGTGGCGAGTGGCCCGTGCGCGAAGACATTAAGGCTCCGCGAATAAAGACTCCAAACAAACTTAATAACAAAACCATTTGCAATTCGAGCTTATTAACATTAAATTATGGTTTAATTCAGATAGAGATAGTAACTATCTGGGTCCCTAAACAATTTTTTTCCAAAAATAAATTTTCCAAAGCAAACAAGACCGATTTTTTGTTATTATTGATAGCTCCGCGCTCCGTCCGTATGTGTGGAAATTATTCTTCATGCGTCATTTTCTTAACATAAACAGAGATGGCGTATTACTTTTAATATTATAATTGTCAACAAAATAAATTTACATTTTACACAGTACAGTGACTAAGCCCCTTCGCACATGGTTCGTAAGCGTAAGCGTAGCGCCATGTTCAAACATGTCCGCAGACGAAGCGATGTTGCAGCGAATCGTAGGAGACGTAGTTGCCATAATATTGAAATATGTAGCGTCACGCGTCATAACGATACGCTTACGCTTACGAGCCGTGTGCGAAGGGGCTTATATGGTACTATAAAATAAAACCATGTGTGTAGCCAATACACATATTGTTTACCAAAGATCATAAAAATATAAATAAATTTTCAAAAATGACACTATTATGTTCTGTTACAGAACAGTAAAGGACTGCAAGAAATTATTAGGTGTAGATAGCTATCACAGAAAGCCGAAAACGTTGAACACAGATAATTAATATTACAAAATAATAACATTAACCTCTTAACAACATTAAAAACAAAATCTCTCCTAGGCAAATGACTAATATAAAGTCCTCATTGCAAAACATAGATTACACCAAAACTATCCAACCTAAAAGGTTTAAGGCCCTTTGTTTTATATTAAAAATATAATTTTTTATACAAATCACAAATTTCAAAACAATTTACGAATTTAATATGTATTTAATATTATTGCCATTTGTTTAATTTAATTTTATCTACGGTCAACGCAGACAAACCTTGCAAAATGTTTACATTCAAAGCTAACAGACTAAAACTAGTGCTGTCTTTATGCCGGCTATACACCATCCATCCTATCGTCCAATCGGCATGGGCGTGATTGGCACGACAGTATTAGATATTTCAATCCACGAAGACGCGTCCTACTCTGTCAAAATCACTTAATTCATTCGTTTCGTATGGACACCAGCAGCTATATGTCTTAGCGTCGATCGGTGTAAAAACGTTGACGATCGCTTATTCTATACCTTGTCACGGAACACTAAATAGTACAGGTACAGATGGTTCACTCCGCACGATGATTTAAAGAATAGCGCCTGGTCCCGCCCTCAAAATCGACACGCAACAAACGCAATGTTGTGGTCTCTTTCTATCGCCTAACTTTATCTCTTACGACGTACTAGGGCTGCCGTAGTCAGACGACGCGTAAAATAGATCGTACAGAACTAGCGCGTGCAACTCGGCCCGCGAGCGGCAACCATCTGAAATATTGGGATCCGGACCCCTACTTGTAGCCGGGACGGTCACGTGATAAGTGAGACTGGCCTGACCTTGTGTAGATAGAAACCAATAATTGTCTATGGTTAGCGTTACTTAATGTCAATGTCACATCGACTCTTAAAGGTCCCGCGAGCGACGACATATTTATAATCTGTGCATCGACAATAATCGTTAGCGACTGTCAAAATCGCATCTCGCCTACCATTTAGCAACTTACATGTGAGAAACTTTATTTTTTTTTAATTTAGCATTAGTTCACATACATTTTTTTGAATTTTGTCGTGACGAAATTGTCGTGACGCAACGGTATTTGTCAGTTGGCTCAGCCTGCTGTCACGCCAATCTACGCCCACACTGTTAAATTTAATGCCGGCCACACAGCATCCTTTCTATCGTTCGTAAACTTTCACGATTGAAATTATAGAGCGCGCGCTGATTTCGGTCGTGATCGTAAAAAAGGGTTTACACAACCCAACAAGTTGCACTCAACAAACTTATCCAGTGGCTAAAAGTGGAACTAACGTCACGGCGGTACTTGGGCGGAATCAATAATGCAGAAAGCGACATCCTCACTGGACAAGAAAAGTTTGTAGCACTTATAATTCATAGTACAATCTATCTGTATTCTGAACCTTATTCCAAATTTTCAATGAAATTATAATTTGATGTTTTGATTAAAACAAAATATCAAATACGGCAATTTAAAAAATATTTCGACAGGTTTTAATTATTATTTAGCAAAATTACAAGAAAAAGCGAGAATTAATGTAATTTTTACAGTTTCCGATATAAGTACTTTACATTGCGATCTTACAATATGATTTTAAATATCATATAAGAATACTAAGCGCAAATTATTTAATAATTTGTTTGACCAAAATTGTCGCAATAGGGCACCGATTTTGTACTGATAATGTTAAAGTGAAATCATTTAGATATGACAAAAAATGCATCGAACGAGGCGTTATGAAATTCAGGAAAAAATTCAGAAACCTAGATAACAATAGTTTTGGAAATCCTAATAACACTATACAATTATGGAAATATGCTCCAATAGGGTATTTTACACAAATCAAAATATTGATATATGAATTTAAACGAAGTTAATTATTGAAACTATATAATATGATATTCAATCTATATATAAATTCTCGTGCTAGTTTTGTTACCAAACTCCTCCGAAACGCCTCGACCCGACCGATTGTTATGAAATTTGCTGTGTAAGTTTGGTAGGTGTAACGTAGAGTAGGTCGTAAGCTTTTTTTTTTTTACGTCCCTACTGGCAAAACAACGTTTGCTGGGTCAGCTAGTAATAAATAAAAATTAAAAGAACGAATGAAATTGATCAAGTAATTTAATATATTCGATTAGGCAGGATAGCATGTCTTGTGACGTAATAGTCTTAACTTAACTTTCGTTTTGCGAGAAAGGGACGGAAGACTTGAAAAACTGAAAGGCTTGTAACTTCGTATTTCCTTGTCGGTTTTGAATGTTATATTTTTAAGATAAAGTAATAAATAAAAAAATGAGTAAATTGAGTACCGTAATGTACCGTAAAAATGAGTACCGTATTGCAAATGGCCATGTAGGGAACCAGTTTACATGCCTTAGCTTTGGTGGAGTTATCCTGTGGGTGTTTCTAATGAAACTTCCTTCCTTATTCCTTGTCTACATCA
The DNA here is from genome assembly GCA_036785405.1 of Coenonympha arcania. Taxonomy (NCBI): domain Eukaryota; kingdom Metazoa; phylum Arthropoda; class Insecta; order Lepidoptera; family Nymphalidae; genus Coenonympha; species Coenonympha arcania. The sequence goes on along the minus strand of CM072063.1, from coordinate 10,370,563 downwards.
TAAAAAAGATCATCATTTGTTAATACAGTAGGAACTCGATTATCCGGCCCTCATTTATACGAATTGGCGATTTTCCGGACTACCCACCGAATTCATACAGTGAAAACGGAAGTAAACATCGGAAAATGATAAAGAAACCAAAAAATACTCTTTTAGAAGCCGTTATGTATTGTTGTTAAAAACGATCAACAGGCAACCAAACATCTAGTCCTTTGCTCTGTGAAAATAAACTAAGTGGCTACACATAACAGTACTGACGACGTATCCACAAATTGAATCTATTTGGCTTGAGTTGTTTTATCTAAAGACCATTGATTTTTTATTATTTTAGTCCATCTTTGTTAAGGCAAAGTCGCTGATGCCTATACCAGAGGGTTACCTAAATTACGCAGTAGAGACCATACATAATATATTAAGTCGATAGTAAGTTCCTAAAATCTTGTTGCCACATTAAACAATTTATTTATTCATTATGTAGTATTTGCACAAAACCCACTTTCCTTCATACATTCAACTATCTCAATGTCTGATAACAACGATTGGTCATGTTAATCGAGTTTCTACTGTAAGTCATTGAGTGACTTTGTTTATATTTCACTGTATACATAAAGTACCAGCGTTACAGATTAGATTAAGTGTACAACCCCTTGTCAAGTTTCTTGTGGAGGGGTCTAAACTTGAACCCCCCGAGGAGCAATGCAGTGATATGACAGTGGAGGGTTGGGGGTTGGGGGTCGGCGGCGGTGCGGGGGTCAGTCGGAGTCGCTGCCGGACTCGGAGAGGCAGAGGTCGTCGTTGAGAACGTCCGTCGGCAGCGCGGTGTTGCTAGCGTTACCTGAAATCGGAACATAAACTAATTACTTATGTATAACTAGCTTTTGCCCGCGGCTTCGCCCGCGTAAATTTCGGATAAATTCCTATGGATTTTTTTCGGGATAAAAAGTAGCCTATGTTTTAATCCGGTTTATAAGCTATCTATGTTCCAAATTTCAGCGAAATCGGTTCAGTAGTTGCGGCGTGAAGGAGTAACAAACACACGCACTTACACACACACACACTTACACACAAACTTTCGCCTTTATAATATTATTATAGTGTGATGGTCTCCACATTAACTCCTTTCAATTATTATTTTTTAATTAACATTCGGGTTTCAAAGTTATAGGCAAATAACCAATTTTTACTTCTTGATAAAATTTGTATGACAGGATATGAACATTGAGAAGAAAGTAACTTTTTGTATTCAAAATTAAATTCTGAATATGAAAAACGAATTTTTAGTGCCAATCGTTCTTAAAAAAACACTATTTTATTTTTCTAGAATATTTTGGTTTTGGTTCATGAGTAAACCACCTTTGGTCATTCTTTGGTCAATATTAAGCGAGGTTTAGATTAGCAACGAAACTTGCAGAACTTAACTTCTGAAAGCTATGTAAACAGACACGCAATGTACTAAACCAAAGAGGAATAGCTTGCAAATATTAACTTTTTTGTTGCTAATCTAAACCTCGCTTAATATTTGTCATAAAAACTTTGGTCAAAAATAATCATTTACTTCATTTTGGTTCCCAATAGCTCCAAGTATAGGAAACTGCAGAAAATAATCTATCGGGAACCATTATCATACATTGTATGCAGCTTTGCAATTCTTTCCAATTAGAGTACTAGTACTTTATAGCGTAATAACAAGGCATTGCCCACTAAACAAACACTTTTCCGCTCTAGGAATCACGGACAGCCCTCTGTGCAGAGCCTGCATGGAGGACGAAACACCGGCACACGTGCTACTAAGGTGCAATGGTGTGTCAGATCAACGCGAGACCTACTTGGGATCGTCAGCAACACTCCAAGATATCCTGTGCGACCTGGGAGGCCTCTTCGGATTCTGGAGTGAGCCGGCTGGCTGGAGTGATCCGGCGAGGATCCGCATCAGCGATTTCATACGCAAAGGACGAAGAGATTTCGGCCAATCGCGATAAGTCCCAAGGATAGAAAGAAAGAAAATATTAAATAAGAGTGCTAAGCGCGTTACCGTTAGGGATAGCTTGTCGCGCGCTGGAGTCGTCGTCGCTGTCGCTGTCGCTGCCGCTACCGCTGTCGCTGTCGCTCGACGAACTCGACGAGCTGTCCACTTGTCGCGGGGCTTGGGGCTGCTGTAACAAATGTTATACCCACAATATTAAATTTCCCATCACTAAGGGCGCCTTCAAATAAGCCGCGAAGTGCCGCGCGGTAGCAGCGCGTCTGCAGCGCTACTTCTTAAGGGGATTTATTGAATTTATTTTTGCCTTTCACACTCTCACGGATACGTCGGTAGGTGCGACATGCAGCGTCCTTTTACCTAACTACTCAAAAACTAAGCCATTCATCAAAAATCGGTTTCTAAGCGTTTTTGGATATTGTTGTTACCGACACATTAAAACAAAAATTACAATTAAATCCAATGTAGTATCCGATAAAAATCAGGAAAACTGAGATTTTGGAGCAACTTTTGGGAGAAATTTCTATCGAGAAAATTGTATTCAATCGTGTTTCTGCTTCTAAGCGATTTTAGATTAAAGAATACATGACGTTTTAATTTAAAAGTAATTGTCTTTATAGTTTTTAAGTAAAACTTCATTCAAAATCGCTTAAATACGGCTTCTACACCGTTAAATCATCTGTTCACCGTCTGTTCATCGATCTCGATAGATCGATAGTGACTTTTTTATTTTTTAGCACGTATTTTTTTGTACAAGTCTAAACATCGAGTCTATCGTGAAACTACACTACGAATTCTCAAATATAGCGACAGCAGCGCGGCTGCAGCGCTGCAGTTATTTTAATTCGTACCGTATTCGCCGGCGGCGGTGGTATCGACGCTGGCGGCGGCAGGTGACGCGCCTGCGCTGGCAAATGCGGGACGTGGGCGGGCGCGTGGGCGTTGTGGGCACTATGCGCAGGCGCGTGAGCGTTGTGGGCGGGCGCGTGGGAGTTGTGACTGAGGCCGTGGGAGTTGTTAACGGGTGCGTGGGCGTTATGGGCGGGTGCGTGAGCGTTGTGGGCGGGCGCGGGTGGAGGGGAGCTGCCGAGCGCGTCGTCTAGCCCTATCATAGGTAGCGATGCGTGGGTACTGTTTCCGCCAGCGGACCATCTGTAAAATAAGAAAAGAGTTTGTTTGAACACTACTTTTCAAATTGAAAATAGGTATTGGGTAGTGACTAATAATTTTTATGAATTTTTATAAACTAGCATAAAAATTGTTACGTCCACGAAAAATTAAACAAATCAAATATCAAATAAAGAAATGAAAATAGCTATTGGGTAGTGACAAATTTTTATTTTTACAACTAGCATAAAAATAGTTACCTCCACAAAAAGTAAAACATATCAAATAAAGAAATACAAAGTTATAGGCATTTTAACTGGAGCAGGGGTCTTCTGTCCCTATATCGTAAAACGAAAATTTGTATGAAGCTACTCTGGCATGACCACACTTTGCTGTCTCTATCTAATCAGAAATATTTAATGCTTGTAACTTTTTTTGTTATTTGATCGATTAATTCAGTTTTCTTACCATCTTATTTCTTAATAATTCTAGTTTCAAAATTAAATGAAAAGGGTAGATGTGTGTTCATTCATTATAAGTCATAAGTCATAAGTCATTTATTAATAATTTTAATTACACGTCAATACACATAATAAATTAATTATAAAATAAAGTTAATACTTTATAAATAAAGTAATATCTATATAATATTAGTATACAAGGTATGCAGTAATATATTGTATTTAAAGTATTTTAAGTCAAAAATTCTTTATGACTGTAGAAAGACTTCTCTACAAGCCAGTTCTTAAGTTGTTTTTTAAAACAATTAATGCTCTGGGCATTTTTAATACTCTCGGGGATTCTGTTAAATACCTCCGGACCCATTCCTGCAACGGTTTTCGAAGCTTTCCTGAGTCTGTGGTATTTCGAATATTATTATGAGACATTATGAGACGATATAGCAATAGCGAGAGACCAGACAGGGAAAAACGTAAAGTGGCCTCTCTCACCTAGGTATGTTATTAGTCTCATGTGTCAAAAATTAAGTAAATGAATGAACAGACTATGAAAATCGAAATTGATGCGGGTGGAGCCGCCAGCAACAGTTAATTAAGGCTTTAAGAGCTCGCAAACTGGCTTTTTTTTACGATGTTTAAGGTATTTTGTTTAAAGAACTGGTCATCGAATCCTTACAGAAGAAATATGTAACGGAAAATTATGGTTTTATTGACAATCGGTATTGACAAGAATATGAATTTTTTCAAAGCCTGTTTCAGAAAAAAATTCCCAAAAAGAATCTAATTTTGTCATACTTTGAAAATTGTCTGTAAAAGGGCACAAGCTATTGCACACGAAAAAATTATATAAAAATTACAACAACTTTTTGACTTGACAGTTTTATTTTTAGGCCTTCTAACAATCGTGTAAAGTAATAATTTCCCCGAAATTTAAGTATATCAATGTGAACGCGGCTGCTCCGTTCCCCTGTAAACTGTCATTCGGCCTTCTTAAAGCCTTAATACAAATTGCTAAAACCAATATTAAAATGTTCGGCAGGCAGGAGTCTTTATTTACTTTAGTTACTGCCCGTTTGCAGACTCTTTGCCTTTGGAGGGGAAGTCCTTTAGTTACTTTAGTTACTGCCCGTTTGCAGACTCTTTGCCTTTGGAGGGGAAGTCCTTTAGTTAATTTAGTTACTGCCCGTTTGCAGACTCTTTGCCTTTGGAGGGGAAGTCCTTTAGTTACTTTAGTTACTTCCCGTTTGCAGACGCTTTGCTTTTGGAGGGGAAGTCCTTTAGTTACTTTAGTTACTGCCCGTTTGCAGACTCTTTGCCTTTGGAGGGGAAGTCCTTTAGTTACTTTAGTTACTGCCCGTTTGCAGACTCTTTGCCTTTGGAGGGGAAGTCCTTTAGTTACTTTAGTTACTGCCCGTTTGCAGACTCTTTGCCTTTGGAGGGGAAGTCCTTTAGTTACTTTAGTTACTTCCCGTTTGCGGACGTTTTGCTTTTGGAGGGGAAGTCCTTTAGTTACTTTAGTTACTGCCCGTTTGCAGACTCTTTGCCTTTGGAGGGGAAGTCCTTTAGTTACTTTAGTTACTTCCCGTTTGCAGACGCTTTGCTTTTGGAGGGGAAGTCTTTTAGTTACTTTAGTTACTTCCCGTTTGCAGAAGCGTTGCCTTTGGAGGGGAAGTCATCAGCAATGCTTCTGCTAGGGGGTTACCGGACGGATACGTACGGCGCCTGCGGGGGCGAGGTCTTGACGCGCGTCGGGGAGCGCACCATGTTCTGCGCCTTCTGCGCGCCGCTGTTGAAGCGCGCCGGGTTGCTGCTCGGCGGCGCGCTGCCCGCACCTGCACCAGCTACACCGTTAAGGGGATTTATTGAATTTATTTTTGTCTTTCTCACTCTCACGGATACGTTGGTAAGTGCGACATGCAGCGTCGCGGAAGAATATAACAGAAAAACGACCTAAATACTCAAAAACTAAGCCAGTTATCAAAAATCTGTTTCTTAGCGTTTTTGGATATTATTATTACCGACACTTTCAAACAAAAATTACAATTACATCCAATATTATAGTGTCCGATAAAAACTAGAAAAACTGAGATTTTGCAGCAACTTTTTCATTTAAAATCGCTTTAATACGGCTTCTACACCGAACATTCCACCATGGGCAGGCCAGCATCACTTATCAAGTGATCGAACAAACTACAGCGGGGCTAGACAAAGTAACAGTCGTTTAGCGTTGACGACAGTAGATAAAAATGTATGGACAAAACAAGTGACTGTAGGAAAACCACGTGACCGTATAGAGGAAAACAAGCTATTTTTGAAAATCGACTACGACAATTTGAACGCTCCCTGGCGTTCTCGCGGACCTTGTAGATAACTTTAGCGTACTTCGCATGACAATTGACAGCCGACAGTGAACAACGCTAAGCATAAAGAAGATTCTGCTTTCATTTGTTTTCATTCGGTCACGTGGTTTTTCTACAGTCACGTGGTTTTTGTCCTATACATTTTTGTCGACTAGCGTTAACGCCAAACGACTGTTACTTTGTCTAGCCCCGCAGGTTCACTTATCACGTGATCGAACAGGTAGCCGTCTCGACGTACTATAGTAGTGTTATTATCTCGCTGCAGACTCGGTCATAAATCATCCGAGTGTTTCGCTTTTGTTGTTCTGCAGTAATGCACAACTCAACAAAGAACAACAAAAGCGAAACACTCGAATGATTTATGACCGAGTCTGCAGCGAGATAATAACACTACTATAATTTCAGATGGCCGCCGCGCCCCGGCGAGGTTGTACGCGTAGTCTATTTCATGCACGTGCGCCGGAATGCGAGTTAGTACGTCGGAAGAGATAAAGTTACGCGATAGAAAGACAACTTTGCGGTTGTTGCGTGTTGTTTTCGAAGGCAGAGCCAGGCGCTATTGCGAAATGAATTGCACTTTTTGCGTCAGCGCTAGAGTCGCTATTTCTTTAAATCATCTTGCGGAGTGAACCTTCTTTACCATTAGCTACATTTATGTATTACGACCAAGAATCAGATGGGAAGATGACTTGCTGAGGGGATGGTGCAGATGGACTTTAGATAGAAAAAAATGGCAGAATCTAGAGGAGACCTATGTCCAAGGACAGCCCGATCATTAAATGTATTTATAATTTATATGTATACTGCTGGTGTTGATCGGAGAAATAAAGGCTATTTTTATTTTGTCGTGATCTAGTCTAGAGCATAATTGCTTGGGCGATAGCTGTATGAATGTACCTTGGTTGCTGGTCCGCTTGTTGGTGGTGACCCTGGTGCGCGAGGTGGAGCGCTGCGTGGTGTTCATGAAGTCAGCTGTGACAGGAGTCAACGGTCGAGGCTTCTGGTTTGTTTCTTGCCTGAAAGCATTTAAATGTTATACTCAACTATAACAACAAGCTATCGCTTACTTTGGGGCTAGTTTGCGATGTAATGTAACAAAAACTAAAAAATAGAATAAATAAATATTTAAGGGGGCTCCCATACAGAAAAGTCATGTTTTGCTTGGTTTTTGCTCAATATTGATAACGGCAACAGATAGACGCTTAAAATATTTACAGAATATTTAATTATATATTCACTTTAAAAAGAAATAGTTAAATTAAAATAAAGTAAATACAACAAACATGACTTTTTGCTCTTTTTTGAATTTGGTGGGCAGAGTGAGAGGTGCTTTGTGTGTGTGTGCAAGCCCGACTTGCACTCGACCAATTATTTATTAATAATTCGACTTGTTGTAGTGATTGTACCTTGTCTTCTTAACTTGTATATTGCTTGACAGTTTCTCTAAAGTAATCTCTCCGGTAACTCTATCTATGATAAGTACGCACTCCTTGGTATAAGGCCTCTGACTTCCCTTGAATACTGTCTGTGGAACGCCCGCACCATCTGCAATTTAGAAATTCATTTATCATCTGCAAGTTTGCCATATAATAGATTTTGTTATAGTTACTAATTTTAGATGATGAGGGGTTCTTCTCATATTACTAGCTCCACTGTATGTGTTAATGAATATTTAACGATGTGGTTTACCTAAATGCGGCACAGTTACTGTCACTTGGTTATTAGTTCCAACGTCAACAGTGGCCATTTTGTTCACGTCCACTGAAGCTGGCTTGAAATCATCTGAAAATGAGTTTAAAATTATTAAATAAACATAAGAGGAACATATTCATTGCTATTGTATAACCAAATTCAGCCCACTGATGGGTAGAACCTGTAGTTTAGATTTTTTCCAGCCAATCAAGTGGCAGGATTTGTTTAAGATTAAGACAGCTATGAAATGGTTTTTCTTATGCAATTGCCTAGCAGGTTGCCACGAAAGAATCCTCTAGCATAGCCTGCCATATGGCTTATCTATATCTTCTGTATGTAAGAAGTTGATGATGGCTTATCTATGATTGTCATAGAGACCTGTTAATTGCTCATTCCATAAATATATATATGGAACTAAAAAAAAACCTTTTGGAAATGAAAGTTGTCTTCCATGTTGTGTGATTGATTATTATTGATCAGATATTATGTCACATACATTTTTTTAAATTTTGTTTCATTTATATATTATGGCAAGTGCGCTCAACAGATTTCTATAAACATTGTAGATAAATCACAGATAAGGATAAGTAAAATGGTTTGGTATAGAGTCTGCATTCAGCCATGGCTAGAACCATCCTTTCAGAAAAGGTCAAGTGATTTAACATTATAGTGTCATACTGGTAGAAACAGTTAAGTGGTTATTTGCATGTTAGCAAAAGGATAATGCCGATTCAAGTATGAAAACATGTACTGATAGTAGAGCCTGCCTAGGTGTTGGAAACATCCGTCAAGTTAAGTTCTATCTGTTCAAGGACATCATAAGTTTCCGCTTTTACTTACATTTGATAGTATGATACTGTGAAGCCTTGTTGTTGGTGAAACTGGCTCCTAACTTCAGCTCCCTTACATCATAGTTCAGACTATGTTTATCTGCCATCTTGTCTATGCCATATGTCTAGATCCTATGAAAAAACCAACTTATGTACCAGAAGTCATACATACCTACACAACAATTAAAATCTTTGCTTATTCCAGGTAATTGAATATTTTTTTATAAAAAGCTTTTGATAGAGAAAAATAAGTAAACTCACATTGCTTATCTATAGCATTATATATAGCATAGCATATTGTCTTTAACTAGAAAAACTAACTTTAAAAAAAATTTAAACCCTCTATAGGATTTTTTGAGTTACTAACAGCCTTGTTGATATCAGAGAATTTTATCAACATTGTTTGATATTAAAAGACCTTGCATTATTAATGTGGTACCTACTCATTAAAATGTATTATTTCTAATAATGATTAATTAAAGATCACATTAATAGAATGTAAAATAGTACAAAATAGTACCTCCCAACCTCTATATGCTTGATAATTCTTAAAGACAAATCAATAAATTTTAATATGATATTTACATTGGTACAGAATATCACTTACATTTTATATTGGTACTATTAAATTTCAGACTAGCTAACAGGAGCCTTGCTTTGCTTGGATGTACAGTGGGATTTACACAAAAATGTATTATTCTATATTCCCAATTACCATTATAAAATAACCTCAGTGCAAACTAACTTTATAGGTCAATAGGTTTAGCCTAAGATGGGTCTGTTAGTTAGTGAGTGAGTGAATGAGTAACTCAGGACTAAGTACATATAGAATTATACTCTGAAGCGATCAAAGAAATGAATAATAATATTGGAAAAGATTAAGATTATACATTTAGGTACCTACAATAAAAGCTACATTTTTACTAACCAGCATCAGCTGGATAAATGAACAAATATGAAATACTAAAGTCAAATTACATAAGTCATATACCAAACCCATAGTGATAAGTAATTAGGTGTTACCTACTACATATAAATTTATTATCTTTCATAACAAAACATGGTTGGATATAATCTTTTAGTAAACTTTTTAGAGACACTGATAATGTAGAAATAAATACTAGCATAATACTATTATGAAGTTAGCAGTTTTATCACAGAAACTTAATTAATCAAAGGTGTTGTTTTTCTTATAATTAGTATTATGCATACGTAGGTCTTACATTCACTTCAATCTAGCCGATGATCGTACTTATTTTCGTCGTATCAGAGTCAATTTAGTTATTATCTCAACAAACCTCGCTCAGACTTAAAGGATACCACTACTACTTTCGAAACTGGTATCACGCCACTGCTTAGTATCAAGAAAATACGATCAAATCGACAAAATATGGCAAATGAATAAATTTTTATTTTGCATACCTTTCAGTATTCTGCCATCAAGGTTAGTTACTTGTTGCCTAAGATTTATCAACCACATTCATAATCGAGGCGATTTTGTCAAACTTTGAATAAATTACAAAAAGGAATATTGAATGTAAAATGATAGTGAAATAATTCGAATTCTAGACATTTGACGAATGAAATGACTTCTTTTTTCGCCCTACTTTCATCATTGGTCAAAGATTAAAATACAATTCTAATGACAGCTGCGAGCCATAGAGTTCTGTTCTGTTAATCCATTCGTCCCTTTCAGGACAGGCAAAGGTCGGAGACCATACAGCCTATTCATTCGTGTGTATTTTCTGTGTTATGTATTTTAAAGGCATAGCCTGTTCAATCGTTTAACAATAATATATATAAATAATCATAAATATTTATGATTCATCTGAATGATTTTAATCTTGTAGTTTTTTCTTTCTGACTCTTCTTTCTTTGAATTATCTTTCTTTCTGTACTTAAATTCAAATTTCTTGAACAGTGTTCAAAATATATTTGTATAAATATTTATACGTCAACGAATTCTTCAGTAAATCCTTTAGCGAGCGCGGCACGTCTTCAATGGTCTTGAAAATATTAATCAAGTCATCAATCAGCACAAGGCGCTGAATGCCGAAAGATGAACACGAAAAAAATATGTGATCCAGTGTTTGGGATTCATTACTATTGCAATAATTACAAGACGGAGAGTTCACTATTTTCATTCTATGTAAATGTGCATTAAGGCGACAATGACCCAATCTTAGGCGACATATGGCTGAATAATATTTTCTATTACTAAAATTAGTTTTCTTATTACAAAACCACGGGTTTTTATTTAAATCATTATTTATGCATTTGTACCATAATCCTTTTCGCTCATTTTCAGGGGAGTTCCTCATCCCATCCCAATGACTTTCCATCTTATTTATCAAATTCTTATTGATATCAGTGTAAGGAAGGGCAACACTTGACTTTATTTGTCTGATGTTCTGTGATGTATTTATCGTTTTTGCCAAAAAGTCGACGTTTTCATTTCCAATCACTCCACAGTGTGCCGGGACCCAAATGAAAGCAATTTCATATGATCTGTTCAGCTCAAGTTGATAAGTTTTCTTCATAATTTCGTAAATTAAATAGTTAGTTTTAACATGAAGCTTACAATTGTGTATCGATGTAAGTACACTCATACTATCACTGGCAATCACCCATTTTAGAGACTCATCTTTACAATTTTCAATGAATTGCAACGCTGACAAGATAGCAAAAGCTTCAGCTGAGAAAATACTTGTATTAGAATCTATTCCTTCTCCAAAACCCACTTTCAATTTACTATCATAGAAGGCGACAGAAGTACAATGTTCGTTCTTGGCTGCATCTGTATATAATATCCTATAATTTTGCCATTTAAATAGTGATTCATTAAATGTCTCCTTCGAGTTGAGGGAAGGATCTATTTCTATATTACAGTAATAGTACTTGCTTTGGTATGTTCCTTCAAAGCAAGGCCAGGTGATCAAAGCCATAGAGTATATTGAATTTCTGGCATCCTTCATCTGAGTACCTATCTGGCAAGCTGTAATCCTATAGGTTTGACAAAAAGGCTTTTAGTAAAAGTAAAAAATTCAGGCTTTTCAGTAGATAATTTAAAGTTTTAAGTAGTAATAATAATAGCATTTAAAAAAATGATATTATGACGTATTGTCCTCAGCCACCGTCCATGATCTGTGGTGCAGGTTATGCACAGACTTATGAAGTTGTCACTTTTCAACAAAATCCCATGACAAAATCTGCGTTTTATAGGTGGAAACCATCTGAGGCCATCTAATCTGTGGTGATCACAGATTAAAGCTCTTGATAGAGAGTATATATTGTCAAGGACAAATCTCCAAGAATCCAGAGCGTGCCTCAGACCACACACAGAGACATTAGAAGCCCTCAGAGCGTCCCATCGCCGCCAGGCGGCGAATGTCACATTCGGCCTAGAGCGTCCCATCGCCGCCTGGCGGCGATTCAACTTTTAGAAATGGCGCGAATTCCGCCTCTTCGTATTTCCATAAACTGTGCTCACTGATCTATTGTTGACCTTTTTTATCTTGTTTTAAACTAATGTCAATGAAGTGAGACAGCAAAAACGACCGTTGAAAGTGGACTTATTATTATTGGTCTATGGCAAATCCGGTCGTTTGAGAGGGCGTTTTTTTGTACTCCTTTGTACCACATTACAAAAACGACCAATGTGACGAAAAAATGTGACGAAAAGTCCTACGATATTTTTTTTGTTTCTTATTGCTTAATGTATAAGGTGTAAAATAAACAATATACTTTAGTTTAGAAATGGATATCTTTGAATACATCAATAAAATAGTACCCGGAGTACCCTTCCCGTGTATTTTAGGTGTCAGCTTGGCTAAAATTCATTACTAATGAATGTTAAATTTACAGAAAATCGATTACTTAATCAAGTATTTGTTCAATTTTTGTTAAAATTTAGTAATCAATAGAAAACGAGTAATTAAATATATACTGCGCATGCGCCAACCCTAGACCCCTAAGCGTCCCATCGCCGCCAGGCGGCTCGACGCTCAAGGTCGTATACACGTTAGAGCGCTTGGACGGTGTAAGGGAACGTACCTACATGGCAACAATTTGATAGATTGTCTGTGGCAGTATGGGAAAGAAAGAGAAGATGGCGACCGGCTGGATTCGTGTTATGCATTGTTTTTTGCTAAGTATTCTAATAATTCTACTTTTGATATTTGGATCTCAGACCAATAATTTGGATGCTCGTAGTTGATAACCATTGTTCTATTCTTAGATTACGAGTATCTAAAAATATGTATTCTGTGGATTAAAGATATTATATCCACAAGATGTCCACAGACCACACAGTCTGTGGTGATCACTATATAATATATGATCACCATAGAGTATAGTGAATATGATCACTATCAGCTGTTTGTGAGTGTTTGAATCACAGGTTTGAATGTTTTCAATTTTGTTTAATTTCTCGCTGTGATTTCTCGATTAGGTTTGTCTTTTGAGATTTGTAATTTGTGTTAATTGTTTATTTTGGGTCAGTTTTCAAGTGGGATTTTTAAAGGAGCTGAATAGATCTACCAAAAGGATGAAAAATAAGTCAATACCATTGGAAATAGATCCAACCATCATGGAAAATAACATGAGAATCGTTAAGGTAGGTATTAATTAGCTATGATATTATTTAATCACAGGGACGATTTAAATTTTAAATGATTACTAAAAAATGAAAAGCACTAATAATAGTTATTTTTTTTTGGTTTCCAGGAAAATCCTGTTGAAGAGGAATTTAATAAGTTATTAGCTGAGGCAGTGCCCTCGCAGATTGTGAAGCCGCGGCCAGGTAATATCGATCCATTTTTTTTTAATCTATTAAAAAGTCAATTGTTTGCTAGTAAAAAGGTTTATTATCATCCTCTTCCCATATTAATTTTTTTTTACTTTAAGTTCGTTAGTTAATGCCACCCTTGCTTTATCTGAATAAAAATTATAGGTTTCTGTGTCAAGACATTCACAAAACCGGACAACAAGAAGATGTTTGTCAACATTTGCCTCACCGAAGCCATTCCGAGCCCTGTCGACATCAGTAATGCTGAGTTGATGCAGATCCTCAACTCTGAAGACCCATCGAGCTATCGAGTCCCCATGAGCATCGGCGAAGGAAGGACTGAACCAGATAAATCTGGCGCTCCTGCAACTGTTTACGATGTTGCTATAAACCCAGAATTCTATTCAAAAATTGAGAAAGACGACTTGTTCCAAACTTTCTTCTTAACTGTAGTCTTTGAGGGCTTGCAGGATAAATATCAGTTTGAAATAGACATGCAAAAGTTTACTATATTAAAGAATAGGCGTTCCATTGGGACTTTGCAGTCTCACCGAATACAGATTAGGGATGTTAAGAAGTGCGAGGAGAAAGCTAAGCCCTTGATTGAAGAGATTCAAAAGGGAAAAATTACTGAGCTCAAGCCAGCTGAGAAGGAGTTTGTTTATCGGTTGAGGCGAGAGCCACCTACTGGGGAGATTGAGTATCTGTTAGCTGAATTTATGGTACCAGCATCGGTTAGTACATATACAAGTACATTGTTTTGTAATAAAAATAAGAAACACATTATTGCACCCACACAAAGTATGCAGAAACAGAGCATAAAGTATGGTAGGCAAAGAAGACCTTATTGCTGCAAGAGATCTCTTGGAATTTTAAAATGGGGTCATTCAAGGTGTAGTTTCCTGGTGTAAAATTGTGAATGAATTACTTATCATCAGGGGACTTACTAATTGCTTGCTTATGATATACAAAAACAAAGCAGTTTAAATTATGTATGGATTCGTCTTTTAGGTGGAAGTAAAGGATTTGTACTTGGAAGTGGGAGAGGATCGAGTGGTGTTGGATTCCAAGGGACAGTTTGAGTTGGTAGACTTCTTTCTGCCCTGCAGCGTTGATCAGGATGTAGTGGATGCTCAGCTGAACAGGAATCAAGATGTGAGTTTGTACCCAGAGATAGGCACAATGTAATTGGTTATTACACTATTTTTGAATTTGATAAAAATTATTTATTACTTTATTGTAAACTAGGATAAAAATATTGACAGACACTGGAAAAAATAATAAAATCCGATAAAGATTTACAAAGTTACAGGCATTTTAATTTTGGAGTGGGAAAATCATCTATCCCTTTCTCGATAGACGAAAATTTGTTTAAAGCCGCACGAAGATAGTAGGGTGTGACATCACAATTCAATGTCGCTATCTCTGTCTAATCAGAAATATTTAATGCTTGTAGCTTTTTTGTTATTTGATCGATTTAATTAGTTTTTTCAGTGTACGTCATTATTAATATCGTAATTTATAATGTAATAAAAAAAATGGAGTCAAATACCCAATTGGGTGAGATAATAATGAAACAAAATCAAAGAGATTCATCATTAACTTTATTTTGTTTCAGATGCTGTATGTGAAGATGCCTGTTATACATTAGTGTAAATATTCTTGTATTAGCTTATTAAATAAATAAATTTAAGCAATTGATTTCATTAAAATATTGTACAATAAGCTACTTTACAAAATTATTGATTTCGAAAGCTCTAAAATTGTGGCATCCATTTTAAAATGGCCTGTCCAATTTGTGTTGTTTATTTGGTACCTTTTGACTGAAAAGGCAGTAGGCATCATTAAATAAATAATAATAGTTTTAAAAAGCCTCTACTTCTAAAAAAGTGTACTTAATTTTTTTAATTTCATTAAATTACAATTAAAATATTCTGTTCCTTATCAATTAAATATTATTTAATAAAGCAACCTAATAAAAACTAAATATCACAAACTGAAAAAATAGTACACCTAAAATTGGGATTATTTTTGTACAATAATCAGCTAGATAATCATTTAATTTAAAAATGAACAACCTCCACTACATTCTTTTAATTAAAAAGGGTGTAGGTGGTTTAGATTAGATGTTCTATACCTCATTGAATCATTACTACATAAATTACAACTTGAATTCGAAATTATAAGTATTAGCGGCCTTAACCATAAGTAGCGTTTACACAATGGCGTATGCTGGCCCACTGCAGGCCATCGCCATTGTGTACACGGGGAAATGGTATGCAATGGCGGACAATGGTCGACGATGGCGCGCGATCGGGAAGTTGTCGGTTTTTGGCGCACACTTCAAAGAAATCGTGGCGTTGCGTGGTCTGTAGTGTTCACACAATGGCCCATTGCTCAGTTCGCCACCGACCGCTGAACAGTGTATTCTTTTGTTGCGACTACTTCCAACAAAATTAAATTACTAAATTCAAATTAAAAATTATTAAATTATTGATAAATTCGAATTATCGAATTCTCCTGATGGTTCTGCAAGCATTTCGCTCAGCAGATTGTTCATGGTTTGCCTAAAAATAATAAAAAAAATACTTAGTCATGTACTTAAGGAGCATGCCACGGGTGTGCCCGCGAAATTCAAATTTTTTGTGGTTTTCGCAATTTTTAAGCTAATAAGACAGTAGGCAGTCGTCTTCACGTGTTTATTTATATAAAAATCTCTGCTTGTAACTAGCATACAAATTGCAAAAAACCACGAAAATTTTGAATTTCGCGCGCAGTCGTTGATTTCGCCTTAAACTACTTCCACGTCCATCGCAAGTGCCTCACCGGGCAGCAATGAGTCATGCGCCATTGTATGAACACCAAGTGATCGTGGCCTACAGTTGTGCATGGCCTGCAGTGGGCCAGCATACGTGTGTAAATGCGGCTTAAGATTTTTCTACGATCATCACAGATGATGAATGATCAAACATCTTTCGATCATTCATTCTATACTAACTGGAATGAAATTGAATGGAAGTGATAATCAGGAATGACAGTAATTATTATTATTACAGTATTCTTGCCACCATTCCACGCGGGCAAGACTTGTATAGTAATTAGAATAAGCTAGTGATAAGTTATATTGTAACTTTTATACAAAAAAAAAGGAATGACATATCTGATCGTCAAATCGATCACGTGACTTATCAAGACAACCGTCATCATTCACGTCATTTTTTTGACAATGGCAGTCTCACATCTCGAGTCTATGAGATATCTAAACTATAGAGACGATTCATTCATTCTAGTAAAGCCCTGCGTGACTTGCAGTGCCATTATGGGTGCCAAGATTTACTGTCAAAAGTTCATGTCCCGAGTTACTAGCCTACGTGACACCATTTTATACGACACTTGACTGATTAAAAATAGTCAGGCTAATAATTTTGTAGACGGGGCCAGTCCATATTGTTTTCCAGGTCTCTGTCTCGAGTACCTACAATTTTAATTTCGACAAAGGAGACAATATCTTTGTGACAGTTGTGGTGTAAATAATGTGCCAAATCAATTTCCTCTAAACAAATGACTTGATTTAGATATTTTTTATTTAGAGCTTTCACGACCCTCAATTATTTCTTTAATTTGTTTATATATATATATATATATATATATGTCGTGGCTGGCATCATTTATGCATTTGACTGTTTTCTTTTCATTTATTTGTCAAATACAAGAAATTTTTGGAAGAAACTTCATTCCAAACGAGTGTTGTACAAAACTCACGCTTTTTTTTTATTATTAATATAGGTTTACGCTTGACCACAATCTCACCTGATGGAAAGTGACGACGTGGTCGAAGATGGAGCGCGCTTACCTAGATGCCTATTCACTCTTTTTTAAATTTTATTTCGTCTATAATTTCTCTAGGAACAATTTCGTCTATTATAGCTCATCTCTGAAATGCACATGACTCTTGATTTCCATGTTCCTGATGTTCTCTAACAGACCGTCGCCGTACGTCGTCAAATACGGTCTGATATCCTGCAGTAGTGCCGTGTACTCCTGCGGGCGCAGCGCCACCACCCTGCTGTTAGCGTGGCGCTGACTGCGACCGAGGTACAGCCTGATGGAGGGGTAGCTAGTGATGTGCTCGTGCTGGCAGAGACCCCGGTCGGTGAGGCAGTTCACTTTGCCGAAGTGTATGTGCTTTCTTAGGTGCTGGAATAATAAAATGTCAAAGTCAAAATATATTTATTTCACATAGGCCTAACTTACAAGGCACTTGTAAAACGTCAACAATATTTGTTACATAATATTATGTACAGACTTGTAGTTATCTACAAGTCGACTTAAAACTAAGTTTACGAGGGTTCCAACGCGCCCTGCACTGAGAAGAAGCCCACAACAAACTCAGCCGGGTTTTGTTTTCGGTTATCACCACTTCACAATTAATGCTCTTAAAAACTAGTTGAGCTAGTCATTATAATACAGCAGTTCATTCACTCCCAAGGATTTGATTCATGTAAATAATCCTTAATACTATAGTAAGCTTTATTAACGAGCTTTCGTTTTACTGTGTTTATGTGGACTGAGTAAAATTGATAGATAGATAAACACTTTATTGCACACCACAGAATAAAAATATAAAAAAGAAGAAATAATGAAAACACAAACTTAGGAGTACAACTTGGCTACTAAAAATATTATGTAAGTCTGCCCGCCAAATTCAAATTTGGTTTTTCTCAATTTGTAAATTAATATGACATAGACCATAGTAGGCTTATAGCGGTTAATTTACGGGATCATTTTTACATAATATTTACATTCAAATATTTGCTTAGAAACGTCTATTTTAAATTATATCCTATTATTTTAAATTATAGCTGACCTGATAAACTGCGTTTTGCCATTAGGGATATAAGAAATAGAGATCATATAGGTACTGAAAATTTCATAACGATCGGTCCAGCCGTTTCGGAGGAGTTTGGTAACAAAGAAAATCGAGAGATTTTTTATATATATTAGACTAGCTGACCCGGAAAACGTTGTTTTGCCATATACATTTTTTTCTCACTTAGGGACATTAAAAATAGATAACCTGCTCCCAGCAGAGAATATACACTGAAAATTTTATAACAATCGGTCCAGCCGTTTCTGAGGAGTTTGGTAACAAAGAAAAGCGATAGAATTTTATATATTAGATTTAGTTATTAGTATTAATTTCGAAGACAGGACTACGAAACAGTAAAGTCTCGGACTAATTTTAAGCAAAGATATTTATTTAAACGGGCGCATGATACTACTATTCCCGCAATTTCACTATTACAAGCTTACAATGCGGTAGCGGATCCGCTTACCCCCATGATACGACCGAATGACGTAGTGGTAGCAAACCTGCCGTCTGCGCCGGAGGTCGTGGGTTCGATTCCCACTACTGGTAAATGTTTGTGTGATGAGCATGTACTTATGTTTTCCAGTGTCTGGGTGTTTTTCAATATATTATATTTATGTATATTTATCAGTTATCTAGTACCCATAACACAAGCTATCGCTTACTTTGGGGCTAGATTGCGATGTGTAAAATGTCCCGTATATATTTATTTATTTATACAATAATATGATGATTTTCAACTTCTGCGCAATAATGGCACTAGTAAACATACCTGCCGCGTCCTAAACTCGCGTTTCGTAGAAGTAAAGAATTTACTGGTATACCAGGCCAGTCTCACTTATCACGTGGCCGTCCCGGCTACAAGTGCGGGTCCGGACCTTATGGTTGCCGCTCGCGGGCCGAGTTGCACGCGCTAGTTCTGTACGGTCTATTTTACGCGCCGTCTGACTACGGCAGCCCTAGTGCGTCGTAAGAGATAAAGTTAGGCGATAGAAAGAGACCACAACATTGCGTTTGTTGCGTGTCGATTTTGAGGGCGGGGCCAGGGGGGCTATTGCGAACTGAATTGCACTTTTTGTATCAGCCTCAGGTATCAGCGCTAGAGTCGCTATTTCTTGAAATAATCGTGCGGAGTAAACCTTCTGGTACTATTTAGTGTTCTGTGGGTATACTCACAATGGCAAGTATGGCGAAGTCTGGATAGTTGACGTAGCAATGATAGCATCTCGGAGAGTGGAAGTACACCAGCCATGGCTTCTTATCGCTGAAAATATCGTCATAGGAATATTATGAAAAAGTTTAGTTCAGATTTAGATTATGTATAATAATAATCAAAACAAGCTACAACGATTTTAATATTATTTTTATTATAATTTTAATCTCATTAGACAGAGATAGCATTACTAGCATGTGACGTCACACCGCACACGCATAGTGCACTTTGGCACACGTCATAGTGTCTTCATGCAAATTTTTGCTTAGCGAAAAAGGGACATAAGACAAGACTTAAATGTCTGTAACTTTGTATTTCTTTGGACAGACAGAGAAAATCTCACCATAATGGTTCCATTTTTACGATTTTGGTATGGTACCCTAATGATGTGGACTGTACCTGCTAGGCTGCAAGTCCTCAGCAATGACCGTCCTCGTGAAGGTGTGCCAGTTGAGCGACACCACGTCGTCAATCAACCCCAGCGCCCACTCCATGATGTACGGAGCTTGCGACAGCTGCTCCAGGCTAGTGCTGGAAAACACATACATTCAATTTCAAAGCTTAAACGATCTTCTCATTATACAAAAATCTTTGATTAGTGTGTTCACTTTAAGAAATTATGGACTATTTCATGAGTTCTTGTCGTACAGATTTTATTAAGAAGTACAACTTGTTTATTGGGCTATTTATGGGCTAAAATAATTGTAGGAGTTAATGTGGAGACCGTAGTCTATAAAAAATAAAGTTTGGATTTGATTTAGCTGGATACGGGATTTCATACATCCATGGTCATTATCCTTTACGCGGGCGAAGTCGCGGGCGTAATCTAGTAAGTATTAAATATTATAGTATAAGTAGCATTTATTTCTCAGAATTTATTCATAAGTTCTCTAAAACTCGTAACACAAGCTATCGTTTACTCTGGGTCTAGATTGCGATATGTGTATAGCGTCCTATTATATTTAACATTTATATAGTATTTATTACTAGATGTTGCCCGCGGCTACGCCCGCTTGCATTTCGGTTTTTCGCTAATCCCGTGGGAACGATGTATTTTTCCGGGATAAAAAGTAGCCTATTTGTTAATCCGGGTTATAAGCTATCTATGTTCCAAATTTCAGCCAAATCGGTTCAGTAGTTGCGGCGTGAAAGATAATATTAGTGTAGATATTTCAATTCACGACTTTGCGCGGCACTGTGTCAAACTCCATATGAATCGAATGAAACCAAAGCGATTTCGACAGAGTAGGGCACGCCGTCGTGGATCTAGACACGCGGCAGCGTGTCAAGACAAGTTCAAAAAAAAAAGAACTGGCTAGTCAGCGCCGAGTGTAATATTACACGAACCACTTGGTGCCACTTTTGACCCTTCTATAACTCAAAACCTCTTTAACGTAAACACATAAAACTACGTGTGTTTAATTATATCCATAAGGACATATAGAAGCCCAAATTTCATGAAGCTAGCTGAAACGGTTATAAAGATATGAAGGTCAAAAAGTCGTTAAAATTCATACTGACTGACATATAGTACAAAAACCTAACCTACTTCCAGATGACCTAGAAGGATGAAATTTGGAATCCAGCTCGGTGACTGTGTGTAAGCGTAGGAAAAAATCAAAAAATAAAGAAAAGTCAAAAAATAAGGGGTGTTCCCATACAAACTGAAATATAGTACCTAAATCTAACCTATACTTCCAGACGATCTAGAAAGATGAAATTTAAAATCCAGCTTGGTTATTGTGTGTTAGCATAGGAAAAAATCAGAAAATAAAAAAAAGTCAAAAAATAAGGGGTGTCCCCATACAAACTAACATATAAGTACAAAAACCTAACCTACTTCCAGATGACCTAGAAAGATGAAATTTGAAATCCAGCTCGGTAGCTATGTGTAAGCGTAGGAAAAAATCAGAAAATAAAAAAAAGTCAAAAAATAAGGGGTGTCCCCATACAAACTAACATATAGTACAAAAACCTAACCTACTTCCAGATGACCTAGAAGGATGAAATTTGGAATCCAGCTCGTTAATTGTGTGTAAACGTAGGAAAAAATCAAAAATAAAAAAAAGTCAAAAAATAAGGGGTGTCCCCATACAAACTGACATATAGTACCTAAACCTAACCTACTTCCAGATGACCTGGAAGGATGAAATTTGGAATCCAGCTCGGTAACTGTGTAAGCGTAGGAAAAAATCAAAAAATAAAGAAAAGTCAAAAATAAGGGGTGTCCCCCATACAAACTGACATATAGTACCTAAACCTAACCTACTTCCAGATGACCTAGAAGGATGAAATTTGGAATCCAGCTCGTTTATTGTGTGTAAACGTAGGAAAAAATCAAAAAATAAAAAAAAGTCAAAAAATAAGGGGTGTCCCCATACAAACTGACATATAGTACCTAAACCTAACCTACTTCCAGATGACCTACAAGGATGAAATTTGGAATCCAGCTCGTTAGTTGTTAATGTTAGTAAAGGGCTAGTGAACGGCTCTATTGGAGTCATAGAGAAAATAAACTGGGATGTCGATAGAAACAATAGTGCACGTAGAATTATTATCAAATTTAATAATTTAACTTATGAACTAGAACGTGTCAAGACTAAGTTTCAGATATCAAATAATGTATATGTTCACCGGCAACAGTTCCCTATTTGCTTGGCTTACGCTACTACCATCCACAAATCACAAGGACTTAGTCTGGACAGCGCTCTTCTGGACATAGGCACTTCGATATTTAGCAGAGGACAGGCCTACGTTGCGCTCTCCAGGGTTAAAACCCTAGACGGAGTACACCTTATTAATCTAGACCCTAGTCAAATTAAGGCACAAGATAGTTCTATAATAGAATATAACCGCCTGAGATCCCTATATCGCCCGGACTTAGCTAATTTAAGCATAAACAGGAAGCTTACTAAAAAGGTAGCAGATAATGAATGGGCAATGCGCACTATTATCTCTAACATTCAAGAGAGTGTAAAAAATAGTATAAAAAAGAAAATCACGCAGCGGAAACGCAAGAAAAAGCTTTAAACTCAATACCTGCCTAGTTTTCTTTACAAAAAGTAATGATATCCCACCAAAAACATAAATGTAAAAAAAGGAGAGCCAAGTTCAATACAAAAATTATGCTTGGCTGTCGGCTTCGCCGCAAAAAGAATGGAGATCAAAATGAGTGCCAAGTTCTATGTAAAATCGAAATTTGTATTTATAGGAACAAAAAAACAATATGAACAATTATTAAACTCTATTTATTTGCTTTATTGGATACCTATAACAATTGCTGTTATTCAAAAATGTGAGATCTTAAAATAGGTTAGATTTGACTTGGCCAGTTTTCATTACATCAGTCATTTTATAAAGTTATACATTTTAATTCCGATAAAAACTCGCCAAGTCAAATCTAACCTATTTTAAGATCTCACATTTTTGAATAACAGCAATTGTTATAGGTATCCAATAAAGCAAATAAATAGAGTTTAATAATTGTTCATATTGTTTTTTTGTTCCTATAAATACAAATTTCGATTTTACATAGAACTTGGCACTCATTTTGATCTCCATTCTTTTTGCGGCGAAGCCGACAGCCAAGCATAATTTTTGTATTGAACTTGGCTCTCCTTTTTTTACATTTATGTTTTTGGTGGGATTGAATTATCTATAGGATTTTCGTCGTCCGGGTCGTCCACGCGGACCCTTGCGGGTCCCGGGGCGATGGCCCCTTCCAATGGTCTCGGCGCCGCCTGAAACTACAGGCGGGGCACTGGGTGGGACCATTTCTGGTCCGGGGTGTCAAATCCGGGGTAGCTCCACCGCGCTACGATTCGAGCCCGCGTGGGTTCGCGAGCGATCAGCGAGCGCGGCGGAGCGAGGGTACGTCCGGTGGTAGCTTGCAACCCGCCGCTCAGCGAGGTCGTGCCCGCCAGTGATGTCCGGAGGGCGCCCGTCAGCCAGCGGCGAGGAAGCGGTGTAATCCTATGCCGACGTCAGGTCACGTGGCACTATAGGATTTTGAACATTACTCACGTATAAAACTGCTTGGAGCCGACCAGATACAGGCGCGCGGTGGGGAGGCGCACGTTGGCACAGAACCCGCCGCCTCGCTTGCGACACGCCAGCACGCCCACGCGCACCGACTCCAGTGGACGGAGCTGCGGGCAAACAGTCAACTAAAAAAATTGGTTGCCTGTAAAGTCGGTTTACTGTCGATACTTGAACGTGACAACGTCTCCTTTGTCGCTCGTTCCGCGCTCGCGAGGTAACGCCGGTAACGCCGGTAACGCCGGATGAGTCATGTTTTTTCGTGCGTGCAACCGGCTCTTTCGATTTATAAGACGTTGTCACGTCAAAAATTGGTTGCCTGTAAAGTTGGTTTACTGACGATAGTTGAACGTGACAACGTCTTCTTTGTCGCTCGTTCCGCGCTCGCGAGGTAACGCCGGTAACGCCGGTAACGCCGGATGAGTCATGTTTTTTCGTGCGTGCAACCGGCTCTTTCGATTTATAAGACGTTGTCACGTCAAAAATTGGTTGCCTGTAAAGTTGGTTTACTGACGATAGTTGAACGTGACAACGTCTTTTTTGTCGCTCGTTCCGCGCTCGCGAGGTAACGCCGGTAACGCCGCATGAGCGAGGTAACGCCGGATGAGTCATGTTTTTTCGTGCGTGCAACCGGCTCTATCGATTTATAAGACGTTGACACGTCAAAAATTGGTTGCCTGTAAAGTCGGTTTACTGTCGATAGTTGAACGTGACAACGTTTTCTTTGTCACTCGTTCCGCGCTCGCGAGGTAACGCCGCATGAGCGAGGTAACGCCGCATGAGCGAGGTAACGCCGGATGAGTCATGTTTTTTCGTGCGTGCAACCGGCTCTATCGATTTATAAGACGTTATCACGTCAATATAAAGACATTCAAAACGACGGTCACTAGCAACAAATGTCAATTTATTACCGTACAGTACAAAAATGAACTGTCGATTGTATAGAATGTTTGATCCAACGTGTTATAGAGATCAGTGCCTGCAGGTTTAAAACTATTAAGACAATTAATATGTGACGTGTGTATATGACGTCGTGTATTTTGGATTTTTAATCTAAATTCGCTGTAAAGAAGAAACTTATTATATCGGAAGGAATTGTTTTATAAAAAAATTGCCCTAAAATCTCAATGTTTTTAAATTTTATCAGAAAGTACAATACATTCATGTTTTTTTTTTGTATCGGCAGTAATCAAACCTGCTTAGTTTTTTTAGGTAAAACTAAAACGTCGTCTCTATTTTCCCACAAAGCTGCCTGCCATCGTACTCACCAATGTCTTCGTAAGAGCGAGGAGGACAAAAGTAAAAACCGTCTACAGTCTCAAACGGAGGTGGGGACTATACCCTCTTGGCGATGACTCGGAACTCTTGTAGAAGCTGGTCCTAGACGCGCCCGCAAGAGGCCGGCAAATACGCTACCAGCCAGACATGCTTGCGATTCGACACATCGCTTATTTCCAACAAAAATAAAAACGTGATGGAATCTATACCCTCTTAATTATACCCAACAAAAATAAAAAACGGGATGGAAACTATACCCTCTTGGCGATGACTCGGAACTCTTGTAGGAGCTGGTCGCAGACGCGTCCGCAAGAGGTCGGCAAGTACGCTACCAGCCAGACATGCTCGCGATTCGACACATCGCTTATTTCCAACAAAAATAAAAACGTGATGGAAACTATACCCTCTTAATTATACCCAACAAAAATAAAAACGTGATGGAAACTATACCCTCTTAATTATACCCAACAAAAATAAAAACGGGATGGAATTGGAAACTATACCCTCTTGGCGATGACTCGGAACTCCTATAGGAGACGGTCGCAGACGCGTCGGCAAGAGGCCGGCAAGTACGCTACCAGCCAGACATGCTCGCGATTCGACACATCGCTTATTTCCAACAAAAATAAAAACGTGATGGAAACTATACCCTCTTAATTATACCCAACAAAAATAAAAACGGGATGGAAACTATACCCTCTTGGCGATGACTCGGAAATCCTGTAGAAGCTGGTCGCAGACGCGTCCGCAAGAGGCCGGCAAGTACGCTACCAGCCAGACATGCTCGCGATTCGACACATCCCTTATTTCCGACAAAAATAAAAAACGCCTATGGCCTTAAAAGGGGATGGAAACTATACCCTCTTGGCGATGACCCGGAACTCCTGTAGGAGCTGGTCGCAGACGCGTCCGCACTCCGCAAGAGGCCGGCAAGTAAGCTACCAGCCAGACATGCTCGCGATTCGACACATCGCTTATTTCCAACAAAAATAAAAACGTGATGGAAACTATACCCTCTTGGCGATGACTCGGAACTCCTGTAGGAGCTGGTCGCAGACGCGTCCGCAAGAGGCCGGCAAGTACGCTACCAGCCAGACATGCTCGCGATTCGACACATCGCTTATTTCCAACAAAAATAAAAACGTGATGGAAACTATACCCTCTTGGCGATGACTCGGAACTCCTGTAGAAGCTGGTCGCAGACGCGTCCGCAAGAGACCGGCAAGTACGCTACCAGCCAGACATGCTCGCGATTCGACACATCCATTATTTCCAACGCTTGCTCTTCCGTTATTTCGAGCTCTGGAACACATTAAATGGACACATTAAAACAAAAATACTCCGATGTACATAATCTGATCCTGCTCACCACTGATAAACAAATATAACAACTTTCTGAGGAAATTCATACTAAGTAGACCCTATGGATGCTTAACTAAACTGCAAACGACGTTTATTACTATGTATTAAAACAAATCAAAATATCATTCTAGTGCGGCAATGCTACAATATGATTACAGTACATTTCAATATAAGTGCGGAAAGTATGTCATTTCTTTACGAGTCCCGGTTTGTTGACCCAAGCCGAAGGCGAGGGTCAACTATAAGAACGAGTAAAAATGACAATTCCGCACGTGCATTGAACGACGTTTTTTAATACATTTGCGAAAAAACATATTGGTTTTACGTGTTATGCCTCCTCCGTGTTTGCATGCCGTGTTCGTGTTCATGCGCTCCTGGTACGCCCGCTCC
Organism: Coenonympha arcania; assembly: GCA_036785405.1. Classification (NCBI taxonomy): domain Eukaryota; kingdom Metazoa; phylum Arthropoda; class Insecta; order Lepidoptera; family Nymphalidae; genus Coenonympha; species Coenonympha arcania. The sequence goes on along the minus strand of CM072063.1, from coordinate 10,344,198 downwards.
GGTGCCGCGTAGAAGGAAAACACAAAAGCACTAGTGCGGAAAAGAATAACTTTGCGCACGCTAAACACACATGGAAATGTCAACTTTTTGAGCAAATGTATTAAAAAGGAATTTTTTGGCACCATATCAAACCATGTGGATTGGACTTGTACAGCGATTAATGTAAGTTAGTGATAAATCTTACTAGTCAAAAATGATAGTAATAATGAAAAAATATATAAAGGGGATTAAGGGGATTTATTGAATTTATTTTTGTCTTTCTCACTCTCACGGAGCTTTGGTAGGTGCGACATGCAGCGTCGCGGAAGAATATAACAGAAAAACGACCTTTTACCTAATTACTCAAAAACTAATCTGGTTATCAAAAATCTGTTTCTTAGCGTTTTTGGATACTATTATTACCGACACTTTAAAACAAAAATTACAATTACATCGAATGTAGTGTCCGATAAAAACTCGAAAAACTGAGATTTTGGAGCAACTTTTAGGAGAACTTTCTATCGAGAAAATTTTATCCAGTTGTGTTTCTGCTTCTTAGCGATTTAAGATTAAAGACCCAAAATACATGACGTGTAAATTTGAAAGTAATTGTCTTTATAGTTTTTGCAGAAAACTTCATTCAAAATCGCTTAAATACGGCTTCTACACCGTTAATCAGAAGAGGAGAAAAATAGGGAAATTCAAACTTTCTTACCAGAGCTTTCCCTTATTAGTTGCATGAACTCGAGCATCTCGTCCTTGCTCGCGTGCCCATTGTATGTGTATCTTTGTGTTCCGTTTTGCAACAAAACCGTCGGCTGATTGCTGGCGACTAGCCGGCAATACTTATCCGTATGAAGGTTACAAGACATAATACCGAACTGAAAGGCAATAAATATTTATTAAGTGAGTCTGTTGTCATGTGAGGAAGATGTGGCTCAGTGATTGTGGTCCAGTGAGAGATGGGTGGGGCTAGACAAATAAATAAATATATATGGGACATTTGACACATCGCAATCTAGCCCCAAAGTAAACGATAGCTTGTGTTATGGGTACTAGATGACTGATAATATACATACACACTAATATGTATACATAAATATAATATATTGAAAAACACCCAGACTTTGGAAAATATTCATGCTCAGACAAGTAAGCCAGTTCTGGTCTAGGAAAGGAAGTGTAGCTCAGGGAGGGATATGTGACTCAACAAGGAATATGCGATGCTGTTATTGTAGCCTAATGAAAGATTTGTGGGCTATACAAGTGAGCCAGCTCTGTTCCAGGAAAGGATGTGAAGCTCAGTGAGGGAAATGTGACTCATCAAAGCCTATGTGGCTCAGAAATTATGGCGCAATGAGAGAGAGGTGTGGCTCAGTGAAAAAGGTGTAAACTATGGAGGAAGGTGAAACCTAGAGAGGTATAGATTTACTCGTTTATTTTGTTGAAGACTATAAGTACTATTGAAAGAATTATAAGGAGGATCTAAGTTCTAAATATCTTACTTCCAAGAGTCTGTGTCCAGTTCAGAAGTGGGATGTAAATAGGCAACTGATGAAAATCAAACTCACACTAATTCCGGAATCCACCAACTCTAAGCAAAGCTCGGTGAAAGGTTCTAAGAGGTGATCCCAGGACACTCGGTATGGTGCCACCAATAGTATCCAGGGAGACATCTCTGAAATGTTTAAAATTACAACAATCTTTATTTCTTGTGTTATTTCCCAAACACAAACATAGTGAAGAAAGATTTCAATACAAGCAATTTGCATAACGTGGGCGCTTCGTCCACTTACTGAGGCGTGTATTTATTTGAACCAACGTACTTCCCTCCAATATCTTCTGAAGTTCAGACGCGGACAGCGTATGCAAGGCAATCGCATGGGCAGCTTGCCGTAGCTTGTGCCTTGTGGGCGTTGTAAAGAATCTCTGGTACGCCCCGCCCACCTTGAGCACCATCCACGTGGGCGTTTCGATCACTTACAGAGATGTGTATTAAATTGAATAGACCTACCTCCGTCCAATATCTTCTGAAGTTCAGGCGTGGACAGCGTATGCAAGGCGATCGCTTGGGCAGCCTGCCGTAGCTTGTGCCTTGTGGGCGTAGCAAATAACCTCTGGTACGCCCCGCCCATTTTTAGCACCGCCCACGTGGGCACTTTGTCCACTTGCAAATATGTGCATTTAATTGAATAGACCTACCTCCATCCAATATCTTCTGAAGTTCAGACGCGGATAGAGTATGCAAGGCGATCGCTTGGGCAGCCTGCCGTAACTTGTGCCTTGTGGGCGTAGCAAATAACCTCTGGTACGCCCCGCCCATCTTGAGCACTGCCCACGTGGGCGCTTAGTCCACTTACTGAGACGTGTATTTATTTGAACCAACGTACTTCCCTCCAATATCTTCTGAAGTTCAGCCGCGGATAGCGTATGCAAGGCAATCGCATGGGCAGCTTGCCGTAGCTTGTGCCCTGTGGGCGATGTAAAGAATATCTGGTACGCCCCGCCCACCTTGAGCACCGCCCACGTGGGCGTTTCGTTCACTTGCAGAGATGTGTATTAAATTGAATAGACCTACCTCCGTCCAATATCTTCTGAAGTTCAGACGCGGATAAAGTATGCAAGGCGATCGCTTGAGCAGCCTGCCGTAGCTTGTGCCTTGTGGGCGTTGCAAATAACCTCTGGTACGCCCCGCCCATCTTGAGCACCGCCCACGTGGGCGCGTCGTCCACTTGCAAAGACGTGCAGAGCTCTTCGTCCAAATCGCAATCGACTTCGCCTGAAAAAAGCGTTAATCACTTATTTTTATTTAGTTATTTACCCATATTTAGGATGGGTTATGTATTTGCGCGTATCTTGTATGTTTGTTTGTTACTAAATTCTTTATAACCTCGTTTCTTTCAAACCGCTGAATGGATTTCGCCGCTTAAGGTATTGTTAGATTCATAACAAAGACCGCTTTAAAAAAAACAATATGGCAGATTTTGAGTGCTAAATTGTAAGTCGTTAATAAAAATAATAACCAAAGCTATTGAGTGGTTTGGCACCTAATCAGTGGTTTGACCGATTTTTATGTATTAGGTCTGGGATAGAACGTAAACTTTATTTTTCATACTTGGAGGAATAAATTAATATGGCAAGACCGCCATACTAGGTCAGCTATACTATACATATAGCATGTTTTATTACACCATTTTGCCTTTAATAAATTCTCGCTTACCGAAATTCATTTCAGGCAGGGTCACTATTAGCTGATGCAGCAAAAGTCTATCTACGCCCTTCTTAGAGAAGAACAGAACCCACGGTGTTTCTGAACCGCTTCGAAGATCATTTCTAATTTTCTGCAAAAAAGTTGATATCTCATGTACCTACTTATAATTAAATGAAAATGTAAAAGAGGACTCTTCCGACTTGGAGGGTTATTCATTATTATTATTTATTAAAGGTCAAACAACAGACTATACAATTTTACATACACCATTTAAAAGTTAAAGCTAAATGAATACATGGTAAATGTATGCCTAATTATAGGCTGACACAACATGCACCAACTTAATTATTACTTGTATTATATTAATTAACTAGCAAACGCCCGCGGCTTCGCTCACGTTAACTTCTGAGTTATGCTTTACTATGGTGGTTTAATTTCCAAAATTCCTGCATTACACACCATTTTGCCCACAAAATTTTCTTTTGCTTCCTGGTAATAGTCACATATTGATTTTGAAAAATTCGATCGTCACAAAAAAGTTAAATATGGTGGCCATTTTTAGGGTTCCGTACCCAAAGGGTAAAAGCTCTTACCAAGACTCCACCGTCCGTTCGTCCATCCGGCCGTGGTTGCTTGCTACCATGGTAAGACATATAAGTACAAAATTGTGGCCAATTCTTTTAAATTTTTACCAAAAATTCCTTTTCTATGCTCGCTGCGATAATCAGATATCAATTTTGAAAACAATCGGCCCAGTAACAAAGAAGTTCAAAATGGCGGTTACTTTTTAAAATGTTGACTACAAATTCTTTCTCTATGCTTGCTGCCATTGTCAAATATCGATTTTCAAAGCAATCGGCCCAGTAACAAAAAAGTTCAAAATGGCGGCCAATTTTTTAAATTTTGACTACAAATTCCTTCTCGATGCTTGGTGAAATAATCAGATGTCGATTTTCAAAGCAATCTACCCAGTAACAAAAAATTTCAAAATGGCGGACACTTTTTCTTAATTTTGACCACAAATTCCTTCTCTATGCTTGCTGCCATAGTCAAATATCGATTTTCAAAGCAATCGGCCCAGTAACAAAAAAGTTAAAAATGGCGGCCACTTTTTTAAATTTTGACCACAAATTCCTTCTCTATGCTTGCTGCCATAGTCAAATATCGTTTTTCAAAGCAATCGGCCCGGTAACAAAAAAGTTCAAAATGGCGGCCACTTTTTTAAATTTTTACCACAAATTCCTTCTCTATGCTTGCTGCCATAGTCAAATATCGATTTTCAAAGCAATCGGCCCAGTAACAAAAAAGTTCAAAATGGCGGCCACTTTTTTAAATTTTGACCACAAATTCCTTCTCTATGCTTGCTGCCATAGTCAAATATCGATTTTCAAAGCAATCGGCCCAGTAACAAAAAAGTTCAAAATGTCGGCCACTTTTTTAAATTTTGACCACAAATTCCTTCTCTATGCTTGCTGCCATAGTCAAATATCGATTTTCAAAGCAATCGGCCCAGTTACAAAAAAGTTCAAAATGGCGGCCACTTTTTTAAATTTTTACCACAAACTCTTTCTCTATGCTTGCTGCCACTGTAAAATATCGATTTTCAAAGCAATCGGCCCAGTAACAAAAAAGTTCAAAATGGCGGCCACTTTTTTAAATTTTGACCACAAATTCCTTCTCTATGCTTGCTGCCATAGTCAAATATCGTTTTTCAAAGCAATCGGCCCGGTAACAAAAAAGTTCAAAATGGCGGCCACTTTTTTAAATTTTGACCACAAATTCCTTCTCTATGCTTGCTGCCATAGTCAAATATTGATTTTCAAAGCATTAGGCCCAGTAACTAAAAAGTTCAAAATGGCGGCCACTTTTTTAAATATTGACCACAAATTCCTTCTCTATGCTTGCTGCCATAGTCAAATATCGATTTTCAAAGCAATCGGTCCAGTAACAAAAAAGTTCAAAATGGCGGCCTATTTTTTAAATTTTGACCACAAATTCCGTCTCTATGCTTGCTGCCATAGTCAAATATCGATTTTCAAAGCAATCGGCCCAGTAACAAAAAAGTTCAAAATGGCGGCCAAAAAATTCAAAATTTTTCCTCCTCAAAATTTGAATCTCGAAAATCCCTTTCTGAATACGAATTCATGATATACCTAATACCAACCTAGGTACCAAATTTCAGATCTCTACGACTTTTAATTTCGCTGGAATCCCTGGAACAACTCAAAAATTACACTTTTGTATGGGAAAATCCCTTAAAAGTAGGATTTTTATCCCTTCCAATTTGAATTTCTGGAATCCCCGTCTTAGTACGAATTCATGACCTAATGTCAATGTAGGTACCAAATTTCAGATCTCTACGACTTGTAGTTTTTCGGGAATTCCTGGAACAACAAAAAAAATTACAATTTTGTATGGAGAAATCCCTTTAATGTACTATTTCTACCCCTTAAACATGGAATTTCTGGAATCCCCGTCTTAGTACGAATTCATAACCTAATATCTACCTAGATACCAAATTTCAGATCACTACCACTTTTAGTTTTTCTGGAATGCCTGGAACAACGAAAAAAATTACAATTTTGTATGGAGAAATCCCTTTAATGTACTATTTCTACCCCTTAAACATGGAATTTCTGGAATCCCCGTCTTAGTACGAATTCATGACCTAATATCTTCCTAGGTACCAAATTTGAGATCTCTACGACTTTTAGTTTTTCGGGAATTCCTGGAACAACGAAAAAATTTTACTTTTGTATGGGAAATACCCTTAAATGTATGATTTTTACCCCTTAAACATGGAATTTCTGGAATCCCCGTCTTAGTACGAATTCATGACCTAATATCTACCTAGATACCAAATTTCAGATCTCTACGACTTTTAGTTTTTCTGGAATGCCTGGAACAACGAAAAAATTACAATTTTGTATGGAGAAATCCCTTTATTTAGGTGTTCGAGCCTTCGCTTGACCCACTTGTGAGATTACCCCCCCAAGTTTTGCGTAGTGGCAGTGTTTCTTTCATGTTCCTACCCTCAAATTTTGTCTATGTCATGATCAGGTGACGTAGTCGCATCCGCCGCCGCCATTGCCGGTAAGCCAATCTCGAGTCAGTACGTCTTCAAGTTTTGTCAAGTGAGCAGTGTTAAAATAATTATTACTAAGTCTATAAAATTAGTAAACTTTAAAGTTTTTCATCGTGATAATCGAGACGAATTTACTTCAACGGTTCATTGGCCTAGTTGAATGAGCAATCATCAACATTATTTAGCGAATGCCCGCTCTCCGGACGGCAGACTCGCTGTAAGGCCCAATGACCGCCGCAATTTGCATAGACGACATGTCGTCTGAATTTCAGAGCCCAGTTAAAACTGTCGGCTACCTATTGTCGACTGCCTACTGTCGGCTGCCTAATGTCGACTGCCTACTGTCGGCTGCCTACTGTCAGCTGCCTACTGTCAGCTGCCCTACGTCGGCTGCCTATTGTCGACTGCCTACTGTCGGCTGCCTAATGTCGACTGCCTACTGTTGGCTGCCTACTGTCAGCTGCCTACTGTCGGCTGCCTATTGTCGACTGCCTACTGTCAGCTGCCTAATGTCGACTGCCTACTGTCGGCTGCCTACTGTCAGCTGCCTACTGTCAGCTGCCCTCTGTCGGCTGCCTATTGTCGACTGCCTACTGTCGGCTGCCTAATGTCGACTGCCTACTGTCAGCTGCCCACTGTCGGCTGGCTTCTGTCGGCCGCCCTCTGTCGGCTGCCTATTGTCGACTGCCTACTGTCGGCTGCCTACTGTCGGCTGCCTACTGTCAGCTGCCCTCTGTCGGCTGCCTATTGTCGACTGCCTACTGTCGGCTGCCTAATGTCGACTGCCTACTGTCAGCTGCCCACTGTCGGCTGCCTACTGTCGGCCGCCCTCTGTCGGCTGCCTATTGTCGACTGCCTACTGTCGCCTGTCTACTGTCGGCTGGCTTCTGTCGACCCGCCCACTGTCGACTGTCTACTGTCGGCTGCCTACTATTGACTAGCTTCTGGAGAATGCCCACTGTCGGCTGGCTTCTATCGACTGTCTACTGTCGGCTGTTCAGGTGACGCCTAACGGCTTCATGTCGGCTTTGCAGCCGACACGTCGGCTGTTGTAAGGCAGGTTGCTGATTGTGTGACCGTTAGCGTTTACTAGAGTTCAATATGATCTTCATAGATCATGGGCCGCGCAACACTCGACCAGCCTGGGACCCGTCTCCAGACCAAGAGGAGTCTTTTAGACACATTATTGGTGACCTAGATGAGTTCTACCCAGAGGCCTGGAGCTCCTGAAAGGTCAACAATGTGACCTAACAGTATTTGTTTGGGGACGAAATTCCCTGAGGTGACGAGAACCGACTACAGTTCGTAATACCGAAAGTTAGCTTGGCTCAGGCCTATGGTTCCTTTTACGCGCTCACGCGAAGTACCGAGCAATGAAAAAAGAATTAATTGATTCGCCACTAGGGAGAGCCCTGCAGATTCTCCGTTTAACTCTCCGTTTGCCACAAATCACAATGAAGATAATTCATCCCACTGATACGTACACTGGTTTCATGGAAAACCTTTTCACACTGAAAAAGGTCTTACTTCCGCATCCTGCATTATATGTGGCGACCACAAAAAATTGAGTTACATGGAGCAGCAGAATAAGATTTTAGAACAATATTTAGCAATTTCCAAGCAACACACTGATGTGTGAACGCAAATATCTGTGAGCCAACTGGAATATGATAGCCTAAATGTATGCGAGGAGGAAGAAGATGAGGTGAATGACTGGGTGTCCCCTGCTCTAGAGATTCCAGAACCTTCTGTATCTCAGGAGGCCAATCCAATTGACCAGGAAGAGAATTTCTTTGATTTTGTCCCCTGTTAGTAAAGAAGGAAAGGAAAGGAAAATATAGGACGCGTAGAAGAAACTCTAGTCAAACAAGGAATACATTGCCAGAGGCTTGGAGAGTCTTCTTGGCCACATATTCGTTATGCTGATATAAAAATACAGTTTCAGGCCACACCGGTTTTCAATAGTTTAGAGGTCAAAAGCACGTTGGCCACAAATGCTCGGCTTAAGTACTCACTCGTACAACAGAGGAAACATTTCCAGGATATTTATATAAATACGGCATCACTACAAGTCAAATCTAAGCAAGAACTTCCTTGCCACAGATTCTGCTTTCCGCCGTGCTTCATACTCTCTCTTACAATACACTTGCGGAAGAAGGGCCGAAGTTATACAACACCGGAGATCTGTATATAAACCCTCGAACAAACGCTGAATGACCTTTTACAGAACATTCCACCTTCTAGCACACACCTGTTTGCTGAACCTCAGTTGGCAGATTATGTTAGAAAGCAAGGTGGTTTTTCCCTGCCAAAAACTTAAAACCCGGAACTACAAGCAAACCACAGTTAAGTGAAAGCAGACCAAACTATCGAGGTTCCGGCTAATCAAAGAAAGGCCTTCACCAGGAGCTGGACCTGGAAATCCATAAAACCAAGAGTCGAGAGAAATTCTAAAGCGAATAGTAACTTCAGACCAGATAAGCGGCAGTCTTGAAGTTTGGGAGTCTTTGGGTGCCCCTTAATCCGTGATCTTGATTTTGTCTGATTACAAAATTCCTTTCTTTTGGGAGCAAACCTCTTATAAGGAAGTTTGATTCAGGAAACTGCAATCGGCTTTCAGTAAAATTCTTCGCTTGAAAAGTCAAAGGAATACAACAATTTCTTGATTGTGAGGCGATTCAAAGATGTTCAAGTGAATCGTAATTGTTACCAAGGAAAAAGACTGATGGCTCTAATAGACTTAATAATATTTGACCTTATATTACTTAACAATTTCCTATAACCACCGTAATTTCTTATACAAAACAGACTTATCACAAGCCTATTAATCATATTTCCACCGCTAAGCCGCAAGCGGTTTCTGGTTTTCAATTTAGAAAATGTGCTGTACGTATTGACCTGCCTGCCTTTTGGCCAAGCGACAGCCCCATATATATTCAAAGTGTTCTCTCAAGGCGCTATGGGGTTGAAAAAAAGCTGATCGAGTGGTTCTTTATCTTGACGATTTCCTTCTCCTTCACTCCGATCCAATTATTTGTCTCACAAAGAGTTGCCTCTAATAATCATAAGGAAATGTACCACACTCATAAGGAATTTTCTCAAAAACGGTTGGTGGACATGGCGGCTAGCAAAGGGCACTCTCCCGAAGGCTAGCAATCATCGGGGACATAAATTTCGCAGCGTTCATCGTACCATCGGAAAGACTATACACCCGCCAAATACACATAGAGGCGAACAAATTACCGGAAAATCAAAAACAAAAGAAATTTCCAATACTAATTAATAGTCTTAGAAGAACAGAAGTGGTGGTTGAGAAACATCACCCGGACATCCCCAATCCATCCGCGAAAAGTTTATATCTTTATACCGATCGACCTGGCGGAATCTAGATGGTGTGCTACGGTAGAATACGAAAACTTAACGGTCGCTGGAATCGATTACAACGTGCCTGGCATAGCAACCAAAAAAGCTTTGGGCTGTGCTGGATATCTATCAGGAGGAAGGGGCCTCAGTTACAAGGTCGAACCGTAATGTTTCAAACGGACAATGAGACGAAAGGGTAGTAGCTTACATTATGAAACAATAAGGCATCAAGCCCCTACCGCTCCTTCGCATTACGCAAGAAATTCTAAATCTGGCCAACGAAATGCAGATAAGGTATATTCCTGGGAAGTACAACGGGACCGCAAATACAGTCTCCCCCGGTCAAAAGCTCTACCATAATGGTCGCTGAGCCAAGGAATTCATCAAATAATCTTTGAAGTGTTGGGGACGCCAGAAGTGGACTTAATTGCCAGTGCAAGGTCAGTGATTCTACCCAGAGATGTATGCGAAGATGCTAGGGATCAGAATTATCTATTTGTGGATGCCTTCAGCTGAGAGTAGAACGTCCAGCTGGTCTGGCTGTTCCCACCTCCAGCGTTAATACTGCCAGTCCTGAAAAATCTCTCCACAGGGACGTATCTCCTGGTAGCCCCGAAATGGGAGGGGCCGTTTTGGAAAGTGGAGCTGACTCCGAGAATTCTCGATCGTCCGTTCACGATCCCCAATCTACAGGAGAACCTTCTCGAGCGGAGAACTGGGACGCCGCCCCCAGCAATAATAGACATGTACTTGCGGGTCTGGAAAATACCGACTGGACCCGGTTATTAGAGTCCTGGGCGACGGAGGACCGTAATCTTTAAGAATCGGCTTGACTACATTAAAAACATATAAACCAGCTTGATTAAGATGTTGGTCCAAGGATAATCCAAACCCGGGACATATCGAAGTATATTTGTTATCTCCTTGAATAAGTCAAACTAGCGGCTAGATCTATAGCACTTAATAAATCGGTAGTTATCACGTTTGCAATGCCAGAAAAAAGTGAATATTTAAATAATCATTAGTCTTTCACAACAATAAATAGGTTGGAAATTAGTTCAGAACAATTATATAAAAATTAGATGTTACATTTTGTATATTAAAAAAAAAAAAAAAAAAAAAAGAAAAAGCTTATTGATTTCGCGAATACATTTCCGGCTAGCAGATCAGATCAGATCTGTCAGTTGTTCATTACGACTAGAGGTATCGTCAAGGCAGCTTCACGCACAGTCATTTTAGAATGGCTACGTAGCTTATTTAAATCTGCAAATAATATTGTGGCTTCGCCTGGAAGCCTTAGAGCGGCAGTAAATTCGTCCAATAGGAACTTATAGGAAATTCAGTTTGGGTGAAATTCTCCTTTGGAGAATTTGGAGGAGTAAGGTTTTCTGAAGGTTATTCTAAAGAAATCCATCAAAAAACTCTCAAACCAGACATTGTTTGTCTAAGTAAATCGTATACGCGTCTATAAATCCTTAAAGAGTTTTTGGTTGTTTTCTGAGTTTTTTTTTTTTACTGATTGTTATAAAAGCAATACAATAATTTTTGTACTTTATTTCTTGTTGATTTAAACATAATATATAACTATATTATATTATCCTACCTTACGTATATTTAAGTATTTGTCACAGTACGCCTTGCCATCGCCGGCAGAATATAAACACCTCTCACAAGTGGGTCAAGCGAAGGCTCGAACACCTAAATAGAACCGTTTTCCCCCCGAAGGGAAGAAAACGATTATTTAGGTTTCAGCCGGAGCTTGACCCACTAAATTTTCTGGCCTAGCCGGCTTGTGAGGTACTGACTCGAGATTGGCTTACCGGCAATGGCGGCGGCGGATGCGACTACGTCACCTGATCATGACATAGACAAAATTTGAGGGTAGGAACATGAAAGAAACACTGCCACTACGCAAAACTTGGGGGGGTAATCTCACAAGTGGGTCAAGCTCCGGCTGAAACCTAAATAATCGTTTTCTTCCCTTCGGGGGGAAAACGGTTCTAATGTACTATTTCTATCCCTTTAACATGGAATTTCTGGAATCCCCGTCTTAGTACGAATTCATGACCTAATATCTTCCTAGGTACCAAATTTAAGATCTCTACGACTTTTAGTTTTTCGGGAATTCCTGGAACAACGAAAAAATTTTACTTTTGTATGGGAAATACCCTTAAATGTATGATTTTTACCCCTTAAACATGGAATTTCTGGAATCCCCGTCTTAGTACCAATTCATGACCTAATATCTACCTAAGTACCAAATTTCAGATCTCTACGACCTATAGTTTTGGCGGAATCCGTGGAACAACCAAAATACCTCATTCTTTTATATATATAGATAACTAATTAAAAATTACAGGTTAAGTTACACAATAAATTACAAAAAATAATAATGTGAAATCATCAATCATTTGTAGGTTATTAAACATGAAATATTAAGTTACAAGTGATGGTACTAGTTTTTTTTTTTTTTAACGACAGAAAATGCCTTACGCATACCCCTCCGTCAGGGGAAACGGAGGGGTTATGTGGGGCTTGCACCCACTAAAACCTGTCCCTTGCCACGACGGACCTCGTTGGCGGGAGTACGGGATTCACTTGCGTATTCACCGCGCTCCCGCCAGGCCCCGACCCGCCACCTGAGCGGCAGGTCCCGTCGCTGCTGCCGGCACGCTGAGCCGCCGGCTCCTCCTGGGAGGCGCGTCCTGAACAGGGCGCGCCACCTCCTCGGCCTGTTGATGTAGTTCGGGTAACGGACGCCATAGCCCCTTACGTCCGTCACCCGCAGGCCGGCGCACCCGGAAGCCGAAGAAAGGTGTTCGTCCTCCAGCAACCGGTGCGTCTCCTGCGAGAGGGATGTGCCACAGTAATTATCCCTCTCGACGAGCGTTCCCGCCCACTTCGGTGATTTTTTACGAGGTTGTCTTCCTCGTAGTGCCCCGAAGGGACTTGTGGGCGTTTCCACCCCCGCCTGTAATTTTTTAATGAGGTTTTCTTCCTCCTCCGGGGTAGGTGTAGACGTTTCGACACTGTGCCCTCTGCTGGGGCCCAGAGGGACACGCGAAGAAACGTCACCTATCCACCGGGCCAAGCTATTCGCCGTCGGTTATTAACCGACGTTACCAGGGAGCACCGGCCCGTGATGGTACAGGTTTTTACAAATTAAAAATTATTTAGTTTTCAAGTTACAAATTAAGTTAATGATTTTGACTCTAAATTGATGATAACTATTATGAAATAAGTCAATTTCACAATGCTTTAATTATCTGATATACGAGGTTTAGGAGAGAATTTATCCAGTTTAGTTCTATAAAGTCTATGGTGCAAAAGGTTACCTTGGGTGTCTTGGATTATTCATTCGTGATGTTCTTAAAGAGAATCTGCTAAGAAGTTCAGGGTAGTCAATTTTATTGTTAAATATTTTAAACAACAACATACACTCTAAAATTCTTCTTCTACTCTCCAGACTATGCTTAGAAAAGAATTTTAATCTTTCATCGTAACTATTAAGGTTTATCCTAAACCTATAGGACAACTGCCTCAAGAACCGTTCCTGTACTTTCTCAACTCTGTTAATATGAGTTTTAGCATATGGTGACCAAATTATGCAACCATATTCTAGTCTGCTACGAACAAAACAATCAAAAAGATTTATTACTGTAGAATATTTATATAGTTTTTAGAATACCTAAGAACAAACCCGAGTGATTTATTAGCCAATTTAAAACTTACCTTTAATTTCTCAAAAGTGATTCGCTCTATTCTGGGCAACAGGTCAATGATCTCATTCAGAAGAGTCTTCTCGTCGGTGCTCTGCAGTTCCTTCTGCGTACTTCTGTGTTTGAACACTATCGTTGTGTCCGGAGCGTTGGTGAGTTCGTCCCGAACTTTACTCGCTTTTACTACTGTTGCTAAATAGTTCTAAAACAACATTTAAAAGAAAACATTTAAAAGGCATTTTAAAGAAAAAGCAGTGATAAATCATTGGTTCAGGCCTCCTTCAGGAGAGTGGAAGGGTTGCTTAATTATCTAGCAACCTGAAAGTGAACGAAAATATTGAGAGTAAGAAGACCAAATTGGTATCTCAAGTGGTTTTCTCAAGAACTAAAACCTACTATAGGAAAATAAAAAAGTGTTTTTTAAGAACCATTGGCATTAAGAATATTTTGAATTTTCGCGCGAAATGTTGCCTACTACTTTGGAATCCGGATGTTAATTAAAAATATTATAAATTGTAGGAGTTAATGTGGAGACCGCAGTCTATAAAAAGTTAAGTTTGGATTCGAATCAGCCTGGTACGGGATTCCATACATCCATGGTCATCGTTTGCCTGAGATTTCATGTCGGTTAGCGCCGCACTTGACCGTGGTAAAACCCGAAATTCATGCTGGCGAAGCTGCGGACAACATCTAGTAACTAATTATCTTTTTGAATAGTGTTTTACACACTACACACTTAGGAAATAATTCCTATAAATTTAAATACGAATCAAAATTTTTCACTCGCAGCGGGATTTGCACCCGTGTCCCCCAGCTTTTGCGGCTGGGTGCTGTGACCGCTGAGCTATACGAGCTATATCCCCCTGCGGTGAAATTTTCGATTCGTATTATTGGGTCCTCAGGCAGGACTAGCGCCATCTATTGTGAAATGTAACAGTTTCTGCGAGTGAAAAATTTTGATTCGTATTTAAATTTATAAGAACATCTAGTAAGATTATAGCTAAGGCTGGTGATATCATAATATACTCACAAGATGGTAAGCGAGTCTTGTTAGGGCATTGTCATCAAAGCTGTCCTCGTCCACAACATACACAACAGGTTTGTCCGTGTTCTTCAGCACTTGGGTGACCGTGGGTACGTTAACTCTGCTCCTGATGAACTTCATCACAAAATCCTCTAAAGCTTCTTCAGTGTGCGCACCGTTGTAGTAAATATTGTTGCCTTTTTTACCCTGTCAAAGAATTTTAATTTTGTTTTATTTTTTACCACTTACAAGCATTGAGTTAGATGGGTGTGTTTTTTTTAATGTTGACTACAATCATGCCTGAGAGCAATGATAAAATGGATGGAGCGCTTCATAGTCAATTTTTGGATAAATTTTAAGTGAACAATTTTCAGCTAAATTAACGAGAATGCATAATATTGAAACAGGACTAGGATGTGCGCGTACGTAGAGATAATTTTGTCTACTTTTGTAGATGTCTTTTCTCTTTCTAATCCATATAGATAACAGAGAAAAGACATGTAAAAAAGTGGACAAAATCATCTCTATGTCCACAAGTTGTATAGATTGAGATGCACTACATGGGGAGGTCACTCAGCATAAGGTTAATTTATTTCTCATTCCGTCATTCATCTCATCGTAAGAAAATAGCAGTTTATAATAATTTATCAACCTGGCACTTAGTTTTTGAATGAATACAAACCTGTGTTAGTAAATAAATTCAAGCTTACTTGAGACTTTTATATAATTGGATGAACTAATATAAAACAGAACATAATTATATACTTTTACTTACATTTGGATAGAATAACAGTGTTGGATAGCTACCAATCCGCATATTATTGTAGCAAAATGAATTATAATACTTGCAATTAACAGCACCTACTTTAATCTGAAAGAAATAAAATAGTCACTTTAATTCGAGTACCTATTTCCTAATTAGCTGACTGGCATGTCCACCTTATGAAATCATTTTAATTACTAGGTGACTGGACAAACATTGTTTTGCCATGTTATAGAGGTATAAAATATATGCTTACGACCTATTCACAGACCAATTAATGTAGACAAAAAAATCATATAAATTTGTGAAGCTATTTTGTAGGTGTTTTGATACTAATACCACCTAATACTGTGAAACAAGAATTCTATACCAGTAATATTAAAAATTGAGTAATTATAACTAATGTTATATTGGGTATATCATTTTATTTAGTGAACTCTTCATACAATATCCAAAATTACGTTTTGATAAAGCGCTTGATAACCTAATTATTTTTTTGACTGTACTATGTAATAACTGCTATAGCATGTATTATTATTTAAAATGTACTTACAATCCCCTTATAAGTTTCAGCTAATTTCTTCCATCCATCTGCCAAGTTCTGGCAGGGTGGGCAAAAAGGAGAATAGAAGTTTACAAAGTGCATCCCTTCACTCAGGAATGCATCTGAAAATTATTGACTTATTAAAGCCAAGATTTACTCTAGGAAATGTTTTTGGAATAACAAAATGTACACCTTAAATAGATACGGTTTAAAATTCAAATCATAACTTTTATTTTATTTTATAATAACAGCAAAAAAAAAACAATAAACAACCTAAAAGTATCAAGATTCGTAAGCTCCTGTACAAAACTGCCAGTAAAATAATTTTCTATATAAAATAAATAGTTGTACTCAAGTCTAAAGAAGTCGCATTAAAATGCTTAAGTTTAATTATACTAAAAACTCACAAAAACTGCCACCAGACAATGTCTCCACAAAAGGGTCATCGTGATATAGTCCATTGTAATATAGATTGTTGTACTCTGTTTGAGACTGGTAGTCATATCTCCTAGTGTAAGACTGTTGAGAGCCGTACAAGTCGTATTTGTGTCTCTTCTCTGGATCTTTTAGTGTTTCATAAGCTTCTGTTATTTCTAGAAACCTCTTTTGTTCTTCTGCATTCTAGAAAGTAAAATATTAAATATAACCATGACATCTTTCAACAACCTTGGATAATCAAATAAAAAAGATAAAAAAGTCAAAATATGGCATGCTGTGGCGAGTTGGATCGAGTGGGATTCAACTCACCATTAATGAATATTACAGGATCGGATAGTTACTTACAGGATTGGATAGTTACATATAGGATTCGACAGTTACTTACAGGATTTTTATCAGGATGTAGTTTCACAGCTAGTTTCTTGTATGCTTGTCTGATTTCTTGTGTGGACGCAGTTTTGGCTACACCAAGTATCTGATAATAAGTTGTACTGCTAGGATTTACCATTGAAACTGATAACACATAGGTCAAGGTACATATTGTAATGACATTTCTCCTGAAAATTGTAAAAAAAGAATTAAACATTGGTAATTACCATATTTAGTACTTTTTTAAATAGAATGGTAAAAGGGAACCTTTACAGCGCGTCTTTTTCCATCCATCTGTAAATCATTTTTTATTGTGACAATATTAACGGTGCCTGTGTCCCTGATGTTATAAAAAAATGCAAATAAAGCTGGAGTGCCACTCCAGCCTCAGTCTTTTTAGCCAAGTATTATCTGGGTGCATTCGAGAAGAGCCAACAGGCAATTTCTAGACAAAAGTGTAAAACCATTGCTTCTCATAAGGCATGATTGTTGAGATTTGAGAAGCGCAAGCCTGTCTTCATAAAAAGGAAATTCCCTTCAACTTAAACAAGGTGTGATTTAGACTTCATAATAAGTACATCAATAATAAAACATTAAAAATTAACAAACCCAGGGAAACATTAATCCAATTTGTTTCCCTGGGTCAGGCAGTCCTTTTTAATAAAATAAAAAATAAGTTGTACAGCAGCTTAATAAGTGTGATATTATATGCTAAAGCACGGTCGCGGCAGTGGCGTAGCGTGTGATTTCGCCGCCCGGGGCCGAACCTAAATATGCCGCCCCCCTTGTTTTCAGGCTTCCGTACCTTAAGGGTAAAACGGGACTCTGTTACTAAAAAAATGGAAAATTAAAAAAAAAAACTACAGCCTATGTTACTCGGGAGGATGTATGGATTCCAACAATACCCCATATGTCGAAATTTGTTTAGCCGTTCAGAAGTTATGGTGGAATAAAAAAACTCACAAACATACATACATACGTACATGAACCCTAAAAACATTACACTCCTTTTTTTGGGCAGTCGTGTAATAAATCATTAAACAGAAAAAGTACAAAAGCAAAGTGAGTTTTGATCTCGGTTGTCCAATAAATAATAACGACGGTCACACCGCTGCGCTTTTCGAGCCCATTATAATAATAAAATAGCAACTAAACTCAAAACTCTAAAGTAAACACTAAAGCAATCTCTAAAGTGCAAAATATTTACAAAAGTATACACACTGTCCAAGTCCTCGCTTAATGGCATGGCGCTCAAAACACTGGCGCTATTGCCTAGCTTTATAGCCATACTTGGCCATGGGGCTAAATGTTTATTTAATGCCAGTTCTTTGGCCAAAGAGTTGGTTCACCTATCAGGTGAACATCAACATAATGACAACCATGGGCGCCGCCAGGATTTCTTTGAGGGGGGTGCATATCTGGATCTACACTAATAATTCCGTTTCATTAGAATATTGTTTCACGGGCATTTAACTTTAAATTATGACGTAAATTTGTCAGCGTACCTACTTATCATGGACGTACCCAACAACTGGGGAAAAAGCATGGAGTACTTTTTACAGGCTCAACTTACAATAATTGAATTTTCAACGTCGCAGTATCCTTGAACCTAACTTATTGTTAAAATCGAGCAAAAAACCTCGAAAATTTAACTTTTTTTACGTTTTAACTTAATTTTGTTTTGTTATTAATCTTTGTTGATTTGTTATCTATCTATAGCATATTTTAAATTTTCAAGTATGGTTCATGAGATAGAGCTCAGTGACAAACAGAAATTTTGCCGAAAAGCAGTTTAGAGCGGATGTAAACTTGAGGAAATAGTGATATATTATATCAGCAAACGCGAGCGAAGCGAGCGAAAAATTTTTTAAGTTTTCTCAGAATAAGTCCGTGTTTTTTTTCCGTATGCCGCCCTTTCGTATTCGGCCGCCCGGGGCGTTCCGCCCCCCCCGCCCCCCCTATGCTACGCCACTGGGTCGCGGAGCACGAAGAATTTCGTAGATTAACCTGTTACTACCTGTCTCTGTCACTCCCGCGTCAAAATAATGTGGTCACGTTTGCACAGGACGGGGTCATTGCATCTGTGCGAGCGTGACCGCATTATTTTGACGCGGGAGAGACAGGTAGACCGCTCCGCGACCGGACTATAGGTACATGCTGCACTTGCCGTAGCACAAAGCTCAGCATTCTTCGGTTCAGACTTATATCCAGTTCCCTAATAAAAGTAACGCGCGATATACTAGCTTTCCCTTGACTTATGAAGTGTTCATTCCGGGAATACATCATAATATGTCGATCGATATGTAACCAAGGGCGAAACAATTTGGCTAACCAGTACCCTCTGTTATGTGTTTTTAAATAAAATGGAAAACTCTTTCCAAAAAACCAACTTCATATGCCACTACAAAGAATGAAATAATTTTTAATGTACACCAATTCGAAGTCGGGCAATGTTTTGTTCAATCATTAATAGTCCTTCTTATTATAAAACTTGATGTGCAAAGAAACGACAAAATTATCGACAATACGAAGGACTATTATTGAATGAACGAAACATTGCCCGACTTCGAATTGGTGTACATTAAAAATTATTTCATTCTTTGTAGTGGCATTTGAAGTTGGTTTTTTGGAAAGAGTTTTCCATTTTATTTTGTACTTTTTAGTGGAAAACAACGCAAGGCATTGGAAAAATTGCCCACATCGCTTGAAGTATGCTTCTGAAAACTGAAGAGTTCCCTCAATTTCTCCAAGATCCCATCATCAGACTTGATGACCTGACTTGATGAATACAGTCATTACTTGATGACTGCAGGGAAATGCAATAGTAACTATAAAAAATACCTCAATCGCTTCAAGTATACTAGCAAAATTTGAGGAGTTCCCTCGATTTTACCAAGATCCCATCATCAGATCCTGACCTAATGACCATAAAACTACCTCGAAAAAATTACTCTATCAAACATTACCCAAATCACTTCAGGTGTGCTTATAAAATTTGAAGAGTTCCCTCGATTTCTCCAGGATCCCATCATCAGATCCTGACTTGATGAATATGGGACCATCTGTGAACTATACCCTATCAAACAAAAAAAGAATTAACGAAATTGGTCCACGCATCTTCGAATAATCGGGGAACATACATAAAAAAAAATAAAAAAAATAAAAAAGATTCCGACGAATTGAGAACCTCCTCCTTTTTTTTTGAAGTCGGTTAAAAACAGGGTACGCCCTTCCTATCTAAACCCGCCCACACTTCAATCTACACAAACTTAAATTAATATGTACCAGTGAGCGAGTGTGTGATTTGTATGAAATTCACATATTTAGATTGTTTTATTTAAGTACATACAACAATTACTTACATTTTGACGATGAGTTTTACTAGCCAACAAACGTTTAATTTTGCCGGCAATTATTTTACACTTCTTCGGATTTTGGGATTTTGCAAAGTTACTGCGCTTTCCTTCACTGTGCAACTAGAATAATTGATCACAAACAGCAAGCTCTGTTTTGAGTTTTCGACACTATTTCTGTGAACTTGTGATTAAAAAATTAAAATTAAAATTGATAAAAATAAGAGTGCTGTAAATATTCGTTTCAAAAAGGAAAACAAAAAACAAAATGTGCGTACCACAGACCACAAAACTAGAGTTGTACACAGTGACAGGGATTATTGGTCTGAGGTGACAGCACAGCAGTTCACTGAACTTTGCCAAGTGACAGTGTCAACTGTCACCACGTCACCACAGAAGAACATTACCTAGGTACCTATGAGGTGGGCGATTATGAGATGATACTAATGAAATCATTCGATTATGAAGATATCTCGAGATATCTCGATTATAACAACTAAGAATTACTAAGAATAACTAGTAATACTAATTTGATATATTTCATTTGTAGTAATATTATAAATCAATAATAATGGTTGCGAGTTGAATGACGAAGCGAGCGAGGCACTATGTAAGTAGACACCAGTATTTTGGAATGTGCCAAATTTGACCACAATAATTAAAGTAACTTGAAACGATCTGCAAATCTTAATTCAGTCAGTTCAGTCAATATAGAGAATTAGTCCACGAATCGACTATTTTGTGAGTTAGACACTAGACACCAGTATTTTGGAATGTGCCAAATTAACCACAATAATTAAAGTACCTTGAAACGATCTGCCATTCTAAATTCAGTCAGTTTAGTCAATATAGAGAATTAGGTAGTCCACAAACCGACTATTTTGTGAGTTACGTATATTAAATAAAACTAATTTCTTAAAATAAGTATAAAGTTTAAGACATAAAAAATAAATATTAATGTAAGTTTAAATAGGTATGTGAATAAAAACTGTCATTGCCGCAATTCAACTTCTACGAGACAGGTAACTATTATCTTATTAGCTCACAAATTGAAAAAAAACCGCAGAGCTGTGTAGTTCACCTGAAATGACTTCAAAATTGATCATGTTGGTTGTCGGTTGATCATAGATTAGCTGCTGCTATATTCAATTGGCCAAAGACGTACTTTCAAGTACATAGTATAAATTAGTAACGTCGTTCGAATACAAAAATAAATTAGTTACTAATTTCATAATCGATTATCAAAATTAGTGGTTCGGGTCCACAGGGTCACTGTCACTCATTAGCGTTGTGAGTTGTCATTCAAAACTTACGTTCGTGTCAACTGTTACTGGCAGTGCTGTTGAATCATAGAGCTATTAGGTACTTAATAGCTCTATGTGCTGAATTGTCTTCTGTTGATTACGTACGTGTACCACAGACATATAAAGGGTTCCACAGACAGATAACAAACCTATAGATCTGTGCTGTGTGTGAGGTGCTGTGGTACTGAGGGTACTTTTTTTTTGGCACGTCTTCTAAATCACTTTACGGCTCCTGATTCTTACCTTTTTTGAGCCATCGTTTAAATGAGAGAACATAAAGGGAGATAGGAGTTTCGTAGAGGTACATTGAAGATAATATTACATAATGTTTTTATTACCAATCAAGTCATACCTGTAGCTATAGGTAATAGGCTAGGCACAAATGTGGCCAAACAGTGCCGGCATGTAGTTGTTCAACGTTGTGATTACTAGATATTTAAAGCCACGGAGACGCACCCCACTGAGGTTTCATTCGATTCGTATGAAGTTTGACACGTGTTTGACACTGTGGGGCGCGTCATCGTGGATTGAAATATCCTATTTGCAGTCGTGAGAGGTCGTGACGGACGAGTGGCGTCATATGATTATGACGCCACTCGTCATAAGTTTCGACGACCTCCCTGGCGTAGTGGCGCGCGTTCGGATTCTTGTAGGAGGTCGCGGGTTCGATTCCCGCCACGGACCGCTTTGGAATTTTATAATTTCTAAATTGGCTCAGGTCTGGTTCGGGAGAGGCTTCAGCCGTGGCTAATTACCACCCTACCAGCACAGACGTACAGTTTTAGATATTAAGATTTAGCGTTCTGGCGCGATGCTGTGTAGAAATCGGTAGGTGTGAGTTCACTTACCCCTTCCAAGTTAGTACGATAACATCTTCGGCTACATCATCACTTACCATTAGGTGAGATCGCAGCCAAGTATAGTATCGATAGGCTGTGTAGACTATCGGCATGACCCGAGTCCCGCTCTGGATTTTAACTATAGCGAACTGTACGTAGGTACCTATAGTATAGTTACACTGAGAGCAATAGCTACAGAGAAAGAGCTGTACTTGGTCCTCGTACCTTATACCTTGCCTAGTACCGGTCTTTCTCACGTTCTATATGCCCTACCACTATAAACAATCGCATATTTTGTGCCCTTCTACATACAAGTACATCGTACATGGTACAGCCACGGAATGAAAAGGTTCGTCGATTTTCAAATTGACTCGTTTGCACTGGTCGATTACACTCGCATGTTGACGTAATGGACTCTTGCAATATTAGTGCAAGTGAAAACCGACACTAAGGTGACGAACCTTTTTATTAAGTGACTATACCAAACAGAATTAAAATTAGAAATCATAAAATTTGTACCAATTTTAAACATTCTCTTATTGGCGGATATCCGGCTGATATAATCTTATACAAAAACTATAAAAAGCGTGCGAAAATATCTACATAGGTAGGTACCTAAATTAGGTTTGGAACAAAAACACAAGTTTAGTTTTCAAAACATTTATTTTGCATCTTCTATTTAGGTAGTTACAATTTTCTTTTCGAAACATGCACTGTTTATAAAGAAATAGAAAGAAATAAGTATAAAATTAAAGAAAAATGTACAGTTATTCGTGTACTGATAATATTACTTATGAGTCTTAGAATTCATAAACTTTAAGATCCTAACAAAAATAAAATAAGTAGAATATTAATAAATAAATTATAAAAAACAATTCTGTTACGTACTTATCACAGTTTTTACTCATTACGGCATGCATGCAAAAATATCTATCTGCCTACCTAATTCGAGTCATACTCGATCGAGAGTACTTAAATAAATAAATATCGATAATATAATAATATTATTAAGCTATTGCATAGCTTCTATCGCGGGCATTGAGCGTGGACACCGAATCCAGAAATTCCGTAACGAAAATAGCCTAACACCCCCTCCGACCGGCACAGCGGTGATACTTTTTAGTTTTGCCATCTATCGATGAATGGCAGAACTTTTAATGACTTTTTGAAATATCACGCTTGTCTCTTTAGTTCAGCAACTCGTCTCTAGGTGGCATTGGTTGTATAATTATAATTGCGTTGATAAAATCAGCTACGCAATAGCTTTACCGCGGCAGTCTCCGAGTGCCACACGTCTTTTATATCAAGTTTAAAAACAAATTGAATACCTTAAAAGCTAATTTATACCTAAAGGATAATTAAAACTTAGGTAATTATTTAACACGTACGATACCAGATACCTAATAGTAGGTAAAGCTACTTACCTACTTTAATATATTTTCTCGGGCACAGAAAAGAGATCTTTAATTTAAAAAATGCGGGTGGAAAATGCCATTATATTCCCTAGGCTGGAAAAGCATTTCCAAATTCAAACAAGAAGAACTCTCGGGTCTGAACGGAAAAAATGTTTTCTTTAAAAAACATATTTTATCCGTAATATTGACGTTGGTGGAAAACCTATATACTTACTGAAAATTCAAGTTAGTTATAGGTTTATCCACAACGAATTTAAAAGTAGAGTTGAAAATAGCTTGAACTGGGTGCTATTCACGTAACGTTTTCACACACGTAGTGATGTGAATCAAGAAATAAAATAAGAAATTAACACTGAAAAATTAACGTTAATTTACGAAATGAATTGAATTTAAAATTGAATACATTCAACCTACAACATAAGAAATAGAATCTTTAAACCCTATCGCGCAAAGTAAATTTTATTTCATGATTGTTGCCACGTTGCGTTTTAAACTACATTCAATTTTACGCTCTATGTCAATATTCGTAAAACTAATTTTCCAGTGTTCGCAAAAAATGTTTCGATTGCAATATCGTCTGCTTACGTAAATACCATGACATTTTTAAACATTTCACTTCACGAAATGTAGCCGACGCGTTATGTAAATCGCCTACCTGCTTCGAGAAAGCAGATGGTATGGCCGGCGTATTTCCGTTGCCGTGTTCATTAGGAGGCAGTACTGCCTTGAAACACGGGTTTGTCGCGCTAACTTTACAAACTCGTGTTCAATTCAGGGAACTAGTCCTCCAATCGCGCACGGCTTTATTAAACATAGGTACCATATAAACTAATTCTCTAGTCTTTGTTTAGGACACTAAAGAGCCAAGTCACATTTTGAAAGTAAACTTCGCCGTGTGGTCGTTTAAGGCTACTGCATACTGGGTACGGCTTGGCAAGGGATTTTATGTTTATACCAATAGACATTCAAACGTGTTGTTATAGAAATACGATATAAATTGCTATGCTTCAAAGTAATGCCCTGGCATGCCGCGTATGGGGTAAGTAGCATTTACTCCTAATCCTGAAAGGCAAACCAGGAACATAATTGCAGATTTTTAAGACACCATTAATGCAATACAACGAACCATTTATTTTATAAGTAATACATCTCTTAATAATCCTATTGGTTAATTTAGATACTTTTATAATTGGCTCCACATTGGGCGCCATCAGAGTGACATCCTTTCAAAAGACCTGCTTTTTAAAAAATATTTAATTCCTCATTCAAAATGGTAGGTAATAACTATTTTGATTTACGCATTTTTCGTCTCAAAGTGTAATATGCTACTATCCTAAGCGCAATCATAATTGAAATTAATATAGCAATATTCAACCAAAAGTTTTCTTGTTTAAAATTAAACTCCGATATAATCTGCTTCGGGTATCTGTGGACAAGCAAAAACATGAATAATTTTAAAATTAACTCAAAATGACTATAAATATGTCCAATACAAATGAAGGGTACACAACACAGTCACAATCAGGGGCCAGACTCACCTCAGGTAACAGTACAAGATTTCCTTAGAACACGCGAGAGGCTGTCGGCTGTACTTTAGGAAGGAGGTGTAGGACAACAGTCACAGTCAGGGGCCAGACTCACCTCAGGTGACACTACATGACTTCCCTAGGACACGCGAGCGGCTGTCGGTTATACTTGAGAAAGGAGGTGTAGGACACAACACAGTCACAGTCAGGGGCTAGACTCACCTCAAGTGACAGTACAAGATTTCCCTAGAACACGCGAGAGGCTGTCGGTTGTACTTGTGGAAGGAGGTGTAGGACACAACACAGTCACTGTCAGGAGCTAGACTCACCTCAAGTGACAGTACAAGATTTCATTAGGACACGCGAGTGGCAGTCGGTTACTTATATACTTGAGAGAGGAGGTTTATTACACAACACAGTTACAGTCAGGGGTCAGACTCACCTCAGGTGACAGTACAAGATTTCCCTAGGACATGCGAGCGGCTGTCGGTTGTATTTGGGAAAAGAGGTGTAGGACACAACACAGTCACAATCAGGGGCCAGCAGCGAGTACAAACCCGCAGACTCACCTCAGGTGACAGTACAAAATCTCACTAGAAGACGCGAGCGGCAGTCGCTTATACTTGAGGAAGGAGGTGTAGGACACAACACAGTCACAATCAGGAGCCAGCAGCGAGTATAAACCCTCAGACTTACCTTAGGTGACAGTTCAAGATCTCGCTAGAACACGCGAGCGGCAGTCGCTTATATTTGAGGAAGGAGGCCACAATCAAGGGTCAGACTCACCTTAGGTGGCAATTCAAGATCTCACTAGAACACGCGAGCGGCAGTCGCTTATACTTGAGGAAGGAGGCCACAATCAAGGGTCAGACTCACCTCAGGTGGCAATTCAAGATCTCACTAGAACACGCGAGCGGCAGTCGCTTATACTTGAGAAAGGAGGCCACAGTCAAGGGTCAGACTCACCTCAGGTGACAGTTCAAGATCTCGCTAGAACACGCGAGCGGCAGTCGCTTATACTTGAGGAAGGAGGCCACAATCAAGGGTCAGACTCACCTCAGGTGACAGTTCAAGATCTCGCTAGAACACGCGAGCGGCAGTCGCTTATACTTGAGGAAGGAGGCCACAATCAAGGGTCAGACTCACCTCAGGTGACAGTTCAAGATCTCGCTAGAACACGCGAGCGGCAGTCGCTTATACTTGAGGAAGGAGGCCACAATCAAGGGTCAGACTCACCTCAGGTGACAGTTCAAGATCTCGCTAGAACACGCGAGCGGCAGTCGCTTATACTTGAGGAAGGAGGCCACAATCAAGGGTCAGACTCACTTCAGGTGGCAGTACAAGATTTCCCTGGGACACGCGAGCGGCGGTCGGTTGTACGCGTAGACGGCGAGTGCGAGCGCCTCGAACGCGTACTTGAGGAAGGAGATGTAGGAGACTATTTGCATCACTGGGTGCATGTGTGACGTCAGCACGAGGAAGCCCGCGAACACTATCATTGTACACGTGATTATCGCCCCAAAGAATGTGCCGTTCTGGAAAAAATAATGTTTATTTTATTATATAACATAGAAGACATTTGTTACAGAGAGCTAAAATCAGTGCAAGAAGCATTAACTACTACTGAACAGAAGAATTTAATCCAAAAACCTGATCAGGAAAATAATAAATTGCGCCATCTACTTATTCCCTGGTCTGTGGTCCAAGGAACATAAAATTATGACATAAGTTACTCTTTTACAATGATTTAAATCTTTCTTTTTACAAGCTTTTTTTTAACTTGCAATGTATATTTGTTCGGGTGGAATCTTGCAACTTAATTTTGAAGCAGGTTCCACCGATTAAGCTAAAATTTTGTGTAGTTTGGATGACAATGCATGGTTACTTATGTAACGTCATCCTAAATCCAACATGGCAGTTCTGCCATGTGCCAAAAATAAATACTTAGTCCGCCAACTTGGCTTGGGTGGGTGGTCACTCAAGGTAATGGAGTAGTCATTTTCAATGCACTACTACAATATGGGTATCAAATGAAATGGTTTGCTGAAAAGAATGCGGATTTTACGCATAATCCATCACAAATCTCACACCCACACTCACACACACACACGTTATATCTAAATTTTGCGTTAGTGGCTAATTATACCTAATCTGAAATCCTTGATTTTTTTTTTGTAATTTTGAGCCCATTTCTGTTAAGGAGGGAAGGTCGCTGATGCCTATAGCACAGGGTCACCCAAAGAAGGCAGCAGAGACCATCTGTATATTAAGTTTTTTTTTATACTATATAGGCTAGCGCTTGACTGTGATCACACCTGATGGAAAGTGATGATACAGTCTAAGGTGGAACGCGTTTGCCTAGAAGATGCCTATTCACTCTTGATTTGAAGGCACCCGGGTTGTAAGTGGCAGGAAAGACACTGCCTGGGAGTGTATTCCAGGCCTTTGCAGTGCGTATCAGGAACGAGGAACCAAACCGCTTCGTACGCGTCTTTGGTACGTCAACTATGTATGGGTTGTTTATAAGTTGCTTTATGTATTCTTGTTGCCACAACAAAATTTAAACTAAAACTTATTTATTTATTATTATACTTACAACAGCCGCAACGCAGGAGCCGATGAGGCTCCCGAGAGCGTCTGCGATGAAGGTGACGTTCACCAAGACTAACACGAACATGCCGAAACGGCACATCTCTATCGGCTGACCCGACAGCACGTACGATGGGATTGAATACATCACACTTAATGAGATCTGGAAAAAATTATAGCCCTTATTAAGGCGGTTCATGCGTTAGTATTATGCTTGAGTCAAAATTTACGATTTCCGAAGGAACATAAAATAGTTATGTGTTCAATTATAGATTAGATAATTGAATTCATATTATTTGGCATTTCATAATCTAGAACTTGTTTCAAAAATATTTTAAAATATGTGTATAACTTTCTCACTAGAATTTATGTAGGGTTTATGTATAGGCTGTTTGCTAAAATAGCGGTCGACGCTCTACGCAGATGCAAGATATTTGCCATGTTTCTTAACACAAACTTATAACAATAAAATAATTAGAAAATTAATAACATTTACTAAAAAGTGTCTCAAAAAAAACACGATTTTCCTAGATTTTCATTCAAAAACCATAAACCGAAAAGTGCCATTTTTAGCATTTTTCGATAAACTAAACGTATTATTTTAGGATAAAATCCGAGATATTTTGTTATTTCTGAATTATAGTCATTTAATTCAATTAATATTCAATGTCACTGGTTATTTACTATTTTATTAAGTTGTATATTTATTTTACTATAAATTTTTTTGTAATACCATTTTCCGCGCAAAATTGCGTCAGCGGGAACGGATTTCCTTTTTTGTATGGAGCGAAGCGCGATTCACACCGTGCCGCATAAACGTTCTTAAGATAGTGTAAAAAGAATAGTTATTTGTTATGCAAGGCCGCAAAGTGGACTTCTGGGCCGAATGTCAAGGACACGAGACCCAAAAAAAATTACGACCAGGGCAGAAACCCTACGGCCGAAAATACTTTTCAGGGCGAAAGGAAAATGCTTTTGCGGCCTAGGGAATATAATCGCAGTTATGGAATGTAATAACAGTTAGTTATACTCATACATTCTACAACGCATTTTCATTTACTTTTATGCGTAGCAGTTTTTGATAAATCGTGCAAAATATCGAAAAATACCCAAACGACATTAAACCTCCAAAATCTAAGTTAGTTTTGGGCTTTGATAAAAATATTCTTATGGGTTTACTTCTTCTGTATGGAACCCTCACTGCGCGAGTCTGACTCGCACTTTGCCGTTTTCTTTTTTTAATTTATGAGGATACACTGATTTTTATTTTTGTTCTTCTCACTCTTAGAAATACGTTGGTGGGTGCAACAAGCAGCGTCGCGGAAAAATATACCTAACAGAAAAACGACATTTTACCTCATAACTAAAAAAAACTAAGCCAGTTCATCAAAAATCCGTTCTGAGCGTTTTTGGATAATATTACCTACATTACATCAATTGTAGTTTCAGATAAAAATTTGAAAAACAAAAAATTCGCTAAAAACGACCGTCAACGCCGTTAATTATGATTACTTAATTATGATCAATGATAATGCCAATTATCATTAGCAAATATGTAGGTACTACTATCGTAATTAATGCATCAAATGATATGAATGCACCCATAAACTTCCACATCAACAACTTCCTACGAATATGACGTGTACCTGTATTGGTATGCTGGTGATTATAACCGCAGCGTAATAAGTCTTGAGGTTGTACCAGTTGTTGAAGTTCTCTTTTTTCAGTACTGGCAACTCGTCTGGAACTAGAAAAAAAAGTTAATACTACACGACAGAAATACAACGGGGCAAAAGCACTTTATCTGTTCAGTGGGAGAAGTACAAGCACGGACATTTTGTGGCCCTTTTACATAGTACCTACCAAACCGAATTATAATTAGGGAGCAGCATCGTGATTACCAGGTGCAGCAATTTGTGTTATCGTAACTTACACTTCAGTACAGCAGGCATGAGAGTTGTGTAGGTGAGGTAGGCGGTAGACACTATGAAGTAACCGAGGTTGCTAAAAGTCCTGGAGACCTCTCCCCCAGCAGCATCGTGATTACCAGGTGCAGCAATTTGTGTTATCGTAACTTACACTTCAGTACAACAGGCATGAGGGTGGTGTAGGTAGGGTAGGTGGTAGACAATATGAGGTGGCCGAGGTTGCTGAAAGTCATGAAGACCTCTCCCCCAGCAGCATCGTGATTACCAGGT
The DNA here is from genome assembly GCA_036785405.1 of Coenonympha arcania. Classification (NCBI taxonomy): domain Eukaryota; kingdom Metazoa; phylum Arthropoda; class Insecta; order Lepidoptera; family Nymphalidae; genus Coenonympha; species Coenonympha arcania. The sequence goes on along the minus strand of CM072063.1, from coordinate 10,314,479 downwards.
GCAGCAATTTGTGTTATCGTAACTTACATTTCAGTACAGCAGGCATGAAGGCGGTGTAGGTGAGGTAGGCGGTAGACACTATGAGGTAGCTGAGGTTGCTGAAAGTCCTGGAGATCTCTCCTCCAGCAGCATCGTGATTACCAGGTTCAGCAATTTGTGTTATCGTAACTTACATTTCAGTACAGCAGGCATGAGGGTGGAGTAGTTGAGGTAGGCGGTAGACACCATGAGGTAGCTCAGGTTGCTGAAAGTCCTGGAGACCTCTCCTCCAGCAGCATCGTGATTACCAGGTGCAGCAATTTGTGTTATCGTAACTCACATTTCAGTACAGTAGGCACGAGGGTGGTGTAGGTGAGGTAGGCGGTAGACACTATGAGGTAGCTGAGGTTGCTGAAAGTCCTGGAGATCTCTCCGCCAGCAGCATCGTGATTACCAGGTGCAGCAATTTGTGTTATCGTAATTCATATTTCAATACAGCAGACATGAGCTAGGTGTAAGTGAGGTAGGCAGTAGACACTATGAGGTAGCGGAGATTGCTGAAAATCTACGAGACGTCTCCACTAGCAGCATTACACCGATCAGCATCGTGATTACCAGGTGCAGAAATTTGTGTTATCGTAACTCATATTTCAATACAGCAGACATGAGCTAGGTGTAAGTGAGGTAGGCGGTAGACACTATGAGGTAGCGGAGATTGCTGAGAATCTATGAGACGTCTCCACTAGCAACATTACACCGATCAGCATCGTGATTACCAGGTGCATCAATTTGTGTTATCGTAACTCACATTTCAGTACAGCAGGCATGAGCTTGGTGTAGGTGAGGTAGGCAGTAGACACTATGAGGTACAGGTAGCGGAGATTGCTGAATGTCTACGAGACGTCTCCGCTAGCAGCATTACACCGATCAGCATCGTGATTACCAGGTGCAGAAATTTGTGTTATCGTAACTCATATTTCAATACAGCAGACTTGAGCTAGGTGTAAGTGAGGTAGGCAGTAGACACTATGAGGTAGCGGAGATTGCTGAATGTCTACGAGACGTCTCCACTAGCAGCATTACTCCGATCAGCATCGTGATTACCAGGTGCAGAAATTTGTGTTATCGTAACTTACACTTCAGTACAACAGGCATGAGGGTGGTGTAGGTAGGGTAGGTGGTAGACAATATGAGGTGGCCGAGGTTGCTGAAAGTCATGAAGACCTCTCCCCCAGCAGCATCGTGATTACCAGGTGCAGCAATTTGTGTTATCGTAACTTACATTTCAGTACAGCAGGCATGAAGGCGGTGTAGGTGAGGTAGGCGGTAGACACTATGAGGTAGCTGAGGTTGCTGAAAGTCCTGGAGATCTCTCCTCCAGCAGCATCGTGATTACCAGGTTCAGCAATTTGTGTTATCGTAACTTACATTTCAGTACAGCAGGCATGAGGGTGGAGTAGTTGAGGTAGGCGGTAGACACCATGAGGTAGCTCAGGTTGCTGAAAGTCCTGGAGACCTCTCCTCCAGCAGCATCGTGATTACCAGGTGCAGCAATTTGTGTTATCGTAACTCACATTTCAGTACAGTAGGCACGAGGGTGGTGTAGGTGAGGTAGGCGGTAGACACTATGAGGTAGCTGAGGTTGCTGAAAGTCCTGGAGATCTCTCCGCCAGCAGCATCGTGATTACCAGGTGCAGCAATTTGTGTTATCGTAATTCATATTTCAATACAGCAGACATGAGCTAGGTGTAAGTGAGGTAGGCAGTAGACACTATGAGGTAGCGGAGATTGCTGAAAATCTACGAGACGTCTCCACTAGCAGCATTACACCGATCAGCATCGTGATTACCAGGTGCAGAAATTTGTGTTATCGTAACTCATATTTCAATACAGCAGACATGAGCTAGGTGTAAGTGAGGTAGGCGGTAGACACTATGAGGTAGCGGAGATTGCTGAGAATCTATGAGACGTCTCCACTAGCAACATTACACCGATCAGCATCGTGATTACCAGGTGCATCAATTTGTGTTATCGTAACTCACATTTCAGTACAGCAGGCATGAGCTTGGTGTAGGTGAGGTAGGCAGTAGACACTATGAGGTACAGGTAGCGGAGATTGCTGAATGTCTACGAGACGTTTCCGCTAGCAGCATTACACCGATCAGCATCGTGATTACCAGGTGCAGAAATTTGTGTTATCGTAACTCATATTTCAATACAGCAGACTTGAGCTAGGTGTAAGTGAGGTAGGCAGTAGACACTATGAGGTAGCGGAGATTGCTGAATGTCTACGAGACGTCTCCACTAGCAGCATTACTCCGATCAGCATCGTGATTACCAGGTGCAGCAATTTGTGTTAATGTCAGTCACATTTCAGTACAGCAGGCATGAGCTTGGTGTAACTAGGCAGTAGACACTATGAAGTAGCAGAGATTGCTGAATGTCTACGAGACGTCTCCACTAGCAGCATTACACCGATCAGCATAGTGATGACCAGGTGCAGCAATTTGTGTTATTGTCACTCACATTTCAGTACAGCAGGCATGAGGGTGGTGTAGGTGAGGTAGGTGGTAGACACTATGAGGTAGCTGAGGTTGCTGAAAGTCTTGGAGGCGTCGCTGCCGGCGTGCTGGAACAATAGCCCGAGCAGCACTCCGATCACCAGGTGCAGCAGGAATTTGAGGTGAGTTACTGTCTGTAAGTAACATTTAACTAAGCACAATAGTCGACGAGCACTAAACCAGAAAATCAATCTCTGTCGTATAAATTTAAAAACGAATCAAAAATTTTCACTCGCAGCGGGATTCGAACCCGCGTCTCCCATCTCTCGCGGCTGGGTGCTCTGACCGCTGAGCTATGCGAGCCTTATCCCCCTGCGATGAAATTTTCGATTCGTATTATTTGGTCCTTAGGCAGAACTAGGAATCTCTGTCGTCTTAAAAGATACGAATCTTGCAACTCAATTTTGAAGCTTTTAAACCGATTGCGATGAAATTAAGATGAAATGGTTAGCTAAGTGCATCATTCTACATCCAATATGGCGGATACGGATTGCCCAAGATGGCGGCCTATTTATATTTTGTGTACTCCCATTAGGTATGTTAAGGGTTAAGGGGATTTATTGAATTTATTTTTGTCTTTCTCACTCTCACGGAGATTTGGTAGGTGCGACATGCAGCGTCGCGGAAGAATATAGCAGAAAAACGACGTTTTACCTAATTACTCAAAAACTAAGCCAGTTATCAAAAATCTGTTCTAAGCGTTTTAGGATATTATTATTACCGATAGATTAAAACAAAAATTACAATTACATCCATTGTAGTTTCCGATAAAATATAGAAAAACTGAGATTTTGGAGCAACTTTTGGGAGAACTTTCTATCGAGAAAATTTTATCCAATCGTGTTTCTGCTTCTTAGCGATTTTAGATTAAAGACCCAAAATACATGACGTGCAAATTTGAAAGTCTTCATAGTTTTTGCATAAAACTTCATTCAAAATCACCTAAATACGGCTTGTAGGCCGTTAATACAAAAAACTGATTTATAAAAGCTTGTTTTTAATTCTTTTTTACTATTTATTTGCCGGTTATGTAACCTTGTTATGTTCTCACCCAATCTCTGTACTGCTGAATGACGCACCGTCGCAGCAGAACACTGAGTTTGTACAGCTCATGGGGTTCGTTGGGGTGGGTGGTCTTTTTTCTGTAAGAGTATTTTGGCTCCTCGTCCATCTTGGCCATTAGCGTCTTCTCCTTCTCTTCTCCGGCGTAGTAGCGGTTACATTTAGCTGCTAGCATTTCGTTGAAGTTACCGTATTCACCGTTAGCTATTTCTAACACTGAAAATGTAAAATCTGCGTATTATGAAATTGTACAATTGTGAGTTAATATTATGCTATTATAAGAAAAACTGTGATAAAACTACATTATTAGGTATCTAAGTATTATAATGTGCTTAGTAACCTATTTGTATGTTTAGGCACACAAAAGGCCCTTTCTCGTAGGACCGTTGGACGTTAGGGGCCCAAGGTGCTGGAATGGCGGCCACGCACCTGGAAGCGCAGTGTCGGCAGACCCCCACCCGGTGGACGGACCACATAAGGAAAGTCGCGGGGAGTCGCTGGCACCAGGCGGCGCAAGATCGTGGTGTTTGGCGGTCATTTCAGGAGGCCTATGCCAGCAGTGGACGTCCATCGGCTAAAAAGAAGACGACGACGACGATTATTAGTGTAACAGGAAGCGTCTACTAATGTGCGTCTACTAAGCTGAAAAAGAATTTCGCCGACTACAACGTCCTTAAAACCGAAACACAATGATGCTTTGCAAATCACGGCTGAATATCTGACACTGTGGTGGTAACCATCCGAGTGTACTCTGTCTAGCTTTGTCGTGCTTCATTTATTGTTGCAGATGTTCCTGTGGCTAAGTAATCCGTTACAAGTAATATTCGTGTGCCATCTACACACCGAAATCAGCAGGATTGTGGTACACTGGACAGTTGAGCCCCACAGACGCGAGGTAGGCGACAGTGTCTGCGCTCGGACCGTGGTAGATGCAGAGCCCATTCGCCACTACGTAAACCTGTAGTCAAAATATATGAATTAATGTATTTAAAGATACACTAGATACAGTAATAGGTGACATGCAATTATTTTACACACAAGTTGTACATCTCACCTGATGGTAAGGGACGATGCTGCCGAAGATGTTATAGTACACACTTGGAAGGATCCAACGTAACCCCTATCGGTTCATACATAGCATCGCTTGGCGGTGCGTCTTTGTTGGTAGGGTGGTAACAGTAGCGACGGCCAATGCCTCCCGACAGACCAGACCTGCCGCTAATTGACCAAGATCACTCACTAATTGATCGAACTCTTTAGGTTTTCTCCTATTCTTTCCCACATTACATGTGGATTCACACAATACCCTCAACTTTATGCCGCTACTCACTTCTTATTTGAATACAATCCTCACCTTTCAAACCAAATTGAAAATAGGTTACACTTTGAGATGATAGTGTTAAGTATTCCTTCTATTGGTCTTCCTCTATTTGCAAGTAATTCCCAAGCAGTTACCTGATCGAATAGTTTATAGACGGAAGCGGGCGGCTGGTGGATGGTGCAGATGACAGTTCTTCCACCCCGCGCTAAGTTCTTAAGCGTCTCCATGCACTGCGCTGACGTCAGGCTGTCCAGTCCCCTGCAACCATCATCATCGACCTTCAGAACCGACCACGCTGCTTATTGCGTATGGATAAGCTGACAAAATCTGGAGAATGCTCCAGCATACAGGTTTCAAAGAGAATTAGTTCTAGAAATGAAGAAAGAAGATGTCTTTCTTCATTTCTAGAACTAATTAGTTAGAAATGACTCACTTAGTTAATTATATGCCTCATAAGAAGGGTCAGGGAAAGTTCACTCAGCGAACGATGGCGAGAGCTATGCCCGCAGGATTTCTACATCAGAAATGAGGAGATCCGAAGACGAAACAAAGTCACCAACATAGCTCAACGTATCGTGAAGTTGAAGTGGCAATAGGCGGCCAAACATCTCGTAGAACCGACGGACGTTGGAACCCAAAGTGGAATTGGTATAAAAGTGGCGCAGGACCGTGTAGATTGGAAATCATTGCAGGAGGCCGTTGTCCAGTAGGGGACGTCAGCGAAACGAATTACGATTCACGTTGTTGGTCTGGATAAAACAGAACCCGAAGAGCTCGGCGGGTCGCCAATGAGTTCTATAGCTATGGCGACTCTTCGTCTGCCCACCGGACAGATTACAGCAGTCAGCACCATGTGTCCTATACACTCCCATCTAGATCTAATTACTCAGAGATCACTCACGTAGTCGGTTCATCCAAGAACAGCACCGGCGGATTGTCAATGAGTTCTACGGCTATGGAGACTCTCTTCCTCTGCCCACCGGACAGATTACAGCACCGTGTGTTCTCCGTCCCAGTTAGGCCCAATTTCTCTAACACTTCTTCTATCTGAAAACGAAATACCTTTGAATAATGATGCAAATAAAGACTGATTTACACGGAGACATTTTCGTATCTGTTTTAAAAGTTTACATCGCCTGCTGCCAAGCTGTCAAAATTACGCGTATAAATTTGCATACAGTACTTGAAAGGGATTCTTAGTAAATATGTCACTAAATTATGAGTAAACAATCAGTATTCAGCATACTAATCACGTTGACACTTGACCCTTTTGAAGGAACAAACTCGGAACAAACCCCAGTTCTTTGTGTGACGGCATAATTATGTTTCTTGTTAATTAATTGTTATTTATAATTTGCAGTAAAATATAAATAATTAACATGTTAAGTTTAGATTTATTTTGAGTCCCTGTAATAAATAAAATATTTTAATAAAAAAAATTACATGCTTCTTTTAATACCTAATATTATCTCCTGTATTCTTGTCAGGGCGCCGAATGCCACCTACCACCTACCAACATACCTACGTCAATACTTCATTATTTAAAACGAATACACACACCTACAAACACGCACCTAGATACAAACTTTCACCTACACAATAATAATTATAGTGTAGGTAATCTGAATGTGATTCAAAGTTTTGTTATGATTGCAAGGTCATGACCGGGTTACACAGTTCACTAACTAGATAAGTAATTGTTATTAAAAATTGTTATGTCTCCGTTGACTGAAAACCAAAGAAGGTAAATAGCTGGATCTTTTGCGGCACTCCTTCCTCTAACCACATGACGTGTCGTGCCACATGCGTTAATAGTGGTTGCTATTGCATGATGCATCGCTTTCGAACGAAATTAAAAAAAAAGTAATTTTTTTTATAGACTGCGGTCTGCGGTCTATTATTTTTTATGTATATGACGTAGGTGCAGGCTCCATCAACAAGACTGAAAAAGAACACTTAACGCAGTTTTCTTCAGCTTAAGAGTAAAGGTGTTCCCGAGTTTGAGGTCCGCAGCGAACCGCAGAAAACTTACCACAGTTGTCTTCAGCTTATGTGGAAATATGTTCGCAGCGAATGCCATCAGTTCCACTACAGAGAAGAGCGAGTTCAGCCGGTCGTCCTACAGGATGTAGCTGGACCACTTGCGGTACTCCTTCATGGAATCCTTGCCTGTTCCGCTCGCACACCAGGCGCCACCAACAAGATTGAAATAGAACACTTACCACAGTTGTCTTCAGCTTATGAGGAAATGTGTTCGCAGCGAATGCCATCAGTTTCACTACAGAGAAGAGCGAGTTCAGCCGGTCGTCCTACAGGATGTAGCTGGACCACTTGCGGTACTCCTGCATGGAATCGTTGCCTGTTCCCAACACGCACACCAGGCTCCACCAACAAGATTGAAATAGAACACTTACCACAGTTGTCTACAGCTTATGAGGAAATGTGTTCGCAGCGAATGCCATCAGTTCCACTACAGAGAAGAGCGAGTTCAGCCGGTGGTCCTACAGGATGTAGCTGGACCACTTGCGGTACTCCTGCATGGAATCGTTGCCTGTTCCCAACACGCACACCAGGCTCCACCAACAAGATTGAAATAGAACACTTACCACAGTTGTCTTCAGCTTATGAGGAAATGTGTTCGCAGCGAATGCCATCAGTTCCACTACAGAGAAGAGCGAGTTCAGCCGGTCGTCCTACAGGATGTAGCTGGACCACTTGCGGTACTCCTGCATGGAATCATTGCCTGTTTCCAACTCGCACACCAGGCTCCACCAACAAGATTGAAATAGAACACTTACCACAGCTGTCTTCAGCTTATGAGGAAATGTGTTCGCAGCGAATGGCATCAGCTCCACCGCAGAGAAGAGCGAGTTCAGCCGGTCGTCTTACAGGATGTAGCGAGACCGATTGCGGTACTCCTTCATGGAATCCTTGCCTGTTCCCAGCTCGCACACCAGGCTCCACCAACAAGATTGAAATAGAACAATTACCACAGTTGTCTTCAGCTTAGGAGTAAAGGTGTTCCCGAGTTTGAGGTCCGCAGCGAACCGCATCAGCTCCGCCACGGTGAAGAGCGGGTTCAGGCGGTCGTCCTGCAGGATGTAGCTGGACCGCTTGCGGTACTCCTTCAAGGAATCCATGCCTGTTCCCAGCTCGCATACCAGGCTCCACCAACAAGATTAAAATAGAACACTTACCATAGTTGTCTTCAGCTTATGAGGAAATGTGTTCGCAGCTTCGCAGCGAATACCATCAGTTCCACCACAGAGAAGAGCGAGTTCAGCCGGTCGTCGTGCAGGATATAGCTAGACCGCTTGCGGTACTCCTTCATGGAATCTTTGCCTGTTCCCAGGTCGCATACCAGGCTCCACCAACAAGATTGAAATAGAACACTTACCACAGTTGTATTCAGCTTAGGAGTAAAGATGCTTCCGAGTTTCAGGTCAGCAGCGAACCGCATCAGCTCCGCCACGGTGAAGAGCGGGTTCAGGCGGTCGTCCCGCAGGATGTAGCTGGACCACTTGCGGTACGCCTTCATGGAATCCTTGCCTGTTCCCAGGTCGCATACCAGGCTCCACCAACAAGATTGAAATAGAACACTTACCACAGTTGTCTTCAGCTTAGGAGTAAGGTGTTTCCGAGTTTCAGGTCAGCAGCGAACCGCATCAGCTCCGCCACGGTGAAGAGCGGGTTCAGGCGGTCGTCCTGCAGGATGTAGCTAGACCGTTTGCGGTACTCCTTCATGGAATCCTTGCCTGTTCCCAGCTCGCACACCAGGCACCATCAACAAGATTGAAATAGAACACTTACCACAGTTGTCTTCAGCTTAGGAGTAAAGGTGTTTCCGAGTTTTAGGTCCGCAGCGAACCGCATCAGCTCCGCCACGGTGAAGAGCGGGTTCAGCCGGTCGTCCTGCAGGATGTAGCTGGACCGCTTGCGGTACTCCTTCATGGAATCGTTGCCCGTTCCCAGCTCGCACACCAGGTCGCCGGCTCGGATGACGCCTTTTAAGCCTTCTGTCCTGGAAAGAATTCCCTCTTCAGGAAAGATTCTGAAATGTATGTGGGACGCCTTTTTCTTCAAGTTTTCTATTATTGAAAATTATACACGTACACAACTTATGCAACGTGGAAGATCGGTGTGCACACTTGTTCCATGTATGCAATGAAAATTGGCATCAGACGCTGTTATAGTTTCTCAGAGGTAGCACTAGTGCGTCTGCAAGTTATGTTTTTTGATTCTAATAGCAAGTTTGAGGATGATTTACCAAAAGTCAAGAAGTGCTAATATATTATTTGGTTCATAAATAAAGAGACGTACTACGCCTAAGTTCAAGAAGCATACTGGTCACACAGGTGGAATAGCTTAAGATTCTCTCTACTTGCTCTATGCCGATATGAATATCGCAGATCGAAGACGTTGCGTGGGAGGCGTGTATTTACTTGCATACGATAAGTGTGTTTCTATTGCATAGTTTTTGATAGATAGATAGATAGATAGATATAGAAAAATAGAAAAATCTGTCTGTAGCTTTAAAATTATATTCATGCAGCGTGACACGGCTGGAGCCACTGGCAACAAGAATAAAAACCGAATGCCATAAGTTGAATCTCGCAAATATGATAATGACTCGATCGATTTTAGTGAATTTTTTGTGCGTATTTGTGGTTTCGTGATGAGAACAAAAAATTCCAATTCTTGTATGGAGACCATCTTTATTTAATTCTTTTACTAGTTGTTGCCTGCGGCTGCCTGAATTTCGAGTTTTTACAAATATCTCTTGCGAACCATGAATTCATTGTTAGCCAAATCGGTAGGTATAGCAGTTGCGGCGTGAAAGAGCAACAAACACAAACATGTACACATATACACACACCTACAAACTTTCGCCTTTATAATATTAGTGTCAATATATTAATATAGTGACAATTTGTTGATATTATGTTACGGTGTGGAACGCCCTTCCAGCCTCCGTGTTTCCAGCCAAGTAGGTACAATCTGGGACTTGATGCCTTCAAGAGAAGAGTGAATTTTCGAGGCAAGCGCGCTCCGACCTAGACATCATTATTGCTTTCCATCAACGCAAACCCTTTATAATTATTGCAAACGTTCCTGTCACCGCCGCGTTCGGCAGGACGGTATCCCGCTACTCTGTGGCGGCGTCCGTAAAGAGAGATACATTAGCCGACGCACGCCGATATCCTGCACATTCCGTGCTGGCTTGGCTGTGTCGATAGTACAATGGCACCTCGCACACGGCTCGTAAGCGTAAGCGTATCGTTATGACGCTACAAACACAAATTGACAATTACGCCTCCTACCATTCGCTGCAACACCGCTTCGTCTGCGGACATGTTTGAAAATGTCCTGCTCGTAGTGCTCTCGTCGTACTGTTAGGCGCAGGTTGGCAGTGACAGTAAAACACGAGCTTTTCACATGGAGTTTTTAATGATGATTCGGCGACACTTACTACATACTTGGATCTCTCACTTGGAAGGTCTTAGATGAGCCGGAGAACAGCATCTCGAGGTGGAATCCTCTCGAAAATGCTATCTCGTCTTAGATAGAAAAAGCTGGTATTATATACAGCAATCTTGCTGACTGCAAATTGGTGTCACTACTTAGCTAAAATTCAAACAGGTCCGTACTTTTGAAAGCACGCTATTACTATATACTAAGATTACGCTACGCTTACGCTTACGAGCCGTGTGCGAATGGGCTAAGAAACTCACGAGAACCCAGTGAGCGCGTTCAGCAGCGAGGTTTTCCCCGCGCCGGACGGACCCATAATGGCGGTCAGATGCCCGGACTTGAATGCGCCTGACACATTTCGCAGAATCGTCTTTTTTTCTGCAACAAAAAAATATACTTGCATAATAAAGAATCCATTAAATTACTCTAATAAATATAACCGGTAAAAAATTTGCCAAGTGCGGGTCGACTCCGGGACGGTTCCGTGCATTACTTATTGTGATTGTGTGATATTAGTGATGTTGAGATAATAGGTATTTTCTAGTTTCTAGTACTAATAGATTGTGACTGTTGTACCTACATTTAGAATTATGTTTATAATATTTTTAGAACGAAGTTTTCGCACGTTGCGAAAGGGGACTAGACGGAAAAAATTCATACGAAAAGTTGTAACAACGCTTTTTGCTATAGTAAGCAAAAACCTGTCAAGTGCGAGTCGGACTCGCGCACTGAGGGTTCCGTACTACAACCGGAGTAATAAAACCATAAAAACCACTTTTCTTATCGAACCGCAAAACTAACTTTGTTTTTAGAGGTTTTATTGTAAATATCAAAAAAACTACTTATTAGATCTCGTTCAAACCAATTTTCCGTGGAAGTTTGCATGGTAATGTACATCATATATTTTTTTTAGTTTTATCATACTCTTATTTTAGAAGTTACAGGGGAGGACACACACATTTTTCCACTTTGGAAGTGTCTCTCGAGCAGGCTATTCATTTTAGAAAAAAATGATATTAGAAACCTTAGTATCATTTTTGAAGACCTATCCATAGATACCCCACACATATGGGTTTGATGAAAAAAAAATTTTTGAGTTTCAGTTCTAAGTATGGGGCACCCCCAAAATTTATTACTTTTTTTTAAATTTTGTGTGAAAACCTTAATGCGGTTCACAGAATACATATACTTACCAACTTTCAACAGTATAGCTCTTATAGTTTCGAAAAAAAGTGGCTGTGACATACGGACGGACAGACGGACAGACGGACAGACAGACATGACGAATTTATAAGGGTTCCGTTTTTTGCCATTCGGCTACGGAACCCTAAAAAAGCAAAGCAGTATAGTAGTAGTATTGTAAGTCGTGCGGCGTGCGCATGTTTCTCTGTCTGTCTCTCTCTCTCTTATAGAAAGCAAGCCAGAACTTCGTTCCATCCGGGTGTCCCTTGACACCTCTCAAGTTTTTTTTATTGACATGCTTGATCTTTTTATTATCGTGTTGTTGCTGTAGTACTTAGTGTAGTAGAACGTGAACTTAATCTTTTTAAACTTAATGTGTTTACACAATGTAGTACCTACTCTATTTTGGGGGCATGGGCCGTTACAATACCATGGAACGACATTTCGTCAAAGTAGCGCCTAGTTTTGATACGAATATTGGAGAAAATCCTCTTCGGTTGGCCTTTATGTACCTGTTTTTTTTATTTATATATGTCTTTAGATTTCATACACGCAGGCCTTTTCCGAAATATAATAAAAAAAGTTTTATTAATAACATGAAATTAAACTCGTAAATCTTTATATTTAGGTACCTAAATCAAAAGTAAAATTACAAATTTTAAAACCCCCGACACAAAAAATAAAATATAAAAAGTAAGAAATAATATTTTAAACCTATTATAATAATAATTATTATCGTCACTTATATAATAATAATTATTATCGTCGTTTATTTTGTCCTTTTTAAAGTAGGTTATAAGGTATTAAATATAGGGAAGGTATCAATATTGATAAGTAAGTAACTTAGTTAGTTACTAGGTATAATATTAGTTTTCATTTACTAGATTAAGTTTTACCTTCCTACTCGTAAGTTTAGGTTAAATATTATGTAGGTATTTGTTTTTTGTATTAGTTTAAGCAATTTATGTATGCCTATGGGAACGATAGGACATATGGAAGGTAGTCAGATCCCCTCATCAACTATTAAAGAGTTGATGATCTTCAAACGGCAAATTAGGACATGGTTACCTTATCATATACTTTCAATATCATTGAAGTAACACTGTACCAAATTTCGAATCGTTAGGATATATGGAAGGTAGTCAGATCCCTTCATCAACTATTAAAGAGCTGATCTTCTTCAAACGGCTGATCAGGTCATGATTACCTTACCATACGCTTTAAATATCTTTGAAATAACACGGTACTAAGTTCCGAAACGATAGGACATATGGAAGGTAGTCAGATCCTCTCATCAACTATTCAAGAGCTGATGATCTTCAAACGGCAAATCAGGACATGGTTACCTTACCATATACTTTCAATGTCATTGAAGCTACACGGTACAAAATTTCGAATCGATCGGACATAAAGAAGTTAATCAGATCCCCTCATCAACTAGAAAATAGCTGATAATCTTCAAACGGCTGAACAGATTTTCATGAAACATGGCTAAGAACACTCGGGATAAAATTATCTATGACACAAAATAAACTTCATGAAAATCGGTCCATCCGTTTGGGAGCTACGATACCACAGACAGAAACACAGATACACAGACACGTTAAACTTATAACACCCCTTTTGCGTCGGGGGTTAAAAAGAGCAAGACGCGACACATTCATTCATTTCACTTACCGACTCATCGTCGCATAGCCTAAACACTTGGATCGAGCAAGCTGGAATTGCATAGTTTCTCTTCATAATAATATATAGACAAGGAAGAAGGCAGGATTTCCAAAATTCTGCCAAAATCATCCGAGCTAAATGGGAATAGGTCAGCTCTTCCGCTGTCCCTAATTATATTATACCTATTTTAGTTCCACTGGTAATATTTAAATTGATTCCTTTACAAGATCCTGACAAAAAAGATCTTGACAGTCAATCCAAACACCTAATGCTCGTAGTTACCTGTTCTCAGAATCCAGTTTTTCCTCTTTTGTTTTTTTTGATAAAGGACCCCAAAAACAGGCACTGGGAAAACGTAGATAATTTTTTAAAGATATCAAAAAAAGGAGTGGTGTAAGTATGTAGGAAATTCCGGCTTAAAATTGAATCTTGAAATGAATAATTATTAAATCAAGGTTGGTGGACGTAATACGTACCTTAAAATGTAATAAAATATGTACCTGTTATAATATAATACTATCTATAATAGCTTTTGTATGATTATTAAGTTATGCTCACGGCTGCGCCTACCTGAAATTCAGTTTTCGCGGGCCACAAATAAAGGTGTGTGAAGTCCGCTAACCCGCACTTGGCTGGTGAGGTGGGCGATGGACAAATCTCTCTTGTTGTGAGAGGAAGCCCGTGCCCAGCTGTGGGACTGATCGTATCCCTATTGTTTCTAGAATGACGCAGGCAAAGACGCGGGTACTAGCTGTAGCTAGTTAAGTTGTGATTAATTTTATAGGTCAAGAAGGTGTTTTGTTTGAAGTATCTAACAACTCGGTAGACTGTAGGAATCTATTACTTGTTTGCTTTACCTACCAAATAGAAATTAAAACGTCATAAAGAGCTCCAATAAAGGTAAAACACGTTTAATATTCTATTAGGTCATGGGCCAAGGTTTGATAGGTATGTAATAACAATTATAAAATACCACACAGTATTTATATATACTCAGTATACACAGTATTTATATATCCTTCAGGGGAAATGGTAGGGTTAGGTATGTGGCGCTTGCAGACAATAAAAATTGCCTGTTTCTGGCGTACTCTTTTACTCTATACAAGTTAGTACTTGACTGCGATCTGATCTGATGATAAGTGATGATGCAGCCTAAGATGTTATCGTACTAACTTGGAAGGGTGAGCTTTACCCTAAGGGTTTCTACAAGCATCGCACCGGAACGCTAAATCGCTTGGCGGTGCGTCTTTGCTGGTAGGGTGGTAACTAGCCACGTCCGAAGCCTCCCACCAGACCAGAACTGAGCCAATTTAGAAATTATAAAATTTTAAAGTGGCGCGTGACGGGAATCGAACCTGCAACGTCCCACTCGAATCCGAGCGCGCCTTACTGCGCCAGGGAGGTCGTCAAGCATTGTGAAGAGTTCTCTCAAAGAATGAAGAATATGCAGATTTCCCTCATATTTATTTCTCACGCACACAGCTGAGTTGAAGTTATCTGAGGTTGAGACACTTTGAGACATCGTACACGTTGCTATCACGGCATTATCAAAATAATATTTTTCGCTACATTTAATGAGTCACCCTTTGACCCCTGGTTCTGGTAATTTGTCATTGTAAATATTCCATTACGATGCTTGAATTTTTTTATCTTTGACTTTGTGTTTATCAACGGATCTCCACACGTGAAAACATAATAAAAAGAGTAGGTGTTCGCGACGCTCTGACGTATGGTGTGCACAGTGCGTGTGACAGAGACAGGCATCACAGGCCACTACCGTGTGATTGTTATGCCGGCACCACACATGGCTATTTGTATTTGCCTATTTGTTATATTTGTCAAATAACTTCCATGTGTGGAGACTGGAGAGTATATTTGCCAAAATTATTGCCATATTTGCTTGTTTGGCAAATACAGCCAATAGCAAATACGGTTTACTGTCGGTTTTTTGAGACACATCAAAGGAGACAAATAGGCAAACACGCAAATATACTGGCCACACATGGTCGGCTTCATAAGCGCGTGAATTGTCGACCAGTACAGGCGGACCGCCTTATTTTTTTTGTATTTGGCTCCATTGTGTAGGCGGTTGTATCGCCTATTTGCCCATAGGTCGAAAATTTTGGCGAATACGCGATTATCCAATCAAAAATACAAATAGCCATGTGTGGT
Source organism: Coenonympha arcania (assembly GCA_036785405.1). Taxonomy (NCBI): domain Eukaryota; kingdom Metazoa; phylum Arthropoda; class Insecta; order Lepidoptera; family Nymphalidae; genus Coenonympha; species Coenonympha arcania. The sequence continues at coordinate 10,299,062 of CM072063.1, read as the reverse complement.
GCCAGCATTAGTGCAGTGTGTGAACCCCGAGTGAAGTGATGCTAATAGGGCGAATTACGGCAGCGCCTAGGCAATGCGCTCTCACGTCGATAAAATCTATCCAATTAAAATACAAGTTTCAACTTTATTAAGTGTTTGGTGTTTGGTGAAGGGCATCTTCCTCACCTACGCATCCGCCCGAACAGTAGGTAATAGGTTAGATGCTATCAATTTTTAATTCCAACCAAATCAGCAGGGCGATTCTCTTGTACATCGGCCAAACATCGCACTTATCACAACCAAGGTGCTGACGCCATTCTACAGAATATACAAGTATTTTGTTTGTTTGTTGAAAATTGAATCACTTTTCTGTAGAAGTGTGAGGGAGGGTACCAAGCATACAGTTAACAATATGTTCCTCCGTATGTTTTTGGAACGAAGTTCCTTATCGCGCGTTGCGAAAGGGGGCTAGACGGAAACGAAAAGTTGTAAGGACACTTTTTGCTAAAGTAAGCAAAAAGTATCGTTACAAGTAAAAAAAAGTAAAGTAGTATAGTAGTAGTATTGAAAGTCGTGCGGCGTGCGCATGTTTCTCTGTCTGTCTCTCTCTCTCTCTCTTATAGAAAGCAAGCCAGATATACTTCGTTCCATCCGGGTGTCCCTTGACACCTCTCAAGTTTTTTAAATTATTTTTATTTATATGTGTATCTAAGCATAAGTTCGGGCTAGTTACACCATTTATAACTCAAAAAACGGCTGAAACGATTTTATGGTCTTTGATGTGTTTTTGTTATGGTGCCCGTTAAACAGTGAAAAAAAAAAATCAAAAAAAATCTCATGTTATACAATGTTTTGTATGGTTCGGCTTTTGTGATGATATGTCAAGAATGCATGGACTGATTTTTAAGATTTTTTGCTATTATGTTACGACGATCATTGACTCCGACTTCTTGAGTGAGTAGTGAGTACCTACCTATAACTCAGTAGTATTATATTTACTTGGAAGTTTTTTGGCCTTCACGTCTCAATGACGATATTTCCCTGAGATATTTCCTTACAAATGACGCCATGCATTGTATTGGAAGGTGAAATGTTAACTTGTCATTTTTAAACAAAAAATATTATGTACCTACTTAGATATTGTTGTCAGATTGTGCAGTACCTACCTACCTCGGAATAAATTTAATATTGTGCATAAAATAAATTCTATTTTCAAACATGATTTTGTTCTTCGAAATGACATTGACATTTATATTTAGTTTGTGGTAAAGTTGAAATTACGGCTGTTTTTTTTGTTTACCAAACTTTTGTTCATGTTTGCCGATCACTTGCCGATATTCCGATTTCCTCTATTCTTGGAATCTTCTACATAAGAGCAATAAGTATTCCTATTTCCTCTTCCTCATACCTACCCCGATTAAACGACAGCTCAAACACGACCGAAGAGAGATCAGTTAAGACGACGGCTTAACGTACTCTTCTTCTTCTATTCTTTAGGCACGGGGGTTTCACCCCCGGTTTCCAAACTTCGAGCTAGTACTAAGAATTTCCTGATGGAAAATCCCAACGCTTTTTATTGGCCCGGAAATCAAACCCAGGACCTCGTGATATGCAGTCGAACTGCAGTGTGTGGGTGTTTTTCTATATATCTATATTTATTCTATATATTGTTATATATTATTATCATTAAGGGGGATGGGTACTATCCGTGCAATTTTATTTAGTTTTTCGCTAGTATTGGGCTAATTATACGGAGGCTTAAGGCAAAAAATACGCATTTAGTTCATAATGGTTCCCGATAGCTCCAAATTTGGGAAACTGCAAAAATAATCTTTCGGGAACCAATATGAGGTGAATGAGAATTTACGAGACAAGTTTTTATTAAAAACATGTAGCTGAATAAATATTATGCTCGCAAAACTCATTGCCATAAACCTACAATGTGTATAGGTACTTACTTAGTTAGTCTAATATTTGCGAAAAAATAAATAAAATTTAAATTTCGTGGGCTAAGTAGTATGCCCGAAACAGCCAACCTGATAATATATAAATGTCACAGAAATGTGTGAAAACCAGGAGTTTTATACAATTCCTGGATTATTTAGGAAATTTGTGAAAGGAGAATTTTAACATCAAGTAATAAACACATTTCCTATCCTAGGAAATCTATACAATTCCCAAGCGGCGTTAGGAAATTTTCGAGAATGCCGGGACAAAGCAAAAGAGTGCAAATATAAATATGTCTGGATTAAAAACGGCGCTATTCTCGTCAGGCAAGATGACAACAAACCTGCTTTTGTTATTCACTCTAACCAAAACCTTGACAAAATTCGTTCCAGCAGTGCTATACAAACCTAAAAATTTCATAGATTTTTGTTCATACTTTTATTCTCACGACTCTCAACTTTTGTTCATGATTATTTTATGGCTTTATGTGATTTTTAAACACCTGTACAGGCATCATATTCAGTTGATTGCAGCTTTGTTTTTAATGTGTGTCAAATATACTCGAGAAGATTATTTCAGTAGTGGCTCTCTTGTTTCTAAATACAATATCAAGGTAAAAACGCTCTTATTTCATGCCGTAAACGTACCATATTACTATCGAGTGTTAGAAACAACCTGTGTGGCTTTAATATATTACATGACGTACAAACTTACTGTCCTATAATAATAATAATAAATAAGCCTTTATTCAGACATAACAGTTTCATTAATTTTTACAAAGTTATCCTAAATCTACCACCGCGCTCCCGTCTGTTTGCCTTTTGGCAAAGGCCTCTTCCATCTGCTTCCATACATTTCTGTCCCAAGCTTTCCTAGTCCATGCTTTTCCAGCCACCTCTGTTATTTCATCGACCCATCTTTTAAATGGTCGACCTCTTTTTCTTTTTAAGTGCCTGGTATGCCAGTTCATTAGGACTTTTGTCCATTTTTCTGCTCCTCTGATTGTATGCCCGGCCCACTTCCATTTTAATTTTTTGATGGTAACAGTAACATCTTTAGTCTTTGTGTGTTCTTTGATCGTCGTATTTCGTATCCTATCTGATAGTTTTTTACCCATCATGCTCCTTTCCATGGAAGCCTGGCAGCTCTCCAGCTTTCTTACGTGGTTTCTGGTGAGTGCCCATGTTTGACAGCCATACGTTAGTACTGGCAACACACAAGTGTCGAACAATTGTCTTTTTATGGACATGTTCATATTTTTGTTTTTCATCACCTCCTTGAGGCTCCAATATTGTTTCCATGAGTTTGCTATACGTCGGTCAATCTCTTTGGAAGTTAAATTTTCTGGTGATATTATTTGGCCTAGGTAGACATACTCTGTTACATATTCAATGGCATTATTGTTGATATAAATTGGTTCTTGCTGGCCATTTGTCATGACTTTTGTCTTATCTGTGTTCATGAGCAGACCCACTTTTTGACTCTCTCTGTCTAAATCGTTTAACATTATTTGGAGCCCCTCTTTAGTTTCAGAGAATATGATCAAGTCATCAGCGAATCTCAAGTGTGACAAGTTCTCTCCGTTAATTAATAGGCCACATTCTTCCCAGTCCAGGAGATGAAAAACCTCTTCCAGCACTGCAGTAAAAAGCTTAGGTGACACTGGATCGCCCTGTCGCACTCCTCTTTCTATATTTATATCCTTTCCTTCTTTCTCAAGCTTGATTTTGGCTGTGCTGTTTTTGTAAATATTTTTTAGTATTCTGATGTATTTGTGTTCGACTCCTTGATTTTTAAGTGCGAGCCAAATCTTTTCATGTGCCAAAGAATCGAAGGCTTTGCAATAGTCCACAAAACAGCAGTAGAATACTATATTAAATTCTTTTCCCTTTTCAAATAATTGTTTTACAACATATATGTGATCCAACGTTGAGAATCCACTTCTAAACCCTGCTTGCTCCCTAGGCTGATTCTCATCTAGAGTCCTAGCTATTCGGGAAAGGATTACCTTTGCAAAGACCTTGTATATATTGGAAATCAAACTGATTGGCCTATAATTGTTTATGTTGTTCTTGTCTCCTTTCTTGTGAAGTAGTATGATTGTCGATGCTTTCCATTGCTGTGGTATTGACTCAGTCCGTATAACCTCATTGAAAAAGTTTGTGAGAATTGGTATGAGGGTGTCCTTGTTTAACAATAAGAATTCATTACAGATGCCATCTGAACCAGGTGCTTTATCTTTCTTTTGTGTTTTTAGAGCTTTCTCTACTTCTGCGCATAATATTTCTGGTACTGTGCTGCCACCATTTAAATCAGTTGTTGTGCTGGTATCCTGTTTTCTATAAATATCTCGGAAAAAGTTTGTAGCTACTGAAAGGATGTCTGATCGTTTGTTTTTAAATTTGTTGTTTTTACTCTTAATATTAGGTATCCAGTTCCTTTTTTCTGTTAGATACTTTAATGCTTTTTTAGTGCCTCCAGTCTTCTGAATGCAACTTTCCAATATTTCTAACCTGTACCTCTGGTAATCTTTTCTTATTCCAGTTTTAATATTTTTGCTTGTTTCAGTAATTTTCTTCCTTATACTCTTTGTCTTTTTAACTAATGCTATCAAATCAGCCCTAGTCTGTAACAAATCAATTGTCTCTTTTGAAAGCCATTTTCTTGTATTCGGTACATTTTCTGATTTAACACATGTATTTGTATTTAGAAGTTCTAATAGTTTATTATACTTGCTCTGCGTATCCAGTTCCCTAGTAGTTTCTGTAAATCCTTCTAGTATCTTCTTCAGGTCATCAGAGTTTCTTAGTGTGACTTTTGCTTGCTTAGCCTTGAAAGGTCTTTTTTTCTTTAAATTGTCGAGTATTAGCTTTGCTCTGACCATTCTGTGGTTACTGTTGAAATTCAAGTTATTCACGGCTCTACAATCAGTGAAGTTTCTGCTCTTATTGGTAAGAATATAATCGATCTCATTCTTATATCGCCCATCAGGTGATATCCATGTCCACCTGTTGTTTTCCCGATTTCTGTACAGGCTATTTAGTATTTTCAAATTATTTTCGAATGCTAGTTGGATAAGCTTTTCTCCGTTTCTAGTTCTGTTCCCTGAACAGAACGCGCCTAAGACCAGATCTTCACCATCTCCTCTTTGTCCTGTCCTGGCGTTGAAGTCTCCCATAATTACTAAGTTGTTATGGGTATGGTTTTTTATAGTGTCTGTTAATAAGGCGTAGAAAGAGTCGATTTCTGTGTTGCTAGATTGTTCAGTTGGGGAGTATACCTGTATTATTGACCACTTTTCCTCATTTGATGGCATTTTCAAGTTAAGTACTGCGATGCGCTCCGATACTCCAATAATTTCATCAATGAAAGTTTTTAATTCATGTTTTATTATAAAACCCACCCCATATTGGCCTGGAGTATCTCCCTTAAAATAAAAAATAAATGAGCCATGATCTTCAATGCTTTCTCCTTGGCGTCTGACTTCACTCAGTCCCACTATAGACCATTTTATTTTTTCCAATGCCAGGGTCAGTTCAGCTAAGTTTTCGTTTGTCCTTAAGGATAGGGTATTGTATGTTGAGATGTATATTATGTTACGTTCAAGACTTGTTTGTGCCTTAGGTTGCTGTTGTAGTTTAAGTGATGCAGTTGGAAGGTAGTGGTCTTCTTCCCCCACGGTGACCAGCCGGCTTGGGGTGCTGTTTGTTAATGTTTTTTCGTGTGATGTTGTTGTTTTACTATATTTCCGGGTGTCGGTGGCATTTAGAAGTTTTTTGAACTTTCAGAGAAGGAAGCTGAACGACCTCGGTCAACATATTTCAGAATATTTGGTTTGATTACTTCCTTTGTCAAGGCCTTGTGCAGTGGAAGTCTTTGTCCTGCTTGAGGTGTTTGAGAATTAGAAGTATTGGAAGTATTGACCCTCTTAGTTTGTATCGAGCTCGACGCGTTTGGTGATCCAGAGGTTTCTCTCTTCCTCTTTTCTCGGGCTGTATCCTCAGGTTTCTTGATAATTAGCTTATCATATTTAATAAAAGCTATGTTGCCCTTTTTCCTTTCCTCCTCAACTTGTGGCTGAAGTTGTTTTCTTTTTTCTAATACCTCCTTGGAGTAATCCTCCTTAACATAGATGCCAGCAGGGAAGTTAGCCCTATTTTTCAATATTAAATGCTTTTTCCAAGAGGTTGAGAAGGAGGCCACAACAGGGCGGATTTTATCATGTGTTTGACGGCCAATCCTATAGACCTTGGTAATTTCAAGACTAACAAGATGAACTCCTGTATCTATGATGATATCCTTTATATAGTCTACAAGCTCGGCCTCTGTTTTTCCTCCCTCTTCTAACCCAAAGAATACAAGGTTATTTTTACGCTTCTCTCTGTCCATTGCAATAATCTTTTGTTCTAGCTCGGCAATTTTCAGTTCATGTCTTTTATTTTCTTCAGTGATAGTTTTCAATCTATCGTCTAGTGCCTCCATAACATTTTGTGTCACTGCTGTTGTAATAAGTGTCGTCTGATGGTTTAACTTTTCCTCTATTTTCGCAAGTAGCAGTTCCATGTTTGTCTCCATTTTTTTATTTTTTCCTAATTAATTGGTATGGTATACTTGTGGCAGTTTTTTACTTCGTATAGCTGGCCACACTAGAATTAGATTTGTTATGTTGGTATTGTAATACTATGGTCTTGCTGTGCTGTGGTAGTGACAATTATAATGACATTTGATGAATGACGTTTCCGACTTTTGCTTTTTAGGTTATCTTGTCACATTAAATCGAACTTAAATCGTGTTTTTTCGCCAAAGTATTCCAATCTTTCACTGTTCTATTACTTCACAATCGTAATTGTAATTTTATCTTGCGGGAGTAGTATCGCTGAACACCAAATTCGTAATATTTTCACAGTTTCACAATATTATACTAGGAGCACACAGAATTACGCGTTTACGGTTTGACACCCGGAAGTGAATCTTACTCTTACTTACTACTGTCCTATACTCACTGTTATATACTATGCTTTTAGTAACTCATATTATTAATAACATACCTACTTTCAATGGATAAAGTTCTTTCAGTGTATTATCAAAACTGCCGCGGTTTGCGGACTAAGTTACATACGCTTTATATGAATATTCTCATGTACGATTATGATATAATACTACTGACTGAGACTTGGTTAACAGATGAAATTTTTGATAACGAATTCATAGACTCGCGATACCACGTATACCGTTGCGACAGGAACCGCGCCGCGGCGGGGCGGCGGGACGGCGGGGGCGTGCTGTGCGCCGTGCGCCGCTCGCTGTGCGCCGCGCCGCTCGTGCTGCCGGCCGCCCCCCCCGCCTCGGCGCCGCCGCCGATCGTCGACTACGTGCTGGTTGAGCTGCCCTCGGCGAGCGGTCGCCACATCGTAGGTGTCACGTACATCCCACCTAACCAAAGCTACGACGTCTATCTATCATATTTCGACTATTTATGTGACATTTTCCAGCAAAGCCCAAACTGCAATATTCACCTGGCCGGCGACTATAACTTGCCCATGATAAAATGGATCCGTAACGGTGCGTATATAGAACCGCTTTTAAATAATACTCAGTGTCCGTCTAGTCAGCATCTCTGCCAATTTATGTCACTTATAAATTTAACACAGTTTAATGATATAGTAAATTATAACGGGCACATCTTAGATCTTTTCCTATCCACCGAAAAGGAGTGTTGCATCTCGAGTGCACTGACTGCTTTGGTGCCGCCCGATGGACATCACCCGCCGTTCTATGCGCTGGTACCCTTCAGCAATAAGTCTTATATTCCTCGCTATTGTTTTAATCGCGCGGACTATTCAATTATTAACAAAGAAATAGTGAATCAGGACTGGGATCAAGTTCTCGCGGGTAAGTCGGCCAGTTCTGCAGTGGATTCATTTTATGAAGTTGTCTACGGATTCATACGGAAACATATTCCCGCTAAAATTGTGAAAGCCAAGCACTTCCCGGTTTGGTTCAATTCGTCCCTAATTAAAATATTTAAAGTAAGAAAAGGGCCTGGGTTAAGTGGAAAAAATATAACAATATATCAGACTATGAGTCATTTAGTGTGTTAAGACTACGTTTCAAAACTGAATCAAAAACTCGTTTTAAAGAGTACATGAACTCAGTAGAGGACAGCATTAAACTTAATGTTCAATATTTTTGGCTATTTATCTCAAATAGGAAAAATGGTCTGCACATACCAGGAAATGTGTTTTATAAAAATAATACAGCAAGCAGTCCTTCCCAGGTATGTAATTTATTTTCAAATTTCTTTCACTCGGTATTTGTGCCATCTGATCTTTCGGATACTTTTAATATAGATGACTGTGTGTGTAAAGATGACGTCTCGGCACGTGATCATATTAGTAATGTTAACATTACTGTCGTTAATGTAAAAAAAGCTTTACGGAAGTTAGACGTTACCAAAGGTTCAGGTCTGGATGATATTCCGCCGATCTTCTTTAAATCGACTGCTGATACTATATGTAAGCCGCTAACCGTCCTTTACAATCTGTGCCTTCAGGAAGGGACATTTCCAAATAAGTGGAAAGCGGCCCGGATAGTCCCAGTGCACAAAGGGGGTTCAAAGAGAGACGTGGAAAACTACCGACCGATCTCTATACTACCCGTACTCTCTAAACTTTTTGAAAGATTGGTGCACGATTACATCTATCCTCTGCTGCATCCAATCATCCTTACGCAGCAGCACGGCTTTGTACAGAGACGTTCAACAGTTACAAATCTCCTTGTGTTCACTTCACAGTTATTTGAAAATTTAGACAACCATAAACAAACTGATACCATATATACAGACTTCCAGAAAGCTTTTGATAGGGTTGATCATAAACTGTTGCTTGAAAAACTAGCCTACAACGGTATACGTGGTAACTTGTGGCGATGGTTCAAATCGTACATAACAAACCGCACTCAAAAAGTGGTTATTAATGGACATGACTCTGAAGTGGTCACGATAACGTCTGGTGTTCCGCAAGGGTCAATCCTTGGGCCACTATTATTTATTTTATTCATAAACGACATTCATAAATGCTTCAAATATAGTGACTTTCTTCTTTACGCAGATGACCTTAAGGTATATAAAACTATCGAAACACCTGACGATCATGTCCAACTTCAAGCTGATTTAAATAGATTTTCTGAATATTGTAGGATAAATAAGCTTAATCTAAGTTTAAATAAATGTAAATATATCACTTTTACTAAAAAAACTAATGTCAGCAATTTTGCATATTCACTTAGCAATTCTAGTCTAGAGAGAGTCAATAATATTAGTGACCTAGGCATAACATTAGATTGTAAACTCAACTTAGATACACATGTAAAAAATATCATAAATAAAGCTTTCAAAATGTATGGGTTTGTAATTAGAGCGAGTGATAACTTCAAGAGAGTCTCTACATACATTCACTTATTTAAGTCTTTAGTGCGTCCACAGCTGGAATACGCTGTCTGTATTTGGGATCCATACTACGAAAAATATGTAAAAAGCATTGAAAAAGTTCAAAAAAAATTTTTACGCTGCATTCATTACAAGTGTACGCGAAACCGGTTGCCTTATGACCAACTTCTTGAAAAATATAACCTACTCGACTTAAAGTCCAGGCGTAAGCAACTAGAAGCCATGTTCTTATACGTTCTGTGTCATAATAAGTACGATTGCACTGATTTAACCCGCAAGCTCTGCTATCGTGTGCCATTTAGAACACCTATTCGTAGCTGTCGAACACACCAACTCTTCGCTACCACGAAATGCCGCACGAATGCAGGCAAGCGGTCGCCTCTGATTAGGATGACGCAGACGTACAATGAACACTTTGGCAATATAGACATCTTTGCAACTCGAGTGGGTGGTTTCAAGAGGTCGGTCATAGGCAACCTCAAATTAAAAATAGATACTTCTTTATATTAATTAATTTTGCATTGCCCTCACCATGTGCATACGTTTCAGATTATCTGAGGACGACGTTGTGGGTCATGCGCTGATTAGTTTGTAATTAGAGTTAGGTTTATATTTAAGTCAATTTTGTAGTGCATGATTGTTTGTTTGTCCCTTAATTTAAATAAATAAAAGACGAGAGCATGGGAGTGAAGTGTCCAAATTAGATCTATGACAGCTCTAAAAGAGCGACCAATTATTCGGATCTGTGACGTGTCCGCCGCTGCGGGAAGTGCAGCCTCTTCGCTCTATATACGTAGCAAAGATTGCACCCAGGTGAGCCCAATACTTTGGTGAGTGTGCTCAGGAACTACATAACCTTGTACCTCCTTCACCTTTCTACCCTAGGACTGCAAGACGCCGAGAGCGGTGGCATCCTTATGTGGTTGACGTCCAACAAACTCGCAAGAAACGTTATTCCTCCACGTTTCTGATACGAACCGCTAAGGTGTGGAACGCCCTTCCAGCCTCCGTGTTTCCAGCCAAGTACAATCTAGGTGCCTTCAAGAGAAGAGTGAATAGGCATTTTCCTCCTCATCTCACATGACCTCATCATTGCTAAAAAAAAAGTGGTTAAGGCTAAAGACGACCAGCATGCGAAGGCTGTAGAGGTGTCCCACCTCTACAGCCTTCGCATGCTGGTCTCACCTTCGCAGCCTCGGCGACCAGTCTTGGCCGCTCCGGCTCTCCCGGGTGCCTGTGCTGTGTGTATGTGTGGGTGGCTACATCGGGCGGGGGCTGCACTCCCTCCGCGCCTCCGGCTTAAAACACTCTAGGGGCAGGACCAAGAACTTGAACTTTCAGAGAATATTCAGACTGATATCAAACTGAAACTATTACCATAGAGTAAATAATACACCTTCATTACGCCCTCGCCCCGGCGTAGTGGCGGCGCTCGGATTCGAGTGGGAGGTCGTGGGTTCAATTCCCGCCACGGGCCACTTTGGAATTTTATAATTTCTAAATTGGCTCAGGTCTGGTCTGGTGGGAGGCTTCGGCCGTGGCTAGTTACCACCCTACCAGCAAAGACGCACCGCCAAGCGATTTAGCGTTCCGGTGCGATGCTTGTAGAAACCGTTGGGGTAAATTTACTTACCCTTCCAAGTTAATACGCTCTCATCTTAGGCTGCATCATCACTTACCATCAGGTGAGATCGCAGTCTAGTACTAACTTGTATAGAGTAAAAAAACATCACCCTCAAAACGTTATAGAATTCGAGACAAAAGTCCACTTCGCGGTTGGACTCTAAAACTTCACAATATGCTGCATCAAATCATTTATAATTATTATCACGACAGATCTAATCAGCTCATAATTTATTGAGAATTTATTATGTCCAATTTGGTGTTTGAAATAAGACTAATTCTTTTTTTGTGGGCGTCTGGATCATTATTTATTCAACCTTTATATTATGTACGGTATTTAAAAGCAATATAAAATTAAACCGGTCACTTTACTTTGAAGCTTGTGTGTAAATGATTAGTTTTAGGGTTCTGTGAGAAAAAGGATGCTTACAGAAACTTACAAATGTTGTTAACTTAGTTTTAAGTCGTTAAATAGTTAGTTAGTTTAGCTATACTATAAGTATTTCATGACTATTCATAAGTGCTTGTAAAATGAGTGTAATAAAAAAGATCATTTGACTCTTGAATCTTGTAATGGAGACAAGATTCTATCCCGTCGACGGCTTAGCTATAGTACGTAGTATTTGCCTGCCTAAAACTTAAAAGTTTTTCAGTATAGGTAATTTATTTATAAGAAAATATATAAGATTAAATACGCGGCCTCACATTTGTGATTTATTTTGCAAGTATACTCGCAGAAGATTTTTTTCCGGGATAAAAATTAGCCCATAGTATCTCAGTAACAATCAAACAAGCCATAGCTATTCCCAGTAGTAAAATCGGTCAAGTGCGAGTCGGGCTTGCGCACTGAGGGTTCCGTACTATCAAGACTCATTCTCGATAGTATGAAAGTAAACTAAACACCCTTCCAGCCAAAACCAAAAACAAGCAAAAAATCACATTTGTTGTCGTCGTTTCAGCCGATGGACGTCCACTGCTGGACATAGGCCTCCTGAAATGACCGCCAAACACCACGATCTTGCACCGCCTGGCGCCAGCAACTCCCCGCGACCCGCGACCGACGACCCTAAAATGTCGTCCGTCCACCTGGTGGGGGGTCGACCGACACTGCGCTTTCCGGTGCGTAGCCGCCATTCCGTGGAATGGAACATTTGTTGTAAACCCCCTTAAATATTTTTTTTATTTTAATTTAACAATTTGTTTTCAAAGTAAATAAGTATATTATAACATTTGAAGCGTGTACCTTTTACCGGTATTAAGATCGAGCAAAAACTTGTCCCCCCTTAAATATATAAAGTTTATTCTATTTTTTGTATTTGTTGTTATAACAGCCATAGATAATACATCATCTGTGAAAATTTCAAATCCGTAGCTATCACGGTTCAGCCTGGTGGCAGACGGACGGATGGACGGACAGCGGAGTCTCGCTAATAGGGATCCTTTTTTTTATCCTTTGAGTACGGAATCCTAAAAACGATTCGTTAAACCATTGAGTCTTTATCAAAAACTTTCAATTAATTAATACATACTAAAATATGTACTATTTTCTTAAGTTTCTCTAAAAACTTATTAAAATAATACCATAATAAGTACCATTGTTCAAATAAAAAATACTGAAAACCTAGTTGCATAATTATATAGTGTGGTCATTGTAGTTTTAAGTAATTATTTCCATAATAACAAACTTTTTTGTAGCTTTTGTTCTAACATTAATAAACCGGTAATACAAGTAGTATTAAAATTTTGAAGTAATTATAGTTGAAACTCGAAACTATAACAACAAATTATAAAAACCGGCTAAGCGTGAATCGGTTTCGCGTTGTTGTTTGATATGGAACCCTTGGTAGTGGAGTTCTGTCAAAAATTATAATTTATTTGTTTGTTCATCTGCTTTATCTATATCTGTGATACACAGAGTATTACTCGCTGTTCTGCCTTCGTGCAATTTCTACGGAAACCTTGATTTTTAAGATAACATGCCAGTACGTATACATAGAAATATTTAGTGACCGACTGAAAGTTCCGGTTTCGGTTACGGCCAGTTTCATCCAAAAATCTTGTTTCGGTTTCGGCCAAAAAACGGCTGAAACTGAATGTTGTTTTTTATACTCTATACAAGTTAGTACTTGACTGCGATCACTCATCTGATGCTAAGTGATGATGCAGCTTAAGATGTTATCGTACTAACTTGGAAGGGTAAGTACATTTACCCAAACGGTTTCTACAAGCATCGCACCGGTAAGTCTCATAATAATAAAACTTGCTAATAAACTCATGAGATTAAAACAATAAACCATAATATATGTTTTGTACGTTTTTTTTCAAGATGTAAAAAATAATTACACTAGATTTCAGTATAGGTACAATAGAATTCTTACACATTAGTTTCGGTTTCAGCTGGAAAAACATTTTCGGTCGGGACATTAAATTAAATATTATATCGGGTGTCAGTAACAGTTACCGAAAACGCGTCCACTACATGATTCTAGCTTCTCCGCAAACTTTTCGTCGGGATGTTCATGATATTTTCAGTTTTACCCCTTTTTAACTGAATACTGTGTAAAATCATTATTACCATCTGATCTCAGCGCAAAAAAGTGTTACTTCACAACAAAAACCTGTAATGGAAAAAAAATTGGTTGTCTGTAAAGTCGGTTTACGGACGATAGATTTATGTGATAACGTCATAATTGGCCTCTCTATCGTTTGTTTTATCGTGCCTCTCTATCGCTTGTTGCGCGCTCTCGCTTGCACGCACAGGCTCAGGTGGAACGTTACGCGGAACGTTACTATTTTTCATGTGCGTTGCTGGTGTTCATCAATTTATTAAACGTTATCACGTCACAAAATCGGCCAAGTCGCACACGAAAGGTTTCGCACCATTATTTATAATATTTGGTCAAGTGCTAGTCTGTTAGGTACACGATTTTGGCACCGAACCCTAAAACGTCCATAATTAGCAAAACAAATTAATTTGTTTTGCTATAATCCGCTTCTTGAAAAGATTCTGTATGGTACAATGTGCAGGAACACTGCCCACATGAAACACCACACACAATTTTCGTCCATAATTTAACAAATTACGTCCATAATTGTATATGAACGAGTAGGTAGGTACGTAATTACATTATCATTATTGTAATTACTAATTATATTATACTTACACAGTTATTTCATGTTTTAATGGCATTTGGAACAATGGCAAAAAATTACGAAAATTTATTACTTACGTTTGTATTCTTTTGTAATGTATATTATGTTACTAAAATAATGTTAATGTTATTTGTAAAAAAAAAACTGCAGCTTCATGGACGACAGTTCGTCATATTTAATTTTCAAAACGCTTTTGGCATTTTAATTTTGCAAGCGGATGAGATGAAATAGTACATTTCGATATAAGTGCGGAAAGTTTATGATTTCTTTACGAGTCCCGGGTTGTTGACCCAAGCCGAAGGCGCGGATCAACTATAGGGACGAGTAGAAGTTACCATTCCGCACTGAATGACTATTCCCCACTGACCATGACTTTTTTTAATACATTGGCCAAAAAAATATTTGTACATTTATGGCTTATAGCATTAAAATCACGCCTTACTTAGATCCATGAATTGATTCCATACATTATTTTCCAAACAACAAACGCAAATGTGCTTATCTGCTAATGAACTAAGAATAAAATATAATAATAAATTGCTATGAATAATAAAATAGATTGCCAAAAAAGGAAGGTTTTGCATGGGCTTTGAAAAATCAGTAACAATAACAAAGAAATATAGACAATAAAAAAGTACAACTGCGTTCAGAAATTAATGCCTTTACGCAGCCGAACATTTGCGAAAAAAAATTAAAAAACGTAAGGAAATGATTGAAATAAAATTTTAAACTTAATTCATGTTTATATAGTAGTTACCTATTCTATAAAATAAGAACATTACTTGACTTGAATATTTTTACTTGAAAACCTCCTTCATGTACCTATTTGGATCATCCAGGGGGAAAACAAAAAGCTCTAGTGCGGAAAAGAATAACTTTCTTTACGCTAGACACACATGGAAATGTCACCTTTTTGAGCAGATTTAAAAAAAAAAATAGTTTAAATAATTTGGTCGCTAACTGGTTTTCAAATTACTATTACGTAGCGATTGCGTGTCTGTGGGTGCAAATCATAGCGGCATATTCATAGCAAATTGCATAGCGCAGTAATAATACCCGTTAAGATAGAGGGGCTTAATTAAAATGCGCATTTTAGTGGGACTCATTTATTATATATTTTATTCTTGATCCTCTTACATAATTGTGCTAAATAATTTCTGATTTACATCTATATTGAGTAAAAAAAAAATTTGCTATTTAACCTTAGTAAACCTTTATTAGGCTCCCGATTTACCTTTAGGAACGGAACCCTGAACGCGTAGCTGGGACAGTACTCGAGCTGCCGTGCCGAAAACTCGAGATTTTCAACACGATAACTACTTGATGCCGATGCAATTTATAAAATGCCAATACGGTCGTAAAATATACTAGTAATAATCTAGTGACCGTGAAATGTACCTATCTACAGCTTGTGTAGGGTCAACCTCTGACCTACTGAACCTGCCCATTCGTAAACACGCGAGTTAGTTTATCACAAAATGCAATTATTAATATAGTGCCGCAAGCTAGGATAGTAAATTAGAACCTCGGTATATTAATTACTCTTTTCTTTTTAGGGTTCCATACCAAAATGGTAAAATTGGAACCCCTATGATGGGACTTTCTCCGTCCGTCCATCTGTCCGTCTGTCACACGCGATTATTTCAGTAACTAATAACAGTATATAATGTATTATCTATGCTACTAACTATGATAAAGATAATATTCTGAAATAATTATGATCAATAGAAAACGTATATTTTACAGGAAAAATCAAATTAATTCTCTAACTAGTACCTACTAGGACTTTTTTCTTAACAACAATAAACCGCCAAAAACAAAGTTAGCTAGGTTTGCGGTTCGCCAACGTTACCTACCGTTAGGTTGCGGTACCTACGTTTAAATTATGCTCGTAAATTCAATAAACAAAAGGGATTCTTTTAACGTTTTACTTCTCTTATAGTATGGAACCCTCGGTGCGCGAGTCCGACTCGCGCACTTGGCCGGTTTTTTTTGTGGAGGAAAGTCTCCATTGAGATACTAAACCCCCTTGGTGGGCATCCTCAGAAATCAATACTCAGTTGAAAGCTTCCGGGATTTTATACAAACGCACCGGAGGATCCCTTGCGCAACGCCCGTAGGGCTTGCCTCTGGCTGTCCCTTACCACTTCTAGGGAAGGTCAGGGTCAGCCCCGAGGACCCAAGCTATTATGGGGGGCTGGACTTGTTACCTACAGCGTCTGCGAGAGGGATCAGATCTTTCTGGATCCCTCTCCGCAGCCTCCTTCTTCACCATAACAACCTCGCAAACAAAAGGAGGATGTTTCTCTCCGAGCCTTTTCTCCTGTAGCATCCTGTAGTATAGTAGCCGATACTACAGATGGCATGCTTAAATCTTAAATAAGTGCCGATAATTTATATATGATTATATTACCCTAGTTTTTTAGCCGTAATAACAAGACTTATCTACAACGTGTCGATCGGTCATTCCATGTCTAATTGAACGAAATTCAAAAAATATATGGGTATGACATATCCGATCGACAAATTGTCTTACTAGCGTAATTTGACTAATGGCACATGTCATTTTTATACATTTAACTAGCAAACGCCCGCGGCTTCGCTCACGTTAACTTCTGAGTTATGCTTTACTATGGTGGTTTAATTTCCAAAATTCCTGCACTACACACCATTTTGCCCACAAAATTTTCTCTTGCTTCCTGGTAATAGTCACATATTGATTTTGAAAAATTCGATCGTCACAAAAAAGTTAAATATGGTGGCCATTTTTAGGGTTTCGTACCCAAAGGGTAAAAGCTCTTACTAAGACTCCACCGTCCGTTCGTCCATCCGGCCGTGGTTGCTTGCTACCATGGTAAGACAAATAAGTACAAAATTGTGGCCAATTCTTTTAAATTTTTACCAAAAATTCCTTTTCTATGCTCGCTGCGATAATCAGATATCAATTTTGAAAACAATCGGCCCAGTAACAAAAAAGTTCAAAATGGC
Organism: Coenonympha arcania; assembly: GCA_036785405.1. Lineage (NCBI taxonomy): Eukaryota > Metazoa > Arthropoda > Insecta > Lepidoptera > Nymphalidae > Coenonympha > Coenonympha arcania. The sequence continues at coordinate 10,281,925 of CM072063.1, read as the reverse complement.
GGCCACTTTTTAAAATGTTGACTACAAATTATTTCTCTATGCTTGCTGCCATTGTCAAATATCGATTTTCAAAGCAATCGGCCCAGTAACAAAAAAGTTCAAAATGGTGGCCAAAAAGTTCATCATTTTTTAATTTTGACTACAAATTCCTTCTCTATGCTTGCTGCCATAGTCAGACGTCGATTTTCAAAGCAATCGGCCCAGTAACAAAAAAGTTCAAAATGGCGGCCACCTTTTTTAAATTTTGACCACAAATTCCTTCTCTATGCTTGCTGCCATAGTCAAATATCGATTTTCAAAGCAATCGGCCCAGTAACAAAAAAGTTCAAAATGGCGGCCACCTTTTTTAAATTTTGACCACAAATTCCTTCTCTATGCTTGCTGCCATAGTCAAATATCGATTTTCAAAGCAATCGGCCCAGTAACAAAAAAGTTCAAAATGGCGGCCACTTTTTTAAATTTTGACCACAAATTCCTTCTCTATGCTTGCTGCCATAGTCAAATATCGATTTTCAAAGCAATCGGCCCAGTAACAAAAAATTTCAAAATGGCGGCCACTTTTTTAAATTTTGACCACAAATTCCTTCTCTATGCTTGCTGCCATAGACAAATATCGATTTTAAAAGCAATCTGCCCAGTAACAAAAAAGTTCAAAATGGCGGCCACTTTTTAAAATTTTGACCACAAATTCCTTCTCTATGCTTGCTGCCATAGTCAAATATCGATTTTCAAAGCAATCGGCCCAGTAACAAAAAAGTTCAAAATGGCGGCCACTTTTTTAAATTTTGACCACAAATTCCTTCTCTATGCTTGCTGCCATAGTCAAATATCGATTTTCAAAGCAATCTGCCCAGTAACAAAAAAGTTAGAAATGGCGGCCACTTTTTTAAATTTTGACCACAAATTCCTTCTCTATGCTTGCTGCCATAGTCAAATATCCATTTTCAAAGCAATCGGCTCAGTAACAAAAAAGTTCAAAATGGCGGCCTATTTTTTAAATTTTGACCACAAACTCTTTCTCTATGCTTGCTGCTACTGTAAAATATCGATTTTCAAAGCAATCGGCCCAGTAACAAAAAAGTTCAAAATGGCGGCCACCTTTTTTAAATTTTGACCACAAATTCCTTCTCTATGCTTGCTGCCATAGTCAAATATCGATTTTCAAAGCAATCGGCCCAGTAACAAAAAAGTTCAAAATGGCGGCCTTTTTTTTAAATTTTGACCACAAATTCCTTCTCTATGCTTGCTGCCATAGTCAAATATCGATTTTCAAAGCAATCGGCCCAGTAACAAAAAAGTTCAAAATGGCGGCCACTTTTTTAAATTTTGACCACAAATTCCTTCTCTATGCTTGCTGCCATAGTCAAATATCGATTTTCAAAGCAATCTGCCCAGTAACAAAAAAGTTCAAAATGGCGGCCACTTTTTTAAATTTTGACCACAAATTCCTTCTCTATGCTTGCTGCCATAGTCAAATATCCATTTTCAAAGCAATCGGCTCAGTAACAAAAAAGTTCAAAATGGCGGCCTATTTTTTAAATTATGACCACAAACTCTTTCTCTATGCTTGCTGCTACTGTAAAATATCTATTTTTAAAGCAATCGGCCCAGTTACAAAAAAGTTCAAAATGGCGGCCACCTTTTTTAAATTTTGACCACAAATTCCTTCTCTATGCTTGCTGCCATAGTCAAATATCGATTTTCAAAGCAATCGGCCCAGTAACAAAAAAGTTCAAAATGGCGGCCACTTTTTTAAATTTTGACCACAAATTCCTTCTCTATGCTTGCTGCCATAGTCAAATATCCATTTTCAAAGCAATCGGCCCAGTAACAAAAAAGTTCAAAATGGCGGCCACTTTTTTAAATTTTGACCACAAATTCCTTCTCTATGCTTGCTGCCATAGTCAAATATCGATTTTCAAAGCAATCGGCCCAGTAACAAAAAAGTTCAAAATGGCGGCCACTTTTTTAAATTTTGACCACAAATTCCTTCTCTATGCTTGCTGCCATAGTCAAATATCGATTTTCAAAGCAATCGGCCCAGTAACAAAAAATTTCAAAATGGCGGCCACTTTTTTAAATTTTGACCACAAATTCCTTCTCTATGCTTGCTGCCATAGACAAATATCGATTTTAAAAGCAATCTGCCCAGTAACAAAAAAGTTCAAAATGGCGGCCACTTTTTAAAATTTTGACCACAAATTCCTTCTCTATGCTTGCTGCCATAGTCAAATATCGATTTTCAAAGCAATCGGCCCAGTAACAAAAAAGTTCAAAATGGCGGCCACTTTTTTAAATTTTGACCACAAATTCCTTCTCTATGCTTGCTGCCATAGTCAAATATCGATTTTCAAAGCAATCTGCCCAGTAACAAAAAAGTTAGAAATGGCGGCCACTTTTTTAAATTTTGACCACAAATTCCTTCTCTATGCTTGCTGCCATAGTCAAATATCCATTTTCAAAGCAATCGGCTCAGTAACAAAAAAGTTCAAAATGGCGGCCTATTTTTTAAATTTTGACCACAAACTCTTTCTCTATGCTTGCTGCTACTGTAAAATATCGATTTTCAAAGCAATCGGCCCAGTAACAAAAAAGTTCAAAATGGCGGCCACCTTTTTTAAATTTTGACCACAAATTCCTTCTCTATGCTTGCTGCCATAGTCAAATATCGATTTTCAAAGCAATCGGCCCAGTAACAAAAAAGTTCAAAATGGCGGCCTTTTTTTTAAATTTTGACCACAAATTCCTTCTCTATGCTTGCTGCCATAGTCAAATTTCGATTTTCAAAGCAATCGGCCCAGTAACAAAAAAGTTCAAAATGGCGGCCACTTTTTTAAATTTTGACCACAAATTCCTTCTCTATGCTTGCTGCCATAGTCAAATATCGATTTTCAAAGCAATCTGCCCAGTAACAAAAAAGTTCAAAATGGCGGCCACTTTTTTAAATTTTGACCACAAATTCCTTCTCTATGCTTGCTGCCATAGTCAAATATCCATTTTCAAAGCAATCGGCTCAGTAACAAAAAAGTTCAAAATGGCGGCCTATTTTTTAAATTATGACCACAAACTCTTTCTCTATGCTTGCTGCTACTGTAAAATATCTATTTTTAAAGCAATCGGCCCAGTTACAAAAAAGTTCAAAATGGCGGCCACCTTTTTTAAATTTTGACCACAAATTCCTTCTCTATGCTTGCTGCCATAGTCAAATATCGATTTTCAAAGCAATCGGCCCAGAAACAAAAAAGTTCAAAATGGCGGCCACTTTTTTAAATTTTGACCACAAATTCCTTCTCTATGCTTGCTGCCATAGTCAAATATCCATTTTCAAAGCAATCGGCCCAGTAACAAAAAAGTTCAAAATGGCGGCCACTTTTTTAAATTTTGACCACAAATTCCTTCTCTATGCTTGCTGCCATAGTCAAATATCGATTTTCAAAGCAATCGGCCCAGTAACAAAAAAGTTCAAAATGGCGGCCACTTTTTTAAATTTTGACCACAAATTCCTTCTCTATGCTTGCTGCCATAGTCAAATATCGATTTTCAAAGCAATCGGCCCAGTAACAAAAAAGTTCAAAATGGCGGCCACTTTTTTAAATTTTGACCACAAATTCCTTCTTTATGCTTGCTGCCATAGTCAAATATCGATTTTCAAAGCAATCGGCCCAGTAACAAAAAAGTTCAAAATGGCGGCCTATTTTTTAAATTTTGACCACAAACTCTTTCTCTATGCTTGCTGCCACTGTAAAATATCGATTTTCAAAGCAATCGGCTCAGTAACAAAAAAGTTCAAAATGGCGGCCTATTTTTTAAATTTTGACCACAAACTCTTTCTCTATGCTTGCTGCTACTGTAAAATATCGATTTTCAAAGCAATCGGCCCAGTAACAAAAAAGTTCAAAATGGCGGCCACTTTTTTAAATTTTGACCACAAATTCCTTCTCTATGCTTGCTGCCATAGTCAAATATCCATTTTCAAAGCAATCGGCCCAGTAACAAAAAAGTTCAAAATGGCGGCCACTTTTTTAAACTTTGACCACAAATTCCTTCTCTATGCTTGCTGCCATAGTCAAATATCGATTTTCAAAGCAATCGGCCCAGTAACAAAAAAGTTCAAAATGGCGGCCACTTTTTTAAATTTTGACCACAAATTCCTTCTTTATGCTTGCTGCCATAGTCAAATATCGATTTTCAAAGCAATCTGCCCAGTAACAAAAAAGTTCAAAATGGCGGCCACTTTTTTAAATTTTGACCACAAATTCCTTCTCTATGCTTGCTGCCATAGTCAAATATCGATTTTCAAAGCAATCGACCCAGTAACAAAAAAGTTCAAAATGGCGGCAACTTTTTTAAATTTTGACCACAAATTCCTTCTCTATGCTTGCTGCCATAGTCAAATATCGATTTTCAAAGCAATCAGCCCAGTAACTAAAAAGTTCAAAATGGCGGCCACTTTTTTAAATATTGACCACAAATTCCTTCTCTATGCTTGCTGCCATAGTTAAATATCGATTTTCAAAGCAATCGGCCCAGTAACAAAAAAGTTCAAAATGGCGGCCTATTTTTTAAATTTTGACCACAAATTCCGTCTCTATGCTTGCTGCCATAGTCAAATATCGATTTTCAAAGCAATCGGCCCAGTAACAAAAAAGTTCAAAATGGCGGCCAAAAAATTCAAAATTTTTCCTCCTCAAAATTTGAATCTCGAAAATCCCTTTCTGAATACGAATTCATGATATACCTAATACCAACCTAGGTACCAAATTTCAGATCTCTACGACTTTTAATTTCGCTGGAATCCCTGGAACAACGCAAAAATTACACTTTTGTATGGGAAAATCCCTTAAAAGTAGGATTTTTATCCCTTCCAATTTGAATTTCTGGAATCCCCGTCTTAGTACGAATTCATGACCTAATATCAACCTAGGTACCAAATTTCAGATCTCTACGATTTGTAGTTTTCCAGGAATCCCTGGAACAACGAAATAAATTTCACTTTTGTATGAAGAAATCCCTAAAACCAACGGTTTTTACCCCTTAAAATTTGAATTTCTGGAATCCCCGTCTTAGTACGAATTCTTGACCTAATATCAACCTAGGTACCAAATTTCAGATCTCTACGACTTTTAGTTTTTCGGGAATCCCTGGAACAACGAAAAAAATTACACTTTTGTATGGAGAAATCCTTAAAACCAACGGTTTTTGCCCCTTAAAATTTGAATTTCTGGAATCCCCGTCTTAGTACGAATTCATGACCTAATATCTACTTAGTTACCAATTTTCAGATCCCTACGACTTGTAGCTTTTCGGGAATTCCTGGAACAACGAAAAATATTTCACTTTTGTATGGGGAAATCCAAAAAACCAACGGTTTTTACCCCTTACAATTTGAATTTCTGAAATCCCCGTCTTAGTACGAATTCATGACCTTATATCAACCTAGGTACCAAATTTCAGATCTCTACGACTTGTAGCTTTTCGGGAATTCCTGGAACAACGAAAAAAATTTTACTTTTGTATGGGGAAATCCAAAAAACCAACGGTTTTTACCCCTTACAATTTGAATTTCTGGAATCCCCGTCTTAGTACGAATTCATGACCTAATATCTACCTAGGTACCAAATTTCAGATCCCTATGACTTGTAGCTTTTCGGGAATTCCTGGAACAACGAAAAAAATTTCACTTTTGTATGGGGAAATCCAAAAAACCAACGGTTTTTACCCCTTACAATTTGAATTTCTGGAATCCCCGTCTTAGTACGAATTCATGACCTTATATCTACCTAGGTACCAAATTTCAGATCTCTACGACCTATAGTTTTGGCGGAATCCTTGGAACAACCAAAATCACCAAAATGCCTCATTCTTTTATATATATAGACTATTGAGGTAAGTATGCGTAGGGATGGTTTGTGTTACCATTTTGAATTACAAAAGATAAGCGTTTGGACTAAATCAATCAATTTGGTGCATTTTGATAAGGCCTGATAAATAGCTTATGCGGTAATCCAGATAATAGATAAAATAATCTATCTCATTTCTAAATTGCAGTCAATTCTGTTAAGTAGGTAGTTGCGTCATAACAAACATACACACACGCAAACTTTTACCTTTATAATATTAGATTAGGAAAAAAAAGAAAAAAAAAGAAAGAAAACAAAGAAGACACGGTTTGGTGATTTCTCAACAGTTAATGTTTCAAAATTACAATGTAAATTAAAATGTAAATGTACCTACACTTAATTATGTTTGTTAACAATTTGGATAAGAATTTTTTATGAATTTCAAATGAGTAGGTTTATCCCATGATGATCTTACGAGACTTGTTATTATCTACTGTCTTAAATTTACATTATAAAAATTAAATTCGAATTGTTTATTGTTTAATTAATTGCAACTCAAAATTATTATACCTAAAACTATAAGAATAACTGCTTACAATTCAGAAGTTTTTGCTACTTGAGAGATTAGGATTTTTTTTCTGTTGAGCCGTTCTTATGAAAACAATCATATAAGGTAAATTGAAGGGGTTAGCACAGTCCCTTTTAATTTAAATTGTAAGCAAATAGAATTGAACCTATTAATATTATGAAAGAAGAAGAGTTTTTCTGTTTTTAACGCGATAATCTCAGGAACTACTGGTTCGAATTGAAGAAATATTTTTGTGTTGAAGTCCATTTGTCGAGGAAGGCTATAAGGCTATATAATAACAGCACGCTATGGAGCGTCAATTTTTCCCGTTTTTGCAACATTTCGCATGTTGCAAAAATGGGAAAAATTGTTCCTTTTGGAGAGCTTCCGCTCCGTGAATAGCATAAATCGTGTATGACGGAATTGTTATACTTAAAGAGTGCTTAAAAAAGGCTGCAACACCACATGATTGTGACTTTTTATCTTTTGAAGTTGACTTATTACAACGGGATGTGTAGACACCGAAATTCACGCGAGCGAAGCCGCGAGCAACAGCTAGCTTACAATATAATTCCTGTAATATTTTTTGGTATTTATTTTGAAGTCACGGACAGACATTAACATTTTGTTTATTTTATCTAGTGTAGGTATATTTTAATGAAGCAATAGGAAGGTAACACTTTGTAAAATAAAAATATATGTGATGACACCAACTCGGGCAGTCAAGATAGTCAGTAGTCACCTCGTTAGCTATCATTTAAAACTATTAGCAATTACGAGATTATCTAGATGAAAATTAATTTTAATTAATACCCACTGGCGCAAACTAGCAACCCGTAGTTATAACTTGCGTAATTCTAACCGGTTTGTTAATTTGCTGAGTTTATAGGTGGATCGCGGCCCTCGAAGAGTCGAAGCTTTGTGGCCCTCGACGGATTGGCTCTTGTTTGCGACATAGGTATCCCACTAAAAACATTCTGTAAAAAATTAGCCAAGTATTGATGGAGCTGCTTGTTTATCTCTAAAAAGTAATGAAATGTAGACAAAAATGTCCTTATTTGACTACAGACTTACAGACTCGAAATTTTGGGTTTTAAGTATGTGATTATAGCTTACTGGATGACGATAATTTCTGCGTTCTGGTCTTATCCAGAGGTTCTCAAATAGGGGCCTGAAAATGCGGCGAAATGGTTTCAGTAAAGGATTGTACGGCAGTGATTGCTTGTGATTGGGGGCACGGCAGTGCCCCCGCCAAGTCGAGCGCGAAGTTTGTTTTGACGGATATTTTTGTAGCGCAGGTACCACAATTGTGTTTGTTTTAATTTAAAAAAAAGGACTCTTTAGCACAGGCCTAGGAAACAATACGGACTGCCCCTGTCTACAAAATAAGCGTGACTATTTTTAGTCTCAAGCGGCGTATAAGATGGCGTACCCTAGGGTGTTAGTATCTCGCTGCAGACTCGGTCATAAATCATTCGAGTGTTTCGCTGTTGTTGTTCTGTTGAGTTGTGCATTACTGCAGAACAACAAAAGCGAAACACTCGAATGATTTATGACTGAGTCTGCAGCGAGATAATAACACTACTATAACTCACTACATGAACATTTGACGACGAAATCAAAAGACGGGGCCGCATGTCACGCATGGCGAATGAATGAACGGGGCAACTCATAGTTTTGTTATCTCTGTGATCTTCAGCTTCAGATATTACGTCATGTTGCGAGATTACGTCATGTTTGAAATTGGAAATGCTTTTCTGCCCTAGCGAATATTGAAAAAGTTTCCTCGCCCTAGGGAGAATTGAAAATGCTTTTGCGGCCTAGGGAATTACATTTCTCGCTCACAATTTGAGGCTCAAGGGGATTTATTGAATTTATTTTTGTCTTTTCACTCTCACGGATACGTTGGTAGGTGCGACATGCAGCGTCGCGGAAGAATATAACAGAAAAACGACATTTTACCTAATTAATCAAAAACTAAGCCAGTTATCAAAAATCGGTTTCCAAGCGTTTTTGGAAATTGTTATTACCGACACATTAAAACAAAAATTACATTTACATCCATTGAAGTTTCCGATAAAAAAACAGGAAAACTGAGTTTTTGGAGCAACTTTTGGGAGAAATTTCCATCGAGAAAATTTTAACCAACCGTGTTTCTGCTTCTAAGCGGGTCAGCTAGAGAGACAATAGAAAACAGTGATAGCAAAATTGATTAATCTTTGAGACCAAGACTAAGGTAATAGCACGGTAATAGGTATAATAATAAGGTAGTAACCTAGGTCTTACGCTCTTTATTTAACAAACAATAAATATAATCTGTGTGCTATTAAGGGCAGCTAATTTATAAGGAAAAAATAACCGGTTGTTTTAATCGTTATAAAATCATAATAAAAAATTAATGAGGATTCATAATTAATAAGAGGCATATACATAGGTATATCTCTATTTTATATACATGTAGGCTCTTGCTGCAGATTATATTTCTGTTTGTTATAGAATGGAAGGTCAGCAAAAGTTCCTTCCGGAAAAGATACGGGGATTTATTGAATTTATTTTTGTCTTTCTCACTCTCACGGGGATTTGGTAGGTGCGACATGCAGCGTCGCGGAAGAATATAACAGAAAAACGACCTTTTACCTAATTACTCAAAAACTAAACTGATTATCAAAAATCTGTTGCTTAGCGTTTTTGGATATTATTATTACCGACACTTTAAAACAAAAATTACAATAAAATCCAATGTAGTGTCCGATAAAACTCGAAAAACTGAGATTTTGGAGCAACTTTTGGGAGAACTTTCTATCGAGAAAATTTTATCCAATCGTGTTTCTGCTTCTTAGCGATTTTAGATTAAAGACCCAAAATACATGACGTGTAAATTTGAAAGTAATTCTCTTTATAGTTTTTGTATACAACTTCATTCAAAATCGCTTAAATACGGCTTCTACACCGTTAAAATTGGAAGCGGGAAATAGGAGAACGAGGAGTGAGGGCCGAGGATCTTGGTAGGAAAACCTCGCCTTATTCGTACCTCATAAAAGGACACACTGTTTTTATTTTTGTCCTTCTCACTCTTACTAATACGATGGTGGGTGCGACATGCAGCATCGCGGAAGAATACAGAATAACGACGTTTTACCTAATTACTAAAAAACTAAGCCAGTTATCAAAAATCCGTACTGAGCGTTAATGGATATTATTATTACAGACATAAAACAAAAATTACACTAACATATATGTGAAGCTTCCGATAAAAATTAAAAAAATGGAGATTTTGGAGCAATTTTTGGGAGAACTTTCTATGGAGAAAATTTTATCCAATCGTGTTTCTGCTTCACAGCGATTTTAGACATATGACGTTTAAATCTTTATAGTTTAAACTGCAGGTCACTAAGAATCGCTTAAATACGCCGTCTACGCCGTTAATCCGTATTAATTAAATAGGTAGGGAAAAATGTTTTGTGTTTTAATTACTATAGCAAATGAAAGCTATATTTGGCGATATTCGCTTATTATATTCATAATTCTCTATAGGTAACATCCGGGTGCGAAAATTCAAATTAGTGGGCTAATTATACATCGTAGGCTTATAATGGCATTGAATTTTGCGAGCATAACGTTTATGCATATATATGTTTTTAATTAAAAAAAAAATCTTTCCAATTCAAGGAATTTGCTCCAAAAGTCATTGCCATAAGCCTCACAATATGTAGCATATTTGCATGCAATGTGCATTGTGCATATTTACGAAAAATAAATAAAAAAATATTTCGTTTGGTCTAACCTGCACCTTAACCGACTTTCAACGGACGTAGATATTGGTCGTTGCTTATGAAAATGATGATGCAATAATATTGGCTCAGGTGGGAAGGTTCGGCCGCGGCTGGCTATCACAGTGCCGGCAAACAATACCCCCAAGCGATTTAGCATTCCGGTGCGATGCTCTGTAGTAACCATCATGTTTACTTACCTGTTTCAAGTTAGTACGATAAAATCTTCTGCTATATCGTCACCAACCATCAGATGAGAGTAGGTACAGTCAAGTACCTACTTGTAGTGTATATTTTATGTTTTTACTGTAATGTATATTATTCCGCTATTTAATTCAGTTGAAACTTCCGGTGCACTTAAAATCCGGAAGTACGGCTATGACCCTAAGTTTAGAACCAATATTTACAATAATTAAGGCGAACTTAACGCCCTTGCCGGCAAAATTCAAATTTTATTTGATTTTTCGCAATTTGTAAGCAAATAAGTCATAGTAGGATTACATAGGTATAGTGTAGTGCTGGAGATCTCTTTTTTATAACAAGCTTTTATTTAAAGCACTTGTCCTAATGGTTGTTTGTTTGTTTATTTTTCGCATGTTTGTTGTTTCAATTTGATGGATGGAACGGACTGGAACGAAATTCGAAAGGTTTATGAGAATGATCGCCTTAAATTGAGAACGCAACTTCGCTAGTAGGTTTCTTTACGATGGAGTCTATAGCAGCGGTGTGGTCTTCTTCGCGGGAGTGGGTTCCTTCGGGGGTACGGGCCTCGAGGCTTGCCTCCTTACTCGGGTGTCGTTCTTCTAGCCCCGGTAAGCGGCTAAGACCTCGCCGTGCTGACTTGTGGCCTGTAGATATTGTGAACTAAGCTTTCAACGCTTGTCTTCTTGGGGCGCTGCTGCCTATGACGTATTAAGAAATCCGTGCCGTTTATTTGAAGCAATTCGACTTGAAGTTACGACGTATAAGTTATAACTCATAACCACGACAATTCTGCCAAAGGTAAACGACTGAGAAGAAGAAGGATTACGTCGATTCGGAGTATCAACTTACCCATAGATATACAATTCTCGTGCCAATTTTTGTTACTATACTCCTCCGAAACGACTCGACCGATTGTTATGTAATTTTTGTGTAGGTTCGGGTATAGGGCCGAAACTAGGTCAAAAGCTATTTTTATATTCCTAATGGTAACACAACATTTACCGGGTCAGCTAGAGTCGATTGGAAGAAATTATTTCGAGTATCGTGTTTGACGCAAGGAACTCACGCTTCTCTAACTAATTTTAAATGAAACATTCTATGTAAAGGTTTTTTAATTTTTGATATTTAAAAGTGTGAAGATAATACATACTGCCTGCTCGTAATTTTATTATCATAATCCTCCGGTGTGTTATTTGCTAATAAATTACGAAAAAAAAAACAATTATTTCAATTTGCGGGCAGACCCTTTTCAAAATTTGCGACGCCCGAGAACAATGGTAGATTTGCATGAGTGTAATATCCCTCGTGAACAAAACGAGGGAAAATCTTTTCCATTCCCTGCTGCTTTTTGCCTGGATACTTTCGGGGTACAAAAATTTTATCCGCTGTGCATGCGAGGGGGGCCGTCGCTTTTTTCACCGATCCTGATGAGTAAGCCATAATGATTTTAAATGCATGTTCGTCCGAATTGCAACTGATTAAATGTGTTACAAATACATTAATTAAATAAATTTAAAATTGTTTACCTACAATCTCAACCACATGATTATCGTGAGAAAAACAAAGTCGATTTTCGACCGTAGAACTCGGCCTCTATCCGAGGCTTTCTTATCAATCAGAATGTAGATATTTTTATAGTATTTCAAACACCATGATAATATGAACGAACGCAATGACTTTTGCAAGCATTTATAACGTTTATGCATCTACAAAGGTTTTCAAGAAAAACGTTGTTAAATGAAAATTTCCCATTCACATCATTTGGTCCCCGAAAGATTATTTTCTGCAGTTTTCCAGATTTGCAGCTATCGGGAACCAATATGACGTAAATGAGTATTTTTGACCAAAATTTTCATGAAAATCTTGTAGATACATAAACGTTATGCTTGCAAAACTCATTTTCATAAGCCTACGATATATAATTAGTCCTTAGTCCACTATTTGCAAAGAACTACATAAAATAAAGAATTTTCCCGTCCATATCTTAAAGTATTTACAAAAATAAAAAAAACCTTTGCTCTAAACGAACTAACGCACTGCACACCTAAATCAAAGAATACAATATTTGCATTTATTGTCATACATCGTACACTGAGTAGGTATTTTTAAAACAAATCATAAAATTTTGTCGTAAAGTCTAGATTTTTCTCAGGTAAGATTTAAAACCTAAGTAGATAGGTGCTAATTATCAATGCATTGTATTGCAGTGTTATGAGCACTCTAATCGATTCATTACAAACATGTTTGCGATAACGTATCGCGGAAATGATGCGCGTTTTGTGTTTTCTTTATGATGTAAGCCAAGTAAAGTGTATAAAACACGAACATACTTTGTGGCATATTCGAACCTATAATATTACTATGTAACTGCTGCGGCTTTATATCCTGCGGGAATCGTAAAGTTTCCCGGGATAAAAATAACGTACAAGTGCGTACCTTAGACAAGGTAAAACTGGTTAATTAGATTGATGTGTGTTGGAAAACTCTTGTTTTTTTATGATTCCGTACCCAAAGGGTAAAAAGGAACCCTATTAGTGAGATTTCGCTATCCGTCCGTCCGTCTGTCCGTCTGTCACCAGGCTGTATCTCTTGAACCGTGATAGCTACAGATTTGATGACGCTAACAGAATATTCACAGAATATTTAGTTATATATATATTTTTTTTATTAATATAATTTTACAATCCACAGACTCAGGGTCTTTGCCCCTTTTAATCTAATTATTATTTTAAAATTTTATTTTATTTTCTTAAGCTACTTCGTGTTTCCTACTCCCACATTCACAACAGTTCTAATACTAATTTACGTAAGAAATATTTTATATGTTAAGCTGTGATGTTAAGATATTTATATTTATCGACATTGATAACAGGAAGACCTGTTATCTGAAGTTATCTGAGCCTGTTATCAATGTCGACCAAAAACAAGCAAAAAATCCAGTTTGTTGTATGGGAGAAATTTATTCAATTTTATAGTATTTGTTGTTGTGTCGGCAACAGAAATACATAACGAACGGTTTGTGGGATTGCTCCTTGTACAAGGACCTTCTGCAAGGATATCGTGTACTTGGCTATGGTCAACTACGAAAGAATTATGCACATGCGTGGCACAAAGAGGCGGAGCGACTTGGAGTGATAATGTAACTGTGGGGAGGTAGGTGGTAAATTCCGCGACGCGGCAATCCGTACACATTTTGTCCAGCCTCAGTATTGGAAGAATGAGAACAAAGGAATAAAGAGCGAGACGAAACCACTTGAGGAAGACGCCCCGGGACACGCCAAGAGCAAGTACACACCACAATAGATCCTGGATTTATAATGCATTTGGTTACATATCCATTATATGCTATTAACTATACTACATACAAGATGTGGATATAATTGGCAAAACAATGGAACCCTTTAAGGGCACGCGGGAGGCGGATTTATTGTGTCAGATTATTTACTAATAATTTAATTTTTGGTTTAGAAAGTCTATTATTTATTATATTACGTCAGTAGTATTCTTTTTTTGCAGGAAGTTTGTTAGTTTATAGGATTATGGATGGGTGGCGAAAGTTCCGCCGTTTTTCGGCCCCCATTAACATGACGTTGACTAGATCATAGAAAGTGGAGGATGGTTCCTTCTTCCCACTAGATTCCTACGATAGGTATATTAAACAGTCTTTCGGCGACTAGTTATACATATATTTCTGTCACTAGTTATACATATATTTTGGTCTTTTGTTTATGCGTCAGTGTGGCTATTTAAGGCTTCAAACTGTTTATTTGTTATTTCGCTCCTACTTACGTTTGTTCAAAAATCCCGTAGACACTTCCATAGTGATGTCCTTAAATTCTATATTTACGTTGACGGGTGGACGCAGGTCACTGATATTAAGAGTTCGACATTCACTGGATTTTTGGTCACTCCCGCGCAGTTTTGAACCCAAGCATTGCAGTTGCATCGCGCACGCCATTGTTTATGATTACACTCCACACCAATTAAAACAAATCGGTGAAAAAATTATAATGACGCTTTTTAGTTTTCACTTCACCAAATTATGTAAGAATTTTTTTTTTTATTAATTAATTATTATCAGTCATTAAGTCATAATGATTCAGTGATCAACACATTCGTTCGATATGACCATGAGTCGCGCACTGCCGCTGATACTACCGCTATGTCAGTTTGAGGAGGTAAGCGTTTAGCCTCCGAATCCTGTAGATTGGCTTATAAAAAAAACTTAATTTTAGAGTTCCTTGACCGTTGAAATTATCGCCCCAACTGAACCTTTGTTCATAAATATACTTACACAATAAGGTTTGGCAATTAGGTTTTTAAATTTTTCTTTTTGACACCAAAAAAATATATTGTTTAAAAAAATATTCCTAAACCTTAATTAAAACAGTTTTGTCGTTCTTGTCTCTTTCTTAATTCTTTTTATATTACCTTATGAAATAAAATAAATAAAAATTAAGCCTAATTTCAATGGACTGAGGGAAGAGATGACTCGGAAAATATAAACAGGTATTTGCGAAACAAAGTTATTTCTTGTGTATTAGTTTAGCTGTAAGTTGGCCTAAAATGGAGAAATTTTATGGGGGTTTTAAGGGGAAAAAGTCGTCAAGATTTTTAGGAAACGTTTACCTATAAAGTTAGTTAATTTCCTGTAAAACGACGACAGATTTTGACAACCTCTCTGGCGCAGTGGCGGCGCGCTTGGATTCGAGTGCGAGGTCGTGGGTTCGATCCCCGCCACGGGTCACTTTGGAATTTAATAATTTCTATATTGGCTATGAGGGTCAGTTTGTTAGTTAGCAACCTTCACTGGGTTGTTGACTAACAAAACGGAGGCAAAACTCCTACTTTTGCATTCTTTTTGCATAAGTTACCAACCTAGGTTGGTATGGTAACACGTCAATATACCATGCTAGTTGCTAACTTGTGCAAAAATAATACGAAAATAGGCTTTTTGCCTCCGTTTTTTTCTTTTATAACCCAGTGAGGGTTACTAACCAACAAATTGAACGATACAGAATCAGCCCACAGGTCTGGTCTGGTGGGAGGCTTTGGCCGTGGCTAGTTACCACCCTACCAGCAAAGACGCACCGCCAAAAGATTTAGCGTTCCGGTGCGATTCTTGTAGAAAACCGTTGTGGTAAATTTACTTACCCTTCCAAGTTAGTACGATAACATCTTAGGCTGCATCATCACTTACCATCAGGTGAGATCGCAGTCAAATACTAACTTGTATAAAGTAAAAAAAAATTTAATGTCTCAAAAAAATCGTTCGCCCAGTTCTGACTATGCATAGTATACCATGTATTTATATTATATACTAACCTGTTCATGGGTCGCTTAAGATCAGTGACCTCTGTTTATCAACTCTGTGTGGATTCATGGCAATAAGCCACTCTTTTCAACTAAACAAATAAAAAAAAGATTTGTAATAAGCTATATAATTCAAAACATTTATTATTTATCATTCAAAACTATAAACCAACAAACCTAGTATCTACCTAATATAACTAGTTTTTCGCGTGGGGGCGCGGCCCGCTAAAGCGGACCGCGTAACTGCTTGTAGCAATTTATGTATTCGGTCATACTCGGATTTAGCAAAAATTTGTAGGTACCCAATCGCCATACAATTTAGTATAAAAAAGAAATTCCGCCATTTTGAATTTTTTTTCTTGTCACTAAATAGATATCCCCATTTCGATCATCTTTTGCTATGAAACCACTTTTCCAACTGTCATACCCTCCGAGATAGAGACCAACAAAATTTGTATGGCGGCCATGTTTTTTCCGCCATTTTGAATTTTTTTTCAGCTCATTGGTAATTGGACGAGGTTTCAAATGACATTTGGTCGAGCACCCCCCACCTATCTCCAATACCTTTAGCGTGCTCTTCACCCGTCTCCAAGATCCTCAATCATCAGCTCTCTCCATACTGTCCCCAAAAGAAATAGTTTTCCTCTTTACGAAAGTGTTTGTGAAAAAAATTTTTTTCATACAAAATTTTACAGGAGAAAATTTTGCGAAAATCTCGGCCGCCATCTTGTTTTTCTAAAATTTTCCAGTTTTTCTATTAATCGTTTTCTAATATCTACAATCGTTGCGAGTTTGAACCAAATCGGTCGGAATACAAAAAAGTTACAGAAATCACGTCGGCCGCCATCTTGTTTTTCGGAAATGTCAGATTTTTCCCATACTCGAATCCCCCACCCGAACATATCCCCCATACATCATTATATCGTTTTCAGTCTCCTTCTGGGAGAACAATTGTATCAATCAGTCAGTGGTAATCGAGCTATATATAGTATAACTAGTTTTTCGCGTGGGGGCGCGGCCCGCTAAAGCGGACCGCGTAACTGTTTGTAGCAATTTACGTGGTCGCTCATACTCGGATTTAGCAAAAATTAGTAGGTAGGTACCCTATCGCCATACAATTTAATATGAAAAAAAAATTCTGCCATTTTGAATTTTTTTTCTTTTCACTAAATAGATATCCCCATTTCGATCATCTTTTGCTATGAAACCACTTTTCCAACTGTCATACCCTCCGAGATAGAGACCAACAAAATTTGTATGGCGGCCATGTTTTTTCCGCCATTTTGAATTTTTTTTCAGCTCATTGGTAATTGGACGAGGTTTCAAATGACATTTGGTCGAGCACCCCCCACCTATCTCCAATACCTTCAGCGTGCTCTTCACCCGTCTCCAAGATCCTCAATCATCAGCTCTCTCCATACTGTCCCCGAAAGAAATAGTTCTCCTCTTTACGAAAGTGTTTGTGAAAAAAAATTTTTTCATACAAAATTTTACAGGAGAAAATTTTGCGAAAATCTCGGCCGCCATCTTGTTTTTCCAAATGTTTCCATGTTTTCTATTAATCGTTTACTAATATCTACAATCGTTGCGAGTTTGAACGAAATCGGTCGGAAAACAAAAAAGTTACAGAAATCACGTCGGCCGCCATCTTGTTTTTCTGAAATGTCATAATTTTTCCCTACTCGAATTCCGCACCCGAACACATCCTCCATACATCATTATATCGTTTTCCGTCTCCTAGGTCTATTCCACACATTTTTTATGAAAAAAAAATTCCGCCATTTTGAATTTTTTTTCTTGTCACTAAATAGATATTCCCATTCCGATCATCTTTTGCAATGAAACCACTTTTCCAACTGTCATACCCTCCGAGATAGAGACCAACAAAATTTGTATGGCGGCCATGTTTTTTCCGCCATTTTGAATTTTTTTTCAGCTCATTGGTAATTGGACGAGGTTTCAAATGACATTTGGTCGAGCACCCCCCACCTATCTCCAATACCTTTAGCGTGCTCTTCACCCGTCTCCAAGATCCTCAATCATCAGCTCTCTCCGTACTGTCCCCGAAAGAAATAGTTCTCCTCTTTACGAAAGTGTTTGTGAAAAAAAATTTTTTCATACAAAATTTTACAGGAGAAAATTTCGCGAAAATCTCGGCCGCCATCTTGTTTTTCCAAAATTTTCCTTTTTCTCTATTAATCGTTTACTAATATCTACAATCATTGCGAGTTTGAACGAAATCGGTCGGAAAACAAAAAAGTTACAGAAATCACGTCGGCCGCCATCTTGTTTTTCTGAAAAGTCATAATTTTTCCCTACTCGACTCCCGCACCCGAACACATCCCCTATACATCATTATATCGTTTTCAGACTCCTTCTGGGAGAACAATTATGTCAATGAGTCAGTCAGTCAGTCAGTGAGTGAGTGGTAATCGAGCTATATATAGTATAATAATAATAATAATAATAATAACTAGTTTTTCGCGTGGGGGCGCGGCCCGCTAAAGCGGACCGCGTAACTGCTTGTAGCAATTTACGTGGTCGCTCATACTCGGATTTAGCAAAAACTTTGGATTTTCTTATAGTAGGTACCCAGTCGCCATACAATTTAGTGTGAAAAATTTTTTTCCGCCATTTTGAATTTTTTTTCTTTTCGATAGATAGAACTCTTCGTGCTGATCATTTCTTGCTAAGAAACCACTTTTCTATCTTTCATACTTTCTGAGATAGACACCCACGAAATTTGTATGGCGGCCATCTTTTTTTCGCCATTTTGAAATTTTTTTCAGCGCATTGGCGATTGCACGAGGTTTCGAATGACATTTGGTCGAGCACCCCCCACCTATCTTCAATACCCTGGCTGAGCCCTTCACCCGTCTCCGAAATCCTCAATCATCAGCTCTCTCCATATTTTTCACCGAGTCATTTCTTGACTTCTATACGAAGCTACAAGTGAAAAAAAAATTGTTCATACAAAATTTATAGGAGGACATTTTGGGGAAAATCTCGAAAACTACCCCAAATGTGGCAACACTGCTTTTATATTTCGATACTGCTCGTCGAGTTACACAATCGGTTCATACATGTCAACTTTCCGAAATGTTGCCAAATGCCTCAAAAACACGATCAAAATATTCAAAAAAATTAAATGAATACAAAATGGCCGCCACCGCATTTCACAGAAATATATTACATAGTTTAGTACTTTTCCTAGTAACAACAGGATATGCTGCTTCGTATTACATTTAAATTTTTCATCTCGCTCGCACCCAGGCGACATGATTACCCCTGAAAATTGACCATGTCGAAAATCACTTTTTCTTTGATAAATTCCAGTGTTGCCAATCCTCGGCGACAAAAATACCCAAATGTCATTTGTACAAGTAAGACACGTGATTGATCATACACGGATTTCGCAAAAAGTCCGTATTTAGATTTTTTACTTTTTGGGGAAAATCTCGAAATTTCCCGAGAAATGGGGTAATTTTTTTTCCCCCACTCAATACTTCGAGTCTGTACTCACGAACGCCCCATAAAAGTCGAAACGCTCCGATGTTGCCAAGTGTGTGAAATTTGAATTTTAAAATTGCGTTTTTTCGTACCTCAGACTGATTGGCCGCCCGAACAGCCGCCATCTTGGATTTTGAAAAATTTCTCCCGTTTTGTCAAAATTCAGGATAATTGGGGGCGAAACAAGAAAAAATCATCATCCTCGAGTACCCCGTTTAGGATCTGTGGCGCCGCGGTTTGGGGTCGAAAAATGAAAAATTTTAAAAAACCACAGCTCGGCCGCCATCTTGTTTTTCCAAAATTTTCCATTTTTTCTATTAATCGTTTACTAATATCTACAATCGTTGCGAGTTTGAACGAAATCGGTCGGAATACAAAAAAGTTACAGAAATCACGTCAGCCGCCATCTTGTTTTTTGGAAATGTCAGATTTTTCCCATACTCGAATCCCCCACCCGAACACATCCCCCATACATCATTATATCGTTTTCAGTCTCCTTCTGGGAGAACAATTGTATATGTCAGTCAGTGAGTGAGTGAGTCAGTGGTAATCGAGCTATATATAGTACTAGTAGGGTGCGTGGGGGCGCGGGCCACATGTGGCCCGCGTGCTGTCATCCCGCCTATAAAAGTATCATCGCCGACAGACTTTAATTTTCGCCATACATTTTCTACGAAAAAATTAATTCCGCCATTTTGAATTTTTTTTCTGTCCATCGAATAGACCTTTGAGTCCTGATCACTTATTGTCAAGAAACCGTTTTTCCATCTTTTATACTTTCCGAGATATCGACGAAATTCGTTTGGCGGCCATTTTGAATCCGCCATTTTGAATTTTTTTTTAGCTCACTACCAATTGGATGACGTTTCGAATGACATTTGGTCGAGCACCCCCCACCTATCTGCAATACCCTTGGCTGTGCTCTTCACCCATCTTCGAAATCCTCAATCATCAGCTCTCTCCGTATTTTTCCTCCGAATGAATTTTTCCCTTATATACGACACCATCCTTGAAAAAAATTTTTTTCATACAAAATTGTTCAGGAGAGGTGATCAATCAGTGAGTGAGTGGCCAATCAGCACGAGTAGCTATATATATATTAAAGATAACTGTTACTGTACACAAACAATAAACAATCTAGAAAAATAAGTGGCTATTTCTTAGTTTTATCAGGTGAAGCGTCTGCTTGTTTTGGAAGTTGGTTAAAAAAGTAAAAACATTGCGGACAAAGAAGAAGTAGGAGAAAAAACAAAACAAGGAGAAGTTTATGAATTCCACGCTTGACTGCTAGACGTTAAACTTTCGTCAGAATCCACTAAAGTATAGTAGATAATATGTCAATCCACGACGACACGCCCCACTCTGTCAAAATCGCTTATGTTTCAATCGATTCGTATCGAGTTTGACAGAGTGGGGCGCGTCATTGTGCTTGATTGAAATATGAAATATCTATAATTATAGCCACTGGGCACGATTAGTGACTGTGGCGCGCTTCAGCCAATCTAGAATATTAATGTAAACTTAGGATTACCTTACGCCAAACAAAATAGGACACAAAGTACCTAAAGGAACTCCAAAATTGGCACCTTCATTACGATTGATTTATAGTCATAATGAGTAGATATTACGGAAATGGCATCTGAACTAATTAAACCTGTTGTTGCAAATACCACTGCTTACCTTATTAGTGCTAAGCATTTTGTATCGATTACAGTAATCAGTTATGTTCCGCATTTGAGGCTCTTATAGAACTCTCTAATCAGTCTAAATACCTAAATATATAGGTATATGGTATCCCGCTATACTTACCTAGTTATCTATAACTTATGTTAGGTCTCTAAAGTAGTCCTGGGGTGATTCTCGAAAATAAATAAATGTAGGTAAGTACATCGGCCAACCATCGCCGGTAAGAACGCATCCATCACCAAACAATTGATGCCTTGGCTGCATAATCGATGCAAGCAGCTGCATAGATGTAAGCTCGTCGCTGCTGTAAGTATTTGTACAGAATCAAGGGGCTGGATAAAAAAACCACACATTGTCATTTGGAATAACGTGGAAATAAAAATTGGAAATTATATTTATTTTTGTTTAGAAATGGTGGAAATTGGGGGGCTAAAACTTCAAAGTGAGAAATTATATCCTGCGGGGTACCATGTGAAAGGTAAATTAACTGTAGGTATATTATTACACGGATTATTATTTATTTTTATTAGGGTATAGTTTTTGTATTAAGGGGCAAACTGTAAAAAAAAATACCGTCTCCCTTCCCCCAATTTTATGCAGTTACTTACATACGTTTGGAAAATGAGGAATTTTGAGCATAGTTTTTGTTCATTTTTTTTATGTTTTGGGCCACTAATCTGCACAACTATCCCTTTTATTGAAATAATAGAGGGTTAGAGACAGGCAGACGGGCGGATAAAATCGCATCAATAAGTGTCCCATTTTTACCAATTTGGTATGGAATTGGATTCAATTTTATACGTATGGTCGATGAATAAAACTGGCGATGTAGGATTACATAGTATTTCCTTTGATAAGCAGACTGCAGAACTTTTTATTACAATGCCAAGTAGGTACATGCATAATATACGTACATTGCGATAACCTAATTACTTAATAATGTGTATCTAGGACTCTTTTTAATTATCATTATATGCTCCGGGGTATTGTTTATTCTCAGATTTAGCACGAATATTGGCATTTGACACCAATACTGGTGACTTGTTCTTTGGAACCGTTATTGATTTTACATTGTTAATTTCTTATTTGTATACCTAATACTAATACCTAATAAATACAATACCTATGACTAGACTGTATAAAATACAGTAGAACTAATACAAGCATGAAATTGCCTATTTATTACACGTGTTACAATTATTTATGCACCAATTTATGTAACAACACGTTTTCACTTAAGATAATATATCCATAATCATAACACTTAGGTCCATCAACTCAAGTAAGTAAGTACCTACGTATTATAAATGATTGAGTTATTCGTCCATTAGACGCGCACATACATAATGCAAGACCTTTATGGTTTTCTCATGGATGGCATTAATTGTCAGAACTGAACCAAATAATTGAAATGGGAAACACAAAGCATCGTCAAAATCGGTTCTCCCAGTTAAAAGTAATAAACATAAAAAATGGAGACGAATTGATAACCTCCTCCTTTTGTGAAATCGGTTGAAAAAATGAATGTTTTCGAAAATCACCCGACATCAAATTACATTAATGTATTAAATAATTCTTGGTGGTAGCTTCATATGAAGTCGCTTTTTGAAAATAGTTGAAACTTGAACTTTTTGAAATAGGTTAACATTGTAAACGTATGTTTTGTTGATATGACTAATGAATTATAGTTTTTAATTAGTGGATCTACATATTTAAGAAATAGAATGTTAATGTTTCCTTTGACAAAATACGCAGAATTATTACCTGTTAGGCCCGGATGTTTCAACCCGTTGTTTTTTATTGTCTTGGCCAGAGATCTGAGATTTGTTCACTTCATTCACACATTCACATGATTTCACTAACCTCGTCGCATTCTATCTACTGCATTAGATCGACTGCTACTGGATCGAAATTGGAAAAATCTACGGGAATGACAAACACCATCGGCGAATTGACCCGCTAACTTATCGATGACTAATGTCATTCTCATGCATATATTTCTGAATTTCGATTATGTTTCAGAAATTTTTAACAAAACGACAGTTAGTATTATAGGGCGTGTCAAAATTGCCGTCAAGTAAGTACTTAGGCGCTCTCTTGTCAGTGTTTAAAGTAATTTTAGTTTTTGCTGAAAATGCGATATACTTACTAGGTACCCTTTCATGAAAAAGTTTGCCGTATCATGAAATAATCAACTTAAAGAAAAAGGGCTAGTAGGAACACGACAGAATTCGATTGCTTTATTTAAAGTATGTTTTCGGGTTTTCCCCGAATATAAATTGTGTGGGAAACGAAAATCGTTTTCTTCTCTGTTCTTCGCCATTACATTTTGTTGATGCAAGCGTTGCAACCGGCTTAGTCATACAAGAATATAATTTTAAAGTCAAACCGGTTTCTAATATGAGTAGGTACATATTAATACTAGTAGGGTGCGTGGAGGCGCGGGCCACATGTGGCCCGCGTGCTGTCTTTCCCTTATTTGCCTTCCAACTTTTGTCACTTCAACATTCCCCATACATTTTCTATCAAAAAAATAAATTCCGCCATTTTGAATTTTTTTCCTATCCATCCAATAGACCTTCGGGTCCTGATCACTTCTTTCCAAGAAACCGTTCTTCCATCTTTTATACTTTCCGAGATATCGAGGAAATTCAAATAGCCGCCATTTTGAATCCGCCATTTTGAAATTTTTTTCAGCTCACTGCCAATTGGATGACATTTCGAATGACATTTGGTCGAGCACCTCCCACCTATCTGCAATACCCTCAGCTGTGCTCTTCATCCGTCTTCGAATTCCTCAATCATCAGCTTTCTCCGTATTTTTCCTCCGAATGAATTTTTCTCTTATGTACGAAACGGTACTTGAAAAAAAAAATTTTCATACAAAATTGTTCAGGAGAGGTGATCAATCAGTCAGTGAGTGAATCAGCACGAGCAGCTATATATACAGTGTGAGTCTTCATAATGTGCACATATTGAAATGAGGGAAACTATGCTTAATTTTATCGACGGAAAACGTATTAAAAAAAATCTAAAAATTTTTTAAATATTTTTTTTGGATTTTTTAAAATTGTTGTTCGCTACTATGACCCTTGTGTAAACAAAACGGTGTAACTTTTAAACTAAATGATCTATCACGATGAATCAAACTTATTAATGATTGGAAGTAATGGTCCGTCCTCATGAAATGAAAATTGTGGAAAAAAATTACCCTCAATGGAAAACACACGTGTTTTTAATAAAATTTCTGTTTTTTTTTTTCACTAATTTTTACAATAATCGTAAAATTTCTCAATAAAATGCCCCCATTGTGTGCCTTTTTTATTACTTTAAATTATTCCTCATCGTATTAGCTACCTAATGGTAAAAATTGCATGTTTATAACTTAATTCTAACATCTCTTTTTAACTGTTCAAAAATAGCACTCCAAACGCGCAAGTTATTGTTTTCCTTAGGAGGGGTTCTACGTGATATCTACAATCTCAATAATTAGTGCGTAGCCGTGTCCTAGGCCTTTCTTTAACACTTGATAAGAAATGTTAGAATTGAGTTATAAGCATGCAATTTTTACGATTAGGTAGCTAATACGATGAGGAATAATTTAAAGTAATAAAAAAGGCATACAATGGGGGCATTTTATTGAGAAATTTTACGATTATTGTAAAAATTAGTGAAAAAAAAACCAGAAATTTTATTTAAAACACGTGTATTTTCCATTAAGGGTAATTTTTATCCACAATTTGCATTTCATGAGGACGGACCATTAATTCCAATCATTAATAAGTTTGATTCATCGTGATAGATCATTTAGTTTAAAAGTTACACCGTTTTGTTTACACAAGGGTCATAGTAGCGAACAACAATTTTAAAAAATCCAAAAAAAATATAAAAAAAAATTTTAGATTTTTTTTAATACGTTTTCCGTCGATAAAATTAAGCATAGTTTCCCTCATTTCAATATGTGCACATTATGAAGACTCACACTGTATAGTAATATTTTCTTCTTAATTTATTTTTATGTTAGGAGTTATTGTATTTGTTGTTCTTTGTGGCCTTTCCAAAAACTACTTTAGACGCAATATTTTATGCTAAGTAAAAAGTTGTTATTTAAATTAGGTTCAAATTCTGTGCAAAGATGACGCAGTACCTAATGTATTTATTCAGATACATAGATCGTAATAGATAGTAGTTCAGTTATTCAGATAGAGATTAAAACTATGAAAAAGTAAGAATTCAAAGATTTTTATCGACAAAATTCGTTAAAGCTTTTTTATTCACCACTACCAACGCAGGTATTTTTGGCCGCATTTTTGAAGTCGAGGGCTCTCTCTATGATCTGACGATTGAATAATTTTAAAGTGAGAAAAGTGTTTTACAGCAAAATAATATGCTTCCTCCTCCTCGGTCGTCATCTTCATTACTGAAGGTCGTGCCCGCACTGCAGTTCCTTCGATATGTTCTTCACCATGTCCCTCCATACAATATTTCGATCTTCGGCTTTTCTGATGACTGTTGCGAAAGGAAGGCCTGTGAGTGATTTCACTTGGTCAGACAAGCGGCTAGGTGATCGGCCGCGTGGTCTCTTCCCCTCCACTTTGCCCACAAGTCCACAACTATAAGTTTCTCCAAATTATCAATAATACAATAAGTATGACCAAAATAACTAAGAATTCTCTGGTAACTGATTGTCGAGAGCCTGACTAGCTGACGTGTAGTTGTTTGAGTATCGAAATGTTCGTTCTTTTGGCAGTCCACGGTATGCGATGCATCCTCCTCCAGCACCACATCTCAAAGGCATCTATTCTTTTTCTATCAGCTGCCCTGATCGTCCATGCCTCGGAGCCATAGAGAAAGATGGAGAAGACTAAGGTTTTCACCAGCCTCTTCTTGGTATTGTTGGATACCTTTCAGGGTCTGCCAGATTGTTATTAGCTTGGTCATTGCACCCTTCGATATTTGGATGCACCTATGTACAGTTGCGGAATAAAAAGGTTCGCCACCTTACTGTCACTCAAAACTCTCACTTTCAAAAGTCAAATCACTTTGAAAATTGACCAACCTTTTCATTCCGCGACTGTACTTATGTACTTTGAACTCATTACTTTTTTGGTTTATTTATTTTGACATTTGGAATAAAAAAATTCGGAGTACCTATAGATACTTAGCGACATCACAAAAGTCCGTGTGTTTACACCTGCAATTCTAATTAAAACAATAAAATATTAGTTTTATACCTAAAACACTTTATGCATATTTATTACGTTATAATAATATTATGTTTATTGTATATGCATATCATTATTATACCTACTATTTATCTGACACTGGTAATTCGTATATGAAATACCGGTCGTTTGCTTACCTACATGTAAAGCAGCTTATATCCACAAGACGTGTCTTATATTTAAAACTGGTCCATTTTTAGGGTTCCATGACAAATAAGTAAAACGGATAATTTTGTCTATATTATATTTTGATGATTTTTTACGATATCAATAATTTTGATAGATGGATACAAAAACAAAAATTGTGTCGCGGATTTCTAGAGATGGAAACATTACTCGCGACATCGTTACCGTAACCGACACCTAACGGAATTTTTCAAGTTGGTTAACGGCGTACAAGCCGTATTTAAGTGATTTTGATGAAGTTTTACGTAAAAACTGTAAAGACAACTACTTTCAAATTTAAACGTCATGTATTTTGGGTCTTTAATTTAAAATCGCATATAGGCAGAAAAACGATTGGATAAAATTTTCTCGATAGAAAGTTCTCCCAAAAGTTGCTCCCAAAATCTCAGTTTTCCTGTTTTTTTGAAACTACAATGGATGTAATTGTAATTTTTGTTTTAATGTGTCGGTAATAAAAAGATCCAAAAACGTTTAGAAACCGATTTTTGATAATTGGCTTAGTTTTTGAGTAATTAGGGTAAAGGGTCGTTTTTCTGTTATATTCTTCCACGACACTGCATGTCGCACCTACCAACCATGAGAACCATGTCCATGAGAGTGAGAAAGAGGAATATAAATTCAATAAATCCCCTTAATTTTTTTCACTTCAAAAGGGTGAAACCGGGAGGATGAGTTTTTGAATTAGTTCAAAATTTCGTAGAGAATATCGTCTTCTTCTTATCTGAAGTTTACCGATGAGAAAAATCTGAGTTATTTTCAACAGAGGTTTTTCTTTATTATAGGTACTTTACAAAAAAAATTAACGCTCTAACAAGCATCGTTTTTTGATAATAACAATAAAATATTTTAGAAGTTCATAAATAAAAGTTATTCTTACCGATTTATTTATTCTGTAGTGCCGAACCCACGGTGCGCAAGTGTAACTCGCACTTGACCAGTTTTTTATTTACAAGGTAGGTAGGTACCTATTATATAAAACAAATTTTGGACTTGATTAAAAATAATTGTCCTTTAGTTGTGTTTTGGCGATTTTGAACTTGACCAAGATTTCGTAGAATGTAGGTAGCCTCCAATCTTTTCTGGTTTTCTCAAAGTTTTTTTATGGTACAACTTATTCAGTAACGTAGACAACTTCCTAGTGCCAACGCTGTATTTATTTCCATTTTCCTGTATAGATATTTCAATCCACGAAGACGCGCCCCACTCTATCAAACCCATACGAATCGAATGACACATAAACGATTTTGACAGAGTGGGGCGCGTCTTCGTGGATTGAAATATCTATAGAATATCTCCAGGGTCGTAGTACGAGTAAAACGCCTAAAACTCGCTGGCAATGTTCGGAAATCCAAAAGTCCTCGTCTCAAATTTCATTTTTAGGGTTCTATACCAAAATAGTAAAAATGGAACCGTCGTGAGACTTTCTCCGTCCGTCCGTCTCAACGTCTCTAAATTTGAACCATCTACATAATGTACTAATCTTTACCGCGGCAGTCTCCGAGTGCCACACGTCTTTTTTTATTTCAATGGGTGGAAAAGTAATATGTATCTATGTACTTTGCAAGGCAAGGGGGATAAAATTTCAAAGTGAGATATCAACATGGTGTGGGATATCATTTGAAATTTTTTTATCTGTACGTTCATAAATGGAATTGTATATATTTTTATGCATGATACTTTTTGGTATATTGTCGAAACCCGTCCGCTTAACGGCGTAGAAGCCGTATTTAAGCGATTTTGAATGAAGTTTTATTTAAAAACTATAAAGACAATAATAGACCAGGGCCGATAATTTATAAAACATAAAAAAATAATAGTAGGATGAAACCCATTACAAAAGGAGGAGAATATTATAAAAATTAAAGGAAAAATAATTTACGGTCGATCCGAGTTCGGGAACAGAAGGGGAGGGGGGGTTAAAATGTAAAAAATGGTTTTCCTTGATTTCCGGCAAAACTACAAGTCCTATGAAAAAAAGTTATACAACAAAGTTGTAGGTAATAAAAAGATCTACAACTTTTGTATTTAGACTTTTTTCACATAACCACAAAATTTATGTGAAAAATTCAAAAAACCAAGTTTTTGGTTTTTTATTTTTATCTTTTACAAAAAAAATTTTTTTTCACGAAATTTGGTGAAAACTTACCTTTTTATATCCCAGATATGCTGTAATTTATTTGACTAAAAATATTTATTTCTTTCACCTTATTTTGAATTAATATCGAAAAAGCACCCTCATTTTCAATCGAAAATTCACCCGCCAAAATATCAGCTTTTTTCAAAAAGTTGGTATGTTTTCTATTCGTTGAAATCTCTACTTTCCGATCATTATTATTATGTCATAGAGAATAACGTAGCTACTAGCTGTATTGAATTTGCTTTAACGTTACTGATCCTCATTGCTTTAAAATTTAAACGTCATGTATTTTGGTTCCTTAATCTAAAATCGCTTAAAAGCAGAAACACGATTGGATAACATTTTCTCGATAGAATGTTCTCCCAAAAGTTGCTTCAAAATCTCAGTTTTTCTCTACTTTTTATCCATGAAACTACAATGGATGTAATTCTAATTTTTGTTTTAATGCGTCGAAAATAATAATATCCAAAAACGCTTAGAAACATATTTTTGATAAATGGCTTAGTTTTTGAGCAATTAGGTAAAAGGTCGTTTTCCTGTTATATTCTTCCGCGACGCTGCATGTCGCACCTACCAACGTATCCGTGAGAGTAAGAAAGACAAAAATAAATTCAATAAATCCCCTTAACGCTTATCCCAACATTTTTCGGTGTAAAAAACACAATGAGGAACTTTCCGTGTACAAATGCGTCGACACGATCTTGGCCATAATCTTTAACTATGTGTGTGGTGAATCCATCTGATCTGCGTGATTCATCATTATATCAACAGTTTGATGAGCCTGTTTAAGCAGATTTATTTATTAGATACCTAAGATGTTTAAGTATTCGATGCTCACACCTACAGTGGTTACCTACGAGTGGTTAGTACAAGTTATTGAATATGGGATTCGAATCTTCAGATCGATTCAATTTCGTCATGCAATCGATATGCGGGAAGTATTGAACCGAAAGCGTATCAATTTAATTCTTGATGACATTAATCATTATTGTATTGCATACATATTATGTATACATATGGATATGCATTGCAATTAGACAACCGAATGGCGTAGCGGTAGCGATCCTACCGTCTGCGTCAGAGGTCGTGGGTTCGATTCCCACTTCTGGCTAATGCTTGTGTGATGAACATGAATATTTTCCAGTGTCTGGGTGTTTTTCAATATATAATATTTACGTGTATTAGTATGTATATATATTTCTAAGTTATCTAGTACCCATAACACAAGCTATCGCTTACTTTGGGGCTAGATTGCGATGTGTCCTGATATATATTTATATTTATTTATTTACATTTATCCGTCATCTAGTACCCATAACACAAGCTGTCGATTGCTATGTGTAAAATGTCCCATATATATTTATTTATCTTGTAATAGACATATCTACTCGTAATATAACCTGATCCTATCGTTTGGCATCTTTAAGGGTTAGTTAGAATTTCAAAATTTTCCGAGATAAGTAGTTGTTACCTTTTTACTTAGATACCGGTTATACGGAAACCTGTATAGCACGTTTCTAGATCTAGCCTGGATTTGGCCATTGCTATTATCTACTTTATACGTCCGTCAGCCTTAATTGCACCTAGGTATGACAAAGATTATGAATATTTATATTAATAATCTAGCAATACGAGATCACCAAGTTTTTCGAGAATGTGCGAGTGGTCTAGAAATCTAGTAGCAATTTAAATATTTTATTTTAAGTAGTAGTATTCACTTTGCGTGTAAGTAGTTGTATTCACTTTGCACCTATTTTATTACCAGTGTCATAAAAACAGCAATGTTTTAATTGGCGATGTTATACGGCGATGTTAAACTCATATTTTTTTAGATTTACCCAATGTTAGCTGTGCCACGATTGAGGAGTTTTGTACCTACAGGTAAATTCACAAAGAATCTCCTACAGGTAAATTCACAAGAGCATCTCCTAGCACGTGCGTACAGGTATATATATATACTAGTAGGGTGCGTGGGGGCGCGGGCCACATGTGGCCCGCGTGCTGTCTTCCCACCTATTTGCCTTACAACTTTAGTCCCTTCAACATTCCCCATACATTTTCTATGAAAAAAATAAATTCCGCCATTTTGAATTTTTTTCCCATCCATCCAATAGACCTTTTGGTCCTGATTACTTCTTTCCAAGAAACCGTTCTTCCATCTTTTATACTTTCCGAGATATCGACAAAATTCAAACGGCGGCCATTTTGAATCCGCCATTTTGAAATTTTTTCCAGCTCACTGCCAATTGGATGACATTTCGAATGACATTTGGTCGAGCACCTCCCACCTATCTTTGATACCCCGGCTGTGCTCTTCACCTGTCTCCGAAATCCTCACTCATCAGGTCTCTCCGTATTTTTCCTGCGAATGAATTTTTTTCTTTTATCGACACCATCCTTGAAAAATATTTTTTTCATACAAAATTGTTCAGGAGAGGTGGTCAATGAGTCAGTCAGTCAATCAGTGAATCAGCACGAGTAGCTATATATATATTAACTAGTAGGGTGCGTGGGGGCGCGGGCCACATGTGGCCCGCGTGCTGTCTTCCCCCATATTTGCCTTCCAACTGTAAGTCTCTTCAACATTCGCCATACATTTTCTATGAAAAAAATAAAGTCAGCCATTTTGATTTTTTTTTCTATCCATCGTATAGACCTTTGGATCCTGATCAACTTTTGTCAAGAAACCGTTCTTCCGTCTTTTATACTTTCTGAGATATCGACGAAATTCGAATGCCGGCCATTTTGAATCCGCCATTTTGAATTCTTTTTCAGCTCACTGCCAATTGGATGACGTTTCAAATGACATTTGGTCGAGCACCCCCCACCTATCTTCGATACCCTGGCCGTGCTCTTCACCCGTCTCCCAAATCCTCAATCATCAGCTATCTCCGTATTTTTCCTCCGAATGAATTTTTTTCTTCTATACGACCTCATCCATGAAAAAAAAATTTTTCATACAAAATTGTTCAGGAGAGGTGATCAATCAGTCATTGAGTCAGTCAGTGGCCAATCAGCACGAGTAGCTATATATATATTAATAATAATATATATATCTGGTACTTTTGTATAAGGATAAATTTAGTTGTTTGATTTTTTTAGTTGACATAACATTAAGTGTCCCCGCACACGAGTCACTGGCCACAACCACAAAACACCGCCACTGCCATATTTCCTGCAGATTTCATACATTTTATATGGACTCGACGCACGGTGACGCTGGTGGTCACCAAACGCTAAATATCGTCGTTCTTCACTTCTTGGGGCCCGTACCAGTCACTAAACGCCTACACAAAACGTCAATCGCGTGATTCTAGCAATCTGACCTTGTTCGTCAGAGTTCATTTTGATACTGGGCACATGGGTGAAAAAAAATTGGCCAAGTATGAGTCGGGCTCACGCACTGAGGGTTCTGTACCATCAAGACCAATTCCAACCAAAAATCACGTTTCTTGTATGGGAGACCCCTAAAACATTTTATTTTTATTGAACCATTTATTTTTAAAGTGAATGTATAATTAAATACTAAACATTCTACTATAAGCTTACTAAACATTCAAAATTATTTAAAAGTTAACCATCTGGAAATTAACCTAAAAAAAACCAAAATCATACAGTTCCGGCCACATCAAAAGAAACCGCTCGACCTCAAACAACTCGCGACCAACACGAACCTCGAGGAAGTGGACCGGTTCACACTACTGGGTATCACCATTGACACCCACATGAATTGGAAGAGCCACGTGGAAATCCTAAGCGCAAAGCTTTCGCGATTCATATATGCCCTTAGCATCCTTAAAGCCAGCACAAATTAAGAGACCGCGCTCACCGCCTATTACGGTTACGCATACGCATGGCTCCGTTATGGCATCGTTTTATGGGGTGAAAGTACAAATGCGGAAGACATCTTTATCCTGCAAAAAAAATGCGTACGAATTTTAGTTAATATAAAACCCCGCGGAAGTTGTAGGCCGTACTTTTTAAGCAAAAAAATTTTAACCCTTCCGTGCATATATATTCTTGAAACGGCTCTATTTGTTAGGAAGCATAACCACCTTTACAACATCGCGAAAGATGTTACTACACATGACAAAAATTTGCGCAACCAGGACAAACTACTGCTACCACACTACAAACTCGCCCTATCAGGCCGCGGTCCTTACTTCCGATCGATTATGATTTACAATAAACTGCCTCAGATAATAAAAGATGAGAAGCGGGACCATTTATTCAAAGACAAGCTTAGGAAATGGTAAATCCATAAAAGCTTCTACGAAGTGAGAGAACTATTTAACTAGAGAGCAAGACCTCAATGTCGCGACATTCAGATATAATAACAATTATAGACTGTATTAGCTATCTTTTACCCCCTTTGACATTGCTTAGTTGGATTTTATTTTATACTAGCGGCCCGTCCCGGCTTCGCACGGGTAGACATAAATAGGTACAGATATTTAAGTTATAAGCATGCTAATTAAAACGACCATGAATCACTAAATTAGAAAAAAATTGTATGCTTATTTTAAAGCCTCCCTGTATGTACACAACGTTGGCTGTGGTATTTGTAGGTGGCAACAAAACGTATTGATTTTCAGGAGATCCTACTCGAGAAAGTGCCACATTCAATTAATTGCCCGTGGGAAAAGCACTCTTTCCTTAAGTCGATACCAACTATGGAAAAAGTTTGTCCCTGGGATTTATTTATTGTTAGGGCAAAGGATATTTTTAAAGGGAACTGTAACCTTTTAAAAGATTGGTATCATCGGGATCCGCGGAACATGTGCGAGCTGACCGGCCGCGGGACCCGTATTTTTATTTTAATTTCATGATATCTTTTGAATGGAATGTCCGATTTCAATAATTCAAAAAGTAATCATCAGGTATTGAGACAGTCTTGAATATTAAATTATTTATTTGGATAAAAATTTATAAATGGTATGGATAAAACGGTCTGATTTTGATGGGCATTTCTATGAATTTGTTAAATGTAAAAAAGTAGTTATAGTGTCGTAACTACAATAGTTAGACACATAGTCTCGCGAAGTTTTTTGTAGATATTGATATATTCTATAATATTGTCGAACATTTTTTGTCCTATCATTAATACTCTTCGCAGCGTATGCGATGAAAGACATTTTATGGCTAATTTTTTTACACCTTCGCTTGGTTTTAATAGGAATTTCTAAAGATTTCTATAGTAATCTAGTACTAAATATAGCCTATGTTACTCAGTGATAATGTAGCTTTCTAATGAAAAAAGAATTATTAAAATCGGTCCAGTACTTTTTGAGTTTATTCGTTACATACAAAAATACAAAAATCCAAAAATCCAAAAATACAAATATTTCCTCTTTATAATATTAGTGTAGATAGTGTAGATTTACATACTTTATTTTCCGATTATATTTAAGGCCATTTCAGTATTTGACATTGTTTAAACTTATTCATGAAACATTCTATTATACTCTGTTATTAGCCGTATTAACGATTTATGAGCAATTATGAATATTTTAATTCTAAATGTGTTTAATAACATAAGGGGACAATAATTATTATTTGTAATTGCCATGTCCTGACAGGGCGTCTTGTGCACGCTTGTGATATGTAATTGTAAGCATGTGCATAAAGCAATTGTAATAAATAAAGAAATAAAGAAATATTCTGTGAATATCTGAAGGGTCTACTTGTTGCCGTTATCAATATCGAGCTAAAAAAACAAGCAAAAAATCGCATTTGTTGTATGAAAACCCACCTATAATATTTAATTTATTCTATTGTTTAGTATTCGTTGTAATAGCGGCAACAGAAATACATCATCTGTGAAAATTTCAACTGTCTATCACGGTTCAAGAGATGTTCAAAAGAAGTTCAGCCTGGTGACATACGGACAATTAAGAGCGTACCTATTTGTTTTGTAAGGTTTAAGACCATTCATGCGTTGGAATTATGCTTGAGTCAAAATTGTCAATTTCGACGTAACATATAAGAGTGTCATGTGTTCAATTATTGATTAATAATTGCCATCATATTATTTGGCATTTCATAATCTAGTTTTTGTCTCAAAAATATTTAAAAATAATATGTGTAAGTATAACTTTCTCATTAGAAAGTTTAAGGTAAAGGCTAATTACTCACTTAGTGGTGGAAGCTCTATTTTGATGCAAGATATTTGCCATGTTTCATAACACAAACTTATAACAATGAAATATTTAGAAAATTAACAACATTTACTAAAAAGTGTCTTAAAAAAAACATGATTTTTCTAGATTTTCATTCAAAAACCATAAACCGAAAAGTGTCATTTTTTGCATTTTTCGATAAATTAAACGTATTATTTTAGGATAAAATCCAAGATATTTTGTTATTTCTAAATTATAGTAATTTAATTCAATTAATATTCAATGTCACTGGTTATTTTTTATTTTAATAAGTTGTATATTTATTTTACTATAATTTTTTTTGTAATACCATTATCGGCGCAAAATTGCGCCAGCGCCAATGAATACCTTATTAGTATGGTACGAAACGCGAGGCACGCCATTTCGCATGAACGCTCTTAAATTAGATCTATATATATAAAAGAATGAGGCATTTTGGTTGTTCCACGGATTCCGCCAAAACTATAGGTCGTAGAGATCTGAAATTTGGTGCTTAGGTAGATATTAGGTCATAAATTCGTACTAAGACGGGGATTCCAAAAATTCCATGTTTAAGGGGTAAAAATCATACATTTAAGGGTATTTTCCATACAAAAGTAAAATTTTTTCGTTGTTCCAGGAATTCCCGAAAAACTAAAAGTCGTAGAGACCTGGAACTTGGTACCTAGGTAGATATTAGGTCATGAATTCGTACTAAGACGGGGATTCCAGAAATTCCATGTTTAAGGGGTAGAAATAGTATATTAAAAGGATTTCTCCATACAAAATTGTAATTTTTTTCGTTGTTCCAGGCATTCCAGAAAAACTTAAAGTCGTAGAGATCTCAAATTTGGTACCTAGGAAGATATTAGGTCATGAATTCGTACTAAGACGGGGATTCCAGAAATTCCATGTTTAAGGGGTAAAAATCATACATTTAAGGGTATTTCCCATACAAAAGTAAAATTTTTTCGTTGTTTCAGGAATTCCCGAAAAACTAAAAGTCGTAGAGACCTGGAACTTTGTACCTAGGTAGATATTAGGTCATGAATTCGTACTAAGACGGGGATTCCAGAAATTCCATGTTTAAGGGGTAGAAATAGTACATTAAAGGGATTTCTCCATACAAAATTGTAATTTTTTTCGTTGTTCCAGGCATTCCAGAAAACTTAAAGTCGTAGAGATCTTAAATTTGGTATCTAGGTAGATATTAGGTCATGAATTCGTACTAAGACGGGGATTCTAGAAATTCCATGTTTAAGGGGTAGAAATAGTACATTAAAGGGATTTCTCCATTAAAAATTGTAATTTTTTTCGTTGTTCCAGGCATTCCAGAAAAACTAAAAGTTGTAGAGATCTGAAATTTGGTATCTAGGTAGATATTAGGTCATGAATTCGTACTAAGACGGGGATTCCAGAAATTCCATGTGCAAGGGGTAAAAATCTTACATTTAAGGGATTTTCCCATACAAAAGTGTATTTTTTGCGTTATTCCAGGGATTCCAGCGAAATCAAAAGTCGTAGAGGTCTGAAATTTGATACCTAGGTTGATATTAGGTCAATTCGTACTCTAACGGGATTTTCGGAACTCAAATTTTGAGGAGGAAAAATTTCGAATTTTTTTGTTACTGGGCCGATTGCTTTGAAAATCGACGTCTGACTATGGCAGCAAGCATAGAGAAGGAATTTGTGGTCAAAATAAAAAAATGATGAACTTTTTGGCCGCCATTTTGAACTTTTTTGTTACTGGGTCGATTGCTTTGAAAATCGAAGTCTGACTATGGCAGCAAGCATAGAGAAGGAATTTGTGGTCAAAATAAAAAAATGGCCGCCATTTTGAACTTTTTCGTTACTGGGCCGATTGCATTAAAAATCGACGTTGGACTATGGCAGCAAGCACAGAGGAGGAATTTGTGGTCAAAATTAAAAAATGATGAACTTTTTAGCCGCCATTTTGAACTTTTTTGTTACTGGGCCGATTGCTTTGAAAATCGACGTCTGACTATGGCAGCAAGCATAGAGAAGGAATTTGTGGTCAAAATTTAAAAAAAATTTGAACTTTTTGGCCGCCATTTTGAACTTTTTTGTTACTGGGCCGATTGTTTTGAAAATCGACGTCTGACTATGGCAGCAAGCATAGAGAAGGAATTTGTGGTCAAAATAAAAAAATGGCCGCCATTTTGAACTCTTTTATTACTGGGCCGATTGCTTTAAAAATCGACGTCTGACTATGGCAGCAAGCATAGAGAAGGAATTTGTATTCAAAATAAAAAAATGATGAACTTTTTGGCTGCCATTTTGAACTTTTTTGTTACTGGGCCGACTGCTTTGAAAATCGACGTCTGACTATGGCAGCAAGCATACAGAAGGAATTTGTGGTCAAAATTAAAAAATGATGAACTTTTTAGCCGCCATTTTGAACTTTTTTGTTACTGGGCCGATTGCTTTGAAAATCGACGTCTGACTATGGCAGCAAGCATATAGAAGGAATTTGTGGTCAAAATGTAAAAAAATTATGAACTTTTTGGCCGCCATTTTAAACATTTTTGTTACTGGGCCGATTGCTTTGAAAATCGACGTCTGACTATGGCAGCAAGCATAGAGAAGGAATTTGTAGTCAAAATTAAAAAATGATGAATTTTTTGGCCGCCATTTTGAACTTTTTTGTTACTGGGCCGATTGCTTTAAAAATCGACATTTGACTATGGCAGCAAGCATAGAGAAGGAATTTGTGGTCAAAATTAAAAAATGATGAACTTTTTGGCCGCCATTTTGAACTTTTTTGTTACTGGGCCGATTGCTTTCAAAACCGACGTCTGACTATTGCAGCAAGCATAGAGAAGGAATTTGTAGTCAACATTAAAAAATGATGAACTTTTTGGCCGCCATTTTGAACTTTTTTGTTACTGGGCCGATTGCTTTAAAAATCGATATCTGACTATCGCAGCAAGCATAGAGAAGGAATTTGTGGTCAAAATAAAAAAATGGCCGCCATTTTGAACTTTTTTGTTACTCGGTCGATTGCTTTAAAAATCGACGTCTGACTATGACAGCAAGCATAGAGAAGGAATTTGTGGTCAAAATTCAAAAATTATGAACTTTTTGGCCGCCATTTTGAACTTTTTTGTTACTGGGCCGATTGCTTTCAAAATCGACGCCTGACTATGGCAGCAAGCATAGAGAAGGAATTTGTAGTCAAAATTAAAAAACGATGAACTTTTTGGCCGCCATTTTGAACTTCTTTGTTACTGGGCCGATTGCTTTAAAAATCGATATCTGACTATCGCAGCAAGCATAGAGAAGGAATTTGTGGTCAAAATAAAAAATGGCCGCCATTTTGAACTTTTTTGTTACTCGGTCGATTGCTTGGGTACCTTTTTACACTTTGGGTACGGAACCCTAAAAATGGCCACCATATTGAGCTTTTATGTGACGATCGATTTTTTTCAAAATCAATATACCTATATATATATAATAGATAATAATAATAGATGAGCAGCAATATAATATATAATAGATGAGCAGCGGTTGTTTTAGCGTCTAAATCACAATTCACATGGTAATCAACACAACATAAACAATAGCAATAAGGACATGAAAAATTATAGAGCTTTACAAAAAACTTTAAAGGATAATAATCTAATTCTCTCAAAAGCCGATAAAGGAAATGCTATTGTCATTCTAAAGAAAATCGATTATCAAAACAAAGTTCAAGAGGTCATATCAGGAGAAGAATTTTCTCACTTATCCACTGATCCAACTAATAAATACGCAGCAGAAGTAAGGTTAGCTGTAAATAAATCAAAATACATTTTTCCCAAAAACACAGCTAAACAAAACGTCATTCTTATGAACACTAATGCTCCATCATTATACGGCTTACCGAAAATCCACAAAGATAATGTTCCAATCCGTCCAGTGGTTTCATATATTGGTGCACCAGCGTATAAATTAGCTAAAGAGTTAAACAAAATTATTAAAGCAAAAACATCATTCGATCCAACCTATTCATTGAAAAATAGTCTCCAATTAGTTAATAACATTAAAGATTTATCATTGCCAGACCGTTGTAAATTAATATCACTAGACGTGGACAGCTTATTCACTAACGTCCCAGTTAATGAAACAATAACCATCTTAACTAAATTACTGGAACACAATCATATAAATGCCAACGAAATAACTGAAGTAATAGATTTAACGAAAATATGTATGAAACAGAATTATTTCAAATTCAATAACCAATTTTATCAACAGAAAGAGGGATTAGCCATGGGCTCACCACTAAGTCCATTAATGGCTGATATATTTATGGCTGATTTTGAAAATAAACATATTGTCAAAAATAAAAATATTCTATATTATTACAGATATGTGGATGATATTATAATATGTTGGACAGGATCGAACAGACAGCTGGATAATTTTGTTGTTAATCTTAATAAACTACATCCTAAAATTAAATTCAAATTTGAATTAGAAGAAAACAATTCTCTTAACTTCCTCGATCTAACTATAACTCGTGCGAATAACAAACATCAGTTTGGAATTTTCCGAAAACCAACATACACTGACACAACTATACCAGCTACATCCTGTCACCCTTGGCAGCATAAACTCGCAGCGTTTCACAGTTATGTACACAGGATGATGTCTATTCCACTTACGAAGGAAAACTATTTAAAAGAATTAAAAGTAATTTACCACATGGCAGAGGCTAATGGATATAGCACCAATATAGTCAATAATATAATTAGGAAACAACAATTATTGCAGATCAGGAAGGATCTATATTCATCATCTCCTGAGAAAATCAATA
This sequence comes from Coenonympha arcania, assembly GCA_036785405.1. Taxonomy (NCBI): domain Eukaryota; kingdom Metazoa; phylum Arthropoda; class Insecta; order Lepidoptera; family Nymphalidae; genus Coenonympha; species Coenonympha arcania. Next base: position 10,242,530 of record CM072063.1, on the reverse strand, counting down.
AATACAAATCAAGTCTAACTTACTTTGGACCAGTATCACATCAAATTGCTAGGAAACTAAGAACACATGATATACATGTTGCTTTTAAAACAAACAATACTTTAAAAAATATATGTAATGGTAAAGATAAATTGGATAATAAACAAAAATCGGGCATTTATAAACTAGAATGTTCAGAATGTAATGGTGTATATATTGGTCAAACAGGCCGTAAATTTGATACACGATACAAAGAACATATAGCCGCAGTTAGAAACAAACAACCCCAAAAGTCTCATTTCGCAAAACATCTTCTAGACAGTGGACACAAATTAGCACTCGATCATTCGTATAAAATCCTACATACTTGTGATAAAGGGCTTTATCTGAGCATGCTGGAACAATTAGAAATAATAAAATTTAGCAATAATAATCAGTTTCAATTACTTAACGAACAAATTAACGTATCATCTTCGCCACTGCTTCGTTTGTTTTCGGGGGTACGAGACCAGCCGAAGTGAGAGGGGCGAACAATAGGATGAGTAATTAGAAAGGTATATAAGAACGCGTTGCTGACACGAGAGTCACTCTACGATTTCGCATTGTGAAGTCAACATCTCCTGAGGATGTCCCGGTTCGGGACGAAACGTGCGTCGAAGAAAGTGTTGGAAAATTGTGTGTGGTGTTTCATGTGGGCAGTGTTCCTGCATATTGTACCATACAGAATCTTTTCAAGTAGCGGATTACAGCAAAACAAATTAATCTGTCCTGCTAATTATGGATTTCCGCAAAATAACGCCTGCTTCCATTCAATAGTCATATGCCAATTAAAATTTTTCTTAGTATAATAAATCTTCAGTCAATCCAATCAAAAGTTATAAACTTATAACCAATTAAGTTGTTAACTTTGCGGTTACATACATTTTTTTCTTAGCACTAAAATATTTCACAGAATAGGTAGGTAGGTAAGTTATCACGCATATGGAATAGATACAATCCCTGTATCAACAAATAAAGAAAAATATTTTGTGAACATAATTGGTCAAGTGCGAGTCGGGCTCGCGCGCTGGGGGTTCCGTACTATTAAGACCAATTCTATTGAGAATTTAAAGTAAATTCATTAAAGTAAACTCAACAACCCTTTACCCTGCCCACTAAATTCAAAAACTAGCAAAAAAACACGTTTGGTGAATAGGACCTCCCTATTTTTGTTTGTATTATTTGGGTTCATCAGCTAACATTGGCATCGCGTCGGGTGGGATGCATATCTGCCGTGGTTAGTTACTATAACCTAACAGCACCCACGTACCGCCAAGCGATTCAGCGTCCCCGGTGAGATGCTGTGAAACCTTATTTTTAACCGACTTCAAAAAAAGGAGGAGGTTGCGTGGACCAATTTAGAAAATTCTTTTTTTGTTTGAAAGGGTATATAGTTCACAGATGGTCCCATAGTCATTAAGTCAGGATCTGATGGTGGGATCTTGGAGAAATTGAGGGAACTCTTAAGATTTTAGAAGCTTACCTACTTCAAGCGATTTGGGCATTTTTCCAATGCCTTGCGCAAAAGTTGTTTTCCATTAAAAAGTAAAAAATAAAATGGAAAATTCTTTCCAAAAAACCAACTTCAATTGCCACTACAAATGAGTGAAATAATTTTTAATGTAGGTAGATACACCAGTTCGAAGTCGGGCAATGTTTCGTTCAATCACTAATAGTCCTTCGTATTGTCGATAATTTTGTCGTTTCTTTGCACATCAAATTTTATAATACGAAGGGCTATTAATGATTGAATGAAACATTGCTCGACTTCGAACTGGTGTACATTAAAAATTATAACTCTTTGTAGTGGCATTTGAAGTTGGTTTTTTGGACAGAAATTTCCATTAGTACGATAACATTAAGCTGTATCATCACTTACTATCAGGTGAGATCGCAGTCAAGTACTGACTAGTAGAATATAAAAAAAAAATATAACTGTTCTTTTTTAATTCCGTATCTCAAAAGAAAAAAACAAAAAACTAAGATCACTTTATTGTCCAAACAAAGTTAAGTTTTGGGTTCGGTAAGAAAACTGATTCTTATGGTTTTACTTTTTATAATAGTAGTCCGGTTTTATTTTTTGCAATGAAGATTTGAGACGCATGGACGTTCTTTGGACAAGTTTAGTAATTGCCTATTATTGTGGGTTAACCTCCAACAAGAAAACAACTTATAAACTTACCTAATCACTCACTAATTATGGTGGCTGGACAAGAAGTTGACCTTCAAAGTAGCTATGACTTCAAACTGAATTATGCCGACCGATTTCTTAGCATACGTAGGTATAACTCTCATCAGATTCAACATTTTAGGGATCCATACCGAAATGGTAAAAACTAAAAATGGAACCCTTAGGCTGGTTTTCCACCAGAGATGTGCTACGAGTATGCTACGTTACTGTGGATGCGTTTGATATCCACCAATCATATTAAGGCTATTTATTGTATACTTACTTAGCAGAATGCGAAAAGATGTTTTACTCACTCTTTGTGGTGGCATTTGAAGTTGGTTTTTTGGAAAGAATTTTCCATTTTATTTTTTTATTTTTAGTGGAAAACAACTAATGCGCAAGGCATTGCCCAAATCGCTTGAAGTATGCTTCTTTAATCTGAAGAGTTCCCTCAATTTCTCCAAGATCCCATCATCAGATCCTGACTTGATAAATACAGTCATTACTTGATGACTGCGAGGAAATGCAATAGTAACTATAAAAAATCCCTAAATCGCTTCAAGTATACTTGCAAAATTTGAAGTATTCCCTCGATTTTACCAAGATCCCATCATCAGATCCCGACCTGATGACCATAAGACAACCTGGAAATAATTAGGTACCTACTCTTTCAAACAATACCCAAATCACTTCAAGTGTGCTTATAAAATTTGAAGAGTTCCCTCGATATCTCCAGGATCTTTCAGGACTTGATGACTATGGGAACATCTGTCAAAAAACAAAAAAAAAGAATTTTCTAAATTGGTCCACACATCTTCGAGTAATCGGGGAACATACATAAAAAAAAAGATTCCGACGAATTGAGAACCTCCTCCTTTTTTTGAAGTCGGTTAAAAATACGTAGCATGGCAAACGTAGCACATCTCTAACGAAGCTGAAGTGGCAATAGGCGGGGCATATAGCTCGTAGAACCGACGGATGTTGAGGACCCAAAGTGCTGGAATGGCGACCCTGCGCGAGAAAGCGCAGTGTTAGCAGACCTCCGACGCGACGGGATGAATCGACGACATTTAAAAGTCATGAGATAGTCATGAGAAATCGGTGAATACAAGTGGTGCAGGACCTTATAGGTTGGAAATCAAATAATATACTCTATGGAAATCAGCGCAGGAGGCCTTTGTCCAGATTGGACGTCAATCGGCTTCTTTAGCGCCATCTCTTAGTGCATTGCAAAACGAATTCAATGCTGTATTTGTGATAATATAGCACGATAACAGTCGATGTTTGCGTTCTGCCATTTCCAAACAAATTCCAACACGATGTTAAACATTGCTGATAGATGGCGTAAATGTAATGACGACTTTATTTTATTTTTGACGTGACAACGTCTTATAAATCGATAGAGCCGGTTGCACGCACGAAAAAACATGACTCATCCGGCGTTACCGGCGTTACCTCGCTCATGCGGCGTTACCGGCGTTATCTCGCGAGCGCGAAACGAGCAACAAAGAAGACGTTGTCACGTTCAACTATCGTCAGTAAACCGACTTTACAGGCAACCAATTTTTTTTTTAAATACTCTGGAGTCTGTAGTGATCTCGTGAGCATTTCAAAAAATGTCAAGTGCGAGTCGGGCTCGCGCACTGAGGGTTCCGTACTATCTCATACCCATTCTCAAAAGTATTAAAGTAAACTAAACAACGAGCAAAAAATCACGTTTGTTGTATGGGAGCCCATTTAAATATTTATTCTTTTTTTTAGTATTTGTTATAGCGGCAACAGAAATACATCATCTGTGAAAGTTCCAAGTGCTACGTAATTCTAAACTATGTAATTCTAAACTATCACGGTTCTAGAGATACAGCCTGGTGACTGACGGACGGACGGGCGAAGTTTTAGACATACTAAACCTACCTAGGGGTACCTAATAGGGTCCTGTTTCACACTTTGGTTACGGAACCCTAAAAAACGGGATTTTAATTAATGTTTAATGTTAGTTTTGGCTGTGCTTTCTTGAATGGACTTTTTGTCGCTGTAAGGCGGTAACTAGCATGAGATTTTGAACGTTCGAATTTGACCATATCTAATCTATAGATTACAGGTAGGTATATTCCTTCATGCCACGGAAAGCACGTTAACTTGACAGTACTGATAAATATAATTATTAAATCTCCCTCTGCGCTTATATTGTGGGAAGAAGGGACTAGGTATTTGAAGTTAAATACATACCTAAACCTACCTTTTAAAAAATCACGTCCATCTTACGGGATTAATAGGACAAATCAACAAATAAACACGCCATCACACATATTTACAAATTTTTTTTAGTCAAGAAACTTGTTTTCTCATGTCTTCAGAATTTCTGAGAAAGGGTCACTTACAAAGAAAATCGAACTGCGGTTAAATACTGGTTCTCATTGCGGTAAAAATACCAGTTGCTTAGTGATAATGCATATTATATTATGCTACTGCGAAACTTTGAATTTCGGAAATTTTCGAGATTTTCAGTTAAAACTTTAAGGTTTTAACATCGTCGTTGCCGGTCTACGACTGAGAGCAATAATTCTACAGCCATTCGTTAAGATAGATGTAATGGAACTGGGGGGCTATTCGCGTCACGTGTCGGCTACATTTCGTGATGTGAAATGTTTAAAAAGGCGATGGCATTTACGTATATAAGCAGACGATATTGAAATTAAAATATTTTTTGCGAACACTGAAAAATTAATATTCAGTTGTACGCTCTATTGACGTAGAGCGTACAACTGAATGTATTTTAAAACGCCATGTTGGTCGACAATTATGTTATTGAATTTACGTCGAGCATTTATTTCCTATGATGAATACATTCAATCTAACACTCTTTATCCCGAGTTGCACGAAATAAATCTAAAAATTAAATACTACTTAAACTAATTTAATCGCGAGAAATGTCAAAATTTCATACATTTTTTGACATTGATTGCGATTAAATTGAAGTTGATTGCAATTAAAGTTTTGAGTTGGTTTCGTGCAACTGGGCATAAGCTAATAGACGTTAAGTTAATTTTTCAGTGTTATTTTGTTTGTTTTTCTTGTTTCACATAGGTGTGCGAAAACGTTACGAGAATGTCATAGCTCGGGAACTATTCACGTAATGTTTTCACGCAATGAGTGATGTTAATCAATAAATAAAATAAAAAAATTAATACCTACTGAAAAATTAACTTTAAGTATTAATATTTAGAGGTATTGAATGTATCTCAACAAATGAAATACAATCTTTCAACCTTATCGCAGAAAGTAAATTTAATTTCACGACTGTCGACCATGTTGCTTTTTTGAACTACATTCAATTTGACTTTTAAAGAGGTTTCACTGTTCAATGTCATTCAATTTATTTTTGCCCTTCCTTACCCTTACAAATACGTTAGTGGGAGCGACATGCGTTGCGGAAGAATATACGAGTAGGTAGGTACCTATACCTAACAGAAAGACAACGTTTTACCTAATTACTAAAAACCCTAAAACTAAGCCCGTTATCAAAAATCTGTTCTGAGCATTTTTGTATGTTATTATTACCGACACGTTAAAACAAAAATAACAATTACATTCGTGGTAATTTCCGATAAAGATAAGAAAAATGGAGATTTGATGCAACATTTGGGAGAACTTTCTATCAAGAAAATTTAATCCAAACATGTTTCTGCTTCAAAGCGATTTTAGATTAAAGGCCCATAAGACATGACATTTAAATTCGAAAGTACATAATTGTATTTATAGTTTTTAAACTGCAGTTCACTAAAAACCGTCTAAGCCGTTAACAAAGGACGTGTGTTTGATAAGTGTTGTACTCGCTCGCCTCCTTTGTCTGAATGCCGGCATTGATGAGTGTGTGAGAGCTTTGTTTTCACGTGCCGCGCTTCACACGTAATACGAGGAGTCATGAATAATATTTACAAATTAGAGCAACGTTTGTGCGGCTGCTCTACATTTACACCTCGTAAAATAGGTACCTATACATTTTTCTAATTTTCTCCGAGAAAAGCCACGAGAAAACTCACTTTTTTTCACAAATTTTCACTTAAATATTTTGATTCATAAATGTGTCCATAAAGCGATCTAAGTATAGGTATATCGACATATTAGTTTATACTTCTGCAGGATCATCGTTTCCCATGTTTCTGTACCTTTTCCTAAGATTCAAATAAAGCAATTTTTATTTCATTTTATTTGCCTTTTTATTGATATTCTGTGAACCCCACTCAGGCAACCTGTATGGTGGGATCCAGTTAACAGATTACTAAAATTTCATTTATTTTTATTAAATCAAGACACCTTACATTCAGTCTTGAGTACTGGTACAGAAAATATCATAAATGTTTATTTTTTTTAATAACTGACGCACTAACACACGCTTTTTATGTCCGTATATTTTAGAAACAGGCACAAACCGAATTTGATGGGAATTTCACAGCCAGAAGAGGAACATATTGTGAATATTTCCCTCTCATGATAAAAACGTGCAAAAGTTCAAATGCAAATAACAATTCAATGAATTTATTTAATTTTCTCCAATATTTATTACCCAAAAGTCATTGACACAACTGATTAAAGTCATGTCAGCCATAAAAAGCTGAAATTTTGCAGCAAGTTTCTCGTTTGAAATTAAATAAGTAAACATTCAAATCGGTTTAGAGTATAGTTGCTGCGTGAAGGAATAGTATTCACACAAACAGGAGTAACAAACTTTGGTGGTGAAACAACATTATTGAGATAACAAATAAGTTCCCACATACGTAGGAAATAAATAAGAATATATACATTAAACATACCCCAGTACAGAATGGGCAGGTCAGCCATTATTTAGAATACTTTGTTGTACTGTACAGTATCCTTAATTCAATTGCTGGGTTGTGATCTTACGCGACCGATTATAATTGTTATTTACTTACATTTTAAGTACAAAGATGATAATGTACTGTACATTCAAGACAAAAGGCATCTTATAGTCGACCGGCGCACGCGCATTCGACCGCGCGGCGTGCTCAGCGCTACACGCGCGAAGTTTGACAAACAAAGTTAACAAAAGTATCAAAAGTTCGCGTACAAAAACATCGTAAAAATAAAAATGATTCTCGCTGGAGCGAAAATCGTGGAAAGCAGTGTGTCGTTCAAAGCCGATGAGGCCGGGAAATCTCAGGCCGTGATCGCGCCAGGCCCGTCGCAAAGCCAGGCTCAGGCCCAAGCGCAGGGCCTCACCCGGGTCCCGACGAGGGAGGCTGTCGACATCCAGTTCACAAATGTCACTTACACTGTCAAACTGGGCATAAACAAAGGTAAAGTTACATCGATACCCTTTATTGACAATATTTTATCGTATTCCTCCTCCTCGGTCGTCAATCTTCATTACTGAAGGTCGTGTCCGCACTGCAGTTCCTTCGATTAATTCTTAACCATGTCCCTCCATACAGTTCGATCTGTGGCTTTCTGATGGCAGTTGAGAAAGGAAGACCCGTGAGTGGTCAGACCAGCGGCTAGGTGATCGTATTAATGATGCATTAATCATTTATCGTATTAATGAATTATCCATTGATTTTCGCTTGTAAGCCTTTACAGATACTTAATTGAAGATGAGCATTGTATTAGGTTGTTTGTCACTTACAATTACTTAGTATTAAAAAACTTTTAGGTAGGTAATTATGTTGATAAGTAAGAATTGAAAAGTTTTGCCTAAGTAAGTATTAGGAACGTCACATGTGCTCTTTTTTCTACCTAGAGTAAGAATGAACATATCGAACGATTTCATCAAAGAGACAAGAAACCTCTGAGTTAAGTAGATATGGCCTCAGTTCACAGATTAACTATTAAGATCGTTTACTTGTGGTTTCCTAGATATTAAATGTAATAAATTATTATCACAATTAAGCTACTTTTGATTTTAGCTTATCAAAAATGTTGATATAATTATATTAGGCTAGGTAGATACTGAAAGATAAGAAAATGAAATCACACACCTAATAAATATGAACAGCTGTCTTCACTGCTCTTGTTGTCCTCTTGAAACAAATATTGCCAAAATGTCGTGCTTTTTTCCGAACGCGGAATAGGTATTTCTTTTAAACAGGAGTGCAAGGAATTTCTCGTAAGAAAGTTACAATTTCTCTAGAAGATTTAAAGGCATATTATATTTTTTGTTTGTTAATTATGTATAGTTGATGTGTTTTGGTTTTAGAAATCATGCAAAAAGCTTTTACCAAAATAAAAATCTTGTCTCTCCACGCCCTTAATGATCCGTGCTAAACAATACATTTTACGTAGAGCAGTATAGCTCTCTTTTGTCATAGGATTGAAGCACACAATAAACAATTAAATAAGCAAGTAAACAAGACTTTTAATATAAGTTGGGAAATACCTAGAGATTCGGTTGATCTTAGAAAACAAACAAAACCTTCAATTGCTGCTAATCACCAATATATTCTTGTTAACAACAATGTATTGGTACTAAATGAATACTGTCCTTTGTTTATACTTACTACTTTTTTAACTGTTTTGTAGGTATAAGTAATAACTATAATTCCGTATAGTCATCCATCTGTGCTTGAGAACGAATCATTAATTTGGCGTTTTTGCTTGAAAAAAGTAATATTATTTATTAGGTTTTTCTCCGTCCGCGTGAATTTCCGTTTATTTCAAATTCCGCGGAAACTGTTTATTTATTCTGTGTTTTAAAGCACCAGCCTATTCGTTAATTCGTGATATAATCTATATATATACATTCCAAATAGCCCAATTAGTGCAGGAATTGTGGCATAGGTGGCGAGTAACGAACATAATATATAGTTTTCCACAACCTTTGAAGCTCCCGTCAAATCTGTTTTGCAACATTTGCTGCTGCTAAACCGAATTTTTAAATTGTTTATGAACGACGACGAATACGTTACGAATACAATGAAAACTTATATAAGAGTAAAACACTTTTTACAGTGACATTACGGAGCCCTTGATGAGAGAATGACTGACACTGGAAGTGTCGTTTAATTTTTGACTGTGTAGCTCCAGAAAAAATTCGTAGACTCTACGGAAAGCGCGTAGAGTCTATGCTACGATGGCATCTACGAGTATTTTAATCCCTAGATACGTACTACGGCGTAGAACTTGTTTGGCGAGAGAGTTTAGTTTTTTTGCCATTTAATTTTACTTTTGCTTTTTAAATCGATATCATTTCCATGCAACCGAAGATCCGGTTCATATCTAATAAATCCATTTCATGTTATTATGACCTCTATTTGATTGGATTATATATCTTATGATAAGATAAAAAGCGTTTCACATTGCTATAATATGTGAGTATTTACTGCTATAAGAAAATACATAATTATAGGTACTGGGATATATGTAGATATTAGGTACATTACATATGCCAGTATCTATATTTACACACAAAAAGTATTATTACAAAGCAAAATTGCTAAAAAAGCAGATTTTACTTTGCGTAAGACTGATAAAATCAACGAACCACGCAATCATTTCGCTTGCAAGTACATAGTACACGTTGTCGATTCAAAATGATAAAATTACCGATGATGTCTTGATGTCGTAGCGAAAAAATGAAAAACCTGTCAAGTGCGAGTCGGACTCGCGCACTGAGGGTTCCGTACTACAACCGGAGGAATAAAACCATAAAAACCACTTTTCTTATCGAACCGCAAAACTAACTTTGTTTTTAGAGGTTTAATGTAAATATCAAAAAAACTACTTACTAGATCTCGTTCAAACCAATTTTCGGTGGAAGTTTGCATGGTAATGTACATCATATATTTTTTTCAGTTTTATCATACTCTTATTTTAGAAGTTACAGGGGGGGACACACACATTTTACCACTTTGAAAGTGTCTCTCGCGCAAGCTATTCATTTTAGAAAAAAATGATATTAGAAACCTTAGTATCATTTTTGAAGACCTATCCATAGATACCCCACACATATGGGTTTGATGAAAAAAAATTTTTGAGTTTCAGTTCTAAGTATGGGGCACCCCCAAAATTTATTACTTTTTTTTAAATTTTGTATGAAAACCTTAATGCGGTTCACATAATACATCTACTTACCAAGTTTCAACAGTATAGCTCTTATAGTTTCGGAAAAAAGTGGCTGTGACATACGGACGGACAGACGGACAGACGGACAGACGGACAGACGGACAGACAGACATGACGAATTTATAAGGGTTCCGTTTTTTGCCATTCGGCTACGGAACCCTAAAAATGGGACTGACATAGCCTAAATAATATACTTTTTGCAGTTTGATTCGTAATTACTGTTATTACATAGATAAGTAATATGTAGCTACTGTTACAAATTACAATATAAGTACTAATTTACTAAGCTATTGTTTTAATAATTATATCATCAGGTGCTTTTCGTACTCGTGTTGAAATTATGGCAGATGGGATATGGATATAATATTAAAGATATTGATATTTCAATCCACGAAGACGCGCCCCACTCTGTCAAAACGCTTAAGTTTCATTCGATTCTTACGGAGTTTGACAGAGTGGGGCGCGTCATCGTGGATTAAAATTTCATAACAGTAGGTTATACTACCTCTTTTGCAAATTATTTGTAAAAACGGACAATTTATCATAACAGTCATAGACGAAACAAAGATATATTTTATGTTGCGTCAACGAATATGATAGAACTTGCATTGTGCAAATCATACAAAACACTTTCGAACATTGAACTCTAATATAGATATTAATTATTACCTGACATCAGCCATTATTTTGATGATTTACCTACATATACCTCCACAATATTTTAATGTAGGTAGAGTTATCTTCTCATATTTCAGTAGCTGATTAGGTACGAATGACTAATGTCTTAGTTACTATTGCAACAGTGTTATCGAATTTATGTACATACCTATTGCACCAAAACGATATATTACTAACGTACCTATAACTTACTTGTTACTGTTGCCAGTGATAGCGAATTTTTACATTAAGTTCACAGTACTTGTTGTTGGTATTAGATACGATAACACGACCTCTAGGACACGGTGCGGCACGCAGTAGACGGCGCAGCGTTGTTCGTTAGCAAGTTCATAAAGTGGTCGATTTCGTGCAAAATCTCTAAACTAAACTAAATTAAAATAGTGCTATTCTTTTTCATAGGTAACAGTTTGAAAAGGATAAGTAGCACTATTTTGAATTAGTTTTGTTTAGAGATTTTGTACAACAGAATTAAGTAGAACCAATGTCTAAAAGTATCTACTCGTAGTGCACGCCGAATGATAGTTGACAGGGGGACGGAGCAGCCGCGTTTACACTGATTTTCTTAAATTTCGGGGAAATTATTACTTTACGCGATTGTAAGGCCTAAAAATAAAATTGACAATCAAAGTTGTTGTAATTTTTTTGTGTGCAAGAATTATTTAAAAAGCTTGTGCCGTTTTACAGACAATTTTCATAGTAAGTATGACAAAATTAGATGCTTTTTGGGATTTTTTTATTGAAACAGGGTTTGAGATAATTAATTCTCTTGTCAATACCGATTGTTCATAAAACTCAAATTTCCGTTACATATTTTTTCTGTAAGGACTTGATGATCAGTTCTTTAAACAATTTGACTTAAACATCGTAAAAAAGAGCCAGTTTGGCAGCTCTTAAAGCCTGGCTGGCTCTACAGTCTACATGATGGGCCATCACGCCGGCTCACTAAGCTGGGCCAGTGCATAGAGGGCATAATGATGACGGAAGGCTGATGGCGCGCGGGATGGCGATGGCATAGCCGCGGTGTCGGTATATCACTCGCACATCAAAGGTAGTCCAGCACGGTACGGACGCCTCTACACGTCGTCCATTCCACAGTGCATGGCATAAAATGTTAAAATTCATGGTCTTTGTTTTATTTCTGATGCTATGTTGAGCTAAAAGTGATCCTCATGATTAAAGCCTTTCGATTGGTATGATGAAGCGACAGAGTAATTTTTTTTCTCATATTGCGGATTTAAGTCCCGGTTCAGCTAGGCAATTATTGGTTAAAAATTAAAATGAAGTCATTCCGTAAAATGATCCATCTACATAAGATACTTCCTCCCATTTGGAATAGCCGTGGGACACCCTGAATATTGCAGCAGCGGCTAACGCTTTCACGTCTTCCATCGTCATCGTATAGATGCGTTCCAACCATGGCATGGCCATCGCGCTTGGCCAGCGCTGGCTTAATGTCTGTACAATGTACATGATACAGACATTCTACTAAGTATATAAAAATAAGTCGGGTTTTCCTTCCTGACGCTATAACTCCAGAACGCACGAACCGATTTCCACGGTTTTGCATTCGTTGGAAAGGTCTCGGGCTCCGTGAGGTTTATAGCAAAGAAAATTCAGGAAAATTTTCAACAGAAAAGCGGGAAAATCTTTTTAGCGGGAAAGCCATCTGGTGGCGAAACGGAGTTCGCCGGGTTTGCTAGTTAAGCATAAATTTCAGTTAACGTGAAGATGATACTGATATTTCCATGCATTGGTAACTCATTAAGCTACAACTTATTATTAGCTTGCAAATAACAAAAAAAAAACAAATAAAATTTGATATTGGCTTGCAGACATTTTGAATTGAACCTTAAATGGAGCTCCGGGTTCAATTCCCGGCGCAAATGGCCGCCGATGCCAGTAACTGGTTATATCAAGAGCAGTGCAAGGGCAGATTATTACGGCATGTCAATATTAGTCCTACATTGCGCATCTGGTTTCGATGAACCGGTTACCGGTCCCTCAACCAGTTTCGTGGTTAAGTCTCATCGTGGCACGCAATGCATAATTACATAATAATAATAGTCATTAGTTCTCAATCAAGACTATACTGCATCAACAGGAGGACTAAGTCCGCTGTTTTTTGACCATCTACGTACCTACACTAGATGACCCGGCACTGATTTTCTCGGAAGGCGACCTCGCTAACGCGCAGTGCCAGGCGCTCGTAGTGTGAAGTTATAGCCCATAGGTTCGTGCTGCCACGGGCTCTTTAGGATTTAATTATTTAGTTACACAGATTCGGAACAATTATTATTAAGTATTATTATTTGCAACGAATATGAAGTAAGTGAAGAGTTTTGGGCTAATTAAAACATGTAGGTTCCTAGATGTGTAACTTTAATTTGCGAGATTATCATTACCACAAACCAGATACCTACATTTTGTAATTAGCCTACTGCTTACGAAAAGCTAAATTAAATTTGAATGAGGCGGATTAATTTTACTCATACAAATTAACTGCGAAATTATGTTTCTACATTTTCTTGAATAATATCGTTCATTCATTATGTTCGTATATCCTTGACCCACAGACTACTTTGTCTGTCAAGCATAACGGTGGTCAGTGAGCTCGGCATTACAAACTTTCTGCATGCGAACTAGATAATGTAGATTGTAGACTATTTTTTTTTTTTACACTATATAGGCTAGCGCTTGACTGTGATCACACCTGATGGAAAGTGATGATACAGTCTAAGGTGGAACGCGCTTGCCTAGAAGATGCCTATTCACTCTTGATTTGAAGGCACCCGGGTTGTAAGTGGCAGGAAAGACACTGCCTGGGAGTGTATTCCAGGCCTTTGCAGTGCGTATCAGGAACGAGGAACCAAACCGAATCAAACATAAAACTGAATATCCACAATAATCTAACGTCGTGCCCTAAAAGGATAGCGAGTGCATTCAATGACTACTTTGCGTCGGTGGGGATGACAGCGGCCGATGGCAGCGCTAGTGCATGCACGGGCCTCGGCCTCCCCGGCCGGTCAGTACGCAATCAGAGCGAGAACAGTATGTTCTTGCGCCTCGTCGAACCGCGCGAAATGTATGACATAATACGCACGCTCAAAAATAAAAACAGCTGTGGGATCGATGAAATACCACCCTCGCTGCTAAAAAAAATGTGCAAAGGAACTCACCTTGCCGCTTTACTTACTGGTAAACCAATCGTTTACAGACGGTATATTTCCTGACCTATTAAAACAATCAATAATAAGACCAATTTATAAAAAGGGGGATAAAACGGACCCAAGCAACTATCGCCCTATAGCCTTACTTCCCGCGACGTCTAAAATATTCGAAACCGCTATGTGCAGACGATTAAATTCGTTCTGTGAAAAATTTAAAATCTTTGACGAGAGTCAAAACGGTTTCAGGAAAGACCGCAGCACGACGCTAGCAGTCTATAAATATATTCAAGAGGTTTATAATGTTTTGAACGAAAAAAACTACGGAATAGGAATAATGTTGGACATGACAAAGGCGTACGATAAAGTCCAATATGATATACTGCTCGATAAATTGTACAGCATAGGAGTAAGGGGTACACCTCACGCGTGGTTCAAATTAGAGATGCCACGAATATTCGGCAAATATTCGGTATTCGGCCTATTCGGCCACTTTTTGTGGTATTCGGTATTCGGCCGAATAGTACTTATTATTCGGCCGAATACCGAATACCAAATTGTGGACAAAAAAGACACATCATATTACTCAATGTTTACGCCAGGGTAGCTGGCGCGCGCGCCGAGTCTTTTGTTTGCATTGAATCGTGCGCTCCCTCGCTAACCCGCAGAGGCGCTTATCTGCGTGTCCCGCTCACGCCTCGGTTACGAGAGTTTTTTGTGCCTGCAATGACGCGGCAATTACGGGGCGCGCACAGTACGAATCGGAGTCAGCTAGCAACAGCCGTGCGTGCGGCTGGGTTTTTTGCGGCGCCCTTTTGCCCCGGCGGTTTGTACCCCAAGAAACGTGCGTTTTGGGACCGCGTCAATTCTTATAGACAGTTTTTGTGGGGGCGCGACCTTTTGTGCGTATTCGTGAACTCATCTTGTGGACCCAGTCTGCTGTCGACCGACAAACTTAGCGGTTCCCCGCGCGTGGCTGACGTAATTTTGATCACGTGTCGTCTTTGAAACGCGTAGTCGCGAGACGTAAATTACCTACTACGTTTGGAGTAGCCACGTTTATATTTGCGCGGGTGTGTAGTCATAGAATATTTGCGCAACGGGACGTCCGTTTTTTGAGGCGCCTGAGTTGTTTTTCGCTCCGCGGTTTTGTTTGCCCAGACCTGATTGTTTTGGGACCGCCTCGCCCTGCACTGTGATATCGCTGGGTTTTTGGACATTGCACGCGTGTTTGGGACATTGACTAGTTGTTGTGCCGGCCTTTGTGAGTTCGCTACGCTCGCCGGATCTACCTAGTAACACGCGTTGCCCAGCTGCGTTTAGCGGCGATAAAGTTCGCGGTAGTTAAGTAATTGTAGACCGCGCTGTCATTGACCGCTGACCTTGTGTGTCGTGAACCACGTACTTTATTTTATTCGCTTGAGTGTTTGTGGGAGTTGAAGCCAGCCTGAACGTTCGACATATTTTGACCGTCGCGTTCATTGTTGCGGGTTGCGACCCACTGTGCTGCTGCATTGAGCACTCCACTCATAGGAGGCGAATGAACGATTGGAGCTGTGTTCGTGTTTGACGTGTCTGGGAGCTGATTGGTGCAGAGGACCTACGGTTGCAAGCCCCACACACACACCTTCACACCCCTTTACACTTTCACGTCACATACTGTCCCACATCCACTACAGGGGGCGTCGCATCGAGTATCGTCGCATGCATCAACCAGGTTAGTGGCCTTCTATTTTCCTTGTCTATGTCGAAGGCTGTCGCTGCCCGAGTTGACGATTGCCGTAGTAGTGCTAGTAAAAGCCGCCTGTTATTTCCACTGATCGGCTAGTGAGACTCGGATATTACTATCCGACTCGGATTGGATACCGTCATCCGTACTGATCACTGTAGTCTCACTAGTCGGTCCCCCCTCGACCTGTCCGGGCTCGTTCCTCTATGGGCCCGGGAACTCAGCCCTCGTCTGGACAGGCAAGGGGCCGTAACATTTGGTAGCAGAGCGTGGTTTCGCGCCTTTTGGTTAAGCGGCTTTTACACGTTCGGCGCGTCGATATCGATATTTGTTGCGCGTATTTAATTCGTCGCGTATCTCTGTCGGTCACACGTTTGTAGGCGTGGTACGCCACGTGTCGGACCGATACGCCGCGTTAACGGCCACAGATTATTGTACCGCTACACCACGCGTTTTTGTAGCAACGCCGCGTTTATTTACCGCGTGCCGCGCGTTTGTTAACCGCGACCTTGATTAGCGTTCTGCACGTGTTGGTGTTTGCATCTGTGCTTGTTCTACTTCCTTGTTGTTTTATTTTTTGGTTTCGTGCTTCCTTGTAATTATTCTCGCGCAGTCTCGCCATGCCTTCGCATAGGCCTCCGGTGCGCCGTATGCAGGATGAGCTGCGGTGGGCAGCTAGCGCGCATGCGCTTATTACTCGTCCAGACAGGACGGCTAGCTTGCTCCACCGCCTTGAGCAGCTCCCAGCCAGACGAGCCCATTTTGAAGAGGCCTATTCGGAATTCCTTGCTACAGTGGAGGACGACGAGGCGCGAGAATCGGCCCAGAAGGACTACGAGCAGTTCTTCGAGTTCACAGACGATGTGCTCGAGGCTGGGGCCAAAATGAAGCGCGAGGCTCGACAGAGCATGCTGTGCGAGTCGCCTCGCCCGCAGCCGCAGCCTGCCCTATTGGGTCGGCTGCCTACTTTGGACCTTCCACACTTTGGTGGGCGGCTTCAAGACTGGATGGGGTTCATCTCCATCTTCGACAGTCTAGTCCATACCCGCCGCGACCTATCCCCAGGCCAAAAAATGGCCTATTTGCGGACCTCCCTTCAAGGGGAGGCACTTGGGGTAGTCTGCCATTTGAAGTTGTCTGACGCCAGCTACTCCACGGCCAGAGAACTCCTCGAGAGGCGCTACGCCAATGTGCGCCGCCTTGCTGACGCGCACATGATGGAGTTAATATCCCTCCCGGTTTTGAAAGACCTAGCACGTCTCCGGGAGGTGATCATTGACCCAGTCGTGGTTGCTTGCAACGCCCTTCGACAACTTGACTTACCGGTGGATCAGTGGTCCTTCTGGCTTCTTCACCTGGTTCTGTCCCGCCTGCCTCTCGATCTGCGGATCCGATTTGAAGAGAGGTACGGCGGGGACGGGGCTAATTATATACCCCCGTTCAGTGACCTCTTAAAGTTCCTTGAGGAACAGAGCCGCCAGGTGGAGAATGCCGTGGCCTCGGGAACACCAGCAAAGGAGCCGGCGCGACCGACGCCACCTTATAAACCCACGACTTCCACCAGGGGTTCCAAGCAGCCAGAATTAGCGCAGGAGACTGGACGCCGCCCAATTCTAAACTTTAGTGGTCTTGCTGCGACCGAGGTGACCCCCTGTCACTATTGCCGTGCTTCCACGCACTCGACGACCGACTGCCCTAAATTCTTGGAGAGACCGCCCAAGTCCCGTAGGGCCATCGCTAGGGAGCGCCGTTGGTGCTACTCTTGCTTAGGTCGGCACTTACAACGAAATTGCCAGCACCAACGGCCTTGTCCCCATTGTCAGGGCAACCACCTTCCTATTCTTTGCCTCGACCGCAATGGCGTCGGTAGGCAGGAGGTGGTTGAGCGGACACCCGGCAGGAGTGGAGTCTCCTCACCGGTCACAGGCCCAGCCGATAGAAGGCGCGGTGACACTGTTAGTGCGGCCCCTGGTTTTGATAGGGCTTCACCCCCCCCTCGGGCGGGGGTGCAGCCCTCCAGGGGCGGGGGCGTTCCGCCCTCTGTCAACCCTGAGGGAGGTTTTGCCGTCGCTCAGCCTGATCCAAGGAGATACTCCCCTCCTCTGGCTGAATACCCCAGGTTGCAGCGACACCTTCCTCGATGGCCTGGACACCCCCTTCCGCACTACGTCGCCCCGCGGCTGTCGTACATGGCCAGACCCCCTCAGACCGGGAGAGACGCTTGGGTGTACCCTGGGGGAACCCCACCTCTTGGTGTGGTCGAAGTTCCCCAAGAAGGCCCTTACGAGCGCCCAAGGCTAGAGGAGTTGCCCGAAAGGGGCAACTCCCGTTGACTTGCTGCTGCCTTGGCTCCCACCACCGCCACCTCACCTGACAATTTGAACGACCATAAGCCGGTCTGCCAGACTGTACTTTTACCAACGGCTTTGGTCAGGGTGTACAACCCGAAGGGTGAGTGGCTTATGGTACGCGCGCTGCTAGATCTCGGATCACAGCGCTGGATTGCGTCGTTGTGGTGGGTGAGCGCTTCGGGGCAAGTCTCATTGCACCTTGTCCTAGCTAAGTGCAAGGTTGCATCTATCAGGTCTCGTCTAACAATTCCTAAGTTGCACTTGTGGAGCCGAACTATTGACCCGGTTACTAAACCACGTCCACGCTTCTTGGAAGTTTCTGGTAAACATGGTGGACGTTTTTGCGTGGTCGGACAGTGAGATTGTCCTGTGTTGGCTTCGGACTTCGGTCCATAATCTTGGCATTTTTAAATACTCATGCGGGTTGCAATACCCTCTCAGCCATTTTGCAGCGTGAGTTTGGATTTTGGCAGGCCGACGGACAATTCGAAGCGTGACCTTCAATTGTATTGCTTGCTATCGTTTGGAGGCATCCATTGCACAGCCTGTGATGGGTGACCTGCCTGCGGACCGCGTAAGGGCTGCTCGACCTTTCGCCGGTGTTGGAACCGATTTTGCCGGTCCTTTTCTAGTTAAGAGCTCTAACCTTAAGAATGCTCGGTTTTTGAGGCCTACTTGTGCGTCTTGTTTGCCTTGCAACCAAGGCAGTTCACTTGGGACTTGTCAGTGCCCTCAGCACGGAGGCGTTCGTGGCCACTCTGGGCCGCCTCGTGATCCGTCGCGGCCTACCCGATTTGGTTCGGACAGACTGCTGGACTAATTATAAGGGAACCAATCGTTATTTGAAGGAGGTCGTCGACTTACTTGTTGAGAGCAAGCACTATGTAGGCACCGCCATGTCTAGAATGGGAGATCTTGTTATGCTTAAAGAATCTAATCTACTCCCACTATTTTGCGTCGTGGACGCATTGTTAAACTGTTATTTGGATCGGATGGCGTTCCGCGGGTGGCCGAGGTATTTGTAGGGGACTCGGTATTGCAACGTGCCGTGGCCACGTTGTCCCAACGGCCTATTGATTAGCGAATCTACATTCTTAGATTCGGAGCGGGGGATTGTTTACGCCAGGGTAGCTGGCGCGCGCGCCGAGTCTTTTGTTTGCATTGAATCGTGCGCTCCCTCGCTAACCCGCAGAGGCGCTTATCTGCGTGTCCCGCTCACGCCTCGGTTACGAGAGTTTTTTGTGCCTGCAATGACGCGGCAATTACGGGGCGCGCACAGTACGAATCGGAGTCAGCTAGCAACAGCCGTGCGTGCGGCTGGGTTTTTTGCGGCGCCCTTTTGCCCCGGCGGTTTGTACCCCAAGAAACGTGCGTTTTGGGACCGCGTCAATTCTTATAGACAGTTTTTGTGGGGGCGCGACCTTTTGTGCGTATTCGTGAACTCATCTTGTGGACCCAGTCTGCTGTCGACCGACAAACTTAGCGGTTCCCCGCGCGTGGCTGACGTAATTTTGATCACGTGTCGTCTTTGAAACGCGTAGTCGCGAGACGTAAATTACCTACTACGTTTGGAGTAGCCACGTTTATATTTGCGCGGGTGTGTAGTCATAGAATATTTGCGCAACGGGACGTCCGTTTTTTGAGGCGCCTGAGTTGTTTTTCGCTCCGCGGTTTTGTTTGCCCAGACCTGATTGTTTTGGGACCGCCTCGCCCTGCACTGTGATATCGCTGGGTTTTTGGACATTGCACGCGTGTTTGGGACATTGACTAGTTGTTGTGCCGGCCTTTGTGAGTTCGCTACGCTCGCCGGATCTACCTAGTAACACGCGTGCCCAGCTGCGTTTAGCGGCGATAAAGTTCGCGGTAGTTAAGTAATTGTAGACCGCGCTGTCATTGACCGCTGACCTTGTGTGTCGTGAACCACGTACTTTATTTTATTCGCTTGAGTGTTTGTGGGAGTTGAAGCCAGCCTGAACGTTCGACATATTTTGACCGTCGCGTTCATTGTTGCGGGTTGCGACCCACTGTGCTGCTGCATTGAGCACTCCACTCATAGGAGGCGAATGAACGATTGGAGCTGTGTTCGTGTTTGACGTGTCTGGGAGCTGATTGGTGCAGAGGACCTACGGTTGCAAGCCCCACACACACACCTTCACACCCCTTTACACTTTCACGTCACATACTGTCCCACATCCACTACAGGGGGCGTCGCATCGAGTATCGTCGCATGCATCAACCAGGTTAGTGGCCTTCTATTTTCCTTGTCTATGTCGAAGGCTGTCGCTGCCCGAGTTGACGATTGCCGTAGTAGTGCTAGTAAAAGCCGCCTGTTATTTCCACTGATCGGCTAGTGAGACTCGGATATTACTATCCGACTCGGATTGGATACCGTCATCCGTACTGATCACTGTAGTCTCACTAGTCGGTCCCCCCTCGACCTGTCCGGGCTCGTTCCTCTATGGGCCCGGGAACTCAGCCCTCGTCTGGACAGGCAAGGGGCCGTAACACTCAAGATTTGTTTTTATTACCAAATTACAATATTTTAATATGTAAAATTAATCAGCGGTAAGTTGTGATGGATAAAAACAAGCTTTTCAGCATTCAATGGTAGCAAACGATTACACTTTTCATCGTAAATGATACCAGCTTCTAAAAATAACCTCTCACTATACCTACACGCTAGTCCAGGGAGAAGAAAGATAAACTTTAGCAAATTTTGAAAGGTTTGAGTATTGTTTTCATTTACTGACCACCACTTCAGTTCCAGAAACTGTCGTGTATTCAAATGTCTTACATTTTGATTCAAGTTTCTTTTCTTACGAAGTGGAGAAGAATCTTCATCAGTACTACTAGATTCATCATCATCGACAAGCATGTACTTAGTGCCGAATGTTCGGCGGCCGAATATTCGGCGCTTCGGCCGATAGCGTTGCCGAACATTCGGTATTCGGTATTCGGCTACATCACTATTCGTGGCAACTCCAGTTCAAATCTTACCTAGAAAATCGCAAGCAATATGTAGATGTCGAACATTATGACCAAAATACGGGATTGATAAATTGTGTTAGACCAGATGTAAGAAACATGATAAACTCAATACCCCAAGGAAGCGTCCTTGGGTGTATCCTATTTTTAATATATATAAATGACCTACCAAAAACTTTTGACGAATACTGTGTATTATTTGCTGATGACATATCAATACTACTTTCAATATCTAATAATAATAATTTCACTGACATATTGACTCGATTATTAAATGACATTATGACCTGGATGAAAAACCATAAATTAGAAATTAATTTTAACAAAACAAAAATAATTCAATTTAGACCGCATCAAAAACAAAAATTGGACATACATTATACATATAATAATATAAATATTGAATGCGTTGACAGCGTAACATTCTTAGGCATTGACATTGATACAAATTTAAACTGGAAAAATCACATAAAAAATCTAAAATCCAAACTATCAAAATTTATATACGGACTAAGGGAATTAAAAAGATCAACGAACATAAAAACAGCCTTAAACGCATATTACGCCTACGGATACGCCTGGCTACGATATGGCGTAATACTCTGGGGAAACAGCACAGATGTACAAGACATATTTAAAAAGCAAAAAAAGTGCATACGTATTATTGCTAACATAAAAAACACTGAATCTACATCCTAGAAATATGCAAATTCGTTCGGAAAAATATTCATTTATACAATAAATATCCTGATAAACCGCGTCGCCATCCTGAAAATACATACAATAAATTACAGTTACCGCAATCAAGATTATTATTACACAGGGCTAGTCCTTACGCGGCTTCCATAAAGGTATACAACCACCTTCCTAATTACATAAGAAACGAAGAAAAAGAAATGAAATTTAATAAACTTTTAAAAGATTTCCTCATCTCAAAGACTTATTATTATTATTTTTTTTTTTTATGCTATATAGGCTAGCGCTTGACTGTGATCACACCTGATGGAAAGTGATGATACAGTCTAAGGTGGAACGCGCTTGCCTAGAAGATGCCTATTCACTCTTGATTTGAAGGCACCCGGGTTGTAAGTGGCAGGAAAGACACTGCCTGGGAGTGTATTCCAGGCCTTTGCAGTGCGTATCAGGAACGAGGAACCAAACCGCTTCGTACGTGTCGTTGGCACGTCAACTATGTATGGGTGGAAGCCTTTACGATGCCTTGCCGTTCTATGGTAGAAAGGTGACGGGGGAACCAAGTTAAAAAGTTCCTGTGCACACTCTCCGAAATATATTCTATAGAACACCGACAGACAGGCAACCTTACGACGATGTTCAAGGCTTTTAAGTTTTTTGTAGACCAGTGTCGGGTTGCCAATGAGTCTTCTAGCACGGCGATCCACCGAGTCCAAAGCATCAAGCTGGTACTTGGCAGAGCCATCCCACAAGTGGCTACAGTACTCCATGCATGAGCGAACCTGTGCCTGGTATAAGGTTCAGAGCTGTTCGGAGGTGAAGTACTGTTTAACTTTATTTAAAATGCCGAGTTTTTTACCAGCTGTCTTTGCTTTGGATTCGATGCATCGGCCGAAGTTGAGTTTAGAAGACAGCGTGACGCCAAGAAGCTCAATACTGTCGGTAATCGGTATAGAAATATTTCGAAAAGTTGGAGTCAGGGGGAATGGACTCCTTTTGGCGGTGAACAAACACGCTTGTGTCTTGGTAGCATTAAATTTGACCAAGTTGGCGTCGCCCCAATTAGACACCCCATCTAAAGCCAAATTAATGCTATCTACCAAGGCCTCTCTACGCTCAAGAGTTTCAGCACCGCTAGCCCGTGGACTGGATATATATCTCTCTGACACAGTGCTGTCGTCTGCGTACCCAAAGATACCAGGTTTCAGCAGATCGTTTATGTGCAGCAGGAAGAGTGTGGCAGAGAGGCTGATCCCTGAGGGACACCGGCATTAATCGCCATAAGATCAGACGAAGAGCCATCTAGGACAACTCGAAATGATCGTCCACTCAGGAAATCTGATATCCACTCGCAAAGACCAGCTGGTATCCCATAGGCTGGAAGCTTGCGCAGAAGGCTCTCATGCCAGACCCGGTCGAAGGCCTTGGACACATCAAGCGAGACAGCTAACGCTTCACCACACTTGTCCATGGCCTCGCCCCAGATGTGAGTGGCATACACTAAAAGATCTCCCGTCGACCGATTCCGACGAAAGCCATACTGTTGGTCTGACAAGAGATCGTTTGCTTCGAGGTACGCCAGGAGCTTGTTATTCAATACACGCTCCAAACTCTTACAAAGTATGGAGGTGATTGCTATGGGTCTGTAATTGGCCGGGTCGGCACGGCTGCCCTTTTTAGGCACAGGTTGGACATTGGCAATTTTCCAAGCCTTAGGGACTAGAGCAGATTTTAGAGACAGGCGGTACAAGCGTGTTAAGACAGGAGACAACTCGGGAGCGCAATTCCTCAACACTATTGCAGGAATTCCGTCCGGACCGCTGGCCTTATTCACATCCAAGCTACGGAGAACTTTTAAAACCTCATTGTGGCGGATACGTACTTCTGGCATCACAGAGTCGCAAGTTCGTATAATTGGTGGTGAGGCATTCCCCGCATCGAGTCGTGAATTTTCGGCAAACAAAGTCGCCAGTAGGTTGGCCTTTTCTGTTGCCGAAAAGGCCAGGGATCCGTCAGGTCTCAGCAATAGAGGCAGCGATGGACGACAGAAGTTCGTTTCAACCGACTTGGATAGGGACCAAAATGCTTTGCTACCACGAGGATAGGAAGCTAATTTAGCCCCAAGGCGCCTAGTGCGGTTGAAACGAGCTCCTTTCAGAACCTTCTTGTAGGACTTGGCAGCGAGATTGAAGGCTCTCTTCTTGGCCTTAATATCCGGAGCTTTGGTGGTGCGGGCTTCAGCCCACTCTACAAACGCTAAATTTTTACGGGTTTCAGCCTCAGCGCATTCAGCGTTGTACCACCTAGGAACCCTGCCATCAAGTGATACGTCAGCATACGGAATAAAAAACTCCATAGCCTGACATATCACTTCAGAAATGGCTTGTTCACAGCTCGACGGGTTATTGCAAGAGAAGCATATCTGCCGCCAAGGATAGGATGCAAAAAAATGCCGCATTTCATCCCAGTCTGCTGACTTGTATCGCCATACTCGTCTGGTACCGGGAGTACCGGTGTCCAGAGGGTGAAAATTGCAGACAGACCTGACCACACAGTGATCAGAAGTGCCCAAAGGAGCCGTAACTGACACTGAATAACGGTCTGGGTCCGTAGTCAGCAGAAGGTCCAGACAATTAGGGGTGTGACCGTCTACGTCGGGAACACGAGTTGCTTCATGTACAAGCTGAGAGAGATCAAGTGATAGGGCGAATTTAAGCGCCTCTCTCCCAGCATGGTCGGTACTCTGGTACGGGAACAGCCAATCTTGGTGGTGAGCGTTGAAGTCCCCCAGAAATACCGTTTGAGCAGTTGGGTACCGGCGTTGGACGGTGTCAGTCGTCACGCTGAGATAGTCAAACAATCGAGTTGTCTCATGGTCACCGCTGTGCGACCGATAGATGCAGGCATACACAGTTTGATCCACACCCGTGTCCGATAAGCACCACAAGACCGAAAAATCGGGCACCTCCAAGTTACGAAGACGGCGGCAGCAGACGTCATTACGGGCGTACAGGCAGACCCCGGCGCGAGGTTTAAAATTATGCTCGAGCGAGTATCCGGGGTACTGCAGGTACGCTACATCCGCTGGGCTGACAATTTGCGTCTCCGTAAGAAAGAGCATATGCGGCTTGGCAGTCTCAAGGTGGTGATGGACCGCATAGAGATTAGAGTGCAAACCTCGAATATTTGAGAGGTGCACTGAAAACGAGAGGTGGTGCAGCCGCTGTAAAACTTTCTTTCTTTTCTTGTTGTATGCCATTTTAATCGGGAGTGAATAGGTATGGGCAAATGGAAGTTGTGCGAGGTGTTGCATTCTGGACACCGTGACTTTCACCGCAAACAACGCAGCTGGTAGACTCAACTGGAGACCGCGGGGACGCCCGAACCCCCCTGGGAATCGCCACCGGGACCTCTCTCCGGTCGCCAACCAGCACGGTGGAAGCCATCCCAGGATTTTTCGCAAGTTGGCGGGGCAGCCTTTCATAGGTGGCGAGCCTACTAATTGGGCCCCCTACTGACTGCGGTCGGCCAGCGGTGAACCGTGCTTCGGATCCCGCTAGCCTCCAGATTGAGCCGCCCGGCGCCGTTGCGACTACGGTCAGAGCCTGTCACCGAATCACAGCACAACTGCACAGACCCATTTCCCCATGAACGGCTTCTGCAAACAACGCACCGAAACACGACACGCCGTGTGGCAGAATAAGATATCCCGCCACATGAGACATCGCTTGGCGGCACGACTTTGTTTGCAGGGTGGTGTATTTGCCGGCGGCCGAAGCCTACCACCATGAATAGGTTGCTCATTTAGCACCACCCAGGGGCCACGTGTAGGGTAACGAGGAATGATACCTGTCTTTGGTGAGCCCTACGGACGTGAGCAACATTAGCCCCCATTATACGATTGACGACTATTTTAAAGACGAATATAATAAAATCGGTCCCCCTATCCCATAAACAATTTGCTACGCCCATCCTGGGTATTCACATATAATTTGATTCTACATTATCATCATTGTACCTATGTTGTGTTATGTGATATGGCAAATAAAGAAAAAAAAAACCGCTTCGTACGCGTCATTGTACGCGTCATTGCTATAAATGTCAGTAGGTATAATATTAATTGGTATAACTGGAGTATTGGCTATGCTAAACGAAGAAGCGTGGAGAGAAGCAACCGCCTTTTGCGAAATTGTTATGACGAAGAAGGAGAGTGTGGAGAGGGATCGAGAGGGATCCGATCCCTCTCGCAAACGCCGTAGATAACAATCCCAGACCCCATTAGGGGATTTATTGAATTTATTTTTGTTTTTCTCACTCTCACAGATACACTGGTAGGTGCGACATGCAGCGTCGCGGAAGAATATATCAGATAAACGACCTTTTAACTAATTACTCAAAAACTAAGCCAGTTATTAAAAATCTGTTTCTAAGCGTTTTCGGATATTATTACTACTGACAAATTAAAATAGAAATTACAATTACATCCATTGTAGTTTCCGATAAAAAGTAGAAAAAATGAGATATTGGAGTAACTTTTGGGAGAACTTTCAACTTTTTGGTTTAAGATTAAAGACCCAAAATATATGACGTTTAAATTTGAAAGTAATTAGTCTTTATAGTTTTTAAATAAAACTTCATTCGAAATCGCATAAATGCGGCTTCTACGCCGGTAATAGCCTGGGTCCTTAGGATTGACCCTGACCTTGCCTGAAAGTGGCAAATGTTAAGGGTCAGCCAGAGGTAAGCCCAACGGGCGTCGCGCAAGGGAGCATCCGGTGCGTTCGTGCGTTCATATGAGGAGAGGAGGCTTCCAAAATGAGCGCTGAAAGAAAAAGAAAATGAAAATATTTATTTTCACATAGGCCTAAATAATAGGCTCTTATGAAAAGTCAAAACTCTACCGCCAGGTCCGCAAAGCAGGTTTGCACCGAGAAGAACTGGCAAGAAACTCGGCACTTGCTCCTTTCAAAAATGCCATTCTTATAATAATTATAATACAAGATTTCTTATAAAGTATGAATAATGATAACATATTCTTAAGATATCTCGTGAGGAGATGGAAGCATATTTCTATCATTCCAAGAATCTTTGTCGTTAAGAAATTCTTCAATGGTATAGTAAACATGCAGATGTCCGAGGGGGTTTTAGTGGGTAAAAATCCCACATAATCCAATTGGATATCTCAGTGGGGATTTTCTCCTCGTAAAAAAAACCCTCCTCGATTACGAGGAAAAAAATAATAAAAAAAAATATAATAGGTAATAATTATCAAAAGTAGGTAGTCTACCTAGGACTAGTCTTGTGAAAGTAATAATAATCTGTGGTAATAATATAGTGCTTGTGGTAATATAGGAGTGCGTCTTGTGGTGAAAGATGGTGGTCAGTTTCTAGTTTCTACCTCATTAAGGTCGTAACAATTTTCACCATAAGGTCGTAATCATTTTCATTACTGCACGCAGACGCAGTGTCGCATGCTCAGATTCGAGTGAATGGCGGGAATTGAACCCGCGACCTACGCGGGTTCAATTCCCGCCTCTTTACAAGTTTTTAATTTCTAAATTGGCTCAGTCTTGTCTTTGTCTGGACTGGTACAACTGGCTTCGGCATAGCTTCGGCTGCTAAGAGATTTAGCGTCCTGGAGCAATGCTGTATAGAAACCGTAAGGGATGAGTTTATTACTCCTTCCTAGTTAGTAGGATAACATTGTCGATTGCATCATCGCTTACCATTCGGTGAGATCGTAGTCAAGTGGTACTTACTTGTAGTGTGTAAAAAACCTCACAAGTCACTCTTGTCTAGACATAGTGAAAACTAGTGACTACATATATAGATATTTCAAGCCACGAAAGCGCGCCCCACTCTGTCAAAGTTGCTTATGTTTTAGAGAAACAAAAAATATTATTTACATAACTCAAAACCTTTGTGAGGTTTGTTATAATAATACAGCGTTGCATGCTTGTTGTCATTTTTAAAACAAAGAGATGGAAATACTTAGTGCCCAGAATAAGATAAAGAAATAAGAATATACCTACAGAAAATCAAAGTCCAAAGGATCCATTATAATTACCTACCTACTATAACAGTTGTAATTAGCATTAGTATCTTTTCCTGAGACTACAATGAAGGTAAATAAATTATAGGCAGGTAAACAAGGAAACTTTTCACAAGATTGCATTATCAATTAATTATTATTCCGCCTATTTAGAATAACCCGTTCGCAATAGCTTTGTCGATGAGTACCCCTGCCGTGCTACGTGCTAATAAGATGCACTGGAGTGTCGGACCAACGCGAGACCTACTTGGGATCGTCAGCAACACTCTAAGATATCCTGTGCGACCTGGGAGGCCTCTTCGGATTCTGGAGTGAGCTCGGCTGGCTGGAGTGATCCGGCGAGGACCCGCATCAACGACTTCACGCGCAACGGCCGAAATATCGCTTACTCGCGGAAAAGTCCCAGAAAAAAAGGAGGAAAAGAAGAGTACCCCTGCCACTTCAGACGACCGCGTCCGGCGCTCGTTTTACTGACCAGAAGATGGCGGTACGTGGTCGTCTAAAATGTTTGGAGCAACTCATCGGCAAACCTCCTGCGAACGGGTTTTATACGTCATTTTTCAATTTACCTATTGCCCATTTGAATAATGTTTTCCAAGAGTTAAAACAAAAATTCTGGCTTTACATCACTGACTCATCTGAGCACTGCGAACTGTGAGACCTACATTCGTGTTCAAAGTCCACTTCTATTCATTCATTAAAAAAAAACAATTAAAGATAATTAATCTATGGAGTAAAGTCCAAGCCGGATGGCAAAGCGAATTTGATACGACAATTAAATTTAATATGTATTCCCTTTTGCACTACGATGCGGTGATATTATGGTTAAGTAATTTATGGCTTTAACGTGGCATCTGCATCACTATTCACTACCTACAACAAATTAGCTTTATCTAGTTGTCGTGCCAGCCTTGTAGTAAAGTTCCTACACCGCAATAATTATAGTGCAGTATATACTCATTATTACCTACGTTAGTGTGAAAAAATCCTGAATACAAAATGTATGGTCCTACTTAGGTATGGGATTAAACGGGCGCATGATACAATTTTTGGTTACCTGAAGGTTCAAAATAGGTCATTAGCTTTTAAGTCTATAATAAATGTGAGATACGATGTATGACGTAAGTATCTATAGAGTAAGATTGGAAACTATTTCTCGATAGATAGTTTTTCCAATAATTGCCCCAATTTTTCAACATAAGCCTATCGTATAATACTCATAGCACTCGCTGTGTGTACATAGGTAAATAATAGTATTAGATTTTTTTTATATATACGTAACATTTCACACATCGCAAACTATAGCCCCATAAAGTAAGCGATAGCTTCTGTTATGGGTGCTAGATAACTGATATATATACATACATACTAATATACATAAATATAATATATTGAAAAACACTGGAAAACATTCATGCTCATCACACAAATATTTAACAGTAGTGGGAATCGAACCCACGACCTCCGACGCAGACGGCAGGATCGCTACCACTACGCCATTCGGTCGTCATAATAGTATTAGATAGAAGTAGGTATGTTATATATTATCTTGGTAATCATCCATTCTCTTGGAGACAAATCAAATATAATATATTTGAGTCATTATTATACGTATCATTATTACGTACGTAAAAGATAAAATCATTAAGGTCCACTGTTTATCTATAAATTTATTAAGATTAAATCAAAGATTTTACTATACAAAAGTTTATATCAAGGACATCTTGCTGGAACCATGGATTTTTCTGGGATAAAAGTAGGCTATGTGTTAATTCAGGGTTTACTTACGTGCTATCTGTCTACGTTCTAAACTTCAGCCAAATCGGTTCTTGTTGTTGCAAACATACAAACTGACTTTCACATTTAATATACTAAATAGGATAAAATATGAAATACAAGAAATCGTGGGTCGAGGAAGCAAAAAGTGATAACCTTATAGTAGGTAGGTACCTATGGTTTAGCCTTCCTTTGTTTTATCTACGAATGATAATAATGCCTGACGTCAAGATTACCGTATGTACGACGCGACGACAAAAAGAAAAAGTACGTAAACAAAAACAAACAAAGACAAAAATAATGATTTCTTCATTTAAATATGTAGTTCAAATTTTCTCTTAATAAACTGCAACATGAAAAATTGATTTCCGTCAGCCATCTATAGATTGATAAAAACGTCTTGAAAAGAAAAGAACTATGTTTAATACTAAAATGGGTCTCAGTATTGTTTTAATAATTTCACACAAACATAGTCTGAAAATGCCAAAACAATATGTACTGCAAAGTTACTGCTTTAAAAGATGGTGGTATGGTACTCCGGATACCTATTATAATGAATTAATTGTCTTCATAATATTGTTTTAATGAAACCCAGGTTTACCACGCCCATTAAATAACTCTATCATGTCAACTTATAATTCACGTAATAATATAAAATCTATTAATCTATATGCTTCATTAAAACACAGCAAACAGAGGCATAATGGTCAACAGCTATCATAATATCAAGCAGATATTATCTGCCACAAATAGCACAGCAAATGAAATGCAAATATGAAACGGGCTAATGATTATTATGCACTGGGTACAAAACTGCAAATGCGATAGATCCCGGA
Source organism: Coenonympha arcania (assembly GCA_036785405.1). Classification (NCBI taxonomy): domain Eukaryota; kingdom Metazoa; phylum Arthropoda; class Insecta; order Lepidoptera; family Nymphalidae; genus Coenonympha; species Coenonympha arcania. The sequence continues at coordinate 10,211,999 of CM072063.1, read as the reverse complement.
CGTGACCTTATCGACGATTGCACTCAACCAATAAAACTATAACTACTATATTATAGTCGCTGCCATTTATTTTAACTATTAGTACGGTGCAATTAACTCAAAAAACGACCGAACCCGCACATCCGATTTGAATCGAATGAGGGAAAGAAATCGAATTACACACTGATGAAAAGAAAATTCGACTTCTCTTATCCTAACTCACCATCTCCTGTCAATTTGCAATACACTAAAAAGTTAGAAATGGAACGAAATTCAAAAATGTATGAAAATAACCGCTAAATGATCTCTCAATTGGTCACGTACTCCTGCGCTTGCAATACCCAGTTGTTCGTCCAGATTAAGAAGAGTTGAGAATTGGTGAGGTCTCATCGTAACTCTACTAATGTGACAAAAAATTACGTTAGGTAGTAGGTTTATGCATTCGGTTTTAAATGTAATTAGGGGTGACAAATAACGTTCCACAGCAATACTTTACATACTTAAACGCTAATAATAACAAATAATGTTTACCTTGTCAACTGAACCGCATCAGTGTCGATTGTTAAAACAAAGGTCTTCACCCGGCTCCCAACGAAGATAAACATCCGTCTTACAACCTACGATACGACATTTGTAATAACAGAATTTAAATTCTAAAAGGCGAATATGGGTATTGAGACTAATCATCATTAATTTCTAGGGCCTTCGAATTCCGATGTTAGAAATCTATTGTATCGCAGAGTGCCAGTTTAAATAAATATACTTGCGCCTAAAAGACTCCGACTAGATATTATTATAATCTGCAGTGACAGTGAGTGACTCTCTGATAGGCTGATTTCGCTGTCCACAATTTTTTCTACTAATCAGCTGGCAGAATTTGATTCCGATTATGATTAGTTTCATTTTTCTAGCCAAACAAACAAAGTAGGCGATAGCTTGCGTTATGAAAGAAATAGTACACACAATATTTTATGTAAGCCCATGAATATAATATATGGAAAAACACCCACCCCACACTCACTGGAAAACGCTCATGCTTTACACACAAACATTCTCCAGTTATGAAAATTAAATCCACGACCGCTGACCTAGAGGGCAGGACCGTCGTCATTCGTCATTCGGTCATTGAAGATGTCTTATTTAATATTTTACGTCCAAACATCGTATCGGAATCGCAGCGATCTGTAGCACAATGGCTATTGTAAGAAATGGACACTGCACTCGCAAAATGAGTGCGCGCACGCACGTGTTGCCACTCAGCGCGTTTATTCATTACACAAATAACACTTATCGTGCGAAGTCAGTGGCCGCGTGGACTCTGACGTCACAGTTCGCTGATAAGGCAAGAAATATAGGCCGTGCCGAAATATATTGGCAAATACAGGGAAACGCTTGCGAAACAACGGAAAAGCGAAGGATGCGGCAATAATTAATTGTAGTGATTAAAAATGTTAAAGTTAATTATTTTGCGATATGCGTAGGTACTTAGGTAGAACGGTTAGGTATTAATCATATCAATATTACGAAATAATTTGTATTTCATTTACTATTATTAAATAGGACAGATTAATTTGTTTTGCTAAAATTCGCTACTTGAAAAGATTCTGTATGGTACAATATGCAGGAACACTGCCCACATGAAACACCTCACAAAATTTTCCAACACTTTCTTCGACGCACGTTTCGTCCCGACACCGGGGCATCTTCAGGAGATGTTGACTTCACAATGCGAAATCGTAGAGTGTATGTTCTAAAATGTTAATCATCGCATGCGACGTAAATAAATCTCATGTTATGAGAGGAAGAAAATTATCATTCTGACTCTTGATGAATGAATAACAATACTTATCACTTCTTTGTTTTATTGGGTGTGTAGTTTTTGTCTGTTAATGCAAATCTAAATAAAGATCACAAGGAATTTTGTCAGCGCTGAAACAAATGTCTGCGGTATTTCAATCCATGATGACGCGCCCCACTCTGTCAAACTCCATAGGAATCGAATGAAACATACCAGTAATTTTGACAGAGTGGGACGCGCCTTCTTGGATTGAAATATCTATAGCCCTTATTGACAATTTGTCGCATTTTTTATCGTATTTGATGAAAGTAAACTAATATCAAACTAATATTTAATGAGATGTTAGCTTACAAGTTGGGTTAAGTAGTTATGAAGTAAAATAAGCATTATGAAGTAAAATAGACACCACAAACCCAGAGTATAGAATACAAAAATTGGTCAAGTGCGAGTCGGGCTCGCGCACTGAGGGTTCCGTACTATCAAGACTCATTCTCAATAGTACGTATAAAGTGAATTAAACACCCCTGCCCATAGAATTTAAAAACCGGACAAGTGCGAGTCGGACGTGCAACGCCATCTGTCGTCATCAAAGTTAAACAAAATATTAGACTTGTTGAATATCAATTCAACACGTATTAAAAAAAAACTACTCACTAGATTTCGTTCAAACCAATTTTCGGTGGAAGTTTGCATGGTAATGTACATCATATATTTTTTTTAGTTTTATCATACTCTTATTTTAGAAGTTACAGGGGGGGGGGGACACACATTTTAGCACTTTGGAAGTGTCTCTCGCGCAAGCTATTCATTTTAGAAAAAAATGATATTAGAAACCTTAGTATCATTTTTGAAGACCTATCCATAGATACCCCACACATATGGGTTTGATGAAAAAAAAAAGTTTTGAGTTTCAGTTCTAAGTATGGGGCACCCCCAAAATTTATTACTTTTTTTTTAATTTTGTGTGAAAACCTTAATGCGGTTTACAGAATACATCTACTTACCAAGTTTCAACAGTATAGCTCTTATAGTTTCGGAAAAAAGTGGCTGTGACATACGGACGGACAGACGGACAGATAGACATGACGAATTTATAAGGGTTCCGTTTTTTGCCATTCGGCTACGGAACCCTAAAAACGGTAACAAATTTCTTTACAAGTTTTACGGATCGGCTTCAAAAGACTCCAAACAATCGCTCGTAATCATGAGTCGTTCACTCCAATAGACTATATTATACCCTCAGCGGGGCTAGACAAAGTAACAGTCGTTTGGCGATAACGACAGTAGGCAAAAATGTATGGACAAACCACGCGACATCAACACTGAAACATCAACAACATCAATTGTGAAAATTTCAAGTCTGTACCTATCACGGTTCAAGAGATCAGCCTGGTGACAGACGGACAAACGGACTTAGTAATAGGGTCCCTTTTTGCCCTATGGTACGGAACCCTAAAAAACATACGCTCCGAATTGAGAACCTCCTCCTTCTTTAACCGTCTTCTTTGTTTACCAAGTCGATTATAAAGTGACTGTGTTATCAACGTTGTGTGCGATCACCTTTACAGATTATTTAGATTTACCTAAGTATGTCATATCAAACTGATTAGTTATCTATTTGATGTTATATCTACGAAGTGCAAAGTTCATCGGCGATAAAAGAAAATTGACCTGAATTTGATGTTGAAGTTGATTCTAAAACATTTTTCAGTTATAAAATACTTTTATGTTTTAATACAATTTTTTTACTTATTGTTATTCGAATTGGGGGGGGGGGGGGGGGGATTATTTTATATTATATAGATAATTGAGATAGATTACACCCTTTTTTGTGGACCCGCTCTATTGCTTTCAACTTTTGGGAGACCTTTCTATCGAAGTGATTTCTTCCAAATTCCAATCGTATTTTTCTGCTTCTGTGCAAATTCAGATTAAAGACCCAAAAACCATTTAAAGAAATTGTCTTTACAGTTTTTAACCAATTTTATAGGTCACTAATAATAGCTCAAATAAATAATCGTTTATGCTGGCCGTTAACGGTGTATACGGCGATTTAAGCGATTTTTAGTGACCTGCATTTTAAAAACCATAAAGACACATATGTAGTTAAACGTCACATATTTTGGGTCTTTAATCTAAATTAGCTCTAAATCAAAAACACGATTGGATAAATTTTCTCGATAGAAAGTTCTCCCAAAAAATGCTCCAAAATTTCAGTTTTTCTAACCTTTGTCAACTACAATGGATGGTTTTGTAAACTACAATGGATGTTATTGTAATTTTTGTTTTAATGTGTCGGTAAAAACAATATCCAAAAACGCTAACGGATTTTTGATAACGACTTAGTTTTTTTAGTATTTCGATAAAACGTTTTCTTGTGTTCTTCCGCAACGCTGCATGTCGCACCCACCAACTTACTCGTAAGAGTGACAAGGATAAAAATAAATTCAGTGTATCCTCTTAATAGAGAGGTATTAAAAATATTGCTTGCTCAAAGTATCCACTATCCACTAACAAGTAGTTAGCATAAAGATCAAGCAAGTGACGCACGCAAAGGTTATCACAGAACGGCGGAAGACGACACGCCATCAGACACTTGCCATAGGTCAAAATATATATTATGTACCTGCATATTATGAAGAAGAACTGGGAGGCTATTCACGTAACGTTTTCAGACAGTGATGTGAATCAAGAAATGAATAAAAAATTAACACTGAAAAATTAACTTTATGTCTATTGGTTTTCGGCGTAAATTGAATGTGTATTTTAACAAAGGAAGTAACTCTCAACCTTATCGCGGAAAGTAAATTTAATTTCACAATCGTCGACCATGTTGCATTTTGAACTACATTCAATTTTGCGCTCTATGTCAATAATAGTATAATTATTTTTAACCGACTTCATTGCTCGTTTTTGGTCGATGATCCAGTAGATCCAATAAGCACTAGATACTTATGCACTAGTTACTTTTGTTATGTAATAGTATATTAGTAGGTAATTGGGCCTTTTGGCTTCTACATTATCATGTTGCTATTGTATATAGGTAATGGAAACCTTCGTGTGCGAGTCCGATTCGCACTTAGCCGATTATTTAATTTCGCTCGAAAACATTGTGTTTGCAGTTTTATAAATGGAAGAGATGAGTCAGCTGCTATTCATAATATAATACAGAAGTTATCAGGCTCTTACAGACAGACAGACGAATCAAAGTATAGATACCAATCCAAATGTAGTCGCTCACTCGGTCAATACCTTCTCGGTATATTTTTTGATCACATCAAGTCACGTTTTGAATCTAATTGTAAATATTTTTAACAATAAACGTTATTAATATATTATATTATCACAATATTTACATTTAATCATAGTTGTTGTTATCTCGGACACTAATGGACTATGATCGGTTATTAATGCTTGGAAAACTTCGTGATAGGTATTATAATATTATGTGCCTGTGTTAAGTACCCATTATAATATGTCTATTGTACAGAATCTAGATCCTGATATTTTAAATATACGTTTGAGATAAGCAGGACGTGACCATACTGCCTCCTGAATCTAACCCGATCCTATTTACATTGAATTTTGAAGAAACGACTTGCTATAGGTAGATTGCTATAGCAAACATCCCTGAAATGAGTGGGAACATTTTTAATCCGGTCTAGATCCACAACAATCTATTCTTAGATTGTTTTAGATTCACGATTCCCGCGGGATTCGTGAAATCCTTCTTCTTGTTCAGGAGCCTTTTTCTTCTATCCAAAGTTGGACAATTGGCCTCTTCTTAAGCACGCCATTTCTTGCCTTGCTAGACAGATTACTGTTACTGACAGCGGCCCATCCGAGGTGAATACGACGTTTCACTTCTTTCATTTGGTTCTGTTTGTCTAGGGTCTAACTGTCCTAGATAGACATTGTAAACGACATGTATTTATTAACCTTGGAAAACAAGATGGTCCTTTTCCCAGTATTGCGATATAAACTTTGTTTTCCCTATGTTCATTTTAAGTCCAGCGGCTCTAGAAGCGTTTTGTACTGGACATGCTTTGTTCACTAATTATCATAACAAGTTCATCAGGCTCTTTAGAAATAAGAACGATTTCATCCGCGAAGCGAAGATGCAACAGCATTTTTCCGCTGATGTTCACTTCTTTTCCAGCCCAGTCGAGTGTCTTAAAGACGTCTTCGAAAGCGACATTGAACAGTTTCGGAGACATGGTGACACCCTGTCGTAGTCCACGCCTAATGCGTACTCTAAGCCAAACTAATAATTAAATAAATAAATAATAGTGATACAGCTACTCTTCCTACTTAATTAACTCAATGATCTTAAAAGGAATCTGAAAATATCATTGACCTAACCCACAGGGACCCAGGCTTCAAAGGACGCCCCTGATCATATATATGTACCTAAATACCAACGTAGTAAGATGTGTATAGAAGTCTATACCCATAACAATTTTGTACGCCTAGGTAATTAATACTTTGTTCCGTTTCTTTATGTTTCATAATCACTAAGTAAAACTTGCAACTTAGTTTTAAGTTTAATTGTAGATGTTTAGTTTTAATTAATACACTATAATCATTTCTCTAACACGCGATTCTTGCTCATGTTCGAATCAAATCTTAGAAGCCGGGTCATAGAGCACAAGCAATCGTTCTAGAAATACCAACTTTACCAATGTCAATATAGTTACTCTGTATAAGATTTTTTCTTATTCGTTTTTTGATTTTACAGGCACGAAACAAATCCTTCACGAGGTTAACGGCCGGTTTCGTCCCAGGAAGCTGATCGCCATCATGGGGCCATCTGGAGCCGGCAAATCAACGTTGCTTGACGTTCTCTCAGGGTACCGCACCTCGGGTGTCGGCGGTGCCATATTTATCAATGGCCGAGGGAGGAATATGAGTAAGTATCCTGCCAAAATATTATAATAGATGATCGCTATCATGGGGCTATCTGCGGCCGGCGCGGCGTATGCATAAGAGGCGAAGCGGCTTGGAGTGACACTGAGAATTTATATGCTGCGGACAGCGACGGCGCGGCGAGTCCGTTATTTGTTTCGTCCTGCCCCAGAATGGGGAGAGTGAGCACATAGGGACAAGGAGCGAGAGCAAACCACTTGTAAGGAGTCAAGAAGGCGCCCCGGGAACACGCCAAGAGCAAGAACCGAACGGGCGCCCTCCCGCGTTTCGGCCCCCATAACCGAGAGGTTGATTGGGCCATGGGTGGTGGAGGGTTGTCCCTATCTGCGGCCGGCAAATCGACGTTGCTGGACGTTCTCAGGGTACCGCACCTCGGGCGTTGGCGGTGCCATATTCATCAATGTCCGAGAGAGGAATATGAGTAGGTAAGTTTCCTACCCAAATATAAATATCAGTTAGAAAAGGTAGTTAATCGTCTTCATGGGGCCATCTGGGGCCGGCAAATCGACGTTGCTGGATGTTCTCTCAGGATACTGCACTTCGAGCGTCAGCGGCGTCATATTCATCAATGGCCGAGGGAGGAATATGAGTAAGTATCCTGCCTAAATATTAGAATAGATGATCGCCATCATGGGGCTATCTGCGGCCGGCAAATCAACGTAGCTGGACGTTCTCTCAGGGTACCGTACCTCGGGCGTCGGCGGTGCCATATTTATCAATGGCCGAGGGAGAAATTTGAGTAAGTATCCTGCCTAAACATTATAATAGATGATCGCCATCATGGGGCTATCTGCGGCCGGCAAATCAACGTTGCTGGACGTTTTCTCAGGGTACCGCACCTCGGGCGTCGGCGGTGCCATATTTATCAATGTCCGAGGGAAGAATATGAGATTCCTGCCTTAATTTAAATATCAGTAAGAAAAGATAGTTGATCGCCTTCATGGGGCCATATGGGGCCGGCATGTCAACGTCCTGTCGGGGTACCGCGCCACGGGCGTTAGCAGTGCCATATTCATCAATGACCATGGAAGAATTATAAATAAGTCACTAAATTCCTAACATTAATAATCAGCAGCTTTGAAGCTGATTGCCATGGCCGAAATTTATAACCTATCCTATCCAGATTCCTGCCAGTAACAGCCTCTTGTAATTTCATGCGTCCATGGTTATTTAATTACAGTTCAATCGTACTTCTATTATAACGAGTACCAATTTAATATTTTTAACTTTAACAGACGCTGTGTTGTTGGTTCTTTTAAGTGCCATCAGCCATTTTCCATTTATAACTAAACAAGTACCTACCTATAATTTTTTTCGTTTTCGTATAACAGATATTATATTTTATTTAAACACAAGTTTCTGTACCGAAGTACTTTAAACAGGCAGAGGTATTAATTATTAATATAAAAACAAAAGTTCAACAGCGTATTGACCTTCCTGGCTGCACGCGGGGTTAAGGCCATAATCAATAAACCAAAACATAACGTGTTTATGTTTACATAAATTCTTACATCATTGGAGAGTAATTTCCAAAGTGTGAATTTCCGCCCGTCCGTGCGTCCGTCTGACACCGGGCTGGATCTCTTGAACCGTGACACTTGAACCGTAGACACGTGACACCGTAGACACTTGAAATTTTCACAGATGGTGTATTTCTGTTGCCGCTGTAACAAACAATTACTAAAAAAATGTTTAACTTACTCCCATACAACAAACGTGATTCGAACGTCTTCATAGTACGGAACCCTAAAAATGTAAAAGAATACGCGGAGGTCACGTGACCATTTTATAGCGATCATTTAAATTGTCATTAATTTTTGGATTTCGTTCAATTGCTATCATTTTCGCGTAGGTAAAATGCCATATCATGGTTAGAGGACAAGATTTCTTGTCCTTGTATGTTGTGTTTGTTTTTTATTGTGTTTGTGGCGTTTGTGGTATATTTAACTTGTAGCTTGTAGTATGGAAAAAAGCTACGTCAAAATATAAACGAATCGCTTCTTGCGATTACAGAGAGATTCAAGAAGATGTCCTGCTACATTCAGCAGGACGACCGACTCCAGGGCCTGCTCACGGTGGGAGAGAACATGGAGTTAGCTGCCGATCTCAAGCTGCCCACAAAGCTGGATAAATACGAGAAAGGAGAAGTGGTAAGGCTCTTTTGTCTAAGCCTCTAAGGAATTGGATATGCTTTTTAAATATCGTACTTGTATGCGACCCAGCGCTATACCACAGTGTTAAAATATCCTAGGATATCTTTAAACTGTGGCTATACCATATTGACGTTGTACACTCGATACCGCCACCGATAAGAAACCTCAGCATATGGGATAATGGGCATCCGAACGATTTACGTAAACCTTTTTCGTAAACAGTAGCGCCATCTGTCAAAATTCTATAGGTGGCTGCTGAGCGAACTACAGCGTCGCCTCACTGTTGGTGGCAAAACCAGCATTTTTGGCACCGATAAACTGGCGACATAATATTTTCACGCCGTCCGCCCTGTCCGCTTTGTCCATCGACACCGCACTTTTTTTTAAGAGGGGGTATTAACTGAAGATGTCAGTTCAAGATTTGATTTTTGCAGTAGTAAATCAAGTCTCAACTACCTGAAATAAAACACACGAATATTACATCATATTTTCGAGAAACTGTATTAGTGAAAACATAAAAGGATAATTTTATGTCGATAAAAAAAAATCCCGAACTTGCATACAATTTTTTACAATTTTCAATTTATTATCAATGTTACACGTATTAGAGAGCCCAGGTTTAGGATTATAATTCCAATAAATATTACGAAGTACGTACATTATCGTTTTCTTCCTAAGTTATGTATTTTTAAGTTATTACAGTAAACTATAAATGGCGTTCATTACATTCTTATTTCGCGTAATACGCTATGCTTTTTTGTACCAGAATGATGTTTTGCGCATGACAAGTTTTGCTAGCTTTCAGCCCCCTCTAGTGAGTGTGTAAAATGTGACCACCGCTGAAATAATTGCGAAAAAAACGGCGGCGCATGAACGAAGACATCACACTAGTACATTTCCGTAGTAAGCATTCATAGGCAGCGTACAGCGTCAAGTCGGACGCGACCTAACGCATCTATTGCAGACCACCGCCTTAAGAGGAGATCTGAATACGGAGATCTTACGTTATTTCCAGATAGAAGAAATCCTCACCAACCTGGGTCTGTACGAGCATATGAACACAAGGGGAGCGCAGCTGTCTGGTGGCCAGAGGAAACGGCTCTCCATCGCTCTGGAGCTCATCAACAATCCCCTCATCATGTTCCTCGACGAACCTACCACGTAAGACCCTATTTGATTGGACTTACTGTAGATAAGGTTCAAAAGGCCTATCAATAAAATCTCTTGAGTCAGAGTTACAATCAGGTACAATTCAAGAATCTCTAAATAGCAAAGATTCTTGGAAGGATATCGCTTTATAGATTTACGAAACCAATTTAAAAAAATCTTTCATTCATGAAGACAGTACTTGTAACTATTCCAATTTGATTAATTTTTATACAGAGGAAATAAATTAATCCTGACTTGACTAAAAAACACGAGCGAAGTTTACGAAAATAGCTAGTTTTACATAATCTTTGTCAATGGTGACTAATTGGGATTACAAAAACTCTGAACTTATTTGCCAGTTTAAAATTGTACTATTGTAAGTATACCATGGAAAAGCTTCAGAGATTTTGAAAATCCAAGCAGGCACTAATAAATTATTATTTGTTCAAACTTTGTTTACTTGAAACATTACCTAGTCTTCCTTAATTTTTCCAGAGGCCTGGACAGCTCGTCTTGCACGCAAGTTGTACAACTGTGCAGAAGCTTGGCTCACCAGGGAAGAACTATTGTGTGCACTGTACACCAGCCCTCCGCTTCCTTGTTCGCCCTGTTTGACCATGTGTACGTGCTGGCAGCCGGCCACTGTTTGTACCAGGGAACCACCAAAAATCTAGTGCCATATTTGGAACAAGCCGGAGTTCCGTGTCCCATTTATCACAATCCAGCTGATTATGGTAAGTTGTTTTTATTTATTTAAATATCGATGCAGCCCTAATAACGCAAAGATTGCGTAAAGGCTCTGTAGCAAGTCTCGTAGGGGCGAATTAGAGGCACCAAACGAGTCTTGCTAGTGTAACCCAACCCAATGTATCTAATTGCTGGTGGTCGCCGACGGCAATGAGAGTCACCAACCAAGTCTTGCTAGTGTAATCCGACCCAGTAAACCACTAGCTGGTGACTGGCGGTGGCAAAATCAAGGGACCACTAAAAGTCTTGTGCCGTATTTGGAACAAATCGAAGTGTTACACAACAATATTCCAGCACAAAATTTTCATTATCAAAAAAGCTAATTAGAGGTAGAGTCATCAGTCCAATTCAATAAAGTTCTGTAGCCTTACGGGATAACTAAACTACCTTAGACTAAAACACCTTCGACTATATCTGTTCCAAATACCATTGTGCTTTCCATTCTTCAAGTAGATCACTTGGTCCTTTTTCAGTAATTGAATTAGCGTGCGGAGAATACGGTGAAGATAAAATAGGCCTCCTAACGACGAAGGCTGAAAACGGCAGGGAGCTCACGTGGCTGGACGAAGCGCAGTCAATACCCACCATGGAGGAGCTCAGGAAACAGTACCCACTGAGCGTGATGAAGGAACTGGACAGCGAGTCCGGGCCAGAAGAGACGCCGCAGTCCAACCAGAGATGCGTCCTAATCAGGCGAGGATTCTTGAAAGCGAAACGTGATCCTGTAAGTTTTGTAGTGTTTCCTTAGGTTTTGCTACAAATGGTAATGTAGTCCGTGAAATAAAAGGTACATAAAATAACCATGAATAGTACACAAGTTGGTAGGAAGTCCGTCATTGGTAGTTTTCTGTCAAAAGTATGTTTGACAATTAAGGCGCTTCATGCGTTAGTATTATGCTCGAGTCAAAATTTACGATTTCCGAAGGAACATAAAATAGTTATGTGTTCAATTATAGATTAGATAATTGAATTCATATTATTTGGCATTTCATAATCTAGAACTTGTCTCAAAAATATTTTAAAATATGTGTATAACTTTCTCACTAGAACAGTTTTTGTATAGGCTGTTTGCTAAAATAGCGGTCGACGCTCTACGCAGATGCGTATTAGGGCGCCTTCAAATTAGCCGCGAAGTGCCGTGCGGTTGCAGCGCTGTGGCCGCGCTGCTTTGTAAATCCATGGACTATGTAAATTAACAACGCGTGGTTGCATCGCTACACCCGCGCTGCGGCCACGCGTCTAGTCATCGATTGACTATGTAGTGACTGCGCGCACGTATTTTTCTGTACAAGTCTAAACATCGAGTCCATCGTGAAACTATGTACTACACTGCGAATTCTCAAATCTAGCGACAGCAGCGCGGCTGCAGCGCTGCATACGCGCGGCACTTTACGGCAAAGAAGGCACCCTGATGACACTTCAATTTTTTTTCAGACCATGACACATCTCCGGCTGATAGTGAACGTGGTGGTGGGTGTAATGCTGGGCGCGCTGTTCATCGGCGCCGGTAACGAGGGCTCCCGCGTGCTCGAGAACTACAACCTGCTGTTCGCGATCCTGATGCACCACATGATGTCGCCGATGATGTTGACCATTCTCACTTGTAAGGATACCTTAACGCAGGCATTGTGGCTAGGACTCTAATTTAAAAATGAACGCCCCTCCACTACATTTTTAAGCGTAAACACGTAGAGGGTCGTTCATTTTGAAGATTAGAAGATCTACAAATATTTTTTATCTAAACCTAAAAAAAGTATAGAAAAGGCTATACTTCTGTAGCACGAAACCCTGACCAAGCATTTTGTTAGGATTGATAGACTTTTGAGAGCATTATAGAGATTTCTCAGGCATGTAGGTTTCTACAGGTTTTCCTGAATTGAATTATTTATTACCAAAGATCGTGTAATCCAAAAATGCAGTGGAGGGGCGTTTATTTTTAGATCAGATGATCTCTTGTTCCTTTCATTACAGTTCCTTCGGAGATGTCGATATTAACTTAGATTTGTTCTTCCTTTTATTACAGTTCCTTCAGAGATGTCGATATTACTAAAGGAACACTTCAACCGGTGGTATTCTCTCGGGTCCTACTACATTTCAATCACACTAGTGGACTTGCCGATATCTGTAAGTATCTACTTTACTTACCCTTTAGTGAAGCCCTTTAGTCGTAATGTGCCAAAAATCTGAAATTCGTTTTCTTCAATGTAAGGCAAAGTAATTTAATTTCTATAGCTTGTAATTTACTCACAAAAAATTGTTAATTTCAGATTGTGTCTTGCGCGATATTCAGCGTGATAGTGTACACAATGTCGGCACAGCCACTGGATATCGCCAGGTTCTCCATGTTCTTCGCTATTTCCGTGTACACGGTGCTCGTCGCGCAGAGCTTCGGTCTGATGATCGGTGCCGTGTTCAATGTCGTTGTGAGTAACTACGTCATATTTTATTATGATAGCGTACACGATGTCAGTACAGCCACTGGATATCGCCAGGTTCTCCATTTTCTTCGCTATTTCCGTGTACACGGTGCTCGTCGCGCAGAGCTTCGGTCTGATGATCGGTGCCGTGTTCAACGTCGTTGTGAGTAACTTCGTCATATTTTATTATGATAGCGTACACGATGTTAGTATAGCCACTGGATATCGCCAGGTTCTCCATGTTCTTCGCTATTTCCGTGTACACGGTGCTCGTCGCGCAGAGCTTCGGTCTGATGATCGGTGCCGTGTTCAATGTCGTTGTGAGTAACTACGTCATATTTTATTATGATAGCGTACACGATGCCAGTACAGCCACTGGATATCGCCAGGTTCTCCATGTTCTTCGCTATTTCCGTGTACACGGTGCTCGTCGCGCAGAGCTTCGGTCAGATGATCGGTGCCGTGTTCAATGTCGTTGTAAGTAACTACGTCATATTTTATTATGATAGCGTACACGATGCCAGTACAGCCACTGGATATCGCCAGGTTCTCCATGTTCTTCGCTATTTCCGTGTACACGGTGCTCGTCGCGCAGAGCTTCGGTCTGATGATCGGTGCCATGTTTAACGTCGTTGTGAGTAACCATGTCATATTTTATGGGTTATTATACCATAGAAGAATTTTTTAGTGACGAGAATATTCTTAAAATGATCGGGATACGTATCCGTCCCTCACGAGATATCAGAAAAGTCATGTTTCCTTTCTCACTAAGTATATAGGAAAGTTGTATAATACTGTTGTTTTGAAAAGAGCAAGAGTTTCTTGCCAGTTCTTGTCGGCGCAAACCTGTTTTCTGTTTTGACATAAGAGTGACTTTTCTTAGAGCCTTTAAGTTAGGAGTATGTGGAAAATTAAGATTTTCATTTTAATAAAATCAATATTAATGTCAGAACGGAACATTCCTGGGCCCGACGCTGTCCGTGCCCATGATGATGTTCGCCGGCTTCGGGGTAACGCTGCGCGACCTGCCGCCCTACCTGCACTGGGGCTCGTACGTGTCGTACCTGCGCTACGGGCTGGAGGGCTACATCGCCGCCATCTACGGGCTGGAACGACCCATGCTGGCGTGCGAGGAGGCCTTGTACTGCCACTACAGGTAATTGGATAGTCACTACATTCTTTCCTTTCGAAATATACGAATGGAAAGAGTTCGTTTATTTTCTCTTTGACACTCTGTTTCATGTTTCTTTCTCTGTTTCATGAAACAGATATAGCAATAGTGAGGTACCAGAGAGACATAAAGGTAAAATTATCTCTTTCCGGTCCCTCGCTATTGCTATATCTGCTTCATGTATCAAAGAGAAAATAAACGAACTCTTTCCATTCGTTTATTTTCTCTTTGACACATGAAACAGATATAGCAATAGTGAGGGAACAGAGAGAGAATAAGGTAAAGTGGTCTCTTTGCACACTGATCAAAAAAGAAGTGTAATGTTTTTAGGGTTCATGTATTTATTATATGTATGTGAGTTTCTTTATTCCGTCATAACTTCTGTACGACTGAACAGATTTAGACAGTTAGAATCCTTACATCATTCCGAGTAACATAGGCTATATTTTTTTGGAAAAAGTAGTTTTACCACAGTCCATCGTGTTCTTTAATTTTTTTTTAATTATTTTTTTGTTAGCTTACACGGCTTACTTAACTGGTCTGATCTGTTAAGTGTGGCAATTTGGTTTCACTATAAAACATAGCACTATTCTTCCATTCCAGGTACCCTTCCACGTTCCTGAAGGAGATCGCGATGTCTCCCAACATGTTCTGGTGGGACATCCTGGCGCTGACCGTCACGCTGTTCGTGCTGAGGACCGCCGCCTTCCTGCTGCTCAAATGGAAACTAACCGCTGTGCGATAGTGCACAAACTTTTATAATGTTAGTGCGATAAATTAATTACTAACCCTTCAGCACTGACCTCTATTATGTATACTAATATACTCTTTCCACTCGTTTATTTTCTTTGCGATACATGAAACAGATATAGCAATAGCGAGGGACTAGAAAGAGACCATTTCACTTTTATCTCTCTCTGGTCCCTAGCTATTGCTATTTCTGTTTCATCTGATTTCATGAGTCAAAGAGAAAATAAACGAATGGAAAGAGTAACCTCAGACTGTCGACGGAAAAATGAAGACGCTTGACTTTCGCCATTTGGCACTGATTGTTGCGTAACCTGGCGTGAGCGTCCATGGAACTAAAATGACTGTATTTGAATTACATTACAACGGTAACAAAATTTCCCAATCATTTGTTATTAAATTTAAAGATGGCAATCATAGAGTAAAATCTTTTATGTCTTAGACTACAGTACGGTTAGTTAGGGATAGCATCTTTAGAAATAGTTCGATCCCTTTCCACCGTAGAGAGAGGGCAATAGTATATTTTTAAGCGCGCTCAATTTAGAGACTCTAATCCAGAATCCGTAGCAATGTACGTACATGGTTTTTAGCAGGAGATATCGAACAAAATATGACCATAGTTCGAGCATAGTTAATAGAGTAGTTTACATAAGTAGGTACTTAGTGAAAGTCCAAAATAAAATAATTTTCCAAAGTTATTTGTTAAGATTTTGTTAAGTTAGTAGTTTGTAACATTTGTGGAAATATATTTTTAGATATAGGCTGTGATGAGCGCAGGGTTCTTAAATATTTTAGTTTAAAATTTTTCAAGAAAGATATACGTAACACTTATTGTATATTAGGTACATAATTAACATATAATATATTCTTTTGGGTCATTTATTCGAGAAGTTGTTAATTTTTTTTATAATTTCATTTTATTTCAAAATTATACCATAAACAACTGTGTTTATACAAAAGTTTGTTCTACTCCTCTATGGTTTAGGTTACATATTATCTACTAATGTTTATATTCCTAACTATTAACAATGCCATAAATATTCATATTTTATTTATTTATAAGATTTGCCATGTACAATAACATCTTCTTAAACAAATACTGTATAGTGCTGTGATAAGATATGTTTGCCATTAAAATAAATATTATATTAAAAAAAACAACTAGCATTCCTATCTTGCCGAAACTAAAGTAACTAGTATGCATAAATTAATAATTTACAACAAAGTGAAAAAAATCAATAGATTTGCAAATATTTTTCCAAAACTAGACTCAAAATGTGATATTTCAGCTCTTTCCATTCGTTTATTTTCTCTTTGACACATGAAACCACATGAAACAGATATTGCAATAGCGAGGGACCAGAGAGAGATAAATGTAAAGTGGTCTCGTTCTGGTCCCTCGCTATTGCTATATCTGTTTCATGTGTCAAAGAGAAAATAAACGAATGTAAAGAGTATAGGAGGTACTTACCTACATCATGTTTTCGAGTTTAGATCAGGGGCTCCTAAGATAACCATGTTGTGGTCTTTTTGTTGATTGTACCTACGAATATAATCAAAAAAATCCCAACCACAGCATAATTTTTAAATTTTAACTAATTTTCTTTACTTAACTATTTTATGAAGGCAGAAATATTAAGCTATTAGTTAAACTATTACAGTTAAGTAGGCAAACTAGGCTATTAGATATCATAAAGGGTAGTACACCTACTAATAGTGTAGGAATTGTAGTACACAATTATTTGTGTTTACGTATGTAATTATCATTACATTATTAATCAGTAGGTATGTTTGAACTGCTCATAGTAGGGTAAAAAACCCGTAAAGTGCGAGGCGAACTAGCAACTGAAGGGTTCCGTAATTCGTACTATTGCAATAATTTATGTATTACTTTAACTTTAAGTATGTTGATGCAAGTGGTTCAATCCACGAAGACGCGCCCCACTCCTTGACAATCGCTTAAGTTTCAGGCGATTTGTAAGGACTTGGGAAGCATCTTTGTAGATTGAATTACTCTCGTATCCTATGCAAAGGTTTATAAAATGGTACATCTAGACAGAACAAAGGTATTTCAAGTAAAGGAAAATTGTAATGTTTTATCCAATAATCTAATATAAACAATTCTCCAAACTCCTCCGAAACGGCTCGATTCGGAGGAGTTTGGAGAATTGTTATAGAATTGTAATAGAAATTCCTATGTTTTGCCCCTAAATGGCAAAACAACGTTTGCCCGGACAGCTAGTACATCTTATCTTCTTAATATATATAAATCTCGTGTCACGATGTTTGTCCGCGATGGACTCCTAAACTACTGAACCGATTTAGTTCAAACTTCGTGAATATCTGTCATTTGGTCCAACTTGAGAGATAGGTTATTTTAAATCTCAAATTATAGTCGCAATTTTAATTTATTAATATAACAAAAACTTTAGCCACAGCAACGCGTGGCCGGGTCAGCTAGTATACTATAAATAATAATATTATGCACCTAATATTGCTCAAAGTTTAATTTATCGTGATATGAAAAAATCATAAAATATACATATATTTTTATTAAACAACGATAAATGATATGTAAGTGTTATTAACGATAAGCAGAGATATTATGTTACAGAAATAAATATTCCAATTTATTGTGATATATTTAGTTTTAAGGTTTTTGTACATTGAAAACATAATAAAAAATATGACATTACTAACTCCTGTTTATCATTTTGTTATTACGAGTTTGTTCAATGGATTTGCTAGATAAGCTGATCTAAGTTATTTAAGTATTATGTAGCAAAATAATAATATATTTATGCAAGATAGGTACGTAATGAAGGTTATTACTTATTGGAACTATGACCTGAATAATAATTAATAAATAAATAAGTAATTAAAATATTTTTAAAAAGAACAACCAACGGTCGATTTGGACTCGCAATTTACCAGTTTTTCTTTATATGATATAACTATAAAAACTTGTGGATTTTTTCCTTGGCTTGTGATCATGGCTTTATGTCTATATATATTTTTTTCTATATTCCTCATCACTAGATATTCAATTTCATTTTTGGACAATGGGAAGTACCTGTAGGTGTTATAATTTGGAGCTTTAAAAACAACAATAACAATTGCCTTTATAGAAGCTCCGTTAAAAAAATATTTAATTAAAGCTTTTGGTGTTAAATTATTTACATTGTACATAATTTTACATTTACATTGTATGGAATAATGTTTGGAATAAATCAGGAACATACTCTAGACTTTGTACCTTAATTAATTGAACGTGTAACCTTAATTAAATGGACATGATATATTTTGGAAATGATATAATAACAATGTTAATCATGACCAATTATTTCAATCATTAGATACTAAAATCGAAATGAGAAGCAGTGTTTAAATGGGGGCCATTTCGTTATTGGCGGTCAATTTCATAACTATTTTTTTTCTAGATACAGAATCAGACATAATATTGCTTTTGTAACTTAGTAATTTCTATACGAAATCTTCAGTTACAGTTTGCACGCCATAGACATTCGCTCGAATTAACACTATTTTGTAGTAAATTTCATCGTTCATCAATCACATTTCTGTGGCGTCGCGTGTGCTTGTTTCCCCCACACCAAGTCGATGATGCACCACTGCAGCGTAAAGAAGAAGAAGTGTTCAGTGAAGGCCAGTAGCCCGAGCAGGAGCAGCTGCGATCGACTGAACAGCTCCAGGAAACTGTACACGACTTCGCCGCTGTAGTAGCTCGAGACAAGACTGCAAAAATTAATGATTAATTAAGTAAAAAATAATGTCATTAAAAGAGATGTTGAAATACATTATGTACTATATTCTTTCCATTCGTTTATTTTCTCTTTGACACATGAAACAGATATAGCAATAGCGAGAGACCAGAAAGAGACCACTTTATACATCAAGCTATTGCTATTTCTGTTTCATGTGATTTCATGTGTCAAACAGAAAATAAAGGAATGGAAAGAGTATAGCGAGCTATAGATATTTCAATCCACGACGGCGTGCCCCACTCTGTCAAACTCCATATAAATCGAATGAAACGCGATGTCGTGGATTGAAATAACTATATGCCCGGGTGGATTTCAGCAGAAATAAGCAAGCAATAGCAGCAATAGTAAGTTATGTTAGGAGACTTCCTATTCTCTGCTTTTCATTAAGGCGTCGTGGTTTGCTAAAAACACTGTGGAACACTGGTAGAAACAAAGTTTGGAATAACACCTAAAACAAAACTCCATTTTATACTTTCATATTATAAATTAATAAACTTTCTAGATTTTACAATTTTTTTTTCTAAATTTTCTACAAACAATAATTTTCTTTCGCCTAGCCCCCTGTGCAATACCTTTTATCTTGGTTTCAATAATAACTCAAATTACTTACACGGCAGTATATAAAGTGCAGAACGCTACCACTCCCATCAGACCTGGCAGTAGACTCTTGGGCCTCTTCCTCGGGAGGAACAATATGTCCAGAAGCACCATCACCGCGGAGACGGAGTGCAGAGAGTGCTGCCCCCACGTGGGTAGATACTTGAAGATCGCCACCGGGGCTATGAGCGCCGGGTCTTTGTGCCACAGGCGCCAGAAGAAGAAGTCACTGTACTGGAAAACAGAGGTCGCTAGTTTCTAGGTATAGAGTGACAGGAGGGTTCCGTACTATCACTGATATCTATTCTAGATCAGTGTGCACTATTGAAGCGGTCTTCGATAGCTGAAGATAGATGGCGTAACCAGCACAATAGCACACGCTGACGGAGGTTTCGACGAGCGTTCTACAAATAGAAGTTCTGACGTCACACGCTCGGATCACAAGCGGTCCCCAGGCATAACACCTGCCTGGAGGGAAATTTCCCTATTGCTTACAACATCGGCAAACCATCGAGACCAATTCCAACCAAAAAACCTCTGCCTACCGTATTCAAAAGTTAACAAAAAATTAGTTTTAGTTTGTTGCATGGGAGCCCCAAATTAATATTTTTAATTTGGGGGCCCCTTAAATATATATTTTTTATTTTAATTTAACTATTTGTTTTTAAAGTGAATTTAATAACAACTAAATATTCTGTGATATTTTAAGCGTCTATGAGTTGCCGTTATCAGTATCGAGCAAAAATAGGCAAAAAATTACGTTTGTTTTGTGGGCGAGAGAGTATTTTTTTTGTTTGGTTTTTGATTTTCGAGAGTCCTAACTATTACGGTTCAATATAGTTACAGCCTGGTAACGGACGGATGGAAGGACGGCGAAGTCTTAGTAATAGGGTCCCGTTTTTACCCTTCGGGTACGGAACGCTAAAAAGGAGCTTACCATAGTAGTAGGAAACAAAATGCTCGTCATGAGGTAGTCTCGTACTTTCCTCACAGTCTTCACCTCGTCCCACTGTCCGCGTTTCTCTTTCCAGTCACAGTACAGCGCCATGGGGAAGTATGCAACTGAGAGCAGCTGGAAATACAAAAGATATAACAAGTAAACCAAGTTTTCCGTGGGTAATAAAAGCCAAGTTCTGTTTATGGTTGTTTCATTTCAGCCGATGAACGTCAACTCAATTGCTAGACATAGACCTCTTACAAGGATCTCCAAGTTGCATATTACCTGGCCTTTCTAGTCTTTTGAACACTATGCTTCCCAGTGCAGGGTCTCCAAAACTTCAATATCGGTTCTATGAGCTATTCGCTCCCCCATTAATCTTAGCAACATGGTAACATTGATTCATCTTTGGATCTCCTTATTTCTGATTTGATCACGTAGAGATATCTACTTAAAGACAGTATCTCTCCATCACTGTAGGTACAATATTGTCAAACGTAACTTACCTAATATTAAGTAAGTAAGGCTTATAATAATTGTGTAACTTTGGAATTGGAGTAATTGTGGACAATAAATTATTTTACTCGCTTAGCAGTTAAAGAGAACATCTTAAAGCAACCGTAACTATGTCTCCATAACTCGTTACCTTTTTTTAAAGTACTATTGAATCGTGATGGGAGTCTGCCCTTCCTTCTCATTCTGAGGGGAGACCTGCCCAAGTTTTGTGATATAACAAGGCGTACAAGGCGTAAGGTAATTTGGATGAAAAGGAAGGCTTACAAAAATAGTCGTATCCTTTTGACTGAATTTCAATAGCACCAGACAATGTCAATTAGCTTTGAGATCGCTATTATGTAAGATAGGGCCTATTCAGATTCACTCGTGATTTATAAAGGTCAAACGCAAAAGGTTCGTTTCTAAATGTACCAAGTAGGTGTAGATTCTGGACTCTTTCGGGATTTTCTTGTTTCTTTGCTAAAATAGTTTAAAAACCTATTGAGTAGTAGTAAATTATATGGACTAATAAGAAACGGCAACTAAGTGTAAATAAAATAGCCTCAATACTATATGACTTGATTACGTAGTAGGTATATGGTTCATATCACGTACCGAAGCAGTTTAGATGAAGCGATCAAAATAAATATTTGACCCACTTTGTTAAAGATAACTGGCAATTATTGTCGGCGTACAAGTAGATCATTTATTGTATGTGATGATTACAAATGACTTTATACCATTTTGTAGTAACTTGTACCTAGTACCTTGTTATATGTTAATTTTTAGCTTAACAAATCCTCTTTTTACCTATCTGTAGAGCAAAATGCATCCCGCGACTTTATCTGCACATAATATGCTGTGTGGATTAACATGTTTGTTATGGAAGCGTTAGGGACCGTAGAAAGAGAACCGATATGTAATATAGCTAGGTATGCTGCATCGGGTCCCGGAATACCATAATAGCTGTGGTACCTTACATCGTTGGCAAATCCTTTGGTAAAGGGCATTGGGCTTAATTGACATCAGGGCGGCTATTCACGTAAAGTATTCACACACTGAGTGAAGTGAATCAAGAAATAAAACGAAATATTAACACTGAAAAATTAGTTTTACCTCTATTGGTTTCAGAGTGTAAATTTGAATGTTTGAATTTCAACATAGAAAATACAATATGAATTCAATTTCACGATTGTCGATCATATTGCGTTTTAAACTTCATATATTCAATGTAACATGTCAATACTCGTTAAATTAAGTTTTCAGTGTTCGCAAAAAATGTTTTGATTTCAATATCGTCTGCAATAACTGTTAATGCCTTGACCATTTTAAACTTTTCACTTCACGAAATATAGCCGACGTGTTATGTGAATAGCCGCCCAGATTCAATGTCACCATTAAGGTGCGTAACTGAGGCGGTTAAATTAAAATTCACTTCGTCACTTCTGTCTGTTGTATGCGTGACTGAGCACCCATTTATCTCTTTAGGCACCCGATTAGTACAAGGCACACCATTAGCACAAATACGGCTCTCAGACCTCGACTGTTAACTAATTTATGACCGTGAAAAAAATGACTGATTGTTTTGTACGTATTTAAATAGGTACAGTTAGCTTCAAAATTCGATATAGAATCTACAAATAAAATCCGTTGCATGCATAGAAATATTTTGACCCTAATGATGTTGTCTTGTGGTTGATATTATATGTCTTGCAGTATTTTATGACATGTTAGTTTATGATATGACTTGTCTGACTGTACGTGAAGCTCATACAATATTTGAAATCGATATATAGCTTTTCATTGCCAGGGCCTGTAGACAAAGTGACATTCTATTAGCGATGTCGCGAATAGAAAAGTACAAAATGTATGGGATTGACGTAAGCTAACGCTATGGCTTGTGAACTTTAAAATATGTCAGAAGAATCATTTTCAGGTGGGATAAAATTTCAGGTGGATAAACAGCAGCAGTTACTATCTTTAAAGGTCGTACCTAAATAAAACCATTTTATAACATTTAGTCAACTTGATTTTCTTGCATGGATATTTCTAGCTGATGAATCCTTGGAGCTCGGTTATAATAATTTAATTCATTAAATTTTTTTTTTTGAAGTCGGTTAAAAACGTTTTAGTAAGAGTTTTCTGAAAATCAAGATTAGTGTTTTCCTATTTACCCTCTAGCTAGCAAATTACCTACTAAGGTTATCTAAACGATATTCAATATTTATCAAATACAATAAACGATCGATGCATAAAGAAGTTTACAATGTAAGAACATTTTATTTATACTTTAATGATTTGCTTCAAGTGATAATTGTTTATATTATTATCTGCACATTTTTCATTTTTAATATAATTGCAGACGTATTGGGGATATTGAGGATTTTTACCTACCTAATTCGACGATTTGAGTAAGAAATCACGATAGAAAGAAAGCCTAAGTTAGATAGACAAATCTTAACTATATTATGTAGGTTAATGAAAACCACGATAGAGTTTAAAAGATACCTATTTAATTTTGATTTTCGATCGTTAAATTGCATTATAATTTAACTGTAGGTATCTAGTACATTTATTTACATGTAAGTATTTAATGGCTTTTTTTCAGTAAGAATAAGAATATTTATAATTTATTTTCAGTAAATTAGTCAGTTAGTTGCAGTAGGTAGTAGTTTAGTAGATATCCAATAAATAATAAGTTAAGATGATAACTCTTATAAGTTCAAGTAAAGGTCAAAAACATGTGAAGATACAATGTGTAATAGTTAATTTTTAAAATGGGCAGAGAATTCTGGAATCCAATCAAAAGTAAACACTCCAACTATACATATAGGCAGCTGTAGCCATAATAAAATGACCTATTTCGATTTGAATTTAAATATGGAACGGAATTTAAAAAAAGTAGGAAAAATACATTTTTCTCTAAGATCACTGTCATTATCATACATTATAATCATGTTTTTTTTTCGTTCTATTCCAATACCTATACTTTCCATGTGAATTGTCCATCCATGTGGACAAACCATAGAATCATCCTAACATTTAGATGACGGTCCCAGAAAAATGCACTTTTAGTTGCATTCTGGAATTTAACAACTGCAATTGCTTATCGTTCAATGACCCTGCGAGTTTCGTGTGTTATCATTCTGACACTGTAAATCCGTAGATAATATACGATCATAATAAATGACGGAAGCATGACCTGTGTATTTTTTTACACGTGGGACAGATGTAGTAGGTAGGTATTTAAAGTATAGGTGCCTACCTACTTTAAGAGTGCATAGTATGCAATTTAACAGATGTAGGAGGCATTTCAAGTATGTTTTATTCTACTTTAAGACTGCGTAGTATGCAATTTTGATGATTGATTTTGAATAGTGGAGAAATGACATGTAGGTACTCCGAACCGACTGAGTTTGTTGTGGGCTTCTTCTCAGTGCAGGGCGCGTTTGAACCCTCGTAAACTTAGTTTTAAGTCGACTTGTTGTTATCACCATACATATATGCGACAAATATCATATTGACGTTTTACAAGAGCCTGTACGTTAGGCCTATGTGAGTTAAAAATATTTTGAATTTTAATTTGAATTTTACCTCTTTTTACGTTTTCAAAAAGACGATTAAGTAGTGAAGTTTCCTCGACTATGTTTATGAAAACTTTATGAAACACTTTCAAGCAAAGAATTTTGTATGAACACGTGAAGATAATACTGCCATTCCCGTAATTTGACTGCCATAAGCCTATTAATATGTATTAATTAGCTTACGAATAGCAAAAAACCACGAAAACTTTGAATTTCGCGGCCGGACTCATTGATTTCATGACGAACTTCCTGATCCAAACT
This sequence comes from Coenonympha arcania, assembly GCA_036785405.1. Lineage (NCBI taxonomy): Eukaryota > Metazoa > Arthropoda > Insecta > Lepidoptera > Nymphalidae > Coenonympha > Coenonympha arcania. Next base: position 10,187,256 of record CM072063.1, on the reverse strand, counting down.
GCGGTTCACAATCCGTAAATTATCACACTTATATGAACCACCTGTAATTAACGGCGTACAAGCTGTATTTTAGTGATTTTGAATGAAGTTTTACGTAAAAACTATAAAAACAATTACTTTCAAATTTAAACGTCATGTAGGTATTTTGGGTCTTTAATCTAAAATCGCTTAGAAGCAGAAACACGATTGGATTAAATCTCGATAGAAGTTCTTCCAAAAGTTGCTCCAAAATCTCAGTTTTCCTGTTTTTTATCAGAAACTACAATGGATGTAGGTAATTGTAATTTTTGTTTTAATGTGTCGGTAATAACAATATCCTAAAACGCTTGGAAACCGATTTTTGATAACTGTCTTAGTTTTTGGGTAATGAGGTCGTTTTTCTGTTATATTCTTCCGCGACGCTGCATGTCGCACCTACCAGCGTATCCTTGAGAGTGAGAAAGACAAAAATAAATTCAATAAATCCCCTTAATAACAACTCACATTGAACCAGCAGGTCAGCAGTTTCCATCTCACTCGGATGTAGACACTGACTCTAGGATCCTCATCGTTCGACATGTCAATCTGCAGAAGCATGATCGCGGCGAACACCAAATGCAAAAACGCAACGCCGTAAAAACACAAGCGAACGTTGAGCAAGAAATTACTACTTTTCGGCATTATAACGATTTGTTATTAGTTGTGTTTATTATCAAAGCTCTGACAAAACACTGCGTAACTGATAATTTTAATTCACAATGATTACCGACGCGGACAGCGTTCGGACATGCAATGGTCACTGGAATCTCGCCGCACTTGCGTCTTTTACAATATTCTTCAATGTTCATTGCGCTCGGAATTCGTATAGGCGATTCGAAGACCCTATTTTAGTTCGTGAGGATATTAAACACTTAATGAGGATATTAAACACTTAATGACTGGCGCCTTAATTTGTATACTATACCTTGTAATAATTTGTAATACTCGCTACCGGGTGGTTATGATTGCAATGACGTTGGACTACATAATACATTACCGTGACATTACCGATAACTAGGTAGGTATCACAAGTTGATAGCTTTCTCAATTACTAAAATTAAATCGAGTGTGTGACGGACGGACGGACGGAGAAAGTCTCACCATAAAGGCTTCCATTATAACCATTTTAGTATAGAACCCTAAAAGAGTCCTAACTCATTCATTCGTTACTTGACTATCGTCTGCACCCAGCCCGAAATCTTGAACCTAGATAGGTAGTTGTGCAAAGATCCCTTCATAGTGTAAAAAAGTGTATCCCGAGCGAAGCAAGGACACAGTAGCTAGTAATATACCTACTCAAACTTTATAGAAAGAGGTTATGGTTTTTTGAAAGTAGGCTACATAAATATAGACACACCTAAAATAAGAATTCTATTTTTATTTTTATATACCTTACTACATAACATCTCGTGAAGTAAACTTTGGCATCTGGCAATCGCACTGTGGTTAGCTACTGCGGGTAACTATGGTAGATATTAGGGCATGCAGAACCGGTTCCGGTTCTTAATTTAAAATTCCCGGTTCTGCACCTAGCTCAGAACCGGGTACCCGGGATTTCCCGGTTCTTGGTAAAAAAGTTTTATTATTTTAATTAAAAGCATTTTTTTAATATTCCTACATAAGACATGCTATTACTTACATCCTATTACGATTTGTAGTAAACATAAAGTAGAAAATTCTTTCAAAAAAAGCTAATTAAAATGCCACTACAAAGAGTGAAATAACTTTTAATGTATACCAATTTGGTGAGTGAAACTGTGTAATTAGGAGGAATCCGAAAAATAGCTGCAGTTCCAATCTGCGATCTTACAGACAATTACCGTTTACAATTAATTTGTTTTACGGGATGATAAAAACGTAATAATTGGATTTTTTGAAAGAACCGGGAGAACCGGGTATTCATATTCAGAACCGGTTCTTTTAAGACCTTAAAAATCCCGGGTGCATGCCCTAGTAGATATTATGGACGTAGTCTTAGTATATTACGTCCATTTATGTAGATATAAATATTTCAATTTTTTTTTCTTTATACAAGTTAGTACTTGACTGCGATCTCGCCTGATGGTAAGTGATGATGCAGCCTAAGATGTTATCATAATAACTTGGAAGGGTAAGTAAATTTACCCCAACGGTTTCTACAAGCATCGCACGGGAACGTTACATCGCTAGGCGGTGCGTCTTTGCTGTTAGGGTGGTAACTAGCCTCGGCCGAAGCCTCCCACCAGACCAAACCTGAGCCAATTTAAAAATTATAAAATTACAAATTGGCCCGTGGCGGGAATCAAACCCGCGGCCGCCCACTCGAATCCGAGCGCGCCGCCAGTATTATTGACAATCGTTATTGATAAGATAATTAATTTTCTCAAACCGTCTTTCAGAAAAAAAATCCCAAAATGCATCTAATTTTGTCATACTTTCAAAATTGTCTGCAAAACGACGAATTCTTTCACACAAAAAAAGCACAAAAAAATTACAATTATGTAGGTACCTACTTTGATTGAGAGTTTTATTTTTAGGCCTTCTAACAATCGTGTAAAGTAATAATTTCCCCGAAATTTAATTAAATTAAAGTAAGTAAGCGACTGAAAATCAGCACAGTGTACTCCCATGCTTATATTACACGGCACCATGCCTTGTTGCAAGTTGAGGCCTTTTTCCGGGTTGTGCCACATGTGACAGGCGGTGTCTGGTGCTTCGTCACTTGGGCATCTAATGGTTTTTGTTGCCCGAGTGGGGGAACCTCCTGGCATCGTTTTCTTGTGAAATAAAGTTTTTTTCTTTCTTTCTTTCTTTTTTTCTTTCTTTCTAAATCAGTCTGAACGCGGCTGCTCCCGTCCCCCTGTAAACTGTCATTCGGAGCTATTTCAAAAAATATTCCAAAGGATATAAAAGGAAAGGATAAGCTTTTATCACCTCCTTGGTTTTCTTTGTGGTATCTCGTAATTCCATTACAGTAGATACCGGCTATTTACATCTATTATAGACTTTATACCACTGCCAAGTGACAATGAAATAGCGTTGCGTCCACAGAGCATGGAATTACTTTATTGCGTCGCAACGGTCTTCGTATAGAAACGGAACAAAATTCAAAAAATGTATACGAATTAACGCTAAATTAAAAAACCGGCCAAGTGCGAGTCGGACTTGCGCACCGAGAGTTCCAATCGAATGGGATAATTTTTCCAATCCCGTGGAATTTCTTGATTTTTCCCGGGATTAATGAGTGAGAGTTTCCGGGTTCGACGGTCCAGTAAAAGAGTCTTCTCCCATTCTCTCCTATCAGCTGTCGACGTGTAATAAAATAAAATTTAATAACTCTTTAGAAAAACAATTTAGAAATCGCAACAAATTTCGGTTTGTACATATCCCGTTATAATGAGTTATGAGTTAATCTAAGATAGATATGCCCTGGACTTTTTTTAAGAACTTATAAAGGAGAACAACCCTAACATACATTATTTTTTTCGTAAGTAACTTTAACCGTTTACACATCGCACGCAACGGAAGCTCTCCAAAAAATCTTCAATAAATCAACTATCCAACAGAAAAATATTTTTTCAATTTGGCCCGGTAGTTCCAGAGATTAACCCGTTCAAACAAACAAACTCTTCAGCTTTATAATATTAGTATTGGTTAGCTGGTAAATAATATCTCTGTCGTGAAGAGATTAAGGGGATTTATTGAATTTATTTTTGTCTTTCTCACTCTCACGGAGATTTGGTAAGTGCGACATGCAGCGTCGCGGAAGAATATAGCAGAAAAACGACGTTTTACCTAATTACTCAAAAACTAAGCCAGTTATCAAAAATCTGTTCTAAGTGTTTTAGGATATTATTATTACCAATACATTAAAACAAAAATTACAATTACATCTATTGTAGTTTCCGATAAAACATAGAAAAACTGAGATTTTGGAGCAACTTTTGGGAGAACTTTCTATCGAGAAAATTTTATCCAATCGTGTTTCTGCTTCTAAGCGATTTTAGATTAAAGACCCAAAATACATGACGTGTAAATTTGAAAGTAATTGTCTTTATAGTTTTTGCATAAAACTTCATTCAACATCACCTAAATACGGCTTGTAGGCCGTTAATGCACAGGATTAATGTAATTTTGTGACTATCAATTGATTCTTAATAGCAATTCTTCAAATCGGTAAAAGTAGTATGAATAATAAAGCAGGAGCACCAAATGCGACGACCGAGTGGTGTAGCGGTAGCGAACCTGACGTCTGCGTCGGAGGTCGTGGGTTCGATTCCCACCACTGGTAAATGTTTGTGTGATGAGCATGAATGTTTTCCAGTTTCTGGGTGTTTTTCAATGTACTTATTATATTTATCAGTTATCTAGTAACTACCCTTAACAGAAGCTATCGCTTACTTTGGAGCTAGATTGAGATGTGTGTAACTGTAATGTCTTGCTATATATTTACATTTATTTATTAAAAAAACCTTATTGCCAATTAAAGCCAATTACTAAATACAAACCACCAATTCTTCAGCCAAACTTTAGCATAAAAACTAGAACATGAACAGATACTACTCTGTACTATACTATACCTACCTACGGTGCACCATAGAGTTCATTGTTTAGCTTACTTTAATACTATTGAAAATGGGTCTTGATAGTATGGAACCGTCAATTAACCTTCAACTTGGACTTAACTAATTATTTTTTAGACTCTCAAGTTAGAACCTACCTACTTCCTGACTGTGGGAGTAACTTAGATAACTTCAAACACAGGGGAGTAATGATGCAGCCGAAGATATTATCGTACTAACTTGGACACGGTAAGTTAACTCACCACTAACGGTTACGGTATTTTAGCAGACACTTTAATACGGAGAAGTGTGTTTTAAAGTCGGCTTAACTTCACAGTTCACAACTCTAAGTTTATCACTCGTGTTTATATAATTACCGGTTAATATCATGCATTGACCGATATTTGTGCTCGTGATACTGTACGTCAATCGTTTTATCAATTTATGTAATAAAAAGCTTATCTTAGTTCATAGAACGTCTAATTAATCCTTTCCTATCGAGTTGTTATGGCTAACTTAATTAACTTAAGTATGCACTTAGGAGTAGATATAATAAATTAATATGAGTAAGCTAAGTATAAAATATAAGTCTGAAAAGTTAAATTTTGGAGTAGGTATATTATAATACTGATTTTACTAAGAAATACAACTTATTTGTTTGCATATAACTTTAAAATCCGGATTTTAATTAAAAAAGCAATCATTGTAAGAGTTAATGTGGAGACCGTAGTCTAAAAAATATAGTTTGGATTTGATTCATCTTGATACGGGATTCCATAATAGGTACCTATCCATAATCATTGTCCTTTTTAACCGACTTCAAAAAAAAGGAGGAGTTTCTCAATTCGTCGGAATCTTTTTTTTTTATGTATGTTCCCCGATTACTCGAAGATGCGTGGACCAATTTAGAAAATTCTTTTTTTGTTTCAAAGGGTATAGTTTCCAGATGGTCACTAATATAGACCAGGGTATATCCCCTTTAAAATAATAAAAAACGAAAGAAAATTACAGTAGGATGAAACCATTAGAAAAGGAGGGGAATATGATCAAAATGAAAGGAAAAATAAATTACGGTCGATCCGAATTCGGGAACAGGGGGGGAGGGGGGGTTTAAGTGTAAAAAATGGTTTTCCTTGATTTCCGGCAAAACTACAAGTCCTATGGAAAAAAGTTAAATGGCAAAGTTGTAGGTAATAAAAAGATCTACAACTTTTATATTTGCAATTTTTTCACATAACCTCAAAATTTACGTGAAAAATTCAAAAAACCAAGTTTTTGGTTTTTTATTTATATCTTTTTCAAAAAAAAAATTTTTTCTACGAAATTTGGTGAAAACTTACCTTATTAAGTCCCAAATACACTGTAATTTATTTGATTTAAAATATTGATTTTTTTTTCGATATTAATTCAAAATAAGGTGAACTTATTTTGAATTAATATCGAAAAAGCACCCTAATTTTCAATCGAAAATTCTGACGTCAAAATATCAGCTTTTTTCAAAAAGTTGGTATGTTTTCTGTTCGTTGACAGACTTCAAAAACGAAATAGTTATACCCAGATTTATTAGAAAATTATTTTGTGCTTTTCAGTGGGTTTGTCTTTTGAAGGCGGTTCCCTTTTTTAAAAAAAGAAATTGAAATTTCATGTGTTTTGATTGGGATTTTTTTATTAATTTTTTTGGAAAGAATTTTCATTTTGTTTTGGCGGGATAATGTAATATTATAACTAGAACAAAGACGAGCTTACAAATGTAATAAATTATGTGCATACTGCATACTATAGCACAATGATTAAAGTAGGTAGGTATTGCAGATAGTGAATTATTTACTGTAGAGTGCATAAAGGCTTAACGCGACGCCGGGTAGTCTCATTGACCCTTATATCTACGACATTTCAACTCTTAAACGATTTACGTCAGCTCGATTACAGCGATCGCAGCGAATTAAAACACAAACAAAAACAACTCGGATGAAAAAAAAACATGCGACGTAATTTTATCTCTCCAACAAAACTCAAAAGCAGAAGCCTACGCAAAACAGGAGTGAAAAATAAAATTGGTCAAGTGCGAGTCGGACTCGCGTACTGAGGGTTCCGTACCATCAAGAACAATTCTCAATAGTACAATTAACGGTGTAGAAGTCGTATTTAAGCGATTTTGAATGAAGTTTTATTTAAAAACTATAAAGACAATTACTTTCAAAACATGTCATGTATTTTGGGTCTTCTTCGCTCAGCAGCTTCCTATTGAATTTTGACAGATGGCGCTACTGTTTGCTCTTACGAAAAAGTACCTACCTACCTAAAGTACCTAGTAGTAAGACGTGTTTACCTACGTAAATCGGTTCGGATGGATGAGGTTTCTTATCGGTGCCTATGGGTCTACTTTTGTCCTGACCCGGGGACGGAACTCACTGCCTCGCGTAACACGGCTATAACCAATCGCTAGAGACCACTAGAGACTATACTTATGAGGAAATTACTCACCCGGACTCTTGACTTGACCGCTTACTATCAAAGGAGGCTTGTACATGCAAACTTGATAACAATAAGGTACGTATGGGTACGTAGGACTTATAGTAAGTTATCTATATTGTATTAATTATCAAGCAAGTCACGTTGTCCTCCACGCTGTTTCAACAAGACAATTATATTATTTAGGTTCAAATAGGTTCCAAAACATACTTAAATAGGGTTGATAAACTCGTTAACTTAACTCACTTGAGAGTAGGTCGTAAGCTATTGTTTTCTTGATAGTTGATATACCTACACAGAATTTTTCATAACAATCGGTCGAGCCTTTTCGGAGGGTTTTGGTAACAAACACGAGACACGAAAATTTTATATAGACACTAGCTGACCCGAGAACCTTTGTTTTGCCATTAGGGATATAAAAATAGCTTACAACCTAATCTCAGACCTAAAGAACGTACACAGAAAATTTCATAACAATCGGTCAAGCCGTTTCGGAGGAGTTTGGTATCAAACAAGGATACGAAAATTTTATCTAATAAACAAGATATAGCAAACAGTAAACATAGTGTTTGGTACCTAGAGTCTAGGATCTAGACCTAAGAACGTATATGTATTATCTGTGGTATAGGTATTCGCCGTATTCGAACAACAGCTAAACTATAATTTAATTCACGTTATCAATTAAAGCTGTGTTTACTTTCCTACAATAGATACATACAGGAGTTATATAGGTATTATAGTAGCATTAACTATTTACCGGTTTAAATCTAATTAATAAAGAACAAATCCACGTGTTTGGTGTTTATAGCGACCACAAGCTCTTTTACTAATCTGTGATAGCGACACATCTGCCGAAAGTACGGCGTCGAAAGGTCGGTACGGCGCCGAAAGTTCGGTCGGTTCAGTACGTTCAAAATGTTTTCGTTTACCTGCGCATCCTATTATTTCGGCTAGAACGCATTCAATGCAATATTTTGCATAGCAAGCGACCAAAAAGCGAAAACTGTAATGTAGAGTGAGTAAATATAAATACGTATACTGAACCTAAACTAAAAAGGGCAGATAGATATCGCCATAACTTTATGAAAAAATAATGAAAATTACTAATTAATATTATTATTATCTTCTTTTTGTTTTCTTTTTTATTAAAATGAATTTCTGAATAAATATAGGTAGGTACATACTTAGTACCTACGGAACCCAAACCGAAAAGAACAGATAGCTATATCGCCATAACTTTACCACAGGCCATGTTATAGTGCTCAAATGTGTGCGCAAACACAGGTGCACTCTCCATTCCTCTTTCTCCTAAAATCCGATGGGACGACATGTCTGATACGACTGGAGAGAAATCAGGGAGGTTAGAAATCAGGCGGGTGGGGAGCACTGCCAATTTCTACACTTTGGGCTAGTAAAACCCAATGCTAAATTTTACTGACCCGGGAATCGAAACCAGGACCTCGTCATCTGCATTCGAACATGCTCACCACTAGACCAACGCGACTAGGTACCTAGTTACGAATAGCAATTTAGAGAAATGGTATACACAAGTCGCATGGCTACAGCTGCTAAACTATGCCGAACTCTGCCAAACTATGCCATATTACTTCGAGTAATATTAGTAATATTATGACATTCAGTATGAATTTTAATAAACTTATTATGCTCTAAGATGCCGATATTTACCTCCACCAATTATTTTATGATTTTAAACGGGTACATATTATCACTCTTCTTAAATCATTAGGAGTAAGGACCTTCACCGAGCTATTTAATGGATGAAAACTAAGTACCTACCTATTTATTTTATTTTGTATCAATAATTGAAAATTAAAAAAGAACCATTGTATGCCTGACATAAAATAGGGTCGATGTGCCGGTTCGCCGGCCACCTTCAGTTCTCGGCCTTTACGCGTACACGATGCCGTAAAATTGAGAAAATATCACTTAGAAATACTATTTCCAAGTAAAATCTTTATCCAGATATTTGAAAATGTTTGCTTTCTAAATGAAAACATTTTTGGTCAGAAAACACCTTCGAGTGATTTTACAGAATTTGTTCATTTTGGAGGCGACGATTAGAGGTAACGTAAACTGCAGAAATTAAAAAAAAAATAGTGCCGCGCGTTTCATTCCAAAGTAAACTTTGTGTAGTTATTCTAAATAAATGGTATTAATAAGTATATAATGCACTTCAAAAATAACTTGGTAACATATTCCTAATATAACTTTTGGGATATTTTGTATAAAACAACAATAATGATGGGGGCCGGGAACTAGCATTAAAATTTTTTCAAAACTTTAGTTTTCGGCCTAGGGGCCGAGAACTGAAATATCAAGTCTTCCACACTTTCATGTCTTTTCTACAAATGGTGAAATATTTTTTTTTTTTTTTTTTTTTTTTTTTTATTGACGATAGGCTTGCGCTTGACGACAATCATGCCTGATGCAAAGCAATGATGAGGTCTAGGTTGGAGCGCGCTTGCCTAGAAAATGCCTATTCACTCTTCTCTTGAAGGCACCCAGATTGTATTTGGCAGGAAACACGGAGGCTGGAAGTGCGTTCCACACCTTAGCGGTTCGTATCAGAAACGTGGAGGAAAAACGTTTCGTGCGCGTTTGTTGGACGTCAACCACATAAGGATGCCACCACTCTCGGCGTCTTGCGGTCCTATGGTAGAAAGGTGAAGGAGGCACAAGGTTATGCAGTTCCTGAGCACACTCACCAAAGTATATCCTGTAAAAAACCGCTAAACAGGCAACATTGCGTCGGTGTTGTAAGGTGAGCAGTTTTGCCCGCGTTAGCGATTCCTTGCCGATTATTCTGCGAGCGCGGCGATCAACCGAGTCCAATGCATCGAGCTGATACTTGGCAGAGCCATCCCAAAGGTGACTACAGTACTCCATGCCAGAACGCACCTGGGCCTCATATAGCGTCAGGAGCTGTTCGGGCGTGAAGTACCGCTTAACCTTATTGAGGATTCCTAGTTTTTTAGCAGCTGTTTTTGCTTTAGCTTCGATGCATTTCCCAAAATTGAGATTGGGTGAGATGGTAATACCCAGGAGCTCGATGTGATCACCTATCGGAACGGATATACTTTGGAAAGTGGGAGCCAAGGTGAAAGGGCTCTTTTTTGCAGTGAACAAACACGCCTGTGTTTTGGTAGCGCTAAACTTGACCAGATTAGCGTCACCCCACTCTGACACTTCTTTCAAGGTCAAGTTAACGCGATTTACCAATGCCTCTCTGAGCTCAAGGATCTCAGCACCGCTGGCCTTTGAACTGGACATGTATCTCTCCGAGACAGTGCTGTCGTCCGCATAACCAAAGATACCTGGTTTTAGCAGATCGTTAATATGCAGCAGGAACAATGTCGCAGAGAGAACAGACCCCTGGGGTACACCGGCGTTGACAGCCATTAGGTCCGAAGAGTGACCATCCACGACCACCCGAAAAGACCGTTCCCTCAGGAAATCAGATACCCAGTTGCAAAAGCCAGCGGGAATCCCATATGCTGGAAGTTTGCTAAGGAGACTGCCGTGCCAGACCCGGTCAAAAGCCTTAGAGATGTCTAGTGAGACAGCAAGTGCCTCACCGTGCCTCTCTATAGCCTCGCCCCAAGTATGCGTTGCATACACTAGAAGATCGCCAGTAGAGCGGTTCGATCTAAAGCCATACTGATGGTCCGACAGAAGGTCATTTTCCTCTAGGTATGCAAGGAGCTTCCGATTGAGAACTCGTTCCATACTTTTGCAAAGTATGGACGTGATGGCAATCGGTCTGTAATTAGCCGGATCAGCACGACAGCCTTTCTTAGGTACCGGCTGCACATTGGCAACCTTCCAGGAGAGTGGGACTTGAGCTGTGAAAAGAGAGAGGCGAAACAAGCGTGTTAGTACAGGAGACAACTCGGGAGCACAATTTCGCAGGACTATTGCAGGTATACCGTCTGGGCCACTGGCTTTACTCACATCCAGATCACGAAGTGTTTTGAGGACCTCGTGCTGGTGAATGCGAATCTCTGGCATAACAGAGTCGCAAAATGGAAGGGTTGGGGGTGGAGTACTTCCAGCGTCAAGCCGTGAGTTCTCTGCAAACAGAGTCGCCAATAGATTCGCTTTGTCTGTTGCAGCCACAGCCAGAGACCCATCAGGCTTCTGCAGAGGCGGCAGGGAAGAGCGACTAAAGTTCATTTCAACCGACTTTGCGAGCGACCAAAAAGCTTTACTGCCACTGGGGTAGGTGGCGAGCTTACGGCCGAAGCGATTAGTACGGCTGAAATGAGCTTTATTCAACACCCTCTTGTATGACTTGGCGGCAATGTTGAAGTCTCTTTTCTTCTTTTGGACGTCCGGAGCTTTGCGAGTACGAGCGTCCGCCCATGCTAAAAACGCGTCCCGTTTTTGTGCCTCCGCAGCCGCACATTCAGCGTTGTACCACGGGGGAGTCTTGCCATCGGATGATACGTCAGAAAATGGTATAAAATATTCCATTGCCTGACGTATCACTTGCGAAATGGCAGTCTCGCAGCTCGACGGGTCATTAGTAGAGAAACAAGCCTGCCGCCAAGGATAAGATGCAAAGAAATGACGCATCTCATCCCAATCCGCTGACCTGTATCGCCACACCCTCCTCTTAACACTGGGTTCAGAGGGGGGAGGGTAGAAGTTGGATACAGATTTCACCAGACAGTGGTCCGAGGTGCCCAAAGGTGGTGAGACAGACACTAAAAAACTGTCTGGATCTGTTGTCAGCAGAAGGTCCAAGCAATTGGGTGTGTGACCGTCCACATCCGGTATTCTTGTGGCTTCCTGAACCAACTGAGAGAGATCTAGCGAAAGTGCAAATTTGCGCGCCTCTCTCCCAGCATGGTCGGTTTTCTGGTATGGGAATAACCACTCTTGGTGGTGAGCATTAAAGTCCCCCAGAAATACCAGCCGAGCTGAAGGATACCGGCGTTGAACGGTATCCGCCGTATCGCCGAGATAGTCAAACAATCGAGTTGTCTCCTGGTCACCACTATGCGAGCGGTATACGCAAGCGTACACGGTCTGCTCTAACCCTGTGTCCACCAGGCACCACAAGACCGAGAGGGAAGGTACCTCCAAATTACGTAGACGCTGGCAGCAGATGTTGTCTCGAGCGTACATACAGACCCCAGCGCGAGGTTTGAAATTATGCTCAAGCGAGTATCCGGGGTACTGTAAGTACGCTACGTCGGCTGGACTATGAATTTGCGTCTCCGTAAGGAAGAGGATATGCGGCTTAGCGGCCTCAAGCTTTTTCTCACGATTCTTTCTTTTAATAATGTACTTAATGCGAAGACTCACGCCATTAGTTTTCGGCCGTCAGTTTATGTCGTAATCATTAAAAATATGGATAAACGGGGAAGACCATTTTGGGGTGGCCGAAAATTAAAAGGTAGATGAAACGGTACTTCAGTTTTCGGCATAAGTTAAAATTGTATGAAAAGCATGGGACCAAAAATTAAATATCACCTTAGATTTCGGTCATCATACGCCAAAGTTATAATTTTTAAAATTTTTAGAGCTATTTTATTTAACATACGATGTATAAAGTTATAAGTAAGTAATTTAAACGTGTGTCTTTAACTATGTCTATTTGTAAAATCACAACCAACTCCCAAAAGAATGGGCCGAATCAACGTTTACAAGCTGATATAAGCTAAAATAATTCTTACTTCTTAGCTATAATGATTTTTAAGCGTTCAAGCGTCCGAAGATCATCAACTCATTTACTACTTGGCAATTGTACCTTTCTTATTTTCTTTCACTTGTCCGATCGATTAATTGAAGTAAAGGCTAACACATAGGCTACTTTTTATCCTGGAAATATCCATGTTTTCCGCGAGGTTTGTGAAAATCCAAAATTCACGCGCGGGAATTAATTCTTCAGGCACAATTACGGAACTGATTCGACTGTTTGGATTGGAGATAGATTGTATTAACACAAAGGCTACATTTTGTTCCCAAAAAATCCATGGTTCACGTGAGATATGTGAAAAACCGCGGGGAAATACTCCTTCACGCCGCAACTACAGAACCGATTTGGTAGAAATATAGCATGGAGTTAGATTATGTTCCGACTAACACATAGGCTAATTTTTATCCCGGAAAATCCAAGACAAAATTCACGTATGGGAAATACCTACTACTTCACACCGCAACTACTGAACCGACTTGGCTGAAATGTGAAATAAAGATCGTATTCTGGATTAACATATGGGCTAATTTTTGTCCTGGAAAAATCCATGGTTACCGCGAGATTTGTGGACAGTCGAAATCACGCCGGAGAAAGAGTTCTTCATGCCGCAATTACTGAACTGATTTGGCAGAAATTTGGAATGTAAATAGATTATATCCTAGATAAACACATAATTTTAAAGGACTTCAAAAACGGAGGAGGCTTACAATTCGTCCGAATCTTTTTTTTTTATGTATGTTCCCCGATTACACAAAGACGCCTGAACTGATTTGAAAAATTATTTTTTTGTTTGAAAGGGTATACTTACCAAATGGTCTCATGTTCATCACGTCAGGATCTGATGATGGGATCCTGAAGAAATTGAGGGAATTCTTTAAGAATTGAGAGAATTTTATAAGCTCACTTGATGCGATTTGGGTATTATTTGAAAGAATATGCTTTCCAGGTTGTTATATGGTCATTAGGTCACAATCTGATCGTGGAATCTTGGTGAAATCGAGGGAACTCTTCAATTTTACAAGTACTTTTGAAAGGATTTGGGTATTTTTAATGGCATTTGCTTGCAGATGCTGACTTAATGGCAATAGTCATGAAGTCAGAATCTGCTGATGGGATCTCGGGGAAATTGATTGAACTCTTCAGTTGCAATAAGCACAGTTCCAGCGATTTGGGTATTTTTTTACATTGACTTGTGCATTTGCTTCCAGAAAGCAATATTTAAACCGATTTAATAAAGGGGGTGGTTCTAAATTCATCAAAATTTAATTTATACGTTTATGCTAGTCTTTTGGAAGTAAATAAATTCAAGTCTGTACTCAATTTAAGCTACAGAGGTGATTTTCAACTAAAAAGTAAAAATAAAATAGAAAATTATTTCAAAAAATCAACTCCAAATGCCACTACAATGGGTGAAATAATGAAAGTCAGGCAATGTTTCGTAAAATCTTAGTTCTTCGTAATACCTATTCGATGTGCGAAAAACTACGATAATATCATAGACAATCACCCGATATCGAATTGGTGTACATTAAAATTATGACTCCAAAAGTCGTTTTTTTTAAGAACTTTATATTTTTCCCCGGAAGAATCCATGGATCCCGTGAGATTTGCAAAAAAACGGAATTCACGCGGAAGAAATATTTCTTCACTGCCATGTTTGTGGGTAATGATGTATTTCTGGTTTTTTGGTTATTTTAGTTTATTGTATTATGTTGATTGTCATTTTAATAATATTTGGATATACTATGAAAATAATGATTAAGTTTTCATATCATTTCATATAATTTTAGACTTACCAATTCATTTTAAATCCATCGCAATGCAGTGGCCGAAAACTGAAATACCCCATGCCGAAAACTAAAATTTGTGGCCGAAAACTGAATTTTTAGCTTTTTTCCAGATTAAATTAAAAATAAAAATAATTAATAACTTCCAGCATAAAACAGTTTTTTAAAAATAAAATTGATTATACTGGCTTTCATATAAGATAGTGAGTGCAACTATAATATGTCTGCAACATTTTTTTCTGATGTCCTGAAGTTGATAGGAGCACTAAAAGGCCGAAAACCGGCACATCGACCCTACTATTTGTTAGAGTTTCTTTGACTTCACTTCAAAGTTCTAACACAATCATAGCGAATAGTGGGTGCATGCAGGACTTATCGTCCATCTATAACTCCATTCATGCGCGGTCGTGTTTAGGTCATGCGCAGCAAACACTAATGTGCATTGTGCACGCGTTCGGCGCGTGCGCACCGCAGCCCGCACATGCATGCGACACGCACTGCACACATGCTCATGCCATGCTTGGCTGCACCCGTGGTCTCGCTCATTGGAAATTTTGCGAAAAGCGTCGGAACTTACCCCGCAGTGCAAATAAACAAGTAGGTACCTACTAAACACTCGTAATCAAGATCAATGAGTTCATTGCGTTTATGATATCAATGTTATCAAAGTAGAAATTATAAGGCCGTAGACGGTTTTTCTCCTCGCTCTTACGAATGCGTTGGTAGATGCGACAGACAGAATTGCGGAAAAATAAATGACAAAAAAACGACTTTACCTAATTAGGTAATAAAAAACTAAACCAATTTTTTTGTTAATAAATTATTGACCGGCTTACGCTTGACTCCGATCATGTCTGATGGACAACAATGATGAGGTCTAGGATGGAGCGCGCTTGCTTATATAATGCCAATTCACTTTTCTCTTGAAAGTACCTAGATTATCCTGGGAACCTAGAGAACCTGGCAACCTAGATTATATTAGCCTGAAAACACGGAAGGTAGAATAAGGGTGTTCCACACCTTAGCGTTTCATATCAGATAGGTACGTGGAGGAAAAACGTTTCGTTCGAGTACGCTGGACATCAACCACATAAGGATGCCACTTCTCTCGGCATATTACGGTTCTGTGGAAGAAAGGTGAAGGAAGTACAAGGTTTTGGAGTTCTTTGTGCTCAAGATAAGTAGGTATATTATCCTGTAAAAACCGCTAAACAGACAACACGGTAGTTATTCTAAAATGAACAGTTTTGCTCGTTTCCCGATTATTCTGCGTGAGTGGCGATCAGCCGATTCCAATGCATCACATTCACAAGTACCTAATCACAATTATTTTTCTTACGGTTTTCGAAACATTTCACTATCGATATCGACAAATAAAAGAAAATTGTAGATTCCATTTTTAAAATTGTAGATTCCAGTTTAAAAAAAATGATGATTTTGGAGAAACCATTGTGAAAACTTTCCGTGTAGTTTCTTCCAATCGTCTTTCTGCTGAACATGACAAGTTGAATGTCTTTTGGGTTTTTAACCTGAAGTGCACTAAAAATCGCTTAAATAACCGTTCAGGCCGTTAACTAAACTACGCCGTCTTATTTATTTTTCTAGCCACCGGAAATAAAGACTTTCTCTCTTTCATTTTCTTTTTAGGGTTCCGTACCAAAGGGTAAAGACCTTATTACTAGCTCCGCCTTCCGTCTGTCTACACTCTACACGTATCTACTCGTAGATGACGACCGAATGATGTAACGGTAGCCAACCTGCCGTCTGCGTCGGAGGTCGTGGGTTCGGTTCCCACTACTGGTAAATGTTTGTGTGATGAGCATGAATGTTCTCCAGTGTCTGGATGTTTTTCAATACATTATATTTATGTATATTAGTATGTATGTATATTTATCAGTTATCTAGTACCCATAACACAAGCTGTCGCTTACTTTGTGGCTAGGTGTGTGTAATGTCCTGATATATATTTATTTAGTTATTTTATTTTATACCGGAGCTTTTGGTTACATAAGAACAACTAGCTTTTGCCCGCGGCTCCGCCCGCGTTAAATTCGATTTTTTTATAATTAACAAAATTGAATTTCCTTTTCAATGACTTTTACACTACTTCTACTTTCAGGAAAGATTATCAAAGTAATCTACCTTTAGCTATAGATTACTATTGCAAATTAGGGTTTTTTAAATATCGCATGGGAACTATGGATTTTCCCGGGATAATAAGTAGCCTATGTTTTAATCAGGGTTATAAGCTATCTATGTTCCAAATTTCAGCCAAATCGGTTCAGTAATTGCGGCGTAAAGGAGTAACAAACATACACACCTACACACACACACACACACACACACACACACACACACACACACACACACACACACCTACACACAAACTTTCGCCTTTATAATATTAGTGTGAAGTGTGATAGTGTGAAGTGTGATAGTGTGATGTGATAATATTAGTATGATGTGTGATCAAGCAATAATGCCTCATCAGTGTCCTAATCAATTATACCAAGCTTCTTTCTCAGCGTTACGGACTACTGTATGACTCCGACGGTATGGCTCCCAATTACTAAAGCCATGAACCCGGAAGTCTGCATAGGAATAATGGAAACGTCATGTTTGAGGACTTTGTTTTTCTACGACTCAATTTAGCCCAATCAAATTCGACACCGAAGGTCGCAGTAATTTGTTCCCGGCTGATTTTTTGGGATGTTGCTACTTATAAGATCCTACCAATAGTTTAAAACAATTTTTCTGGTACTTTTAGTTTTTGTGTTTATAACTTTTAGAAAATGCATCCTGTGGAAAAAGTTGTTCAATACACACTTTGGAAGTATTTAAATAAAATCAAAATTCTCGTGTCACAATGTTAGAAATTCCTCCGAAACGGCTTGACCGATTTTTATGAAATTATTATGTGTGTCTATTCAAAATTCTATAGGTGGCGACTGAGCGAACTACAGCATGGCCTTACTGTTGGTGGCAAAAAAACATTTTTAGCACCGATAAACTGGTAACATTTTTTCGCACCGTTCACGGTATTTATGTCTATTTTCATACTAAGTGTTTTGCCATATAAATATTTTATATGGCAAATCAACTTTTGCTGGGGTCAATTACTACTCTATATTTAGGAACACGCAACCAAAATATTTTTTCGAAAACTGGCCATTTTACAAGTTTTATTTGTATATATTTATTTATTTTTATACAAGTTATATTGGTATTTGGTACCCACGTTAGGTGTCATTGAAGCAGGATATGGATATCTCGTAATTTATATACCTACGAAGCTGCGGTTGTATTTAACGAGCTAAATTATTACAGATTAAAAAACAATTCAATTCAATTTAATTCAATTCAGAATTGAAAGTACCTCGACAGAAAGTTTTCATAAAAGTTGCTCTACACTTTTTTATTTTATCGGAAACTACAATTTGTGTGGGTATAAGTTCTAAAATCGCTGAAATTTTTTTTTATAACTGGCTTAGTTTTTGAGTAATTAGGTAAAAGGTCGTTTTTCTGTTATATTCTTCCGCGACGCAGCATGTCGCACCTACAAACGTATCCGTGAGAGTGGCAAAGACAAAAATAAATTCAATAAATCCTCTTAAATTGTTAAGTATAATAGGTATGCAGGTAAACTTTTATCTACTAAGTAATAGTTATAAGCTTAAAGCAGCAATTTATTGTGACCTTAATAGTCTCTCTTGCTAAACAGACTGTTTCTCCCATAGAATATCTTATGCGACGGTTTAGGTACCTAACTGACGTGCGTATTAAATGATGACTCAGTTCTTAATATATTGATAGATTAACTGATGTTCATGGTACTTACGTTACAAGCAATGGTCCTACCTACTCCTAGATATTTCGTTAGCTTTAAGTTATATACTAACAAAGAATGTCCTCTAAACAGTGCATGTTGAGTTAGCCTATAAGTGGAGTAGGTATACAACATTGCAATAGAATATTTAAATGTGTCTAGTTTTATAAGATTTTTGTATACACGTTGGCTTCCGAATAAAATAAAATAGATATTTTACATGTACCTATTCGATCACATTTTTGTATGGAAGTCCCCCTTTACATTTTATGTATGAATTTTAGTATAGTTTTAAAAATTTACTTTTAAAAATGGATGCTTAGTAAATACCATTGTGGAACCCCAAAAACCACTTTACTATTTACTGATAAACTTTAGTCTTTATCATCTTTATTCTATCTTTATTAATAAAATGACACACTTTTAAGTTAATAAAGCCTACTTAAAAATATTTAAATTATTTTTAAGTAGGTTCACCACATTTTTAAAAGTGTTAGGACATAATATATTCCCTGTCAAGTAATAGTTAAATATTTTGAGGCATTTGTATTAAAAAAAATACTTATGTATATTACACAAATATTAAAAATCGCGTTTTTACAATTTATACCCAAGTGAAACTTTTTAATCAAATTTATAAGTGACAATTTATTGATATAAGAAATTCGAAATAATTGGGTATGTTAGCTTAGGTGGCTTAGAATCGCTTCTGAAATTCAAACTCAGCATTATTATTGCATCTTGATCGTTTCTCTGTAATACTAAGGGCCGATGTTTCAATTGTTAGACAAGTGGAAAATTAAAAAATTTTAAAACACCCACGACTTTTGCAGACTTGTAATTGAAAAAGGATTAAATAATTTTTTTGAAACTCCCCGACTAAAGGCAAGTAAGAACTAAGAACCTATCAGTATAATTACAAATCCAAGAAAATCCGCCGGAGCTGCTGTGTTTTGCCTATGACGGTTTGATGGTGCTGTTTACCAGTTGATGACTAATTCAATTTCTTGATACTTCTCATATACCGGCAGTTTATCAATACTTACTAATTACATTAATTGATATTGGAAACGAAAATAGCAGCTCCGACGGATTTTCTTGGATTTGTAATTATACTGATAGGTTCTTAGTTCTTACTTGCCTTTAGTCGGGGAGTTTCAAAAAAATTATTTAATCCTTTTTCAATTACAAGTCTGCAAAAGTCGTGGGTGTTTTAAATTTTTTTAATTTTCCACTTGTTTTATAGTTTTTCGATTAATATATTAATGTGATTTAAATTAAATTATTATTAAGAAATGAAAATTAATCTTCAAACTAGCCATTAGCTTCTCTAGCAGCGTTTGAAGGCATCATCCCTTCCAAGTCATAAAGAGACGTTTATTGTGGCGCCCCCTGCTGTTCAATCACAAAAACAATTATCTACGAACCATTGCCAATGACTCACTAATATTTGAAACAAAACTGTATCCAAATCGGTTCAGTCATTTTCGTAATAATTGAGAACATTCGTTTGCATTGTAAATGTTTTTTATGGCGCCCCCTGGTGATCGATGTTCGTAACAACTATCTAAGAACCATCGCCAATGAATACCAAACATTATACAGAAAACCGCATCTAAATCGGTCAAGCCGTTTTTGAAATAAATGGGAACATCGATGACACACAAATAAACCAACAAACAAACAAACAAACAAACAAACAAACAAACAAAAATATTTTTGCATTATTGGTTTTTGTGAACAATTTAACATACAAACAAACATAAAATCTTTTTAATAGAGTAATGTACAAACGGTCTCTCACCCTAAACGCATATACCCGTACTCCGTTCCGTCGTGGGTAATAAAACTATCTGAGGAATAAATTTGAAACATATGCCATACAAAATCTGTCAAAACGTCATATTTATTCCTTACTTAGTTAACGTTTATCTGGCAATTGAATAATCGGCCCTAAAGCGAATATATAGAGGCAAATAATTACTATATTTGCAATTTTTTTACTACATTTTCAAACAGTTTTCTTACCTAAGTCATTAAATTTTCTGTAGTTAATATTTGTTATAAAAATAATAATTAAAAACTTTTGATTAACTTTATCGGTGTATACAAGCAAGTATCTAGTCATAATGTTCTTATTTGTTTTAAATATGAGACCGCCATTTAGTATTTACTAATGTTATCTACCGTCCACGCGTCTTAATAATTAACTGAATCATTAAATTTATTACTGTGTGTATTTTCATCCGATTTCGAGTTAACGGGAGAACAAAGGAAATCGATTAGGCAGCAACATCAATCTTTAAATATAAGTATGTATATAGTTTATATGCAACGTTAGCAATTAAAATTGTAATTAATTTATATCAATGTAAATTTTAGCATCGTATTATTCTGCTGAACCTACCTAACTACTTAAGTATATTATTTTTGTTTAAATTTTGACTAAAAACGCCTTTGTTATGTAAATATTTAAAACGAAGAAAAGTGCCAAATCTAAAAATTTATATAATTTACTATTATAATGGATAATTCGCTGTCTCAAGATACTTATTGTGTGTAGAACAGTTAAGTATTTGTTCTTGGAGTACATCCAAGACGTCTCTGAAATTAAACGTAAGTTTCAGGTTTTTGAGAAAGTTTTGGTAGAATTTGCAATATTTGACTTCAAATTTTTAATAATTACTCTTGTTTTGCTCTAGTAGTTCTTTTAAAATATTTTTGACCCCATTTATTCTATGAGTGCCTTTAAAAAACAAGTACATCATTTTAATATCAGAGACCTCATTTCGCTCGGTCTATCATAATATCACTATAAACAATAAATCAAGGAATTTATTATTTGTAATACAATGAAAAAATATAGAGCTGCACTTGATACGAATAAATTTCACGAAGCTAATCAGCCCTTTGTATAAAAAACCTAATAGGTGGTTTTACAACAAAAGATGCTCAAAAAAGCAACGCACTGACAGTTTCCATGGTTCAAATTATTATGAGCAGCCTGCAGCATGTTATCACTTATTAATAATTATAAAAAATTAGGAGACCAGATTGCTCTTATATAAATTGAAGACACAATTAAACACAATAATCTTCCTTCTACAGTCTAATGATAAAAATTCGCTATCGGAGTCATGTGTCTGTTAAAGCGAAGCCAACTGCCAACCCTGGGTGGGTCAGTCGCCTGATAACCCTTGCACGCCTTCGCAGACCTCCGACTCGGAATCTCTCAGATGCAGTGAGAACTTCACCCTTCTGCGTCGCGTCTTAGTCTATAAAGGCGACCGGCTCACACAAAAGGAACAGTCCATATTCGTTCTCCGCCGATGATGTTAATCATTTATGCGCACGAGATCACTTCGTAGATCACGCAACCTCGCCTGCGATGACAAGAAGTAAACCCAACAAAGTGCTTCCCATAAATCCTTTATTTTAAAATTCCCTCCGTTTCAACGCGCACGCGCGTTCCATTGGCTGTGATTGGTTGTGACTCGTGAAACGGAACGCTCGGCTCGCGAACATGAGTGTGTGTCAAAACAGTGTGAGTGTGACTGTCAGTCGCGCTACGTGCAACAGCAAAGGGAGCATGATTGTTGTGTCCAACAGACTGCCGTTCATTTTGAAGAGAAATGAGAAAACCGGTGAATTAGAGAGAAAAGCCAGGTAAGTCCATAGGATGATTAAAATACCCTTAACTTTACTCAATACCATTCATGTCTTTCTTTGAAGCGTAATACCAAGTGTTTTCCCGGCGACTCCTTTGACCTGTGACCTAGAATTTCTGTATTATTGCGCCCTAAAAATATAAAACCAGTAATTTTTAAGGGGTTTGTTAAACTTGTTTTTTATATTAATACAATTTTCAAGGGTCTTCAAATAGGGATAGTAAGTCCGAAATAACATTAAAGTTGTCCCGATTTTAATTATAAAATGTAAATGTAACTTACAGGTAAATGTAACTAAACATTGACAAAAAATCTTAAAAATACAAATAAGTGTAGGTAAATATTAATTGTTCAAGTGAAAAATAAACATTCGCCTTTCTATTGCAAGTGCAACCACCTAAAACCTCAATTTGATCCCTTCTCGCCGGCCGGGCGGCGCATTACCTGTCGGGAACATTCGCGAAATCTCAAAAGCATACGCACCGTACTTTAGTTAGCACCTACCTATAAATGCATTTGACGTATTCTATACTAGCTAGCTCGTGATGGATTCGTGACAAAACATCTTCTTCCTATAAGTTCTTTAGCTGTTTTGTTAATATGTTATTACGTTACGATATCTTTTCCGGAAGAATTGACATCAGTGACGTAATTTTAATGAATACGTACATACACACAGCCACTTACGTACCTAGGTACCTACTTCAAGTAGGTTTGCAACACAGGTTTACAATAACATTTTTTAATCGAGATTTGCGAACAAGCAACTGATAAAATAGATATTTGGGTAGAACTGATGACTAAACATACCTTAACCTTGATCTTGAATCGAGTGTTTACATTGTCAGTATCGTCATGTCACCGTTATTCCACTGTAACTTGGAACTATATCTTCTATATATATAAAAGAGAGTTACCACTCACTCACTCACTGACTAATCACGATATCTCAGGAAGTATAAAGCCTACAAACTTGAAATTTGAAAGGTAGGTTCTTTGTAATGGGTAGGTGTCAGCTAAGAAACGATTTTGAGAAACTACCCCTCTAAGGGGGTGAAATAGGGGTTGGAAGTTTATATGAAAGTCCCGTGTTTTTGAAGTTAGAGATGTGAAAATCGTCATTTAGGTTATCAGCTTCAGATATTAAAAATTTGTATAAGTCGTTTTGGAAAATTCCCCTTTAAGGGTGGTAAAATAGGGGATGAAAGTTTTTATGTGAAAATTTTACTATTGTTACTGTTGACTTGAAATTTGGAAAGTAGGTTCTTTCTAATGGGTAGTTGTCAGTTAAGAAACGGTTTTGAGAAAATCCTTCCCTAAGGGGGTGAAATAGGGGTTGGGAGTTTGTATGAAAGTCCCGTGTTTTTGAAGTTTAAAGAGTCGTGAAACTCGGCATTAGCACTGAATCTCACGCGCATGAAGAAGCCGAATTTCACGCGGGCGATGCCGAGGTATTATTACGAGGTATTATTACAGAATTAACATCGTTGTTTAATGTAATTTGCATCGATTGTATAGGCTTTAGGTTTATGGTAGGCATTGATTGCTTGTGATGGTTGCGTTCCTATGGTTACCGGTGATGTTTTGACGATGTACAATTTTGTGTAGGAGAATCACCCGCAGATTTAAAATAACCGTTAGAGTTCCGTCTCAAAATGGTAAAAATGGGGTCCGAATTCGAATAGAAACGTTTTAAGAAAATCAAAAAAAAACAACACGAAAATAATTCATTTCAAAAGATTCACTAAACGCATTCATGGCAACGTAGTACAATCTATGGTGGCATAGCGCCCTCATGGTGCCATTGTGTCCGTCTGTCTGTTTGTCTGTCATATTCAATTTTATTACAAAAATCAATATGGTTATATTGGTTAGGTATTACTAGACATTTTTTTGTTCGCGCCTCCTTTCCTGCAAACACTTCTATGCATAGTTTAGAAGAGTGTAAATAGTTACATAATACTTAGTGTACCTACCTTCTACGATGTAGTACTTAGCAACGGAAGGTCAGGGATTAATCAATATTTACCTGGATACGGTACTTCCTAACCACAGCTGTAAAAACAACAACATGATAGATAAAATCTGTCGATAGGTACTGAATTTATTTATTATTTAGATATTTCTTTTCACTCTTACAATTTATACGTTCGTGGGTGCGTCAGGCAGCGTTCAGAATATTTTGTCTGAGCGTTTTTGGATATTATTATAACCGACAGATTAAGACAAAATTACAATCATTAAACAATCCATTGTAGTTTCTGATAAAAAATAGAAAAAGGAAGTTTTCAAGCAACTTTTGGGAGAAATTTCTATCGAGAAAATTTTATCCAATTTAAATAAAATACCCAAAATACATGAAGTTCTGAAAGAAAATGTCTTTATATTTTTCAACCTACTGGTCACTTAAAATCGCTGGTCAAATAAACCTAGGTACTGGTCACTAATTGGTCTTTATATTTTTACCCACGACGGAACGGAGTACGGGTATATGCGTTTAGGGTGAGAGACCGTTTGTACATTACTCTATTAAAAATATTTTATGTTTGATTGTATGTTAAATTGTTCACAAAAACCAATAATACAAAAATATTTTTGTTTGTTTGTTTGTTTGTTTGTTTGTTTGTTTGTTTGTGTGTTCGTTTGTGCACATCAATGTTCCCATTTATTTCAAAGACGGCTTGACCGATTTAGATGCGGTTTTCTGTTGTATGTTTGGTGTTCAGCGGCAATGGTTCTTAGATAGTTGTTACGAACATCGATTACCAGGGGGCGCCATAAAATACATTTATATTGCAAACGAATGTTCCCATTTATTTCAAAAACGGCTTGACCGATTTAGATGCAGTTTTCTGTATAATGTTTGGTATTCATTGGCGATGGTTCTTAGATAGTTGTTACGAACATCGATCACCAGGGGGCGCCATAAAAACATTTATATTGCAAACGAATGTTCCCATTTATTTCAAAAACAGCTTGACCAATTTAGATGCAGTTTTCTTTATAATGTTTGGTATTCATTGGCAATGGTTCTTAGATAGTTGTTACGAACATCGATCACCAGGGGGCGCCATAAAAAACATTTACAGTGCAAATGAATGTTCCCAATACAGTTGTACAGTTGGATACAGTTTTGTACAAAATACTAGTGAGTCATTGCCAATGGTTTGTAGATAATTGTTCTTGTGATTGAACAGCAGAGGGCGCCACAATAAACGTATCTGTATGACTTGGAAGGGAAATTCTCTGTTTTAATATATTTCTAGTAAATTCCTTGTGTTAGTGATTGGGTTTGTTTGAACTAGTCTCAAACATTAAATTTGGTGACGAGGGTCTGACGATGCAACATGGGGCTGATTAGCGATGCATATTAATGGTAACTAGTAAATACCTCGAGTTTAGGCTCATTTGATTTGGTTAAACTATTTTAACACATAAGGCTTGGTGGCGAGGATTAATGAATGAATATGGCGCATTTACCCGGCAAGAGGGCCATGGCCCAGGGCGTCAGCCTCCGAGGGGCGGCGCCAGCCGCACCTCGCTCAGTTTTTCTTACTTTATTAGAGAAATTCCCTGTGTTTAATGTGTTATCTTTCTATTAAACACGTATTGTGTATACAGTCTAGTAAACAGGGATTCGTATGTTTTAACTAGGCCCAAACCTTTAGATGTACTTACATAGTACATCTAACCCTAGATGTATGTACATACATCTAGGGTTAGATGTATGTACATACATCGCTTCAGACGCTGCATAGAGGAGTTAATGGCTAGTTCGAAGATTAATTTTATTTTTTTAATAATAATATCTTTTTAATTACATTAATATAATAATTGAAAAACTATAAAACAAGTGGAAAATTAAAAAATTTTAAAACACCCACGACTTTTGCAGACTTGTAATTGAAAAAGGATTAAATAATTTTTTTTTTAAACTCCCCGACTAAAGGAAAGTAAGAACTAAGAACCTATCAGTATAATTACAAATCCAAGAAAATCCGTCGGAGCTGCCATTGCTATTTTCGTTTCCAATATCAATTACATAATGAAATTAGTAAGCATTGATAAACTGCCGGTAGGTATATGAGAAGTATCAAGAAATTGAATTAGTCATCAACTGGTAAACAGCATCATCGACCGTCACAGGCAAGACACAGCAGCTCCGGCGGATTTTCTTGGATTTGTAATTTTACTGATAGGTTCTTAGTTCTTACTTTCCTTTAGTCGGGGAGTTTAAAAAAAAATTATTTAATCCTTTTTCAATTACAAGTCTGCAAAAGTCGTGGGTGTTTTAAAATTTTTTAATTTTCCACTTGTTCAACTACAGGTCACTTAAAATCGCTTAAAACACCGTCTACGCCGTAGTTGGAATTTGCCTCATCACCTGATGGTCAAACAGATGCGGTCGCAGTCTAAAATTTTGGAGATCTCTAATAAAATATGTCCCAATCAGAACTGAACAATTAAATATCTACATACTTTTACTCATATCATAAGACCAATGGAAGTCTTCTATTTAGCCAACCCGACACTCAAGGAAGGGTTATGCTTTCCTAATTTTGTAACTACATTTTTTTTTGTTTTGTTGTTTGTTTGTTCATAGATAAGTACATATTATGTATGTTTGTAAATTTCGTTATTGCCTCGTATGTTTCAAACGGCTGAATGGAGTTTCTTAAATTCGTCTTAGAAACCCGTTAGCTCTTAAATAGGTTTTTTAATTATCAAGATGACAGAATCTGTTGTTTACGTTTTGTCCAGTCAAACAGATGGCAGAATTTGTTTACGATTACGATAGCGATGCCGATGAATACGTTACGATCTTACGCAATAGCCTAGCTTATCAAACACCGAGGCGAGGTTATTCATCAGCACCCAGGCAACTGAGATATAAAATTGACTTTAAAACTGTCATATATATAGTCTTACTTATTTACTACACTCAGGCACAGACCATTGGTTTAGTGCTCAGTGCACTCAGGTCACTTTTATTTTTAGCTCAGGCTTTATTTCAGTACTTTGAAGGTTCGCCATTTCATTCCCCATAAAAAGTGCGTAGGTACTTTCCTATTTTATCAGAGTCTTATTGCCGGAATAAAAAAAAGCTTATCCAAAGTGGCTAATTAACGACCACTTATTAATTTTGCGCTAGACTTTTCGTAGGTACTTCTGTTTTTCTCCCGATTTTTTGTCACAATTCTGGGCCCAACCTTAGATGAGAGAGTGTAGGCCGTGGCTCACTACACTGGCCAACAACGGGTTTGAGACCTCACACACTATTATGCTGAACTCTCAAACTGGCGGGATTTCTCACGCGACTTTCCTTCACCAGCAAGTGATGGTATTAGATATTTTCCATTTCTAACATAGGTATATAATATTTTTTGTATGTTGGTGAGAGTATGGTTGATAAGTGATGAATTGATGCCGGATCAGCTAGGCGATTTCGTAAGAAAAACGTTTTCATCGCTATTGTAAACAAATTATGCCACC
Source organism: Coenonympha arcania (assembly GCA_036785405.1). Classification (NCBI taxonomy): domain Eukaryota; kingdom Metazoa; phylum Arthropoda; class Insecta; order Lepidoptera; family Nymphalidae; genus Coenonympha; species Coenonympha arcania. Next base: position 10,159,726 of record CM072063.1, on the reverse strand, counting down.
TGAATGGCTGCAAAAATATATAAACTACAGACTCAGCTTACTTGGCAGCAGACAGAATTTGTTTACGATTACGATACCGATGAATACGTTTTTTATGCAATTGCACGTCTGTTACTGTAGGCACCTACGTCTACTTACTATAAATACATAATGACTACACGATATCACAATCACATTTTACACATTATTACGTAGGACAGATTAATTTGTTTTGCTATAATCCGCTACTTGAAAAGATTCTGTTATGGTACAATACTTCACAATTTGAAATCGAAGAGTCAACATCTCCTGAGGATGTCCCGGTGTCGGGAAGAAACGTGCGTCGAAGAAAGTGTTGGAAAATTGTGTGTGGTGTTTCATGTGGGCAGTGTTCTTGCATATTGTACTCGTATACCATACAGAATCTTTTCAAGTAGCGGATTATAGCAAAACAAATTAATCTGTCCTGCTCACAGAATTATTATGTGCTCTGTGGTCCTGCTAATTATGGAAATCCGAAAAATAACGCCTGCTTCCTTTCAATAATAATTATTACGTAGTTAGGTATATTTTTTGTGGTTTTAACCCTATTTTTAAAATGATAATATTGATAATGACTACGATATTTCAACGTAATAGTGGTTGCTGTAGTGTGAACTTTAAACTTATTCCGCTGCCTCGTTGGTTTTGTGACTTGCATTGCATGTTTATACTGCGGATCGCGTCCTCGGTTCGATTACCGTGTCGGCAATTTTTTTTTTCCATATAAATTGTTGCTTGTCAAGAAAATCCCAGGTATGTAGTAGGTACCTAGACACAACCACGTAGTACCTAGATACATCAGCCCGAAGAAACTGGCGTGGTTCACCTCCATGCCTCGAAGGGTACGTAAGGCCGTTCATTACATGGAGAGTCTAACTTCCTCTCTGAAATTGAGACTCAAAATGGATAATACCATGTACTTACCTAAATATTTTGTACATATATTTAGGTAAGTACATGGTACATGGGCTAAAAATAGGTAAGTAGGAAAAAATAGCAATATTCAGCTAGTAGGTACCTAGAGGTACATACTGATAATGACCTATTTATAACGTATCTACCTAATCTAATTGTAACAAGTAGGTCCACATACGCTAAACAGTGGTGTGAATTTTCAGAACTGTATCGGAAAATCTGCGGAAAATAGGTACCTACCTATATATGTAGATTATTACAATAACACGCAAGAGTAGTAGGTACTTTATAGCTATGTATAATGTATATATATATCTATACCTGTGTTATAGATATTTCAATCCACGATGACGCGCCCCACTCTGTCAAACTCCGAATCGAATGAAACATAAGCGATTTTGACAGAGTGGGGCGCGTCTTCGTGGATTGAAATGTCTATATACTTATACGTACGAGTGTATATTATTTAATTTTCTAATACTATGTGCAAAACAGCTCTTTCCGAACGTGACGTTAGAGTCTGACATTTCGTGATTAAAAATATTGTGAAAGTAAAATATTTTGATTTTATACTGATACCTTGGTGATGGCTAGTAAGTAGGTTTTATTTATTGCAACTCAGATTCTCAGGCACTCATTTTGACGTGATAATCTATACTTATAATAAATCTGTAACAGGTCAAATTCTGTACATTAAAGATATTTTGAACATTTTTTTCGAGGGCACTCTAAAATCGGTTCTGAACCCAAAACTGTATTTTTTTTCATTTTTGTCTGTCTGTCTGTCTGTCTGTCTGTCTTTCTGTATCACGGCCGCGCATCACGCCGAAACTACTGAATGAATTCCAATGAAACTTTGTATGACTTGAGTTCACACTACGAGGAAGGACATAGGATACTTTTTATCCCGAAATTCAGCATGGTTCCTTTAGGAGAGGGGATAAAAGTTAAAATGTATACTGAGTTGTAAATCATTAACGCGTGGTCCGATTTCATTCATTCTTTTTTTGTTAGAAAGGGGATACATTAAAGATTGTTCTGTAAATATTTCAAAGTCATCGGTTTTGTAGTTCAGAAAAAATAGACATAATAACCCTCAGTATTTGTCCAAATAGCTTGAAACACGGAATATGCAGAAAACTTTTAACGTACGGCTCATCTTAAGCTGGCGTACCCTGTTGTGAAAATTAGACCCTTCCAAAGGAATGCCAAATGATCATTATACACAGTACGTACGTCCAAAATAAGTGATGCTGAAGGGTTAATCTATATGTATAAAAGAAAGTCGTGTTAGTTACACTATTTATATAACTCGAGAACAGCTTTACCGATATTGCTGAAAATTGGTGAGAAGGTAGCTTAGAGCCAGGAGACTGCTATATAATACATTTGATGTCCCTAAAAGCAGAGGAACGATTGCCCTGGCCGATTTAATTTTCCCATACAAATACCTAAGGTCGTACCCACAGAAATAGTGTGGTCGTACCGCTGTATGGTGGAATCAAACGAATCGCACATCAAATGAAAGAGCGTAAAAAAATACTCGATCCGAGTCGACGACTTATATGTGGCGAATTAGGATTATCGAGTATTTTGAAAATAAAAATAAAATTAATAAATGGATTTAATGGCGTTGCTAAGTAAACATTTCATTGCTGTCAATTTTTTTCCATAGATTTACTGTAGTGTTAGGTCCGACCTCTTTGGTCTATTTAATTTATTAGCCCAAAGTTTATTTGATATGCAAATAACGTTATAAGATGTGATCAGTCCGATTGTAGGTTTCGGAGAAAATCGAACATCACGTCGATGTATTTGTTCAAGAAATGGTAGTTATACGCTGAAACAGATTAATAAAGTAGGATCTCTCCATCGTATACAATCGTTAAAAAATGGTGAGAAGAATTGACGCACTGAAGATCAGAGAAGCTAAACATATAGCATTGAAGATGAGCCACAAGCTGGACGGCCGTCAGCTTCGACTACTGAATATAGCGTCGGAAATATTTGGGATTTGATACTGGGGGCCGTTGAGATAGTTGAAATCATAGGTATATCCTATCAACAAACTCGAAATATTATAATTGTCATAATGAATTGGGTCTTCGCAGAAAGCTTAATAAGTGAGACATAATTAATAAGGCAAAACTAAATACTAAATATTTGGGATTTGATACTGGGGGCCGTTGGGATAGCTGAAATCATAGGTACCTATATCATATCAACAAACTCGAAATATTATAATTGTCATAATGAATTGGGTCTTCGCAGAAAGCTTAATAAGTGAGACAAAATTAATAAGGCAAAACAACGTTTGCTGGGTCAGCTAGTGTTTAATAAATTGATGAACACCAGCAACGCACATGAAAAATAGTAACGTTCCGCGTAACGTTCCACCTGAGCCTGTGCGTGCAAGCGAGAGCGCGCAACAAGCGATAGAGAGGCACGATAAAACAAACGATAGAGAGGCCAATTATGACGTTATCACGTAAATCTATCGTCCGTAAACCGACTTTACAGACAACCAATTTTTTTACAGCCAAATCGGTGGGCTGATTCTTATCGTTCAGTTTGTTAGTTAGACACCCATACTGGGGTATTAACTAAGGAAACGGAATGCAAAAATAGGAATTCACAATGCAAAAAGAATGCAAAAATAGAATTTTTGCCCCCGATTTGTTAGTGATGTTTGCTTACTAACAAACTGAACGATAGGTACAGAATCAGCCCACGGTTCTGTAGTTGCGGCGTGAAGGAGTAAGAAACATACACAATATATATTATACAAACACACACACAAACTTTCGCCTTTATCAATAAGCGTGACAACATTGGATAATGGACATAATTGGTGATGTTGTGAAATTGTTTCATTGAGCTCTGATAAATGGACGAACAAATGGACCCAAATACGTACTTATTTCTTTAATCTGAAACACCGTTCCGTTTTGCCAATTAGTAACTTAATTGTATTAAACGTACCTAGGTATGTTACTTAATCAAATTATTGAAAACCACGTCTGTTTGGCTGTGGAAATTTTGCCACAAATAACAGAACATAATATGGTAGAGAATGTAAACAAAACTAAATAAGTAATGTAGGCAAAGTACTCAAAGTAGTAAGTTTTGTGTAGCATCTGTTTGTTTGGAAAAAGAGAACACGTCAGGCTTTTCAGTATTACCTATGTGCGGTTTATGCAGGAAACATGGTGAAGAAATCTGTTTGCAGTCTGCTCAAGTGGCTCAAGCCAACCTGACCTGCGTCACAGATTGTAATAGCCAGGGTATAGGGGACGTACGGATAGACGGACGGACGGCGAAGTCTTAGAAATAGGGTCCCGTTTTAGGTAAGGAACCCTAAAAAACCCTTAGGGGACAGTACTATTTGTCGACTGTCAGTTGTCGATTCCGAGTAGGGTTAGTGCAATGATCTTAGAAGAAAAAGGAGGGTTTAGTGTACAAAATTTACCTACGATCCTTTTTGCAGCGCCGGCGGTCTGGTGACGGCAGTGGCGCCGGTGGTGATCCGCGGAAGCGGCATCTGGGTGGGCTGGCCCGGCATCCATCTGGACAACCCCAACGAGCGGATCCCCGAGTCCGACCCCGACGACAAGACGCCCACCGCCGGCCTGCTATCCAGTAAGGTGAATATTATCCTGCCCAAATCAAACAAATTGGCGTACAAACTGGCGACCGAATGGCGTAGTGGTAGCGCACCTGCCGTCTGCGCCGAAGGTCGTGGGTTCGATTACTACTGGTACTACCACTACTGGTAAATATTTGTGTGATGAGCATGAATGTTTTCCAGTGTCTGGGTGTTTTTCAATATATTATATTTATGTATATTAGTATGTATGTATATATATTTATCAGTTATCTAGTACCCTTATCACAAGCTATCGCTTACTTTGGGGCTAGATTGCGATGTGTAAAATGTCCCGTATATATTTATTTTATTTGTTTAAAAAGCCTTTATCACTCATGAAATCACAGACACTCATGAAATGTCAGACCCAACTTTATTTAGTAAAAGTCACGGATTGAAAAGGTTCGTCGATTTTCAAAGTGATTCGTTTACACTGGTCGATTGCACTGGCATGTTGACGTAATGGACGCTTTTTTTTCCTTCGGAGGGGAAATCCACATAGACACCTTATCGGCAGTGCTAGTGCCGGACTCTTACCGGCTAAAACCCCTCCATCTCCAATGTGTGCCTGCCGTTAAGGGGATTTACTGAATTTATTTTTGTCTTTCTCACTCTCACGTAGATTTGGTAGGTGCGACGTGCAGCGTCGCGGAATAATATAGCAGAAAAACGACGTTTTACCTAATTACTCAAAAACTAAGCCAGTTATCAAAAATCTGTTCTAAGCGTTTTAGGATATTATTATTACCGATACATTAAAACAAAAATGACAATTACATCCATTGTAGTTTCCGATAAAATAAAGAAAAACTGAGATTTTGGAGCAACTTTTGGGAGAACTTTCTATCGAGAAAATTTTATCCAATCGTGTTTCTGCTTCTTAGCGATTTTAGATTAAGGACCCAAAATACATGACGTGCAAATTTGAAAGTAATTGTCTTCATAGTTTTTGCATAAAACTTCATTCAAAATCACCTAAATACGGCTTGTAGGCCGTTAAGCCTAAACACGGAAACATGATGGTCTCAAAACCTCCACTCCTTTTCTCCTCTTCCTCCTTTATTTACATAATTTTCTCTATGTAGTTATAACATAGAGAAAATTATGTAAATAAAGGAGTATGTAGTTATAACATAGAGAAAATTATGTAAATAAAGGAGGAAGAGGAGAATAGTAATCCAGCGTTCTTCTTTTTCCAACATTTTGTTTATTAAATTTTCTATTATATTTCCTATATTATTTTCCTATAATGGACTCTTGCAGTAATAGTGCAAGGGAAAACAGACACTAAGGTGACGAACCTTTTCATTCCCTGACTATACCTAGAAGAGCGGACAAAAAATTCGGCACGAAATGCACGGCGATCAAGCTCAAGAGATATTCATTACTTTTTCGGAGTCGAATCGTCTTACTCATGAGTCATCAACATGAGGATCGAGGGAACCCTCTGTCCCTCTATAATTCCAGCTGACTGCTATGATCCCCAGCCTTGTCGAAAGTGCAATGGATGTTGGTGTGGATGGCTCTACAGTCGATAAATGCTGTCAGACAATCTCGATAAAGGCAGCTTTATCCATCTACGCGGCTTGTTTTGACTGAAATCCAAAACATCGCAATTGCCTTATTCCAACGATACGAATGAGTCCATGAACATTCTAAAATTACTGCATCATTAGGTCATCGTCTGAACCGACGGAAAAGCGTGACGTGAAAAATTCTTTCAGGTCCTAATAAAATGGTTTTAAATTAATGTCCCACGTGTAGGCCATCTCTACCGTGACGGCCATGACAGAAAACACTTTACATAATCTGATCCTCGTCCATTATCCTGTAATTTGTGTTGTTGTAGCATATAGGCGCCTATGCAATATAAAGTACCTACCTAAGTATCATGATATTTATGACAAGCGGTTGAACAAATAAATACAGTAATAATTATTATAAAAGCATTTACCTCATCTGTCTCGTTTGTTGCTTTAGGTAAAGTAACAGCTGAAGGCTTATTTATCGATTCTATTTTAACAATCTGTCTTAACTGTTTTACCCATCTTCCCTCCGTCGTAAACTAGTTAGTAAATAATAAATCTAGTACACAAATGCAGAATATGCATTGCAAGCTAGTTCTGCGTGTACCTTAGTAAGCAGAGCAATTAGACGATAGGTATTACAATTAAAACCATTATCAGATAACGTATAAATAAACAGCCGCCATGGGACATGTTTACCGACTATTCCACCTATTTATGTATGTATTCCTATTTATCTATTGCAATTTACAATAGGTTTAACTTGGTTTACATCCTTACATCTGATGGAAAATAATGATGTGGTCGAAGATGGAGCGCGATTGATAGAAGCTGATGCCTATTCACTCTTTTCTTAATGGTTTTTAGATACCTGATACTTTCAGTGACTTAAATTCATTTATTTCATTCTTTGTTGGTTCCAGATCGTCGCCATTTACGCCGAGCCGAAACTATTCGACAGTTACTACAATGGCTGCTGCAACGGCACATTCTGGCCTCTGTTCCACTCCATGCCGGACCGGGCGACCTTCATCGCCGACCACTGGAGGGCGTACATCAAAATCAACGAGGAATTCGCGGCAAAGACCATCCACGCCCTGAAGTTGTTGAAGGATAACAAGGAAAAGAACGGGAATTCCCCGCCAATCGTGTGGGTCCACGATTACCATCTCATGCTGGCCGCCAATTGGATCAGGCAGCGGGCTGAAGAAGAAAATATAAAGTGCAAGCTGGCTTTCTTCCTTCACATTCCGTTTCCGCCATGGGACATATTCAGGCTGCTGCCTTGGTCAGACGAAGTGCTGCAAGGGATTTTAGGTAAGTTTCATGGTTTTTGCTTGGCAACTGAAGTCCATTTTATGTACAGAAAATGCCTAACGCATACACCTCCTCAAGGGAAACGGATGGGTCTTGCAGCCGTTAATAACAATCTGTTTCCACAACGAACCTGCTGGCGGGAGTACGGGATTAACGGTTACTCACCACGCTCACGTAAGGCTTTGACCAGCCACCTTAACAGCGGGTCCAATCACAACCAGAGGTCTGAATCGGTTTACACAGTAACCGGCGAACCGAGCAAAAAATGTCGCTATAGTTTACTGGTGTCAAAAATGTTTGTTTTGAGACCAATACATAGAAGTCATTGTTTGAGACCAACGGCGGCGTCAGTAGATGAGCCAACCGCAGTATTGTTTATGGATCGTGGTCCACGCCACAGGTCACTTGACAGATGGCGCTACTTTTTAACCGACTTCAAAAAAAAGGAGGAGGTTCTCAATTCGTTGGAATCTTTTTTCTTGTATATAGAAGGTTTACGTAAAATGTTTAGATGGGTTCATCCTTAAGTTCATATCGGTGTATTCGGTACAGCATTTATATTCATTATTATGTACGAGTGGGTACTCAGTTTCCTTAAATGAATTATATAGTATACTGAGTACCCACCTTACATTAGATTCGCATATAAAGTGATCAATGAATTAATGAATAGGTAACTAATACCTATATTATGTAACCACTTATCTTAATATGGTAATAGGCACAGACATAATATAATAGGTAAGTATGTATTCTTAAGTATACAACGTCATATATTATACCTACACGGTACTGTCATAATATTATTATGTTCAACGTGGATTACAGATGGGCCATATAATATAGGTACCTACAACGTATTTTAAGAAACCTTTTTCATTCATTAATTTACTTGGATAAGACAACTATAGAAACAATTTTTAATACTGGATTGAACGGGTTAAAGCAGATTTTATGTTATTTTTCGGAAATCCATGGTTATTAGTAAACTACATTAGTACTTATCCTGTATTCATCCCATCACACACAAATATATCCAATGCTTTTTCTACGTACATTTCGCCAGTAGGTGGCTTACAACAGTAAAATAATAATTGTTCATCAAATACAATTCTACACATCAAAGTAACTCGTAGGTGCAATTTACAGGTTGCGACATGGTCGGTTTCCATATCACAGATTACTGTTTGAACTTCATCGACTGCTGCCAAAGAAACTTAGGTTGTCGTGTGGATAGAAAGAATCTGCTGGTGGAATTGGGCGGTCGGACAATTTGCGTGCGGCCTCTACCTATCGGCGTTCCCTTCGACAGATTCGTCACATTGGCTCAAAACGCAAAACCAGTGCTCAACATGACCCAGCAAGTGATCCTCGGGGTCGACAGGCTAGATTACACCAAAGGTTTAGTGCACAGGCTGAAAGCTTTCGAAAGGCTGCTGGAAAAACATCCCGAGCATATAGAAAAGGTTGTGCTACTCCAAATATCGGTTCCATCGAGGACAGATGTGAAGGAATACCAGGATTTGAAGGAAGAAATGGACCAATTGGTCGGAAGAATCAATGGAAGGTTTACAACGCCCAACTGGTCTCCAATTAGGTAAGCTCAGAATTATGTTGCTATATGTAAACGTCTACCAAAATCCGAATGCTGCTTTTACACGTTCCTGTTACACGCACATCATCTTTCCATATCTATCTGTTTTTATGGTAATCTATCGGCTATCCATATGCAACTTACACCTAAAGCTATAATCGCTAGCCTTTTTCGCCTCATCTTTTCTGCTACTGACGCATCTTTCGAACTTGTGGAAACACAGACTTCTATGATCAAGCCAGGTGCACTCCGTATTTTCATAGTATGAAACTACAATTATTGAGTACCTACCTACTACCTAGTTACGTGGTGCGTTGGTCCAGCCTCTAGACTCCGGTTGATAATAATCCAAAGTTAGTGTTTGAAGTTTATGAGTTACGCCATAGAGAAAGAGCCAACTTCTAAGTAAATTCAACAGCTATAGTCGCTATTAATTTCTGTACCTGTATTATCTACCATCTATTACATTTGCAGGTACATTTACGGATGCGTTGGCCAAGAGCAGCTCGCAGCGTTTTACCGAGATGCTGCAGTGGCTCTTGTGACCCCGCTAAGGGACGGGATGAATCTGGTCGCCAAAGAATTCGTGGCCTGTCAGATCAACAAGCCCCCCGGAGTGCTCATAGTGTCCCCCTTCGCAGGCGCTGGTGAAATGATGCACGAGGCACTTATATGCAACCCTTACGAGTTGGATGAATGTGCAGAAGTTATTCACAGGTGAGCAAAATATGATTTATTGGTGAAGAACTGGTCAAATTTTTTAACTATCCTCATATTATGTACTTATAACCATCCAATCTTAAACCGCTCCGCGCGTTCTAACGCGCAAATGCGTAAATAATATGTGACAAAAAGTAACAAAAGTTTATTCAGCGCGAACGGTTTCTCTACCTGTATTTTCTGATTTCTTGTAAACAGCCTCAGAGTAAGAGCAAATTATAACTATCAGAGACATAAAGCCAACAAGACAAGACAGACAAGAGAGTAGATAAAAGCCCATTTAAAACTTTTGAGCCATAAGTTCATAAATGTTTTTTCTAAAGCACCGCAAACAGGTTTTTGGGAATAATCAGGTCCTTATTTTAACGCCACGGTCTTGTAACTTCCAGGGCGCTGATAATGCCGGAGGACGAGCGCACGGTACGCATGAACCACCTGCGGCGGCGCGAGCAGCAGAACGACGTGGACAGCTGGATGATGGCGTTCCTCAAGGCCATGGACTCACTTGAGGAGGAAGCGGACGACATCGGCGCCACGTCCATGCAGCCCGTCACCATCGACGACTTCGATGAATACTTGTCCAAGTAAGTCCTCACTCCTCACTCCTCATATATTTTTTCAGTAGCAACGTCTTTGAATGCCTTTTTACTCCGTATGGATTCTTGTTGATTAGAAAAGAATAGGTTTCTGGAATAACGTGTTCCGACCCACTTGAGGAGACGATATCGGCGCCACGTCCATGAAGCCCGTCACCATCGACCACTTCGATGAATACTTGTCCAAGTGAGTTTTCGTAGCTTTACTCAGTAGAAACACAAAAATCCTCTCGGACTTTAATGTGCTGAACTCTTGCAGATTATTTCTTTATTTATTTAAATTGCTTCATGTACATGCTTACAATTTCTGCTAGAACTTACTTACATAGCACAAGCGTGCACAGACGCCCTGTCAGGACATTGCAATTTCACATAATAATTATTATTTTGGGTCGGCATTTGAAATACGCATCTGGATTTATGGGGTGGGGGTGGAGGGGCGGGTGAGGGGGGAGGGTAGGAACCCTCCCCACCATCCCCCGCGGCGCGGAAACCTATAATTTTTTTTTTATTATTTTTTTATTTCGACTATAGCCTAAAAAAAACTGGGGGACCTAGGAAATTAATTAAATATTTGTTGTATTATTTTACTATCTCAGAACCAACCAACAATGTGCACCTATAGGTAATTAGGTTAAGGTTATTTTCCTTTTTTGACCACCCAGAAATAAGAGCCCCGCGAAGCGGGGCTCCGTCGACATGCTCTTGGAGGGGAAGAGAGTGACGGCTAAGGAGTTTTCCTAGGTCCCCCACGTTTTCTTAGGCTATAGTCGTAAATTCTTATATAAAGTTAACACATAACTTCAAAAAATAAAAAAAATAATAAAAAAAAATTATAATTAATTAAATATTTGTTGTATTATTTTACTATCTCAGAACCAACCAACAATGTGCACCTATAGGTAATTAGGTTAAGGTTATTTTCCTTTTTTGACCACCCAGAAATAGGAGCCCCGCGAAGCGGGGCTCCGTCGACATGCTCTTGGAGGGGAAGAGGGTGACGGCTAAGGAGTTTTCCTAGGTCCCCCACTTTTTCTTAGGCTATAGTCGTAAATTCTTATATAAAGTTAACACATAACCTCAAAAAAAAAAAAAAAAAAAAAAAAAAAAAATTATAATTAATTAAATATTTGTTGTATTATTTTACTATCTCAGAACCAACCAACAATGTGCACCTATAGGTAATTAGGTTAAGGTTATTTTCCTTTTTTGACCACCCAGAAATAGGAGCCCCGCGAAGCGGGGCTCCGTCGACATGCTCTTGAAGGGGAACAGGGTGACGGCTAAGGAGTTTTCCTAGGTCCCCCACGTTTTCTTAGGCTATAGTCGTAAATTCTTATATAAAGTTAACACATAACCTCAAAAAATAAAAAAAATAATAAAAAAAAATTATAATTAATTAAATATTTGTTGTATTATTTTACTATCTCAGAACCAACCAACAATGTGCACCTATAGGTAATTAGGTTAAGGTTATTTTCCTTTTTTGACCACCCAGAAATAGGAGCCCCGCGAAGCGGGGCTCCGTCGACATGCTCTTGGAGGGGAAGAGGGTGACGGCTAAGGAGTTTTCCTAGGTCCCCCACTTTTTCTTAGGCTATAGTCGTAAATTCTTATATAAAGTTAACACATAACCTCAAAAAATAAAAAAATAATAAAAAAAAAATTATAGGTTTCCGCGCCGCGGGGGATGGTGGGGAGGGTTCCTACCTTCCCCCCTCACCCCCCCCTCCACCCCCACCCCATAAATCCAGATGCGTATTTCAAATGCAATCCCATTATTTTCCCCTTAATATGTTATTTATTACATTTAGAATTAAAATATTTACTAATAAATTATTGATAACGGCTAATTACAGAATATAATAAAATGTCAAAAATAATTTTAAACAATGTCAAATACTGAAATGGCCTTAAATATAATAGTAAAAAAAAATGTAAATATAAAATAATAAAAAACAACTAAGCAAAGTCAAAGGGGTAAGAGATAGCTAGTACAGTCCTTATAATAGTTATTATTATTTCTGAGTGTCGCGACATTGAGGTATTGCTCTCTAGTTATATAGCTCTCTCACTTCGTAGAAGCTTTTTTGGATTAACCATTTCTTGAGTTTGTCTTTGAATAAATGGTCCCGCTTCTCATCTTTTATTATTTGAGGGAGTTTATTATAGATCATAATCGATCGGAAGTAAGGACCGCGGCTTGATAGCGCGAGTTTGTAGTGTGGTAGCAGTAGTTTGTCCTGGTTGCGCAAATTTTTGTCGTGTGTAGTAATATCTTTCGCGATGTTGTAAAGGTGGTTATGCTTCCTAACGAATAGAGCCGTTTCAAGAATATATATGCACGGAAGGGTTAATAGTTATTTGTTATGCAAGGGCGCAAAATGGATTTTTGGGCCGAGTGTCAAATTTGAATGCTGAGCGGCGAAGGATTCTAGGGTTGAACCCTGAGCGCAGCGAGGGGTTCAAAGAATAGAATCCTGAGCATAGCGAGGCATTCAAAGGACACGAGACCCAAAAAAATTTGCGGCCGTACATAACACAAAATTTTTCATCTCACCACAGCGAGGAAAATTACTAGAAGAACACTTGGATCGGCATTGCGAGTATGTAAGATGTTGTCTTTAGTAATACTCTGCAATAACTTCACTCACTTAATTAAATCCAACCTAAATCACCACTCATCTTATAACAAAAAAGGTAATGAATAAAAACAAGATGTTATTATTTATTACGATTAGAAAAAAAATGAGATACTTTTTTTTCTACTTTTATTTTGGATACGTTCAGAAATATCAATTTCTAAGAACCAACGATAATAGAAGATTAAGAAAAAAGTAACAACAATTAGATAAACAATAAGCAAATATCATGGATTTAATTAGATTCCTTTATTTATTAATAAAACTAAATAAGAGTTATTATTTTTATTGATTTCTAAGAAAATTTAAAAACAAAAAGTAATGTACACCTATACAAACTCAAAGGTCGAACTTCGTTACTGACCGTATGCATTATTTAAAAAAAAAGAAGTCTTCAGTTTAATGGTGGCACCGCACATGGCTATTTGTATTTGCCTATTTTTTATATTTGCCAAATAACTTCCATGTGTGGAGAGTATATTTGCCAAAATTATTGCCATATTTGCCTGTTTGGCAAATACAGCCAATAATATATTTGGCTCCATGAGGTCGAAAATTTTGGCAAATACGCGATCATCCAATCACAAATACAAATAGCCATGTGTGGTGCCACCATTAGACATTATTATAGACGCAATACGAGATTACGTCATGTTCGAATTTAGAAATGCTTTGCGGCCCTAGGGCGGGAAAGGATTTTCATACTACTTTCTCGCCCTAGGGCGGGAAAGGATTTTCATACTACTTTCTCGCCCTAGGGAGAAATGAAAATTCTTTTGGGCCCTAGGGAATATAATAGCATTTCCCGCCCGCATTTTGGGCATTAAAAATCTCCTTTCCGAGCGGGTGAGATGAAAAATTTTTTTGCTTAAAAAGTGCGGCCACAACTTTCGCGGGGTTTTATATTAGCTAAGATTCGTACGCATTTTTTTTTGCAGGATAAAGATGTCTTCCGCATTTGTACTTTCACCCCATAAAACGATGCCATAACGGAGCCATGCGTATGCGTAACCGTACTAGGCGGTGAGCGCGGTCTCATAGTTCGTGCTGGCTTTAAGGATGCTAAGGGCATATATGAATCGCGAAAGCTTTGCGCTTAGGATTTCCACGTGGCTTTTCCAATTCATGTGGGTGTCAATGGTGATACCCAGTAGTGTGAACCGGTCCACTTCCTTTAGGTTCGTCTTGGTCGCGAGTCGCTTGAGGTCGAGCGGTTTCTTTTGATGTAGCCGGAACTGTATGATTTTGGTTTTTTTTAGGTTAATTTCCAGATGGTTAACTTTTAAATAATTTTGAATGTTTAGTAAGCTTTCCGTGATGAGAGTTTCGCTTTCACGTTCATTGGAGCACAAGGATAGTACGGAAACATCGTCTGCAAACATGATGCACCGTGATTTGGGGTTTAGATTTCCCGGCAGGTCGTTTATATACACTAGAAACAGGACACACCCCAGCACACTTCCTTGAGGTATAGACCAGTTCGTGACGCGCACATCAGACTCGACGCTTGCCAGCGAGTTAATCTGGTGATCGTAGTACTGCACCTCTACGAACTGGGTCCTGTCTCTAAGATAGGATTTAAGCCAATTGTGTATATTTCCTCGAATACCTAGGTCATATAACTTTACCAAATAGCGTTTTGTGTGAAACTTTGTCATAAGCTTTTGTCATGTCCAGTAGAAGACCGACTGCGTATTTTTTCTGTTCCAAGTAGTTGATAACGTCTTGTATGAATTTAAACACTGCTAGCTTAGTAGATCGGTTCTTCCTGAAACCATATTGGTTTTCGCTTAATAAATTATATTTTTCCAAAAATTTACAGATGCGGTTTGCTACAATTCTTTCGTATATTTTAGATATAGCTGGTAATAGAGCTATAGGTCGGTAGTGGTTGGGTTCATCTGATTTGCCTCCTTTTTTTAATATTGGCTTAATTTTTGCGATTTTTAGTTTATCCGGACAGATGCCTTCGTCAAGTGATTGGTTGATTAAAAATGTCAAAGGTGAGGTTAATTCATTTATACATGTTTTGATTAAGAATTGCGGAATGTCATCTGCGCCTGCGCTGCGTTTATTTTGTAACCTGCGGATGACGTCATAAGTCTCTCTGTCGGTGACTGGCTCCAGGAACATTGAGTTAGTCGCGCATATCTTGTTACTGCGCCCAGGCTGGACGCGGCTGTCGCGGGTATGGCATGTCGAGTCTTTGTCAAAAGAAAATTCGCCAACCGAAGCGAAATGCGCGTTTAAAGCGTTTGCAACTTTTTGTGGCGTATCGATAATACCTTGTTGCGTAGAGAGTTTTATGTTCTTTTTAATCTTATGTGTGTTTTTATTGGTAACGTCCGATATATATAGATTAGGTAAGATTCTTATTTAGAGACAGACGATATCGGCGCAGCATCTATGCAGCCTGACACTATCGACGATTTCGTTGAATACAGGTTTCTGAATAAGGGCTACCTTAAAGCTATATGTAGTCGAAAGTTAGTACCACGTCGCATATCCATTAGGAACTTTTGACGTCTTTGATGAATACTTGTCTAAATAGGTTCTTATCAGTAGGACGTCTTTCTTTGGAGGGCAAAAAACCTTACAACGTTGTACTAAACTTTTAGTCCTCACTTACTAACGTTGCATAGTCAGGATTAAAAGTGTAAAGCAAGGCATCGGGTGGAGTCATAAATAGGATCGATTACGAGCGAGAAACGATTATAAAGTTCTCGTTCCTCCTATATCATAAATCTCAACCTTTCATCGATTTTATCTATATGTACGAGTAGATGGTTTTAACTGGGTTTGTTTTTTATACAGGTACATTGGCTACACGCAAAAGCTGGCCCTCCTTCTGGACTACGACGGCACCCTGGCACCGATCGCGCCGCACCCGGACCTGGCGACCTTGCCGCTGGAGACCAAGAACACCCTCCAACGCCTGTCCAACATGTCGGATGTCTACATCGCGATCATATCGGGGAGGAACGTCAACAATGTTAAGGAAATGGTGAGTTACAGCAGAGAAGAACACTTAAAAGTCTCAATATATAAAGCTTGTATGACAGCAAACGATTTTATTTGACTTTAAAAGGGGGTTTAACTCGAATGTACAAAGGCAATTGTACATACATAGCTCCGACCGCTCAGCGGTTTTATCAGGATACCTGCAGGGCTAGGATGTGCACGTAGAGATAATAATATGTTTCTCTACTTTTGTCGCTCTCTTTTCTCTTTCTAGCCCATATAGATAGACAGAGAAAAGTGATCGACAAAAGTAGAAAGACAAATCTCTACATGCACATGCTGTATACACTGGCCCGAGCCGGTAAGAGATATATTATAGAGAGGAGAGAAAGTAATGCGAAAGAAAGAGAGCACAATATTTACCATAATAACGACGTAGGTGTAGGGCGCTGTTGCGAACTAGTAAATTGCACCTTATTTTGCCAGCTCTAGAGTCGCTATTTATTGAAATCATTTTGCGAAGTGAATCTTCTGTACCTTAAGGTAATAATATTATGGTATTCTGTGTTTAAATTAAATTGGAGCTCCTGCCATGGAATACCTACTACAAATACAATTTTAAATGAAGAATTAACTAATCCAGCAATTTATTGAACATAAAACACGAGGACTAGCTCACATAATAGTTAATGATTGATCCTCCAAAATGAGACGTAGGTACTTAGGTATCTAGTGGTTTCGGAAGAAAGAGCATTTGTGTCAAATATAAGTACAATAGCTACTCGTAGGTTATATTTCTGAGGTTATATCATAGGAATATTGTTATTTATTATTGAGGCAACAGCATATTGATTGACATACGTCAGATGTTTGCAAAATTAACAAAGAGCGACAGATACGGTAGGTACCTACCTATTTAAGTACCAATGAACTATCAATGAACTCACAAGGCCCCCTATCGCCTTATCACAATATTGACCCGTCCGCAAAATGGGTCCGTTTGCCCTCACGATTTTCCTCAACAAGAAACTGGGTTACAACAATAGACATGTTGTGCCCTGGACAGAGCGGACGACGTGAAAAAATGTTTATCGGTGCCAAAAATGCTTGTTTTGCCACCAACAGTAGGGCCACGATGTGGTTTGTATAGCAGCCACCTATAGAATTTTGTCAGATGGCGCTACTGTTTGACGACCGATTGGCGTTGCGGTAGCGAACCTGCCGTCTGCGCCGGAGGTCGTGGCTTTGATTCCCACGACTGGTAAATGTTTGTGTGCTGAGCATGAATGTTTCCCAGGGTCTGGGTGTTTTTCAATATATTGTTTTTATGTACCTATATTCGTATGTTTCGTATATTATTAGTTATCTAGAGACTAGTACCCATAACACAAGCTATCGCTTACTTTGGGGCTAGATTGCGCCGTGTGTGATCCTGATATATTATATGATATTATATATAAGACTGGGCCACGAACGAGCAGAGCAATTTGATGAAATGGTCGAGTATATCATTAAAAGGTCAATTCTAAGACTGCAACACGAACCAGCACAACTATTTCATGAGATTGTCTGGCATATCATGAAATGATCAATTCTAAGAATGGGCCACGAACCGGCACAAGAATTTTAGGAAATGGTTGGCTAAAATCATGAAATGATCAATTCCAAGACTGGGACATGAACCAGCACAACAATTTCATGAAACGGTCGACCATATCATGAAGTGATTAATTCACTGGCCACGATTCACGAACCCGCAAAATCATGTCAGGAAATGGTAGGCCACACACATCCGATGATAGACGATCCGCTCTAGGTTTTTTGTCTGCATTGTCGGCCTGCGGGTGACGGGCGATAGGGGCCGCCCGTCGCCCAAAACATAGACAGGCCAGGAGGTGAGGTGAGGCCAGATAAAGGCACCCCTATGAGATGGTTTCGGCAGCAGCCAGGCTGCCGACAATGATGTGACTCGCTGCTGCGGTGGCTAGTCGAGACCTGGCGAAAGCGCGCGGTGAATACGGGAGTGAACCCCGTACTTCCGCCAGCGGGTCCGTCGTGGAAACAGACAGTTTTTAGTGGGTGCAAGCCCCACATAACCCTTCCGTTTCCCCTACCGGAGGGGTATGCGTTAGGCATTTTCTGTCTATAAAAAAAGGTTTTTTGTATGCATGACTCTCGGTACCTATACCTGCAAGAAAACACATTTATTAGGGCAGCGAAAATCTGGTCTAATCTTTGTCAAAGAAATCCCTGCCCAAATTAGCACAATATCTCAGACTGAATATACATAGCAACGATAACCATAAAAAGACTACGGCTGGTGATTAGAAATTATCATCTCCCTCGCGTAACACTTGACATTAGCGCTATCTTCACAGGTCACCAATCAACCGTAAAGTTAAGACGTCATTAAATGCAATTAAGATTCTGCCTAATGGCATAAATCGCGCCCCAGTGATAGCCGCTAACCCAAGATTATCGTGATAGTTTACGATTACGTCCAAGCTTATTTACTAAGCCTATTTTCACAGTGGTGTGTCTTCTGGAATGCTGCTGATGTCCAAAATATTTCTGTCTAAGCTCTGGATATAAATAAAAATCTTATAATTTGAAAAATTCTATTTTTTTTTATCGGATACTACAATGGATGCAATTGTAATTTTTGTTTTATTGTGCCAGTAATAATATCCAAAAACGCTTAGTAAAGGATTTTCCGCCCTTTAGATTTTGTAAGAAAAACGTTTTCATCGTTATCGTAATCGTTTGCAAATTCTGCCCGCTGATTGGGTCCCTGATTTACATTACAATCGTGGCACAGAATTCGCTAACGATTACGATAATGATGAATACTTTTTTCTTACACAACTCGCTACGTTAGGTACTAAAATAGGTTCCTAGTTAATGGTACCCCTTCGTGTGCGAGTCCAACTCGTATTTGGCCGATTATTACACATCTACTCTTGCTCATACGTTCGGAGTCATACATTGCCGTATTGAACGGAACATTTAGCGCCGCGTCGCGTCGTTACGTTCCGCAAATCCGCAGGTGGGGCGCCGCACTAACTTCAACCCGTTTCAGCCCCCGATGTCAAAGAATGCTATCCTGCGGTGGAAACAAAATCAATTGACCCGCCAGGCGCCATCGATGTCACATTATGACGTATGTTTGCAATAACAAACCTTATCACCTGAACTTTGGTACCATTATCGGTGGCTGCAATAAAAATGTTTATTGTCTTTACTCGGTCAATATCCCTCTTTGTAAGTAGGTCTCAGATTGAGTATCGTTGGGTATTGCGTAATGTTTCAACTCGTAAGGCCATCACGACCGCGGGCGGACGCATGTTGGCAATGTTTACAATTCACACTACAATATAAACAGCGGGGCTAGACAAAGTCGTGTGTTTGAATAATTAACTACGCTAACTTGAACGCTCGCTGGCGTTCTCGCGGACCTTGTAGATAACTTTAGCGTACTTCGCTTGACAATTGACAGCCGACAGTATCAAACACAGCGTGTTTAGTAATTATATCGTGGTTTTTCTACAGTCATTTGTTTTGTCCATACATTTTTGTCGACTAGCGT
The DNA here is from genome assembly GCA_036785405.1 of Coenonympha arcania. NCBI lineage: Eukaryota > Metazoa > Arthropoda > Insecta > Lepidoptera > Nymphalidae > Coenonympha > Coenonympha arcania. The sequence continues at coordinate 10,140,202 of CM072063.1, read as the reverse complement.
TAACGCCAAACGCTTGTGACTTTGTCTAGCCCCGCAGTTTGTTTTTTACCAGGCTAGGTTACTCCTCGATTATTCAGCTTGCGCGATAACCTTGATGCATTCATGCAAACTACCTATCTAAGACCATAGTTCACTGAACATTTAGGACTCAATCCCTGCTTAGTTGAACATTGTAAATGTTGTAATTAATGCTCTCTCAGCTCTCTTTCTGAGAGATGACGTTCGATTTTCAAAAATCTTTGCAAAAAGGAGACAGCTACAGAATTTTCAATTTAGTAACAAACAAAGAAACCTACCGAAGTTCTTTCGATGGAGACATTAAGTACCTACTTTACAGAATATTTTGCCACAAAACTATTGTGAAATAATTTTTAATGTTCACCAATTCTAAGTCGGGCAATGTTTCGTTCAATCACTAATAGTCCTTCGTATTATGCAACCTGATGTGCAAAGAAACGATAAAATTATAGACAATCGGAAAAAATTACCAAATCGCTTGAAGTATGCTTCTAAAATCTGAAGAGTTCCCTCAATTTCTCCAAGATCCCATCATCAGATCATGACTTGATGACTTGATACAGTCATTACTTGATGACTGCAAGCAAATGCAATAATAACTATAAAAAATTCCCAAATCGCTTCAAGTATACTAGCAATAAACGATTTTACCAAGAGCCCATTATCAGATCCCGACCTGTTGACCTAAAGAGAACCTGAAAAAATTACTCTTTCAAACTATAGGTACCCAAATCACTTCAAGTGTGCATATAAAATTTGAAGAGTTCCCTCGATTTCTCCAGGATTCCATCATCAGATCCTGACTTGATGACTATGGGACCATCTGTGAAGTATACCCTTTTAATCAAAAAAAGAAATTTCTAAACTTCCACGCATCTTCGAGTAATCGGGGAACATACAAAAAAAAAAGATTCCGATGAATTGAGAACCTCCTCCTTTTTCTTGAAGTCGGTTAAAAACAGCCAATTTTCTTTGGTGAGGCACTGAGTTAAAAATTACATTCTGATCACTATTCACTTACCTATACGGATTGAAATTAATCAAATATTTACTTATCAAAATATCTATCCAATTTTGTCAATCAATCCGATAAAATCAAACAACTTAAATACTTGGTGTATTTGAAATACCTTATTAGGTCCGATCTAAATTGCTAACCATCGAGCATTTTATATATTTTCAGGTGGGCATTGAAGGCATCACATACGCCGGGAACCATGGCTTAGAGATCCTGCACCCCGATGGCAGTAAATTCGTGCACCCCTTGCCTATGGAACTGCAAGACAAAGTCGTTGATCTGCTCAAAGCCTTACAAGAACAGGTAACGTACAATATTTCTTATTTGAACGGCTATATTTATACACGTGCTAGCTGATCCAGCAAACATTGTTGTGCCATTTGGGATAAGACTTACAACCTACTTTCAGACCTACCGAATATACACAAAAAATTTCATAACAATCGGTCGAGCCGTTCGCGTTTCGGAGGAGTTTGGCAACAAAAATTGGTACGAGGATTTTATATATTAGAGAGAAAAGAAGATGACGTATGTCTGGCGACAGATTGAGCGTCCATGGAACTAAAATAAAATTACTTTCAAAACAACGGTCACTAGCACCAACGTCAATTTAGTACCATGGTCCTTTGAGGGGGCGCTTCAAATCGGCACAAAAAATGAACTTTCAATTGTATATAATTTTTGATCCAGCGTCAGTTATAGCAGTGTAGGTATAACAGAGATCAGTGCTTGATACAAATTAAAGCAAATGTAACTTTACGTGAGCTTTACGTTAACCTGCCAATTATGCTTGGGTGGCAACCGACTGATATCAACAATTTACTTACGCATTTTTAGATAGCGGAATACGATAACCTCAATAAAAACTGTGCCTTATTACTACTTAATTTTGTATGTATATTTATACATAACGTCACATACGAATTGTTAAATAAAATACAGATGAACTACTCTACCTACTGTTCATACTCTACCTACTTCTTAAAGAAAGAAAGAAAAACTTTTATACCACAAAAAAATTATGCCACATGTAACAAAACAATAAACCTTACGTACTATAACAATGCCTGAAGATTCCCCCACTCGATTCTTACGATTTTCGTTTATCGTCTTTTCCGTCTCCGTTCCATTTTCTGTTTCAATTTTTTGTCACTAAAATGAGGCTGGTTACTGGTCTTGTCTCACATTGAGGATTTGATCTTATTCCACACAGCTAGCAGGCAATAACAGCAATTACACAACTTTCATCATCAAACATCCAAAGATCATGGAGAACTTTCAGGCACACCGAATACCTATCCAAAATAGTTTAAATCTAATTTTGAAAAATCTTTAATTTTAGTGTAGCTACTGGTTCCTGGTTTTATTCGGGTTTCGTAACTCCTTATACTCGGTAGGTTTCTATGTGGTTTGACTCGTCTTTCGCCGTTAATGTTTTTTCATACTTATCCAGGTATGCAAAGACGGTGCCTGGGTAGAGAACAAGGGAGCCCTGCTGACGTTCCATTTCCGAGAGACTCCATTGCCCAAACGCGCGGCGTTGGCAGACCTGGCGAGGAAGCTCATCACGGAGGCTGGTTTCGAGGCCGCGCCGGCGCATTGCGCTATCGAAGCCCGACCACCAGTAGAGTGGAACAAAGGTATACCTAAAGCACATGATTTCACGATATTTGTTACACCCTAAGCACATGACTTGTCCACGTTATCACGACATTTGTAGCACTCGACGAATCAGTGTGGGTAATATTTTGTATTCGCCTGCCTATACTATGACACTAATACTTCGCAGTCATGTTTGAGGGTCCTTGTGACAATCTTAGCGTCTTCTTGGGGCATCTTTTGATTGTCACCTCACCCTCTCGAACCTTGGCTCGTTCTTCCCATTTTGCGGTTCCTTGTGGAATCGCTAAATGTAGTAAAAAAAATGTCTTAAATTGTCTGTTCATTCTTCAAAATTTCAAATTTATTTGTCACATGCTTGGGAAATTCCTTGGGAAAAACTTCCAGAAAGTACTGTGGCATATATGCCTACCAAATGTCAAACGATGAACCATTCACTAGAATATGTTTATTACATTTCCACAGGACGTGCATCAATCTACATCTTACGGACAGCTTTCGGACTAGATTGGAGCGAGAGAATAAGGATCATATACGCCGGTGATGACGTCACAGACGAAGATGCCATGCTGGTGAGAAATTATAACTGCTACTGAAATTCATTATTACAAGCTTTTATTAAACTTGTAATGTACGTTTGATCGGGTGAACTCTTGGGGCGCACTTTTGAAGCAGGTAGATATCTTCAAACGATTGAGCTGAAACATTTTATCTAAGTGTATGTTACGTACTAAACATGTCTATAGTTTGAATGAAAATGCATGATTAGTTGTGTGACGTCATTCTAAATCCAACATGGCGGAACACTCAAGATCCTACAATATGGAAAGGGTTTGCTGAGAAGAATGTGCATTTTACTAATAAAAGCTATTTTTTAAATGATAACTTATTAAAATATGTCCCAAGCGTTTTTGCGCTCCATTTATAATGAGAAAGGTTTGGTCATAGCACTCATAGCATTCTGGACAAGTGTAGGTTGCCTTATTACATTTTTAAGAACATTAAGGAGACCTCTCAGGTACCTATGCAAGTTCCTCAAATGCAACCACCTAATAGGAGACAGACGTCTGAAACACCCTAAAGCCAACTTCTCTGTCCTCGAATAAGTGAATAAAAACTTCTCTCCTTCCATACAGGCTCTCAAAGGTATGGCAGCGACGTTCCGTATCGCCTCGTCGAGTATAACGAAGACATCGGCGGAGAGGCGCCTGTCCTCCACCGACTCAGTGCTAGCCATGCTCAAGTGGGTCGAGCGGCACTTCTCGCGACGCAAGCCCAGGGCAAACTCCTTGACGTACAAAGGATCTAAACTGACCCGCGACACGCTTTCGATGCAAATGTCCTACCACATGCCGACTAAGTCCCCGAAACAGTCGCCTTGCCGCACCCCTGAAGTAATTTCCAGCGGGTCGGAATCGAGTTAAGCGAAATGTCGATTACATAATGTTATTTATTTATGATTTTTCTATGTACTCCTTTTAGTAACTACGAGAAAATCATACGACGATTGTGACAATGGAGCTAATTCTGTTGTGCAAATACTCTAATTTGACGCGCCTAAACATAGTGCTATCCATTTCAAAATACTTCCTGTAGGAAAGGATAGAATTTAGATGCGTCAAATAAGAGATTTTGCACAACAGATTGGCACCAGTGCAAGTTTGCATGTCTACAAAACTTTGTAAGTTTAGATGAATTACTTTTTTAGTTACATTATAGGATACTGTATTAGCAATTTTTATTTAAGTTTCTAAGTAACTATTTATGTAAATTTTTCGCTCACAACGTTGTAGGGATATGTAACTTGACATCGAAATTTTATTCGAAAATGAAGCATAAAATCTGCTGACTGTACAAGAGCGCCACCTAGCATGGGCAAGGGTTAAAAATAGAAACTCAACGAGACATTGACATTTTGCGGGGAGAATATTTGTTTGTTTTCGGAGGGGACACGTATCGTATATGATAGGATATAGAGATTAACATTTCCCCGTGAAGAAAGTGTCCCCGGCAGTACTAACATGGGTACCTATGGGATAAAAATTCTATTCCCCGATTTTGCCCTCTGACAGAGGATAAAATTATCTTGTTGGATTTGATTATGTTAAACGGCTAAAGCACGGCAAAAGGGGAAAGGAGAAGTTTATACACTTGCAACAAACGTGAAAAAGATATTTGTATGTTGGAAAGGAAACCTCAATGCGTGAACAATGAATCGCAATTCTAGCAAACCTTACATAATCAAAGATTTTTATAACTATTTACCCATTTCAAAATTTTGATAAATGTTTACAGATTTAAAGAATAATGAATTTCATTGAAAAGTTTCGAAGTCGGTTCACACGTAAATTATTAAATTATTGCACCTGTAAGTTTTTTATAATTATTTTCCAAAGTTAACAAGCCAAATTAGATGAGACAGTCTACTTTGGACTTTAATGACAATATTCTAGATCAATATAGGTATAGATACTGATGTTATGTGATGATTAGCAGGACTTGCTTTTTTATCCAATTTTGAGGCTCGTAATTTTTAGGACATCAAATCAAATAATGTATTTATTTAAAAGCAGTAAAAGTGTTGAGGAATATATGCATATATATTTTTAATTAAATATGTATGTATAATTTAAGGTACAAATGTGCCGTTTCGCTTGGCAATTTCTTTTAATTAATTTATCTTATTTTAGAGCTAAAGATAAATGGAAATTTTCTTCTAAAGATAAATGGAATGATTGGGCTATGTTTCATAAATGTTGTGAGTGCTTAAAAATAAGCACTTACATACATATAATTAATTGTAGTACTTACCCATTCCATGAATTATGATCATAATGATATAATATTATATAATACATATATAAATAGAAATATATTATCTTGTGTGTATTAAATAGTATGCTTGAGTAGAACTTAAATGTCTCAATGTGATAAGAGTAGTGATAATTTTAATTTAAGGCTCATTTTTCTTAATTTATAACAAACATCGCACCTTCAGTGGAAAAAAGAAAAGGTGTGTTATTTAGTTTTTCATACGAACATAATGCATATTAATTTATCGTTAAAATTCTTCTTTCGGGCAAAATGAAAACTCGTTCGTTGCGCGTGACGTCACAATTCAATATAGATTATCTCTATCTAATCAGAAATTTGATAGATTTCATTAGTTTTTTCACTATTTTATTTGAAATTTAATCTAGATTCAAGAATAAATTTAAAAAATCAACATTCTGATTGGTGTGTAATATACCCATTGATATAAATATCCCAATAATAATCTTAATATTTTTCCACGGGGGTGCGATATCATTGGCTCTCTGGGCTGTGAAATTCTTGCAAAAGCGTAGTATGAAGTGTCTGTTGTTTTGAAAGTAGTATTCATTTTTGCACTGATTAGAAATTAAATTCACATTGGCTCTTAATTTTTAAGCAAAAATTGTTAGGCTGTCTCTCCACCTCAGCTGTCACCGGAACGTCACAAGCGGGAAATTATTTCTGAGTGAGATCAATATATAATAGATGTGCCGGGAGCGCGGTGGACACACGGCCATATACATTGGCGCCCTCTGCTTGTTCTTTTTGACGGCTGTGGTGGACAAACGGCGTTAGTTTAACACACAAATATACTACATTATACCCTAAATATATACTTGTAAATATCTCTACGTATATTATTACTTTGATCCATTTCTGGTAACCATATAAATATGACGTCAATACTGTCCAAATGATCCGATAGAGCACGAAATAGGTAACTGAAATCTTAAATTATAATATGCACTAGAAAAGCGTTTATACCATAATATTTTGCTGTAAGCGTGGCATGAACTCACGTGTAAGTTCATTTATAACCTATTCGCAATAGCTTTGCCAATAACCGCGACTCCCGCTCGTCTGTGTAAGCATATTCTCCTACAAGGATACCAGAGCTGTACTATGTACATTGCTATTGGTGCGTGATACATAACGCAGCACATCTCTGGTGGACAAGACCCTAGGCTGTATGCATCAGATACTTTACGCGCTACTAAAATACATTTTATGTTATGCGCCTGCAGCGAAAAATTGCGAGAAGTAAAATAAAAATAGGTAATGACCATAATGTAAACCTGTTGCGAATGCGCACATTAGATTTGAATGCGTTCAAAATATCAAGCGAGTTTTGAAGCACTAGTATAAAATCAGTTTACAGCTATACTACCTACATATTATAGGTACGTTTCTACTAAAGCGGACTGATTGGACCGTGAATCGGCCAATCAGATTCACACACTGAGATTTCGGGCACTGTGATTGGCCGATACTCGGTCCTCTCCGAGTCCGTTTCAGTGGAAACGTACCCTAAGACTTATTTAAACAGCAAACTTTACATTTTGGTACTAAGATTTAGCAATTTACGCAAAATTCGTGAATTCAATAAAAGCATATTTACGTTATGAGTTTTTTAATTGTAACCATTCCGAAGTAATACGAACTTGCTATAAGCCAAACAATATTTGCTAAAAATGGTAAAATTATAATAAATCGATTATTTAATTACAACCTATATTATAATCGACATTAGATTCCTAGTTTGTTAAACAAACGATTTAATTATATCGATGTCAAATAAATAATGAAATTAGCTATATTTTATTCTCATTGATGTTGATGTTACCATAAAAATATTAAATATAATAATTTATAAGTACGTAATAGATTTTTTTCGTGTAAAAAAGTAGTCACATAGAATTAAATTAATTAATTTCCTATTGAATGTAAACTAATATCTATTCACAAATAGCACCACTTGTTCAAACCATTCATCGTGCTGCACACGTCTAACTTTTGATATTATGGCTGCTCTATACAATCGACCATGAGTGGCACATTGTGTAATCGGCGGTATTTAATATTTGCAAGAATAATTGCAATTTCCTCGTCCGTGCCCGAAATATAGACAAATACAGGTGCCAATCATGTTGTGCAAAATCTATAATCTAATTTGACGCGCCTAAAAATAGTGCTATCCATTTCCAAAGAATAGCACAATTTTTAGACGCGTCAAACTATAGTAGCATTATTATCTCGCTGCAGAATCGGTCATAAATCATTCGAGTGTTTCGCTTTTGTTGTTCTTTGTTGAGTTGTTTGTGTTATGCTGCAGAACAACAAAAGCGAAACACTCGAATGATTTATGACCGAGTCTGCAGCGAGATATTAACACCACTATAGTTTAGATATTTTGGCACCACTGTGCACTGTAGGAAATACATACATAATCTCTCAGTAGCCAGTTTTATGCCTGTAAATTAAAGAAAGGTCTAAGGTCATATGCAGTCACCGGTTTTATAGAGCAGGCTTCATATAATAACATGCGGTTTGTCTGAGTATAATGTGTGTACTATGCACAAATATTTAGTAAATAAAGTCTGATTCCTAACACTTACCTCTTGTATCGAATAATATTAATTTCAGCGCGCGTAGGTACAAAAAATCGAAAATTTGTACTTAGATCGACTACATAAAATAGCCAGTTTTGCCAGACGTATTTTGAAATTAATGTCATTCATAAGTTACCTACGACAAAAAAATTGTAAAATAAAAAAATATCATTTTATACATTTTATCAATTCATACTTGGTCTTCTCCATGCTTACATAACTGTATATTTATTGAATTGACTGTATAAATAAATACCAATGTATTAATTACTTACACTGGTATATAAATAAGAGTCAATGAAAACTAGTCTGGATCTTATGATGTAGTAAAATCGTACTGAATGTCTCGAATTTCCACAATGTTTATGTATTTTTAGATACATTTTGTTTAATTAATGTATTCAATAAAAACTACAACAGACGGAAAATAGTTTTTTATTATTATCAATTATCATTCATTATAAATCATAGTCATTGCTCATTATGTACAAAATTCATAAATGTAGGTAATAAACAGTACAAACAAGATAAGTTACATTTTTGTGTTGGAATGTTGAAAAAATTACAGTATCTACGTCTCGTACAGTTAGTATCAGATGAGTAATTCTGAATAAGTTATATAATTAGTCCCTATTTGTAATAATGTACCTGTAAAATAAACTGTACCTAGTAATTATAAAAAATTTACTCACAAGGAAGTTATTAATAAGATAGGAACAGTATTTCTAATACGCATACAAAATGAACCTACGCGAGAAAAAAGTCGATCCATATTTTTAGGGTTCCGTAGCCGAATGGCAAAAAACGGAACCCTTATAAATTCGTCATGTCTGTCTGTCCGTCTGTCCGTCTGTCCGTCTGTCCGTCTGTCCGTCCGTATGTCACAGCCACTTTTTTCCGAAACTATAAGAGTTATACTGTTGAAACTTGGTAAGTAGATGTATTCCGTGAACCGCATTAAGGTTTTCACACAAAATTTAAAAAAAAGTAATAAATTTTGGGGGTGCCCCATACTTAGAACTGAAACTCAAAATTTTTTTTTCATCAAACCCATATGTGTGGGGTATCTATGGATAGGTCTTTAAAAATGATACTAAGGTTTCTAATATCATTTTTTTCTAAAATGAATAGCTTGCGCGAGAGACACTTCCAAAGTGGTAAAATGTGTCCCCCCCCCCCTGTAACTTCTAAAATAAGAGTATGATAAAACTAAAAAAAATATATGATGTACATTACCATGCAAACTTCCACCGAAAATTGGTTTGAACGAGATCTAATAAGTAGTTTTTTTGTTATTACAATAAAACCTCTAAAAACAAAGTTAGTTTTGCGGTTCGATAAGAAAAGTGGTTTTTATGGTTTTATTCCTCCGGTTGTAGTACGGAACCCTCAGTGCGCGAGTCCGACTCGCACTTGACAGGTTTTTTTTATAGCTAGGCTGGTAGAAAATCATCATTAAGATTCTAGGCAAATGGTCTATTAGAGATAAATCTACATATTTTTTTATCAACACAATGATAAGACTACATTAACACCAGTATTCACAGTATTAAGAGATTGTGCACTTCAGTTTCTTTACACAAATCATTTAATAGCCCAAGATATGACAACGTTAGAAGACTCCGAACATAGTGATCGAAAAGTTCAGCAAAGAATAAAAAAATCTTTGAGAAAAGTTTGCAGTGCTCATTCAGCGAAGAAAAGGTTACCCATTATAGAATGGCTTCCCAAGTACAAGAGGACTTTTTTGATCCAAGACTTCATAGCAGGAATTACCGTTGGATTGACAGCTATACCTCAAAGCATAGCCTACGCTGTTATTGCCGGATTATCTCCCGAATATGGCCTATATTCTGGAATCATGGCAGGTTTCGTCTACATGTTCGTAGGCAGTTGCAAGAATATATCAATTGGACCTACAGCAATCTTGGCAGCCATGACTTCGAAATACGTATCGACCTACTCAGCAGACTTTGCCGTGTTAGCATCGTTTCTCTCGGGAGCATTAATACTTGTGATGGGCTTATTCAACCTTGGATTTTTAGTGGAGTTCATATCGCAGCCCGTAATCAGCGGATTCACTAATGCCGCTGCACTCCAAATAGCATCAGTACAGCTTAAAGGTATGTTCGGTCATAACGGACCAGGAGGGAAAAATTTTGCTGAATGCATCTTTAACTTCTGTAACAATTTCCTGACTCTTAAGCTATGGGACACTCTGTTAGGCTTCGCTACAATATTGATTCTGCTGTTATTAAAACGTCTCGGTGAAGGCTGTGCTCGAACAGATGGATATGTGAAGCAAATCAGATGGTTTTTATCAATTGGAAGAAATGCTGTAGTTGTCATTATCGGCATCACAGTTGCATATATTATGAAACAAGTAACGGATTCTGAGCCCCTGATTCTAATTGGACACATCGGTAGCGGCTTCCCTGCATTACAACTTCCGCCTTTTAATACAGTAGTTGGAAACGTTACGTACAGCTTTACTGATATGGCCAAAGCATTGGGACCTGAAGCTATTATAATGCCCATGGTTGCCATTTTACAATTGATTGCCTGCGCGAAATCCTTCGCTGGAGGACTTCCAATAAACGCGACTCAAGAAATGATCGCTCTTGGGCTATGCAATATTTTCGGATCATTTGTAAGGAGCATGCCAGTTACAGGATCGTTCACGCGTGCTGCTCTAAACTGCGCTTCTGGCGTGCAAACTCAAGCTGGAGGCATTTTTACGGGACTCCTTATAATTTTAGCACTGAGCGTGATGACGTCAACGTTCTATTTCATACCGAAAGCGTCCCTGGCTGGTTTGATCATAACGGCCATGTATTACACGATCGATTTTAAGATAGTACGAAGACTGTGGATCAGTAGTAAAAAGGAGATGTTCGTATTGATTGCCACAATATTCATATGTTTACTCAAAGGTCTCGAATATGGTATCGTAGTTGGAATTTTGATAGACACAATCATATTATTGTACAAGACTTCGAGACCGTCTATAGAAGTGAACATATTAAGGGAGGAAAATAAAGTTATGGTCTTAATTATTCTGCCAAAGAGTCTGCCATATTGTGCAGCGGATTATACAAGAAGAAAGATATTGAAAGCATCGTTTGAAGCTGAAACAGATACTCTCATGATCATCGATGGGACTAATCTTAGAGATATGGATACTACAGTAGCATTTAATATAACAACAGCTGTCAAAGATTTAGATAAGAAGCCACGACTTATAGTTCTTCGGAACTTCAATGGGGTGTTAAAAAAGATGTGTATGGATATAAACTCTAGTATAAGTGATAAATTTGTGAATTAAAATAATGCAAGAAGTTTGTCAAGAAGTTGGTTCGTAGTGCAATTATCCTTTTCACCACTCCGCATGATGAGAAACTGGTGAAAGAGTAAAAGGAATAATAAAAACGAAAACTTTACTCATTATCAATTGGAATATGGAACAATGCTGATTGGATTTATTATGATAGTAATGCTAATGCCGTTACAACCTTCAAGCCTTAGACCTGAAAAGCTTCAGTATCCATGGAAAATGTTTTAAGTTTTACAAATCATTTAAGTAATGTGTAAAAATTTAAGTATTTTTTACCCAAGTACTTTGTTGATTTTCCAATAATAATTAATTAATTAAGAAATTATGTGCCTAATTTTAAAGGAAAGTTAATCGTTATCAAAATTGACTTAAGTAAAAAAAGTAAGTTTCCACTCGGATTTCGAATTATAGATTAAAAAGATAAGAGTCCTTTTTGTTTTATTCTCGGTTAGTGACATACACGTGTTAACGAGCGCTAAACGCTTGTTAACAGTGTTTATCGTGACATCTCGGCGATACTTTACATACAAGATTAATCTCAGCCTCTCGAAATGTTAGAGATCTCTGGAGATAACTCTCGCATAACACAGACTGCGCATTTCACCTATACTTCGGCTTTTAATTCAATGCAGTTAACCGACGTTTTTATCTCTTATTTGGTAAATTAAATAAACAAAATAAAATATACAATCAAAGTACTTCAAATAAATATTATTTTGATTTAAAAGTCACTTCTCTCATGTTATAATATTTTAAGTTATTTTGGTGAAATAAAGTAGGATTAATCGAGTAAAGAGCCGATTTTTCAATCGCCATCGTGTATGGCATATGTTTCAAATTTATTCCTCAGATAGTCTATTTGGCGATTGGAAAATCGGCTCGATAAGAAACGTCATTTTACTGCATCGAATTAAAACTCGGAATATAGTAGAATATACTTTTATACACATTATACATTGAGAAAGTGCATTGATGTGTCATTGTCTTTTGGGGCATTAGTAAAAGTCAGAACGCAGACGACAAAAACAAGATAAGGATTATCTTAACTCATACTATCACTTGAAAGTGGCAAATAAAATTCCGTTCTTAATCCGTGCATTACTACACTCACAGACCAAAGTATGTGTTTATACTGCACTGGTAACTAACTGTTTTTTTTTTTTAATGATTAATGCCGGTTCTCCATATTCTATCTATCTTCCATTTGCCCTACTAGAGAATCTCCATTGAGATATGCAATCCGTAAGTGTATTGGACTACGTGGTATATTTACCCACTAAAACCCCCTCGGACATCCTCAGCGCTCATGTTGGAAGCCTCCGGGATCTCATACGAATGCACCGGAGGCTCCCTAGTGCAACGCCCTTTGGGCTTATCTCTAGCTGACCCTTAACAATAGCCACTTTTAAGGAAGGTCAGGGTCAGCCCCAAGGTTCCAGGCTATTAAAGGGGTCTGGGATTGTTGTTGTTTGATTGGGTATAGCATGCAGCTTTCTTCACAATTTTTTAGATCACTGTTGCCACAAACGCAAACTCCGAAAGTCAGAATTGCGTGCCCAATGATCCAATTCACAAACACACCGAACCTTTTTTTTAATACGGAGATTTCCCATCTCCATTGAGATATCCAATCTGTAAATAGATTGGACTACGTGGTATTTTTACCCACTAAATCCCCCTCGGACATCCTCAGCGCTCATATTGGAAGCCTCCGGGATTTCATACGAATGCACCGGAGGCTCCCTAGTGCAACGCCATTTGGGCTTATCTCAGGCTGATCCTTACCATTAGCCACTTTCAGGGAAGGTCAGGGTCAGCCCCAAGGTTCCAGGCTATTATGGGGGTTTGGGGTTGTTGTTGTTTGATTGGGTATAGCATGCAGCTTTCTTCACAATTTTTTATTTCACTGTTGCCACAAACGCAAACTCCGAAAGTCAGAATTGTGTGCCTAATGATTCAAGTTACAAAATGTCCTAAATGACATCCTGCTCATTTTATAGCACGGCGGGCAGGGAAATATTGCGACAAGTATAATAAGCAATATGTCCAACTAGCAAAACATCCATATAGGAAAGTGACCATGAATCTAAAGGCCTGAGTAAGCAGTGTATAAAAAACTGATACGAACTGTACTTGTTACATTTTTGTTGTTTGTAAGAAAACCTTAACGTACATACAAATAAATATTACAAATAAGTTTATAACTACCGTCTATAATAATGTAGCGTTTGAAAATCTTAATTACAAAGACTTATAATAAAAATATTTATTCACAATATTATCCTAAAAGTTCGTAATATATCACAATTAAAATAATAATAGATAGAAGTTGTGGCACCTATGTTTAGCGCTGAACGAAACATGACATATGGGCAAGCGCATGACGATACTACGAAAATAAATAAATAAAATATATATCAGGACAATTACACACATCGCAATCTAATCCCAAATAAAGCGTTAGCTTGTGTTATGAGTACTAGATAATTGATAAATATACACATATTAATATACATAATTATAATATATTAAAAAACACCCAGACAATGGAAAACATTCATGTTCATCACACAAACATTTACCAGTAGTGGGAATCGAACCCACGACCTCCGACGTAGACGGTAGGTTCGATACCGCTACGCTATTCGGTCGTCGAAAAGGGACAGAATGCGTCTTCAATCAGCGGGTGCGAAGGATACGCATGCCCACCCGAGCAATAACGGTCATCGCTAAACATCTTTGCCGCGACTTGAAGGGTTTCGGCCAAAGTAGCCCGTGAAATTCAAATTTTATTTAGTTTTTTGCCAATAGTTGACTAATTATACATCGTAGGCTTATGGTACTGAGCTTTGCGAGCATAAAGTTTATGCATCTACCTACATGTTTTAATTAAAAAAAATTACTTAAAAATTCCCTTTCACGGTCACCTAATATCAGTTCCCGAAGGATTTTCTGCAGTTTCCCAATTTTTGACCAAATTAAATAAAAATAAAAAATAAAATTTCAATTTTCGCGCCCGGACGTTACACATCCACATTAAATAATAAATATGTAGTGCCACATGGCTTATATTATACTATACAAGTGTATGCAGGCTTAAAATGCTCTAGGCTCTGTTTAATTTACTACACTGTCAATTTACAACTCCAGGCTGGTATTAAGAATTTTTGGAACGAAGTTCCTTATCGCGCGTTGCGAAAGGGGGCTAGACGGAAAAAATCAAGAGCTATTGTAAGTCCTGCGGCGTGCGCATGTTTCTCTGTCTGTCTCACTCTCTCTCTTATAGAAAGCAAACCATATATACTTCGTTCCATCCGGGTGTCCCTTGACACCTCTCAAGTTTTTGACTGAAAAACTCAATACTGATGTAGGTATACCGAACCAAACCGAGGGATCTGATTCTGATCTAATGAGGCAGTGCAACACGGAATATGTTTGTCAATTAGGTCAAGCCATGTGTAAAAGACTATAGTTAAAACGTACAATTATTTATTCTAAACGTTACTGTGCGATACGACCAGCCACGACAGTATGAAGTAAAACAAGCATATAGGATACACTGCAAGTGCTTTTTTGCCCTCTGGTTGACTGTCCCCAAGGAATTTGGTTGCCGCTGAAAACAATTACAAATTCATTTAAAAAGTATCCAAACATCACAATTATTACAATCATAGGGTGGGAAAGGCGTCGGACAAATCTTATGGTTAGTCATGGTTAATCTTCTGCTCTTAATTTGACGGAATGGAAAAGGCATAGAATTTATGGTAAGAGGGTGTTTGTTTGTGTGTCCAATGTTCCACATTCTCCTAACCGCTTGATTGAAACAATCTTTTCATTTTCTGGTTATTGGATGTCCAATAAATTAATCTATTTTCTTTACTTTAAGTTCTAAAAGACGCCTCTTAGAATGGCTTAAGAATACAATCGTATAGGTAGTTCAATCTACAAAGACGCACCCACTCCTTCTAATCACATGAAATGTAAGCAATTGTAATACTAACAGAGTAAATAATTTTTTAGGCAAATAAAACTAAATTAACAAGCCACAGGTTCATTCGAATCGAATGAAACATAAGCGATTTTGACAGTCGGGTGCGTCTTTGTGGATTGAAATATCTATACATTGTAATTTCCTAAATAACCAATACCAATACCTAATTTTTTTTCTTTTTTTTTCAAATCTGTATCCCGGCAATCTGTCATCGTTGGACATTGGGCCGTGCGGTTGTTGGTAACAGTCATTTCTTGCTTCGAGCAAGGTATCCGTCCCTTGACGGAGCTTCCTATGGGCTGTAGAATCTGTGGGACAGATCGGAGACACTATTCCTTTTTAATCTACTGAAGCGGAGACTGCCCTCTCCCTCCAGTCTGCTTGCCAAGCTATTTATGTGAGCCGCGAGTCGCTTCTGATATTTCACACTGTATAATTCTATTTCTTGTCGAACAGTTCTTATGTTGAGGTCTTTTTGTATGGTTTTGTTACATATATAGGGTGGGATGTTGTATATGGTTCTCATGGCCTTATTTTGGAATCTTTCTAGAATCTCAATATTGCTTGTGCTGGCTGTACCCCAGAGTTGAATACCGTATGTCCAGATAGGTTTGATTATAGCTTTATAAATAGCCATCTTGCTGGTGGGAGTAAGTTGAGATTTCTTGCCAATGAGCCAGTACAGACTTCGTAGCTTCATGTCGAGCTGTTTGCGCTTGGTCCAGATGTGTTTACGCCATGTTAGCCGTCTGTCGAGATGCATGCCCAAGTACTTTGCATCCTCCGCTTGTGGCAGTTGTTTATTGTAGAGTTTAACGGATGGACAAGTCTGTTTGCAGAGGGTAAACGTTACGTGCATTGACTTGCTCTGATTTGCTTTGATACGCCACTTTGTAAGCCACGCTTCAATCTCACTTAGATGTTTTTGTAGGTTCAACGAGGCTGTATCTGGGTTTTTATGGACAGACAATATAGCCGTGTCGTCAGCATATGTGGCAGTAGTTGTGCATTTATTTGTAGGAAGGTCCGCAGTGAACAAGAGGTACAGAACAGGCCCCAGAATACTTCCCTGAGGAACTCCAGATTTTATTTCAAATAAAGGGGATGTCTCTTCATTGCATTTAACTTGGTAACACCTTTTATGTAGGTATGACTTAAGAAGTAGGTAAAGAGAGTGTGGCAGGTGTTTTTTGGTTTTGTAGAGTAAACCCTCATGCCAAACCTTATCAAAAGCCTGTCCGATATCTAAAAATACAGCCGAGCAGTACTGTTTGTTTTCAAATGCTTTGCTGATTTCGTCTACTAGCCGGTGTATTTGCTCCACGGTATTATGTCTAGAGCGAAAGCCGAATTGGTGAGTTGGTATCACCTCTTGAAGATGGGGTGAAAGCCGGTTGAGCAGGATTCTTTCGAAGACTTTTCCAATTACTGGTAGCAGACTTATTGGCCTGTATGACGATGTTTCTTGTGGCGGTTTCCCAGGCTTTGGGACCATAACAACTTGTGCTATTTTCCACTGACTTGGGAAATGCCCTAGTCTAATGCAGGCGTTGAATATAACAACCAGGAGCATAAGTCCTTTATGTGGCAGTTTCTTTAATAATGTATCATCTATTTGATCATAGCCCGGTGCTTTCTTTCCTTTAAGGCATTTTATTGCTTTAGAGACTTCGTTTGGAGAACAACTATTCAGAGGAAGACACATCTGAAGAGGAGTTTGGAGATATGAGTGCACTTCGTTATAGTGGTCTATGTCTGGACTGTCATGAGGTTTGAATACAGTTTCCAGGTAGTTCGCGAACTCTGTGGCTTTTTCAAGATCAGATCTGGCCCATGTTCCGTTTTGCTTTTTGATTGGCGGGATATGAGAACTAGGACGCTTCAATTTCCTGGTGGCTTTCCATAAAGAATAGTCGGTGCTTATTGTTGGTGTTAGTCCTGATAGGTAATTTTGTAGGCTATCATTTGTATGCGTTTTGATTAGGTTTTTAAGATTCCGAGAGGAATCATTAAACGCCTTTTTATCACTTGGATATCTTCTGTGGTGCCAGATTTTCCTTAGGTTACGTCGTTTAATGACTTGATCTCTGATAAGTTTTGGGTAGAGTTGTGTCCTAGTTTGAGTTACTTTGTTAGGTGGAGTAGCCTCATAAACTGCTCTGTGTAGGAGTATATTAAGTTTCTCGACATTCTGTTCTATGTCCAGTTCTGTTTTAAGGGGTGTTTTTAGGTCTACCTCAGAGGATATTATTTTTTGGTATAGTTCCCAGTTCGTTTTTCTGTTGTAGAGCTTAGGGGTCAGTTTCATTAGTAGTATCTTACTACTAAAGTTCAAGATAACTGGAGTGTGATCTGAAGATAGATCTATACATGTTTCTGCTTTTAGATAATTTTGGTTTATCCCCTTTGTTATGAAAAAATCCAACAGGTCTGGAGTTTTATTTTGATCGGTCGGCCAATGCGTTGGGGTACAGCATGATGAGTGTTCCAGTGATAGCTCTTGCATGGTTTTGAATAATTGACGTCCTCTAGATGTTATTAATCTTGACCCCCAGAAGACATGTTTGGAGTTCCAGTCTCCGCCACATATAAATCTTGGGCCTAGTGATGTAAAATATGTTTCAAAGTCACTAGCAGTAATAGTGTGTTTTGGTGTGGCCAATACCTAATAGGCGAAAAACCAGTTAAAACAATAGTAAGGTTATTCAACTCGTTCATACTGTTGAAAATGTGGATATACTTAGACTTGTCAACAGATGTATTGTAATTGTAAAAGTTAAAGTTGCATTATTTGTAAGATTATGTAAACTCACCAAAAGTGCCCCAAGCGAACCCCACCATAGATATCGTTAGCCGCAAGAAGAACAGGAAGGAGTTCTGCGTCGCGAACAGTATCAGCCGACACACGAGCAGCGACAGCGCTATCGGGAACAGGCAGTAGCCCAGCACGCACACCGACTGGAAGAACGAGCTGGAAATCGAAAAAAACATTATCCGTTTTTTTAAACCCCTGAATGGCAAAACAACGTTTGCCTGGTTATGGTATTTTAATATTTCTGTTCATTGAAAAAAAAACAAATGAACACTTATTCTGAAAAAAATATTGTTGTTCGTGATAGATTTTGAAAGTTTCTGCTTAGGTACTAGGTACTTAGTTTAAATTTCAGCGCATTGTTTGAGAAAAGTCCTATTTAAGCCTTGGTCACAAATCACAATTGGGCATTTATGGATTCCCGTATGTGTGCCTCGGCCCACATTTACATCAATGCCTCTTTTGCTGGCCGCGCCCGACACTTCAGATTGATCTCAGCAGAAATCGTCTTGTTCTCAATGACGTCTGGTGAAGCTGCAGTGGACAAATACTGTAAGTTTGCATAAACACTACATAGAACTTACATGTTACCACCGAGTAGTTTAGAGTTCAATGTGACAACTGCAGCACCAATCCACACCAGCACAAACACCTCTGCAAACTCTGGACCACCGTCGTTTGTGTTGTCTGCCACCTCCGCTCCCTGCAGCACCGTCGCCATGAATGTGCACAGCAGTAGCGGACCCCATAAATCCCCTGCAAACAAGAATTGCCACAGGAATCATAACAAGGCCATTGACACCAGCCCCTAGATTGTATAAGAAAAAGGCAGATAGATAGATATATAGATAAACACTTTATTGCACACCACAGAATAAAAATATAAAAAAAAATATACAAAACACAAACTTAGGAGTACAACTTGGCAGCCTTATCGCTATGCGATTTCCTCCAAGCAACCAATGGCATGAAGGAATATTTTACATTGGATACGAAGTAGGTGGTGCCAAGGTATTAATCGTTATCAGTTACAAGTTCTGCCAGCTGATTGGTTCCCTGATTTACGTCAGCCAATGGGGGGCAGAATTTGTTAATGATTATGATAACAATGAATACATTTTCCTTATGCAATCAGACTCCAGGAATGTTTCTCAGACAATCTGGAATGTTTCCTTCTGTGCAGAGGAGGAGGACAAGACACCAATACACATACTGCTAAAATGCAAGTATGCACGCTGCTGCTGGGTGTATTAGTACTGACCAACACAAAGCAAAACTTGACTAGCTTATCAGTACTTATTTAAAATATACTTACATTCTTTTAATAGACTGGATTTTTCTCTTGGTATAAGAACATGGTAAAATTTATTACCAACCGCTCTCAGATCTCTCATCTGTAAATTAAGCAATACAAAGAATTTAAAACCACTCATAATTTCTTATTCTGTCACTAAGAAACCTCTGCATACGGAGAATTTTTTGACAAAAAATAACAATACTGCTTCTAGCTAAGCTGAGAATTTTCACCTGGATGATCTACAGCCAAACATGCCAAGTGTTTTTATCTACATTTCTGACTTTCAAATGAGATCTCACAAAAACAACGCAAAGGAGATTGCAATGGACTTTTTTTTTTTTCAGTTTTGGGACGCTATGCATTTGATATAGGCAGGCAATGCTCAGTCAACATCAGGGGAATGTTTTGCTTATTTCATCATTGTTAAAGTATACATCTCTATAGCAATACCACTCACAAATGTCTCCTTTATAGGTTCGTCGAGTGTGTTGAATTCCATGCTATCACCGGAGGGGATGCCCCTGGATGGAATATTCATTTCACCCTCCACCAACCCCACATCCCCTGCAGGGAACATCTGTAATATGGAAATCCAATCAAAAGTTAGTATCTACAAAAAATCTTTAATGTGGGCTTCTTTTGCAGGATATACAGATATTATGACTTGTCATTAACTGAACATAAAGTAATATATTGAAATAGGATCATTTTACTTATGATCCTAAGTCCAACAACTCTATAATTATGGGCGGTTTCTGCTAATGTATCATTAGAGTGAATTTTTATTCCAGTAATAATAATTATTTCTAATAGCATACAATTGCAATGTTATTTAAATTAGTTAGAATTTATTCATATATTCCAACTATACTATATGTAATACTTCTGAAAAGCAAGATTCTACCCTTGCCCAGCATTGTTCGTTCGTTCACATTAGCAAACAGACATCCACTGCTGAACAAAGGCCTCCTGTAATGATTTCTAGCCCACATGGACCTGTGCTACTTGTATCCAGCACCTTCCTTCTCTTCCTTTCCTTCCCGCCCGGCATGAGTAATATAAATATGTTGAAAAGTGCCTTCAACTTCGAGATGTTGGCCATCATCTCAAAATCGGTTCACAGGTCAACAATACCTTTCAGTAGGACGCATTAAGTGATGAATGGTCTATAAACATTCTTATCGGAAAAAAAGGTCTGTTAAATAAATTGTTCATCAAATAACTACATGCCGACACGTGTACGTGTTATCAATAAAAATGATTCATTTTCCAGTAGAGTAACATTTACTTCTTTCCGTGTGATTGTTTAGAACCAAAAGTTTTTGAGTTTTAAAAAAAAATGTATAATTATTGGACAAGTAAGGGTACAGAGGACTTTATCATTTATTTATTAAATGCAACCAATAGGTATAAACAAAGAATTT
Organism: Coenonympha arcania; assembly: GCA_036785405.1. Taxonomy (NCBI): domain Eukaryota; kingdom Metazoa; phylum Arthropoda; class Insecta; order Lepidoptera; family Nymphalidae; genus Coenonympha; species Coenonympha arcania. Next base: position 10,119,265 of record CM072063.1, on the reverse strand, counting down.
AACTACTTGAGATGAGCAAATGGAAGCAACTTACATCGTACTTTGCATCGAAGGTGGTCATTTTACTAAAGTTACAACTTTGAAAAATAAAGACTTTAGTATAGTAATAAATGAAATTCAAGCGGCAAATACGTATCAAAGTAGATTTTCTTTACAACAAAAATTAGAAATAAATTTACAATTTCCTCAACGGTGACAATTAGGGTTTTGTCAACGTCAAGTTATGACGTTTCACGTCACAATTAAACCATAAATAAATATGATAAATACAGATAAATAACGAATCATAGACAATTGTACTATGAGATTTACAAAAATCTTTTGTGGTCTGTGCAGTATATGCTGGTTATGAATCTGTGTCTCTACTCTCTAGTTTTGTGGTCTGTGGTGCTGACATATTTCTATAGTCTATGGTTTGGGAGAGCGCGGGAACTCCCCGACTAATATAATAGTGATCTGTGGCGGGAACGGTCGAAGAGAAAAGGCGCGTTTTTATAACAAATTTTCAAGAAATTTATTAATATCGCTTATAGTGCACAAAAATTAGTAAAAATAGCATTCCGGTGCCCCCATAATGAGGGGCGCCAAGTTAAAACGTAAAAAAGAGTCGTCGCCGACTAATGAATCGGTGTCGTCTTCAAGTGACTTTGAAGATGATGATGAGAAGTACAAACCGTTCAGAATCCAGAACTATACTCGCAAATATTTAGACAACGGCCGTGCAGAGGAATACATAGTTTTCCTTTCATCTAATATTCCGGAAAAGGCTATTGGAGAACATGAAAAGCTCGCCATATCATCGGCTTTAAGACAGTATAGTGTTAATGGTGTGAAGTACTTAAAAACCATCAACAAGTACAAAATTGGAATCGTATTTGATTTAGCAATTAATGCTAACGTATTTTTAAATAATAACAAATACCACAAAAATGTCAACATGAAACCTAGTATTCCAGCTGCTTCGACGGAGATCACGGGTGTCATAAGGGGGGTTCCTCTTGAACTTTCCAACAAAAAGATTTTTTCACTATTGTCTTCAGCAAATGTAATTCAAGTCAGACGACTTATGTCAAGGGTAACTATAAATGATAGAACCGAATACAAACCCACAGCAACAGTGGCTGTGACTTTTGCAGCGACCCAGCTACCGGACTATATTCATTTGGATTCATGGAGACACGAGGTGAGTCCTTTTATTCCTCCAGTCAAGCAGTGTCTACAGTGTTTGAAGTATGGACACATTGCTAAATTTTGTAAAAACTCCGTGAAGTGCTCCATTTGCTCAGAAAATCACAATTTTAAAAATTGTTCGGTTGACAAAATAAATGCAAAATGTATTAATTGCAATGGGAATCATATAGCAGTATCAGGTGAATGTCCCATTAAAAAGCAGAAAATTAATGAAAATAAAATGAAGTCAAGATCTGTAACATATGCAGAATTATTTAATGAAAAATCTTTTCCTAAATTAACAACAAATGACCCTTACAAACAACTACAAAATGTATTAAAATCAGATATTTTTTGAATTTACTTGTAGAATCGATTGTCAAAATTGTATCATCTAAAACAGACAAAAACCCTATTAGTTCTAATAATGTGAAAAATATTCTTCTCGAAACGTTCAGTAAAAAAACTACCCAATTTAAAAAATAATGGATTATGTAAATATAGTTCAATGGAATGCTCAGAGCTTACTAAGTAATTGTTAGAAATCTAGATTAGGTTTCAATTTCATGTAAGAAATTGATAACTCTAATTAGGTTATTATTTTGTATTCTGTGGTATGTCCATAGACCATCCATAGACATTACGTTTAATTTGACACATTGGTTTACGCTCTCTCTGGTTCTACCGCTCTGCGCCTAATGTCCGCCCTTCAGGCTTCAGCTTAAATTAAATTAATATAATAATGTATTAGCTCTAATATCACTGAAGTAAACTTAACAGTTTGATTCCACTTCCACTGTGTATTTATTTTCCCCGTAACAAGAGGTTATGGGGCCCTCACTGAAGGAAATATAAGGTACACAAGTCACGACAACGTGGTTGAGCGGCGTGCCTTCGCAAAGCTTGTGGCGTCTGCCATCTACCCGTGTGGCGTGTGAGTACATTTCGCAACGTGAAATATGGCTTCAGGAGCGTTATCATCGAACCATCTGCATCATCACAATCTACCGTTCGAAAAATTAGAAGAGCCTATCGATACATCTAAAGATTTACGCGCACTAGCCCGCATTAGTTTGGCTGTGAAACAAGCTTGGTATCAACTAAGCGCAGTCTTTGAAGATAAAGGTTTCGGACGGCGTGTAGCATTGTTAAGACAGCTGCACCGTGCTAGTTATGCAGATTTTGATAGTATGAGTGCATACTTTGAGCATATAACGACTCTTGTTCAGCAGTTAAGTGATATTGGCCGAGCTATAGAAGATGCTGAAGTTGCGGAGATTGTCTTGAGTGGCCTTCCACAGGAGTATGATATCGTCGTATCCAGTCTCGAAGCTGTCGCCTGCACAGGTACAATTTCAAGTGATTTAGTCCGTACTAGATTGTTACAAGAAGAAGAACGCAGAAGACGGACAGAAAGCAAGGAAGACATGGCCCTGTTGTCTAAACACAAGACTAAGAAGGTATTTGTCTGTCACTTTTGCCACCGCCCAGGACACAGAATACGGGACTGCTTTAAGTTTAAGAAGCAGAAGACAGATAAAGCAACAGCATTGGCGGCTATATGTTATGGAGTCTTCGAGATTAAGGATTGGATAGTGGATTCCGGCCCTCGACTTATATATCCAGAGACTTACAGTGGTTTATCAAGATAACAGAATGTGATAAGACTGTAGTTGCTAATGGTAGTACCCTAAGGTGTCTAGGTAATGGTGATGCAATGATTCCTATGAAAAATAACAAGTCTCAATTAGTAACAGATGTTCTATATGTACCTGGCCTCTCGACTAATTTAATTAGTGTTTCTAAATTATGTGAGAAGGCTTTATCTGTGAAGTTTAGTAATAATAAATGTTATGTTTTCAATGGGGAATCTTTCGTGTGTCTGCCACTAGACGGGGGGGTATTTATATTTTGGACAATGTTTTACAGGATAATTCTTTGACTGTAAATGCTGTAAATGCTGTGCCAAAGCCACAAAGTTCGCTTGACACAGAGGAGAAAGCCAAGGATACACCAGACTTATGCCTGTGGCATAAGCGGCTTGGACATCTGAGTCTCCGTGGGGTAAGTAAACTCCATAAACTTGCTGTTGGTGTTAATGTTAACTCGTCTCAGCTCGATATTACGCCTAACCAGTGTGTGTCGTGCGTTGAGGGGAAGCAAGCAGTGCAAAAGTTTCCTAGGGGTTTAGCAAAACGTTCCAAGCAGTTGCTGGAGCTCGTACATTCTGATGTATGTGGTTCAATGCCGGTAAGTAGTCTGGGTGGATCTAGATATCTGGTAACATTTACCGATGATTCTTCTAGAAAGACATATGGCTATTTAATGAGATTTAAATCTGATGTTTTGTCCAAATTTAAGATTTTTAAAGCAACTGTTGAGAAGCAAACTGGTTATTTTATTAAACGTCTGCGTACTGATAGGGGTGGAGAATATTGCAATGCTGAGTTCTCCAATTTTTTAAAGAATGAGGGTATAGTTCATGAGACTACAGCTCCTTATAGCCCTTAACAAAATGGCGTAGCTGAAAGACTAAACCGAACACTTTTTGAGAAAGCTCGCTGTATGCTTCGTGAAGCTAATCTTCCTAAAGAATACTGGGGAGAGGCTATTTCTACTGCTATATATCTTAAGAATCGAAGTCCTACTGCAGCTATTCCCAATACAACTCCTGAAGAAGTATGGTCAGGTAAAAAAGTTAACATAAGCCATTTACGTGTTTTTGGTTGCCGTGCTATGACACTGATTCCAAAGGTAAAGAGAGATAAACTTGATTCAAAATCTAGAAGTTGTATCTTTGTTGGTTATTGTGAACATACAAAAGGCTATAGATTGATAGATCCCTCAAACCCTTTGCAGATTATTATTTCTAGAAATGTTGTATTTTTTGAAAACCAGTTTATAAACCACTGTGATAGAAATGGTAGTTCAGAGAGCAATCGTATTTTTATTTATAATGATGTAGGTATGCAAAGCAACCGAATCAGTAACAATAATGTGAATTTGAATATGCAAAGCATTGATTCAATTGAAAATAATAATATTAATATGGATATGCAAAGCATTGATCCTATTAAAATGAATAATAATTCTGATAATATTAGTAAAATGGGTATGCAAAGCAACCAATTATGTGATAGTAGTATACAGAATATTGATGCAGATATGCAGAGCAAGAATGAGCATCATATTAATGATAATAGTAATGGCAGCAATGATACTGGCCTTACTAGTAATAATTCTAGTCAAAATGTTGATGATGATGTGTTTTCTTCTCCAATTTCAGGCGAGCCCTCCTTCCAAAGTGCTGAGGGGACTGCAACTAGTGAAACTAGTGACGGAGAAAGTAACAAGTCAGACTTGACTGTAAGTAACGAAACAGTCGTTCGAGGGGAAGATGTAGTGCTAGAGGCTCCTAGTCCTAGCTGCGAGCGACCTGTTCGTTCTACTCGTTATCGAAAACCGGTAAGGTATCAAGACTATCAGTTATCTGATTTATCTGATTCATCAGATTTGTCATTTTTAGTAAGCGGTTTTGTCTATGACGAACCTCAATCTTATAATGAGGCAATGGCAAGTCCTAGCAAGGATTGTTGGCTCACCGCTATGCAAGAAGAGTATAGTTCTCTGATCAAAAATAATGTATGGCAATTAGTGGATAGACCAAAAACTGGGAACATAGTTAGTTGTAAATGGGTTTTTAAACTTAAATCTGATGAGTCTGGTAACTGTACAAGATATAAAGCTCGTCTTGTGGCAAGAGGATTTAGTCAAAAGCCTGGTGTAGACTACACAGATACTTTCTCACCAGTAGTAAGACATACTAGTCTAAGAATTTTGTTTTGCATTGCAAATGAATTAAATATGGACATAGAACATCTGGACATAAATACAGCTTTTTTACATAGTAAACTTGATGAATGTATTTATATGGAACAGCCTGTAGGTTTTATAACTGACAAGAACAAAGTATGTTTGTTAAAGAAAAGTTTGTATGGTCTTAAACAAGCAAGTAGGCTGTGGAATAATACTGTTAATGTTTTATTGACTAACAATGGTTATATACAAAATAAATGTGAACCATGTGTTTATATGAAAAGAAATGACAAGCAACTAACAATTTTAGCATTGTATGTGGATGATTTTTATATTTTTACCAATAGTTCTAAGGAAAAGGACATATTGTATAAGTTATTAGAATCTGAATTTAGTTGCAAACACTTAGGTTGTGTTAAGAACTGTTTAGGTATTAAGATACATAGAGACAGAGCTAATGGAATTATTATGTTTGACCAATCAGACTATATTGTAAAGTTGTTAGAACGTTTTGGTATGACTAATTGTAAAAGTGTCTCGACACCAATGATTGCTAGTAAGCTAGAGAAAGGATCATGTGATAATATTTTAGATGACACTGTTTATCCATATAGAGAGCTGATTGGATGTCTAATGTATTTGTCAGTATGTTCTAGGCCTGACATCACTTATGCTGTTAATTATTTAAGCCAGTTCAATACAGCATTCACACGAGATCATTGGATCGCTGCAAAAAGAATATTAAGGTATTTGAGTGGTACCATGCATAAAAAATTGGTGTTTGTTAAATCTGGTACCCTTGATATGTCAGTGTTTGCTGATGCTGACTGGGCCAATGATGTCGTGGATAGGCGGTCTTATAGTGGTTTTGTTGTAAAGGTTGGCGGCTCCACTGTGTGTTGGGAGTCGCGCAAACAGCGATGTGTTGCGCTTTCAAGTACTGAAGCTGAGTACTTAGCCCTAAGTGATGCATGCAAAGAAGTATGTTTTATTAGGAATTTTTTGTATGAAATTTTTAATAAACATTATGATTGTAGTATCTTTAGTGACAATCAAAGCGCATTAAAATTGCTTGAAACTAGGGAATATTGCCACAAAAAGACCAAGCATATTGATCTTCGTTATCATTTTGTAAAAGATCTTGTAAGGAATAAGCATGTGAGTGTTAGCTATTTACCATCTGAGAATATGTTGGCTGACTTGTTTACAAAGCCCTTGTCTAGTGTTAAGTATTTGGGGTTTGTTAATGACTTGGGTATGAAAAATGTTGAGTAGTAGGCATTTTTCTGTATAAATGATTATATATGTAAGTCAGCCCTGTAGATCATAAGTTTGGATGGTTTTGTGGTGTATAAGTTAGTTAGCACATTGTATGGTCATGCTAGACATGAGATAAACGATGTGGAGTTTTTTTTTGTCCTAATTAACCTGAGATGTTAATTAATTAATATTTAGTGTAACTCTGCATTGTAAGATGGTTTTTTCTCATGTTACGCATGAGGGGAAGTGTTAGAAATCTAGATTAGGTTTCAATTTCATGTAAGAAATTGATAACTCTAATTAGGTTATTATTTTGTATTCTGTGGTATGTCCATAGACCATCCATAGACATTACGTTTAATTTGACACATTGGTTTACGCTCTCTCTGGTTCTACCGCTCTGCGCCTAATGTCCGCCCATCAGCCTTCAGCTTATATTAAATTAGTTTAATAATGTATTAGCTCTAATATCACTGAAGTAAACCTAACAGTTTAATTCCACTTCCACTGTGTATTTATTTTCCCCGTAACAAGAGTAATCGACATATTTTATCCCAGTTTCTTTATGAAAATGACATACATATTGCAATAATTTGTGAAACTTGGTTAAAACCTGAACATAGATTCAATATAAGAGGTTATAAAATTGAAAGAAAAGATATAGGTAGCCAACATAATGGTGTTGCGCTAATTATACATAACAGTATATCATATACAAAAATAGATACATATTGTGATAGTGATCATCAAAACATTTGTATTAGGATTAAACTTTATGATCAAGAAATTAGTATATTGAGTTTCTATAGTCCACCTCTTGCAAATTTTAATAAAAACACTTTAGACATGTTGATTAAAAATATTCCGAAGCCATTTATCCTTGGGGGTGATTTTAATGCCCATCATACTATTTGGGGTAGTAATAGTATAAACAGTAGAGGTAGAAATCTTCTAGATGTCATTGATGATAATAGCTTAGTTCTTCTTAATAATGGTAAGCCAACTACTGTTGGTTCTCTCACTTGGCGTCCCAATGTTTTAGATTTATCATTGGTTTCTCCATCTCTTGCATTGACTTGCGATTGGTCATTACACGACGATCCTTTAGGAAGTTATCATTTACCTGCAATAATAAAATTACTTGTTGGTTGCAATAGTCATTGAAATTCAGACAAAGGTAATAACTTGCCATTGTTTCCCAATTACAAAAGTGTTAATTGGGATATATTTGAAAAAGAACTTGATTCTTTGTTGTGTAACTTTGTTATAGATTCCAATTCACCTTTAACTACATATAATAATTTTGTTAATTTATTACATTTAGCTGTTCAAAAATCAATTCCCCATTGCAATTCTCAAAATAGTAATAAAGTCCATAAAGGTCGTAAAAAAAAGTCATGTCTTCCTTGGTGGAATAACAAATGTACTATTGCAGTTCAGAATAGTAAACAGGCATACATAGTTTTTAAAAAGGACCCAAGTCTTGATAATTACTTAAACTTCAAAAAATTGCAAGCATTTAAGAAATTAACATTAAAAAGAGAAAGAGAGAATAGTTGGGCTGAATTGTGTCATTCTTTCAATCGGAACACTCCAATGTCTTTGATATGGACTTTAATGAAAAAATTTAATAAAACATATATATGTAAAAAAAATTTTAATAATAATAATGATTGGATCATGAATTTCTTAAATAAGTACACTCCAGACTATGTCAAATTCGAAGAACTTCATTATGCTGAAAATATTAATTCTTTCAATCATTTTCTAGTAAATCCCTTTACTGTAAAAGAGTTAAAAATGGCAGTGGATGGCAGGAGAGACACAGCATTTGGGTTAGATGGCGTACCATATATTTTATTAAAAAAATTAAATGAAAATGGTGTTAGAATTTTGTGTGCAATCTTTAATAATTTATGGCAAGGAAATCACATTCCTGAAGATTGGAAAGTTGATTGCTTGATACCAGTTTTGAAACCCGATAAAAAGGAGTTTCATGAAGATTCATATCGACCTATAACCCTTACTTCTTGCGTGGGTAAAATTTTTGAACAGCTTTTAAAACAACGTCTTGAATTTTTCATTGAAAAACATAATATCTTACCATATAATCAATTTGGTTTTCGGAAGGGAAAATCTGCTCAGGAAAGTATTGCTTTGTTGCAGCTGGATATTCAAAAGTCAATTGCTCAAAATAATCTTCTTGTCTCTGTTTTTCTAGACATTGAGGGTGCTTTTAATAATGTCAATCTTAAAATACTTTGTGAAGAACTCAACAAAGTTGGTGTACCTGGAAAATTAATTAAATGGATTTATAACTTTTTATATGAAAGAAAAGTTTTTGTAAAATATGGAAATCTTTATGGGCCCAGATACTCTTCCAAAGGCGTATGCCAGGGTGGAATTTTGAGCCCTTTAATATTTTTATTGTATATATATCAGCTAAATTTGAATTTAGGACCATTCACGGGTAATTTGCAATATGCAGATGATTTAGTTATATATTTATCTGGAAATTGTATAAATCAAATAGCATTTAGACTTAATGAATCTTTAGATAGATTAAAGAGGTATTTAGGTTATTTAGATTTAAATATTAACTCTAAGAAATCTAAAGTCATAGTTTTTGGCAAACGAATTCATCCTCCAGTAAAAATTTACTATAATAAATCTGAATTAACAGAGGTATCAGAGGTAAAATTCCTGGGGGTTCTCTTTACCAGCAATATGTCATGGAATAAATATGTTGACTATGTAGTAGCCAGAGCTTTTAAAGCTCTGAACATCTTAAAATCATTAGCTAAAACATACTGGGGTGCTGATCCCAAAATTTTACTACTCCTTTACAAGTCATTAATCAGAAGTCATTTTGAATATGGAGCATTATGCTATGCTTCCAATAAAACTTTAGTTTAAAAGTTGGAGGTCGTTCAAAATACTGGTTTACGCCTTATAACAGGGGCATTTAAGTTCTCAATCAGTAATATCAAACAAAAAATCCTTGTTCTTGCTTCATGAACTTTCTGATTATCTGCAGTTTTTTGGGTCCTTAAACATTCACAGAACAGAGATCACCTGGCCATGCTTTGAAGGAACATACCAAAGCAAGTACTATTACTGTAATATAGAAATAGATCCTTCCCTCAACTCGAAGGAGACATTTAATGAATCACTATTTAAATGGCAAAATTATAGGATATTATATACAGATGCAGCCAAGAACGAGCATTGTACTTCTGTCGCCTTCTATGATAGTAAATTGAAAGTGGGTTTTGGAGAAGGAATAGATTCTAATACAAGTATTTTCTCAGCTGAAGCTTTTGCTATCTTGTCAGCGTTGCAATACATTGAAAATTGTAAAGATGAGTCTCTAAAATGGGCGATTGCCAGTGATAGTATGAGTGTACTTACATCGATACACAATTGTAAGCTTCATGTTAAAACTAACTATTTAATTTACGAAATTATGAAGAAAACTTATCAACTTGAGCTGAACAGATCATATGAAATTGCTTTCATTTGGGTCCCGGCACACTGTGGAGTGATTGGAAATGAAAACGTCGACTTTTTGGCAAAAACGATAAATACATCACAGAACATCAGACAAATAAAGTCAAGTGTTGCCCTTCCTTACACTGATATCAATAAAAATTTGATAAATAAGATGGAAAGTCATTGGGATGAGATGAGGAACTCCCCTGAAAATGAGCGAAAAGGATTATGGTACAAATGCATAAATAATGATTTAAATAAAAACCCGTGGTTTTGTCATAAGAAAACTAACTAATTATAGTAATAGAAAATATTATTCAGCCATATGTCGCCTGAGATTGGGTCATTGTCGCCTTAATGCACATTTACATAGAATGAAAATAGTGAACTCTCCGTCTTGTAATTATTGCAATAGTAATGAATCCCAAACACTGGATCACATATTTTTTTCGTGTTCATCTTTCGGCATTCAGCGCCTTGTGCTGATTGATGACTTGATTAATATTTTCAAGACCATTGAAGACGTGCCGCGCTCGCTAAAGGATTTACTGAAGAATTCGTTGACGTATAAATATTTATACAAATATATTTTGAACACTGTTCAACAAATTTGAATTTAAGTACAGAAAGAAAGATAATTCAAAGAAAGAAGAGTCAGAAAGAAAAACTACAAGATTAAAATCATTCAGATGAATCATACATATTTATGTTTATTTATATTTATTATTGTTATACGATTGAACAGGCTATGCCTTTAAAATACATAACACAGAAAATACACACGAATGAATAGGCTGTATGGTCTCCGACCTTTGCCTGTCCTGAAAGGGACGAATGGATTAACAGAACAGAACAGTCTATGGTTTGTTTTCGTTTTTCGAAATCAAGAATCAAGATTTTCGAGTTTAGATTTCTTGTAGGTACTACTCTAATAATTGAACCAATAATAATTAAACCAATGTATGAACTGAAAGTGTTCAATTGTCATGAAAGTCACTGTTAAAAGTAAGTAACGATACACAAATTCGCGATTTAAACTAGTTGCTAGACTATCATCGCAATGACTGCTATAATATTTTCCTTGTGTATTTATGCGCAAAGCTTTCTGTGTATTCCGTATTCCAGTATTGCGATGTGAATTATACTACAACATTTCAATTTAATTCAATTGAAAGAATCATTCTCTTCTTTTAATTGAAATTATAGGCAATTTCATAAGCCCATAACAAAATTTGACCAATCGAAAGTTTTATTAATTTCTTTAAGTAAAACCCGTTCGCAGAAGCTTTGCTGATGACTTCCCCTCCCACTTAACGCTACTGTAATCCGCGCTCTTCTGTTATAATACCAGCCCTGTCGCTGTATTTTGAAGTGACAAGGGAAGTCACCGGCAAAGATTCTGTGAACGGGTAGTACTGCATTATATGGAGCTCCATACAAAGTTGATATAAGTAACACATGTAAATCCACCAGTCTCAAAATATCAAATGAGATTTCTGGTCTACTTATCACTGTGTTATTCTATATGTGAAGGTTGGACCGGCGTAGCGACTTGGAGGTGGATAGCGAACGACGACAACTGTGGCATTTGTCGCATGCCCTTTGACAGCTGTTGTCCCGACTGCAAGTTACCTGGCGACGACTGTCCCCTGGTGTGGGGTGCCTGCTCTCACTGCTTCCACATCCACTGCATTGTGAAGTGGCTGCACTCCCAGCCGCAGCAGCAGTGCCCTATGTGCAGGCAGGACTGGAAGTTCAACAACAAGTGACCACAGGTAAGTTTGACCGCTGTTGTCCCTACTGCAAGTTACCTGCTGACCAGTGTCCCCTAGTGTGGGGTGCCTGCTCTCACTGCTTCCACATCCACTGCATTGTGAAGTGGCTGCACTCCCAGCCGCAGCAGCGGTGCCCTATGTGCAGGCGGGACTGGAAGTTCAACAACAAGTGACCACAGGTAAGTTTGACCCCTGTTGTCCCAACTGCAAGTTACCCACCAACCACTGTCCCCTGGTGTGGGGTGCCTGCTCTCACTGCTTCCACATCCACTACATTGTGAAGTGACTGCACTCCCAGCCCCAGCAGCAGTGCCCTATGTGCAGGCAGGACTGGAAGTTGAACAACAAGTGACCACAGGTAAGTTTGACCGCTGTTGTCCCAACTGCAAGTTACCCACCAACCACTGTCCCCTGGTGTGGGGTGCCTGCTCTCACTGCTTCCACATCCACTGCATTGTGAAGTGGTTGCACTTCCAGCCCAAGCAGCAGTGCCCCATGTGCAGGCAAGACTGGAAGTTCAACAACAAGTGACCACAGGTAAGATTGACCGCTGTTGTTCCAACTGCAAGTTACCCGCTGACCACTGTCCCCTAGTGTGGAGTGCCTGCTCTCACTGCTTCCACATCCACTGCATTGTGAAGTGGCTGCACTCCCACGGCTTCTACGCCGTTAACTTGTGGTTCAATAAAACAAACCTCAGTCACGATTCTCTATGATCTATATCTCTCAACATACAAATTGCAGCTGTTAAAATTTGATGAACATGAAACAATGGGCCACCAAGTGCTTTTAAAAGTAGCTCTACAATAGACCCCATGCAACGTGGCGTGCGCCGCGCCGCCCGGCAAAGTTGCGTTCTCATGGACAGTAAACAATCGCCTTCGCCGATAATGCGCCGGCCAGCTCATTGTTCTGTCTAGTGCGGAAAAAGCTAAAATACATACGCAATTGCCGCTTTGTAATTAAGATAATTTCCGCTTAAAAGTAGATTAGACTTTCGGAGTTAGGACTATTAGGTAACAGAAGAATAGTAATACTGGCATACTGTTACTGCAAGACCGTGATCGGACACTACCTATGATTCGGAACTCCGCTAGTCGACTCATTCAAGTATGAAGCAAATCCGCCGCAGTGTACGCGGCTCACGGACGCAGACAGACGCGTCGACCGGTCGCTCCGTGCCGCACTCGCGTGTTTTGTGACTGACGTGATGGTAATTTAACCGCGCTCATTATACTATAGTGTTCGTGATATAGTATTGTCCGAGTGGCGCCTCGTTTAAGCATGCTGATGGTACAGAGTAACGCGCACCCCATGAAGAGCACCAAAATCAAAGGACCCCCGCCTGTACCACCGCGGCCCAGCCAGAGCATGGTGGCGGAAGCTCTGGCGAAGACGAGGAAAGCCGTGGCGGATTCGAAGGCCACCATAAAGACGAGGACGTTCACCAAAAATGAGATCCATCATGTCTCATCGAAAGCCAAGACTTTGGACCGGAATTCGACACCCACGAAGCCTTCCGTGTCGCCGCGGCAGAACGGACTCGCGCGCGTCAAGTCCTTCATCAGAGACGTTATTAGTGATCGCAGCTCTTCGTCCGACGACAAAAAATCCAGCGGTCACAACTCGAGAAGGAGCTCGAGTGACAGCAGCACGCTTCATTCACCGACTTCCAACAAATCGAGTGAATCGCTCAATTCCAAAGCCGTTAAAACGTGTAAACAAATATTGGTTCGATCTCTCTCCACTTCCAATAAGTTAGATCAAGACCCTAAGTGTAAAGTTTCTAAATCCTCTAGTTTTGCCGAAAAAACCCTGCCTCTACGCAAGGCTCCCCCGCCGCCGCTATCACCAAAACCTAAGTTAAAACCAATGAAACCTTTACCTGTACAGAAAACCATAGAACAAAAGAAGCCATTGAAGCAATCAGACACCGGTATCTACGCGTTGCCGGTCGATGCACAGCCGCCTCCAAAAAGCCCAATACCCGATGAATGCTATGCAACCGTAGAAGTCAATAACGTTGAGGATAGGCTTCAACAAAACAGTTCACTCAAAGTCATCAACAACCATTCAGAAACACAATACACAGAAAAACAACCGAATGACGTGAACGTAAACAAAAACAACAATAACAACTCCTTAGAAAGAAAAACTTCTCGGGTAACCGAAATGCTTATTTCGGAAATACTCGCGAGTAGAAACAATAATAAAGGGGAAGCCAACGCAGTAATAGATAAAGGGAAAGATTCCACGAATCTGACGAACGGGAACGACACGCCTGAGGCTGACAAGATGAAAGACATGAACAATCACGAGATGTTGATATACGAGCTGCAGACGATGCGGTCGCAGTCTAACGTCCCCGAAGGTGTAGCCCCCAAAGAAAACGATGACATGCAATGCGATTCCGAGGACGATAACTACGCGACAGCATCTATAGCCAGTGATCATATTATTGATGATGATCAAGCGTACGCGTACATACGGGACGATGATCTTAAATCTAGGTAAAAATATACTTATTCTTATAAATGTGAATCAGGAAGTTTATTGGTTTGTTTGACCTTCAATCATGCCACAACGGAGTAACGGATCGACGTGATTTTTATGCACAGACGTAGATGAAAGCGCGGAGAATGACAGGCTTATTTTTATTCCGGGAAAATTTATGATTCCCACCGGATTTATGAAAAACCAAAACTAAAAAAAACTAGTAAAGTTTAAATATGAATCTTTCGGCGGAAATTATATTGTCTTTCCATTACTCTTATATTACGCAACAGACATTTATAAACGGTATTTATAGAGTCGCGTTTTCGTTCTGGATATTTATTAGTGCAAGTGGCTTGCAACGGACAAACCTGTAGGCTGTTTGTAAACGATAGCGCAGGTCGATTTCAGTTTTATAGTACCTAATCATGCTCTACAAATCTACATAACTATTAACACGTTGGCTGCCATAGAAGAAATTTGTTTTTTTACATAAAATTTTTTTGATGCAATTTGGCGCGGAATGTTAAGATATGAAAATATATCTAACTTAAAGTGAAATCAGTTCGATAGTTTTCAAAATATTTTCAAAAAACCTGACGAGGTCACCGGTGACCGGCATGGCGCTGTGAAGCGAAAATATGAAAAACCGTTACGAAGGCGCCGAAGTGACCGAAACCCCGGTCACCCGCTCAAAAAAAACACTGCAATGCTCGGTTATAAAATTGCCAAAAATAAAACAAAGAAAGTTGCAACATACTGCAAAGAATGTCCAAATGAACCATATTTTTGTTTGGCTTGTTTTAATAAGGCTCATCGTTATGTTTAAGTTTTTTTAATTAAACATTTCAATGTTATTAACAAGTTTTTATTAGCTTCACCTGTATGTTTGTAACCGACTCCTTTGAGCTCGATTTTGTCCTACTTTGAACGATCAGATTTAATTCAAACTTTGCACACCCGTCAAAGACCGATGACAATGCAATAATTCAATTAAAATATCCAATTATCTTAATTAGATTCGCCAGGACTAATTAATGTCTTTCCGCATCCTTTGCATGCGAGTAAGAGAGATAGAGCGTGTTTTTTTTTTGTTTTTTAAACTATTATTTTATTATTTTTGACTGATACTTTTAGAATATACAGACTGATACTATTAGAATATAAAAATTAATGCGCTGTGATTTTCATACACAGTTGTTTTATATTCCCTTCAACTAATTTTTCAACTCTTATGATTCTCATATGTACTTGTACATGTAGAACATTTGAGATTAAAATAGTATTTTTCTATTATGTTATTCTACCATAAAAGGTATCACTATGCTAAGTTTTATTAAAATTAAGCTATGAAATTAGTGATAAAAGTACAAACAAGTTGCTTTTCACTTATCACAAATTGTCATGTTCACAATTTTAGAAGTATTTTCGAAATAAAATTAAGTAGGCAGGAACCACGCCGAAGAAGTATTCTACAGCGCCACTCCGGTCACTTCAGTATAGAAAATGTATCAGAAACGCGTCCTCCGGCGCACAAATTCGTTCCAAAAACAGGTTTAACTGGAGGTCACCGGTGACCGTAATGGCGCGTAGATGTAGGTAGCGGTCCGGTCACCGGTGACCGGGGTGGCAGCTAACGTGTTAAACTGGTTTAACGTCAATCAAGGAACAATTCTTGGGCTTAAGAGGATATATTGAATTTATTTTTGTCTTTCTCACTCTCACGGATACGTTGATAGGTGTGACATGCAGCGTCGTGGAAGAATATAACAGAAAAACGACCTTTTACCTAATTACTCAAAAACTAAGCCAGTTATGAAAATCGGTTTCGAAGCATTTTTGGATATTGTAATTACCGACACATTAAACAAAAATTACAATAATTACATCCATTGTAGTTTCCGATAAAAAACAGGAAAACTGAGATTTTGGAGCAACTTTTGGGATAATTTACTATCGAGAAAATTTTATCCAATCGTGTTTCTGCTTCTAAGCGATTTTAGATTAAAGACCCAAAATACATGACGTTTAAATTTGAAAGTAATTGTAAAGACAATTTAATAAGTTTTATAAAATCACTTAAATACGGCTTGTACGCCGTTATATACTAGCTATTGCACACGATTTCCGAGTCCTGCGGGAACTGTATAATTGCAAGAGAAAGAAGCTTTTGTTAGATGGATAGTGTATAGCTCTATAATAAGCTCTATAATAGTTAAATAGTATTTTTAATCCAAATATTGGCCACTTTACACGGATTTTTTTCTCAAGCTGTACAGCTCCTAAGTAAAGTTTTTCTGTTATTACAATTATTAAAGTACCTACCTACCCATTTAAAAAACAAACCTGTTAAATAGTATTTAAACGTAAGTAAATAAATATTATTACTATCTGTCAGGATAACCGACTCCTAAGCATTTTTACTAATAAACCCAAGTAAAAAGAAATTAAGATTTTTATCGTCAATAAATAGACAGCGATCAAATAATAATTTACATATTTTATTCACAGATTACCTTAAAACTTTCGAGACACATTAAATTTTAATTTATTCGCATCAAATTAAGTTATGTCGTTTCTCCTTTAGTTTTCGATTTTAAACCAAATAAAGAATTATCATAATTAATCAATATCTCAAACTGTTATTGAAAGGCGCCTACTTTATCAAAGTATAGCAAATATTTATTCAATTGTTAATCCGGTCCTGTTTTTGTCGCGAAGTATAAATAATAGTCAAATAGGTGCGTTTGTTCTAAAGTAGTTTCACATTTAAGAGCGTTTATGCAAAAGGGCGCGCATCGCGTTTCTTGCTATACTAGAGCACGTTTTCGTTGGCACTGACGCAATTTTGCGCTGATAATGCTATTACAAAAAAATTTATAGTAAAATAAATATACTACTTATTAAAATAGTAAATAACCAGTGACATTGAATTAAATTACTATAATTCAGAAATAACAAAATATCTTAGATTTTATCCTAAAATAATACGTTCAATTTATCGAAAAAAGCTAAAAATGACACTTTTCGGTTTATGGTTTTTGAATGAAAATCTAGGAAAATCGTGTTTTTTTTGAGACACTTTTTAGTAAATGTTATTAATTTTCTAAATATGTCATTGTTATAAGTTTGTGTTAAGAAACATGGCAAATATCTTGCATCTGCGTAGAGCGTCGACCGCTATTTTAGCAAACCGCTATTTTTTAAAATATTTTTGAGACAAGTTCTATATTATGAAATGCCAAATAATATGAATTCAATTATCTAATCTATAATTGAACACATAACTATTTTATGTTCCTTCGGAAATCGTAGATTTTGACTCAAGCATAATACTAACGCATGAAGCGCCTTAAATACTTAAATACTGTCTAAAAGTTTAAATCTCTATAATTTTTGTATCAAAAAATAACTTTTCTCGCATCATAAAAGTCGCAGTAAGCCTGTAAGGTAATGTTGCAAGTGAAGCAAAATTTAAAAAAATTCAAAGAACAATGCAATCTTAGAAGTGGAGCGAATTCCTTTCACTTCAAGCCACGTTTAAAATATCTGCATAATGTAATTTGCACTTCATGGCTGGTGGGATTCCTTGCAAGTGCACGACATCACGACAAGTCTCACCTCGAAACGAGCGATCGAGTTGTGTATTTATTCGCCTTCGAAGATTTTAGGGTTCCGTACCCAAAGGGTAAAAACGGGACCATATTACTAAAACTTCGCCGTCCGTCCGAGTTATATGACGTCACAGATGACATGTGTACGTTTGTTGCCGATATAACAACAAATGCTAAAAAATATAATAAAACCAATATTTCAGGGGGCTCCCATGCACCAAACGTGATTTTTTTTGCTAAATATATCGATAACGGCAACAGGTAGATGCTTAAAATATTCACGGATATGTAGTAAGATATTATATGAATTCACTTTAATAAGAAATAGTTAAGTAAATTTAAAATAAAAATATTTAAGGGGGGCTCCCATACAACAAAAGTGATTTTTTGCTCGTTTTTGAATTTGGTGGGCTAGAGGTGTTTTGATTGGAATTTGTCTTGATAGTACGGAACACTCAGTGCTCGAGCCCGACTCGCACTTGACTAATTATTATCATTCAGAAATTATCGCGACGAAGTTTTAATTATTCAGAGATTATGGCGATATACATAATTCTAAGACATAATTATGTCTTAGAATTACATAACGTTATTTGCATCTTGGAGTACCTGCAGGGGAACATTATCTAATACCAGCTGACCCCGGCAAATATTATTTCGCCATAACAATTATTTCTCACTTAGAGATATGAAGAATAGGTATTATATTCTCAGGCATACCGAATATACACAAAACAATTCATAAAAAAACGGCCAAGTACGAGTTGTACGAAGGGTTCTTTATGCCATTATCTAAAAAAAACGGCAAAAATAACTAACTAGCAAAAAAGTCACGTTTGTTGTATGGGAGTAATATTTATTTTGCTCCGCCTTCTAACGTCTATCTAACGTCTTCGCAATTTGCGTAAAACCAAGTTAAATGTGAATTGGACGCACTTAGACGTGCAAACTTATCATGGATCCCAAGAGTTTATTTTAAAACTTTATCAGGGAGGTAAACGAAAATTAATTAATTATTTTAGCTCATATAAACGCGCAGTCGCACGTCAATTTATATGTAATATTAATTTATGACGTATGTCCTGACCTGACTGACTAACACCCGGTATCTTGAACTTTAACTTTTTCAAAAAAGTATGTAGTTTAAGTGAAAGTTAGTCCAAGAAACCGGGGTTAAAATGCAAATACTTGTATAGCTTTCCGAAGGTCACAGTAGAGACTCTAGTCTCTACTGTGACCTTCTGTCCGACAGACCGACTAAATAAAAAATCATAAGTGACTTTAAAAAAAGTTGTAACCCTATGTAATAAAAGTATAAATATATTGATTTTTTAAACCCTTAAATAATACTTATCTGTTGTAAGTTACAACTTGTAACCCATGCTCCATCGAAAAGGTTTTAATAATAATTAAATAAAGGAATCATAATTAGTTCAGTTTAGAGATTTTGCACAACAGAATTGGTACCAATGCCCCTTTTAATTCAGGGTTACTATACTATTGAAGAATTTTTCAATGACAAGAATTCTTGGAATGATAGGGATAATATATTTCCAGCTCCTCATGAGATATCTTAAAAAATATCTTAAAAATTATTTAATCGTTTTTGATATTATTTAAGAAATTTTATATAAGTAATGACATTTTTTGAAAAGAGCAAGTGCCGAGTTTCTTGCCAGTTCTTCTCGGCGCAAACCTGCTTCCGAACTTGGCGGTAGAGTTTTGACTTTTCATAAGAGCCTATTAATTGGGCCTATGTGAAAATAAAGATTTTTCATTTTCATTAAGAAAAGTTTTCTGATCCACAGACTACGCAAGCAGTTCAAAGCCATCAGCACGATGTCGCTGCAAGGGCTGCCCCCGTTGCCAAAGAGCCTCAGCGGCTTCGCTGACGGCGAGCCTGATCTCCGAGAGCCAACCCTGACGCCTGCCGAGGAGCACCCTCCAACCGACCTTGACTCCCAACTGGTCTACTTGAAGAAGGAAATGGTATGTACATGTTTTTTTTTTGCCAGTGAATTTCATGTTGTAAAATACCGTTGAAAATCTTCGTATCATAAAAGATAGAATAAGTGTTTCATACAACCTAAAATTTAGGGTGTTTTTAAAGATTTTAGTGTGTGCGCCAATGTGGCCTGATTTTTTTATTTTGTAAATTTATTACACTATGAATTTATTGGTAACTATATTTATTGCGAAAATACCACTATTTTAATGCACAATGTTTGATTAAACACAATAAGTTTTGATAGGTATTATAAACCTAATTACCGCTTTGAAGATTTTTGAGCTATTGTCTGGAGGTTATAAAACCAGGTTAAAATTGCGATAAAGATGATGTAAAATGTCTTACTGGCACACAAAAACCTCGTATTTTTTATTTAATCAATTCCACTAAGTGAATTTTAAACGTTAGAAACTTTATGTGCCAATTAATACGTGAGCGATGGAGCAATATGTGCAAGCGTTATTTATAAGTTGTTTCTATTTTTCTTTCTAGTCATTGAATTTTTATAAAAAATGTGAAATCTGAATTAGACCGTTCTATATCATCTAGGCAGTAGAAGAAGTCTTAAAAAAACTACATTAATATTTAATGCACCTCTATAAAATGTTTTCGGTAAATCATAGCTGTATTTGTCGAATAACTAGCTGACCCAGCGAACGTTGTTTTGCCATATAGATTATTTCTCACTTAGGGATGTGAGAAATATTTTTATGACCTATTCTATCCGACCGAATATACTTACATAAAAAAATCGAAAAATCTGTCACACCATTTCGGGGAAGTTTTTTACGAATACGAGAATTGTACGAGTACTTACTAGCTGACCCGGCAAACGTTGTTTTGCCATTAGGGATATTAATAAAATTGCTTATGACCTACTTTCGGACATACCGAACATAGGTACACAGAAATTTCATAACAATCGTTTGAGCCGTTTCGGAGGAGTTTAATAACAAAAATTGGTACGCCGATCTTATATATTAGAGAACAGATCAGAAATATAGTAATATACTCGTAAAATGGTTAAAAATCCGTTAAGTGTGCCGTTTAGCTAACTAACTCTATGTACTATGCAGTGTCATGCTATTGACGCATGTTTAAAAGTCACAGGTCAAACATAAGTTATTCATGCTAGACCCGAAATGCACTTGACCGATTTCCTACTTTTGAGCTGCCGTGAATATTCACACATATGCATGACGGTGCTATTTTTACGTAATAAAATGAAAATTTTAATTATGAGAGTTCTGAAATAAGGTTTTATTCATTTTCTACGTGTTTAGGAAGGGTCATTGGGTTACTTCCTTATATCTCATGTCTATAATGCGGTTAAATTGCGTTTGTTAAAAAATAGTAGTTTATGTAACGGTTACATAATGGGGGGTATTAAAATACGAGTGTGAGTTTAAAAAACGAGCCGCAGGCGAGTTTTTTAATAGTATCACACGAGTGTTTTAATACCTAATTATGTAGAGTTTCATACACTACTTTATCTACGCTCATATTATTATCATAAATCCAAATCATAAAATCTTGCTAACTTTTGTCGTAAATCATTGCAACTACTAAGATGTCAGGTGGAGTGAAATTTTCTTTAGTAGGTTTCACTACTAGACATTTTTCAGCGCAAAGATTTGACTAAGTAACAAAAAAATTGGTTGTCTGTAAAGTCGGTTTACGGACGATAGATTTACGAGATAACGTCATAATCGTAATCGTTATCGTAATCGTTATCGTAATCGTAATCGTAGTCGTAATCGTAATCATAATCATAATCACAGGCCCAGGTGGAACGTTACGCGGAACGTTAGACATTGTGTTGTTGTCTATGGTCAATCATGGCCCATCTATACTCTCGGCAATGACTACCAACTATATGTTGTCTGTGGATTCACTTTAAAAAATATTACATAAAAAATATTACCTACCCCAGATAATAATTGTAACCGCTAACCGTTGTATTGCCGATAGCGGTACTGTAATCAATTCCTTCAAAACCCCAGATACAAATACAGGAGTCCAGAGCCGTGTATCGTTATGGATTTTATACAACTTTCTTTAAATATTTCCATAGTAGAGCGATGTTATTATGAATAACTTTTTAATAATTATAGAAGTCTGTGAATAAAGTAGGTAATTATTTGACACATTTCGATTTTATAATTCGAACTTTAAGCAATGAGCGTAGATAAAGTTATATAATATAATAATCAAATGTGAGACGTAAACTCTTTCAAACAAAGTGAATCATTTAATAACTACAAAGATTGATCGCAGACTCGGCTATTTCTTCCTATCCTCGAATATCTTCACAAAATTTCTCTCTAAATTTTTATTTGTCAAGGATATTATAAAATATAAAGCAAACAAAACACCAAAAAAAGGAAACGAAAAAAAAACATTGAAATTGGCCAAGGATTGGTTACATAGACAAAGTAACATTGTCCATTGACGATCATCGCTGGAACTTGGAACACATGGTCAAAACGATTAATTATTATATCGTTATGAGCACAGACCAAGGAATAACTTTATATTGACGAGGATATACTGATTTTATTTTTGTCTCTGTTCCTCTTATATACGTTTGAGGGTGCGACATGCAGCTTTGCGGACGAATATAACAGAAGAACGACGTTTTACCTAATAACTAAAAAACTAAGCCAGTTATAAGCTCCGTTTCGGAGCGTTTTTAACCTACTTCATTGGATATTATTATTACCGACATATGAAAACAATTAGATTAAATAATAAATAAAAATAAATAAAAAGCCTTTTATTTCATGCTAATGTACAAACTATTACATAACTATATTTCTATGCTAACAAGTAACTATATACCTAGTGTGTTATGTTAGTTTGAAAAACTATTCTAATTTAGTGTTACTATATATAATTTTCTAGCATGAACCCCTCGTTGATTCGAAGGTGAAGGCCTCCTCTAGAGATTTCCAGCATTCCCTGTTTTTTGCTATGGTCATCCATTGTGTGCCGGCCACGTGGGTTATGTCATCTGCCCATCGGGCAAGTGGTCTGCCTCTTTTTCTGTAGCCTGGTGGTCCTTTCCAAGATGTTAGTCTCTGAGTCCATCTGCAGTTGTCGGTTAGCCTAGCTATATGGCCTGCCCACCGCCATTTTAATTTTTTACAGTAACATAGAGCGTCAGTAACTTTTGTCCTTTTTCGTATGATTTTATGAGAAATTTTTTGAAATTTTTTGACTTTTAGTAGACTGCGCTCCATGGCTCTTTGACAAGATCTTATTTTATTTTTGGATTGATAAGTAAATTTCCAGGTTTGGCTAGCGTAAGTTAATGATGGCAGGATACAGACATCATGACTTTTTGTTTGATTTTGATGGGCATGTCGCTTTTCATTATTTCCTTCAAGCTCCAGAACTTTTGCCATGAGTTTGAAACTCTTCTTTCTATTTCTTGCTCGTTTCTTTGTGCGTTGAAAGAAATTTGTTTCCCCAGGATATATAAACGAGTCGACGTAGTCTAGTGTTTCGTTTTCTAGACATGTTGTCTTACTGCGGTTTATTTCCAGGCCTACTTGTTGACTAGCAGTGTGTAGAGCGTCGATCATCAACTGCAACTCGGTGGATTTTTCGGAGAACAAGACGATGTCGTCGGCAAATCGTAAATGGCTTAAATATTGCTGGTTTATTTTTATGCCTAGCTTTTCCCAGTTTAGTTTTCCAATGACAGATTGTAGCACGGCGATGAAAATCGTTTGAGAGACGGGGTCTCCCTGTCTAACTCCTCTTTTGATAGGTATGGGTGGTCCGGTCGTCTCCAGCTTGATTCTGCTATAACAGTTGTCGTATAGGTGTTGCAAAACTTTTAGATATGTGCTATCGATATTTTGAGAGTGTAGAGATTCCCATATTGAGTGGTGGTAGAACGTATCGAAAGCTTTTTTATAATCTATAAAAAGAAGGTAGAGCGGCTTGTTAAACTCTAGATACTTTTCGATGATCATTTCAATGGAGTGAATGTGATCCACCGTCGAAAAACCACTTCTAAAGCCCGCTTGCTCCATGGGTTGGTGTTTTTCAATGTTGCTTCTGATTCTCTTTTCTAGGAGCGATGAGAATAATTTATAAATTGAAGAGAATTTATAAATTGAAGAGAGCAAGTTTATCGGTCGGTAGTTGCTTACGTTTTTTGGATCGCCCTTCTTGTACAATAAAATTATGTCTGACTGACCATTGTTTTGGTGTTATGCCTGTTTGAAATTAGATTAAATAAGTACCCAAAATGCATGAGACCATCGATATACCAATTGCGACGTTTAAATTTAAAAGTAATTGTCTTAAAAATTTATCTAAATAAAAATTGTCACTAAAATCACTTATAGCGACCGTTTACGCTGTTAAAAGCTTTCCTTTATTTCTCGAATCGCTCTTTAGTCTTTCTCTCTCTATTATAGTCGTTTTTCGAATCCGCCTTTAGTTTTTGAGGTTGGTTAAATTCTTTGGAGTGAAATCACTGTACAAAACAAAACAGGTGAATGACGGAACACACAACAACACTATTAATAAAATTGCGTGTAGCAGTGAGAGGAAAATATTTAAAAACCACGCCAAAGAATCTAGTGTAAGTAACACAAACATTGCTTTGTAAAATATGTGGAGGTAGGTTCCTACTCAGTAAACGGGGTATACTTATGTGGAACGCGCTTCGCTACATCTTTCCTATCCCATTAGGAGCGTTTTGCTTTATAAAGAACTGTGTAAAAACTGGAACTTGACGCTAAAATAGAACGCCAAGATAACTGTGTAAGTTACGGACTCTTTTTTTAACTATATAGGCTAGCGTTTGACTGTGAAGTCTCCATCGAAGATTGTATCATCACACCTGATGGAAAGTGATGATACAGTCTTCGATGGAGCGCGCTTGCCTAGGAGATGCCTATTCACTATTGATTTGAAGGAGCCAGGTTGTAAGTGGCAGAAAAGACAGTGCCTAGGAGGGTATTCCAGGCCTTTGCAGTGCGTATCAGGAACGATGATTCAAACCGCTTCGGACGCGTCTTTGGTACGTCGACTACGTATGGTTTTTTTTTAAATAATTGATAGGCTTGCCCTTGACTACAAACAAGTCTGATGAACAGAAGTGATGAGGTCTAGGATGGAGCGCGCTTGCCTAGAAAATGCCTATTCAATCTTCTCTTGAAGGCACCCAGATTGTATTTGTATTTGGTATGGTGGAAGCCTTTTCGATGTCTTGCCGTTCTATGTACTCTGGATACTATAACTATTAATGATAATCAAAAGTCTGAATAAATGAACAACAAAATTATGCTTAAGCTGATCTCCACGAGCACTATTATAAGACGCGTCAAATTTGACGCGTCTTTCTTTTTCAAAATATTCCCCATGGAAAAGGACTATTTTAGATGTGTCGAATAAGTTTAGTTTAGCAATAGACTATACTCTGGATAGGGCGGACGGTGCGAAAAAATGTTGCCAGTTTATCGGTGTCAAAAATGCTTGTCTTGTCACCAACCGCGGACCGCGGACACGCTTTAGTTCGCACAGCAGCCTGGCAGCCACCTACAGAATTTTGACAGATGACGCTATTATTTGCTTCAACGAAAAAGATGATGTCTATATCCTGGGTTTCCTATCGGTGAGTTCAGCGATTTTGCACTACAAATTTGACCTCATAAAACTAAAAACTTATCTAATCTAAGAAAGTTTCGCATTGACATCGGAGTAACAGATGTCGGCCTAAGCAAAATTAGTGTAGTTGTTATTTATACATTGATTAAGATCTACTTAGTCAAAATAACACCTGCTGCAAGCCGATAGAACTGATGTATTTACATATACAATACTTATACATGTTGTATTACATAAGTTTGAAACAAATTTGAAACAAATTTATTGGACACACGAGAAAAAGAAATATTACATTATTCGAACACTCCCTGACTCCCAAACAAGGCAGAAACCCGTGTCTTGGGAGTCAGTTTACACAAATAGTTTAGGTTAGGTCCAAATATGGCAAACAAGTGGTAATAAAAGGAACTAAATTAATGTTACTTTTTTATTTTTTATTATTGTATTTATTATACTGGCTGTTTATATACACAGCAATTGGACGAAATTCAACCGTAGAGTTCTGGACACCTTTCTTTAACATTAATTGCGAGTAGGTATGGCAAATATCTTCTGAGTTCTTACAATGCAAAAAAAAGCCTTGTTATACATATCTCTTAAATTGGTACAAACTTCAGGTACCTATCCATAGATTTTTTCAAAACTCAATGTAATAGATTCTTTACCCTACTATCGATTAATGGACTGCAACTTTTTAATAAAATTTTAATTAGGGAGAATCGAGGTATAAGGATTTTGTAAGACCAAAAAGCAGCTGCATGCATCATGCGGAATGCACCGGTATAAATAGCATATGAAAGGAATAAGGTAAAAAAAAACTGGAACATAGATACAAACATTGCAGTTTAAAAAACAGATGTCCGTGCATTTAAGTTTATCGCTCGTTATCTTGGCGTGTAATGTTGGGCTACATTAGTTGAACTGGCGTATACACGTATGGACTACTAACTGTTGCCTGCGGCTCCTACCGCGTATGTTTCGGGGTTTCACAAATCAAATGGGAATCTAGATTTTCCCAAGGTAAAAATTATATCGCTCTCCGAGCTTTCAACTAGGTATGGCCGTGCAAAAATACGTTGTTCCTCCTTTGTGGCGTGATGGAAGGAAAAACAACAAACTCACATTCATATATATATGTCTTCACAAAATAAAATATACCAAAATATACTAAAATGGTACTCGGTGCACTAAAAAAATAAACTTTAGGTAATAGCTACAGGATTATGAAGAAGGTTTCGAATTTAGTTATTGTAGAAACGATAAGAACACCTTATTACTTATTAGCTATCGTTATGCACCGATACATTTTATAAGGAATCCCTAGTAAATTAATCTAATTTGTATGTTATAAAAATAGGTCTGCGCTCGGTCTGATAAGGTTTCTGAGGAGCGTTGAGCTTATTCTTGTGTTATGAACATTGGAAATTTTGCCCGACAAGTTATTATTACTTATTCCCTTGTGACCGCTATTTTTCTTGATACTACCTACATAATATGTAATTAATAAACTAATTTGACGCGTCTAAAAATAGTTCTATCCTTTTCCATTGGGCGCGTTTTGAAAAGGAACACTATTTTTGTATGCGTCAATTAATTTAGTTAAGAAATTTTGCACAACAGAATTTACCTAAAAATAGAGACATTTCAAAATCTTCGTCCGCCTGGACTTTGGTAGAAGTCGCGGTAGGTTTCCCAGGAAAAATTGTACCCCATTTCACAGGAAAACAATTCCAAAAACACGCCGATTTATTAGGTTGCTCTCGTTTAAAGGACATACTATCAAACGAATACCTTTTTTACATAAATAAATGATAGTGGTTTTTAACTTTTAATTAACTAATATATTTGATTTCAAGGCATCTACGCCGTAAAAACAACGCAGATGACGTCATAAAGATAGAGTGGCTGGAACCTATAAGAGCGACTTTATTAAGGTTTAGCACATTCGCTATGACGCACGGAAAGACGAACGTGACAAAAATAAGGGTTAGATTAATTGTTATCGCGGATCCTAAATAGGTATGTTACTCGTGTTTTGGTTGCATTATAATCGTGAATGATACTCAAGAACAGCTGGTATGATATTCTTATATATAATATATATAATAATAATATATATAAATCTCGTGTCACAATGTTTGTCCGCGATGGACTCCTAAACTACTGAACCGATTTAGTTCAAACTTCGTGAATGTCTGTCATTTGGTCCAACTTAAAAGATAGAATAGTTTTTATCCCACGTGGACGAAGTCGCGGGCATCAGCTAGTACAAATATATATACTTATCCACTATAACACTGCATCGTCAGCTGAGGAATTGATGTAGAAGTTCTTGTTATATATAAATCTCGTGTCACAATGTTTGTCCGCGATGGACTCCTAAACTACTGAACCGATTTAGTTCAAACTTCGTGAATATCTGTCATTTGGTCCAACTTAAAAGATAGAATAGTTTTTATCCCACGTGGACGAAGTCGCGGGCATCAGCTAGTACAAATATATATACTTATCCACTATAACACTGCATCGTCAGCTGAGTAATTGATGTAGAACTTCTTGTTGCAATGTATATTCCTGGATATACTAAAAATAATCTGTCTGTTACCAACTTACCACCCTACCAGCAAAGACGCACCGCTAAGCGATTTAGCAGTCTGGTGCGATGCTTGTAGAAACCGTTAGGGTAAATTTACTTACCCTTCCAAGTTAGTACGACAACATCTTAGGCTGCATCCATCATCACTTACCATCAGGTGAGATCGCAGTCAAGTACGCAGTTGTATAGAGTAAAAAAAGGCCCAGAGTCAAGTATTGTTAAATAACTTCCTAACACGTTATCATAGATATATACGAGTAGACGAACAAACAAAAAGACAGACATGAATGCAAATTGAATGATGTGATCCAGTTCTAAGCAGTTATTACAGTCAAGTCTTTCAACTTTCATATCAAGATCACCGAGTTTATTGAAAATCAATTAAATTGGTTTAAAATACTAGCGGATGCATTATAAAAATTTAATGCAAACGCGGTTAAAACAAATATTGAAACTGATGGTTTCGGAATGTTATTAATTAAAAGATTCAAAGTGATTAAGCTAAATTTTTCGTTTTCTCAAAACAGATTTAATGAAATAAAACTGATACAAGCCAAATTTTCGGAGCGTTTCTATACTAGACTGAAGAAATACATGGCATTTGCCCATTTGGCCATAGCGCAGCAGTTAAATCTTGTCTAATTTATCGAGATAAAGTTGAAAAATCTAGTTACATACTCATTACTCAGTCCATATTTAGTATCCGTCAAGAAAATGTATTGCGGTCAAACACACATTTTGGTTGATTTGCCATCTGACCAGATGGTGGCATAAATAATTACGTCGCCAGCTTCTAATTCAAGATCAAAACATCCTGTAGTTTTATCAGCTTTTTAGTTAGCTATTTTGATTGAATTATGTAGGTCAGAAAATTAAACGTAGATATAATAAATATTGTGAATATAAAACTGTTTCTTAATTGCTTTGTCCGTGATCAAACATCGGTATGTCAAATGAAAATGATTTTACATGGAAACAGCCTGGAGAGAGGCATGAATTTATTATTATTCAGGCATCTGAAGGAACTATAAAAAAATCGGACTCCACGCCAAGCACTTATAACCGTATAATTAATCTCTTAGATAGGCAAAAATATTGAATGCGTAACTCTAAAAGGAATTTAATAATACCGATGTTAAATGGACTGCAAAATAATATTATGTATTACAGTGTGGAGTGTAGAAGTGTGACTCAAGGCAAACATCTTTAACCAGTATAATAGAAACACCTTGCACACTGCGTCGGTCAGAGTAGTATAGAAAAGTAGGAAGACACGATACGAGTAATACAATCACTGAGCAAAAGTCTCTATAAATGACGCAAGTGGGCCTCACTACAGCATTTGCAGTTTTGTTGCAATAACGTGCAATGTTATAAAGAAAAAAAAGAAAGAAAGAAAAAACGTTTATCCAGAACCACAAAACAGTATAAGTCCGACAAAATACATAATACGTGGTATGAATAATTAAGTGATTTCAAAATGGAGTCCACTCAGGGTTTGCTCCGACTGTGGAGCCTAGATGTGACCCACAGACACAGCGTTGGTCTTCCGTGAATCCAAATTCCAAATGAGATCGGACGATTGATAAATTTTTAAGTTTATAATTTTAGTACATACCTTTTTTGTGTTTAGTAGTAATGTGCCTACTTCTAGCTCATAGAGACGCTTGTTAACATTTCCATAGTAAATTATGGTTCTGATGACTCACAGATGTAATATGTATTGTATACTAAACGAGGTCGCCGCGTATTGATGTTTGTACTGAAAATCAATATTATAAATATCGTGGTCATTTTAGCCGATGAAAATAGCTGGATGCACGAATAGGTTCCATAAGATCTCTTGCAAGACTATCAAGTACAGTACACGGCAAACTTCTTGTTTTGATTCCTACGTTTTTCCTAGTAACAGAATAACACGATTAATTTATTGAATAGTAATAACACGATAATCTATTGCAACAGGTCGTTCAGGAATGGTTGTTGCCACACGCAGCCTTGAAGACCTTGTAATAGTTCAAATCCTACACTCGCGTTCTTTATGATAATAACTTTGTACCTGATGGTGGTGGAGTACAATATTATGCTAAAGCACGTATTAATAATATAAAAACTGAGGCAGCAATAAAATGGAACGTCAATACATAATACCATTTTTAATGTCTAACCTGACAAGTTTTATTAAAATCGGTTCTTAGATTTAAGTATAAGTCGTTTTAACTTTCAATCTTTTAGATTATAACCTGTGTCTCTTTTTATATTTAGATCAAAATGCAAAAGACGATTCAATATGGGTACTTCATTTCTAACGTTGCATGATGCTGCTGTTTCTTAGGTAATAAATACTTTTCCTAAACTGATTATTACCTTTAATAAAAACATCCGGCAACATTATATTCCTTTGGTAACGGTGAATTAAGCTTGTAAATTGGTGTGTAAATCTCAAAAAAGCCATTACCAAACACCATACTCGTCGGTAACGTTACACTCAGAGTTAAAAATATCACCAACACGTGGGGGCTTACGTACAAAAATGACATTAATTTGAATTTAGTTTCATGGCACGCACGTTTAATACTATGTTATTAAGCTGTAATATTTAATTTACCTCATATTGAAAAAAATGAACTAAGAAATCTCATTAAAATAAACAATAACATGACTGTGAATGCTCAGATGAATATAGTGATGTTGGATAACCAGACCAATCATATAAATATTTGTTATTTATTTATTGTAGATGTAGGTCAATACCTAAAAAGAGGTACATAATATATTATATGTACTTAATACCTGGTTAGTATTTACCTTCGTTTAACATCAGTGAGGTTTGTTCAAGTTGTTGGATTCGAATCTCAAAATTTATATGCTGGGATTAAGATTATTTAACCAAAAACGTACAACTCTACCTATAGAATGTTTAGAGCATTATTGTGTCTCCTACTAACCCTGCAATTAAGAGTTGCTACGTACGTCACATCTCATAAACAATTCATCGTATTAGTTTGATTTGACTGGAATGCAGGGTTCGAGAGATGTTCAGTAAAGACCCATCTTTGCTACCCAATCAAAGTTCAATTTGAACAATTTAAATAGTAATATGTTACGGCCCTAAAAGCACAAATTGTCAAAGCACATGTCCAATGTTCATGTAACAAATACAACCGAGTTACCGTTAAACAATTGCGTGGGAAGACGACTCGAAGAAGGCCCGAAGAAAGTCGTCTTCGTCTAACTACATATTTGGATGAAGCAATTTTTTTGTTACGAAATACAACAGAACCAAAAATGTGTTATAGAAATCTAAATGAGATAGAGATCTAAATGAGCATGTTTGTATGTTACAAGAAAAGTATTTTCAAAGAATATTTCAAGATAGTTACAGAGATTGTACCATAATTACTTCATTGATTTATTGTTAAACATTTAGTACATCCGTGATTTTAAGTTAATTCAATATGTTCCTTGAATAATATGCCTTTACCTTGAAAGTACTCCTACTTTTACCCATTATTAATTTATAGTACCTATGTACATTGTACAAGCTCTATAGTCATTAAAAGTTTTACGAACTTGAGAAGACTCTTGCTAGCGAACTTTGACAAGGCCCGTAAGTATTGTGTGTTACAACTATTTCTAGTCCTAAAGGCAATATTTCAAAAAGCGATTTTTACATGAGCGTTTATCTCGAATATCATGTCAAGATAAATCTTTGTTAATCTTGATGAAACTCACGTGCTTGTTACTTTTGCTTTTGACCCATTGAACGCTTTTTTTTTGTTTTAAATTATGATGGTCATTAAAGATGGTCGAACCTTTGCGATTTGCGTGCTTAATAGTCACTGAAAAGTAACATAATTATTATAACTTAATTACAATGGTGCCAATTCTGTCTCTATCAGAAATTTTGCTGCTTATATTTATTACGGGTTTAGAAATAATTATTTCAGTAATCATAACGTTATATCACGACTCCTTATATGATCACATCAGCTGAAACATATCGTACCTGTTTAATAAATAAGGACAATACGTGTTAATATGTGTTAAACACTATACGAATTATGAATCTTTTAGTCTAGGCTAGAATGAATGGGGCATATCTTTAGTTTTGTTATCTCTGTGAGAAAATCTCCTGACTTCCGTGTCTATTGGCAAACTTTGCGCATGTTATATCATAGTGTTGTGTGGGCTTCAAAGGATCGATGTGGAACATTTGGAATGACGATTAACCCGCATTGTCGCATGTCTAACGGACACGTCCGTGTTGGCAGCCGCAGTGTATTCTGAGACGCTACCCTAATTAGATAACTTTCTTTGGTGACATATTATTTTATGTATTTACTAGCTGTTGCCCGTGGCTTCGCCCACATGAATTTCAGTTTTTACAGATATCGTCATAATAAGTGTCCACCTTAAAACATAGACATGCGATGTCGCGCATTTTTTAGAACTTTTAAAGCAGAACAATTCCGTCATACATGATTTAGGCTTAAGTTTAACTGTTTACGCAGCGCAGGTAACGAAAGCTCTCCTAAAGGAACAAATTGTTACCATTATAATTCAGTATAGCATTAAAAACTAGGTCAGAATTATCACAATTAGGAGAAAATAGTACATTTGATTAATGGTGAAATAATAATGAGTTATATTGATGGTTTGCGATGAACATCAAACGTTACGTAGATTAATCGCTTACAAAACAATCATTACGTATATTACGTACTAAGTCGTATAAGCTTTATGCAAGCAACTTTTAAAAAGCTTACAAAGAGGATTAGAACAAATTACTGTGAGTGGAGCTTAACATATGAAAGCTCATACATTAAAATTCAAGTAGGAAATCTTTGACATTGTAACAATAATTGTTTCCAAATTAATAAAACTGTGTCTTTGTAAGATGATATTATAAACAACGCAGAGTTTATCGAAGTCGTAGCTGAAATAATAGTTGTCGTACCAGAATCAGGTTATAAGTCCGGCCTGAAAGGAGCACGTGTTATTTTTAGAGCTCGCGACACCCTGGTTGGCACGGGTTGCGTCACTAACTTAGATCAAACGCGGACGCAGTATAGAAAGCTTCCTTCACGGTCACGCTGGAAATCAACTAAAAATTGGAAACTGGAAATCTAAAATCAGACATATCCACAGTGGATATGTATGATTTTAGATTTTAAGTGGATGTACGTTTGTATTTTTCTACCAATCTTTCATTGTGTAAATTCTCAATACATTGGAGCATTGCCTGCAAATTCTTTTTTAAAGATTTCTAATATTGTTATTTCTAATGAAGCTAGTTTGCTACCCCCCAGACACCGAAGCTTTTTTAAAAAACTTTGTGCGGCATCTAACTTAGATCAAACGCGGACACAGTATAGAAAGCTTCCTTCACGGTCACGCTGGAAATCAACTGCGAAATTACTATGTTTATTATAATATATATAGCTCGATTACCACTCACTCACTGACTGATTGACACAATTGTTCTCCCAGAAGGAGACTGAAAACGATATAATGATGTATGGGGGATGTGTTTGGGTGGGGGATTCGAGTATGGGAAAAATCTGAAATTTCCGAAAAACAAGATGGCGGCCGACGTGATTTCTGTAACTTTTTTGTTTTCCGACCGATTTCGTTCAAACTCGCAACGATTGTAGATATTAGTAAACGATTAATAGAAAAAATGGAAAATTTTGAAAAAACAAGATGGCGGCCGCGCTGTGGTTTTTTAAAAATTTTCATTTTTCGACCCCAAACCGCGGCGCCACAGATCCTAAACGGGGTACTCGAGGATGATGATTTTTTCTTGTTTCGCCCCCAATTATTCTGAATTTTGACAGAACGGGAGTAATTTTTCAAAATCCAAGATGGCGGCTGTTCTGGCGGCCAATCAGTCTGAGGTACGAAAAAACGCAATTTTAAGATTCAAATTTCCCACACTTGGCAACATCGGAGCGTTTCGACTCCTATGGGGCGATCGTGAGTACAGACTTGAAGTATTGAGTGGGGAAAAAAAAATTACCCCATTTCTGGGGAAATTTCGAGATTTTCTTCAAAAAGTAAAAAATCGAAATACGGACTTTTTGCGAAATCTGAGTATGAGCGATCACGTGTCTTACTCGTACAAATGACATTTGAGTATTTTTGTCGCCAAGGATTGGCAACACTGGAATTTATCAAAGAAAAAGTGATTTTCGACATGGTCACTTTTCAGGGGCAATCGTGTCGCTTGGGTGCGAGCGAGATGAAAACTTGAAACGTCATCGAGAGCGGTATATCCTGTATTTAATGGGAAAAGTACTAAACTATTTAAAATATTTCTGTGAAGTGTGGTGGCGGCCATTTTGTATTCACTTAATTTTTTTGAATATTTTGATCGTGTTTTTGAGGCACTTGGCAACATTTCGGAAAGTCGACATGTATTAACCGACTGTGTAACTCAACGAGCAGTATCGAAATATAAAAGCAGTGTTGCCACATTTGGGGTAGTTTTCGTGATTTTCCCCAAAATGTTCTCCTGTAAAATTTTGTATGAACAATTTTTTTTTCACTTGTGGCTTCGTATAGAAGTCAAGAAATGACTCGGTGAAAAATATGGAGAGAGCTGATGATTGGGGATTTCGGAGACGGGTGAAGGGCTCGGCCAGGGTATTGAAGATAGGTGAGGGGTGCTCGACCAAATGTCATTCGAAACCTCGTGCAATTGCCAATGCGCTGAAAAAAATTTCAAAATGGCGAAAAAAAGATGGCCGCCATACAAATTTCGTCGGTGTCTATCTCAGAATGTATGAATGATAGAAAAGTGGTTTCTTAGCAAAAGATGATCTGGACGAAGAGGTCTATTTATTGAAAAGAAAGAAATTCAAAAAGGCGGAACATTTTTTTTTCATACTAAATTGTATGGCGATTGGGTACCTACCTACTATAAGAAAATCCAAAGTTTTTGCTAAATCCGAGTATGAGCGACCACGTAAATTGCTACAAACAGTTACGCGGTCCGCTTTAGCGGGCCGCGCCCCCACGCGAAAAACTAGTTATTATACTATATATAGCTCGATTACCACTCACTGACTGACTCACTGACATATACAATTGTTCTCCCAGAAGGAGACTGAAAACGATATAATGATGTATGGGGGATGTGTTCGGGTGGGGGATTCGAGTATGGGAAAAATCTGACATTTCCGAAAAACAAGATGGCGGCCGACGTGATTTCTGTAACTTTTTTGTTTTCCGACCGATTTCGTTCAAACTTGCATCAATTGTAGATGTTAGTAAACGATTAATAGAAAAAATGGAAAAATTTGGAAAAACAAGATGGCGGCCGAGATTTTCGCAAAATTTTCTCCTGTAAAATTTTGTATGAAAAATTTTTTTTTCACAAACACTTTCGTAAAGAGGATAACTATTTCTTTCGGGGACAGTATGGAGAGAGTTGATGATTGAGGATCTTGGAGACGGGTGAAGAGCACGCTAAAGGTATTGGAGATAGGTGGGGGGTGCTCGAACAAATGTCATTTGAAACCTCGTCCAATTACCAATGAGCTGAAAAAAAATTCAAAATGGTGGAAAAAACATGGCCGCCATACAAATTTTGTTGGTCTCTATCTCGGAGGATATGACAGTTGGAAAAGCGGTTTCAAGGCAAAAGATGATCGAAATGGGGATATCTATTTAGTGACAAGAAAAAAAAATCAAAATGGCGGAATTTTTTTTTCATAAAAAATGTATGGGAGACCTAGAAGGAGACGGAAAACGATAATAAGATATTTATGGGATGTGTTTGGGTACGGGATTCGAGTAGGGGGAAAATATAACATTTCCGAAAAACAAGATGGCGGCCGACGTGATTTCTGCAACTTTTTTGTTTTCCAATCAATTTCGTTCAAACTCGCAACGATTGTAGATATTAGTAAACTATTAATAGAAAAAATGGAAAATTTTGGAAAAACAAGATGGCGGCCGAGATTTTCGCAAAATTTTCTCCTGTAAAATTTTGTATGAAAAAATTTTTTTTCACAAACACTTTCGTAAAGAGGAGAACTATTTCTTTCGGGGACAGTATGGAGAGAGCTGACGATTGAGGATCTTGGAGACGGGTGAAAAGCACGCTAAAGGTATTGGAGATAGGTGGGGGGTGCTCGACCAAATGTCATTTGAAACCTCGTCCAATTACCAACGAGCTGAAAAAAAATTCAAAATGGCGGAAAAAACATGGCCGCCATACAAATTTTGCGTGATTTCTGTAACTTTTTTGTTTTCCAATCAATTTCGTTCAAACTCGCAAGGAATGTAGGACTTGGTAAAAGATTAACAGAAAATTTGGAAAAATTTGGGAAAACAAAATGGCGGCCGATATTTTCGCAAAATTCTCTCCTGTAAAATTTTGTATGAAACATTTTTTTTTCACAAACACTTTCGTAAAAAGAAGAACTATTTCTTTCGGGGACAGTATGGAGAGAGCTGATGATTGAGGATTTCCGAGATGGGTGAAGGGCTCAGAAAGGGTATCGAAGATAGGTGGGAGGTGCTCGACCAAATGTCATTCGAAATCTCGTGCAATTGCCAATTCGCTGAAAACAATTACAAAATGGCGAAAAAAAGATGGCCGCCATACAAATTTCGACGGGGTCTATTTCGGAGAGTACGAAAGTTAGAAAAGTGGTTTCTTAGCAAGAGATGATCAGGACGATGAGTTCTATTTATAGAAGAGAAAAAAAATTCAAAATGGCGGAACATTTTTTTTTTCATACTAAATTGTATGGCGATTGTGTACCTACCTACTAATTTTTGCTAAATCCGAGTATGAGCGACCACGTAAATTGCTACAAGCAGTTACGCGGTCCGCTTTAGCGGGCCGCGCCCCCACGCGAAAAACTAGTTATAATATATATAGCTCGATTACCACTCACTCACTCACTGACATATACAATTGTTCTCCCAGAAGGAGACTGAAAACGATATAATGATGTATGGGGGATGTGTTCGGGTGGGGGATTCGAGTATGGGAAAAATCTGACATTTCCGAAAAACAAGATGGCGGCCGACGTGATTTCTGTAACTTTTATGTATTCCGACCGATTTCGTTCAAACTCGCAACGATTGTAGATATTAGTAAACGATTGATAAAAAAAATGGAAAATTTTGGAAAAACAAGATGGCGGCCGAGATTTTCGCAAAATTTTCTCCTGTAAAATTTTGTATGAAAAAATTTTTTTTCACAAACACTTTCGTAAAGAGGAGGACTATTTCTTTCGGGGACAGTATGGAGAGAGCTGATGATTGAGGATCTTGGAGACGGGTGAAGAGCACGCTAAAGGTATTGGAGATAGGTGGGGGGTGCTCGACCAAATGTCATTTGAAACCTCGTCCAATTACCAATGAGCTGAAAAAAAATTCAAAATGGCGGAAAATACATGGCCGCCATACAAATTTTGTTGGTCTCTATCTCAGAGGGTATGACAGTTGGAAAAGTGGTTTCATAGCAAAAGATGATCGAAATGGGGATATCTATTTAGTGACAAGAAAAAAAATTCAAAATGGCGGATTTTTTTTTTCATACTAAATTGTATGGCGATTGGGTACCTAACTACCTACCTACTAATTTTTGCTAAATCCGAGTATGACCGACCTCGTAAATTGCTACAAGCAGTTACGCGGTCCGCTTTAGCGGGCCGCGCCCCCACGCGAAAAACTAGTTATTATAATATATATAGCTCGATTACCACTGACTCACTGACTCACTGACTGACATACACAATTGTTCTCCCAGAAGGAGACTGAAAACGATATTATGATGTATGGGGGATGTGTTCGGGTGGGGGATTCGAGTATGGGAAAAATCTGACATTTCCGAAAAACAAGATGGCGGCCGACGTGATTTCTGTAACTTTTTTGTTTTCCGACCGATTTCGTTCAAACTCGCAGCGATTGTAGATATTAGTAAACGATTAATAGAAAAAATAGAAAATTTTGGAAAAACAAGATGGCGGCCGAGATTTTCGCAAAATTTTCTCCTGTAAAATTTTGTATGAAAAAATTTTTTTTCACAAACACTTTCGTAAAGAGGAGAACTATTTCTTTCGGGGACAGTATGGACAGAGCTGATGATTGAGGATCTTGGAGACGGGTGAAGAGCACGCTAAAGGTATTCGAGATAGGTGGGGGGTGCTCGACCAAATGTCATTTGAAACCTTGTCCAATTACCAATGAGCTGAAAAAAAATTCAAAATGGCGGAAAAAACATGGCCGCCATACAAATTTTGTTGGTCTCTATCTCGGAGGGTATGACAGTTGGAAAAGTGGTTTCATAGCAAAAGATGATCAAAATGGGGATATCTATTTAGTGACAAGAAAAAAAATTCAAAATGGCGGAATTTTTTTTCATAAAAAATGTATGGCAGAGACCTAGAAGGAGACGGAAAACGATAATATGATGTATGGGGGATGTGTTCGGGTGCCAGATTCGAGTAGGGAAAAATTATGACATTTCAGAAAAACAAGATGGCGGCCGACGTGATTTCTGTAACTTTTTTGTTTTCCGATCGATTTCGTTCAAACTCGCAACGATTGTAGATATTAGTAAACGATTAATAGGAAAAATGGAAAATTTTGGAAAAACAAGATGGCCGCCGAGATTTTCGCAAAATTTTCTCCTGTAAAATTTTGTATGAAAAATTTTTTTTTTACAAACACTTTCGTAAAGAAGAGAACTATTTCTTTCGGGGACAGTATGGAAAGATCTGATGATTGAGGATTTCGGAGACGGGTGAAGGGCTCAGCCAGGGTATCAAAGATAGGTGGGGGGTGCTCGACCGAATGTCATTCGAAATCTCGTGCAATTGCCAATGCGCTGAAAAAAATTTCAAAATGGCGAAAAAAAGATGGCCGCCATACAAATTTCGTCGATGTCTATCTCAGAATGTATGAACGATAGAAAAGTGGTTTCTTAGCAAGAGATGATCAGGACCAAGAGTTGTATTTATTGAAAAGAACAAAAATTCAAAATGGCGAACAATTTTTTTCATACTACATTGTATGGCGATTGAGTCCCTACCTACTAATTTTTGCTAAATCCGAGTATGAGCGACCACGTAAATTGCTACAAGCAGTTACGCGGTCCGCTTTAGCGGGCCGCGCCCCCACGCGAAAAACTAGTTATACTATATATAGCTCGATTACCACTGACTGACTCACTGACTGACATATACAATTGTTCTCCCAGAAGGAGACTGAAAACGATATAATGATGTATGGGGGATGTGTTCGGGTGGAGGATTCGAGTATGGGAAAAATCTGACATTTCCGAAAAACAAGATGGCGGCCGACGTCATTTCTGTAACTTTTTTGTATTCCGACCGATTTCGTTCAAACTCGCAACGATTGTAGATATTAGTAAACGATTAATAGAAAAAATGGAAAATTTTGTAAAAACAAGATGGCGGCCGAGATTTTCGCAAAATTTTCTCCTGTAAAATTTTGTATGAAAATTTTGTTTTTCACAAACACTTTCGTAAAGAGGAGAACTATTTCTTTCGGGGACAGTATGGACAGAGCTGATGATTGAGGATCTTGGAGACGGGTGAAGAGCACGCTAAAGGTATTATAGATAGGTGGGGGGTGCTCGACCAAATGTCAATTGAAACCTCGTCCAATTACCAATGAGCTGAAAAAAAATTCAAAATGGCGGAAAAAACATGGCCGCCATACAAATTTTGTTGGTCTCTATCTCGGAGGGTATGACAGCTGGAAAAGTGCTTTGATAGCAAAAGATGATCGAAATGGGGATATATATTTAGTGACCAGAAAAAAAATTCAAAATGGCGGAATTTTTTTTTCATAAAAAATGTATGGAAGAGACCTAGAAGGAGACGGAAAACGATAATATGATGTTTATGGGATGTGTTTGGGTACGGGATTCGAGTAGGGGGAAAATATAACATTTCCGAAAAACAAGATGGCGGCCGACGTGATTTCTGTAACTTTTTTGTTTTCCAACCAATTTCATTCAAACTCGCAAGGAATATATGACTTAGTAAACGATTAACAGAAAATGTGGAAAAATTTGGGAAAACAAAATGGCGGCCGATATTTTCGCAAAATTCTCTCCTGTAAAATTTTGTATAAAAATTTTTTTTTTGACAAACATTTTCGTAAAGAAAAAAAATATTTCTTTCGGGGATAGAATGGAGAGAGCTGATGATTGAGGATTTCGGAGACGGGTGAAGGGCTCAGCCAGGGTATTGGAGATAGTTGGGGGGTGCTCGACCAAATGTCATTCGAAACCTCGTGCAATTGCCAATGCGCTAAAAAAAATTCAAAATGGCGTAAAAAATATGGCCGCCATACAAATTTCGTGGGTGTCTATCTCCGAAAGTATGAAAGATAGAAAAGTTGTTTCTTAGCAAGAGATGATCAGGACGAAGAGTTATATTTATTGAAGAGAAAAATTCAAAATGGCGGAATATTTTTTTTAATACTAAATTGTATGGCGATTGGGTACCTATAAGAAATCCAAAGTTTTTGCTAAATCCGAATAAAAGCGACCACGTAAATTGCTACAAGCAGTTACGCGGTCCGCTTTAGCGGGCCGCGCCACCACGCGAAAAACTAGTATACTATATATAGCTCGATTACCACTGACTGATTGATACAATTGTTCTCCCAGAAGGAGACTGAAAACGATATAATGATGTATGGGGGATGTGTTCAAGTGAGGGATTCGAGTATGGGAAAAATCTGACATTTCCGAAAAACAAGATGGCGGCCGACGTGATTTCTGTAACTTTTTTGTATTCCGACCGATTTCGTTCAAACTCGCAACGATTGTAGATATTAGTAAACGATTAATAGAAAAAATGGAAAATTTTGAAAAAACAAGATGGCGGCCGAGATTTTCGCAAAATTTTCTCCTGTAAAATTTTGTATGAAAAATTTTTTTTTCACAAACACTTTCGTAAAGAGGACAACTATTTCTTTCGGAGACAGTATGGAGAGAGCTGATGATTGAGGCTCTTAGAGACGGGTGAAGAGCACGCTAAAGGTATTGGAGATAGGTGGGGGGTGCTCGACCAAATGTCATTTGAAACCTCGTCCAATTACCAATGAGCTAAAAAAAAATTCAAAATGGCGGAAAAAACATGGCCGCCATACAAATTTTGTTGGTCTCTATCTCGGAGGGTACGACAGTTGGAAAAGTGGTTTCATAGCAAAAGATGATCGAAATGGGGATATCTATTTAGTGACAAGAAAAAATATTCAAAATGGCGGAATTTTTTTTTTCATAAAAAATGTATGGCGATTGGGTACCTACCTACTAATTTTTGCTAAATCCGAGTATGAACGACCACGTAAATTGCTACAAGCAGTTACGCGGTCCGCTTTAGCGGGCCGCGCCCCCACGCGAAAAACTAGTTATACTATATATAGCTCGATTACCACTGACTGATTGATACAATTGTTCTCCCAGAAGGAGACTGAAAACGATATAATGATGTATGGGGGATGTGTTCAAGTGAGGGATTCGAGTATGGGAAAAATCTGACATTTCCGAAAAACAAGATGGCGGCCGACGTGATTTCTGTAACTTTTTTGTATTCCGACCGATTTCGTTCAAACTCGCAACGATTGTAGATATTAGTAAACGATTAATAGAAAAAATGGAAAATTTTGAAAAAACAAGATGGCGGCCGAGATTTTCGCAAAATTTTCTCCTGTAAAATTTTGTATGAAAAATTTTTTTTTCACAAACACTTTCGTAAAGAGGACAACTATTTCTTTCGGAGACAGTATGGAGAGAGCTGATGATTGAGGCTCTTAGAGACGGGTGAAGAGCACGCTAAAGGTATTGGAGATAGGTGGGGGGTGCTCGACCAAATGTCA
This sequence comes from Coenonympha arcania, assembly GCA_036785405.1. Classification (NCBI taxonomy): domain Eukaryota; kingdom Metazoa; phylum Arthropoda; class Insecta; order Lepidoptera; family Nymphalidae; genus Coenonympha; species Coenonympha arcania. The sequence goes on along the minus strand of CM072063.1, from coordinate 10,077,532 downwards.
TTTGAAACCTCGTCCAATTACCAATGAGCTAAAAAAAAATTCAAAATGGCGGAAAAAACATGGCCGCCATACAAATTTTGTTGGTCTCTATCTCGGAGGGTATGACAGTTGGAAAAGCGGTTTCAAGGCAAAAGATGATCGAAATGGGGATATCTATTTAGTGACAAGAAAAAAAAATCAAAATGGCGGAATTTTTTTTTCATAAAAAATGTATGGGAGACCTAGAAGGAGACGGAAAACGATAATAAGATATTTATGGGATGTGTTTGGGTACGGGATTCGAGTAGGGGGAAAATATAACATTTCCGAAAAACAAGATGGCGGCCGACGTGATTTCTGCAACTTTTTTGTTTTCCAATCAATTTCGTTCAAACTCGCAACGATTGTAGATATTAGTAAACTATTAATAGAAAAAATGGAAAATTTTGGAAAAACAAGATGGCGGCCGAGATTTTCGCAAAATTTTCTCCTGTAAAATTTTGTATGAAAAAATTTTTTTTCACAAACACTTTCGTAAAGAGGAGAACTATTTCTTTCGGGGACAGTATGGAGAGAGCTGACGATTGAGGATCTTGGAGACGGGTGAAAAGCACGCTAAAGGTATTGGAGATAGGTGGGGGGTGCTCGACCAAATGTCATTTGAAACCTCGTCCAATTACCAACGAGCTGAAAAAAAATTCAAAATGGCGGAAAAAACATGGCCGCCATACAAATTTTGTTGGTCTCTATCTCGTAGGGTATGACAGTTGGAAAAGTGGTTTCATAGCAAAAGATGATCGAAATGGGGATATCTATTTAGTGACAAGAAAAAAATTCAAAATGGCGGAATTTTTTTTTCATACTAAATTGTATGGCGATTGGGTACCTACCTACTAATTTTTGCTAAATCCGAGTATGAGCGACCACGTAAATTCAACGTAAATTGCTACAAGCAGTTACGCGGTCCGCTTTAGCGGGCCGCGCCCCCACGCGAAAAACTAGTTAATATATATATAGCTACTCGTGCTGATTGGCCACTGACTGACTCACTGACTGATTGATCACCTCTCCTGAACAATTTTGTATGAAAAATTTTTTTTTCATGGATGAGGTCGTATAGAAGAAAAAAATTCATTCGGAGGAAAAATACGGAGATAGCTGATGATTGAGGATTTGGAAGACGGGTGAAGAGCACGGCCAGGGTATCGAAGATAGGTGGGGGGTGCTCGACCAAATGTCATTTGAAACGTCATCCAATTGGCAGTGAGCTGAAAAAAAATTCAAAATGGCGGATTCAAAATGGCCGGCATTCGAATTTCGTCGATATCTCAGAAAGTATAAAAGATGGAAGAACGGTTTCTTGACAAAAGTTGATCAGGATCCGAAGGTCTATACGATGGATAGAAAAAAAATTCAAAATGGCTGACTTTATTTTTTTCATAGAAAATGTATGGCTAATGTTGAAGAGACTAAAAGTTGGAACGGAAATAGGAGGAAGACAGCCCGCGGGCCACATGTGGCCCTCGCCCCCACGCACCCTACTAGTCTTTAATATATATATAGCTGCTCGTGCTGATTCACTCACTGATTGATCACCTCTCCTGAACAATTTTGTATGAAAAAAAATTTTTTCAATGACCATTTTGTATAAAAGGGCAAAATTCATGAGGAGGAAAAATACGGAGAGAGCTGATGATTGAGGATTTCAGAGATGGGTGAAGAGCACAGCCAGGGTATTGCAGATAGCTGGGGGGTGCTCGACCAAATGTCATTCTAAACGTCATCCAATTGGCAGTGAGCTGGAAAAAATTTCAAAATGGCGGATTCAAAATGGCGGCTAAATGAATTTCGCCAATATCTCGAAGAGTATAAAAGATGGAAGAACGGTTTCTTGACAAGAAGTGATCAGGACCCAAAGGTCTATTTGATGGAAAGAAAAAAAATTCAAAATGGCGGAATTTATTTCTTTCATAGAAAATGTATGTGGAATTTGAAGGGATTGTTTATGGGCGGGACGACAGCACGCGGGCCACATGTGGCCCGCGCCCCCACGCGCCCTACTAGTTATTTATATATCTCGTTCACATAGTTATTTATGATTGTGTACATTTATCTTGATATGTGAAAATTACTTTAAATGCTACTTAAATCATGATTTGTTATGATTTTCCTAGTTCTGTGTAATATTTTTAGTTCTGGGTATTTGTATTGCGAAGTCAGGAGTCAGTTAAGTTTAACGTGACATCGAAAGGATTGACTTCTTAGCTATGTTTAATGATTTCAATCAACAAATTAGAAAAATATTTTTTTTAGTAATGTATCATTTCTAAAGCTCGGCAGCTTAATATACATACTAGTTTTTTAGATACTGGTTTTTAAAACAAATTCAAAAATTGGAGCGATGGTGACAGATGGTAAATGAAAAAATGTTCATAATATGAAACTACTTTCTAAATCTCTACTCTACTAAATAAACCTTGCTGATTGCATAATAATTAACTATGTATTAAATATTAAATATTATGATCTAAGTGATCCCCGTAGATATATTGAAGTGAACATAATCAACAAAGCCAAATAAGCGTGCATAATGTGATTATTTCACGCGCCGGCTATAAATATAACGGGGCGCTAACTCTACAAACAAATGTTATGACATCATAAAATGGTAAACGCTAAACTCATCAATTATTCTCTTGCCACGCCTTGATGGAATCCGTCGTGGACAACCCTAATATTCCAACATGATTTTTTTCTGTTAACTTACTTGTGCACTCTCGATAAATGAGTTTGATAAAGGTAAACTTTCGCAGTTAGAATTTCGAGATTGATTTCGATCAACATTTTAATCGTAACTAGTCTACTAAAACTCAAAATACAACTTGCTACTGTGAATATGTATGATTTTTTTCTAAACCCTGATTTTAAATGTTTAAACGTATTTTTGTACAAATCTTTCATTGTGTGAAGTCTTAAGAGCGTTTATGCGTTTACGCGTGAATCGCGTGTCGCTCCATACAAAAAAGGAATTCCGTTCCTGCTGACGCAATTTTGCGCGGAAAATGGTATTACAAAAAAAATTATAGTAAAATAAATATACAACTTATTAAAATAATAAATAACCAGTGACATTGAATATGAATTGAACTAAATTACTATAATTCAGAAATAACAAAATATCTTGGATTTTATCCTAAAATAATACGTTTAATTTATCGAAAAATGCTAAAAATGGCACTTTTCGGTTTATGGTTTTTGAATGAAAATCTAGGAAAATCGTGTTTTTTTTGAGACACTTTTTAGTAAATGTTATTAATTTTCTAAATATGTCATGGTTATAAGTTTTTGTTAAGAAACATGGCAAATATCTTGCATCTGCGTAGAGCGTCGACCGCTATTTTAGCAAACAGCCTATACAAAAACTGTTCTAGAGAAAGTTATACACATATTTTAAAATATTTTTGAGACAAGTTCTAGATTATGAAATGCCAAATAATATGAATTCAATTATCTTATCTATAATTGAACACAACTATTTTATGTTCCTTCGGAAATCGTAAATTTTGACTCAAGCATAATACTAACGCATGAAGCGCCTTAATAGGTTAGGGCATTGCCTCTAGATTGTTTATACAGATTACTTGTACTATTATTGTTATTCCTAATCAAGCAGGCTATGCCGCCCCCAGGCACCAATGGTTGTTTAAAGCAAAAAAATCTTGTTTCGAGTTTTCGAGAGATACTTTATTTTAAAAGAACATTGAACTTTTCAAAATAAATGTCCTCGAAAATTATTATTTTTGCTATGATTTGCTTATACTTACACTAAAGGTGGAAATTAATAACCTATCCGATCCGAATTTGCCCTATCTGAGATAGAAATTTGACGTAAGCTCCATACAAGTTATGTCAAATTTCTATTTCTGGTGGCATAAATCTGGATAGGATAGGTTATTAATTTCGGCCGTTAGTCTTCTCAAATTTCAAGCGTTTCGGTCTATAGATGTAGATCTCTCCATTTCACATCTTCCATGAACTTCTATTCTTATCTTTCCCTCTTAAAATACTTTTCTACCAGAAATACCTACTACTGATAGTTCTTTAGCTGTTTTAAGAATTTAGTGAAATTAAGGTTAAAATATGATTTTAATGTCTATTTGTTTCAAGACCGTTTATCCTAAATAAATGACAAGAAAGAAAACTTGCAACAGATATTCCATGGACCGTGACGATAAAGAACAAGCTAGCACAGAAAATATCTAAATATTTCCACTACACCCTCAGATGAAGCCTCAATTATTATAATTAAATATTTTAAACGTTTTTAAACTGCGTCTTCTTTCATTCTAAGATTAATTTCTCAGTGAAAAGTTCAATTGCTATTTTTGAGCCTGTAATAAATGTGTCACAAGAAATACCGGCCAATAAACGAAAGAGCACTAACCTCGAAGGTATGTAGTGACATAATACGACTCATGCTTATTCCCAGTAGGCCACTGGCTTCATGTCTTCAATTACTCGATGACCACACGGTTATCGCCTTAATCGATAATACCGGTTTAACTTCTACTCTATTAGAGTCTTCCGTTTACGAATAGACAAAATCCTCGACTTATCTATGTCGTAGTTATTGATAATAATTGGATTGTGTTAGGGTGGCTAGTGATGGTGGCGGCTCGTTGAGTTTTAACCGACGCGGAAACCTTAAAACGATGTAGGCGATTAAATGCACTGCCGTGTCATATTACCTGCTCGTGCGTCATCAACTCATCAGTGATCAGTAGTAAGTATGTATATCGTATACAGTACTTTACACGGTCTTTTAAGAACAATTAGTCATAATTAAAACGTTAATAATAATTAATTTGATCAATGATTTATTTTGTTTTGCTGGCTTTTTGGAATTAACTTAACTAGCGTGTTAAGATATAGATTTTACTACAATGAAGCACAAATAATCTCGGATCTGTGTATGTATTTCTATTTAAATTTCCTCACAAATGTCTTCAAAGATTTTGATGTTCTTGTACTTCGAGGTCACCTCACCTTGAAGGCTTGATATGTCTTAACTCTTAGTTATAAGTGTCTATGGGGTCGTCAATACAACGACTACGGTGTCGTTTAGTAAATTATGAAATCCTATATTCCTCTGCAATCAGTTCATTCATATATTTCTTTAAGTATAGAAGAAGTACATAAAAAATGATGGCTTAATACCCTAGCCTATTTGGTTTTTATGGGTACTACACATTACGTCTACACAATGCTTCTAAGGTTCCAACCTTATCAGAACCATCATATACTCTTTCACTCACATCGCACTGCAGATTCCCATTAGACTTTAGAATGTTGCATTACTCCGTTGCATCACCTGATGTGCCAGTAGTATTACCTAGTAGTTGCAGCGTACACACTTGTGAATTAGCAACTGTTACCACTTACGTAGGCTCATCGACTTAACGAATAACATTATATTATTATTATTAGTATTATTATATTAGTATATAGTATTAGTACATCTAAGAATACATCTTTATCTATTAAGAGTAATACAGTTTCCCACCTCTCTATCAGAGCACAATTATTTTCAATGGCTAAGTACCTAAACAAGTGGTTACTTGTTTAGGTACTTAGCCATTGAAAATAATTGTGCTCTGATACAGGAAGATACCTACAGGTGGTTACCTGTAGGTATCTTTATGGATATCTTCTTTAAATTACAAGAAGCTCTTGCAATTCTAAAAATTTATGTATTTTTATATTCAATACTTAAATGAATTATCGACTGGCAATTGGCGTTAAGTGTAGAGATCTTTTTATTTGGGTTTTTTTATAGAGCCGGCCAGCAAAATATGGCAGAAAAGTTGTAGGATTTCTCTGATTTTCGATTATTCGTCATCCCCATTCATTTACCCATGTTAGCCCATGTTAGCCGCGCAAATGTCATATTATAATTTCTCACATTATTTTATCGTATTTTTTTTAAATCTCTGCCACAAGTGTGCTTTTGCCTTTACCGTCTATTCAAATGACATCCGAACAGTAGCAGGACCGGCGGGCATTGCGTGCTGTCGCGCATCGCAGCGCGCGCCGGACGCGCAGCACTTTCGCCCGTTATCCATAAACAATAATCGAATTTCACCTACATTTTCAGTATTCTAATTGCTAATTATGATGAGTCTGTCGAAGCCAGTAGCCACCCGCGAACGCGGTTGTCTATGAATAACCAACGACTTTTTATTGGTCTGTACGACATCAATGAAGTTGACAAAAACACTTGTAGTTATTGGCTCATTTCGTGCCATAGAGATAACAGAACTACGGAGGCGTCCTATTCATTCATTCTAGCCTAGCCTTTCTTGACATGAGGCGCCATGAGGAGCGCCAAGATTTGTTGACAAATGTTCGTGTACTGAGTTACTACCCTCGGCAACGCCATCTAAAGGCTCTAAAGGCTCCTACACACTATGCCGCCGGCACAGCCGGCGGGTTTTTGCCGCACGGGTATGCCGCCGGCATAATCAGGCCGCCGGCACTTGCCGCTGGTGGCCGCAGAGCATCATTTTCATCATTCATTTCGCAGAGCGAACTGACGCCGGCTCCCCGCGCAACCCGCCGGCATACCCCGGCGGCCATGCAAGCGGCTCGTTTGTGCGGCAAGCCCGGCGGCTCAAATACCCGCCGGGAATGCCGCCGGGCTTGTTGGCGGCATGGCCGCCGGCCATGCCGGCGGCATAGTGTGTAGGAGCCTCTACACACTATGCCGGCGGCACAGCCGGCGGGTTTTTGCCGCACGGGTATGCCGCCGGCATAATCAGGCCGCCGGCACTTGCCGCTGGTGGCCGCAGAGCATCATTTTCATCATTCATTTCGCAGAGCGAACTGACGCCGGCTCCCCGCGCAACCCGCCGGCATACCCCGGCGGCCATGCAAGCGGCTCGTTTGTGCGGCAAGCCCGGCGGCTCAAATACCCGCCGGGAATGCCGCCGGGCTTGTTGGCGGCATGGCCGCCGGCCATGCCGGCGGCATAGTGTGTAGGAGCCTTTATGCGCCACTTTACACATTAAAAATAATTACGCTAATTTTGTAGACGGGGCCTGTCCTTATTGTTTCCTAGGTCTGTGTTTCGTGCCTTTCGTGGTACACCCCGTCATATAATCCCCCCGTCCCCCCGTCCCCGTTAATGACATTTTGGACTATTGTCAATATACATAGTCAATAAAATGTCATTAAATATGACGGGACAATTCGTGCAATTCGTGCTATAATTATAGGGGACCATTGCTTCACTGATCATAATATAGTCATCTATAAAGAAAAATTATTAAATTTCATTTACATGTTCAGTGTTCTAATTTCTGACAGATTTTATTGTAATTCCTAGATACCTACCAACTGTACTAACGTTAACATAAATATTTAATGTGATATCAGTAGTTATTTGCTAAATCTAGTACTCTCCTATGAAGCTCCCAAAAATTGTTATTGTTCATGCTACGATTAAATTTAGTAATTTTATTTTAAAAATGAAGTGTAGGAAAATCGTTAGCGGCATATGTAGCTAATAAAACCAATTATTGTTGTTGTTTATTCGTTTGTTAAAAATTAAGTTTTACAAAATTGAGACTTACATTAATCTGATGATAGCGTTAAGTAATTCCTCCGCCATTTAAGGCATTTTAATTTAATTTTACAGTTGATATTTCAAAACCTAGTGTCTAATGGGTAATTCAAAGAAGATAAATATGCTGAAACCTCCGCCGTATCTCGCAAGAGTCGTTAGACACGGGCTATTGTGTTTAGAGATTAAACTATGGTACATTTAAAAATTATTGTGAGTTTTATGTTAACTTTATAGCGTAAGGAAAACGTAAAATACTGCAGATCACAGCTAAAATAGTCACAAAATATACGTAACTATGACTTAGTTTTACCACGTTTTACGATCAACTTTAATAGCATATCCTGTGTTGAAAAGAAAAATCAAAACGGAAGGTGTTTATCTCTTATCAACATATATTATTTAGACTTGTTGCATTTTTTCTGAAATTGTATATCCTAATTGAAATTCTAAATGTTTTAGAGAAATGTGCGCATTAAATTAACTTAATATTGTTTTTAAATTGGACTCTCCTATACTGACAATAGTGGTAATTATGTTGTGCAAAAACTTGGTTTGTTAGTTAATTATTTTATTTATAGATTTTGTACAACAGAATTGGTACAGAGTATCTTTATCACGAACTCTGTTTTGACTCTACTAACCTTAACAACATAAGGGACACCCATTTGTAAAAAACGAACGTACTATGGAACGAGAAAATTAATTTTCCTTATCACTTGTGGGGACAGGAAAAGATAAATCATAAAATAATATCTACTGTATTCTTTAACAAGAAAAATTAATTAAACTAAAGACTCGTTTAATTTAACTCTCTCACTTCGAAAAGACCTAATAGTATATCATAATCATAATATTCGGAACCTTATTAATAGCTGTTCCAAAGTACCGGAAAAAAATCAGACACAAGATCACTTATCATGACATAATGCTTATATGGACTAATGATGTTGCCTTCTCCGTTAGGACTGTTATACTTGTAGTGTTATACTCGGTTGCACAACCAGTAAATTTACTATACTGATCGTGATGTGTCATGCCATTTTTATAGTTATCACCTTATGTAACATCTCTGGTATTTTTATGTGATTTAAAATACAGCCAATTTTAGCCATTTTCGTGAAACTCGCTTTATAAGGTGCGGTTTGCCTATACATTTAAACTAATCTTAAAATAAATAGTGTATTTTTCTACACTTATGGCATTTTTTTCTTTGAAGTTAATGTGGTCAGTATCCAAATCGTTTCTTGGCGATTGGTGTTCAATAAAGGATTAGTCTGGAGTTAGTAAATTCTGTGATCTTAGATTGACAAGATTAACGTAGAATCATTCTCAGTTAAATAAGTGTTTTGATAATTTTCTTTGGTATAAACATATTATCACTAAACAACAACGATTGATTTTAATGCCAGACTGATCGCTTGATTTCCATAGGATCCGTTACAACGCTAGTATTAGGTATTACTTTTTCCATTGGAATGCTATCTAGTTACGCTTAATTGGAGTAAAGAGTATCGATATCATCACTTGTTGTTCTTTTTGCTTCACTTTTACTACTCGTCACTCAGTCACGCTTTCAATGACATTTTTTCAAAGTCGGTTATCTGGTAAAGTTTAGTTGTTGCTATTTGATAACCAATCACTTAGACTAAAGTCGTACGTACGATAATCAAAATGCTTTCATTTGTATTTCATTTCTTCGTAAAAGTTGTATACATTTTGGATACTCGCTACTCAAAAAAACTTCGAATATTTTTTACTAGTTAGTGCTGCGGTGACACCGTGGCTGAGTGCTCTCTGATAAAATGCTTCTTTTTGCAGTTACTCGTAAGGTTCGTATAAAAATCATGCAAACATCTCATTTACGAGTAGGTGTTCCTAAATTATACAGATCTTTACAACTAAATGGATATCACTTAATCAATTAATATAATTGAAAACAAATAAATGCTTGTTCAATTTCTGCGTTTGCGTAATAAAACCGGCACAGTAGCAATTACTATTGCATCACTTGTAATCTTTAATTTTCACGCATAGGAACATTTTAATTCCGGTAAAGATTTTTAAACCTACATCTTAATGCTTCTTTAAGTACTATGATATAAAAGTTTTTATGTTTCTGATTGTGTAAAGCCATTCTGGTGTGTGTTGCAAATGGATATATTCTGTGTGTATTGTGTATGGATATAAATATTCTTTTTGTTTTTAGTACAAAAGATTTCCGGTTGTCGTTCTAGGTGGATGCATCGTATAGTTGAATATGTAACATTAAGGTTGCGGTGTCGGTACAGTTAGCCATGCGTTCCCTAACGATGTATTCATTCTCGTACCAACTACCTCCTATCGTTCATGCGGTCTTAATGACTTCAGATTTCAATATGTCATGTTACACGGATCTTGCATTTCATGTTATGCAATGAACATTTACTAGGGATGTAGAAAAATTACTATCATTAACGCTATGTCCTACTTTGACTTCATTTACTTTCATTCTGGTTTACTCTACTACTTGTAACGAGTGCTCTTTCTGGTACAGGAAAGTGCTAACTTTAGGTCATCAGCGTAAAACTGTATTCTTGTTTCGTTTACACATTCGGGGTGCTGTTCATGTACGTGATCGAAACCGGACCAAAAGATTGTACTAGATTTCTGATTTTGACCACAACACAGATTTCAAGTAAGTTTGTGGCCTGTGACATTTCCAAATAAATCCTTATTTTCGGAAAAAGAGTCGGTTTGATTATAGAGTCTATAAACGTTCTCGAATTAAAAATGGTTAATCTCAACTGATCCAGTTGTTCGATTCACAATTTGTCGTAAACAACTTTGTTGTCGTCAAAAATATTTTGAACCGGCTGATCAATTAGACATTAAAATTCCATTGGGAATACTCTTAAAAGGACAATTTAGTTTGACTGATAACTAAATAGGTTTTTAATTACACAATCGTGGAAAGTTTAACGTTCACTACAGCATTGCAAATTACAGTCGCATTTGCGACTTACCTATTCAGCATCGTTAGGCGATGCGATGGTGAAATAAAGTGCAAACGGCAAGTCGTCCATTGTTTCTTTTCCGACATAGAATTAGCAGAGCGCGACAAGAGGTCGCAGCAATTTTAACTAATGTGTAGGTCTAAGAACTTGTGAGTCAACGGTTTCTACAATATTCGGCCTTCTCGGGTCCCCTGGAGACATTATACGCTTTTAAAAAGGCATCAAAACTTTAAATGGGGCCTCACTGGTAAAAAAACGGCCATTGCATCAATAACTAGCATTAATTTGCCACTTCTAATTCAATTAACTATTGATAAAACTTGAACTTGCCGCTAAGGAGTTAAGAAAAGGCCCATGTTTTAATTTTCACACAAATCCCAGCCAAACAACAAACAACGTAATGTTATGGAAAAGTAAAAATATCAAAGCAAATATGTTTTTTTCATTTTAATTGTCACTAGTAATGCCTAATGTTTCTTAAATAAAGGTTAATTACACACATAATGTTGAGAGTCTAATAGAGTTCATTATAAAGTTTCAGAGTAAGTAAATTAATCGCTAACTATCCTATCCTTACTGCTTCCCTGAATCCATTCGTTTGTATACCAAAATATATTTCCATGACTCGCAGGTCATTGAAACGGATTATATTTGCATTACGAACTATACTTATACATATACCAGTAATTTCGAGTGATAAAATAATGAGTCATTACGCGTCTAAATTTGCAGTTCACGATGCCAATATATCGTCGCTTAAGTATATTCTTGACTTCATTGGTGGAATGGAAAACTCGTATCAGAAGAGGTACTTAAAACCTTTTCTGGTATTTCTATTAGGTCTTCATCCCTGGCCATATCGTAAACATTTTACGATCCGAGGTCTGTTTTACTGTGCGTCCATTCTATCTACTTTTCTACCCACTACTTACCCCCCTCGGTAATTTCGCGTTGTGTATTTTGAACATCAAAGACACTCTAAGATCCCATTTCTGATTAAGGATTTTGATTAAAATATATTATCAGATCCCATTTCTGATTTAAAATTTTAATTAGAAAATTGTATCGGGCATTCTTGAAATTGTTACATTTGATGAAGTTATAGTTTGGCAAAAACGTCTTGAAGCGGAGCATTTTTTTTTTTGCTTTTTGATGTGAGTTACTGTAGACAATGTGTAGACAATGAAACTGTTTTTTCTATGATATGTATTCCATCATTTAACATTTTAAAATCGTAAATATTATTTATTGAATTGTCAACAGTTGAATTTCAATCGACTTGGCAATTAATTAGTATAAATAGACAATCTACATAAAGCACCCATATTCTAACAATTTGCGCAACGCGTATGCACCAAAATATAACTTCTCTATGTACCTTTTTTGCTTACTATTGAACTATTGAACTCTGCCGTCATTAATTAACTGTCCTGAGAACTTAGTTTCCACTTGCCGCGTACATGATAAGTTATTTAATTAACAAACTTTGAAATACCTTTACCAATACGGTCGTTATAGATGCTACGTAACAAAGGTTGTATGTTTTGTGAGGTTTAAGTTGAAGTACGTTCCTGCAGCCTTGATAAAATTGATCGACATTAGTTGAAATGTTGATAATGTCATGTCAAGGTAAATTATTTGGTCTAGAACGACAAAGGTCTGAATTAATTTTAATTGAGCGTGAAAAACGCAGTTAATTGAATTATAGAAATATTGCCAACACTTAATATCATACTCTGGATTAGGTACTAACTTTCCTTTGCACAATAATGCACTCGTATTAGATATTTTGTACATTAACTGGTACTTCGCATTGCTTTTATTTTAACTGCTTGAATTTTCTACTACTACTACTACTTGAACTATATACAGTACTAGTAAGTACAGTTTTTTGCCGACACAAAATATCAGCATTTTTTTTAGGTTTATTGATCCAATTCTTAAACTTAGCATAAATATTTTTATACAGTTTGCCATCCTCTTCAAACTCAAGAAGAATGGAGGAGGATTTACAATTTTCTAAAAAAACCATTCCACTACAATATTCATCTAAGTGAAGTTCACAATATTTACACCCTAAAAAAACTGTATAATCCTAGAAGCTACAACTTGTAAGTTATCAATCCTGTATCTAAGTTAGGACAAAAATAACAGAATGTACTTTCTATATTTGGTCTCAAACGCAGTCAATCGCTTGGTATACACCACCTGCGTGCCTTGTGCCACAAAACTAAGGTCATGCTGCACCTACCTACCAAATCCGAACGTTGCCTGCGCTGAATGCCAATGATTGACAACGCTTTGGTATTAAGCTACCCTAGTACCCATGGCAGGCTTAGGCTCACCATCTGAATCAAAAATGATCAACAGTTTTATAATAATGGGGTAGGTAGGTAGTTACTGTCAGATCATAATGGATATTGTTTATAGTAAAACAAAAGTGCCTTAAGTTAAGAATTACCCTTTTTAATAAATTCTTCAATAAATTGGACTTACTGTCTGGCCTAGCAAACGTTGTTTTGCTATATATAATTTATTTCTCACTCAGGCCCACTTTTCATAACCTGGGCTAGTGTGTTAACTCAGAGTTAACTCGCTTACCCAGAGTGAAGTTGTCAAAATTGTCCGGTATGAGAGACGTTGACTCTCGGGTTAAAAATATAAATATTTAACCTGCTGTTTCGCACAATTGCACCTTAGGGAATCATTTCCGTCCTATTCACAGACCTGCCGAATATAAGTACACGAACAAAAATCATAAAATAAAATAGCTAAGATTTTATATAACGAATTATAAATGAAGACACAAACAACTATTATTCTGTTAAAATAATAACTACTAATCAAGTGTTTCCAGTTTCTTGACGATTAATACGTGATTTTTACGGAAAACCGAACCTAGGCACCCAGTTTTTTATGTTAGTATTTTTAATAATTTTTTGACCGAATCGATGCGACTAACAAAGGCTCAGGTGCATTTTTTACCACGTTTCTATTTTAAACATCTAAGTACATATATACCCGCGATTGGGCACGTTGTCATTGCAGTAATTATAGGCGTTGAAACTCGAGATCGAATCGGAAACGTAAATCGTATTTTTTTTCAACGCGTTAGTTCAAAAATTCATTTCTGTAGAAAGTCATTGAAATGGTAACCCTACACATTTGTGGCATGGTCTCGGAATCCGTAATTTCTTTTAAGCATAAGCCTTTTAAAATAATGGAATGAAGGTTTACTTTTGACATACGAGGAGGTATACCTATTCTATTCTCTAGCAACATCGTCACTGTTTTGATGTGCATTTAATGTAAATAAAATACAAATTTTATGGACACAGGTATAGTTGAGGACCTAAGTTGCTTGAGTGGAGACCCCGCACTAAAAAGTGGTATCGGTAGACCACCCAGACTTAGGTACGACATTTTAAAACTGACTGGATCTATGTGGCGTAACCATTGATGTAATGGTTAACCGTAACACTGAGCAGGTTGGAGGAGGTTAGGAGGTTTATGTCCAGCTGAGGACGTCCATCGGCTGACACAGAGGAACGAAAGAGGTGGAATAATTTTTTTGACGTGATAAAGTTTAATAAATTGATGAACACCAGCAACGCACATGAAAAATAGTAACGTTCCGCGTAATGTTCAACCTGAGCCTGTGCGTGCAAGCGAGAGCGCGCAACAACCGATAGAGAGGCACGATAAAACAAACGATAGAGAGGCCAATTATGACGTTATCACGTAAATCTATCGTCCGTAAAACGACTATACAGACAACCAATTTTTTTTATTTAAAAACTTAACTTTAAAAAATAAATACTTTTAGTGTCATAATATCTTTCGAAATAAGGGTCAGACCGCCATATTTAACAATAACGTATCGGTTAAAGTCAAGTCAAGCAACTAACTTGAGATCCAAACATCACGGTTTTACATTACTCAAATAAAAATCTTGGATGCCCAAGAAGGCCCATGTCGTGACGATACAACATGATAAAAAATTCAAGGTCTCTATAATACCTATGCATGCTGCGTGCGGTGCTAAAAACTTGTTGAATCATTTTCTGAATCATGTGGGAGATTGCGGCAAAAAACATAACAATCAACCGAGCGGAGTGAACTATCAACTGAATGCAAACAGCATTCTTTTTACTTTATCATTATTCATAAATACAATAAGTTTTCGCAATTTGCTGTTGTGTACCTGTTGCCAAACATTAGTACTAATTGTTATACGTACAACTTTAAATTGAGAAATCAAAAAGTCAAGATATCTTCATGCTTAACCAATGCAAATCCAAACAGGTCGGCAGATTCATCAGTAAATCAGAATATTATTATTTGATAAATTAGTGATTCACGTTCTATTTGCAGATCCCTCTGACGTTGAAACTTGAATTAAGAAATCTATTTGGGCAGATGATTACGTGGATGTGCAATTTATAAATGGCACAATATGAGTCATACGTTTTCAATACTCACGAATCATATTTTATTCTTGAACCGGGAGGAAACCTGGAGATAAAGATAATTTTAGAATTCTGAGAATCACATAAATAGCTAGTCAATGAGTATCAACTAGACGAATAGAGGGATAGAATTTCTGTCACATCTCATACGCATATCTGTCAGGTAGGATAAGTGATAACCGAAACTCATCATCACCAGGAAGTAAAAATGTAGACCCTAATGATAAACCTAGAAATGCTAATATTACAATACGCTATTCGCTATCATTATCTAATAGACCTCTAACTCCGGAATGGAAATCAAAATATCCATCAGTACGTGAAGAAAATTTTCAAAGAGGAGAACCTCTCAGAAACTCATTTATGTCTAACCTTTTGAGCAAACACAATTATTGTAGCACTCACAAATCAAGTCTTACCAAATATGCGGCAGTTGAAAGGCTCAAATCGTATAAGTCAACAAAATTATTGCATTAAGGAAACCTGTCGTATTTATACGAATGAAGGAGTAGGAAAGTAAACCCCATTAGGACCGCGCCTAGGGAAATTGAGTGACGATGACTGCGCACAAACCAACCGAACTTAACATTAATGGAACTAAACTCCAGGAAATTACAAAAGGAGATACAGTCCATTTTGAAAAACTAACCACAGAATTTCTTCTCGGGAACGTTTAAAACGACGAGGAAACGACCATGCTTCAAGACTAACAATATAGAACTGGTTGGGCCACTATTCACTAATTGTGTTGAACGATGCTCCTTTGTTATCGTATATCAAGTTTTTAATTGACTTCTTCAGAGAAAGACAGGTTCAAGAATCAGTGGCTAAATGGGAGCGCGCGTCCCGTCGGTTCCGTATATTTATTGTGTTGTAAAGGCAACTAAACTACTTTGAAACCATTATTAAATCGGTAGAAGTAAATCGGTAATATCAATGAAATAGAAATTGAAAAAAAAAACATTTTCTATTAACGAAATTATTTCGTAAAGATCAAATATAATAGATCACCAACAAGATCATACCAACCCTAACATACCACTGGTTTTTTCATCACTTAGTTACAAAAATGAAAAGCTTTTCAATTACGGAAACTGTGTAGTGATTATTATTAAGTAAATCTTCCCAAAAGGTTTTTAATATCGCCAATATGGACCCGTGTCACCATTTTTCTTTCGCCAGAAATGAAACTCAGGTCATAATTAGATAACTATCTGAGAAGTTCTTAAAACAAAAAGTTAAGTCTCTAACCCCTAACCTAACCTAACCTGCGAGAGATAAGACAATTGCTCTTTTGTCGTTAGCAGGCGCTATTTTTATTACTACAGAAGTCGTGAGCATATTATGAGAGTTTACAGTTGTCGTCAACGCTAATACGTCACGAAACGGTTCGGCAGATGTATTCAATTACAGATGCAGCTGGTAACACTTTAATTGAGCCAGCACGAGCACTACCTGCTCTTGACTCATCTTGGCATTCTTGTATCCAAGGGAATACTAGTTTTTCCTGGTATATGAAGTTATTGAAGAACCTTTGAGGAATTTTCATTCCAAACTTTCTCGTTCAGTGGACAAAAGGGAGGAATCAGATTTAAGAAACACGTTTTGCGTTAATAAAAATATCGTAAGTACGGAGTTTCGAATTTTGCGTTTTTGTACTTACGCTTATCACTTCAGGACAGCCTGTTAGGTTAGGTAATTATTTTTTTGTTTGTACTAACTTATGTGGATTATTTTTTTAAGTCCACGGGATAAGACATTTGCTGCGGGACGCAGATGACCTCGCGGGCAATAACTATTTCATATAATTGCCCAATGCTAAACTATGCGCACGGCACACTTTTCTAAATACGTACATTGTAGGTACCTACACACATTACTTTTGTTATATTTCAAGTTTTATCGCCTTTATATCCAGGCTAATAGAGCGCGAACGGGTGCTGAATTGCTGATTGAAGCCACGGCTTGTAGAATGGAACGTCCTTTTGAAAGAATTTTTTTTTCGTTTTGTTTTTGAGTTTGTTTTAACTTTTGAAGCTATCGTAGCTACGTCATTTGTAATTCTTATTCCTGACGTCAAGATCAATCAATACCTTTGGAAGCAAAGTTGACCCAAGTTCACAAAATTAGGCCTTTTACTTTTTGAATTGAAATGTCGCCAGTTTATCGGTGCCAATAATACCAACAGTAAGGTCACGCTGTAGTTCGCTCGGCAGCCACCTATAGAATTTCGACAGGTGGGGCTCTACTGTTTGCTTGTACGAAAAAGTTTTACGTAAATTGTTCGGATGCCCATATCCTGAGTTTTCTTATCAGAGACTTTTTGATACACTTTGCCTTGGAGATAACGTTAACTTGGTTATCTTTGACAATTAGAGACAAAGGAAAAGCTTGTGTGGGAAGTGCTAAGATAATAAAGAATTATTGTGTTCAATTTCAACGTCTTTAGATTTGAGGTAACATTCAAATTATTTCTTTTATTTAATTTTAAGTCCACATTTGGAAACATTCTATTACAGTTAGCGTTTCCAAATGTTGGTTTGTTGGCTTTAAATCATGAGAGCGGCAGCTGCAGATTTTTTTCAGAGAGCGCACGTTTAAAAACCGGATCCGACGTTAGTGAATACGGGCCGCGCGTGTTTCCGAACACAAATGACGTCTGTCCTAAGTGGAGCAGGTAGGTCTCTCTTATGTCCTTTAGAGGTCTTATCTGGGTGACTATAGTTTTTTGAGTTTACTCTGCACTTGGTATGACGGCTGATGAATGGCGAATGCGTTCCGGTTTTTCTAACCGTTGCCGGCGCGAGCACATGTCTACTTTCTTGCGCCTGTGACTGACACTTTTTTGCGCCTGTTTCTTTTGTACTACAAATGATTCGGTAAGAAGTCCTTTATTTCCATTCCAAGTCCATATGAGATGAATGTGAAGATCATTCAAGTTGTAATAAGGTGGAGGGTTTAAACATGGCTACAAATATCTTTTATCGTTTTAAAATCAAAAGTGGGTAATGTTTTCGAGCGTTCAGGTATGTAGGTATAGGTAGTAATAATATTGTGGTATTTTGCCTAGCTCTGTAGTCTAAATTCCAACATAGTTGAGGCGATCTGTTATGAACTGTAACTTTCTTCACACCTTCTCCGTAGCATTCTTTCTTCTGAGATTGCTTAAGAGAAAATACGAGCTTCAAAAGACAAAGCCAAAAACGAGGACTATGAGAAACGAGCTAAGCGCTCTATATAAGCTTACCAGCAAATATTTAAAAACTGATTACGCAGAACATAGACAAAAAACTATAGAAAAACACTTAATTAATACCGGGAGCATAAAAAAAGCTCATAAAGAACTTAAGACATTCAATACCTGGATACACAGCTTACAGAACTCTACTCATACCCTACATAACCGACAGGATATTCTCAGATTGGCTACGACTTTTTACAAAAACTTATACAGCGGAAACGACGAAAACATCAACGTGAATTTAAACGACGACACAGAACCGTATGATAAAGTAGAGTCATGCTATGTAGAGCCGCACCAGATCGAAGAGCAATGCTGCTACAGTGCCGATACGCATAGGAACAAATCAATTCCTTTTGACGAGATTGAAGTCTTAAGCGCGATAAACCGATTAAAAACGGATAAAAGTCCAGGTCCGGACAAGGTAACAAATGACGCAATCAAACTGGCTAGACTCTATATTACACCTTTGACTAAACTATTTAATCAAATAGTACAATCAGGCATCGCTCCTAAACAATGGTCTGAGTCTACAATCATTCTTTTGTACAAAAAAGGGAATCCGCATAACATTGGGAATTACCGCCCTATTAGTTTATTACCATGCCTTTACAAGCTTTTCGCCTCAATCCTGGAAAAAAGGATAAAAGAAATCATAGAGTCTACGCAGCCAATCGAACAAGCGGGCTTTAGGTCTGGTTACTCTACAATTGACAATATTCAAGCTGTCGAATTATTGATTGAAAAATTCCAAGAGTTTCGAAAACCTCTTTACATAGCTTTTATTGATTACCAAAAAGCCTTTGACAGCTTATGATACGAAGCGATATGGAAGGCTCTACGAGATCTTAATATAGACCAAGATTATATTAGAATCCTGAAATATATCTACATGAACAGTACTAGCAGGATCCGGCTAGAAACTTTAGGTTCACCATTCCCCATAAAACGGGGAGTAAAACAGGGAGATCCTTTATCCCCGAAAATTTTCATAGTGGTTCTAGAGTCAATTCTAAAAACGTTACAATGGGAAAGACAAGGCATTTATGTCCAAGGTAAATATTTAAACCATCTTAGATTCGCCGACGACATAGCCGCATTTGCCGAAAACAGCATTCAAATGCAGAATATGATGGACTCACTGTGTAAAGCAAGCAGAAAAGTAGGCCTTGAAATAAATTTTAACAAAACCAAAATAATAACTAACCATTCAGAAACTCCAATTATAATAGAAAACACACAGATAGAGTATGTTAAGCATTACATATATCTAGGAAAACAAATATCATTCCAAAAAAATAATAACGAAGAAGAAATAGCAAGAAGAATAAAAATTTCATGGAACAAGTTCTGGAGTATGAAGGAGGTTTTAAAGAGCAAAATGTCTATGAAACTTAAAAGTAAAATAATGAACTCTTGCATACTTCCTACTTTGACATATGGTTGCCAAACCTGGAAGTTCACTAACAAAGCGAAAGGTTTGATAAGGAGTTGCCAGAGAGAGATGGAACGTAGTATCACAAATGTAAGAAAAATCCACAAAATAAGACACTCTCATATAAGACAGCAGACCAAAGTAACCGACGCCCTATCTTATGCTTTCAATTCCAAATGGAAGTGGGCCGGCCATGTCGCTAGACTCAATGACGAACGCTGGACATTAAGACTGATGAAATGGCCAGGCCCAAAAGGCACAAGGGCAAAAGGAAGACCTTACAGTCGGTGGGAGGACGACATCAAAAAAGGTGTAGGAACTAACTGGATTACGATAGCCAAGGACAGACAGCGCTGGAAGTCTCTGGGGGAGGCCTTAACCCGCGAGGGGTTTTCCGACGATTAGTGTTTAAATTTTATTTTTAACATTTTGATTTAAATTCTACTTTAATTTAACACTAGATTGTAAGATGTAGAAGTATGAATTATTGTAACCTTATTTTCGGAAAAATAAAAGGCTTTTTACCCACGACGGAACGGAGTACGGGTATATGCGTTTAGGGTGAGAGACCGTTTGTACATTACTCTATTAAAAAGATTTTATGTTTGTTTGTATGTTAAATTGTTCACAAAAACCAATAATGCAAAAATATTTTTGTTTGTTTGTTTGTTTGTGCACATCGATGTTCCCATTTATTTCAAAAACGGCTTGACCAATTTAGATGTGGTTTTCTGTATAATGTTTGGTGTCCAGCGGCAATGGTTCTTAGATAGTTGTTACGAACATCGATCACCAGGGGGCGCCATAAAATAAATTTATATTGCAAACGAATGTTCCCATTTATTTCAAAAACGGCTTGGCCGATTTAGATGCAATTTTCTGTATAGTGTTTGGTATTCATTGGCGATGGTTCTTAGATAGTTGTTACGAACATCGATCGCCAGGGGGCGCCATAAAAAACATTTACAGTGCAAACGAATGTTCTCAATTATTACAAAAACGACTGAACCGATTTGGATACAGTTTTGTATAAAATATTAGTGAGTCATTGGCAATGGTTCGTAGATAATTGTTCTTGTGATTGAACAGCAGGGGGCGCCACAATAAACGTCTCTTTATGACTTGGAAGGGATGATGCCTCCAAACGCTGCTAGAGGAGCTAATGGCTAGTTTGAAGATTAATTTTCATTTTTTAATAATAATATAATTTAAATTACATTAATATATTAATCGAAAAACTATAAAACAAGTGGAAAATTAAAAAAATTTAAAACACCCACGACGGTTGCAGTTTTGTGATTAATAAATAAATAAATAATAAATAAATAAATAACGTTTATTTGACTTCACATTTATGTACATTGAACAGTGAGTACAAACACAATATAATTAAATAGTTAAATCATAATAAAAGGTACACCTGTTTCCTGAACTAGTTAAGACTGTGTCTCGGGAAACAGGTCTTCCATCTCAGAGCCGCAAAGCTAACTTATTAACATTATAAACAAAATATAAAAGCATGTGAGTGTGCGAAATCACTGTGTGCATGCAAGTGTTTGAGCGAGCATGTGTGTGTGTGTGTGTGTGTATGTGAGTGAGTGTGTGTGTGTGAGTGTGTGTGTGTTTAATAGTTACTACTGTTAGCGTCATGTTAGAACTAAGCCAGAATCTCCAGTAGTCCTTCAGTAGTCATATAAGATTGTTCAAGGAGCCAATTTCTAACTTTAATTTTGGAATTATAATTATTCAAGGCATGGAGAGATAGAATTTTATGCAGCTTTTTATACAGGTATGGTCCTAAAAAAACAAAAAATCTACGACCAAAAGCAGTATTGCATTTACTTAGATTAACTATTTGGGGCCTACGAGAGGAGAATTCAGTATTTAAGTCCGTGAGCGAGTGTTGTTTTAGTGTTGATGCCAGAATAAAAAGTTTGCGGACAGTTAGCACTTGACAATACTGATACAGCATATCAGTTGGATACAACCGGGGTTTGAAACAACTCACTTTCAAGACAGCTCTTTGTGCCCGTTCAACTTGAATCAGATGAGTTTTTGCCGCGCCTCCCCACACGGAAATGCAATAGTTAAGAATAGATTGACATAAAGCTAGATAGACCATTTTCATAACTTCAGGTTCGGCTGAGTGACGCAAATTTTTAAAGACGTACATGAGTTTACGAAGTCTATTTGACAAATGTTCTATGTACTTTTTAAACGTAAGGTTATTGTCAATTACTATCCCAAGATATTTTATTGACGTAACATTTTCAATGGGAAGGGGATTATTTAGGGTTGAGCAACTGGCCTGGGGTGATTCGGCAAATAACTGTAGAGAAGAAGAACTAGGAGGAAGAGAAGAATTTCGAATGGAAAATGTAATACATTTGGTTTTACTAATATTTAATGTCAATAAATTGTTATTAAGCCATTTTCTTACTGTATCAAAACCATTTTGAGCCAGGCGAAACGTTTCAGACCAGTTATCAGAGGAGAAAACGAGAGCTGTGTCATCAGCGTATGAAACAATCTTTCCTTGCCTAAGGTTGAGGTTACATAAGTCCGTCATATACACTAAGAAGAGGCTAGGACCAAGTATACTGCCCTGGGGCACGCCATTGTTAATAGGTAGCTCAGAGCTGGTATAAGAATCTATCTTGACAGATTGAGTTCTTTCAGACAAGTAACTCTGAAAGAGAGAGAGCTGATTACCTCGAATCCCCAATGACTGTAGCTTAGAGATTAAGATTGGAATTGAAACCGTATCGAAGGCTTTGGCTAAATCTAGAAATATAGCGACACATTTATTTCCTGAGTCGAGCTTGCCCACTAAAAGATCAACAAGACAGTGAACTGCATCTGAAGTAGACCTGTTCTTGCGAAAGCCGAATTGATTAGTAGATAGAAGATTACAAGACTCTAGATACGAGACAAGTCTTAGATTAATAATTTTTTCGAGGATCTTGGAGAAAGCAGGCAGAATCGAGATAGGTCTGTAGTTTTTGACACAATTCCTATCACCTGATTTATGTATAGGTATTAGAAGCGCTTTTTTGAAATGGTTAGGAAAAATGCCTTTTTTGATGGAGAGATTGCAAATGTATGTGAGCGGCGGAACAATAACATTTTTGTACTTTTTCAGAAATCCTGTAGAAATGCCATCCCAACCGGCTGCACAATTGTTTTTAAGAGAAATTATCAGACGCTCTACCTCAGATTCATCAGTTTCTAGCAATACAAAGGATTCCCTTTGGGATGTGGTAATCTGAGGAACAAGGTTACCTCTATCTATTTTGTCAGCTAGCTTCCTACCTATGTCAGCGAAATAGGAATTGACTTCATTAATTCGAACTTGTTTGTTATTATATGAGAGCAAGAGATCACACGCAGATGATGATTTTTTTGACAGATTCACAACAGATTTGACGACGTTCCACACCAATTTCGGATTTTTACCAGCTTTGATGAATTCATTTTTTTCGTATTCTATTTTGACTTTGCGCAGTAGATTAGAACAAAAATTACGATATCTTTTGTACGTTGCATTAAGCACTTCGGCTCCGGCGGATTTTCTTGGATTTGTAATTATACTGATAGGTTCTTAGTTCTTACTTTCCTTTAGTCGGGGAGTTTCATTAAAATTATTTAACCCTTTTTAATCACAAGTCTGCAACCGTCGTGGGTGTTTTAAATTTTTTTAATTTTCCACTTGTTATTTTATTATATTATTATTTATTACAGGTGCTTTCATAGCTATACATTATTCTTGCGGCAGAGTTCAAAGCATTATGTCGTTGATACGAGAGTCTGAGTCCCATTTATGGTTTCGCGATTCCCAAGCAACAAAAAGAATCACGCAAGTTTACAAACATGGGTGAAATGAGCGGTCTGGATCGCTTGACCGTGGGTGGACTGGACTGGTCCAGGTTGCTTACCGATTCGTTTTTCTAACTGCCGCCTCCGTATCTAACTGTATTGAATTCTTATCATGCTGAGTATGTCCATTATCCAATGTCCATACTCGATGGCAATAGAGTCTTCAGTGGGCTGATTCTGTATCGTTCAGCTTGTTAGCTAACAAACTTCACTAGGTGGTTAACTTTTTGCACCAGTTAGCATGGTATGTTGACATGAAACTATACCGACCCAACTTGTGTACAAAAATAATACAAAAAATGGATTTCTATCTCCGTTTTATTAGTTAAAACAACCCACTGAAATCAGCCCACTGGTCACTTGGTCTATCTAACCTTTCAATATCTTACCCATTGTGATTTTTCAAAGCGAGTGCACAAATCATTTTAATCGAAAATATTTGTACCTATAATAACTTTTAAAATTATCTTCCTCTTCGGATTTTAATATTTTTGTATTGTTCATTCTCAATGTTACTTGGCTGCAAGCGCAGACACATTATTTTAGTTTACTTTTACGTATTTTTTTTCGATTTTGCTCGATCTATGCCTCTATGTTTCAGAAAATTAATAATTGCCACATGCCATATTGGTATTAAATTGTGAGCTACGTATTAAATTGTTCTAAGTTAATTAAACTAGTCGCCGCTTACTTAATGTTATAGTCGCCCAGAAAATTATTAAACTTAATGCATACCTTGATACCTTAAGCATTATAATTTATAACCTCTTGTGTAAAATATAAATTTTGAATATGGTTTACTTCTAGTTTTTTAAACGAGTCCATGAATTTATGAAATGTCGATAACTTGACCATAATTAAAAAAAATAGAAAAATTTAACATCATAAAATCCGCTTATTTCGTAATAATATATACCTTGTACTTAATACCACCCATAAATTATAATTACTTAACATAAGATCATGCCTGACAAGGAATCATGCTTTGTTGTTGAATCAAGACGTTTAATTATAGTATGAAATATGGCTTTTTATGTATTAGCTATCTTAAAAAAGTTTGCACTAAACTGGCAACTCAGAGTGACACAAGCATTTATACGTAACTATTTTGGAAAAGATTTTGTTTGTGTACAGACAAAATTGTATAAGATTTTTTAATACATTTGCTCAAAAAGTAGACATTTCCATGTGTGTTTTGCGTTCGGGAAGTTATTATTTTCTGCACTAGTTTTCCTCCTGGGCGTTGGTTCATTAAACCGGGACTCGTAAAGAAATGACAAACTTTCCGCACTTATATTGAAATGCACTATTATAACAAGCTACCACATTGTGTATCTGAAATGTCACTTAATAAATTAAAAGAGTTTGTCGAGGCTAAACTCATAAATAAGGCATGCTATAATAAAATGGACAATATTAGCGACACAAGCCTTTGGGAGTGATAAGGAGTTGCTCTGAATTTACTAGATTATTTAGGACTTACATTTATTATTGCTTAGAAGAAGCCCAGAGAGTTTGTTGTAGCATCTTCTCAGTGGCTGGGCGCGTTTACGAACCCTCGTAAACAAGTCGTGAAATAGCTATCACCATTATAGATAAATATCTGGGTGACCGAGCTTTGCTCGGTTGTCAATAGATGGCAGCAGGGTTCATATTTTTTTTTGGTAAATTCGACATTTTCTAAAAGCGAATCCTAGCTAGATCGATTTATCGCCCCCAAAATCCCCAGTATACTAAATTTCATGAAAATCGTTCGAGCCGTTTCCGAGATTCAGATTATATATAGAAATATATATATATATATATATATATATATATTTATCCCGCAAGCAATCTGACACCCGCTGAAGAAAA
The DNA here is from genome assembly GCA_036785405.1 of Coenonympha arcania. Lineage (NCBI taxonomy): Eukaryota > Metazoa > Arthropoda > Insecta > Lepidoptera > Nymphalidae > Coenonympha > Coenonympha arcania. Next base: position 10,052,061 of record CM072063.1, on the reverse strand, counting down.
AAGTGCATTCAAAGTGGCATCCACCGCCTTTTGACGTCCGCATACCGGACGCCACTTTGTTTTACGCTTGCACTTGCGTCCTTGTGGTTCTAAGAGACTGTAGTACAAATATCGATGGTAGCCAAATTGTCGATCCCATGACTGCAAAAGTATTCTGAAAAGTTCCCGACAAATTCTCGACAACGGCGTGGCGCTGCTGCAGCGCGTATATTTGTAGAGTCGTATACCTCAATGTGTCGCGTTTTTGACTTCCGTGTGCGACGTTGCCAGCTTTCTTTATTTCTTGTAGGTACCTACCTTGCACTGCCAGTGCCCAACTGCCCAGTGCTAAATTCTATCATTTGGAATTTGGAAATGTATATCATTGTTGAACACGTCCGCGTGACGTATTATTCGGCGCTCGCTCGATCACACACAAACTTTCGCCTGTGTTATAGTATTCTACTACTCAAGCCTTTTCATTTGATATTGAGGAAGTTGTGAAAAAATGTCTTACATAATTTTGGAAAAGATCTGATACTCTTAAAAATCTATGTTTGGTTAATATCGGTCCAGCGGTGGTCCAGACCGCTGGACCGATATTAACCAAACATAGATTTTACAATACGGTATTTTACTCATTAATAGGGTTCCGTACGCAAAGGGTAAAAAAGGAACCCTATTACTGAGACTTCGCTGTCCGTTTGTCCGTCCGTCCGTCCGTCCGTCTGTCACCAGGCTGTATCTCTGGAACCGTGATAGCTACAGACTTGCACGCGGGTTTCATACTACAGAAGAAGTACCTAAAGCGTTAAGAATCACATTTCTAACGAACCGCAAACCTAAATTTGATTTTAGAGGATAAAACCTACTAGGTACCTATAGTTACTTAATTTACTTTGTTGATTTTAATTTTCCTCTAAAATATAAGTATATTATATTGATGTAAGGATGTACCTACTTGAAAGATCGTGGCAGGAATATCTTATTTCTCTTTTCCTTCACTGATGTGGTGGACCACTCTGGGTGGATAGCTTGAGCATATTTCGATATGGAACCCTAAAAGAGTGGGACATAAGACGAGCGAGACCTGTACAATGTACATGGCACCTGGCTCGAATGAAGACATTTAAAGTACCTAACTACCTACCTAGTACCTACTGATGATTATGATGATGATGATATTTTTGAATATCAACATTTATTTGGCATAAATAGGTAGTTTCTCATAAAATATATAGTTTTGTTAGTTATGAGAAGATTTTACCACTTGAGTTGGTGGAATGACCTGAAGGTATACTGCGGAGACTACTACTGGATCTCCTAGACATAATATAGAGCTAGCCGTGTCGAGTTTGGGTTCGTTTTGTTAGTTATGAAGAGACCTTTCCACTTGACTTGGTGGAGTGCCCTGAAGGTGTACTTCGAAGACTACTACTGGATCTCCTAGACGTATAGAGCTAGCCGTGTCGAGTTTGGGCTCGTTTTGTTAGTTATGAAAAGAACTTTCCACTTGACTTGGTGGAGTGACCTGAAGCCTACTTCGAAGACTACTACTGGATTTCCTAGACGTATAGAGCTAGCCGTGTCGAGTTTGGGCTCGTTTTGTTAGTTATGAGAAGATATTACCACTTGACTTGGTGGAGTGACCTGAAGGTATACTTCAAAGACTACTACCGGATCTCCTAGACATAATATAGAGCTAGCCGTGTCGAGTTTGGGCTCGTTTTGTTAGTTATGAAGAGACCTTTCCACTTGACTTGGTGGAGTGCCCTGAAGGTGTACTTCGAAGACTACTACTGGATCTCCTAGACGTATAGAGCTAGCCGTGTCGAGTTTGGGCTCGTTTTGTTAGTTATGAAAAGAACTTTCCACTTGACTTGGTGGAGTGACCTGAAGCCTACTTCGAAGACTACTACTGGATTTCCTAGACGTATAGAGCTAGCCGTGTCGAGTTTGGGCTCGTTTTGTTAGTTATGAGAAGATATTACCACTTGACTTGGTGGAGTGACCTGAAGGTATACTTCAAAGACTACTACCGGATCTCCTAGACATAATATAGAGCTAGCCGTGTCGAGTTTGGGCTCGTTTTGTTAGTTATGAAGAGACCTTTCCACTTGACTTGGTGGAGTGACCTGAAGGTATACTTCGAAGACTACTACTGGATCTCCTAGACGTATAGAGCTAGCCGTGTCGAGTTTGGGCTCGTTTTGTTAGTTATGAAAAGAACTTTCCACTTGACTTGGTTGAGTGACCTGAAGCCTACTTCGAAGACTACTACTGGATCTCCTAGACGTATAGAGCTAGCCGTGTCGAGTTTGGGCTCGTTTTGTTAGTTATGAAGAGACCTTTCCACTTGACTTGGTGGAGTGACCTGAAGGTATACTTCGAAGACTACTACTGGATCTCCTAGACGTATATAGCTAGCCGTGTCGAGTTTGGGCTCGTTTTGTTAGTTATGAAAAGAACTTTCCACTTGACTTGGTGGAGTGACCTGAAGCCTACTTCGAAGACTACTACTGGATTTCCTAGACGTATAGAGCTAGCCGTGTCGAGTTTGGGCTCGTTTTGTTAGTTATGAGAAGATATTACCACTTGACTTGGTGGAGTGACCTGAAGGTATACTTCAAAGACTACTACCGGATCTCCTAGACATAATATAGAGCTAGCCGTGTCGAGTTTGGGCTCGTTTTGTTAGTTATGAAGAGACCTTTCCACTTGACTTGGTGGAGTGACCTGAAGGTATACTTCGAAGACTACTACTGGATCTCCTAGACGTATAGAGCTAGCCGTGACGAGTTTGGGCTCGTTTTGTTAGTTATGAAAAGAACTTTCCACTTGACTTGGTGGAGTGACCTGAAGCCTACTTCGAAGACTACTACTGGATCTCCTTGACGTATAGAGCTAGCCGTGTCGAGTTTGGGCTCGTTTTGTTAGTTATGGAAAGACCTTTCCACTTGACTTGGTGGAGTGACCTGAAGGTATACTTCGAAGACTACTACCGGATCTCCTAGACATAATATAGAGCTAGCCGTGTCGAGTTTGGGCTCGTTTTGTAAGTTATGAAGAGACCTTTCCACTTGACTTGGTGGAGTGACCTGAAGGTATACTTCGAAGACTACTACTGGATCTCCTAGACGTATAGAGCTAGCTGTGTCGAGTTTGGGCTCGTTTTGTTAGTTATGAAAAGAACTTTCCACTTGACTTGGTTGAGTGACCTGAAGCCTACTTCGAAGACTACTACTGGATCTCCTAGACGTATAGAGCTAGCCGTGTCGATTTTGGGCTCGTTTTGTTGGTTATGAGAAGATATTACCACTTGACTTGGTGGAGTGACCTGAAGGTATACTTCAAAGACTACTACCGGATCTCCTAGACATAATATAGAGCTAGCCGTGTCGAGTTTGGGCTCGTTTTGTTAGTTATGAAGAGACCTTTCCACTTGACTTGGTGGAGTGACCTGAAGGTATACTTCGAAGACTACTACTGGATCTCCTAGACGTATAGAGCTAGCCGTGTCGAGTTTGGGCTCGTTTTGTTAGTTATGAAAAGAACTTTCCACTTGACTTGGTTGAGTGACCTGAAGCCTACTTCGAAGACTACTACTGGATCTCCTAGACGTATAGAGCTAGCCGTGTCGAGTTTGGGCTCGTTTTGTTAGTTATGGAAAGACCTTTCCACTTGACTTGGTGGAGTGACCTGAAGGTATACTTCGAAGACTACTACTGGATCTCCTAGACGTATAGAGCTAGCAGTGTCGAGTTTGGGCTCGTTTTGTTAGTTATGAAGAGACCTTTCCTCTTGAGTTGGTGGAAATACCTGAAGGTATACTGCGAAGACTACTACTGAATCTCCTAGATGTATAGAGCTAGTCGTGTCGAGTTTGGGCTCGTTTTGTTAGTTATGAAAAGACCTTTCCACTTGACTTGGTGAAGTGACCTGAAGGTATACTGCGGAGACTACTACTGGATCTCCTAGACATAATATAGAGCTAGCCGTGTCGAGTTTGGGTTCGTTTTGTTAGTTATGAAGAGACCTTTCCACTTGACTTGGTGGAGTGCCCTGAAGGTGTACTTCGAAGACTACTACTGGATCTCCTAGACGTATAGAGCTAGCCGTGTCGAGTTTGGGCTCGTTTTGTTAGTTATGAAAAGAACTTTCCACTTGACTTGGTGGAGTGACCTGAAGCCTACTTCGAAGACTACTACTGGATTTCCTAGACGTATAGAGCTAGCCGTGTCGAGTTTGGGCTCGTTTTGTTAGTTATGAGAAGATATTACCACTTGACTTGGTGGAGTGACCTGAAGGTATACTTCAAAGACTACTACCGGATCTCCTAGACATAATATAGAGCTAGCCGTGTCGAGTTTGGGCTCGTTTTGTTAGTTATGAAGAGACCTTTCCACTTGACTTGGTGGAGTGACCTGAAGGTATACTTCGAAGACTACTACTGGATCTCCTAGACGTATAGAGCTAGCCGTGTCGAGTTTGGGCTCGTTTTGTTAGTTATGAAAAGAACTTTCCACTTGACTTGGTTGAGTGACCTGAAGCCTACTTCGAAGACTACTACTGGATCTCCTAGACGTATAGAGCTAGCCGTGTCGAGTTTGGGCTCGTTTTGTTAGTTATGAAGAGACCTTTCCACTTGACTTGGTGGAGTGACCTGAAGGTATACTTCGAAGACTACTACTGGATCTCCTAGACGTATATAGCTAGCCGTGTCGAGTTTGGGCTCGTTTTGTTAGTTATGAAAAGAACTTTCCACTTGACTTGGTGGAGTGACCTGAAGCCTACTTCGAAGACTACTACTGGATTTCCTAGACGTATAGAGCTAGCCGTGTCGAGTTTGGGCTCGTTTTGTTAGTTATGAGAAGATATTACCACTTGACTTGGTGGAGTGACCTGAAGGTATACTTCAAAGACTACTACCGGATCTCCTAGACATAATATAGAGCTAGCCGTGTCGAGTTTGGGCTCGTTTTGTTAGTTATGAAGAGACCTTTCCACTTGACTTGGTGGAGTGACCTGAAGGTATACTTCGAAGACTACTACTGGATCTCCTAGACGTATAGAGCTAGCCGTGACGAGTTTGGGCTCGTTTTGTTAGTTATGAAAAGAACTTTCCACTTGACTTGGTGGAGTGACCTGAAGCCTACTTCGAAGACTACTACTGGATCTCCTTGACGTATAGAGCTAGCCGTGTCGAGTTTGGGCTCGTTTTGTTAGTTATGGAAAGACCTTTCCACTTGACTTGGTGGAGTGACCTGAAGGTATACTTCGAAGACTACTACCGGATCTCCTAGACATAATATAGAGCTAGCCGTGTCGAGTTTGGGCTCGTTTTGTAAGTTATGAAGAGACCTTTCCACTTGACTTGGTGGAGTGACCTGAAGGTATACTTCGAAGACTACTACTGGATCTCCTAGACGTATAGAGCTAGCCGTGTCGAGTTTGGGCTCGTTTTGTTAGTTATGAAAAGAACTTTCCACTTGACTTGGTTGAGTGACCTGAAGCCTACTTCGAAGACTACTACTGGATCTCCTAGACGTATAGAGCTAGCCGTGTCGAGTTTGGGCTCGTTTTGTTAGTTATGAAGAGACCTTTCCACTTGACTTGGTGGAGTGACCTGAAGGTATACTTCGAAGACTACTACTGGATCTCCTAGACGTATATAGCTAGCCGTGTCGAGTTTGGGCTCGTTTTGTTAGTTATGAAAAGAACTTTCCACTTGACTTGGTGGAGTGACCTGAAGCCTACTTCGAAGACTACTACTGGATTTCCTAGACGTATAGAGCTAGCCGTGTCGAGTTTGGGCTCGTTTTGTTAGTTATGAGAAGATATTACCACTTGACTTGGTGGAGTGACCTGAAGGTATACTTCAAAGACTACTACCGGATCTCCTAGACATAATATAGAGCTAGCCGTGTCGAGTTTGGGCTCGTTTTATTAGTTATGAAGAGACCTTTCCACTTGACTTGGTGGAGTGACCTGAAGGTATACTTCGAAGACTACTACTGGATCTCCTAGACGTATAGAGCTAGCCGTGACGAGTTTGGGCTCGTTTTGTTAGTTATGAAAAGAACTTTCCACTTGACTTGGTGGAGTGACCTGAAGCCTACTTCGAAGACTACTACTGGATCTCCTTGACGTATAGAGCTAGCCGTGTCGAGTTTGGGCTCGTTTTGTTAGTTATGGAAAGACCTTTCCACTTGACTTGGTGGAGTGACCTGAAGGTATACTTCGAAGACTACTACCGGATCTCCTAGACATAATATAGAGCTAGCCGTGTCGAGTTTGGGCTCGTTTTGTTAGTTATGAAGAGACCTTTCCACTTGACTTGGTGGAGTGACCTGAAGGTATACTTCGAAGACTACTACTGGATCTCCTAGACGTATAGAGCTAGCTGTGTCGAGTTTGGGCTCGTTTTGTTAGTTATGAAAAGAACTTTCCACTTGACTTGGTTGAGTGACCTGAAGCCTACTTCGAAGACTACTACTGGATCTCCTTGACGTATAGAGCTAGCCGTGTCGAGTTTGGGCTCGTTTTGTTAGTTATGGAAAGACCTTTCCACTTGACTTGGTGGAGTGACCTGAAGGTATACTTCGAAGACTACTACCGGATCTCCTAGACATAATATAGAGCTAGCCGTGTCGAGTTTGGGCTCGTTTTGTTAGTTATGAAGAGACCTTTCCACTTGACTTGGTGGAGTGACCTGAAGGTATACTTCGAAGACTACTACTGGATCTCCTAGAAGTATAGAGCTAGCCGTGTCGAGTTTGGGCTCGTTTTGTTAGTTATGAAAAGAACTTTCCACTTGACTTGGTGGAGTGACCTGAAGCCTACTTCGAAGACTACTACTGGATCTCCTTGACGTATAGAGCTAGCCGTGTCGAGTTTGGGCTCGTTTTGTTAGTTATGGAAAGACCTTTCCACTTGACTTGGTGGAGTGACCTGAAGGTATACTTCGAAGACTACTACTGGATCTCCTAGACATAATATAGAGCTAGCCGTGTCGAGTTTGGGCTCGTTTTGTAAGTTATGAAGAGACCTTTCCACTTGACTTGGTGGAGTGACCTGAAGGTATACTTCGAAGACTACTACTGGATCTCCTAGACGTATAGAGCTAGCCGTGTCGAGTTTGGGCTCGTTTTGTTAGTTATGAAAAGAACTTTCCACTTGACTTGGTTGAGTGACCTGAAGCCTACTTCGAAGACTACTACTGGATCTCCTAGACGTATAGAGCTAGCCGTGTCGAGTTTGGGCTCGTTTTGTTAGTTATGGAAAGACCTTTCCACTTGACTTGGTGGAGTGACCTGAAGGTATACTTCGAAGACTACTACTGGATCTCCTAGACGTATAGAGCTAGCAGTGTCGAGTTTGGGCTCGTTTTGTTAGTTATGAAGAGACCTTTCCTCTTGAGTTGGTGGAAATACCTGAAGGTATACTGCGAAGACTACTACTGGATCTCCTAGATGTATAGAGCTAGTCGTGTCGAGTTTGGGCTCGTTTTGTTAGTTATGAAAAGACCTTTCCACTTGACTTGGTGAAGTGACCTGAAGGTATACTGCGAAGACTACTACTGGATCTCCTAGACGTATAGAGCTAGCCGTTAGTTCTCGAAGCGTTAGCGATCGTGACAGCGATATAGGTACCTATTCGACGTCGCATATAGACGTCCACATAATATTATCACCAAGATGTTTTAAAGGGTTCGTTTCAGCCGAAGGATGTCCACTGCTGGACAAAGGCCTCCTACAATGATTTTCAACCTGCAATTGATCACGTATAGATACGCCGAGCCGATACTCTCTCCATCACCCGCTGAGTGACTCTGAACCACCTTAAGAGGCCCATAGTCAATGACCATGTCTCGGACCATGTCATGTAATAATAATTTGTATCGTCAAATAGGTGCAAGAGAACTGGCAACGTCGCATCTACGCACAAAACCCAAAGGACGCAAAAAAGTTGGCACGTTAGATAAACCTTGAATAATATATCCAGGAAGCCAAGAAGTTATCAACATGAATCGGGGTTCAAAAATGCTTGGGCATGACTGAAAGAAGAATATTGCGGATAATAAAGCTAAAGGAAAATGAAATACCCCACTGACTAGGATATCATTAGATTAAGCAATATTCGCAGAAAGATGGGGAAAAAAGTAAGCCGAACAGGGGGACGTCATAATGATGCACAACGTGCATGACGCCAAAAGTGTTCCTGGATGTATATATATATATATATATATATATATATATATATATATATATATATATATATACAAGAATTGCTCGTTTAAAGGTATAGGATATATTGTAATATAGCCATGCCTATATGAAATAAAGTATATTTTGATTTTCATTTGATTAATTTTGATGACAGCGGTGTGGTCTTCTTAGAAAGCACTAAGACAAATAACTATACCCCACACGGTGTAAACAGTACTAATAGGTTCGTTTACTAATGAGATATCGTAGACTATAAGAGTATAAATGTAAGTAAACATGGTGATTTTATTAAATGTTCTCATTACAAACCATTAAAACATAGCCAATATTTAGTAAATGATAAGTGTCGATCTTATGAATTCTTGTAAAAATGTTTAAACTCCGGATTTGTATATTTGCAGTAACATGAAACTTAGATTAGTAATGAAGAACCCTAAAAACAAATCGCAATTACCGTTGTTGGTTATTAGGGTTCCTTAAGTGGTAAAAATGGAACCCTATGTTGCGACTTCCGTCTGTCCGTCGCAGTCGATTATTTCAGTAACTTTTAAAGCTATTGACATGGAATTTTATGTAGATATATGCAATAGTCATCATCTCTCCTTAACGGCCTACAAGCCGTATTTAGGTGATTTTGAATGAAGTTTTATGCAAAAACTAAAAGAAAATTACTTTCAAATTTACACGTCATGTATTTTGGGTCTTTAATCTTAAATCGCTAAGAAGCAGAAACACGATTGGATAAAATTTTCTCGATAGAAAGTTCTCCCAAAAGTTGCTCCAAAATCTCAGTTTTTCTATATTTTATCGGAAACTACAATGGATGTAATTGTAATTTTGGTTTTAATGTATCGGTAATAATAATATCCTAAAACGCTTAGAACGGATTTTTGATAACCAGCTTAGTTTTTGAGTAATTTTATTAGGTAAAACGTCGTTTTTCTGCTATATTCTTCCGCGACGCTGCATGTCGCACCTACCAAATCTCCGTGAGAGTGAGAAAGACAAAAATAAATTCAATCAATCCCCTTAAGGTGGATGGGTAGATTTAATACATTGGGTTATTAAAAACACGTAGATACATAAATAAGCCTACTATATTTGCGAAAATCTAAAAAAATTAATTTCATGGGCTACTTGGGCTGAAACCCCGAAATTTACATATCGAAACTTTTAGCTATAATTTTGTTCAATAGATGTTTTTGTATACAGGAAACGTTTTGCGGTTTTTTAAATAAACGTTTAACTTTAGTTGGAACCCTCGGTGCGCGAGTCCGACTCGCACTTGGCCGGTTTTTTATAATTGTATCCCCTTTATATACTACACACATCTCTCTGCAACAAATAGTAGGACCGGCGGGCGGTCAGAAAGCCCATAGTTGACGTTTCGGTCATTTAATAAAATAAGTATTTTAGACGTTAAAAAAAACAACGGAAATTTTAAATTACCAAGTGTTGTAAGGTGATAAAAATGACTTCAAAGCTCCTTCATGCCGTTAAACCGATTATATTTCGGTGAGTTTTTTTTTCATTAACTATCACTATAATGGATAAAATAAAATAATTTTAGTATCGATTAAAAAATGATTAATAAGTGTAATCCGTTAGTGAATTGATTATTATCAAATGAAATAGTTCTTATTTTTCCTTTATTTTCAGACGTGGGCCGATTCATGGATATTGCAATCATATAAATTTTATTAGTATCAGAGCCGCTCACTCAACCATTGACCCGAAAGATATATTCCATGACAACCGAAATATAGGAAAACAATTTTGGGATCCCGAATCGATATTTGTAGCACTCCACTCTTTAAACTGTTTACGGTAAACTGTGCAATAAATATTATTTCGTTAAAATACTAAGTATTCCAATTTAATATTTTCTTTAAAAAAATATTTTTAAAAATATTTTAAATATTTTTTATTAAGGCTAGACTTAAAAAAAACTTACAATTTGTGTAATTATATTAATGTTGTAGCGTGCCCTTTATAAGAGACGGTTTAGTAGACGTTGCGCCTGGTGAAAAGTTCTCAACTTGCTTGAAAGGAAAGAAAATCCTCGATGTCGGTTGTGGTGCAGGTCTGCTAACAGAGGTAAGGTCAGGCTTAGCACTATAAAGCTAATTGTAAAAGGTATAATTTTGATAAACAAAAATATGAGAAATAGCCTTCCAAAGCCCAATAAAACCTACGAAATAATTCTTAAACGAAATAAACAATAAATACCTATATAATAAAAATAAGAATATAAGTACCTTATATACTTATGAAAATTTCTTTTAGGATTTAGCTAAGCTCGGGGCTGATGTTACTGGGATAGATGCAAGCAAACATCTAATTGAAATTGCTATAGACCACAGCCGTAAAAACAAAAGGTTGGCAAACAACTTGCCCACTTATATTGATACTACGGTAGAGGTAAGAACTTTCCTATATCCTCTACTGAGTAGCTCGAGTGTTTTAATGAGTATAGAATCGGAAATACATGCATTTCATGCATTTCAGGAGCACAGTAGCAAGTATCCGGACACCTATGATGCCATAGTCTGCTCGGAAGTCATAGAGCATGTAACTCAAAAGGAACTGTTTGTTGAGTCGTGCGTGCGCGCCACTAAACCGGGCGGAAAACTGTTCTTTACGACACCAAACAGGACACGCTTTGCACAGTTCTATATAATATTTTTCTTTGAAAACGTTCTGCGTATATATCCTAAGGGCGGCCATCACTTCAAAAAGTTTATGAGACCAAACGAATTACAATATATGTTGGAATTGAGTAAGTTAAAATATTATATATACACTGCAAAACATTTCGATCGTTTTTTAAAGTATACTCACGTAAGCTTTTTCACAGAATTCTTTCTTAATCATAAAATAATTAATCTCTTTTTATTTCAGACGACTGCAGCGTAGAATCAATAAAAGGCTACTTTTTTTACCCGGGCAATACTTGGGAATGGACTAAAACTAAAATGTTTAGTTTTGCTACTGAGGCTGTAAAATTAGCGTAGTCTTAATTTATTTTTAAGTGATAATGTTGGTTGAATTAGATAGCTGTCGGTAAATAAATATTTGTTATTTTGATAAGTGCAGAACTTATTCTTTCCCATTTATCTTACATCTAATGTCTAATGAAAATGAAAATGAAAATGAAAATATTTATTTTCACATAGGCCTAAATAACAGGCTCTTTTGAAAAGTCAAGACTCTACCGCCAGGTTCGGAAAGCAGGTTTGCACCGAGAAGAACTGGCAAGAAACTCGGCACTGATCTAATCTGATCTAATCTGATCTAATAATGATGAGTTTTTTTTAATAATTTTACATTAATCAATTAAAATAATGCTTTCTTATCATCATAATAAATAATATATTGTCCGGAGTGCTAAACATTCTAAAGAGCAAACACAGTTTTTGAAGGAGAAGTTACCGGCGGTGGTGGATTTCAAACGTCAACGGCCTAACCCGGGGAGTATTTCTTCTTATTTACTTAATTAGTCTTTAATTTTATGTTTTACTTGGTTTCAAACAACACTAATTATTCAGACTTTTGGAAATAACTAGGTATTATAACTCATTTACTCCCCAATCCTCGATAATCTCGAGATACGTCACTGACATCCACATTAGGTAGAACTTTTCTCAACTTACTTGACTAATTGTGGAAGTAAGTTTGATGAATAACAAAAACTATCTCAGACAGCACAAACTTCCACACATTTACAACACCAATATTGTTGAAATATTTCAATATTTCAGTGCATTTAGTTAGAAAGACATATTAACACAACACAATTTAGCATTTTAGTATAAGTTAACCTTCTATTATATGTACATTGCATTGCATTGAATTATCAATATTTTATGAACTGTCTCTTTGTGCCACAGGACAATACACAAATGCAAATTGAATTATTGTTAATTTGTTTTTAGGAAAATCTAAGCATACAAATTTTATTACTTGTAAGTGATTCTGTAGGTACTACTGTGTGTAGGTCATAATATCTGTGTACTTGTTGTCATTCCCACACTGACACTGTTTCTTGCACGTTACAGATATTGAGATAACACAATGATGACACGCAGAGCAGCCGGTGTGGAATTGCAAATGAAACTTCAAAATGCCCTTGAAGAACTGAAGGCGTCGAGGGAGCACTGCAATCAATTGATGCTTGAACATGAACACAGTGAGCTGGAGATCAAACAAGCAATCGACAGAAACACACAGCTAAAGGCAGAGCTCGCTGAGCTGCACTGTACCCACTCCGCAGTGCTGCTGGAGAGAGATCAACTGCGGGAAGCTGTAGCATCTTTTAATGAATGTCTTGAAACATATGAGGAGGCGCTGTCAAAAATATCCCAGCTGGAGAGTGAACTGATGAGTGCTCAAGTTTTGATTGATGACTTGCAGGTGCAGCTAGACAATTGTGCTTTTCAACAGACCGACTGCCTGTATAATGAACTATTTCCGTATGAATATGTGGAGTGCGAGTACGAATTACTGGATTTACCCTCCAACCCCCCCCAAATTGTGAACTTGGATCTGAAATGTGAAAGCTCTAGTCTCTTAAATTCAGACAGTCAATCGTGCAAAATTCATCTTAGCCGCAATAAATTTAAGAAATATATCAAGTTAAATAAATTTATCAGAAATGCTTTGAAATTTAAAAAGAAAGAAACCACTTATAGAAACCAGCGTCGCCAGCTTTTGAAAAAATTAAACAACTATCACATGGTGGCGGATGACAATAGGAGAAAATATGAATCTCATATGAGCAGCCTCAATGGTCAAATTGAAAATCTACAAAAATCGCTGGAATCTCTATCTGCTCAGTATGAGCTTTCACAAAAGCAGATCCAGGATTACACCCGAACTGCTGATCAGTTGCCAACCAGTCAGTGCTCGGATAAACTACAAATGGTGGGTACAGCGGAGGATCAATGTCTAAGCAGTAGTCCTGAATGCTTAAGTAGTACTAAAAATTGTAGTAACAACAGTGATAGTAGCAAAATATCTCACACTCTGCAGCGGAAAACTTTTGTTGTATCAGATAATATAGGCAAAAAGTTCGGTTACTTATTAAGCAATAATTTAAACCAAAAAGTTATTAACTTATGTTACCCTGGGGCCTCTTTTGAATTCTTAATTGAACATATTCCAGCAAACCTTATAGACTCACTTTCGACTATTGTCTTAATGATAGGAGACAGCATAAATATTACTAAGAAATTAATGATAAAAAGTTTTGAGCATCTGATTACATTGCAAAGGAAGTCTGGGTGCAAATTTATAATATGTACATTTCCATACTCAGATCACCTGACCCAAAAGCAAAATGAGCAGGCATACAAACTCAATGCAGCTTTGTATAATTTAGCGTTTAGTCATAGGGACAATTTCCATATTTTTGATTTAAATAAATTTGTAAATAGAATTCCAATGACAGAAGGTACAATGTACTTACCTTTTACTTATAAAAAACGAATAGCTACTCTTGTAGCTTGTAATATTGTGGACTCTGCTATATTTAGCACGAAACCAGTTGACTTCGGTACATGTTGTACAAATAGTAATATTGACATAATTAGTAATAATACTAATTTACCTATTTTTACTTCAATTAATAGTAATTCTACTATTGTAAATTGTGACCAAAATAATTTAAACTAAATAGGACGACAAAGGATAAGCTCTGTAAAATTTGTTTAGTCCATCAGAATATTCAGGGCTTACCCGGCAAGGAACATGAAATAGAAATGTTTATTAATCAATGTGATATTGACATTCTTTGTATTACTGAGCATTGGCTAAATCAAAGCCAAATGCTAATACACTTTAACAATTACACATTGTCAAGTGCGTTCTCAAGAAGGACAGCAATCCGGGGAGGGTCTTTGATTATAACAAGGGACAACCTGAATTGTAAAGAACGAAAAGATATTGTCAGTCTTTCCAGGGAACGCATTGCTGAACTGTCTTGTGTTGAGATGGATAGATATATTGTAGTATGCGTTTACCGACCCCCCTCAGGTGACCTCAAACATTTTGAGGATATAATGGAGGAAGTACTCAAACGATTGTCAGTTTCAACTAAAAAAATATTAGTATGTGGGGATTTTAATGTTGATATTTTATTGAGTAATTCAAATAGTGTCCAGTTACTCAATTTATTTAAATGCTTTAATCTAAATAATGTATTTAGGGAACCCACTAGAGTAACACAAACCTCAGCCTCCTGCATTGATAATATATTTTGCAACTGTGAGATTTTAGATAAGGCTATAATAAGTAAGCTTAGGTCTGATCACTGTGGTCAACAAATTTATGTTTTGAATAGTATTGTTAAACTCAAGCAAATAGTTAAATGCAGACCTATAACAAAAGATAAATTAATGCGGTTTAAAGATAAAATTTCTACTACAGTTCCTGCCCTAGTCTTTGAACATGGACATCCTGATAGTATTTACAGAACCCTATTCAAATCTGTAGATACGGAATTTAAAAATATTTTTAAAACGAAAAATATAGACATTATGAATAATAAATTAAAATTCAGCGATTGGGCAACTATTGGGATCCATAAAAGTCGAAAAAAGTTGTATGAGCTTTATGAAGAAAGACAATTTAATCAAACTGCAAGTTTTCTAGAACGGGTTAAAACTTATTCAAAAATTTTCAAAAATGTTTGCATTCAAGCAAAATCGCTACATATTAAAGAAAAAATTACCCAATCTGATAACAAAATAAGAACCACATGGAATATAGTTAACAAACAGGCAGGAAAAACCAAATCGCGTAACCCAAAGATTGAAATAGTTGCCAATGGTAGTAAATTAACATCAGATTTAGAAATCGCGAATACCTTTGAAAACTATTTCCAGAATGTTCCTGTTTTGTTGACGGATTCTCTTAAGTCCTCGCCAACAACAGCCCAAAAACTCTTAAGAGACAACGTAAAAGAATGCACTGTCTTATTTAATTTTGAACATATCACTGCAGCAGACATTAAAAAAACCTGCCGATTCATAAAAATTAAAAGAACTGGCGACCTTTGGGGAATGTCTGTGCAAGTTATTTTCAACATTATCGACACTATTGCCCCTTATATGGCTGTAATATTCAACCAATGTGTCGACCTAGGAACGTTTCCAAATTTAATGAAACATAGTAAACTGATACCGCTATTTAAGTCTGGAGATAGGCAGGACGTTAATAATTATAGGCCTATTTCAATTTTACCAACTCTTAGTAAGATATTTGAAAAAATCATACTTGACCAACTTCTAAGTCATTTTAATTCCAACAAAATTCTTCACTCCGAGCAGTATGGCTTTACTAAAGGTAGGAATACCACCGATGCTGGTGCCAAGCTTTTAAGCCATATCTATGATGCCTGGGAACAGTCTCAGAATGCCATAGGAGTCTTCTGTGACCTGTCCAAAGCTTTTGATTGCGTCGAACATCAGACGCTACTATTTAAACTTAGCCACTACGGTATCAGAGACAGAGCTCTTGATTTCGTTGCCTCTTATCTGAGTGATCGAACACAAAGGGTATGCATAAATGACACAAAGTCGCAGGGTTGTTCCCCCAAAATGGGTGTGCCACAGGGTTCAATTTTGGGCCCTTTTCTGTTTTTAGTGTATATAAATGATTTACCGCACCATGTAGACGGTATTTGCGAAATAGTATTGTTTGCTGATGACACTTCTCTCGTTTTTAAAACAGATAAAAGTAAAGACAATTTTGACGATGTAAATTCTGCTATTGCGCACGTATCGCACTGGTTCACAGTTAACAATTTACTTTTAAATTCAAAAAAGACTAAGTGCATTGAGTTTGCACTACCAAACCTAAGAAATATAGTTAGCAACAAAAAGGTGATTGTGAATGGAGAAATACTAAAAATGGAAAACTCTACTGTATTTCTGGGGGTGACCTTAGACAATAAATTACAATGGGGCGCTCATATTGAGACTTTGGCAGGTAAACTTAGTTCAGCTGCCTATGCTGTGAGAAAAATTAGGCAATTTACAGACATTGATACAGCCAAGCTTGTTTATTATGCCTATTTCCACAGTGTTATGTCCTATGGTATTCTATTGTGGGGCAAAGCTGCTGATATTCAAACCATATTTGTATTACAAAAGAGAGCAATTAGAGCCATATACAAAATGAAGCCACGCGAATCTCTTCGCCAAAAATTTAAAGAAATAGGTATTCTTACAGTGGCATCTCAATACATTTATAATTGCTTACTATTTGTTCGTCAAAATATTAATAATTATAAGCAACGGATAGATATAAGTAATCGTCCAATTAGAAATGGAGGACATAAGTTAGTTATAGTGCCACACCGTTTGCGTAAGGTACAGAGGTCATTTGTGGGGTTGAGTGTACGCTTCTACAATATGATTCCGAAGTCTGTTTTGGACTTACCTTTGCACAGGTTTAAAGACACTGTCAAGAAACATTTAATTAATCATGGTTACTATACCATTGAAGAATTTCTTAACGACAATGATTCTTGGAATGATAGAAATATGCTTCCATCTCCTCACGAGATATCTTAAAAATATGTTATAATTTTTCATAATCTATAAGAAATCTTGTATTATAACAATGACATTTTTGAAAAGAGCAAGTGCCGAGTTTCTTGCCAGTTCTTCTCGGTGCAAACCTGCTTTCCGAACCTGGCGGTAGAGTTTTGACTTTTCATAAGAGCCTGTTATTTAGGCCTATGTGAAAAATAAATATTTTCATTTTCATTTTCATTTTCAATCTAATAAATATTATTAAATGAAAGTTTGTGAGTGTCCCGTTTTTACCTTTTGGGTACGGAACCTTATAAAAGGGTATACACTATACCCCGCTTAACGCGAAGGGTGCGTTGTGGACAAAATCGTTATAAGCGAAATTCGCATATAGCGAGGTAATGAAGTATGATGAAATAACAAGCCAAATAAATAGTGTTTTAATGCAAAATTAAACATAATCAGTCGCTTAGTAATAATGGTTTCTGAATTTTTTTTATTAGGTACTTAATGGTTAATCCTCAAAATTATTAATCCCTGAGAAATAGTATTTTAATTTAAATATTTGCATTTTTGCAGTCTTTCCGTTTCAAACAACAGTTTTGTATTTCTTGCCGAAAATTTCCAATACGATTAATGCAACTGTTTGAATTCTCATGCATTCGCGTAAAGCGGTTTAAATTAGCGGGAGCAGTTTCGGAGGAGTTTATTAACAAAAATTGTCACGAGAATTTTATACATATATTAGAGAATATTAGATATACCTACTAAAACTTCGGCTGATTCAAGTATGCAGCCGACCCGTGTTTTGGAAACATTTAATGTACATTTTCCGGGTGTATTGATAGCAATTTTACGGTAACGACTATACTATTGCGTTATCTGTTTGAATAACAATGTACGTATTTAACTTTGCGCGTACTTAGTTAGCTTACTTATCAGTATCACTTAAAACACATTCGACTGTCGAACAAATACCTAGTGTCGAAAGCTGCTGTCTTAAACATTAATAGATTAATTTTTATTATTTTATACAGTTCGATAAAACAACCCTGCCAAGTGCCAATAAAATAAATTGACGAAAAAAAATCATTGATTAAATTAATTAACCTCCAGTGTTGAGATGACTGCAAAGCTTTTTAATATCGTTAAACCCTTGTTATTTCGGTAAGTAAAAATATTATCTTATTCTGAAATGTTGTTACAAGATAACCTCAAAGGGTGTGTTAGCAGGTCAAAGTAAAATTTAAAGGCTAAAACACATTAAAACAATTTAAAAATATCTTTATTCAGTTTGATAGCTAACATAGATTCTTGTATTTAAAGGACATGTCCCAGTTCAGTATGAAGGGTGGTTTTTTATTCTGATTGTCAATGAACCAGAACCAAACTGCCATCAAGTGAAAAAGAAAAAAAATATAAAACTAATCGCCATATAAATGATAATTTTAGAAAACTCCGTTTTTTTAAATTAATTGAGAAAAATATCGTTTGCAGAAAATATTTTTCGATGGATGGTAACACTAAAAACTGTTTCTAATGTATAGATCTATCAAATCTGGCACCTGCAAATGTCACTTTTATGTCATTTTGAACTTACAATGTTCAAAATGCGCCATTAGGTACACTTGAGTTTTGATGACTTTTGTCTTTTGCCACTTTTGCGTCCATTGACCTAAAGTGCACTCGTGTTTGTTTTGGCTATTTATGGCGCTTAAATTAATGAATTATGTTCAAATAAACAACATGATATTCCTGACAATCACCTGACATTGACCTTTGACAACTTACGTAGACAAATGATATTTTTTTTAACTGGTGTTTAATCACAAGCAAAGGTCGATAAATGAGTCAAAAAACAAAAAATGTTTTTCTCAATATTGGAGTCCTTAAAAAATCTGTAAATTATTAAGATGGAAGCCTTTTTGGATCTCTATCCAAATATATTAAAATCATCCTGGTTCATTAAATTCAAATTTAAAAAACCATTTTTGGATAACTCGTTTAATGAAGAGAGTACAATTATTTACAAAATCAATTGTTATCAATCTGTTAGCATGGACTAATTCTGACGTCGCGGGCGGACCGTATTGAAATAGCCTGAGAGCCGGATGCGGCCCGCGGGCCGTATCTTTGGCATGCCTGCTTTAGATGATTTTATTACTAAAAACAACTCTAAAACTACATAAACAATTTGTATTGAACTTGTATCAGCTTCTAATTTTTTGAAAACTTCGCCAAATAAGTAATTGAAAATATGGAGAGACAATGTTCGTACGCTAAAAAGCATAGTATACCTAATGTTTAATGACATTTCCATGTTATTTTTAGGGAATTTTAATCAGCTAACTTCTAGTGGTTCCATACTTACTATAAAGCTGCGCTATACTAAAAAGTATACTCCTGATTGACTTTCAGACGCTGGGTCTCGATTATTGGATTTTCAAATAAAATAAATTTTATGATCAAAAGAGAATATGCTCGTTCAACCGTTGACCCGAAAGATTACTTTCAAGCGAATAAAAATGACTTGGAGTCATTTTGGGACCCCGAGGGAACATTTAAAGCACTTCACACATTTAATTGTCTTCGGTAACAATGTTTTATGTTCAATTTTATTTAATTGCACTTGCTTAAAGCTCGGGTAATGCGTGTTATTCTCATTCGCCGTTTTCTCACACGATGAATGCTAGACATAGGCTCCTGAAATGCTTTCCAAACACAAAAAATTCTTCCGCTTGAAGCCAGTGGCTAATCGCTAGTCTTTTGATGTTGACAATAACAACAAAATTTATACTTGTTACTTAATAGAGAAAAAAAGAGTGAGCGGTAGATGTGTTAGTGAGATATAAATTATGTAAAGATTAATTTTCTAGAGTTCCATATATAAGAGACGGTCTAATAGAGATTGCGCCCGGTGATAAATTGTCGACTTGCCTGAAAGGAAAGAAAATCCTTGATGTTGGTTGTGGACCGGGCGTGCTGTCAGAAGTAAGTTCGACATTTAAAACAACCTCTTTGTAACTTGCAATATTCAAAAAAATCCTTGCTCTGCAGAAATAAATTGCATATTAATATGAATTACATAAATTGCATTCTTTATTTAAATGAAGCAAATCGGAACATTAGCTCTTTAATTACTAAAATTATGTGATATCAAATTCTCTTTTAGGCCTTGGCTAAGCTTGGAGCTGATGTAACTGGAATAGATGCGAACCAACAATTGATTGCACAGGCAATAGACCACAGCTGTAAAAACAAACGTTTGGCAAACAACTTGCCTACTTATATTTTTACTACGATAGAGGTAAGAATAATTGTTACTTATATTATGTAATACATATTTGTACAAGATGCAATACGTATGGTATGCGTGTAGGTAGAGCTGCCAGCACCTAATTTGCCAAGGTCGGACATTTGGGTAAGTTGAGCCTTTTTCCCAGACAGCAGTTGTGTTGGGTAGCGGCGCGGCGGGGGAAATTCAGACATCGGCTGTTTTGCAGCTACGAATAAATTTTTAAGTACAGTTATTTTAATTTGCCATTTATCTTTCAATTAATGGCGATTGCCCTGACACAAAAGTGTCTAGGTGAAACATGGAAACGCTCCCTTCCGGATGGCCCCGGACGTCTTCTAAACAAGGGCAAATCCGAGGCAACCCGGACGCATGGCAGCCCTACGTGCAGGCGTTTGCTAAAGCACATATCGAGTCCAACACTTCATTTGATATTTTATTGTCTGAGATTTCGAACCGATACCTACATTTATTATTAAATTGTATTTGATTTTAATACAATATAATAATTTACATTTAAAACTTAAAAGTCGACATTTTAGCAACAAATATCCTGAATATTGCAATAAGTTTTATTTTTTTAGTGATTAAAAATAACGTAGTACAAAACATGTATTTCAGGAACACAGTAAAGAGTTCACTGAAAAGTACGACGCGATCGTCTGCTCGGAAGTTATAGAGCATGTAACACAAAAGGAACTGTTCGTAGAGTCGTGCGTGCGCGCCACTAAACCGGGCGGAAAACTGTTCTTTACGACACCCAACAGGACTCGCTTCGCACAGTTCTATCTTATTTTCGTCTTTGAAAACGTTCTGCGCAATTATCCTAAGGGAGCCCATCATTTCATAAAGTTCATGAGACCAAATGAACTAAAGTTCATGCTGGAAATGAGTAAGCAACGTCCAATTAACAACTCAAATAGTCCTATAGTTTATATTCCACTTCTGATCGTTTCGTAAAATTTGTCTATACTTTTTCATAACATTTGTTCTTATATCAAATGTTAATACACCTTATTCTTAGAAGGGTTCTAAGAATAGGGTTTATTAACATTTTCCCTTAAAAACGAAAATAATCTGAAATAATTATAATCCTCCCCGGTAATTTCAGACGATTGCAGCGTGGAATCAATTAGAGGCTACTTCTATTACCCGGGAAACAATAATTGGGAATGGACCAATACTAAAATGTTTAGCTTTGCTATTGAAGCTGTGAAATCATCTTAATATTGTCTTTGTTATATGTGTATAATCCATATTACATTCATGTTTTATTGTAGTATTATATAACCGAAATTTAAAAAAAAATGGCCTTTGATTTTATGAATGACTTTTTCGCCCAAAAGTTTTGTCGAACTACGATCTTTGATTCGATTTTTTTAATTAAAAACATCTTACTCTGTCACGAGTACACATTAGTTTATTCATTGAAACAACAACATGTCAAAGCGCATTCCTTCGCATCAAACCAGCAACATAATAACACTGTGAGCCTTAATTAAAGTAGCGAATAAATTACCATTATCCTGATTGGTTACTTGGCCTTGACTTAATCTTTGATATTTTAACGAGTAATTCCAATTTTATGTACAGTGTCGAACTAGTAAAATGAAACAGTGTGTATATGAACCCCTTTCCGGACCGGAATTTGTTTTTCAATTGTAAATTGTAAAATATTGTAAAATTGTGTGGAAACTGTGTCATTCAAAAGGGATTTTAATTTTTATCACATTGTTTCATTTCTTTTGGAAAGATCAATATCTGCAACATTAAATTGTTATTTTACCATCTCCTTTTTCTTCTGATTTTTGTAGGTCTTGATATTTTCCTGTGATACCTAAAAAAAGTATAGTATTATTTATTAATAGAAATCTTCTTCGATCGATCTTATTAAATAAAAATGCAAGAGCAATTTACTTTTTTGCAGTTTACTATATTATTATGCTAGATATTATTAACTCAAACTATTTACTTAATGCACCGACGCAACGTTCGGTTGCTTTTTAACACGCTTAAATTCAAAGTTCAATATCTACCAATAAGAAAAATATATACCTATCTAATAGTTAGTAATACTAAGGAGTTATATGTGTCGACATAAAACTGGTTTTCAAGGATTCAAACGCACCCGAAAAGTAACGAAAAGTAGGTACCTACATACCAGCTATAGAAATTATTATAATTAATCACTTATCACTAATAGAGTCGTTAAAACTTATTTAGCCATAACTTGACTAATCGATAACCTGAATAGAGTTAATTACTCTATTTTTTTGTATTAATTGATGATAATAAGTTATCCATACAAATGAAATTGGCATATCTGTATATATGTAACTCCGAAATGCCTAGATACATAAATTTGATTTGACCTTTCGTTATTCAGAGAGTGAAATGGCTAAAACACGTTGGTAAAATGTTTGGGTATTGTCCGAACAAGACAGGGTTTTCTGCCGAATCAAAACCCGAACGGTAAAGATCTTGCATTAGATAGGTGTATCTGCGACGTTGAATTAAAATGAAAATGCATTAAATCTCATATTTAGCTATGAAAATTACCATACATATAATATTTTAAGCTATTAAATAATATTAATATTACATATGAAAAGGTTTCCAAAACCTTCACGCCACTTGTAATGGACCGATTTGGTCGTTTGAAATGGAGATAAATACTACTTTACTTAGATAAATACTACTTTACTTTACGAGTTATTTTTACTCTAGCTGAATCTAGAGGTTACTTAATTCAAGGAAAATAACCACGCAATTCCTTACGTGGAAAACTTTCTTAAAAAAACTAACTGGTACTTTCCTAAATGTAATAACCCTGTACGTGTTTTATGCAAATAAATGATATGATTATGATGATTATGATAAAAAAAATACCAATATCACGTAAAACCTACCTGAAAAACCTGGCTCTTTTTATTTACTATATTTCACTTTTATTTACTATATTTTTTTAACTGTCCCTGACGGAAAATTTTAATTTTCTTAGGAACTGTACAAAACGCCTTAATTGTAATTGTTTCCAGTAGCTTGCAGTCGGTATAAGTATGGCGTTCAAGCTTATGTTGTTCCCATACACTTGCAAGGACTAGAATTGACAGCAACTATCTCCGTTCGTTAACCGTTTTATGAAATTAGGCAGTCATTTAGCCAAAACAGTATTTGAATTTTTATCTCCATAATGAGGTATTTCTAAGTATACGTTTGTTAAAAACCAGAATTTTAATTATAATTTTATTATAATTGCAATTAGTGAAATTTCTCATTTGCATATACGTTGCTTGTGGTTATAAAAGTGTCCTTTGAGTAAAGATGACTGCGAAACTCTTTTACGATTTACGTGGTGTTAAAACATTATTAAATCGGTAAGTTTACACATATTTATTATTTACATCTGTTTCTGGATAATGCCATGATTCTGCTATATATTTGTAAGAATGTTTGGTTATTGTGTATTAGAGTTAGGTAGTTATATTACTCAATTAAAAAAAAGGCTAATTTAGTGCTTTTTTTCTTATCTAAATTCAATACAATCAAACCTAAAAACAAATCTGTCTGTCTAGCTTTATTAGGTTTATTTTGAGAATTTGAAAAACCTGTTTTTTGACATTTTTCATGTTTTAACGAGTATGTTTCACACAACGATAGAAAATTGTGGAAGTTGATACTAACCATGAGATCAAGAACATTGACGCGTAAACAATTGTTGGCACTTCTTAATATCATAATTTTCGTAACTTTTATCACTTATTCCGTATTTTTTTATAATATGAGAAATCGAAGGGTCCACCAGCCTCGAGTCATAGCCACGGTAAAACACATCAAGTCGTTGGTTATAAGATTCTTATTTCTTACTGCCCTTGTGTCGCAATTTACAATTACTTATAAGTGTTACAACAGGGTCATGAGTATTACTTACAAGGGTTATATTAAAGATACCTACATTATATAAATAACTTTTGCTTCCTCTACTCGTAGTTATTCCTAGGCCAAATCAGTTCATATTTATTTTGTAAATGATCATTAAGTTTTTTCTCAGTTTGATTTGATTTTTTGATATTTTTATTTTATTGATTACCAATGATTGGTATTTATATTACTTTTTTTTAAATATATAGGCTGTTTCGTTTTGAATTTTTATTGGTTTTATATTATTAGTCTGGTTTGGACAGTTTTATACAGAGTAATCCGTTGTTATTTATATAAATCGAATGACGTTTTTAGTTTTGGTTATTTTTTCATGTTTTGTGTTGTACTTGGATCTACAATCATCTAAACGGCGCTAACTTGTTTTTTTTTTCAGACGGTTATACCGAATAACAAGTTTGTCATCAAATAGTGTAAATATTATAAGCAAAAGAGATGCTCATTCAACGATTGATCCGACGGATTTATTCCAAGTCAATCCAAAAGAAGTCAAAACGTTTTGGGATCCCGAAGGAATATTTAAGTCACTCCATACCTTTAACTACATCCGGTAAATAATATTCTTATGTTAAGTAATATACACGTATTCCAGGCCCACTGTTGCGTCATTTGGTCGAAAATAATAACATGTCTAGTTACTAAGTGATTGATACAATAAGATATTTTACATAAATCAAAATATTGATTTATTTTACTCTTTTTTGAAATAGTAAACAGTAATTGCGGACAAACATACATAAGTAAAGTATGCAGATTAGACAGAGATAGCTATATTGGATAGTGACGTCACTATCACTCATGCTAAAGTAACTCGTGGTAACTCGATACAAATTTTCTTTTTTTGCGAAAAAGGACAGAAAAAAATTCAAATACTTGTAATTTTTGATTTGCTAGTCGGATAAAAATTTATATCCTATGTATGACATTATTTTTAACCTAGTTTACAATAAAGCAATAAAAAATGCAGTAAAATACCGTATTACGATAGTTCTTTGTCACTTTTTAGCGTTCCTTATATAAGAGATGGTCTGGTAGATGTAGAGCCTGGCCAAAAGTTATCTACTTGTCTGAAAGGAAAGAAAATTCTCGATGTCGGCTGTGGGGCCGGACTCCTGACAGAGGTAAGACGTCAAAAATATACCGACAATTGATTTTAAGAAATTCAAATAGTATTTTTCACTTTTATCAAACTATCTGCCCAATGTTGTTTTACAATATAAATGATTTCTCACTTTGGGATTTAAAAATAGTTCAGTAAAGTGCTCGTAAAGTCACTCTTTTTTTAGGGCTTAGCCAAATTTGGAGCTGATATCACTGGAATAGATGCCAACAGAGATCTTATTGAGCTTGCACGACACCATAGCGCTAAAAACCCGCGCTTGGCTGACAACATGCCCAAGTATGTTTTGAGTACTATAGAGGTAAGCAGATGATTTTAATTTCAGAATAAAATTAGTTTACGTCTTTCCAACCGACTTCAAAAAAGGAATAAGTTCTCAATTCGACTGTTTTTTTTATTTAATGTTTGTTATCTCATAACTTCCGACTGAGTGAACCGATTTTATTATCCTTTATTTATTTATAAGCTGGTGCTATCTATATGTGGTCCCATTTCAATTTGATCCAATTTTTACAATAGAATCCATGAGAACACCATATAAGTCTTAAATTTGCAATCAATATTAGCGCGATAAATGGACGTATAACTCATTATCACGCTAACCGATTTTGATAATTCTTTTTTAATAAAAAAGAATTATTAAAATCCTTTCCAATTAAGGGCAGTTTGATAAAATCGTCGTTAAAAAAGTCGGTGTTTTTTGTGGGTATGCTTGATAAATTACTGAAAATTTCACGTGTATTACAGGATTACAGTAGCAAGTATCCGGACACCTATGACGCCATCGTCTGCTCGGAAGTTATAGAGCATGTATCAGAAAAGGAACTGTTCGTTGAGTCGTGCGTGCGCGCAACTAAACCGGGCGGAAAGCTGTTCTTTACGACACCGAGCAGGACACTCTTCGCTCAGTTCTATATAATTTTTGTCTTTGAAAATATTCTGCGATGCTATCCGAAGGGAGCACATCAGCGGGACAAGTTTATGAGGCCAAACGAACTACAGCATATGCTAGAAATAAGTGAGTATTAAGCAGATTTTAGAAAAGTCGCTAAAAAAATTTAAATATAAAAAGGATTAAATGTTTTTATAGATGAAAATAAACATAAATATTCATTAAACTCGCAACTTCTTACTAAGATACTTACACGTACTAAGATACCTACTTATCTTTTTTTATGTAAGTAGGTTTATATTTTTCGAGTAACTGCCTTGTTGGTGTAGTGATGAGCATGTTCGATTGAAGATCACATGGTTCGATTTCCAGGTCGGGCCAAGGAAATTTAGTATTGGGGTTTTCTATCAGGAAATTCTAGTAGGTACAGTCACGGAATGAAAAGGTTTCGTCGATCTTCACTTTGCATTGCACTGGTATGTTGACATAAGTATTGGACTCTTGCAGTACTAATGCAAGCGAAAACCGACACTGAGGTGACGAACCTTTTCATTCCGTGACTTTACAACGTGCAACAAAAAGTTGAAATAATATTGATGGTTGAAAAGTTGAAATATTATTTAATAAGTGCACTTGATAACGAATCACCCTCTAAAAATATTAAATAGAAATAAGCATACCTATTTATTTTTTAATACATTTGCTCAAAAAGTTGACATTTCCATGTGTGTTTAGAGTGCGCAAAGTTATTCTTTTCCGCATTAAGTAGTGCTTTTGTGTTTTCCTCCTACGCGGCACCGGAGCGGGCGCACCAGGAGCGCATGAACACGAACACGGCATGGAAACACGGAGCAGACAAACACGTAAAACCAATTTTTTTTTTCGCAAATGTATTAAAAAACGTCGTTCAATGCACGTGCGGAACTGTCATTTTTACTCGTCCTTATAGTTGGCCCTCGCCTTCGGCTTGGGTCAACAAACCGGGACTCGTAAAGAAATGACAAACTTTCCGCACTTATATTGAAATGTACTATTTCCATAATGTGTCGAAAACTAAAGTAAGCATATCTATTTTTCCATACATTATGGAATTATATTTAATAATTTTACAGGGTGATATTTACGTTATCAAGTGATTAGTGAACATAATGTACCCTGCAATATTATTTCAACTTTCCGTTACACGTTGTATATAGGTATTAGGTATACTTACCCGGAGTTTGGAAATTGGCGGTGTTTTACCTCCGTGCCTTGGAGAGCATGTGAAGCCGTCTTCTATTGGCTTACAAAAAGCTTGGTTTTTGGCATTTTATAGTCATCTAAATTGTGTTCGTAAGGTATCCACAATGCTCGTCTCTTTGCTTTCAGATGACTGCAGCGTGGAATCACTTCGAGGCTACTTTTATCATCCGTTGTTGAACTATTGGAACTGGACTAACACTAAAATTTTCAGCTTCGCTATTGAAGCTGTAAAAGCGAAATGAAATCTTAATTTAAAATTTAACTAAATAAAAACATCTGCCATCTCGTTATAAATTATTTAGTTTTTTATATTGTATTATAAATCAATTGGTGTGGGTTATTCTTGCTAGAATCCAAAATCCGCCACGACCAATTTTGATTTTGTATGTGTGTTTGAGTGAGTTCGGTGTTGGGTGTAGAGAGCAGGACTACGGGGTAAGACAACGTTTGTTGGGTTTGTTAATAAATATTTTTTTATTAAATTTGCTGTTTATTTTCCTGACTTTCGTGTCCCTAATAATTTTAAAAATCCCAAGAATCCTTCGCTACTCGTCATTCATACTCTGACACTAGGCCCAAAAAGCTACTTTGCGGCCATGCATAACAAATAACTATTTCTAATATTGATACTAATTGAGATTTTTCAAAATTATTTACATACACGGTATTATAGGTAAATCTTACTATAGATATTTCAATCAACGATGACGCATCCTACTCTGTCAAACTCCATACGAATCGAATGAACCATAAGCAATTTTGACAGAGTGGGGCGTGTCTTCGTGGATTGAAATATGTATAGCTGTTTCCCAAGGCTCGACGCCAGCATCGGTTTTTAAAAAATCCTGTATTCTGTATTTTTCCGGAATAAAATATAGCCTTAAACATATAAAATATCAGCACTTAGTGATGTCACGCATGTATTTTTAGGCTCCGCACTGAAGCGTCACAAAACTGAAATATGGCGCTAATGTAAGCGCTGTGTGTTGTCAGCGGTACCGAAATGTACGGGCGGTAACGACGCGCGACGCCATTTTTAGGAATTTTTTGGCTTCAACATACGTCACATGTTTTCCGTCTTCTTAGCGTAGCGTATTTCGTGACGGAAGGTTGTTGTTGTGGTCGTTGATAGGTTGGGTCTGCGGGACGCGGGGCGTGTGATGCGATTGGCTAAAACGATACGTCAGCGCTGCCGGCGGACAACGACAGATTTGCTGATTGGTTGACCGGCTCCCGACCCGCGTCCCGCAGACCATCAGGAGGGTCAAGTTTATAGCGGTTTACTATCGCGAGCGATGACCTGTTATTATAAATCTAGAGGCTTTCTTTCTCTATGAACGCAACGGTGGTACTTGAACCGACGCCGGCGCCTCTTGGGAGGGCCCAGCACCCACGTGCACGCGGCTAATTTAAATTCAATACGTCACGGATAGGAAGAAAGTATACCTCGACAATACGTTTTGATTACAATTCCCAAATGTATTTTTGGATGGCGTAAGCTAATCTTTTAGTTACGTAGGTTCAAAACTAAAACGAAGACGTCTAAAAATATTCAGAATGTGTATACTTACATAATAGAACATAAAAATAAAAAAATCCTATTAAAAAAACGCACGAATAACAAAAAAAAAGATCAGTAACAATTAAGTGTCTTTAAGTTAAGCCTATATTATGAAAAATGTTAAAATATTTGAATGCTGTTGTACATATTTTCATATTCATTAGTCTATTAATTTTCATAAACTTCCGCAAAGTTACACCTTAATCTTTTTCATTTTGCATACCCTACTATAGAATTCGCTGCACGCAGGACAATAATATCTCGCTGCACGCAGGACAATAAAATGGATAAAGGTAAACAGGATGGTGGTTGTCCGACAGGCCTTTCGTAAAGCGTGTAAGTGCGACAACTAGCAATCTGAACTATTTTATGACCCTGCGTGGAGTGAGGTATCGCGATCAGTTCCTGTAGCATTTCAATCTCCCATTGAAGTATCCTTTAATGAGAATTCTAAACAATACGGGTCCAGGAATAGAATCGTTTCCAACTTTAGACTGATTGGTATACAATGGAGCTGGCAAGCCGCGTGGGGCGAAGTAATAAGGGTTTCCTGTGAGCGGGCAGCAAATAGCAAATAGCAATAACAACTCACTACTGTTGATTAATATCCTCTCCCGTTGTGATTTCCATTTGCGTATTTGAATAGCCATATACCCTAGACAGCGAAAAAATGTCGCCAGTTTATCGAAGCCAAAATTACTTGTTGTGCCACCAACAGTTAGACCACGCTGTACTTCGGGTAAATTTACTTTCTCTTCCAAGTTAGTACGATAACATCAACACCAACAAGGCTGCATCATCACTTACCATCAGGTACCTACTAACTTGTAAAGAGTAAAAAAAAACCTATAGAATTTTGACAGAATACTGTACTGTTTGCTTGTACGAAAAAGTTTTATATCCTGAGGTTTCTTATCGGTGCGTACTTGACTGTTATTTAGATTTCTGAAGTGCTTCTTATACTTTCTTCCTCGTTTTTACAACTTAGAGTATCTAAGTCTTCCGCACAACTCCATACAAATGATAATGGTATTGATTCTGTTTTGGAATCTCTAAATTAAGCGTCTCTAAAAATCTTCTATCCCTGTCATGTATCGTTCACGCGATGGTTGAAATTTGAAAAGGATTAAAACTATTTCTAAAGACAAGTTCTATTCCTTGCCAAGCGTACCGTAGTGAAGCGCTAAATTCAGAATTTCTTAAACCGAATCGCTATCAATGACTAGAGCTTAAACCATCGTATCATACACTGAAAATTTCAAGAAAAGAAAGAGGAGTTTAGTAACAAAGAATGGCACGAGAATTTTATAGTAGATTATACTTTTGTATGGGAAAATCCCTTAAATGTACGACTTTTAAAATGTACCCTTAAATATGGAATTTCTGGAATTCCCCTCTTAGTACGAATTCATGACCTAATATCAGCCTAGGTACCAAATTTCAGATCTGTACGACCTATAGTTTTGGCGAAATCCGTGGAACAACCAAAATGCCTCCCTTTTTTATATGTATATATAGATTAGGTAGGTATAATTTTAAATCGTTCTACTTGTACGTTGCATCAAACAGGTTATATAGGCAATTATGAGCACATACTTACTTAGAATCAATTAATAAGAATGTCATGTTAATGTAAAACTACGTGTACATACAAAGCTGTAAGTGTCAGGCGAGGCAGTTTCCCATCTCCAATAAGAATCATCTTGTATCTAAGTATATTAATGTTTTGCGTAGGCGAAGTTTTACGGTGTTCGATAACGCCGGCTTAACTGCGACTTCATGTAACCATGGACCTTGACATATGTTTGGTATTAAAGCGAACGATCTATCCTGGGTGTGCCCAATCTGCATCTACAGAAATAGCTCGTGAGAATAGCCTAAATGTTAAACGGTTACTGAATTCACCGGTACCCACCGATATAAACCTGAGGATTCGCACATAGGAACATTTCCTTCGAACGTCAACATCTCTTCATACATGAAAATAGTAGCGTCATTTGTCAAAATTTCGGCTATTACGATGCAACATGGCGGAAATCGTCCCTGAGGACACTCGCGTGCGGACTAATAACAGGTATAGTGATCTGTGGCATGGATCACGGTCCATAGATAATATTGCGGTCGGCTTACAACTGACGCTGTTGGTGCCAAAACAAACAGTTTTGACACCAGTAAACTGAGGTAATTTTTTAGCGCAGTCCGCCGGGTCCCGTGCATACGTCTATTCTGGTCCCTATATGATTTATGCGAAATCTTTAATGCTAATGGAGTCAACTATAGAGAGTAAACACAGTCACGAGTCACGACTGTCAGTCGGGATAACGAAAGAGCTAAGGGCTAACCGTAATTGACATTTAATTATTATGATTTTACAAAACATAGCAAATACCTTACCCGTTCGCAGAAGCTTTGCCGATTAGAACCCCTCCCTCTTCAAAAGACCGCGTTCCGAGCTCGTTTGGCTCCTCGTACTAACTAGACGAGCGCGGGACGCGGGACGCGGTCCTCTTTTGTGGCATGATTATTCATCATCTAACTTTGAACGACATCTTTCGAAGTTGGTGAGCCAAAACATGTTCGACCTTTTGCCTTACACTGTGCAACCTGCGTTTTAACACTTCTAATCGGTAATTCAACAATTAATTGAATTACCGATTATTACTAATTAATAGTTATTAATGATTACGACATTTTTAGCGGCAATTAGCTGTTTAATTGCCGCAAATTCTTGCCGCTCAACCGTATACAATGACGTGGAAACCGTAAAAAAGCAAGTATTTGATGTGTTAAAAGGAGCATTATTTTCTATGTCCCACATAGGAGCGGCGCTCGCTTGATTCGTGATCGTTCTGCATTCCTGGCTAACGCAATCGACGTGAACGGCGGAAGGTCGCGGTGAACTGTAATTTACGCGTTTTTAACGCTTTTTTTGCAATCGACATCGATTTTTGCCATAATAAATGTTTATGGTATTGAAAACCTCAATTTTTGCCATAAAAAATGTTTATGGTATTGAAAACCTTCTTCAGAGATCGAGATCGTCAGGGGATTCACAGGAATCTGATGTATCGTCACAAAGTGATGCCTGTCATTTTCAAAGCTTTTCGCAAACGAGTTGAAAAGTTTTCGCAAATTATAATTTTTAGTAGGTATTATCTAATCTCGGCAGTTGTTACAATTACGATTAACATACTTACGAGTTTACATCTAGCATAACTTTGAATAGCACAGCTGTTAAGAGATAACAGGATCCCATTTCTGATACCGAATATTATTTGTATTTATTTTGTATTAAAAGTAAAATGACAGAACAGTAGATATTTTAAGTTTTAGACTTGCAAGAACTCATCGGCTCGTACAACGCTACGTGTCTGTTGTTCAGCTACAAATAAAGATTAAAAAAAGGAAGGCTGTGATTGATCATCTGAATATTTGTAAACCTTTTTTATACAAGCAAAAAGTAGCGCCATGACTCTAAAATTCTTACAACTGAACGTGTACTGTATAATATAATACGTGTTTGCCTACAAAGTACAAATCGCCTCTCGTTCAATTTCAAATCTCTTACCTCACCACCCTTGGCGCCTTATGCCCCCTGAGCCAAGTGACAAATGGTGTTACGTCGCGACGTATAGAAATGGAACAAAATTGAATAATGCTCCATCATCATCATCATTATCATTTCAGCCTGCGGACGTCCACTGTGGAACATAGGCCTTCCCAAGCGCGCGCCACCACACTCTGTCCTCCGCCTTCCTCATCCAGCCGCTTCCCGCCACCCGCTTTATATCGTCGGTCCAGCGGGCTGGAGGTCGCCGGGCACACTACGCTTACTCGTACGCGGTCTCCACTCCAGGACTTTCCGGCTCCAACGACCATCGCCCCTTCGACAAGCATGACCTGCACATTGCCACTTCAGCTTGCTAATGGTTTTGGCTATGTCGGTGAATTTTTTTGTCGGTGAATGTTCCATACGCATGTTGAATTTCGTTCCATTTCTATTCGTCGCGAAGTAACGCTATTTGTCAATCGGCTGAGGCAGCAGATGTCCTACTTGTAAATCCGTACGCCTCTTGAATTTACTCACTTGGGTGTTTCTCTCGTTTCCAGGCGAGCCTGCGGCAGCTGGACCTGTCGCTGCTGTCGGAGCTGTGGTCGCTGAGCGAGGCCATGGCGTCGTGGCGGCGGCAGCTGGAGCGCGGCCCGCGCCTGCGCCCTGCGCCGCCGCCGCCCCCGCCGCCGCACTACCTTAGAACTTAGAATAAAAACCACTGTGTTGACTAAATAGTTGTAGATTTAATTTAATACCGTACCACAACATACTCGTACCTATCGTCGAAGTTGTATCGGCGGGTTGAATGCAGTCGGCCTACATACATACATACATAAAGTGGCATAGCGTAGACCAAAGACACGTGTACGAAGCGGTTTTATTCCTCGTTCCTTATTACGCACTGCAAGGGTCCGGAATACCCTCTCGCCCTCCGTCTTCCCCCACCTACAACTTTGGAACCTTCAAATCAAGAGTGAATAGGAATTTCCTGTAAGCAAGCGCGCTACACCTTAGACTGCATCATCACTTTCATCACAACACAACAACAGTCAAGCGCTAGCCTATATACCTAGTTGAAATCATTTTGTAAATTTTTATCTTTTGGCGGACAAAATAATTACAGTCGTTCCTGCTTCAATCCAATAAATCATTTAAATGTATAATATAAAATACTTAAACACTGTTAACGACTATAACAGAACAATGTCAAAAATATATGTAAATCTCTGCATTCAACTCACGCGCCTACCATACCTACTCCTGTTCACAAAGATCATACCCACATGTCCGGCGTATACGGTTCGTTTTACTTGATTCAAAAACTTGCCTAAACGTTTCAAAATAAGAATAAGTTATTAAGTTTATGACAGAATATAGCTGAACTATTTTTTCAAGTAAGTGTTTAAAACACTAATCAAAAAGATAATAATTAATAAAAAACGAAAAGGTGTCATCTCTCGTTCGAAGCTTGCTCCATTTGAAATAATGGACCTTCGAAAAATTAGTTTGTAACTAGATGGCGCTCAGTTCTGCCTAAGAACTGCAACATTGTGGAGGGATTTGACTCATGTAGCTCAGTGGTAAGAGCACCCATCCGCGATAGCTGCGGGAGACGCGGGTTCAAATCGTATTCAACTGTATGTGATTATGTGATCACATCATCTTATCTGCCACTGACCTGCAATAATGATCACAGAATAATGTGAGAAGACAAGTTCGTACTTAAATATTTCACACCATTATAGGTGGATTAGCAAACAAGATCAACAGATAGAAAGAGACAAGGAACAAATAGATTAGAAAAAAATATTTCGAAATGTACTTGGACGTTTATTGTCGTTATTTAAATCTTGATATTTGTTACTCCTTATTTCAATAACTTCTGAACGGTTTTTCTGAAATTTTGAACGGAAATAGCGTATTAACAGAGGTTGTTTTTGACTATGTTAAATAAACCTGGTTCCCAAAGGATTTTGTGTTCTGTTTTTTTAAAAAATCGATTTATTTTGTTAGGATAACAATGGAACTTGTGGCTCTAACTGAACCTATACAGTCAGTGCCTAAATTAAAGCTCACTAACGACTATTACTTGATTACAGACTTTTCTAGTAAGACAATATTTTAGCTGATATTCTGCCCAGAAGACTGCTAAAAGTAAAACTAACTATATCTACCTCGTGGCGGTGAGTGGATATTGATGGTAGCAAGCGTTAGGAGTTATTTTTCCAAGCTTAGTAAAATAACATTTTCGACTGCACATTAGCGTTACATACCGTCAGATGAGTACGAGTATTTTTAAAACTGTATTTCAGAAATGTACTTACCACAATAATAATATACCTACATATACCATATACCTACAAAATACAACAAAACGTCGGATTTTATTTTGTAAGTAATTGTAATTCGGTAAAATATACGTACCTGATATTTTAATTACACCTAACATACAGAATTACCTACCTAAAGACCTTGCATTTCCGTGATGACAGAGTAAAGATTAAATTCAAATGGGAGTTGTTTAGAAAATGTTTAATGTGTGGATTGTATAAATAGTTGTATTAATGTAGTCTGTATTTAATTAGTATTGATTTTAAATAAAATAATATAAATGATTATTTCCGTTTTATTTTATTCTGCCTTATGTCTAAACCTTGGAAGTTCAGCTTGAAACTTACAAGCTGAATTTAAATTGTAGCGCCATAATAGTACTTTACATGCTTTTCTTTTCTGGATGAAATATGAGCATTTTCAGTACTAAGCGGAAAGGATTTGCAGTATGTTAGTTATAGATATAGTATAGTATAATATTCAACGTGCTGCTTTACAGGAACCGGATATACCTATATTTTTTTGCATAGAGTAATATCGTCTATGGTTGATTACAGTTTGACATTTAGAATCAAGCGGCAAATAAAACTCAAAGAATAAAGATGTCAAAATTAATGCTCGCAATATATTATCATTTATCATTATTTTAGCAACTACATATTGCTTTGATAAGGTTTATATATATTTATTGTTCCTTCCAGTTTTTATATTCTTTATTTTTTTCTTTGATTAGGTATGATTTTTTTGACAACATACCTACCTCCTTACCTATTTAAAAATTCAGATGAATATATTAGTCTGTAGTTTAAGTTACCAAGGAGAGTTAACTAGATAGCTAACTCTCCTTGGTCTGAGACCGTATGGCTCAATCACTCAGCACGCAGAGCCAATA
Source organism: Coenonympha arcania (assembly GCA_036785405.1). Lineage (NCBI taxonomy): Eukaryota > Metazoa > Arthropoda > Insecta > Lepidoptera > Nymphalidae > Coenonympha > Coenonympha arcania. The sequence continues at coordinate 10,016,492 of CM072063.1, read as the reverse complement.
TCCCAAGAAGAAGAACGACTCACATTGCGAGTTTTGTACGAGTTTTTTTTTAGTATATATTCTTTCCTATCCTTTTCAAAATTCCGGTATATACCTATTTCAAAATTTTAATTTAGATTGTAAAGTTTCCTCGCTTTAAAAAAATTGAAACGAACAATAAAATTGACAATGGCTCAATCGCTCTACGCGCGGAGCCACAAACTACAAACCACAGACCACAAAACTACTTTTTTTTTTAATAACTGGTTTTACGGCTCTGGGTTTCAGCCCTTCTGAGCCTACCACAAAACTACTAAGGCCGATATTACACTATCATATGTAAAGGATCATAGAAATGTGAGTCATTTTTATATGAGGAACATATGACAGTGTAATATCTAGATTTGTCTATAATCATAGTTCTAGGATCCTATTTGATAGCATGCGCACAAATAGGATCATATGTCTCTACTCTCTACTCTCGTCTGTGTAACTAACCAAAAAAATGGCGTCTTCCAAGAGCCTTTACGAAGAAAATGAGTGTTTGTACCATAATCTTGTTCAAGATTATAAAAATCGCGACAAACGATTGTCAATAATGGTAGTCACTGCAGATACAATATCGGATTTATCGGGAAGAGTATGCCTCGATGCAGATGTACGAAAAAAAATAGCCTCAGATCTCAATATCAACGAACACATGGCTAAATCATTATCCATCTTGATAGTATATGACGTTAATATGATCATTGTAGTGTAATATGTAAAAATGAAGAAATGAATCATATAAAAATGATCATAGAATTTGACAGATATGACATCATATATATATGATGAATATATGATAGTGTAATATCGGCCTAAAACTTGACAACACAGACTACAAAGCAGTTGACAACATGTGTCATGTTGACAAGTTGAAAGTTCTGTGATAGGAATTATCAAAACAACTGAAAAAAGAAAAAAAATTGATTTTGATCATGAAAACTATTCAGATAAACGAGACAAGCAATAATTAGAACTTGTATTACATGCGGAGTCAAAAATATATACTGGAGTGTCGTTTCGGAAATTAACAGCTGCAACCGATGTCAGATACTTCTTTGGAAGGAAGTCAAGCTCCCAAACACGAACAGCCTCCGTCCAAAATACCGGAATCAGTTAAGGTTAGTGTCAACTTGAAATTAAATAAATGTCTTTGACGCAGCTAGCCGCGGCGGCATGCTGGGGGCGGTCTAGGCTCTATTCACGACAACGGTCAGTTTCGGATTTTACAATTTCATGATTGGTTCTGGTCTAGTCTGATCTGGTAACCACCGCAAAGCAAGGAAGGTGGCAAAGTCATACTGCTAATATCTGTGCAACGGTGTGTAGTAAGTACAGTATGAGGTTATTTTTAACACAAATGTGTAGATGATCATCTGATACCCATGGCACATGCGGTGCAACCCAGGAGTCATATGATGCTTGTGCATTGTAATAAGACACTGCAATGTGTAATGACTCTGTTGATGGTCAAATGGTGTATTGTGGTTAGTGGTAGCAAACCTGCTGTCAGCATCAAAAGTTGTCGGTTTGATTCCCACAACTGGAATTATATTTATGTATATTTATCAGTTATCTAGTACCCATTATACAAGCTATCGCTTACTTTGGAGCTAGATTGTGATGTGTGTAGTTGTAAGTAATATTTATTAATTATTTTTATAATATTATGTTGTGTGCTCCCTGAGACATCGTCTTGAGTAAAGTTTACTTATTCCCAGTAATGACTTTCAAATATAAAACTGCATTTTTTTTTCATAAACTAGCTGAAAAGCTAGATTAAATTACTAGGGGACATTATTTTGTGTAAATTTTTTTGTACTTAGATTTTAAATATTTTGTTTTTAACAATTTGCAGAAAATCATATCAATGGAGAAGGAAAATGAGACAAACTCAAACAGAAAATCCCGGATTGACCTCAACGCATTGCCAACCCGGCAGTACCTTGACCAAACAGTGGTGCCAATATTGCTCCAGGGTTTGTCAGCATTGGCCAAGGAACGGCCCGCAGACCCTATCAACTATTTAGCTGCTTATTTACTGAAGAACAAAAATACATTTGAAAATAGTAACTCAGGGGCCAACAATAATACCCCAACAAATCCCCAAACACAATAGCTATAGTTAGTTTTAGTATAGGTTAATATAGCCATTAATAATGTTCACAAAATGCTGGTTATTAAAAAGACATCAACTATTTTGCTAAGAAAAGCAAACTACTTAAAAGTTGACTGTGATTCCATCATTTTACAGTTTTTTTAATTTTGTTAGATCTTTTTTCTTTAGTCTGTAAAAACCCATGGCTGCTTCACAATTGGTTTGTATTTATTGTTATCATAATCAAATTCTGCCCCCCCCCCCTTTGCTGACGTAAATCAGGGAGCCAATCAGCAGGCATTTGAAGATTACCTGACGTAAATCAGGGAGCCAATCTACACGCAGAGTTTATGAACAATTATGATAACAATTAATACATTTTCCCTACTCAATTGCTGAGCTGGTCCTAGTCTTTTTTGCCCTTCTTCCATACTGATATTGAAAACTTCACCTTAGTATAAAGGGCTTTTATCCACTAGAATATAGATATTGGTACCCACAGAAATAAATCAGACAACGCAACCTTATATCGTTTTAAAAAAAACCAAAGGATAAACTGAATTATCAGCTTGGCAGTGCAAATCTTCCAAGTGCTTTCAAGCCTGTAACTGGTATTAAAATATATTGGGACAAGTGATGATAATTGCAAATACAAGAACTGCAATTTACTATTTATTTTAATTATTTTATAATATTGATACTGGAGAATACAGTCAATTTGATTTGATTAATTTGTTTTTATTTTAGTTGTACTGAACCATTAATAAACCATGAAAGAAGGTCCTTTTTGATAACACTATTTTTGAGTAATTTATGATCTAGCTCTATTACCAAGAAACCGCAATGAACTTTTATTAGGAGTTGGGATCTAACAAAAACTTTGTATACATTCCTGGCTGAAGCGCCTTAGGGTCCCCTAACTGTTCGGTTTCCCGGAAGAATCGCTGCAGCAAGGCCTTACGCTCTCTTTGGTTAGAGACGGTATCACATCATGAATCTGCAGGGAAACACGTTCTAAAAGCAAACTCTGCGAAAATATATCGAGTCATCTACCTGATACCTACATAATGAAAACATTGATTTGAACCGTAATAAGTATGTATATTTATTAAGACATATAATCACTGGTTGAAGCTAATCGTCTTTGAGGCCCGCTGCCTGTTCGGTCTCCTCGAGGAACTGCTGCCGATGCAGCAGCCACGAGTCGTCGTCGCCGTCCTCCTCAGCAGTGGCGGTGGAAGGCTGGAAGCGCAGCACGTCGGTCTCTAAGCTCTCTTCTGTTAGAGACGGCATCGAGTCGTGGACCGGTAGCGGGACAGGCTCTGGAGGCAGGAACTCTGCCATGTACGCCGTTACGTTGCGAGCGCGCCACTCTGCTACTTTGCCTGTAACATAATATTGGGTTACCTGGTAGAGATCACTTTAGTGATAAGGTCGCCCTTTGTGTTTCTCTGTTTTCCTTTCGTTGTAATTTTATGTACTCATTTTAAGCAATAAAGATATTTAAATAAAATAATATAGGTAGGTACGTTATTAATTAACGGAAAACCAACTTCAACTCTCATGAAACTACTGTTAAATACATCCTTTCCAATTAAAAATTTTAGACACCTACTTATCTGGTTTTCTGATGGTCATGCGATTGAAACATTTTAGAGCTAAACGCGTTTCAGGCAGCTGAAACATCACTTACGATTTACCTTCTGGAAAACATAGTGACTCTATTGTGCCTTCAACTTGCATCTAATAAAATATTAGGTAGGTACTTAGTTACTAAGCATCTACCGACCTACAAAGTACAAAGCTACACCTTGCAAACGCGCATAATGCGGATGTAATAAACTTACCATAAATGTCATCTATCTCAATGTCCTCTTCGCCTTCCTCCAACCTCTCTTCTTTCGGGCCTTTTTCCTCCTTCTCCCTTTCTTCCTCTCCCTCCCCAAACTCATCATAATCCGGATCCTTTTTCAACACGTAAAATCCATGCTGCATGCAATTAGTGTCAAAGACGAAGCAACCTGGTCCTTTCGGCTTCCCTTTTAACCACGACCCGTGGTACCTTACTCGCGGGTACATGATTTGCCCGGGGCCTTCTATTGCTCCTTCTACCCATGTGCCCATAAACTTGATCTGGAATGAATGATGTCGCATCAAAAACGTGTCTTAATATATAGGTACGCTATAGAAACATTCCAAAGAGTAGACAGCAATTCAAAATATTTTTTTGAATTTCTGTCCACGCATTCCTGAATACGCACTGAATGTTAGTCGTGAAAATTGAAGCTTCGTAGCAACTTACTTAGTGCACTACAAATAGTCAAAGCGGCTAATATCTTTGGTAATAATCCAATATATAAATAAATATAGAAATAGTTGGTGGTAATTAGCCATGGTTGAAGGCCCCACCAGACCACCCAAATTATACAAATTCTATGAGTGACCCGTGGCATGAATAGAACACGCGACCTCCCACTCAAATCCAGGTGCGCGCCTGAGAGGATGTCAAAACCAATCACGTCGAAGAGCGATTGAAATGTATCCATTTCGATTCGAAATATACTTACACCACGAAATTAGCAATAGTGCGAAACTGCAAGCTGGTTTTAAATGAAAATTCACCTGACCTGATACTCAGCAAAGAAATACGTCCCCAAGCCATGGCGCCTGCCCTTGAACCAGGCGCCTTCATAGATGTCGCCGTTGGGGTAGTAGTACGCTCCGAAGCCGTGCTTCAGGTCGTGGCGCCAGTCGCCCTCGTACCGCGAGCCGTCGGGGTACAGCATTGTCCCCACTCCGTACTTCATCGCTTTACGCCATTCCCCTGGCAATAACATATTGCACTAAAGTTAGTGGTAGGCACTTATTCTTTCATGCCTTTTGGTGGCTCATCTTGGTGGCACATAAGGGATGATGTACGTACCTAGATTTTTGGATAAGTATGTAATAGTATTTCAGCCAGACAGAGTCCCAGACTTCGCCGTGGCGCTCACCGTTTGCGCTGCTACCGCCTACGGAGATCTTCATATCGAGCTCTGTTTTTAAACACGTACCGCCCCTTCCCGTTGCGCATGCCACGGCGGTAGAAACTCTGGTAGACGTCCCCGTTGGGCAGCACGACCCAGCCTGTGCCATGCCACTCCAACTAAGCGCTGTGATCGCCTGCGCATATCTAAACACACCTTCATATCGAGCTCCGTTTTTGAACACGTACAACCCCTTCCCGTTGCGCGTGCCGTGGCAGTAGCAGCCCTGGTAGAAGTCTCCATTGGGCAGCACGGCCCAGCCTTCGCCGTGGCGCTCGCCGTCTGCGCTGCGACCGCCTACGTAGATCTAAACACAAGGACGACACAGGCTTCCGGCACGTGAGTTTTGAAATGTTTTAAGATCTACTTAACTCTGCTCTAAACCAGAGACGGTAAATGGAGCATACTTAATCATGTATGATAGAAAGCAACGATTAGGTTTACGTTGGCGCACGCTTGCCTACGAAATGCCTATTCATCCTTCTGCTGAAGGCACCCAGATTATACCTACTTGGCTTGGAACATGGTTCCTGCAGCGGTTCGTATCAGTAACGTAACTAGAAGAAAAAAGTTTCGAAAAAAGTTGTTAGATGTCAACCTCAGTTCGCAAGAAGACGAGAGAGTATGGTAAGCCTCAAGGCATCTTATCACTTGAAACCAAGTATCGTTAAGAATCCTGAATAGCCTATTGCCATCTAGTCCAGTCAATGAATAACCTAAAAGGAGTTGTAGAATGCATGAGAGGGGACCTAAGCAATTTCTTCTGAAACTTGTTCAGGGTACTTAGGAAGTTAACATACTAAAAGTCCTGACGTCTCGGAGGTGAGCCGGAGTGGGGAGGGGGGGGAAAAGGTACCACTTTTGGGTTTTTCACTAATATCTCAGAAACGGTGCGTCATAGAAAAAAAAATCTGTTAATAAATTAAAGCTCATAAAATTATCTAAAACTTTGGTCTTATTCAATTTTGCCGTATTCCTAACCGTTTCCGAGCCACACGCTCCGGAAAAGTTAATACTACAAAAAAAACCTTATCATATAATAATCCGGTCAAGTTGGACATAAAAATAGTGGTCAAATAACAATAATTCCGACAGAGCCAAATCTTCGTAGAGACCTTAGGTTTACCAGAAGGAATAAAGTGTCAAAAGTCCCCATAAATCCTATGTGTGCAACAAAAGTTATTCGGGGTCAAATATCAAAATTTGAGTTTTTTTTGGATTTTTCTCGAAAACGGTAAGTTTTCTCAAAAATAAATTCAGACCAAAGTTGTAGATCTTAAAATTATCTACAAAAATGGTCCTTAAGATTTTTTCCTAAGAGTTAACATTCCTGAGATATCGCGATTCTAAGAGTCAGATTATACATGATATGCACATATATATACATAATCAGGCAATTACAATTGTAGTTGCTGAAGATATTGATTTCTTAGTAGTTACTACTTACTGCAAGGACTCCAATGGATAAAATAGTTTATTTCCTTTAGCTTCCTAACATTAACCGTTTACGCAGTGTACGCAACGGAAACTCTCAATATGGTACAAATTTTCCCATTTTAGCAACATTTTTCATTGATGCTCCTATTGTATTGGTCGTAGCGTGATGTTATGTAGCCCATAGCCTTCCTCGATAAATGGACTATCCAACACAAGAATAATTTTTCAATCAGGACCCGTAATTTCTAAAAAACAAACACGTTGATCCCCTCCTTCGTTTCAGCGAAATTGCGATTGCCATAATTCTGTTGCGTACGCTGCGTAAACGGCTAAAGTCTCGCAAAAATCATGTATTGCGGAGTTGATCTCCTTTAATAGTTCTAAAAAATAATCCACAACAGCAAATACCTATCTCTAAGTTTGACTCGCTATAATTTTTTTATTAGGGCAATCGCCATTTCGCTGAAACCAAGGAGCGGATCAACGTGTTTGTTTTTTAGAAATTACGGGTCCTGATTGAAAAATTATTCTTGTGTTGGATAGTCTATTTATCGAGGAAGGCTATGGGCTACATAACATCACGCTACGACCAATACAATAGGAGCATCAATGAAAAATGTTGCTAAAATGGGAAAATTTGTACCATATTGAGAGTTTCCGTTGCGTACACTGCGTAAACGGTTAATGTTAGGAAGCTAAAGAAAATAAACTATTTTATCCATTGGAGTCCTTGCAGTAAGTAGTAACTACTAAGAAATCAATATCTTCAGCAACTACAATTGTAATTGCCTGATTATATATATATATATGTGCATATCATGTATAATGTGACTCTTAGAATCGCGATATCTCAGGAATGTTAACTCTTAGGAAAAAATCATAAGGACCATTTTTGTAGATAATTTTAAGATCTACAACTTTGGTCTGAATTTATTTTTGAGAAAACTTACCGTTTTTGAGAAAAATCCAAAAAACCTCAAATTTTGATATTTGACCCCGAATAACTTTTGTTGCACACATAGGATTTATGGGGACTTTTGACACTTTATTCCTTCTGGTAAACCTAAGGTCTCTACGAAGATTTGGCTCTGTCGGAATTATTGTTATTTGACCACTATTTTTATGTCTAACTTGACCGGATTATTATATGATAAGGTTTTTTTTGTAGTATTAACTTTTCCGGAGCGTGTGGCTCGGAAACGGTTAGGAATACGGCAAAATTGAATAAGACCAAAGTTTTAGATAATTTTATGAGCTTTAATTTATTAACAGATTTTTTTTTCTATGACGCACCGTTTCTGAGATATTAGTGAAAAACCCAAAAGTGGTACCTTTCCCCCCCCCCTCCCCACTCCGGCTCACCTCCGAGACGTCAGGACTTTTAGTATGTTAACTTCCTAAGTACCCTGAACAAGTTTCAGAAGAAATTGCTTAGGTCCCCTCTCATGCATTCTACAACTCCTTTATTGATTGGACTAATCTGTCCTCCTCAAAATTCTCAACGCACGTGTGATCTGTGAAACCGGCTAATGGCTTGAAATTAGGAAAACCTCCATGTCGATTCTGCCTCTTATATATCTCCGGTATGCCGAAATCTGTCTATTCATGGATGGATGAAAATAACGAAATGAGAGTAACGCAATTAAGAGTGCACCTGGTTTCGCTCTGCAATCTCTTCTGAATTCTATGAACCAACTTATATTTCCCGAGTCCCGCGAGCTTTTTAACTTCCATATAGGTAGGTAGTTACTTAGTGGGTTCATTCATGCTACTTATTCGGAATGAGATAGGGAGGAATGGGGCGCGTCTTCGTGGATTGAACTCACTATACCTACTCTGTACTTTGTAGAGTACTATTTGTACCGTTGAAATGAAATAATATTAAATATTCGGTGTGTAAACTAAGAAAGTAGACATTTGGTAACAAGTAGGTAGGTATTTCAACATTGTTGTTGTTATGTTTGCTAAATTATGTAATGTGCAAATATTTACACCAATCGTGTCCACATCTTCGGGTCCCTCACCTTTTTCCTCGGCCATTGTTAATTACGAAAATAAAAAAATCGCCTAAATTAAACGCAAGCGCGTGCTTGTTGTCGTTGTTTTTGTGACAAGACAAGATGGCATGACAGCATTGTCGTCCTGTCGTCTGTTTAATGACAATCATTAATAAATAACAATTTATACCTAGTATTTATCTTTCGAAGAGTCTTGTGCCTACGCCTGCAAAAAGTTTTAAATAGAAGAAGTACCCAACTACCTACAAATATACTGGTACGGGAGCTAGCAACGATTTAAAAGTAAGAATTTTAGGAGAGCTGATTTTGTGATATTATGTCGTCCTTCTTGCACTTTCGGCTAGAGTCTGGGCCATCTGGCTGCCGGAAGCCGTTGCGTTCATTAATGCGCATCCTACGTCTGTCCAGCGGGGCTAGACAAAGTCACAAGCGTTTGGCGTTAACGCTAGTCGACAAAAATGTATGGACAAAACAAATGACGGTAGAAAAACCACGATAATAATTACTAAACACGCTGTGTTTGATACTGTCGGCTGTCAATTGTCAAGCGAAGTACGCTAAAGTTATCTACTAGGTCCGCGAGAACGCCAGCGAGCGCTCAAGTTAGCGTAGTTAATTATTCAAACACAGCGTGTTTAGTAATTATTATCGTGGTTTTTCTACAGTCATTTGTTTTGTCCACACATTTTTGTCGACTAGCGTTAACGCCAAACGCTTGTGATTTTGTCTAGCCCCGCTGGTGTTGCAGCTTACGCCTCGGGGCAGTTGCAGTCGGGGACTACTAATTATGATGACGTTTATACGCACTTGTACCATTTATGATGACGTTTCATATAAAAACATATAAATTGGGACAATTTATATGTTTAGGCATATAATGGGGCAAATGAAACACCAACAACACCAATGAAACAACAAAAATGAAACGTCATCATAAATGGTACAAGTGCGCCTATTAATTATTTAAGGACAATTAGTAGCCCCGACAACATTGGTATAAACATTTTGGAGGCGTAAGCTGCACATAGGATGCGCAGTAATAAACGCAACGGCTGTCGGCAGCCAGATGGCCCAGAATCTAACCGAAAGTGCAAGAAAGACGACATATTATCACAAAATCAGCTCTCCTAAAATTCTTTCTCGAAAACGTTGCTAGCTCCTATACCATACCTAAATAGATAGGTACCTACCTAGATTAACATTACGTAAGTAGGTGGGTAAATATATATCTACACACAGAGCAAGGAATGTCTTTTGTTTTCTGTGTATCTACTTCAAGTATCACTTGAAATGAAAACCAAATTAAAAACACTCAAAACAGAAATAATTTATTTTTAAGAAATTGACATCACATATCGATACTAAGTTAACACGAAAATAATACACAACACACTTCAGCAAGCCAGGCATAATATAATACGATTACAGATGAAGCTGGATATTATTTTTAAAAAACCGAAATCAATTCAAATGATAGGGATCTATGACTAGATTTAAGGCAATTAAGGATTGATACAGCAATTAAAACAAGCCGGGATGTGCAAATTTGAAGAATGGGATACAATACGGATTCGCATTATTTTTATAGGACACACCAACGCGGGATGGAAAAAATTTACGGTAGATAGAGGAAATATTTTTTCAAAATATTCCCATGTTTGTTATAAAATGATTCTTATTTTAAAGGATTTTATTTGCATTCTTGCATTAACATTTGATATCTATAATATTTAAAAATACCGTGTCAGGTTTCGTGACGATTGAAGTCCAGGCGTAATTTAATATGAAACTTCCTTACCAAATAAAAATGATTTTTAGTTCTTCGTTGTTTATGTAACGTAACTATGTGGGTTTTAAAATATTTTCTGAATATTTAAGTCCAGCTTACTGACACTTATATAAAATTCAAGTTGGTGCTTACACTCTACTTTAGCCTCATTAAATCTAACATTTATCTTTCAAAGAATTTATACAACAAAACTTAAGGCATCAATCAATATTATTAAAATTACAATATATAAATAATAAGTAAGTAATTACGTAGCATAGCACAAAAGATACTACGCCATTAGATTCTACAAGGACTTTGATACTTAAGTAAGTAGTTTATTTAAGTTTGTAACAAAAGCAACTGAATCAAAAACTATAACTCCAAATCCTTATTCCTAAACTATTAAACTTTGTACTATAAGGTTACATTTTTGTTTTTAAATCTTTAGGCAACATATAGATTTTACTGTTTCTGGCAAGTGAGTGGACTAATTTCTTATTTGTTATTAATATAGTTTATGCTATTAACATTGTTTAACAACGTAGTTCAGTACACACATCTACATTCTACAACTGTTTGATAAACAAGGCCGCTGCCTATAGCATTTCTGTAGGTCACGCGGTCGACTTCGTTCTCCATGACCTCAATGGAGTCAAATTCCAAACAAATGTTGAATTTTAAACAGTTTTCTTTCACTTCCTCTTTACGACCTATTTCTTCACAATTACATGTCTGAAATCTAAATCAACGCGGTGGCGCTTGGGCTGGTGCCTCTTCCAATTTGCCCCAAACTACGTTACACATTTCTCGCACTAACGCTTGTTCACCAGTGTCCAAGTCTGGGGCTGGCCTTCTTCTTTCCCGTTCTACTCTTTCTCTCACTTCTAATACTTGTAGAGCACGAACTACGGCTTCCGGACGTTCGTTAAGTCCACTGCCTACTCCCTTTTCTGCTTCCAAACGTCTTACCTTTTGCTCTAAATCTCGAACGTATTGAACCGTGCGTTCCGCCAATTGCGGATGTGATATCGATACTGCAGGAGCTGGAGTGCGAGCTATCTCTTCCGCATTCGTTCCACTGCTGCTGCCGTCACCATCATCTCTTTCTCTTCCAGCAGTTCTTCCACAGTTAGTGCACGTACTTCTCTCTCGCTCTTCGTCTAGATATAGACACAATTCTTTCAGTTCTAAATTGTCTCTTATCAATTCCTGCTGTTTATCGTCCAACTCTCGCAACTTGCTCTGATACGCAGACACTTCTTGCCGCATAACAGAAGCGGTGTATCGGCCGAACCTTTGCCATTCTCGAGCCAACTTTCGTCCTTTCTGACGATCGTCATCCAAAAAACAACACAAGTCACGAAGTTCTTGGTTATCTTCGCTTAAGCGACGATTAGCTTCTTTCAAGGCTTTTATTTCATCTAAAAGTGATTGTATTTGCCGTCTTTGATCAGTGGGCGGCCTCGAGCCTTCAGATTCGATACGCTTTGTGAACTTGAGCATATCAGCTGACCGCCTATGAATTTGTTCTTCCTCTAAGTTACGTTGCACCCGTTGTGTATCGTCGGCACTTCTGGCCCGCGCCGTGGCCTCTACGGGCTCGTGAACGATAGCTTTAGTTATAATCTCACCTGGTGGTCGCAACGCGCGATGGGCGGCTGGAGGTACCGGGTAACCGATTGGGTAACCCTGAAGATATGTCACTGGAGGATACGGGCCACTAGGATACAGGATGGGCATAGAACTCTGAAATCCCGGTGGATATTGCAGTTTAGCAGGCTCCAGATGCTTGACCGCGTTAGGGGGTTTGAACTCTTTGGCACCTGCGTCGGCAGTGGCTAGCTTGGAGCCCGCGGCGGCAGGTGGCGGCGGATGGTAGCGCGGTGGAAAGTTGACCGGTTCGGGGCCCTGTTTACCTAGTTGCTGTTGTTGTTTGTGTTTAGTGAACTCGCCTGAGTTTTGTCTGATTGACATTGTCGTTGACACCGATTCGCGAACGGTCATCAGCTCAGTCGCTTCGCTTCGTGTTGATTGCTAGGAACATTTCCAAATAGTGAGGATTGCGTCGATACAATAGTTGTGGCAACATGGGTTCAACGGCTGGTCCTTGAATGAACGGAGGGGGAACGCCGCCGGCTGCGTAGGCCGCGGACCGTGGCATTCACAATAACTAATATCACTTCAGGGTTTCACACTGGTACGCGGATTTACGTTTGTACTGCGGCGAGGCAGGGTCGTCGTGAATGTTTATTGGCGATTTGAGGTTGTATTGATGTTGTTTGCGGAAAACAGGTCGATCGAAGCTCGGTATGGCAAGAGAACGCGAGCACGCGCGGCGGGCCTTGTAGTTGTGACTGGCTTCGAGAATCGAGATACCTGCGCCTACACATGCACGCTGCGGTGCGCTGTCTACCAAGTCGAAGGCTTTCGCGGTGTCCCGCTCTACCGCGGCACATCGCGCTCTTTAGTGACCGCGGTCTCTCTTACCTGTGCACGCACACTTGCGTAGCGTGACTTCATTCACAGCACATGGAACACATATAAAGCACAACTATTGATACGAATTACAAACTCGACACGAAATTACGATTTCGCTTCTTTTTTTGCTCTCACATTGTGATGTAAGAGATAATATCGAATATGTATATTTAATATTAAATACTTGACACCCATAATTATGCTTATTATCCTAAGTAATTTCTATAAACTTAGCTAAATGAGCTATACTAAAAATAAAACAAATAGAACATGACACGGAGGAATAGTGGGTAATAATTAATTATGAAGATACCTTACCTACTTACCTATCCATTTTTATATTTTTCACTTTAAAATATCAAGCTATGTTGAGAATTGTAATTTGTACTATCTATAAAATACCCAAAAAACCGCCAAGTGCAAGTTGGACGCTTTAATTAGGGATTGAAAATTTCTTTGATAGAAAATGGTTGAATTTTAGATAAAGAAATGAAGAAAGTACCTACATCATAGTTAACAATAGGTACATAAATTATATATAATATTCATCATCATCATCATCATCATCATCATTTCAGCCTGCGGACGTCCACTGTTGAACATAGGCCTTCCCAAGTGAGCGCCACCACACCCTGTCCTCAGCCTTCCTCATCCAGCCGCTTCCCGCCACCCGCTTAATGTCGTCGGTCCAACGAGCTGGAGGGCGCCCCACGCTACGCTTACTTGTACGCGGTCTCCACTCCAGGACTTTTCGGCTCCACCGGCCATCGCCCCTGCGACACGCGTGACCTGCCCACTGCCACTTCAGCTTGCTAATGGTTTGGGCTATGTCAGTGACCTTGGTTCTCCTGCGGATCTCCTCATTTCGGATTCTATCCCTCAGGGAAACTCCTAACATAGCCCTCTCCATGGCCCGCTGCGCGACTTTGAATTTGTGGATCAGGCCGTGTGTGAGTGTCCACGTTTCCGCGCCATACGTGAGGACGGGAAGAACGCACTGGTTGAAAACTTTAGTTTTCAGGCATTGAGGAATTGACGAGGAGAAGACTTGATTCAATTTACCGAATGCTGCCCAGCCCAGCCGTATTCGTCTGTTGGCTTCTTCATCGAAATTATTTCTGCCTAGCGCAATGGTCTGCCCAAGGTAATTGTATTGAGAGACAATTTCGATACCAACGTTTTCGACGATCACTTGTCTCGGGACAACGTGTTGATTAAACATGACCTTGGTTTTGTCCACGTTAATCCCTAAACCGACCCGTCTGGAAGAAAGGCTTAAGCTGTTCAGCATGTCCTCAAGGTCCTGAGGAGTCTCTGCCAAGATAACAACGTCGTCGGCGAACCGTAGGTGCGAGATGTATTCCCCATTAATATTTAGTCCTCGTCTTTTCCAGTCCAGCGTTTTAAAGACGTCTTCAAGTGCACTGTTAAACAGTTTCGGGGAGATAACATCCCCCTGTCTAACACCCCTCCGTAAGTTAATCGGTTTTGTGCGCTGAGACTGTACTTGGACGGTCATTGAGGCGGAGTTGTAGATACCTCGCAACACCTCGATATAACGCCAGTCGACCTGGCACCTCTGCAGAGACTCCATAACAGCCCAGGTTTCGATAGAGTCGAAGGCTTTCTCGTAGTCCACAAATCCAAGGCAGAGTGGCACATTATACTCTTCGGTCTTCTGTATTATCTGCCTTAAGGTATGGATGTGGTCCACGGTGCTATAGCCTTTTCGAAACCCAGCCTGCTCAGGTGGTTGGAATTCGTCAAGTCTTCGGGCGAGGCGATTTGTCAAAACCCTCGAAAACAACTTGTATACATGGCTCAACAGTGATATCGGCCTAGAGTTCTTTAAGAGATCCTTGTCGCCCTTTTTAAAGAAAAGGATCACCACACTGTTGCTCCATGCCTTCGGCGTAGTACCGTTCAAGATGACGTCATTGAACAGCTTTCCCAGCTCTGCCAGGATAGGAGTGCCTCCTGCACGCAGTAGCTCTGATGTAATGCCGTCATCACCCGGCGCCTTGTTGTTATTGAGTTGTTCGAGGGCTATTCGCATCTCGCCTACGTCAATGTCCGGAATGTCCTCGGTGTAGTGACGGGTGAGGGTCGCTCGTTTGTCGTGCGCGTCCTGAGCCGCTTTTGGAGCATGAGAAGAGTATAGTTGCTGGTAAAATCTTTCAATCTCTCCTAGAACCTCTGATTGGGAGGTAACGGTATTACCTTCGGGTGTCCTCAGCTTTGTTAAGTGGCTCCTCCCAAGTCGCTTGGTAAATACCTTCGAACCTCGATTCTGTTCAATCGCGTCCTGTATATTTCGAGCATTGAAGCGCCGGAGGTCGAATCGTATTTGCTTTTTAACGCGTTTGTTCAGAGTGTGCCACTCATCCACCGCTGGAGAGGTCACCCGTCTCTTCTCCATTAGTTTTTGGGTATCTATGGAGATCTTAGATGCCCGTTTTTGCCCCTGTTGGCAATATTTACGGCCCACATCGCGCACGACATCGACGAAGTTATCGAATCTCTGGTCAATGTCTAGGGTGGTTTCCAGTGCTTCAAACCGGTTTTTCAACTCAATCTGGAACTGCTCATCAATTGTGGCTTGGAATGATTTTGTCCTTAGAGTCGACTTTATCAGACGGTTCCTCTCTAATCGGAGATCCATATTTAAGATGCCTCTGACAAGTCTGTGATCGCTACCGGTATTGAACCTATTTATCACTGAGACATCCTCAAATATGCACCTACGATCCGACATGATAAAGTCGATCTCATTCTTCGTTACGTTATCTGGGCTTCGCCATGTCCACTTCCTTGAGGATTTTTTCTTGAAGAAGGAATTCATTAAAAAGAGCCTTTTCTGCTCCAGGAAGTGAACTAGCATTTGGCCCCTGTGGTTTCTATTTCCAAATCCGTGAGGTCCCACTCTTGTCTCACCTGGTTCTTGCACTCCTACCTTAGCATTGAAGTCCCCCATAACAACGACTATAATATTAATTATATATAATAACATAAATTATATATAATAACATTAACAATACCTAGATAGGTAGATATGTATTTTTTTTAAATATCCTTCCCATATAATCTAGCCCCAAAGTAGGTAAGCGACAGCTCGTGTTATGGGTACTAGATAACTGATAAATATACCTACATAATATTTAAAATACCTACATAAAAATTTTCCAACATATCCCATTCGTTTTTCCCATCATAAACCAAACTAAGTATCCCAACGGCATTTTTTTTCAAAGCAGTATTAGTGTAAAATGTATTTAGTTACCTCCTTATGTCTACCTTAGAAAAAAACTTGACCCTTTTGGTGTAGGAAAAGATGCCAAAAGACTACCACGTTTATTATTTACGTGCTTGCAGGTGTCGTAGATACATCGATTCGCTGACAAAATATTTCACGCAGAAGCGATTGCATATTCGCATAATGTAACTCTGCGGTGCGGTGGTGGGACCTGCGTGTAGAGCCTGCCAATGTATTGTATTGTAGTCTTCGCCTACCTGCTCAGTAAGCAGTGCAGTAGTGAGGGTCATACAGTAGTGTAGTTTAGTCTTTGCCTGTTCAATAGGCAGTGCAGTAGTTGCTCGTAGTTCCTCCAGAGACTAGTATTGTCAAGCAGCCGGCGAGGAT